>JARFIY010000189.1:17045000-18458750 GCA_036346155.1 Sinelater perroti
CGGATGCTAGTAGTTTAAAAGGTCGAAAACCGACATTCATAATGGATTTTAGTGTGCTACAATAGGACAAGGCCGACGAGTTGAGATAGTCGGAATTGAGACCTTCTAGTAATCTAGAAGACAAACTCTATAATTTCTGTGAAGAGAATGACATATTAATATTTGGTTTAAGCTTCCAAAACGTAGATTATACACGTGGAAAGCACCAGAAGACGATTCTAGTAATCCCAACCCCACTAGAAACCCGATAGACTATATTATGATCAATAAGCATCATATAAAGGCGATTAAGCGAGTTTTCGTTTATCCAAGAGCAGACATTGGCTCGGACCATAATCCTCTTGTAGCTAACATCAAAATGAAGTTAAAAAATATTCAAGGTAAAAAAGGCAAAAAAAATAAATATACGTAATCTTGTAACCAGAAACAAAAACAAAATACTCAATAAATAAACGCAAACTTGAAAAGACTCGGGAATGCAATCAAGGATCCAAATGAGTGAAGTGATCAGAAACCACAATAATAAATATAATAGTCGCAAAAGAAAGAAGTAGATGACAGACGACATACTCAATTTAATAGAACAAACAAGACTCATAAAAAACAACATGCAAGAATTTAGACAACTACAACAAGAAATAAACAGAAAAATTTGCTGTGTAGAAAAGTGAAAGGGATATCTATGGTTTTCAAAAAACAAGTTTCTTAAATATTGACAGGAAGCGTAAATCAAACTATAATTAACAAAAACAAATTAATAAATACATGGAAAAACTATATATTAAAACTATTCGGAGACGTCAGAGGTAACGGGCCAGATGATGAATACTGGAAGGCCTAGAGACCATACGATAATACAATATGCCACAAAAAACGCAAAGTCTAAAAAAGCACCAAGACCTGACGAAATTCTTGTAAAACTATTAAAATTAATAAACAAAAATAATATGCAATTATCAGTTGAAATACAAGAGAAACGCCTTCAGACTGGTTCGAATCAATTTTCATAGCAAATCTCAAAATACATAAAGCTAGAAAGTGCTCGGATTACCGAATGATCAGCTTAATGAGCCAAACACTTAAAGCATTCCTAAAGATAATACACAACCGGATCAAAATCAAATGCGAAAAAGATTTAGAAGAAACACAATTTGGATTTAGAAACTCTTTTGGAACCAGAGATGCTATGTTTGCTTTGACGGATTTTTACAGAAGTGGAAAAATCAAATTAAAGACCTTGCAGAGACATTTGATAAGGTACAATACACAAAGTTAATTGGTATACTTAAACGCAACAAAATCGACGATAAGGACATTCGTATTATTAAACATCTTTATTGGAATCAAAATAACAGAGTTAAGATTGGAAACAAGTATATCAGTAAACCAAACATATAACGAGGTATAAGACAAGGTTGTATCTTATCTCCAACCTTATTTCACTTATACTCAGATCACATTTCAAAGTAGCACTCGAAAGCCAAACGCATGGTATAAAAGTAAATAGTGACCTTTAAACGTTATTAGTTATACTGAGGATACGGTCATTCTAACAAACACCATAAAAGAGCTACAAGCATATTTTACTATGTAGAATAAACATAACAAGAGCAAATATGGATATAACAATAAACATAAATAAAAAACTAAATTTATGCTTTTCAGTAGAGATACGTATCATGGGGTTGAATTACAGTTTAACCAACCAGTTCAATGAGTTTGAAACATTACATATTTGAGAAGCATGATAAATGATCAATTCGATCCACACATAGAAATGAAAAAGAGAATTACATTGGCTCCAGCAACATTTTCCAAGATGAAGTCTGTTTTCTGCAATGACAATCTTAATCTCAAACTTTGTTAACGCATGGTAAATGTCATATTTGATCAGTATTATTATAGAATGTAAAGACGTGGATACTGAAAATATCAACAATAAGCAATATAGGGGTGTTTGCAGTGTGGATCCACCGTGGTATACTCAAAATTTCTTCGACTGCTCACCAAAACAACGAACAAGTTCTGAAAAGAGCTGTAGTAGAACAAGAGTTGCTCACAATGCTAAAAAAACCGAAAAATTTCTTACCTAGGACATATTTTAAGAAACAACAACTATCATATAATGGATATTCCTGATTTAAATTTCCCAGATTTTTCTTTAATATTAAGGTGGAAACCTTAATGTTTGACAGTTCTCATTTTAGTCATTAGGGTCACTAAAAATAGATCGCTATACAAAAGAACAAAGTATTGTTATTGTTAAACACATTAAAAAGTTGGCAAAAGTTTTGCGGAGACTGCAAAAAGTGCGTGGAATTCTTGGTATCCATAATTCACTTAATGAGTCCACCATTCGAAAATTAATTAAAAAACCTGAGGAAATTGGTTTGGTTACGGACAAACAAACTCTACCGCGTCTTCGTCCTGTGCAGTCGGCCCAAAACATTGAAGTAGTCAGTGAGAGTATTGAAGAGAATTCAGGAACATTAATAAAAAAACCGATGCACCCACAAAGAGTCACTGTTTGGTGCGGATTAGAGACTAGAGGTCTAAATAGAATGTTTTTTAAAGAATGCGTTTGGTTATGCTCTTTTTGTGGAAATAGTTGGACGATATAGAACTCGAAAAAATGTAGTTTCAACAAGATGGTGCCACATCCCACAGCAACAAAAACCATCAATTTGTCAAGACAATGTTTTCCTAGGCGTGTGATTTCCAGAAATGCTGACGTTAATTGTCCGCCCATATCTTGCGATTTGACGCCATGCGAATTCTCCTTTGGGGTTTTGTAAAATCCAAGGCTAACAAACCTCATACAATTAATAACCTGAAAACTGAAAATCTTCCAAAATTTGATCAAAAGGGCATGAAAAATGCCCGTACTGCCGTGGCGGTTATTTGAGCGACATATTCCATAAGTAGTCTCAACGTGACTGTTTTATAAATTAATGAAATTGCTCAACCAAACAATAATTTATTGATTTATTTTAAAATTAAATCGGGCCTACCCAATAAGCTACCCTGTACTCCAATAAGTACCAAAGGGTAAAATAGAAGGTAGTAGAGGAATGGTAATAAGGTGAGCTTTATGAATAGGAAATATCCGAGACTGGATAGGAATTCTAAACGCCATAAAACTATTTAGACAAGCAGAAGACCGAAACACATTCGCCGAATGTTCGAGACCGAACAAGACATATCATGATGATAATGTAATGGTAAGAATAATTCAAAAGAAAAATTAAAACGACCTGCAAAGTAAGAAACTGGCGACATGAAATATGCTAAAGATATATGCTTTGGCACACACCAGTTTGAAAAAGAGGCCAAACTTTCGAGATATAAATAAATACAAAAAATAACAGAACTGAGGGTGGAAATAAAAGATAAGAAAAAATTATACCTAGATAGAAAGGAGAGCCGTGGTAGCTTAGTGGATAGATCGCTAGACTACGAAACCAAGAGTTGCGGGTTCGAATCCCGCTCTCGCCAATTCGATCGCTGACATTCTTACGGCCCAGCTCGACTCAGGCTGCAATAAATGAGTACCTGGAGGTCAAACTCTGGGGTAATAATAGGCGGTCGGTACGTAGCGCTGGCCACGTTACTACCCTTGTGTACCGTAGGCTCTAGACTGTAACAGATCTATCCTGTTTCGACCCCAAAGGGCCTTCGAGGCCTATTACGGGGAACTATTATTATAGAAAAGAGATAAAATAGCTGCAATAGTTTTGTTACCTGGAAAGTATAATAAACGCTAATGCGAGATCAGATAAAGATATCAAACAAAGATTAACGAAAGTAGAGATGCATTTGAAGTGTTAGACAACACTAATCTGCAATTATGCAACTTTTTTAAGTTGTTTTCAAATGAAGAGGTGCATCGGAATCGATGTTTTCCGCAAATTCCGAAAATTATCTTCAAAATTCCGTATCAAGTCAGGTTTTTTACAAACTACAAAATGTAATAATTAAAAAAATGCAATTTTTAGTGACATTTATATATAGCAATATTTGTAACGTATGAAAATGTTTTCTGCAAGAACGGAATAAATGTGTAAAGAATAGATAAACATAAATACATATTTAAAAGCAAACATACTCAATATTTACCACTAGGCTCTCCCCTTAATGCTTCCTCTTCTTGAATTGTCTTTAGTGTTTGTCCGTATAGTCCCTTTACAACATCCAACAATAGTCGGCCATCATATGTACACTCGACTTTCCCCGGTATTTCTTTTCTATCACTTTAATATCCTGATAGAAGCGCTTGCCATGTTCTTCCGTAAAATCACCAAGATTGTCAAGAAAGTAATTTAGATGAGCATGGAACTACAACCGAAAAACCCCAGAAAGTCATCAAGTGCTTACGATAAATTATAAAAGTATTCTGGCCCAGTATCATAAGAAATTACAGGCAAAGGTAAACAAAAACCAATTAAAAAAGTGATTAAAAGACAAAAATGGAATTAAATAGACTATTCACTAAGAAAAGAAAACGACAACATAACGCAACAAGAGTTAAAAGAATATACGATGTAAATAAGTTCAAGAAACAGTTGGGGTGGCTAAAAATATGAAAAAAATAGAAACCTTTTGTGTATATAATATGCTCCGGTATGGAGTATTAAGACTACATGCATTAAATATAGGCAGAATTGAGAAAACAAAAACTAAACTACTTAAATATTCTAACACATATTTCATTGCGCATGTCACCTCAAGGGAGTACAAAATTGATAAGCCAATTGTTACTACTACTCTATGTCACTTTGTCTATTTTGATTGCTTGGTTAGTAATAAGTTTATTTCCCTAAGTGCCAAATGCCTCTCGAAATCGACGAAAAATCGTTGCAAGTGTTTCAAATAATAAAAACGCCAACACAAAGCTCTAGTCACTTAGACGGGTTTTCCCGATGGTAAGGTTGAATTAGAAAGTTGGAATATTCGCTGCTCACGTCCAGGACAGCCTGGTCTCGGCGGACACGTCAAACGCTCCTAGACGCCTTCGGCGTCTTGAGACTGGAATTCTCCGGTATGCAATTTGGCACCGGCATTGCCCAGCGGACTGCTGCACAATTTTCTCCATTTGGAGAGCGGAGCAAGTGCACCTCGTTAGTACTTCGGTATTTCATTACGCGAAGCCGGCAGCGACAGCCGTAAACACCCTTGCTAAGTACGATGCAATTCATTCGAGACACTCGGCGAGACTTTGTCTCTGCTTGTGTTGTTGTTAGCGATCTCTGAATAATGTAAACGTAACAAAAAAACGCAAAAATGTAAACAACCGCTTTTTTGAATTGGCAGACTGCATTGCTTTTAAATTGAAAAACTTCTGGGAACTAATTTTAAATTCAAATGTAACTAAATTGACTGTTGAACATTTTGAAGGCGCCTACGAGTTATTAAATATTCAGCGTCGATTGGCGAGTCTCGTCATTCTTTTATGAATGCTTATATTCCAATTTATTGGTGTTTACGCGGTTTAGGACGTCGTCGTAGTCACATTTTTAGTAACTCAGACATATGTTTTAAGAATACCTAAGTTTTTTTGTTAAATTTAGGTTTATAAACAAATAAAAATTATTTTTTTAATATAAATAATTCAAGTATAACAAACGACACTCACAAAAAAGCTCAATAATAAGAATTAAATATAAAACACAATCTAGCAAATAAAGAAATAAAGGTAAAATATAGAATATAGAAGCTTGGAGAACGAAAATTTAAATTTGAAAATTGTGTTGTATACAAAAGGGCTTGAGCGACTTCCTAAAACTTTTAGAATTTTAGCAAACATCAAAAATGTGAAAATCACCATACAGCTATATTTCTCGCCTAATCGTAAGCTAAATTTTGTTTCACATAGTCAATGAAAGTCATAAAACTAACCTGAACCTTCAGATACCTCAAAAATTATAGGGTTTGATTGCAAAAAAGTAACTAGAGGACTTATCTTAAGTACACGAAAATGACTGCGAAAGAATAAGAATTCATTGCATCCCTCTACATTTGTCTTATTACTGTAAAGCTAAAGTTAACTAAAATATATAATGCACTGCAAAATATGGAAGTTCCCAAATGTTTAATGTCATTCATAAACTACAAGAAAACAGACAATTAGAGTTAATAATGTGCAAGCCAAAGCAAATGTATTTTGACATTCCAGCTCTTTAAAATATAGGAGGAGCGTATAAAATGCTAGGATACATAAAGCTACCCACAACTGCAAGGGTTGCATGTCAACTTTTTTATTTATTAACACATAGATAATATGATCTGTAAGCTAATTTCCCAAGCTGCAGAGGTAATGTACAAATAATAATACTAAAGCCTTTAGAGGTCACCATTTAATTTATCGTAGTGTTGGTTTTTTGGCTTGGTTTGTAATGTTGGTTTGGTTTTTTGCCATACGACTTCTCTGATATATGACATATTAAGATATCTGTAAAGTGTATATACAATTTTAAATTGACACCTCTGAATATGAATATGTTTGCCTTTTTGACGCATCCACAAAGTTCGATGCCATAAGAAGAAGTTGGTTTAATTATTGTTTTGTATGTAAATAATTTGATCTAAAGATAGATGTGATTATCAGCCAACCAGCCAATTTATTTCTTTAAGCGTCTGACACAGAGGGCGGCTGCAAATAGTGACAGTTCCCCATGTGAGGGGCGACTGATTATACATTGACTAACCCGTCTGGCAGACGTGGCGTTTCATGCCAATTACCCCCTACATATCAAATGAGATGTCAGGTCTTAAAACAAAAATACTCCAAATGAGTAAGATGTGCAATCTAGAATCTCACACTGAAAATTCAGTCTGTTCCAAGGATTGGGGGAAGGGACAAACACAGCATGGAATAACTAAAATAATAACAATCGCTATATACAACGTCCGAACGTTAGCAACAAATAGCAAAATTCTTGAGCTAGAGGAAGAGTTACCACTTATCAAATGGGACATTCTCGGACTAAGTGAAGTAAGCGAAAAGGAGGATTGACAACATTAAATTTGAAGCACGTAATATACTACTGCGGCAAAGAAAATACAGCCACTAGCGAAGTCGGATTCCATATTAACAAAAAGCATGTAGACAATATCATTTCTGTAAAAAGCATACCACCGCGAGCCGCTTATCTAATTCTTAGACTAAATTCAAGGTATAATATGAAAATTATTCAGGTTTATGCGCCGACAACGGACTACACTGACGAAGAAGTAGACGTATTTTACAATGAAATTACGATGGCCTTAGAAGCTTCTTCTCATTTGACGATCCTGTGTGGCGACTTTAACGCAAAAACTGGTATTAAAACAGATAATGCCGAGATTACACTTGGAAACTTCAGAAGCGGTACAAGGAACCAACGAGGGATAACCCTAATCAACTTTTTACTAGAAAACAACTTGTTTCAAAGAAATCGGAAAGACAAGCGGAGTAATCAATCAGGGATCTAAAGATATGCTTCGCATAATAATAGAGGAAAGACAATACGCAATACATAAGATGAAAGACAACAAGGCTACTGGAGAAGATAGCCATGGAAGGAATGCAGATAGGCGGAAACACTCTACTAGAAGAACACTGTCATGATGATATTAGTTCACAAAAAGGAAGATCTGACAAACGTCGAAAACTACAGGCCTATAAGCTTTTTCTCTCATCTATACAAGCTGTTCACAAAAATAATACGCCATCGTATCAAAAAAAGCCTGACTTTTATCAACCCATTGAACAAGCCAGATTCCGATCGGATTCCAGAAAATGACCATTTACTTACTGTAAAAATATTAATAGAAAAGGCAATAGAATATAATAGGTCCCTAGTATTGATGTTTATCGATTTCCAAAAGGCCTTCGATATGATAGAAACAAGTGCTATATTAGCTGCTCTAAATTAAAGTCGTATCGACTATAGATATACCCGTTTAATCCACAAGAATCATAAAATTACATAAATATACCGATAGTCTTCCATTATAACGAGGTGTCAGGCAATTTATTGACCAAATTATTCTACGCAATTTTGGAATACACGTTTAAAATATTAAACTGGGACGGAAAAGGTGTAAAAATTAACGGTGTAAAACTAAGCAACGTTTATTTCGCTGACTATATTGTTATTATAACAGACAACCTGAAAGAAGCACAAGAGATGGTAAATGATTATTTTTGGCAACACAAAAAATACGCTTAAATACCAACAAGCATAAAACAAAAGTAACGACAAACCTAATCATTGGGGAAAGCATAACTATTGAGAACGAAGCATTAGAAAAACTTAGATAATACAAATATCTGGGACACGAATTAAAAATTGCCAGAGATAACCAAACATACGAACTACAAAGACGAATAAGCCTGGGATGGCCAGCGTATGGTAGACTAAGAGACGTATTTAAAAGCGACATACCGACAAGCCTCAAAGTGTACCACCAATGTGTTCTCTGAAAGACCGTATCACACTAACAGTCGGCAAAGACCCGGCATATGTGACATAATCTACCAAGTCACCTATTTGAAATGGAAATTGGCGGGACATGTAACGAGGCTCAGTGATGCGAGATGGACAAAGAGAATCATCGAATGGAGACCACGTCAAGACAAATGAAGCAGATGCAGACTCCCTATTCGATAGACCGATGATATAAGGAGAGTAGCAGGAAACTGGATTAAAGTTGGACAAGACCAAAGTGAATGAAGACGATTAGGGAAAGCCTATTTCCAGCAGTAGACGCAAAGGTTGGTTGATGATTATAGTGATGTCAATTTATCATGTTTTTTTTTGTATGGGGTTTGCAGTTTAGTTTTGAATCTAAATAGAAGCCTAGATATTTAACTATGTCATCTGATTAAAGTTGACAGCTGGATGTGTACTTTTGTCTTAATTTTCCATAATTTTGCTGACACTCTTTTTGAGTGACATACTTTTGAAGGTTGGAGAGAACTATGTTATGAGGAAAAGATAGCTGAGTCATCTGTAAATGTTGCTATTTCTGCTTGCCTGGTGGTTGATATATCGTCTGTGTAGGATATGCATAAAAGTAAACTAAGAATGCTCTCTTGAGGTATTTCTGAGCGGATGAGATAATATTTAGATACTTTGGTATTGATCTTTGTTTTGAATTCACGTGTGTGTGAATAATATTGCAATAGATTAAAGTATTTTACATAGAATGTATTCTTAATTTTGAATAATAAACCGAAATGACATACTTTATCAAAAGCTTGGCTTATATCATGAAAAGTAGCTGTGCAGTATTTTGCGATACCCATGAATTATCTTGGTTGCACAGTGGTGTTGCTGTATTGTTAAAAGTGAGTGTTTGAAGTCGAGTTGGTGATCTGGTAGACTGTCATGGGGTATAATACCTTTTTTTTTATTCTTTTGAAAGTAAGCATTTCTAGTTTTGATATTGTTGGCATCAAACTGATCAGGCAGTAATTTGAAGGTCTATGTGATTTTTACTTTTTTCTTAAAACATAATATTTTGAGCATTTTCGACCAGTAGTCTAGTTGGAGTGCTGCGTTGAATATGTATGGTAACTTTAAGAAACCCTTTTTGGCAGTTATTAAGTTGTTTTTTTATGTGTTAAGATTAAATAATTATTTTTTTAAGTAAATATCCGCATGTGTTCTTTGGCTTGGATGGGTACAGATAGGTCTTCTTCTACTTTATAATCATGAGTACTTTTGGATTGCATTTGGTGTTATGTAAATACTTCCGAAAGATGTTTTGCAAACAGGTCTGCTTTTACCTTTGAGCTTTTTGCACAGCAGCCCGGAGGAGTTGTGTATCTGCGTGTCAGCAGGGATGTTGTTTTTGATTTTTAACTATTTTTAATCGATTTCTAATTGGAGTTGCTCTGTATATTTTCCTATTTTCTTATAGTTACGAGTTTCATTTGTAGAGATTATAACTTCCACTGCTGTTTTGTGTATAAATTCGTTGCCATAGCAATCTAGGTGTGAAACTGTAAAGCACCTTTTAAGATTCCGTATATAGACTTGAGTGACTGCTTGCTGGAGCAGGTTAATTATATTCTTTATCTCGGCTTCTATATCTTTGGCTACTAAAGTTTGGTATTCAGGTTTGTATCATTATGGATTGCCTGTCTGTGTTATTTTGGACCTGTATAGTTTAGGAATCAATTTTTTGGTGCTTATGGTAGCTATTACGGAACTGTGGTCTAACATAAAATAATAGCTGGAGAAGATATCAGTGTAAGCCTAAAATATACCGGTGCTTTCTTTGGTTCGGTGAGCCAGTAATTTGGAGAACTCGTCAATATGTAGCAGTAATTTCTTTTTTACATGATTTTTACTAGTTTCATTCTTTTTATTGTTATTAATCGTAACCTCCATGGTGTGTTTACTGTTATTATCTTGTCCGGCTATAAATTTTGGCCCCAATCTCTTTCAATCTTCACCTTTTTTATTATAACTTGGTAGACAGTAGGTATCTGTTGATGTCATATGAAAGACCTTTTACTTCTACTGATACGACTTGGGTGTAGTTTTCCTCATATCTTATTAATTCATAATATTGTATTAATTATTTTATTAGTATTGCAGTTTTTCCAAGGGCATTTCTAATTAAATGGTTGGTATTATAGCGTTTATATTATAGAGTACTAAAACTACTGTTTGTATACTGCTTTTCTCTAATAAGTACTAAATTGATTGAGTTGTGTTTTAGAAATATTTTTATTTCTTATAAGTGGTGCAAAAATTATTGACGTTCTGTGGGAAATTATAAGAAAGTTAATCATTTTTAATTAATTTTGCTTAGTAGCATACATCGACTAAATTGGCCTTTAAATTTACTCAAGCAACGGCCTATTATTATAAGGGTATCTTCGCCTTGCCTTGCATTTGTATCTTTGTTAATTTAAATGTAGTTCCATGCTTTTATGCGTATGCTTGAGCTTGTATTGATGGAACGTTCGATTAATGCGTTTAGTTAGTATTCCCCTTCGCTAGATTGAGGTAGTGTTTGGAGCTTTTATGTTTAGCAAGGTGGCTTCCTCTGCATAAGGAATATCGGGCAGATATTTGTGTAATTTTGTTTTGCAAGATAGTTATTTCGCTATGTACTTCTTTATTATTATCAATTAATTCTAAATCAGCGTTACTTGATTAATTGTCTGCCGCGCATATATTCTGTCTGTTACTTTGTGCCTGTGTTTTTATACAACTCTTTCATAATGATGTTTAAGTAGGTGTTTTATAACTATTCTAAATTCTCGCCACTTTTCTAATTAATACGTGTGGTAGTATATATCTTGTTCTTTAAATATTTTAACTAGTTTCCGTTTGGAGTCCGGGTTTTGACAAATAACTTTCATTGCCTTGTTTACAAGTGCTCTTGTGCAGAACTATTTCGCGTAACTTCATCATCTCGTTATAGTACGTTGGGATGTGCCCAATTTTGAGAGTTATTTTAATTGTTGTTGAATTAATCTCTTTCACGACTTTGCTTCCCTGGTTCAGTGAAACGAAACGATTTTTTATGGCGACTCTTTCTAAGATGACTTATTTGCGCTGTTTATATTTCTTCTTTTGTGCTTGGACTTGTGGTAATTTATTATTTTTTTATTTGGTAAAATATTTTTTTCCTCGCTTGGCAATAACAGAGCTGTCTCCCAAGTAATAGTTCTGTAATGCAGTTTGTTCGCGCCAATCTCAAATTATTTTTTATTTAATTTTTAAATTAGGGCCGGCCGTATTTTGGTCCTGTATATATATATAGTTTTGTTCGGCCGCGAATTTTCACGAGCATACGGAGCGCTGATATATAGGCCGCGGGCCGTGCTTGGCCTTTTGGCTTTTTGGCCTTTTTTTCGGGCTTGGCCTTTTGCTGTTTTGTCGACCAGATTAACCTCTTCTCGGAGGTCCTTTTGTTTCTCGATTGCATTTCGGACTTGAAATTTTGCTGGTAAAACTCAGTCCATTTTTTTCTGTGCTCTGACCCGGCAAGGAACGACGAAGGAACCTTTGCACCAGGAAAAAAGCTACCGTTCGGCTCCGCTGTGAAGAATGGGATAACTTGTCTTATCTTTTACCCACACCCTTATTTCCTCTTCCTGCATCCCTCAGGATCAACAGTACAGGAACCGATTTCTGCGGGAAAGCGCCGTTTCCACAGGTTAGTGTTTTTAGCTTTAGCTTTGTTTGAAGTTCCTTTTGTTTACATTTAAAATTACTATACGGTCCACTTTTCAACCGAAGCACAGCTTGTTATAGAAATACAACTGGTTGTTGCAGTAATGGTATTTGTTAATATATTACCATTTTATTAAAGAGAATTTACTATACTATGTTTAGTAAGTTTATTCATATTGATATTGTATGTTAGGTTTTTAATACTAAATTTTCAACGACAAAAACTTTCAACGACACTTTACAGATCAAATCAATGTAAATATCTACGGAGCATAGACCTAATACGTTAGAACCCCGTTTTCCCAGCTCTTTGTTGTACTGAATTTTATAATAAAACAGCGATTGCATGGCCAATGACTGGGAACATTTGCTTAATTTGTTTCTTTGCCCCTGGCGCCGTTTATTACTGAGTAGTAATATTTGTTTATTCGTGTTTCAAACATTTTTCACTACATTAAAGAGAGTGTTGGATAGCACTAGACCGTTTTGAAAATTTCACTTTAGCTTTATATGAAGAGCAAAAATGTAAAAGAAAGTTACGAGTGGCATTCATTATTTTGTTAAATAAATAGATTTAAAAATGTACGTTTTTTTTTTTATTTTTACAATACTTACATAGAAAATTATAAACGTCTATCTCATAATAAATGAAATAATAAAATCAATGATAAGTACAACACTTTTGTGACAAGAAATTTGTTGGCAACTTATTTTCTCCGTTGGACTTTGCAATAGTCGACTTTATTCATAATAAAACGGTAACTGTATGGCTAAATGGCTGGGAGAATCCGTTATCATGTAGCTCAACTACTTGCCATGTTACTACATATCATCGTATAGTAAAATTTGTTCCACTGTTGCTGGTGACATCTTTTAGTAAGTAGCAATTAATTTTTATTACTTGTACTATCTCTCTCCAAATAGCCCAGTTTCATGCGTGCGTTCAGAACTCCTCATCATAATGAAGAAACTACTAGATAGCGTTGAAGTTTTTTGGAGATTTAATTTGACTTTATGCAATTATCAAAGCGCAACGAAGCACTATTTCTAAGTAGCGAGCTGCATTATTGACTAATGTGCATAACAATCCATATAGTATGTAATCTTTAGTAACGAGTTACAGTCATTGTCTATTAAATGTGGATAAACTTTGAAAAGTATTTCGCATGCGGTGATGTTAATATGGTAAAGGTCGTAAATAACATTAATTAACATATAATTTATTAAAAAACAAAAGATTCAGGTAAGTAATACAATAAATTTTGAGCACGTTTTTGGAGAGATGTAAGACAGATTGCATAATTTAAACAGGAAATCTCTATTTTCCAAACAATAAATTCAAAACAGTTATGACACATTTACTTTAGATAAATATTAAATCCGTTTTGAGGCAATATCTCTTAACATTCTAATATTCCAATCAACATTAAAGAAAAAGTTAATTGTATATAAAGTAATAGAAAGTTAAAATATCATTTTTTTGTCAAAACACCTAAAGTTGTCAATAATTTGGTTCCATTTAATAATATTTATGCGAGTTAAGTTTCTTGTCTAGGACTCTTATCGAAAGAAAAGTGAGAAGGCACTTCGACCTTGAGCATGTTTATGTTTCTAAATTTATCGCATACATGTTTTAGTTAAGCTAAAATTTTTGTTTGCTATATTTATATTCATGTGTATAGATATCTTGATAAGGCGTTTTTGTTTTATTTAGGAAATCTCTTCACCACTGCTCCCTTTTTTATGTTGCCCTTAGAGGACCGTGTCAGTATTAAAAAAATTAAAATAATTTTAAATTAAAAATGTGCCAATGGCGTAAGCCAAAGTTTTATAATGTTTACAGATGAACGAAAGTTCGGAAATGTTTCCTATAATTTTGAAAATTGCATTCAATTTTATTATATGATATAGTCTTTTAACCAGAATTTGGAAAGTTTTATAATGTTGGTAAATATGTTGTTAATTAAGATTGCTAACTTCGTATCTAAACAGTTAGGATGGTTGCTTAAATAAATGTATTTTTTGTGCCCATTATCAATTCGACTCTATATATACATACATCATTAAAAATTAGACAATATTTTTACAAAACTCACAGGAATTGTATTGAAAGCAACACATAATAAAAGTATATACGACTCACAAGTGCACTAACGTTCTTAACAATAACACACTTATAATAATGTTACTCAACACCAAATTAAGATTTTCCTTAAGTACATTAGCAGGACGTTTGAAGTGCTAAAAACAAAAAATCAATTAAAGAGCTCAGGCCGACCGTAACGGAAGGGCAAAATAACTAGAGATAAATTTTAAGTCTGTGCTTTATATGCATACGTTCAGTTAATATAAAGTCATCTGTGTAAAGATACTTGACAAATAACAATCAAAAGATGTTCAATCGATTTGCAATGGTGAAAGGTGGATAATTTGTTATGCAGCAAAAATTCTTTCTGGCGATAACTAAATCAACACCTCTATTAGATTTGAAGATAAAATTAAAAAGAATTCGTTCAATAATTCCATATCGTTTTAACTTCCCTAATTTGCCTTCAGTTAACAATCTTTAGTTAGAACTTACAAGAAAGATACAATAATGCATAAGTAACGTCCTGTTCTGATTTCATGCACTCAATAAAACTAAACAAAATGACCATCATATTCACCACAAGTCTTATTATCAATAATTCTTTGCTTTTAACTATTTAAAAAAATATTAAGAAAACTAATAAATAGGAAAAAAACCAATTTTTAGGTTATACTTAAAATTTGCTAGTGAATTTATTTAACATATCCTTCAAATTAACATTCTTAACAACCATCCATTTAAACCTACCAATTTCCCGATTTTAAATCAAATGCAGCAATTGTGCTGTTCTTCATTCAAAACAAACTAAGTATGCCGATTTAATCTATTTATTATATTGTTACAACAGAATGATTATTTCATAAAAATAATATGGATAAGTCATTTTCGCTCGAGCGAAAGCTAATGGCACGATCTTGTCGTAAAGTTTTATTGCTCCCAGTTTTAGCACATCTTAAGGTGGCACGTTTAGCAGTAAAATAAAAACGAACAAGTGTTGCGTACAAATAGAAATACCGCAAATTGGTGTTAAACATAAAACAAATTTGTGGAGCCCAATGAATAATTAAAGGCGTTTTTCGAGCTTCAAGCTTAGGAGTTATTATTGTGGATTTGGGGTAAATAAATAATAATTTCCCAAATTACTTTTGACAATAAGTTTAGATTCCATATTTAGCTACTTAAAAACCGTCAATTTTCTTTAAAGTTAATTTCTATTTTATGATTAATAAAGTTTGTAGCCACCGATTTCCGTTACAAAAATATCATCGTCTCTTTCGGTATTTCTATTACAATCAGCCACAGAAAAACCGGAACCAGTAAAACTTCAGTTTAATTTGTGGATAACTTTAAAAGATTCCTTTTATTAAATAATTAAATTATTGGATTGGCGTGTATTGGAACTGTTTGAAAATCAAGATATGTATCAGTATGTGTTCATGCATAAAAAGGACCCCCGATTTAAAATGGAAATTTTAAATTACTTGGTTTTATTTTATCAAATCTCAAAAAATGCTTAACGACAAAATTTTTAAAATTTGTATACCAGTTCTATGTCTTGTAGCATCTTGGAGCAAGCAGACTTGTTTCTACATAAATAAGAAACTTATAAGTATTCATTTAAAATAAAAAGAAATGACAAATACAACTACTAATAAGTTTGTTTTTTTTAAAGTATTTATTAGTTAATTACAATCTGTCAATTACATATGACAATAAGTAATTATGTTGATCGTATTGAGCAGTGTTGGAGAAGTCGCCCAATGACGACCCTCCTGCGGTTACTTAATTAACTTAAGTTAATTAAGACACTTAATGTAACTTAAATAGCACTAAACTCTATGCGGTAGAGCGAGCGGGTTAAGTCTTTTGAGTCTTTGCGTTTGAGCACTGTTGTCTAGTAGATTAACTGCCAAAGGATTAGGATGCACTTCTAACTTATTTAGGTACTTTATACTACATTTTTAATTTCTTCCTTGACGGTGGCCACTTCTAAATCGTTTCGGATTTCAATGTTTGGGATGTAGTATGGGGCATTAGTTATTAGACGTAAGATTTTGGATTGGTACCTCTCTAATATGTCAATGTTAGATCTAGAGGCAGTGCCCCATAACTGGATCCCGTAGGTCCAAACTGGTTTCAATGCTACCTTGTATATAAGAAGTTTATTTTTAAGCGATAATTGGGAGTTTCTACCTAACAACCAGTAGTATTTCTTTAGTTTCAGTCCAAGCTGCACCCTCTTCTTCCATATATGAGTACGCCATGTAAGCCCTTTATCCAAGTGTATCCCTAAATATTTAACGCTATCTGCCTGTGGTAGTGGTTGACCGTTCATATTTACTTCTGGGGAGCGCCCTCTACATTTTGTAAAAGTCACATGGACTGATTTATTCTCGTTCACCTTGATACGCCATCTTTGGAGCCACTGCTGTATTTTATCTAAATGCGTCTGTAGTTGTTGGGCAGCAACTGTTGGATTTGGGTGCATTGATAGAATGGCCGTGTCGTCTGCATACGTCGCTGTTATAGCGCTATTATCATTGGGTAAATCGGCTGTCAAGATGAGGTATAAGACAGGCCCCAATACGCTGCCTTGCGGAACACCGGCTTTTATTTGCATCAATTCTGTTAGTTCATCCTGGTATTTAACCTGGAAGTATCTTTCCTGTAAATACGACTTCAGGATAGTAAAGATTGGATGGGATAACTTCAGCTTAAGCTTCAATAGTAGACCTTCGTGCCAGACCTTGTCGAAGGCCTGGCTTACATCCAAGAAAACCGCAGCACAGTAAGCTTTTTCCTCAAATGTATTATTGATGACTTCAACGATTCTATGGACTTGTTCGATGGTTGCATGGTTTTTCCTAAAGCCGAACTGGTGATCGGGGAAGAAATCTTCTTCGGTGTGTGTCATCAAGATTCTTTTTAGTAGGAGTTTCTCCATTAGCTTAGATAAGACTGGTAATAAACTGATAGGCCTATAGGACTCGACGTTATGCGGGGGTTTGTCGGGTTTTTGAATTACTATTACTTGAGCGATCTTCCATGGGGTGGGAAAGAATCCTGTTCTGAGGATAGCGTTGAAGATGGCAGTTAACATTGTAATCCCTATTTTAGGAAGCTCCTTAAGTACCCTGCCCGTGATCAAATCCCAGCCTGGTGCCTTGTTAGGTTTTAGTAAGTTCATCATTTCTGTGACTTCACCAGCTTTGAACAGCTTTATTGGAGGTGAAAGTTGGTAAGGGGCTTCCAGGTATTCTTTTATGTCGTCATCTTCATCCGGATTTCTAGTTGGTATTTCTACAGGTTGGAAAACGTTTGACAGGTGTTCCGCGAAGATTTGTGCCTTTTCTTTGTTATTGCGCACCCAGGAGCCATCCGCTTTACGAATAGGAGGTACTTGTTGATTCGGTTGGTTCAGGGCCTTCGTTGCCTTCCATAACGAGTAGTCTGTGCTAGCTGTAGCTGATAGCCCTTCTAGGTAGGTGGCAAAATTATCATTTTTGAGGGTCCGTATTAGCTCCTTGAGTTCTCTAGTGACAACGTTTAATCTTCTTTTGTCGTCAGGATACCTACTACGTTGCCATTTTTTCCTTATCCGTCGTTTTTGGGCTATTTTTTCTTCCAGGATAGTAGGATACCTATGTTCTACTTTGTTGGGTGGGAAATTTGGTGTAGCTTCCCAGGCAGCACTTTGTATTGTTTTGACAAAACTTAAGACTGCATTATCAATTTCTTCGTTTGTTTTGAGAGATACATCTAGATTTATGCTATCCTCGATTAGTACTTTAAAGTATTCCCATTTTGTTTTTGAGTTGTAAAGTTGAGGTGGTTTACTTCTCTGTGTTATAATTGCATAGACAGTAGCTATCACTGGAGAGTGGTCAGACGTCAGATCAAAACTGGATTTTATATTTAAGAGTCTTCGAGAAATACCTTTGATCACAAAAAAGTCCAATAAATCTGGAACTTTTGCAGGGTCCCTTGGCCAGTATGTTGGTTCATAGGTGGATAGATGACCTAACTGTTCTTCCTGTAATACCTGATATAGGATTCTGCCTCTGCCTGGTGGGGATAGGCGCGATCCCCAGTGGGTGTGCTTGGCGTTGTAGTCTCCGCCCGCCATGAAGCGATTTCCAAGAGATGTGAAGTATTCTTTCAAACTGTCTTTGTCTGGACGATAGTTCGGTGGGCAGTATGCCGCCGAGATTACCAGCGGACCATACCAGTCCTCTATTTCTATACTAGTTGCTTGGAAGAAATTCCTTTTGTATTCTGGCAGTACACAGTGCTTTATTTGCTTTCTAATTATTACTGCTGATCCTCCTCTCGCTCTACGATCTGCATCTGGATGTTGGGTATCGTATATAATGTAATCCGGAATTTTGAAGTGCGTTTGGGAATTGAAGTGTGTTTCTGCTATTAGTAGTACGTCAATGCTGTTATATTTTAGAAATACTTCTACTTCCTGTTTGTGGCTTTCTAATCCGTTGGCGTTCCAGAGCGCAATTTTAAATAGTTGAGCCATTGTTTTTACCGATTTTGGATACCAGGCATTTGATAGTCTCCCTCAGTTCTTTTATTTCAGATGTTAGTTTGAAATCATTTTTGTTGTGCTTCGATTGTGCTTTGTAAATATGATATAAAGTAATTTTCGTTGAGTGTAGGATTGTTGTTTGTTGCAGTTCTATAACTACATTGCGAGCTTACATTTATCAAACGTGGTGCTTGATTTGTGGATATTGTCTGTTCATGGAGATTTCCACCGGCTTGTTGTTTCTCTGGTGCAGGTTTTGGGTTTGTTCTGCATTGTTGATATTTGCTAAGGGACGTATTTTTGGATTCCTGTTTGTCGTACTTGTGGTAGTTTTCCTTGTTGTAGGGATGTCTTCTATTTAGGATTTCGATGTAGACTTTACAACCTTTGTAATTTGCAGGGTGGTTTCCTCAAAGTACGCATTTGGGAGCCTTGCCATCACTGCGGTTTTTAGGGCATGTTCTATAGTCGTGCTCCCTGCACATTTTACGCATCGATACGGACGGGAACAGTTGTTTCTGGTGTGACCGTAGCATTGACAACGTTTGCATTGTGGGATTTGTGTTCTTTTATGGGGTGGTTCAAACTTTACTACTGCATTTAACAAAAGGTATAAGTTATAGATCTCTTTGTTGTTGTCTTTCTGTGCCAGGTCTATGAAGAACAGATTTTTGGCATTTTGGTTTCGCGATTATGTACATTCATAACTGACTTGACTTCGTGTCCCTCTTTTTGCAATGCAAGTTTAATGTCTTCTACTGGGGTGGTGTGGTGTAGGTTCCTTATTACCACCCTGAAGTGTTTATCTTCCGGGAGGGTGAACGTATGTCTAATGACCTTGTTATCATCTAGAACTTTTTTAATTTTTTTGTAGTTTTCTATGGTACGGACTTGTAGTTTTACCTTGCCACTACTTATCATTTGATAATAGTATTCCTTCTTATCTATGTTTTGTTCGATAAGTTGAAGTAGTGGTGGAATTGCCTTGACAAATTGTAAGATAAAAGGTGGAGGTAGGTCAGTTTTTTTTGCTTTCACATTACCGTTGTTTGTGGTATTTTGGGTTTCTTCCTCTATTCCCTTGTTTAAAACGTCGAATCTATTGGTTATAGTTGTGCTTTGTGTGTGACTTTGTTTTGACTTCGTTTGGCGAGTGGGTGAGTTGTCTCCGCTTCTTTTCCTTTTCGTTTTTCTTGATTTGACCTCCTGAAATTCATTGGGTTGAAATTCCTTTTCCTCTTCTGTCCTCTGTTGCGGGGTTTCATCAGCTTCTTCATATTCCGAGTATTCTGTGTTAATTGATGGAGGCAGTAGAGGTGTTATTGTCCCATTCGGGTGTCCATTTGTTGCTTGTGTTGGTGGATTTCTTTGATTGCTGTTCATTATTGGGCATGCCATTTGACTTTGACCCATTAACGGCGGTTGGTATTGTTGCGGGTGCCACTGCGGGAGCCATTGCATTTGTGTAGTCTGAGGCCATTGCGGTTGTTGGTTTGAGTGCTATTGGGGTATTGAACTAGGCTGGGTCATAAGAGCATTGTTGTAAGTTATAATATTTGGTAAAATGCTGTCAGTGCTAGAGCTAACTGGCACGTAGTGCTGATTGAAGTTTTGTTGGCCGTAATACAAGCCTCCATCGCTACTTCCTTGCAAAGATGATACAGGAGTATTAAGCTAACGATTC
The DNA here is from genome assembly GCA_036346155.1 of Sinelater perroti. NCBI lineage: Eukaryota > Metazoa > Arthropoda > Insecta > Coleoptera > Elateridae > Sinelater > Sinelater perroti. The sequence continues at coordinate 17,065,490 of JARFIY010000189.1, forward strand.
ACCGTAAGAAGTATCTAACAGAATATTAACAACTTTCATCAGAAAACGTTATTTCTCTTTGCTGTGCATAATTAAATATTTACGTAGCACCATCAAATTTGGAAAACAAAATAGTTCTAAATTAAAATAAATATTTTTAAAATTCTCCTTATAAAAATAAAGCCGGGGGCGTATTTAGACTTTTTATTAATGAATACGCCTACAATCTTCTGTGAATTAAAATTGACTCAGTTGCATTTTAAAAAATTTTTTTATTCAATCAAATATCTTAAAAAGTGAGTACCTTACACCGCCCTTAAAATTTTTTTAAATATCTGTTTTTTCTGTGTGCTAATGCAATAGATAACAAAATTGAGTCGGTAATTAGGTTTGGTGTTTAAACAAACTAATTTTTGCGATAAGTACACTAGAGTCTATAAGTTCATATTGAGTAAATATAAAAAATAAATGTGCGCATCATAGTACAACATTTTAATCATTTTTACACTTTTAATAAACGGAGAAAGCATTTGAAATAATATATTACATACTTGTCAAGCAAGCAGCAGAAGAGAAGAGTATTGAAACACTTCCTAATTTAAAGACTGAGGCTTTAAAGAGAGTTGAAGGACAAGTCTCTTTAACATAAAAATTATAAATCCGCAATAAAAGAAAATAAAATTAGTTAGTATAAATAAATTCCACAGAAATATTGTCAATGTCTCTTCAAGCCGCAATTTTATATAAAACTAAAAACAAACATTCGCTCTGGTTAAAGCAATTTAAAAATCTAGAATAGAGCATTTCAGGAGAAAAAATGGCAAGTAAAGCAATTAAAATTCAATATCCGAGTGCGGATATTAAGCTGCAATTAAAATCGGCCTATTAATTTAAACTATTGCGATCGTAATTTGTCCGAAACGACAACTTCGAATTACATTGCACTGGATAATATTCATAATTATTGCACATTGTTACTTTTAAATAATGTGACGCTTAAATCCCAGAAACCGGAACCTCCTGAAAGAATTGCGGGAATCCGCAGTTGTGAAACAGCAAGTGAATATTCAGTAAATTATAAATGCTCCTCAAAAGAATTTTCTAATAGTCTGTTCAGCGCCCCGATTAAAGCCGCTAGGCTTCGGGAAGCTGTAAATAATAGTAAAGTGAAAATAAACAACCAAGCCCATAAATAGAATTTGCTACAACTGGTGGTAGTGAATAGATTCAACACAACTTGAAGAATTGTTTAAATATCTTACCATGTTTACGGTTCAAGTCAAGTTCCGCGATGAGTAGGGTGTATAAATCTGTATCTGTATAAATCAACTGATCTAGTCCAATCACTGTAAAACATGAGAGAAAAGTTAGAAGTAAATTACAGAAGTTTGATGAAAAAATTGATAGGAGACTTACGGGGATTAAAAATGAGTATGAAAGAAGGTCCTAAGGATTTAAAAAAAGAATTCAGAAGGGTATTGCAATAAATGTGGAGCAACGAATTCTAAAAAAATTCTAGAAGCTTTGGAGAAGAATTACAAATAAATGCCGAAGAACGTTCCAGCAGTTTCACCAGAAAAAGGTAAAAGGGTAGTTACAAGAAGCAAAGCTAAACGAAGAAGAATAATCCAGAAGTTTGAGTAGAATATCAAAAAAAATTGCAAGAAATAAAGGTAAATGTGGAAAAACCTTTCAGAATATTAAGAGAAAAATAAAAAAATTGTGGGTAGACGTTTAGGAAAAAGTCGGAAGGCAAACACAAAAAAGCATTTCGAAAGTTTGAGCGAACAACTAAAAGTAAACGTGGAAGATCACTTCTGAGGTTTTAGAATGAAGCTAAAGTAGTTTTAAACTGAGAAGTTGGAAAGGGATAAGAGAAGAATTTATAAAGATTTGCAAGTTGGCAAAAACTAACATGTTTGGCAAGCGATGATTGCTGCAGGAGTCATTAATTAAGAGTGGTGCTAGAATAGAGTGCCAACGGAATAAAATTAGCAAGTTAATTCCAGTGCGAACGGTTATTGAGCACAACAAACTGAAAAAATTAAATAACTGTTTTTAACCATAAAATCTATCACAGGAACAGTGAGTATTTCTGATGACTAACATGACTAACATGTTCCAATGAGTATTACGCTTCTCCCTGAGTTTCTAGATCTCCTCTTTTATGTCATGGATTACTAAATTTGAGACGTACCATAACATTCACAACAGGCACAGTAGTTACTTTACAATTGTGGCATCTTCGTCTGATAATGCTAGAGTTGTCATTTTTATATGGTTAACGAAAATTGAGTATTAAACTTGTAAAAGTTTACCATAAAAATAGTAAACATTTTATGGGACGGTTTATAAATGTAAAAATTTCGGTCGAAATAAAGCACTGACACACAGCAGTTGTAAAGAGCTTTTGTTTTTGAGCTTTTTGGTCAAGTTTCAGATATAAACTAACCTACAGATGTACAAAGTCCAGGTAACACAAGAACGTACGCCAGCAGATCATAAACAACCCCGCGCATTTGCTAATTTGGTGTAGAAGAGCCAAACATCATCTTGACCGATGAAGACAATTTCTTTGGATACGTAAATAAGCAGGATTATCACATCTGGGTGTCTGAAACTCCAAGAAATGTAGCCGAGAAACCTCTCCATGTATAAAGAGTTACACTATGATGCAATTTTTGGTTTGGTAGCGTCATTGATCCGTATTTTCTTAAAGATCAGTCTTCAATGAACAATGTGCGTTATCGTAAAATTGTGACTGATTTTTTTTGGTCAGAAGTGTATGCCACAAGCGAAAACGTTCTTCATTTCCAACAGAACAGGGCTACATGCCACACAAACTAACAATTGTCTTATTTGCAAGTTTTCTGGAAATGGAATCTACAATTAGCTATTCAGATTATGCGATTTGACACCAATAAACTTTTATTGAGAGAATATGTCATAGATAAGGTCCACGCCAATGCTTCGTTAACGATACAAGCACTCGAAGACAATTTCAAATCTTTAAATTTAAAAATCGAGCAACATTGTGGAAAAAAATTATGAAAAATGTTTTAAAAGGAATGTCCATCGGTGAGAAGAACCGAGACAGCCACTTAAATCGTTTAAATCAAAATATCTCAATAATTCTGAAAAATGGCATTCGTTTATAGTTTGTAAAATGACGCATCTTAATGGCAGACTCTTTATATGTCTGTTGCAATTATTATGGTAAGCATATTTGCTGTGTTTAGGACCTGACATACTACCCAGCGGTACGACGTCTGATATGAATTGTTAGTGTCTACACTAATCCCCTGGTATTCAGCTTCAAACTATTGATACTGAAAACAGAATTTTAAAGCCTCTCGCATACGATATGGCAGGTATTTTTGAATTTATATAATATATAAATTTGTTATATTGTTCGCCGTCTTCTAGGAAAATAAATGTGCTCATCTGAGATTAAATTTTCTGATTATATGAGTCAAGTTATTTCTAATTTTTTTTGATAATTCAAATATAAAGCTAGATGATCTATATAATGTTGATTTTTTTTTAGTCTAGATATCACAATTATCTTATCAATCTTCGGATCATTTAGAAAGCATTTAATTCTAATAATAAAAAAATTAAGAACCGGATTTGGATGTTTCTACCACCTTTCCTGTAATTACATTTGAGTTTGATGCTTTGGTAGAATTCATTTTGTAAGTAATTGCGTATTTGACGTCTTTATTCTAGACTATTTATTTAGATATCTCCTTTGATGGTACATGAGAGAGTGATCAGCAAAGGCTTCGCTTTTTTCTGCATCAGAACTGAGTATTTGATTGTCCATGGTGATTGGAGGTATTTCGTGAGGTTGGTGTAGTATCCGTTTGGTTGCTTTCCATAGTCGGTAATCTTCTAGTTGGTTTCTGATACGTTTTTTTTTTGTTATGGGACTTCGGGTTTTCTGCCATTTTCTTCTCAGTGAATTTTTTCGCTTGATTAGGTCAGTTACGTGTTTTGGTGGTAAGTTAATGGTTGTGTGTTTTCTATTTTTCCTCTCTTCGGTAGTCTTATGGATGCTGTCAGTAATGCTTTTTGATACGTGTATAATTGTTTCATCTATTTGGGTTGTTGATTGGAGATTGTTAGGGTACTTGAGTTGTTTGTCAAGATACTCTCCGAAGGATCCCCAGTTGACTATCCCATTAATAAGTCTAGGCTCTGGGGTAAATTTTGCTGGTGTTATTAGAAATGATATAACTGGTAGGTGGTCAGAGTCTAATTCGGGAAATACTTGTTGTAATGCTTGTTTGTTAAAGTTTTTGCGAGCAAGAATGTCTAAGACGTCGGGCAGGTGATCATTTCTGTAAGGGTGGCAAGTGGGTTCGTCAGGAGCTTCTATTTGGAAAGCATAGGTTGATTATAGATTGAAAAGTTTGGTACCAGCGGGGTTTATTGTTCTACGTCCCTAGATGGTATTCTTGGAGTTTAGGTCACCAATGAGCAGGGTAGGTTCATTTGTAGTGAAGATTGGTGAAATGTCTTGTTCTAACAGTGTTTTGTTGGGTTGTTTATCGACACATGTGATGTTTATTACTGTGTCGTCTTGCGCTTTAATTTTGATTCCTACTGTTTCGAGATTTAGAGTGTTAATTAGGTGACGTTCGTGATGTATAATTTTACGTTTAATAATGACGGCCAACCCTCCTGATGCAATATTGGCATTTCTGTCTGTGCGGTAGATTTGGTATCCAGCTATGTTGAGTTTTTCTGCACGACTTAGGTACGTTTCTGAGACGCATGCTATATCAATGGAATGCTTTGTCAAAAAGGACTTAAATAAATTTAGTTGAGTTTTGATGCCGTTTGCGTTCCAATTTAGGATTTTTATTTGCGAAATTGTGTTGATTTTAGGGTCCATTAAACAGAGAGGCTAAAAGATTAGATAAAATGAATTGCTTAATTTGTTCGATATAGGGTTGAATTAGATTTAAGAGAGATGATAACAAAGTATTAAGTAAGGATGACGTTTCAGGTATTGAGGTGTTTGTTCTAGATTGCCATGGTGATGAGTTAGTTTGTGGTATATTACGAGGAAGATTGGGAAAATTTTCATGTTGTTTATGGGTGGATGGTGGCTCTGAGTTCCTGTTGTTTTGTGAGGTTCGTTTTGACGACGTTTGTCTTGATAGTTGTTGACTCAGTGAAATATTTGCAGCATCTGAAGTTAGTTGGGTGATTTTCTCCGCAGTTGGTACATATGGGAGGCTCTTGGGGCGGTTTATCGCAATTTATATATAAGTGATTGCCTTTGAATTTGACACATCGTGTTCAAGACGGCAGTAATTTTTAGTGTGTCCAATGCAAATGTGAAAATAAACTACAATTCCACTTGATGTCACCATATGGCTTTGCTAAAATGTACAGAAGGAATGGTATTGGGTCATTCGAGCAGTACTCCGATTGCAAATAGTGAAAAAGTGAAAAACAATAGAGCAAGCATTCATAGGCAGTGCTGTGGTTTCTTTGAAAAGAGTGAGTGAGCGTTTCGAACATTCATACAAGGTTAGTAGTTGTGCATACCATCTAGTAAGTATCCAACTGGGTAATAAATAGGCGAATTGTATCCGACAGATTGGCGGTGTAACTTACGGAACTAGACATACAATCTTATACAAGGGCTTGAAAATGATAAAAAGTGTGCACAACAGAATCTTCGTACTCTCACTTCATACCAGAAGCAGAACCGTGTTACAAAGCTCTACTACGTGGATCCAGAAACGTTCTTCAGGTATTTTTCATAGCAAAAAACACACAATTGCGACATACAACACCAAACAAGAAACGATTTTCCATGGAATTGCAACACGTTGAAAGCCTTTATTCTAAGAAGACGCGGAGAGGATTGTTTACTATAAAACTTATGATACTTGTGTTTTAAGCAAGGCGTTAATAGATTGGCTGCCCACCGTGAGAGCATTATCGCTGAAGAATCATTTAAACGACTTTATCGACATATTTAAAGACGCAGCGACGGGTAACAGAAATGTAGCGTTTTACTTCAACATGACAATACGCGACCACATATGGGTTGTCACACTTTTTGCATCATACATTGTGGGCCTAATTTTGCTCCGGACAACTAAGCTCTGTTTAACACAATGAAACAGTCAGTGCACGGCGAGAAGTTTTTTCCAACAAGCTTCAGTCAAACTACCTCTAATCAAATTTGTGCCCACTTCCTCCGAGTAAACGAGAGAACAATTGTATTGCCTATTATATTTGTATAGTCAAGTACTTTGTTTTTGTAGTTTAAACCAAGTTGTAATTGGTGTTATTCTTATTTTACTTATACAAAAAGTAGTTCTATATGTTGTCATCTATAATTTTAAAATTTTCCTTACAAATGCTTTTCTTTAATAAACTTGACTTGTTTGTTCTTCTTTCGTTCCTTTTTTCGTTTTGTAAAATGTGATAACACATTTCAAGTTTATGATAAGCTTCGAATTTGGTTTTGCAGTAGAAATTAATATTACAACTTTTAAATGATTTTAAGATTTCTACTTCCAATGTAGTCATATATTGAATGATTAAAATTACACATTATATTCACTTTTGTCGAAAAAAGCTCTCATAAACTTAGCCAGCGTGTGAATTTTAGATTTATTCAGAATTTAAAATTAATTTTAAAATCAAATTGCACAATTTTTATTTAAAATTGTTGCAAAAAAATCGTTCTTGATGTATTTAGTTTCCACAAACTTGATATTTATAGTAGATACAGATTAATAAAACCAAACCGTATATTTTATAAAAATTAAGTTTTAGAAGTTTAGTGAATTGGTTTCTGTAGTCAAGATTCTAAAAAATTAGAATTGCGTAGGGGGATAAGGTTTTGTATATTTTACTGTTGGGTGGTCCGAATAGTCTAGGTGGTCTGGTAGTTGGATGGAATCATGAATGTCGCCGCCAGTTGGCCGCACGTGATAGGTCGACTAGACGTTAGAGCCCTTTTGATGTCATTGGTTGCTCAAGACTGAAAATATTCCAGATAGTTTCGGTGGTCCAGCAACCAGCCGGACTCATAGGCACGTGGACGACGAACTGTTCTGGGCTTGGGGATAATTGTAACGGCGTTATGAGGTCTCAAGGCAGTATTATTGGAAACAGGGGCACTCTTGTCTCTAACGCGACAGCGTTTACCTCATCTGGAAGCCCCCTTCTGCGTATACAAGTAATAAAATATTACAAGCTTCCTCCAATTTTTCTAGTTGTTGGACTCCATCTGTATAATACGTTAGTGCAAGTTTTTAAATAGATAAATTGTTTATTTAAAATTGAAATGTTACAAAAAGTTTTGTATAGAAAAGAGGAAGTAAAGAAATATTTTGCAAGAAACTTATTTTTAGGATTGAGGGTGATTTTATTGCTTAAAAAACGCATATTTTATAAAAATATGATGCTAATTTTTTTTTGAGGAGCTGAGTAATGACATGTCAGTGTAATTTTTGTGGTTTTCTAGAATTCTGACATTTTTTTGTTACTAGTTATTAAATGTTTAAAGAATGAACTGCACAAAGGTCATAGGAGTACGTCTTTTGTATTTTGTAAAAAAAATGTTTGTATTAGGTTGTTGTACTACATCCGTGTAACTCTATATCTTAGATTTTTGTAGACGACTTTTAGTCATTATAAAATGTGTAAACGGTATATACTGACATCCCTATCTATCAAATAATAATCCAATATACTGTTAGATTTCGTCGCATTATAAGAAATGCTAATGTGCTACTTCTGTTGTATACAGACTGTTAAGAATTTTTTGTAATCACCTCTAAAATTTATAATCCGTAAAAATACTTTTTAATACACTCTATACATTTCTGAGTCTTTCTAAACTAGTTATCCAACGAAATATTTATTATTTCTTAGAGTGTCTGGGCGCATTTGTCAGCCCACGTTAGTGGAAGATCTTTATTTTTGAAAAACTGTGCTTTAGGGTTTAGTGGACAAGCAGTGGCGTAGCTACCGGAGGGCTAGACGGGGCAGTGCCCCGGGGCCCCTAAGCTCAGGGGGCCCCTCGGACTCTGACTTACAAACTATAAATTCCAGGATTCCAGGAACGCGACTTTAATAATGGCAACTTATTTGAAAAAATACAGGGGAATTTCCAACAAGTCTCGAACATCTTTGTTTGAAACTTACGGGGAACTCCCCTGTATTCTTAGGCTGGTTTCACAGTCGCGCCGTCGAACAGCGCGTTTCAACAGCACGCGCTTGACGCAAGGCACAGGTAACAGCGGAAAAACCAACGATCTCGTCAGTTTTCGAAAATTTGTACAATCAATCGTTATACGACTTGGGAAATTTTACCAACATTTTATTGTTAAGTGATGATAAAAAACGTTAAATTCTTGATCGTGGACCTTTACAGCCTTCGGGACCTTTTCCAAAAGACGCCCACCAGGACAACAGGTGTTTTTCAAAATCGTACTATTTTTCAACTTCTAAATATGGACCAGTTCATCGTTTTTGGTTGTGTTATTCTAAAATACTAGATGCTGCCTATTGCCAACCCTGCTGGCTGTTTGCTTCGCAAAGGAATAATGTATGGTGTAAGGGCATTCGGGACTGGAAACATTTATCAGAACGAATAAAACAACACAGTTTCTCGAGTGGTCATACAGAATCATGTGTTGTGTATGAACTTTGGAAAAAAAGTGATATAACTATCGACAAGGAACTTGAAAATGTAATTCGTAGTGAAGCGTCATTTTGTAAAATGGTTCTTCAAAGATTATTCGATGTCATACTTATCCTAGGAAAGAGTTCTTTGGCTTTAAGAGGAGATCGAGAGAACTTAAATGAGGAGGGGTACCATGTAAATTTTCTGTCCGTTGTAGAGCTTGTCGCCCGATATGATCACATACTGCGGCAAGTTTTGGATATGCCTAAAGATATTACTTTTATTTCTAAATTTTTACCTGACTGCTTCAGAAGGAGGGTTATGTTTCTCGAGAGTTTATATGTATGTATACGAGGACTCAGTATTAGAAATAAATTTTGTAAACAATAAACTCTCACTTTTTATGTCATCTTGATTTTGTATTTGGAATTTATGGCTTGGCAGCAAGTTATCAGGTTTGTACTAGAGTTATGAGTAAACCACTATTTATATTAAATTATATATGTTAAATTAAGTCAAGAAAAATAAAATATTATATTACTTATTGTATTTTAAGCTACTGATTTTAAAAATAATAAAATTAATGTTTAGTCAGAACAAAAAAGGGTAGATGGTCTGATAACTGATAACTTGCTGCCAAGCCATAAATTCCAAATATAAAATCAAGATGACGTAAAAAGTGAGAGTTCTTTGTTTACAAAACTTACTTCTAATACTGATTCCTAGTATATGTATGGATTTATTTGTATCCTGATATAGCCTAAACGGCTTGATGGATTTTCACTTATGAGGTAGTCGTCTTGATAGAGCGAGTAACACAGGGTACAAAAAAATTTTTTCTAAACCTATTGAGTGGGGTATCAAAATGTGGAATTTTAATCAAGTAATAATCAATCAATTTAAACACAAAAATATTTAAGTTACTGTAGTCGTTTTTTTGTTCATTTATTTTTATTAAAAGTAACTGTTTATATTCTAATTATTGTTTAAAATCGTTTTTAGGATCAACAAGATATCTGAGTGCAACAATTCAAAATGAAATGATTGATTTCTTGGGGACCATACTTGAAAATCATCTGCTAGAACAGATTAGAGCGTCGCCATTTTTCGCCATCATATTGGATACGACACAGGATATATCGAAGGTAGACTAGCTGAGCATTGTTGTGAGATATGCAGTAATAACCAGATCGGAAAATGGACAGCGAGTTGACATAGAGGTTAAAGAAACTTTTCTAGGTTTTTACGCAGCCAGCGAACACGGCGCAGCAGATTTAGTCAATCAGGTGACTACATTATTTAAGGATAAAAATATTGATTTAAAAAAATGTGTGGGTCAAGGCTATGATGGAGCCAATGTCATGAGCGGTGTGTACAATGGTGTACAAAAACAAATTAAGGATATCCAGCCTAACGCGGAGTACGTACATTGCGCCACTCATAATTTAAATTTGGTGGTAAATGATGCCGTTAGCAATTGTTTGGAATTGCAGAATTATTTCGCAGCATTGCAAGATTTGTTTAATTTTTTCGGACTTAGCATCAAACGCTGGGATCTGCTGTCAAAATTCACTGGCGAATCGGACACCACTCTAAAAAAACTAAATCCGACTAGATGGTCCAGTAGGGTCAATACGATGTCTGCAGTAAAACTTCGTTATTTCGATATAATCAAAGTATTATCAGAAATTATTCTCAAAAGTTCCAGTAAAGATGGGCGTAGTCAAGCAGAAAATATTAAAACAAAAATGCTAAATTTCATGTTCGTGTTCCTTTGTGAATTCATGCGCTGCATATTGAATGATATCAATTATGCATCTAAAACATTGATAAAATGCAACATTGATTTGGACGAAGCAAGTAGAGCTTTACAAGAAATAAATGCAAAGATGAAAATTTATAGAAATGACTTCAAATCATTTAAACGCAAAGCCAGTGAAACTGCAACAAAATATGGCATAGATCCCCATTTCAAAAAAAAGGCAAAGGAAAATAAAAAAAATATTTTGATGAATTATCTTCAGATTACCGATTTCAAAACAGGGAAGAAATATTTAAAATTACTATTTTCAATAATGTACTAGACACAATAATAACTCAAGTTAAATGCACGTTTTACTGGCATAAGTACAGTCAGTCAAATATTCAATTTTCTAACACCAACATTTTTACTGGATGTAGATGAAACAGCTTTATTACAAAAGTGTGACCAATTCCAACGTAAATATTCTGATATAATAGACCCTAACTTTTCCCTTCAATTTCTTAATATTTACCACCTGCTTTTACCTGAATTAACTAAGGCAAAAACATGGACTATTCACCAATTCTGTAAAGAAATAATGAGCAAATATGGAGTGTTGGAATGTGACCTAACCGAAGTATTTACAACAATGTTACTGTTCCATACAATTCCTGTCACCTCTGCAGAAGCTGAAAGATCATTTAGCAAATTAAAAATTATAAAAAACTATTTGAGGAATACTATGGGCCAAGCTCGACTCCGACATTTATCACTAATAGCAATCGAAAACAAAGAAGCATCAAGTTTAGATTTAACCGAAGTCATTGATACATTTGCGAAAACTAAAGCTAGGAAACGATTATAGATAAACTAAACTTTCATATAATAACTAGAGGAGATGCTTTATAGAGATAAGTTTACCTTTCTACATGGCATCGCTAAATAAATTGTTTTTGATGTTTTATGTACAATAAAGTAAAATAAAAACTTTTTGATTTAGGTACATAATTTTATTCCTTAATTGCCTTAATACCAATACCTATATTAATTTATTTATCCAATTATTCATTCCTAAACTCTCCTTGTAGAACCAGGACGTGCCCTGCTATGCACAATAAAGAACTGATGATAAAATAGCTTTGTAACTTGAAAGTATTTAAATGTAACCACATATTTATATTTTGACTTGTATTGATAAAATTTTAAAGATTTGTTCCGTATTCGTCGTATTCCGAACTCGACGTACTCCAGATTTGTCGTAATCCAGATTCGTCGTACTCCAGATTCGTCGTAAAACGTATAGTCGGTCAAGAAAAGGTGTTATTGGTTTAAAAATCTCTACTTAATTAGGATTCCGTACCCAAAGGGTGCTCGCTCAAAGGGACCCTTTTAACTAACTCTGCTGTCTGTGTGTCTGTCACAGGACTGTATTTTTTGAACGGTAACAGGTAGATATTTTCTATTATTTTCATAAAATAGTTTTAATTTGTTCATTAAAATAAGTTACAATTAGTATTTGGTTTTTAATTTTATTATTGAGTAGACTATATTACGACGAATCTGGAGTACGACGAATCTGGATTACGACAAATCTGGAATACATCGAATTTGGAACACGACGAATACGGAACAAACGATTTTAAATAGTTTAGTTGGGGCCCTCGTTTATTTTTTGCCCCAGGGTCTTTGGTTACCTAGCTACGCCGCTGTGGACAAGTCATAAAAATACGATTTTGTCATCTATCACGATGCTATTGATGTTGTAAAATGTTTTATTTTAAAACTTATTAAGCATCTCGCCCCACTACGAGACATGTCCTACAATTTATTTGTCTGTTAAGGCATGAGATAACCAAATGTAATAAACCTTTCTCACAACTAGTTGTGCAAAATGTTATATATTTCCAATCTCTCTTTTAAGTGACGATAGGGTTACATGCTTGTCAAACACGTACATGTTCTTGTTAAGAGCGTTTTGATCTTTCATCGTCTTCCAGCCTGAAATTTCTTCTTGCGTTTTAGATATCACTTGAACATGGTTATGCAATATGAATGAATAATTATCTCTCAACACAGCATCCATTTTCTCCAAACACTAATCAATGTTCACGTCACCTTTAAAGTTATAGCGCAACTTAGCTATTTGCAACTATAATGACATTGTAAAATTACTGCCACAGTTGAAAAATAACATACAAAAATAATCCTGCCAGTTGCAGTGCAGGTTTAAGCCTATCGCAACATGTTTAAACTTAATCACAAATATGTGACTGTCGCTTGAATCGTACCAGAACTAGATTTTATATTTTCTCTCTTCGTCCAATTTTTTTGGCATCTATCGCCTTTTAGTTTCCAATATTTTCTCCCATATATCTCTATTTTTCCACTGTCTTTTTTATGTTTTTCTTTTCCGCTATTTTTTTTCAGATTTTTTTGTCCTCCCTGTTTTCTACGTTCTCAAGGAATCAATTCCATTATTTATTTTGAAATTCGCATTGCGTCTATTCTTTGAATATGTCCGCATCACACCAATTGCATTTTTTTTAAATTTTGCTCTATATCTTCAACTTTTATTATATTTTGTATCGTTTTGTTTCCAACTCTCTAACATTAAGATTCCTGCTTAACGTCTTCAGTAATCTATGTTTGGTATTCTTAATTCTTTGTTTGTTTTTTTATTTAATTGCTATGCTATATAGGCAAAAGTTCCACACCGACTGTTGTAAAATCAGATACTCATGTGGAATGTTTTAATGCAATGTCTATTTACAGTTAGTTTTGTAGTTTAGACTTCTTTGAAAAAATATTCTATATTTGTAGGAATTGCCTCCTAGACCACTATGCGAGTTATAGTATGCTACAGATTAAAGGTGGGTGATTTAGCCCGGTAGACGATCTACGTTTGAATTCTTTCCAAAGGCGTTTGATAAGATTAAGATCAGAGATTTCTAAAGACTGAAAAGGTCCTTTCGCAAGCTCTTGTCAAAGAGTTTGAAGCACAAATTTGTCAAAAATATCAAAATATATCTTAGCATTCATCTTCCATCTACCCAGCCCCAAACCATAATGCCTCTGCACCAAACTTGACTGTTAGCACAATACAATCGGATAGAAGCATTTTCCTGTTATTGATCAAACCCAGACCTATTCGTTAGATTCCCAGATTATGTAACAAAGTTTATTTTTTCACAAACTTGTTTTTATTATTCCACAGTCCAATGGCGGTAAAATGCCCTTGCAAGCGACGTTTAGCATTAACTCTACTTATGTTTGATTTATGAGCAGACCCAAGACCGTACAAATCTATGTTTTTGAAAATCACGAGTGATCGTTACTAACGAGGACATTCGATTTTTCATCACTACCCTCTTCAGAGCTCAATGGCTAGGATAGGTACGTCTGTGTAACTTACCACTATGCTGTATAGCTATTTCATTCTATAATAATATTTACAGTTTATTTGGGAACCTATAAAAAAGTCGATAGTTCACGAACCAATTTGTTATAACTATGGCGCGCAATCAATGTTCATTGCCAACTTACTCATTGTCTGTCTAACACACGTTACTTACATAAGCTAATAACTGTACTTTTATTTTGTTTTATAATGTTTCAGTACGTATAAAAATCAGATTGATTTCTCTAGAGGGGTGCCCGTATACTTTTGGCCATATATTGTTTTATATGTTCTTGACTATACTGTTATATATTTGTTTTTCCTTTTTTTACTTATGTTTCTACATACAGTACCGAATTAAGTATTTATATTTATGTATATTTTATAAAAAAAGTTATATTTTACAAAATACAAATTATTGAAGTTGTTTCACTGAATTTCTAATAAACATACTGATAGAAGTACTAATATAAAATTTTAAATATTGTAAAAAGATACTTTCAAAATTTTTAAGATCTCTCAATTTGATTCTATTACAAACAAGAAGAAATTCTTAAACATCAAAAATTCTTCATTGTCATTTAACGATCATTTCAACTTTCTTTCCTAATTGTACCCAATTGTACGTAACGACATTGCATTAATTAGCAGGTACCGTAAACTAGGTAGCGTGTTATTGATTTGTAATTTATGACTAAATCTAAACAAATATCTGAACGCTGGATTAACCTAAAATGTAATTTCGCTTCACATAAAGGTTTAATCTACTATAATTTAAATATTCGCCGTGAATTACATAATTCATGAAACCGGCTGTGTGCTCCAAACAGCCGCAATATGAGTGCTCTAATAAACTTCCAGTAGTAATTTATGTCAAACAGCAAACATTAAAAGCTACAATCTCTCTAATATTGCTATCGCGCAGCGCTAGGTAGGATGTAAGTTTAATGATTCGTTTTAGAATAGCAGGTATTTGGATTTAACAGACTTCGTAATAATATAACCCAGATTCTTACATTTTGACGGCAAACATGTATACAGGGTGTCTCAGAAAGGTAATTATTAATTAAATGACAGTAATTTTAGTGTTTATTGACTTATAATCAACAATTTAATGGTTTCCATTAAAAAAATTAAACAAAATCAAACAAATATTTAAACTGATGATTATTTTTTTCTAAACGCAGCATTGCTAAGTAATTCATTTGAAACTGCGAGGCATTGCCTTTCAATTTTTCTTTTAGGTTATCCATTGTTGCTATTTTTTTGCAATAACTCGCAGACAGTTTTGAATGGAATGCTGCTTTTACTCAGGTTACATTCACGAAAATTTAACTTTTCGACCAGGATCGTCTTCATTTACACTATGGGTTGATATTAATATGTAATATTTGTGGTATGGATTTCTGTGGGGATCGAAGGAAAGTGTTCCTTCTTTAAAGAGCCGGTAGATGACCGTGGTTCTTCTGGAAATTGCTTATGAACGTCATAAACAACCTTCTGCGAGAGCAATAGCGCATCACGTTGACGGGCCTATGTAAATCCGTCTTTGCACTTCTTTAATGTTCTCTTTCTCTTACACCTTATGGCAAGTTAATTATTGAATTATTATATTTAGTAAAAACTACGCGTGTTGTTATTTAAAAAGTTAGTATAATTTTTAGAACACATTATTGTTTATATGACAATCTTTTTATTAAAAGAAATCATAAGTTCCGTAATTGGAAAAAAAACGAAACTTTAAGTAACTTAACTTTTTTACAATTATGCACTTGGTCCAGTTACATTGAAAGGTATGTGCATCTCTTCTTTTTTTTATAAATTTTATTCCTGTCCACAAAGCGATTTAAAATAGTCTGCAAATGTTTGATAACTATGTAAAACAAGCTAAATTTGTTTATGTTAAATGAGTTTATTACCCATAAACAGCAACGTGACAATTTGTGTATACATTGTTCCCTTGTTAAAAGTTAATAAACCCATTTCTTTGATATGCCTACAATATGTGTTACCACTTACAACTGAAATTGCCTTATTTAAAATAGAATCTTGGACTTCAGCAATAATTTCAACAGTTTTTGGCTGGCCATTAAAAAATTTGTTCACCTCTTATACTTATTTATTTTTCGAGAAACGGTTTCCTATCGTACATATACTATACTATCATAAATTTCGTCTACTAATACTTGTTGTTTTAACATATTTTGTTATTTTATTTTTCTATTACCAAAAAATATACCCTTACTTCTTTCGTAATGTTCATTGATATCAAACTGTAGAAACAAAATATAATACTATAGAGCATAATGAACATTTACTCACTTGATATTTGAATAATAGTTTATATTAATCATCAAAGTATGAGAGTGATTCCACAAAATTCGTTTAATTTAAAGTATATGCATTTATATGCACCTAATATACCTTAACATAAGATCCTTGAACATTAATACAACGTTATTGGTAATTCTATCATATACTGTAACTCATCTGAAACGTAGAATGAATAATAATCTTAAGATGCTGTGCTTTCAAGCTCGACTTGAGCTTACGAGAAATTAATAAACGATTTTTCATATAGTCATCAGTCAAAACTTTAGAAGCCTATTTAGCATCTGGAATTTTGTTTTGATTATTTCATATGCAATGGATTTTAGAAGCGCTATTTTATTCGCTATCTCTCCAAAGTCCAAACCGCTTTCACCTTAGCGACATTGCCAAAAATGTGAGACTTTAGTGGACCCTCTGTGTTATCGTCTTTCTTTTTTAAGCGCTTTGTACCAACTAAACGCTTGTGCTTTCGATAAAGCATCTATTTAGGCTTTCTATATCATAGCCTGCGCTTCGGTTGCAATTTTTTGAGTTTAACGTAAAATTTCCTCATGTATAGCTGAGCTACATTTTGACCAGTGATGAGACGTTAAAATAACAGTCTACTTGACAAACAATCCGCACTCTACAAATGCTCGAAGGCAAATAAGTTGGGTCAGATTGTTTACTTGACATCTCTCACCAATTGTCAGATTCAAAAACTTTGGGGCCGACCCTTCTGCTTGTGCCAAAAAGATCAGTCTAATTATCTTCTTGATGTAACTTGTATGCTTTTTAATTATGCAACTGTTACAAAACATACTTAAATAGGCACTTGTCAAATCATACATTCATTTTCAGTTTTCTAGACTTGTTTTAGAGATACTAAACTCATCTGTAACTTGCAACTTAGTTAATCTCTTCTAATAAAGACAATTTTTATAGTAATTTATTGAAATTGAAGATATATTTAACTTGTTTACCCCCTTTTAATATCTTTTTCGAATGTGATTGGGATATATTCTTACTAGCTTTATATTAAGCCTTAAATATGAAGGTGAGTTGCTCTCTAAGAATTTGTTGTTCTAATTCTTGCAAGCTCTTCCCAGATTTGCATTTGAAAATGTGTATTACTATATTTAGTTAAGGATTGTTCTTTCTAATTCATTTTAAATTCCAAAAATCTGCTTTTTAATTCTTCTTTTGAGATTCTTGGCAGTTTATTGCTTTTCTTCGAAAACTTGAGTATTTTTCTAATTATCCTTTCAATGTTTTTACAAAATTCTATATAAACATATCTGAATTTGTAGTTTTGAACAAATACATGCCTGGACTTGCGCACTATTGTTAATCAATGCATAGGTATTGTAATTTTTTTTTTAATGTCTCTAATTCCTGTTCTCCTATTTGGCTTCTTTAAAATCGCGCTCGGCTTACTTTGATTTATTTAAATAGTTCTTTGAGTTGTCACGTATTTCACTCCTAACATTAAATTTATGAATAGACCCTCGCTATTTGGCTCCACAATGGATGAGGGTATAATTAATTCACGCAGTATTAGTAATTATTGATTTTTATAGATCGATCTGCTACGTGGCACATTTAAATCATCCAGCGAGCTGTACCTCGCCACAACTACCTTTTTGACCATTTCCCATATACGCTTAAATATCTGTGCACGTGATTTTAGAATCCTTGCGGTTTAATACCTGCGTGCCTAGCAAATTACTAGAATTCTGTGGATGTTTATGATTTGTTCTGCTGCCGTAGCTCGTTATAAAAATCGGTTGCTACACTAGATATGTAAGGTAAATTTGGGCTCGTTACGTAATTTTCCAGGCACAATAAATAACAAGTTCGCTTTCTTCTATTCTTTGCGTCGAGGAGTTTTATTTCAAATTTCTTTTGATAATTTAATTTTCCTAAATTTACGAAAATCTCCTAAAAAAACCTGTTTTGAATAACTGTTGCTTCAGAATAAAACGTTTAATCAAGATAACATTGTAAACAGCAAGTATGGGTCAAATCTAAAGGTGTGACTAAATTGTTATTAAAGATAGAAATTTTAGAGTTGTAATTTTTTTAAGAATCTTTGCAATTTTATTTGTTACTTATTCTTCAAATATTTGCTAAAAGCAGTGCACATAACTTTAGCTTGACGTCATTAACTCACATTTTATTAATGATTATTTGGTTTAATTTGCTTGTGAACTTAATCAGTCATCGGTTGGAATACATAATTTTAAAGGTTCTTTGTAGGTGTTTAGTATATTTTTTGACTTTTGTATATAAAACCAAAAAGCGGTATCAATAAATTTATTATAAGTTGTATTGATTACCAGCAGAAAGTATATTAATTTCATTAAATTATAGGTCGTCCCTTACAATGATTTATTACATTGCATTACATAATTCAATCCACTTTGTACACTTAAGTGTTTAAAATAATTGTTTTTATTTTTCTTTGCTGCTTCTGATCCAGTCGCGAGAGTATTTGGTATTTTAGGCCACTTTATTTTCTTATGACATAATTTGCCTCTTTTCGTAACAATTTTGCTATGCTTTTGTTTTACGTGTAAGTAAGCATTACCCCTTTTGTTA
The DNA here is from genome assembly GCA_036346155.1 of Sinelater perroti. Lineage (NCBI taxonomy): Eukaryota > Metazoa > Arthropoda > Insecta > Coleoptera > Elateridae > Sinelater > Sinelater perroti. Next base: position 17,084,186 of record JARFIY010000189.1, read on the forward strand.
ATTCTCTTTGTTCTAAAACTCATTTAATAGTGGTCTTTCCAAAAGTGACTTTAGAAAGCTATTCTTGTATAAAAACCAAACTGCACGGAACACTTTCAGTTTATTTATTTTAGACTAAAGTAGCATCGATTACAACTGAATGTGAATGATTATATCGTTTAAATGTTCATCGCGACTACGTCAGCAGAAATCGATGCGAGCATTGAAACTTCGTAGAATATTCTCAATTATGGAAGCTTCAATATCCCTTGTGGCGGCTCAAATGTTAAGTTTTAAAGCTGAAAAGTTTGCTAGCTAATTAGCATAAACTTTTACTTTTCAAATAACTCTCTATCAATCTCTCGGTGGCTACTTCACATCACTATTCCCTGAGGTAACACGTATAGGGGATTTTTTGCTCAATAACGCGATGTTTTCTCGTGTTGTGTGGCATGCAGCACCGTCGTGTTAGAAGTAAACATCATCAGTGTCAACGGCATTTAGTTGAGGGCGTAAAAAGTTGTTAACATTGTATTATAACGCTCCGAATTCACTGTAACAGCGTTGTCGTGATTGTGTTTTACAATTTTAATACGCTGTTCTTGCAAAAGCGGGGCCAAGGTTAGATTTGTATATAACTTAGTGCATACGAAATTTTACTTGAAACAAAATAAACACTGGGTAGTTATAGTAATTTAAAGTCCTAAAGTCGCTTTTGGAAAGCCCTATGTATGTGCCCGAAACATCTTAGTTTTTGTTCTTTTATCTCTTTAAGCACTGATGTATATAATTGACTTCCAATTTCAGTTTTTCTAATCTTATCTGTTTTTTGACCCACAATCTTCTTTGCAGATATTTCAACTGTGTTGATTTTTTTGATCAATACCTAATTTTTACAGTCGTATGTTAAAACTGATATGTACATGTTGGTTATTCTACTTGACATACTTTGGTTAAACGTTAGTAAAAACCATTTGTTACAGAAACGTAATCAAATTTTTCACTAAAGAATGTTTGGTTGTATATAAAGCTATGCTTTCATACTTAACTGCAAAGGAATGGACGAAATTATCGAAGACGAACCATGTGCAGATTAGACTTTTGAAAAACAAAGTTGATCTTATCGATTGCGAAGTGGTGCAAAATAGGCATTTAAAAATAAAAGGATTACCAGTGAGCTAGGACCTTTCTATACAAGTTGTGTGACGCATTCTCCAGATTAGCGCCATATATGTACTCCAACTTTTGTCAGTGGTTTAAAAGCAGCAAAGTGTGACTTTAAACCTCTGTCGCGACAACAAAGAAGAAGTGTTTGAATTTATTGTTACAGAGGACTATGATTTCCTATCAAAAAGAGAGTCTGGAGTAGCACACGTCGGTGGCAAAGCTAGCTCAACCAATAAAACAGCTAATGGCAACAATCTTTTGCAATTCAAAGGAAATGTTAACTGAAAAAGCAACACAGAGGCAAACTAGGAGTATTACGCCAGCTTATTACGTAAAATGTGTGACACTAGTAATAAAACGGGAAGTCGAATTGTCTGCCTTCTACACGATAACGCCCATGTTCATAGAGCTGCACTGATCCAGGTTTCTGCAAAGGATTGTAGTTGTGAGGAGCATCGCCACCTATCCTAAATCCTAAACCTAACTTCTATCTATCTAAGATCTTCGATTTAAAAAATTTCTTCTACTACGAGCAAATTATTAGAAGAATTTAAGTTTATGTTCCAACAATTAATTCAACAAAATAACTTGGTGTTGAATATGCTCTCAGGGACGCTCAACAAAATTCACTAAAATTTTAAAAATGGCTCAGTGGAATATCAACGGCCTTATGCAGCCCAAATAGGAAATTGAAGTATCCCTTTATAACAACTCTATAGACATACTGCTAATAGGAAAACTCACTTCAGAAATAGATCGTATTTTAAAATACCTACTTATTCAACTTACTTTACTAATCATCCGGATAATACTGCCCATGCTGGATATAGCCATAATAATTAAGACATCTATCAGCCACTTCAAGCCACCGCAATAAGAGTTAAAATGCTGCCGTATGAAATAACAGTAGCATCTGTATACTACCCACCTCGTCACAACACCAAAAAAGAACATTTTTAAGACTTCCTTCAAACACTAAGTGCAAAATTTATTGTAGGAGGAGATTTTAACAGTAAAAACTTCCTTTGAGGATTCCGTATAACAACTACAAAAGCAGAGAGCTAGCATAACTTCTCAATGAACATAATTATTTCTTCCTCTCCACAGGTACTCCCAACCTTCTTCATAATGAATGGCATCTCATCACCCTACATGGATATTGTCCCTAGCTATGACCTTTCCTCGGACCACTCCCCAATAATAGCAACTACTACTCTTTTATCATACATAAAAAGCAGATTGTCAAATTACATAATAAAAAAACTGATTGGAAAACGTACTAAAATTATATTCAAGAAAACTTAAATTTAAAAACTAAAAACGGAACAAATTGATGAAGCATTAAACAAGTGTTAAGGAAGCTCACCAACAAGCTACGTCTCCGTTGTATCTCCAAGTTCAACATACAACGTCTCAGTGGAAATTAAAAACTCATAACTGTAAAAGAAGAGTTAGAGCAGAATTCCTCCGGACCTAAGCACTTGCTGATAAAAATACCTTTAATCATCTAAGCAATCAGCTGAAACATAAAATTAAAGAAGTACAAAACCAATTCTTTCACGATTATATTACTAGCCTGAACAAATAAGACAACTCAATCTGGAAACCGGTAAAAAACGCAAGTAAACCCAAAAACTCAATTCACCCCCCCTCGTACCGAAAGAAGCATTCCCAGAATCACGATGGACCAGAAGTAATGAGAAAAAGGCTAAATTGGATGCAGATTGCGAAAGTCTATCCCCCAACAGTAAAGTTTTCGATGACGAGATAGAGAAACAATTAAGTAACATTCCAACCAATGCTCATAATAAAAAAATAATAAAATAAAAACTTTCACCCCTAGAGAGATAAACAAAAAATCAAACAACTCGCAACCAACTTCGCAAAGCTCCTGGCATAAGATGATGTGACATCCAAGATGTTAAAAGTATTGCCAAAAAAGGTTTAGTGTTACTTACATACATATTTAATCCTATCCTTAACAAAATTATTGGTCCAAGCAATTGAAGGTGCGGAAATTATATTAATTCCTAAACCGGGCAGACTTAAGCAAGGTATTCTCATGTCGCCCAATAAGCTTGTTGTCTACCATTTCAAAAATTCTGGAAAGACATATTGCAAAAATAGTTGCTGATCCTAACAGCGAAGGATAGATACCTCAACATCCATTTGGCTTTCGTCAAAATTACACTACGATCCAACATATCCATAAACTCTGTCACATAATTAATACAGCTTTTGAAGACAAAAAATTTTGTACATTGGTATTCTTAGATGTAAGTAAAAGTTTCAACAAAGTTTGGTACTCGGCCCTAGTATACAAGATCAGAACTTTCTTGCCCATAACGTATTATAGTCTCCTAAAATCCTATTTAAGTGACATGGGCCTTTATTTTATGTACTGTACACTTCAGATTTATTAGTAAATAATACTACCACAAAGGGCACTTTTGCTGACGACACTATTATCCTTTCTACCAACAATGACCCACAACTAGCAACCGCTACTCTACAAAATCACCTAAATGAAATACAAACGTGGACACACAAATGTAAAATTAAGATCTATGAAGATAAATCTGCATAAGTCAACTACACCTTGCGTAAAGACCAGTGCCCCCTGTTTATCTCAATAACATACAAATGCCTACATCATCTAGTGCACAATACCTAGGGATGCATTTAAATAACAAATTAATATGAAAGCAATACATGGTCAGTGTCAACAGATAGATTTGAAAGTTAATGAACTGCAATGGCAGGAAGTCCAAATTACCACTTGAAAACAAATTACTAATTTACAAAACAACCCTCAAACCAATATGAACTCTGGAGTTGTACCAGTAAGTCAAATCTAGCAATAATAGAGAGAAACCAATCAAAGATATTACGTATTATCTCAAATGTCTCTTGGTACCATATATCAAACATGTCATAATCGAAAAAAGCATTACTTACCACATAAAGCTAACAAACCCCACCAATGCTCTCCTAAACTCCCTTTTGGAAATACAAAATGCGAAAAGACTTCAACGGAACTGGCCTATTGATCTGAATAATGTTTAAAGAGGACTTGTCACCTGCGAAGCCCTCATCATGTCAAAGAGGAACTATCTAGTTCTTAAGCCAGCACATTAGCTTAAAGAATTTTGTTGTAAATTCTGATTACTTACTAATTATATTAATAAAAAGAAATTTTTAAAGCTTGTTTATTCTACATTTTATCATTTTTGTTATTATGATCGCACATTCTTCAATTTTTCAAAACTTTCGTATAATATGGACGACTGTTTGAACGGTACGGCATTTGCAACATCTTTATGTGAATATAAATTTTCAATAATTTAACTGTTGTCTAGATGATTCATTTGTTATGCGTTCTTTCAACAACAACAATAAATTGCCCATCATATTTTAATTAAAATCGTAACGCACTCTTTTTAGCGAATGAATAGCATTACTTTTTAACAAATTAACATGAAATACTAAAATATAATATGATAAAATAATATTTAGAAATATTATGCGAAACATAAAAAACAAATAGAAGAGAACTTCAAACTCGGCGCTATAACTAGCCCTCAATTTGCAGAGTTGCAAAATCCCGAGGGGCGCTAAGATGCAGATCGCTATTTAACCGCGCCCTCAAAGCGCCGCATTATTTGAGACACAGTCGTCCGTTGTTATGTAAATAGAACTTGAAACTTGCAAGCCGCAATAGTTCTGCAAAGTTTACCAACTGCTCTATTTGTACGTTAAGGTATTAGATGTATCCGGAGGATATGCTGTGTGCTGCACGCGTGCGATGTCGCATGAAATTTTAAAGCTCGGGCCCGGGATGGGCAACCTCGGCGGTTTGCATTAATTCCTTAGGATGTCGGCTTTGACGGCAGCTCTAGCCGACTATTCAAGGAACTATTCAAAATCGGATTGATATCAATTAAAAGTTTACGCATTTTCCGACTCGGCGCAAAAAGCGGCGCCGGAGTTGGTTCCCAACTTAAACATTAATTCAATAAAAGTTACTCGGTGGAGAGGGCAGCTCGGAACTTTCTCTTTCGCAGGATTTCTTTTTAATAAGATCTTCAAAAACACGCTCCGCGTGCTAGATTACATTTTAATTAGGGGGAAGGCCGAACTTAAACAATGCGCGGGAACCGCCGGCTTCCTTCAGCTGCCACGCCAGAGTTTGGGCCGCGGCCCCGCGGCGCTCAAATCAATCAACGCCGTAATGAGTTTGTTTATTGATTAGGCTGCAAAAATAGTCCCGAAACCGCGGCTCCAATCGCGTGTCAATTCGGGGAGACCGGTCTATTCCGTCCCCGCGTAATAAACGCGATACGATCTGTAGACAGCTTATCGCTCCCTTATAGAGATGAATCGATCGCATCTCTCTCGCCGACGAAGCCCCCTAAAGCCGGGTTCTTCAGCGCTTTTTGTCCGAATGCCTAATTTGCCGTTAATGATAACTGGTAAGCTTGAAGGAAACTTCCAAATTAAAACATTAATATTGGTACCTCGTTTCAGTATTCAAATAAAAGGATGCGTGACGGTGCGCTGTCGGTATGGAAAGTCGTATAACGACGTAATTTCGGTTGAATAAATCGCGACTTATTGCTATTCAGGCCATCAATCCTGATGTATCTGGAAAGAAAATCTGCAATAATAGGGAAACTGTCAGGTGGGTTTATTGCCCTGTTTCGCACAGATGTATTTATACGCCAAGCGCTCAGCAAGTTCTTAGCTTTCACATATCAGGGATCTGTTGACAGGTGACATGTGGTATTGAATCCGTTTTTGAATTGTTTCGGTAACATTTTTAGTTTTTGCTTAAACAGTTTATCTTCTTCAGTCAAGGATTTTTAATATTTTTTTAGGTGGAAGAAGAAAACAGGATGAAGTATAATATCAACCTTTTCATCATCAAACACTAATCAAGGATAATTAGTGCTAAATAGGTGGAACAGAAAATAAACTTACTTTCAAGACTATATAGGCAATAGTTTGATAATTCTACAGTAAGCACTATATCCTAAAGTAACTAAATATAATCTTTAGACATTGCCACGTTCATTTAGTTGTTATCAATTTGTCTTCTCTGAATATGGGGACATTTTATTACATTTAATGTAGTTTGCGAATAACATAGTCTAAAACGGTTTAGTATTTTTCTAGACTTAGCTGCTAAAAATAAAAAAGGAAAAATAATAGCAATGGGACTAATGTTATCAGTTGAATATTGCATTCAAAACGATAGAAATTTGGTGAGAAAAAAATTTTACGTATTGACTATAATTTAATCTCAAATTATTCTGCCATAGCTGTGTATTTTGGAGTTTCTGTTTTCTTTTTTCTTTCTTTTTTGGTCTTCTTCAATCCATTTTCCTACTTGTTCTTTCGAGCTTGTCCTATTGTGAGCGACTTTTTTCCATGCGAGACCATTGTGACGTTTCACATTGCTTAATCATCGCACTTGTGGGTCTTCCTCCTGCTTTTTTGCCTAAACATGGTCTCCAATCTAAAACTCGTTCGTTCGACCTGATATAAGTTTAGCGGGCGTTGTGTCCTGCTAGTTTCCACTTGAGTCTGGCTACTCTCTTCGTTATATTTGTAATTTTTGTCTTCTCTCTTATCCATCTGTTCCGTTTTTGTCTTTTAAAGTTATTTAGCACTCCATAGCTCTTTGGTTTTTATGAGCTTGTCTATATTGCTTTTTGTCAAAGTTCAGCTCTGATTGTGAGCTCCATAAGTTATAACAGGTAGTATACAGCTAGTGAATCCTTTTGTCCTGAGGTATTAGGATAACTTTCGGTTCTTGAATATGTAACTTAGCCTACCAAAATTTGCCATTTATATTTATACCTTTTCCCTCCCAATTTGGTCTATTGAAAACATCTTCAAGAGCTAGTGCGAATAGCTTAGGGAATATTGGACCGCCTTGACGAACTTTTTGAATCAGAATTGGATCAGTTTCTTCTGATGATTTAACTGATAGTGTTATATTTTCGCACGCAAATGTGTTTGATGAACATCATATATCTGAAGTCTATCTTATTATTTCACAGACTCTGTTGTATTGCCTACGTTTCAATACTATAAAATGCTTTCTTATAGTCCACCAGCACATTTAGGTAGATGGTATTTATTTACTTTTTCTATTAGTAGTTTAAAGATTAACAAGTGATCCACTGAATTCTTTACGAAAGCCGGCTTGTTCATCAGATAGATACATTTTTATTTTATTATTTAATATTTTTGTTGTAATTCTCGACAAATGTTTATATACTAGTAATATGGTAATATTATGGGTCTGTAATTTGTATAATTTTTTGTACTTTACAACAATAATGGTCTTTTTTCACTCTGACATTATTTTTTCAGTTTACAGCCACTTATTGGACAACATCTCCAACGCTCTCATTGTTTCTTTCCCTCCTTCAATCATTAGTTCATTTGTTAAGTTGTACTCTCTCCTTTAATGCGCTTATTATTTCTTTTTCTATTTCCGGCATGTCTTCTGAATTTAGTTAATTATTTTCTTGTCTAACTTTTCTTTTGTTTGTAGGAAAGTTTTTCTTTGAAACATATAACTGCTCATAAAATTCTTTCATTGTAGAGTTGATTTTGTTGATTCTTTTTGCTTTTTTTCTTCTTGATCTTTTATTGCTATTACCTTGTTTTTTCCCATGTTGGATCTTAATAGTTTCATATTTTGACTCTCTTCTATTACTTGTAGAATTATAACGTCCTGTTTTATGATTTTGATATGTTTTACACTTTTTCTTATTAATTTATTTAGTTCTTTTGTTTGTTCTGTTGTGCTAGCTTCCTTCTTCTTTTAAACATTTCTTTTACAGTTAGAATAAATTTATATTCCAGAAAATTATATAACATTTTACCTATTTTATTGCTTGTGTCATTTCTGAAATTTCCCATTCTGTATTACTCTTCGCCTTTTCTTTTGCTCAATGTTGTATTAAAGTCTTTACATTTCGTTGAATATGCTTGAGTTGGAGCATATATCTAAACTGTTTTTAGGGAAATTTTTTTATTTAGCTCTATTATAAGGTATATAATCCTTTCTAATATCGACGTGCACATTTTTTCCTACCTGCAATGTTTCTCTGATATGATGAAACCCACGCTCCTTGTTCCGTTTTATTCGCAATCTGAGTGATACAACACGTTGCCTGAATTTAATATTATGAGTTTTCCTTTTTTTCTTCTAACTTCCGTCAGACCCACTATGCTCCATTTTATTTTCGACATTCTTCTTTTAGTTCATATATTCTATCGTTGGATTTCAAAGTTTGTACATTATATATACCTTGCGCAATGTTGTGTGTCTTGTCTTTTTCTTATTTTGTAAGTCATTTTTATTAAATTTTTGCCCCCACCCCCCTTCACAGGTAGTATGGAATTTGGAACTTTTTGTTTCATTCATTTAAGGTACTTGATTGGTTCTTTTTACATTAGACATTTGGAAGTATAAATGGGGGTATTCAAAATAATTGAGGTATTAAAACAAACATAAATATTTGTAATATTCGAACATTCCAGTTATTTGGGCCCTCATTTAGTAACTGAATTTGAGAAAAGCAATATTGGTTCTATCTCTAATTATATTGATGGGCATGTTTTGATTTGAAAACCACTAAGAAAAGTTTATAATAAGCAAACTGTTTCTATTGCGACAAGGAGTTTTAAAGATTCTTAAAATTCTAAACAATTTCTTTTGTAGATAATCAGTTAGCGTAGAAGCAGCTTCGCGGCCTTGTTAAAATTTGTTTCTATGCATGATATGGTAAAGCTTTTGAGCAGTGTGCGTTGAAGCGCTTTGCGTTTTGTAGGAGGTGCAAGCTCTGCCCCACTTAAATATAGCCACTGGGCTATTTTTTATGCCATTTGCACTGGTTTTATTAAATTTCTGATCGAGAATTCGGATTTGGCCGTCCCTTTTTTTCTAGAGGGAACCTGCGTCTAAGAAATTTTATGTGTAATCCTTATTGTTTATAGAGGTATAAGACAAAAAAGTTTCTGTTGCTTTAACGAATTTAAAACATTTTTTCAATTTAAACCAAATTATGTGTAAGGTACATGATTACCATTTAAATTGAGATAAAGGATTTTGTTTGGAGAGGAAAAATTTGAAATTAAATAGCTACAGTGTGAATGAATTTAGTTATGAAAAACTGTCCATAGAACTTGTAGTATTACCGAAATCATGATGAAAACACAAATAGACAATAATAAATAGGATCTTTGTATTTTCCGTGTCCATAGTATAGACATTAGCTGCAAGAGGCAAATAAACAAAGATGGTTAACCGTTTGAGCGTTTAGAAAAATGCCAAGATTGAGAAGCGGTGCAAAATTTGGAATTCGATTGTTCTTGTGTGTGTGCAGTGCAAGTAGAGAATCACTGAGTCCGAAGGAAATAAGAAAGTCTCATACAAACCTGATGACCATAAGCTCAGTAAAGGATGTAAGATGAAGTGGGTGTCTATTCAAATTCTAATATATGAAACAAATGGCAACAGCCCGCAAAAATTAACACACCAAACAATTTGAAAAACTGATATGCAAGATACGCAATATAAACAGTGTTGCATAAACAATGTAATTTTGCCTGTGGGTACCGCATTATGTACAGGAGCTAATCTCAAAAGTGTAGCTAATATGAGTTTGCATGAAGACTGTCTTAAATTGTTTGAAACATCTTCTAAAGTGACCAGGTTGTATTTCAGTTTGGCGGTTTCTTCAATCGTCATAAATGCCGTTACTAGGCACAAGATAATAATCCTAAAACGTCGCTTAAGAAGATGGAAACTCAACCAAAAGTGACCGTGAGATGTGAAATAGTAGCCCATATCTTGTGCGTTCCATCATAAATGCAGACTTTTACGTTTATGTTTGAAGATCACTATAGCCTACGGTATCTGCCTGCCATAACATTGATGACCATATTCATGCTGTATTGTGTACCACCCCAATTTGCTTATACCGTGCGTGCGTGGTTAAACCAGCATTGTCAAGAATGATGCGCACCTCATAAAGTAATCTCCAAGAAGTAGATGTTTTAGAGATCACGCAATGTAATTTTTACTTGTGTAATTGTCCTACAGGACAAACCCTCGCATACTAGACAATTGGTTGCACGGATTCTTCTGACAAAAGACATTACAATAAAATTTAAATATTTGCTTTTATGTAATAAAGAGAAGTACAATCTATTTCATTAAACTTTAATTGAAAATATGAACATTAATAACACTTTTTAAAGCCTAACTATTTTTCACCGACCCTGTATTTTAATACTAGATTGAGCTTACATAATTTACTTATGCGACAGCAATTCTTTACGCACCTAATAAAAAATTATTTAATATCTTGCCACAAGACCTTTCAATCCCCACTCTTTCATGACAAACATCTTGCGTTTATTAATATTTTACACAAATAAAAATATTAATTTGTATTTATATGTGAGTATTTTAAATTTCCAATGTTTCTTTAAGAACAATTTGAGAAAAACACGATGTAACAGTTATTATGTTCTACTTATAGTTGTTCATTTCGAAATGGAAATTATTCACTAAAAATTCTTTAATAGTTGTAAGTTGCCAAATTTTTATTGGGTTTTAAAATTTTCCTATATAATCTTTTGGTAGTACAAAAAACGTGGATTATATACGTATGGATCCGTTACAGAATTAAATACTTAGGTAAATCAGAAGGCAAAAGCAATTTCTATAAACCTAAACCTTATCCATTAATTGAAACTGAAAATATTACTATAAACTACTAATAATAAATTTTTATGATTTCATTATTTTGAAAAGTATTTTGATTAAACAAAATTTTAGAGCAAGTATTGTTTGGATCTTGTTAGATATACAGTTATAAGGGACTTAATTTTATACGGCTATTTTTCCTGAACTGTACATTGTATGTAAATGGTTGACGTAACATTTCAAAGAAGGTGCCTACAGTTTCGAATATTACCATTGGAAATCTCGCACCTAGCGCCTAGCGTTGGTTATGATCGTCAGTTGTGAACGAGATGGCTATAGTACAGTATAAGTCGTTACAACATTAACCGTTCAACAAAGACGAGCATTTATCGTTGAAATCCATCAATTTGATCAAACTGTCTGTGTAAAGGTGAAAGCGCAGGCCGATCTCATGTATCGGATGGGAACCTGAGACAAATTTGAGAGGTGAAGTCAATCCAAAAAGTAAGCAAAGGACTTAGACTGCCTTGAACAACTATCTGGCAAGTGTTGAAGCGCTGTTAAATGTTCAAAGAATGCTACCCACATCTGGTACGGCCTTCTTGCGCAACCGACAAGCTAAAGTGTGTAGAATTTTCTAATGGCACGCTCAAAAATATGAAGCATAACGCGCTTCTGAGGCGTTTGCATATGGAAGCTATAAAATTCCTGTACAATACTAGAACATGAAAGAAACTTCCTGAAAGTTATATGTTCTGTGCCGTATTGAGAACAAAGGTTTACAGAACTTTCTTTTTTTATGGCAACACAGCTACTAGTGGGTAACGTATCTCGCGAAGTTGGAAAACTAGTTTCTTCCTTATATGAATAAAGATTCAAGGAACTTTATTTTCTTTATTGGCGGTGAGGTATTTGAAATTTTCTGAATGAATGTTTGCCTTGACGAGGGATAAGTTGCGTGGGGAATAAAGATCTGACACTTATGTTCTGGCCCCCGAGATCTCCTGATCTCACACTATGCGACTTTTTATTTTCGTAAAGAAGCAATTTATGTACTAATTCTACTAAGAACTTCAGGCGACCTAAGAAACCGTATGACAGCTGCGGTGACCTTAGTGTCGCAAGACATTCTTCACTGTGTGCTGGATAAATTCTGTTACCGTTTAGACGTTACCCGTGCACCCGAGGGGAGACACGTTGAACATTTATAAATTTGAATGTGAGTACAATCAAATGTAATTTACATTATATTTGTCAATAGTCTTAATTCTAAATTGTATTTTTTGGCACGTTTTTGAATTGTTTGCATCCAAGTTCACATAGAAATTTTCTGAGAATAACTTTATCTTGTTTTTTTATTATTGCGTTAATACCAGATTAATCCAACGTTCCAAAAGCAAAGGCCATTTTGGAGTTTTACGGGAAACAGTATAAGAATGTGGCCTTTGATCAAAAGTATCTACTTCACACCTTGTGGAGTCATAGAAGTCAATTATTTCTGGTTTCTTTGTCTTCACATTTATGGTTTTTATAAAATTCATGGCTGAAATAAAGCAGACTTAAATTTTTTAGTTATAAACGATATTAAAGCTTTTTTGTCATGAAAAGCAAATTGTGAAGATAAAATATCTTTGCTTCTGTTTGGTAGAAACAATTGCAGAATTTCTCTTTTGTTATGACAAACAGTACCCACAACGGTTATTTTGTGTTTTTGTAGTCATCTGCCAACTTAATAGACGTAAACCAGTTATTCATTGTGATGTTATGTAGTTTCAAGTATTGAAGCTGATAGTGTTTTCACTAAATAGGAACTAAGAGGTCATTTACTGGCTCTATTTTCTTTTCCAATGTAAAGTATCGCACAGACTTTGCAAAAATTCTGCTGTCATCTATTGAAACAATCTTTATTCCATATTTGTCGGGTTTGGATTATTTATGGCCAATATTCTCTAAATCGATGCAAAAGATCAGACTGATAAGTAGCGAAATCGAAGATTAACTACCCTAGATATTGCTGGGTAGTTTAACCGGGAACGTGATAAGGCAACGTCGATCAATACAATAAAACGGAGTCTTCAGGAAGGTAATTTTCATGGTCGTATTGCGACAAAAAAAAACGTTGCTACGGTGTGGTAATAAGTTTAAGCGGCTTCAGTGGGCGCAAAAGCATCGTTTTTGGACAATTGAATGGTGAGAAAATGTATTATAGACTGACAAATCTAAATTTCAAGTTTTCAGTCAAAAACGGATAATCTTCGTGCGCCAGTCTGAATTGTTTGGATTGTCAAGCATGAAGATGGGTCTATTTTAATGTCTGATTGCTATATTTTGGCTGGTATAATTCACTTAGTAAAAGTCACTATGAGAAAAGAACATTATAAAAAAAATTTCAATAAAAACTCCGTACCATCTGGGCTGCGATGACGCAAGATAACAATCCTAAACATACTTCATAGTTTTGTAAGAACTATCTAGTAAACCAAGAAGAATAAAAAATGCTTATAATGATGACATGGCCACCCAAGACTCCAGACCTCAACCCCGTAAAGTTTCTGTGAGATAAGCTGGACAGAATAGTAAGAAAGGGATGTCTTAAGCCCAAAAATCATCTTTGGAGTTCTACGAGGAGCACTAAATTCAAAAATTGTTTTTTTTATGAAACGAATGTTTAATGTTCAAGTTATTTTTTTTCATTGTTTATGATGATTTTTGACGTGATATATAACAATACATATATGGTGGGATATCGCCGCTCCAAACTAGAGCTCTCTAGACCGTTATGTTGGTGTGATCAGTACCCATCAACTATTCTATCTTCTTACAAATCACTTTCCACTGTCTTCTGATTTTTGCTTTGGTCTTTTAATCTTTAACCCTAATTTTTCTTAAGTCTTTTGTTATCTCTAGTATCCATGTTATCCTTTGTTTTTTCTTTTTTCATTTACAACCTGGGTTTCATTCTAACATTGAAAATATTGTTTTGTCTGCACCGGTTATCCATATATGACCCAACCATCTCAATATTTTTTTTTATTTGTTTAACTACGTTTTCATCCTACTCCGGTATTTATTTTTTCTTACTAGCCCTACTATTATTTTACATATTTTTCTCTCTAATATTCTAAACTCTACTGTTTTTTCGTCATGGTAATTGTTTTGGTACCATATAATATAGTTTATTTTTATTTTCGTTTTCTCTCCGAGTATTTTGCTCTTAGCATCTTTTTGGTTGCTTGAAGTGCTCTATTACCTGTCATTATTATTTTCTTAATTTTTATGTCCCTGTTTCCATCACTTGATAACATTACTTCTAGATATTTGATTTTATTCACTATTTTAAAATCGCATCCTTCCATTCTGATACCTTCATTTTTCGTTTGTAATTGTCCACCAATTCTTATTGTCTTAATTTTTTTTAAATTAATTCTTAATTCAATTTTACCTCATCCTGTACAACTTGCTTTAATATGACTTACTTGACTTATTTCCTTTCATTCAGCTTCGGAACGTAAAGCTTCTGTGAAGCAGCGTCATCTGACACTATTCTTAGCTACTTCTTGTATTTCTCTTATTTTCTTCTGCGAACACCAGCGAAAATGGCCAGTGCCTTGGTCCTAAGATGGCAGCCCCACCATGGCAATCGTGAGCGTGGGCCAATAACCTGCAAACCCTTTAAATACCTATATTATTACTAAAACTAAAAGAATCAATCGAAATTGTTTTAACATATTTTATTAATGTGGGTTTTTTTATTATGGCATATATTTTTTGCCCAACGACAGCGGCCCCCCCGGCAAGCTTGTCCAACTCCGACATGCTTGAGCCCCTTCGCATAGTAGTTTTTAAAAATAATAAAAACACGATTAAAAAGCTCTGTTTGACATAATTGGCGTACGCCGTTGCCGTGGCAACGCATTTACGTACCCAGTTAGAGTTGAACTTTAACCTTTGACCTTTGACCTGTGTGACAGCAGCACTCATAATTTTTTTTATATATATAATTCTTCCCCACCATACTTTATGAGTTTCGCATTTATACTATTTTTCTTTGGTGCTTTATCATCACGGCTTCTGATAATAGTTTCTTTTTTTCTTCTTTTCTTGGTACTTCGTTTATTCTGTTTTGATCTGACGCTATGGTCTCGTCTTTTCTGCCTCAAACATATTTTTATGTCAATAGTCCTTGAAAGTATTTTTTCCACATCTCCATGTATTGGCTGTTATTTTCAGCCAATTTTCCATTTTCGTCTTTGAATGCCGTGGTTTTACCTTTATATACTGGTTTGTTCTTTAAACCTCTTATAATAGTTTTTTGAATTTTTACGTTTGTTATTATTTTCAATTTGTTTTATTCTGTTTCCATTCAATCTCTTTTTGTTTTGCGATTGATTTTCTTTGATTCCTTTGTTAACGTTTTTACTCAGCTTTGTCGTCTTCTCTGGTTGACCTAATTTATTTTAATCTTGCTTCGACTTTATTTTTAGCTATTATTTGTATTTGTCAACATATCATCCTGGATCTGGTCTGCTTACTGTCTTCCCCATTTGAACTTCCGCTATAATGTTTATGCATGCTTTTATTCTTGTCTATTGGTCTGTTTCATTCTAATTTATGTTATATATTTTTAGTTTTTCTTCTAATTTTTTAACTTGTTTTTGGTGTTTTTATTATTTAATTTTCCTACATCTCACTTACTTTTTATTTTTCTGTTTCTGTTTTGTTTTTCACTCTTTGCTGTTGCCATAAAGTGGTAAGTGTCTGCACATGCTCCTCTATATGCGTGCACATCTTTCACTGTTGATTGTTTTCTTTTGGTATATAGTATATGATATATTTGCATGTACATTTTCTGATTCGGTGATTTCCATGCAATTTTGTGTCTGTCTAGGTGTTTGTGTTTAGTGCTGCTTATAATCATATTTCTCGTTGTTGCTAAATTGCATAATCGTTGTCCATTATTATTGGTATTTTGATAGAAAGTGTCTGTACCTGCTACTTGCTTATTACATTCCTCTTTACCTTTGTGCATTGAAATCACCAAATGCTGTTACTATGTCTTCCTTTGGTATTTTGTTTATTTCTTCCTCTATTTTCTCATTTAGTGTTTCTTTTTCTTCATCGTTTGCTACTTTAGTTAATGCATACACGTTTAAAACCGATATGTTAAAAGGTTTCGCTTCTATTCTCAGGTAGGCTATTTTCTCATGTAAAGGTTTAAAGTCAATTACGTGGTCTTTTAGTGTTTCCATTGTTATAATCCTTGTTTGCTACTTCCTGAATACAATACTGTATATTTACTTTTGTCTATCCTACCATGTTCTTCCCATCTAAGTTCTTGTAACGTAGCTATACTTATTCTACATTATTCGAGTTTCATCGCAATTGCTTTCATTTTGCGGGGTTCCAGGATTTTCCTTATATTCTACGTGCTGATTTTTATTACGTTTTTTATTTTTATTTTTGTATTTATTTTATTTATGTTTATATTCATGTTTGCCTCATTCATTGCCTTCCTTGTCACCGAATACAATCCTTTACTTGGTGTCATTAGTTTTTTGTCCCATTTGTGCTGGTAATTTTTAGTAGTTTCTCCCTTGACTTAGTTTCTTCATTTCCTCTGGCTAGCTGTCCTCTCTTTCTTTATTTGTTGTTTCAACTCTTCTTGTATGGTAACGGGAGAACTTTGCAGTTGTATCTTTGTTATGAGTTCTTGATTCTTTTGTTCTGCTTTTGTCTTTATTCTTATCTTTGTTAATTGTAGTTGTTCCAGAATGTGTCCATCTCAGTTTACAATTAATTTATTATTTTTTATAAATGCTTGTTAGCCGCTTTTCTTATTTTTTTATGTGCTCTATTAATTCTCGCCTTTTTGCTTGCTTTTTTTTAAGTAGTCTTTTTTTATAAATATTCTTTTGCCTTTCAGTTTATCAGCTGCTTTCAGAATTTACAATTCTTTGTAAAGTTTTTTAATTCCATTGAAATCGCTTGTATAACAATATATTATATAATAAATTGTTTTCTTACATTAAAGTGTATAAATCTATATTTTATTTATTCCATGAGCGGTACTGTACATCAACATGAAATTCAGCAACATTCAGAAACCTCAAATTTATTAAGCAACCGATAGCTGTCTGCTCCGGTTTCGTGCAGTTAATAAAGCAGAAGTTAAAATTGCCTGCCAGATTTCGCGGGGAAGGGAGGCCCGAGTGAAAGTGAAATATTTATGGGGCGTGCCAGCGCTCAAACTGCAGGAAAAAGTTCATAAATCGCCGCGATAGAGCTGCATGCTGGGCGATATGAAATCCTGAAAGCGACTGTAGGACTGATAAAGCTGTCATATTAGGGCGCGAACAAGATGAATGCATGCTCGCAAGATCCGAAACAGGAAAGCTACACTGCTTAGGCGCGAACTTCCTTCGCCCGGTGGGTCGCTTAGTTTTCATTATGCCGGCTGCGACAGTCGCGGCCGTGCCGAGAATTCGAGCTTCCTGAATTCCCGAGACGCTCGTGCGAACTTCATCACGCGACTTGCCATTGCGATCTTAACGTGACCGGCCGCCGATTAATCGCCGAGGACGGGGCGCCCCCGCCGCGGCTGCCCGCACAATGCCGCCACATTGGCCGCGTCCAATAGAAATGGAGATCTGGAACGTATTAAAGTTTTCTCATTTGAGGTTATTGGATGGATGTCACATTAGGTAGTGGAGTATAAATAATACGTGCTGGCCCATCAGGTCCAAGTTATTTGATGAGTTTTTTTATTAATAAAGATGAGCACATCAATTATTTCGCACATCAGTTGAACAAACTGCTGGAAATAGGGTAACCACGTTTTCACTATTATTTATATATACTCATAATTAAGAACAGTACAAGACGATCATTTTAGTGACGATGTAGGTTTATTTTATATATAATATTCCATAATATTCCACTGTTGGAAGTTATTTAGTTCATTTGGAGTAATGTTTGAGACTATTTGAGGATATCTTTTTTTTTTAATCATTTATTTGCCAGCTCAACAATCAGTTACATGTTATACATGGCAATGATAATAATAGTAAGGTAAGCAATAACAGTACGTTCTTTTATAGTTTATGAGGTAGGTTGTACCCTTACAAGTATGTTAACTAATTGTTATATTAACTAATCAATGTCAAGTTCGGTTAGATATAAATCTTGTGGTAATTTTCGTTTGAGTCTTTGGTGTATGTTTGGTCTGCCTAAGTTGTATTGAACTGCACCTTCACATTTATGTAAGTTTTCAAAGAATTTTTTGGCACTCGCGGCGATGTAGCTTTGGATTGTTGGTATGTCTAGTTCGTAATGTAGTTGTTCGTTCCGAATGAACCAAGGAGCATTCACTGCTATGCGGAGAATTTTGTTCTGTAGTCTTTGGACTTTTTCTATGTTTGACTTTGCAGTGTTGCTCCAAATTGTTGATGCGTATAGCACCAACGGTCGTATTAGAGATTTGTACATCATAATGGTGCATTTGGGCTTAAGAAATGACTTTCTATTAATGAGAGGGTAAAGTTGTGCCAATCGCGCGTATCCTTGGTTTAACTTGTAGTTAATATGAAGTTTCCAGGTAAGTCGAGTGTCAAGGAGCACTCCCAGATACTTGATGGCGGCATCGGCGGGATTCCAGGCAATAGTGTTGTTGTTGATTGTTAAGCTGGGAGGGTTTCTAATTCTTCTGAGGGAAAATATTTTTGCCTGACATTTGGTGTGGTTGATGTGCATATTCCATTGGTTGAACCACGAGCATATTTGGTTCAGTGCAGTCTGCTGCTTTTCAATAGCTAAGGTAAGGTCAGTGTGTTGGGTCAAGATTGCGGTGTCGTCCGCGAAGGTCGCTAGGGTTGCCTCTATGTTAGGGATATCTGAAGTAAAAATATTGAATAATAGGGGTCCTGCATGGATGGACTTTGTTTCAGAAGATGCGGAGTTTATGCGCACCGCAAAAGTGCGTTTTTCTAGGAAGGAGAAGACTATGGCTTTAAGGTAGCTGGGAATTTTTATCTTGATGATCTTGTTTTTTAGGCCTTCGAGCCAGACTTTGTCGAAGGCCTGGGCTATATCGAGGAGAACTACAACTGTATAACCTTTGTTTTCGTAGCCCTCTTCTATTTTTTCAGTTATGCGTTGGAGTTGGTGCTGCGTAGAGTG
The DNA here is from genome assembly GCA_036346155.1 of Sinelater perroti. Classification (NCBI taxonomy): domain Eukaryota; kingdom Metazoa; phylum Arthropoda; class Insecta; order Coleoptera; family Elateridae; genus Sinelater; species Sinelater perroti. The sequence continues at coordinate 17,103,240 of JARFIY010000189.1, forward strand.
TGATTTCCTAAAGCCGAATTGGAATGCTGGTAGGATGTTGAGTGATGTTAATTCATTCATTAGCCGGGAGTGGATGATCTTCTCGAAAACTTTGGAAAGTGATGTCAGTAAGCTTATTGGCCTGTAGCTACTAATCAACTTTTTGTCTTTACCTGGTTTAGGAATCACCAGTATGTGTGCATGCTTCCATGTTTGTGGGAAATAACCTTGCTGAAGACATGCATTAAAAGTTGTATCTAGATAGGATAAGGTTTTGGTGGTGAGCTGAGATAATATGAGGTTGGTAATGAGATCGTGCCCAGGAGCTTTTCTTTTAGGGAGACTGTCGATGATAGTTTTAATTTCAAGGGAGAAGAGGGAGTTACCGGTTCTGTAACTACTGGGAGATGAGTTTCAACGTCATTAATTATATATGTTGCGTGGTTTGGAGCGCAAGTGACTGTTGGAGTGAATACACTTTCGTAGTGGGTAGCAAAGGCTGTTGATTTTTCTTCGTCAGTAGCAAGTCGTGTATTATTCACGCTTAATGTTGGGATGTCCTCTCTTTGCTTTAATATGCGCTTTGTAGCTCTCCACATTCCGATGTCACCTGGTTGGAGATCTATGTATTTTTGATATGAGTTGATTCTCAGCTCATCCAAGCATCTTTTTAAGGTGTGTGTTAACCTGTTCAGTAATCGTTTTGTTTCCGGTATCCTCGTTCTCTGCCATTCGCGTCTGATTTGACTTTTTCTTTTGATTAGTGCTGTGATTTCTCGAGGCAAGCTATGGTGATTAGGTTTTTTGTTAGTTTTGGGCGCTAGTGTTGATCTTTGCACGCTGTCAGTTATTGATGTTGTTAGTTTGGATATGGTTAGATCAATGTCCTCGTGGTTGATAAGACCGGTTGGGCATATCAGCTGATCATCTAGGATGGCTTGGAATTGTTCCCAGTTAATTATCCCGTTTATTAGTTTTGGTACTGGCTATACCAGCTGAGGTGAGCTAATAAATGTTATTATAACTGGTAGGTGGTCAGAATCTAATTCTTCTACTACAGTTTGAAAAGTTGGTTTATCGAAGTTTTTTTGGAGTTCTATGTCTAGTATGTCCGGCTGGTGATCACTGCGATACGGGTAGTAGGTATAATTCTCGGGGGCTGTTATTTGGAAGGAGTATTTAGTCGCGTAGCCTTCCATCTTGATTCCCTCGGGATTGTTAGCTCTGCATCTCCATAATTGGTTTTTGGTGTTGAGGTCTCCAATCATCAGGAGTGGGTCGTTTGTGTTGAAGATGGTTTTTATGTCGTCCTCCATTAATTTCTTGTTCGGCTGTCTGTATGTGCTGATTAGTGTGAGGTTTTGATAGTTTATTTTTATTTTAACTCCTATTGTTTCAAGGCTTAGGTTTTTTGTTTCGGGAACAGGATTGTGGCAAATTTTCTTTCTAATGAGGATAGCTACTCCACCAGCAGCTATTTGGGCGTTTCTATCTGCTCTATGAATTTGGTATCCTGGAATTTTAAACGTGTCTACTTCAGATAGGTGGGTTTCTGTGATGCACGCGATGTCTATGTTATGTCTGGCAAGGAAGGTTATAAGGATTGATCTTTGAGTTTTGACGCCATTAGCATTCCAGTTTAGGATTGATAGTTTTTCGATGATTTTCTGCGATTTAGGATCCATTGAGGAGTAGAGAAGGAGTGTACCAGTGATAAATTTTTAATTATGGGAGGTAAGGGTAAGGAGATCAACAAGGATTTTGGCTATATTATTTATGTTAGGTGAGGTCATTGGATCGGTTGTCTGGTTAGGTTAATAAGGGTGGAGTTGGTCGGTGCAGTGTTTCGAGCTTGATCTGCATATGAGCAGTTCGGATTGACAAAATAGTTCCTATTGTGTCTTGTGCTGGATTGGTTGAAGTTGCTGATGTTATTTTGTCGTTTTGTACTATCTCTAGGTGGTGGCTACAGCCGCGATAGCTTGCGGGTGTGGTCCTCCACAGTTGGACATTTGAGTGTTTCTTCAGGTTTTTTCTTGCATTGTTGATGCTGGTGGCTGTCGCCACATTTAACGCAACGCGGATCTAATGTACAGTAGTTTTTGGTGTGCCCATAGCCTTGACAGCGGTGGCATTGTGGAATGTTTGATGGCTTTCTTCTCGGTTCTACTGTGACTATTGAGTAGTACATGCTTTTTAATGTAAAGATTTTCTTAGCGTTTTCGTTATCCTTCAGGTCGACTGCGCAAATTGGAAGCGGCTGTTTATTTTTTGTAAGGAGGCGTGTGACTTTGATAACTGACAGGGTTTTGCTAAGTTCGGTGAATATTTCTTGTTCTGTTATGGATGGTGGTACGTTTTTGATCACGACATTGGGGGGTTTGCCGACAGGGTTTTGGAAGGTATGAAATTTGATGTTGTTATCTTTAAGGTGTTTTGTTAAAATTCTGTAGTCATTCTCTTCAGTTAGGTTGATTCTTAAGGTGTTTGTGTTACAAAAAGTCGTGAACTCGTTTGATGTTAGTTGTTTAATATCTGCAGTCAGGGCTGCGTGATTTATGGCATTGTGTAGATAGATAGGCGGTATTTTGGGTTTAGTTGCTGAAGTTTCAGTTTTTCCGTTTGTGTTTTACTGATTATGGTTATCGTAAGGGTTATCAATTGGATCAACTTCTTGGCTGGCAAGTAGATCATATTTGTTTTGCGTTGGAATGTTTGGGGTCCATGCGTAGCGTTTTTGCACTTCATTAAGTGGCGGTGTTAATGAATCAGATTTACGCTTGTTTAGCGTTTGAATTTCCATTGGGTTATCATTATTAATGTTTTCGGTTATTTTAATAAATTGAAAGTAACTTACAATTTATGTTGCTTTTAAAGTTGATATTATAAGACCTTTTCGTTGGATAAATGCACTTAATCTTTCACACACTTGGGACAGCGATAAAGCACGTCTTGACGCTTTGAAAGTAAAATGACGAATGAAGATATCTTTATGGTAGCAAATGTCCCTATCATCGTATTTTATGCTATCGTAAAATCTGACGTGTACAAAACATACAGCAGTGGACCAAGGGCACCGCCTTATGGTACTCCTGAACTGATTAGAAAGTAGTCTAATTTCTCTTAATTTATATTAGTTTGAAAGGTTCTTTCGTTCAAGTATGATCTTAGAAGGTCGAAGTAAACTGATGGAAGAATATTCTTGATTTTATGAGTTAGTCTAGCGTGTTAGACTTTATCAAAAACCTGATTAATATCAAGAAAAACTACACTACATAAAAAGTTTATTTTGAAGTGAATTTGTTGCACAGTGTAGTGTTTCTGTCGGAAGCCAAACTGATGGTCTGGAGGTAAGTCTGCATTTAGGCTGCGAAGCACCAGACTTTCAAGTCATTTTGAGATTACTAACAAACTTATGGATCAGCGGGACCAGACATCTGTTGGTTTTTTCTTGCTTTACTTATCATTATGATTTGTACCGTTTTAAGACATTCTGGCTAGTAACTGAGTCACAGTATAGCGTTATAGATGTAGGTTACTATTACCATCCCTTTTCTAGGTGGTCTAGTAGATTTAAAAACTTAATTTTTTTCACGTTTTTTTAGTGATAAGACTTTTATAGGCAGGTGTATTATAGGTGGAATAGATAGAGAGTTTGTTTTATTTCTTGGTCTGTTTCATTTTCTAGTGGTTGGAATAAAGAAACCAAGTGTTTTGCAAATAGAGTGATTTTCTCAGTGTTATATTTTGCCCATGGTTTACCGATATTTTTTATCATTGGAGGTGTGGGAGTTTTAGGTTTTTTAAATTCTTAATTGGTTCCTAGATAGTGTTTTTGGTTTTAGTTAATTCTGTTACGTACTGCTCAAATTCTTCGTTTCTTACTTCTTTGAGCTTACTTTTTGGCCTTTGACTTTGGTTATAAACTTGTTTGTCAGCTGGTGTGTAAGTACGTTGCCATTGAAGAGTGTTGTGCAGCCCGTTTACTTGAATCGTATTTTTAGGCCTAATATACTGCGAAAGGTATTCTAATTTGATCGTGTATTGTGTAGTCTAGGTGAGGTTGTTTTGTATATTAGAGACATTCTAACTGTTGTTATAATTAGAAAGTGGTCAGAAGACAAACTAGGTCTAACGTCAATGTATGTCGAGTTGATGCCATAAAATTCTAACAAATCAGAAACTTTTCGTGGATCAGTACGTTGGTGTTTCTGTTGATAGGAGTAAATGTCTATTGTCTTATAATGTTGTTAACAGTTCTCTACCTTTGGATGTTATTAGGCGTAACCCCCACCTAATATATTTGCTGTTGTGTAATCACCACCCGCTAGAAATTTGTTGTCTAATATTTAGAAATATTCTTAAAAATCGTTTTTTCTTTTATTGTGATGACGTGGCCAATAGACGGCTGCAATTGTCAATACAGACGGTAAATTTGTTACTTTTATTGCAGTGGATTGTAAAAGGTTTTTTTGATATTTCAGTAATTTGTAGTTGTGGATTGTACTTTTAATAATAACTGCTGTGCCGCCATGCACGGTGTCATCAGGATGGTTTGTATTATATGTTACATAATTTGGTATTTAAAAACATGTTCTCTCTGTAAAATGTATTTTACTGACTAATAAGACGTCTATCTCATTGTTTATTAAAAATGTTTTTACTTCTTATTTACGTTGTTCAAGACCATTACAATGCTACTCTTAGGAACTTAACTTTGTTAATTAGCTTTGTTAGATGTTAAGTACCATACCATTTTGTTGAACTAACTGATCGAACATGGCTTTAAACTCATCAAGAGATTGAGACAGTATGTCATTCAATGATTCTGATGTTTTAGGATTATTTGGGCGATTATTGACTAATTATATTACACTATATGTCCTATTTTCATTTTCATAACTGTCCAAATAAAAGTTTGGTCTAAAATTTACGTTATTTGAAGTTGTTGGGTTTATGGCACTAATCTTTTTTGTATAATTTCCCTAGATTAGTTTGTGATAATATTCGCATCCTTTATAATTGGTTGGATTGTCCGCTCTGCACAATTCACAAATAGCTGGTGTTTACTAGGACTTTTTACAGCTTGCAGTACTGGCCGACAGTCCACATTTTATGCATACGTATGATCTATTACAATAAAACTTGGAATACCCGTATAGTTGACATTTCATACACTTTACAATATCGTTTTTAGTTTTGTGAGTAGGTTTAATTTTCTATGTTATATACGTTTTTGTTATTATTTACTAACTCAAAATAAACAAAAAAAGGTTTTAAAAGTTCTTTTGTAGTTCAGCGTCTAGCATTTGTAATGTTTCTCATCTTGTGTCCTAAGTTTGACAATTCAACTGTTGTATTTGGAGTTTGGATAGGGCTATACTTATATAATGTTTGATAACCACTATGTAGGCTTAATCCTCTTTCGATTGGTAGCTGTGATAAATAATTTTCTTTCTTTAGATATCTAATTCAATTTTGGTAACTGTCTTTAATAATACAATTAATCTTGATAATGTCATTAGCTGAGCTCTTCATGGTATACTGTTCATCTTCTAGACAATTTCTTTGTTGCGCTACCATTTTTGGATAGCTATTGTTACGTCATACATGTATATAGGAGAGGTTTGCTAATTTTTACGGTAGAATTTGTATTTTGGCGGTTGTTTTCTTCAATTGTTAGTGTGCTAAACTTGTAATTTTATTAATTTTATGATTATTTACAAATCTTATAATATTCTTTGTTTTGCACTTTTTTGTTGCCATAGAATATTGTTAGCTTTTTGTGTATCATCTGGATCACCTTCACTGATCGATGACATTCTTATATTTTGTTGAGGGCGATATCCCAGCTGTAGTGGATTGGTGGGTTTAGAAGGCCGATATTATGCTTGCTGCATAGATGCTTAAGGAGCCACTTTATATGTTGATTGGTGAGGTACCGTACCATTATAACTCATTTGTTGCAATTATATGGTTTGTCGAGCATTTCGTACCTTTTGTAAAGAATTATTCGGATGCGCCACCGGCATACATAAAGGAGGAAAGGATTGCATCTACATATTTTGTTTCTGTAGGTTTATTGCGTTTTTATATTCGCTTAATTGTGTTGTTCTCTACAGTTGTACACTTTTTGTTACCGAATTTTCGCAGCGCGTCGATTGAATATAACTAGATATTTATGTTATTAGTTGAATTTAATTAAATAGCTTGTTAACTAAATAAGTAAATAATGATTAAAAGTATTGGTTAAATGACCTCGCATATATCATACCCTTGAACTTTACCAATGCGGCGACCCGAAAGAATGTATTCTACGAGAGCCAATAGGAAACTGTTTGAAGATATTAAAGATCATTCTTAATATCCGTCGTTTGGCCCCCAAGCTATTAACTTGACGTTTCGTCCACAATTGTGGCGGACATCTTGTAGACGGAACGTCAAGAGTTTTCAAACTTTGACCACGGCTTAATCGAAAACCAACCGCACGATGCACCTAGTATTCTACTATAATAATTTTCCTAATAACACTGCAAACTATGTAGAAAATAATTGTAAGTAATGCATTTTACAAGAAAAAATTCTGGAGAAAACTCTATTTGCACATGCGCAAGAAATAAGCGAGGATAGCGAAACCCGTCCTGTGGTGCTGTACACAGTAGTTCAATAGGCAATGTAGAGTGGAAGAAATGGTTGTGTTGCAGTTTACTCGTCAGTTACATCAATTCAAAATGGAAGCTGCTATAGAAAATCTCGTCAAAGGTGAAGTGCGTGCAGTAATAGGATGTTAATGTGCACAAAAAAATTGGCAACTGCGACTCATTACAAATTGTTTAATGTTTACGCGCCAAACATATTGAGCAAAGGTTCAATACGCCAATGGCTTCACGTGTTTAAAGATAGACATATAATGTCAAATCGCTTTGACGATGTCACTGTGCTTCAAGATGCTGTTACAGAGCGGCTTCATGCTAAGGCGGGGGAGGTTTTGTAGAAAGAATTTCAAACCGTGTAAGACGTGACAAGTGCTTCAATTTGCATGGCAGTTATATTGAACTGTTGTAAGTTTCTTTCCGAAGTTCTCTTGCATATATAATAAAAAATCAGTTAAAAGTAGTGATTGTAACAGTGAATAACAAAACAAAAACTTTAATTACTGACAAGATACGCACAAACAAACCCTCAAATTTCTATGGCTATTGGCTATGACCTAAACCAGATTAATTACGCAGAGCAAAACTAATTAGGAGTAAAAAGCCAACGTGACCACACTGTAAGTTTATTTTCTTTTTATTACTTATTAGACCAACTTCTAGATAATTTACGTAGCTTCCAGTAATTTTAAAGTACAATTAACAAATAGGATGCGTTCCGTAAAATTACTTTGAAACTTTGTTTTCAGAGATATACGAACTATAGCTAGAATAGGGATACGTTCCTACGTAAAAAAAATTAAAAGCGTGTTTTCGAATAAATAAAGTCTTATTAAATAAACAAACAATTTAAGTATAAACTTGCATAAACTATAAAATTGCATTTTAAAATATGAGTTCAAAGTTGATTGCATATGCATTTTTTCTCTTTCATTTAGCTATTGCCTACAGGGAGTTATTATATTTAACACCAATCGCTTAACAATAACACGTCTTCCTAAATCAAGATCATTTCCACTAAAAAAATATAAAACATCTGTAATGAAATTAAAGCACCTTTTTTAATCTTTAGTCAACACTTTTTCTGCAGGTACCTCGCTAACTTTGCCTTCATTTTCTTTTTCTAAGTTTTCTAAATCTTTAAATTATTTCCTTTAGTTTTTCTGAAAGCTTCAACATCTGCACTTGCAGCTTTTTAAATCAATTTTACGCTATGAATCCCGGTGTGTTTTTAAATTTTTTAAACCAACCACAAGAAGCTCCATAGGTTTCCATAATTTTTTCAGTTTGTTTAGATTTCAGGTGATTAAACAAAAATAATGCTTTTTTTTGAATCACCATTTAATTTAAAGGCGCGTTATAACATATTTATCTACAAACGTAATATTTTCTTTGTTTTTTTTTCTAAAATTAGATTTTTTAAGCAAGTTAATTTTATATCTATACAATTCTGGGCAGGCTATTTTATCTTTTCTGATTGACTTAGTACGGTTGTTAAAGTTGATTTGGCCACTTTCAACGCATTGTACGATATTTAATTTAGTTTCCAAAGAAAGCTTTTCTTTCCTTTGATGACAAAATTTAAATTATGCGCTTATAATTAAAATAAATAAAGTCTTAGTTGTAATAACATTATCAAAGAATATACGTTATTTATTTCAATGCAAAACAACGACTAAACTAGACGTTGACGGTGATTTGAATTGGAAAACAAAGGCGCCTGGAATTAAGTCCCTAATCTTTCTTATCTAGGAAGCCCTGACGTCGGAAAGTTGTTGAGCCGTATAGGCGTTTTCTAGATGGCGAAAGCTTGTTAGTATTCTAGAACAAACATGCCAAAGATGGCCTTTACGTCGCAGCACACTAGTTCTGCAACAATCTCTATTAGACTACTAGCATTCTGCGTAGCAGCCGCGATGTTCTTAATGGATCCCAAGAAGACGACAGGATCCACGTTTCGGAACCATTTCTCTAGGGTTCCCCAGCCCTGATATTTGAACTGCTGGGGCGTGGCCTCCGGCTGACACAGTAGAGTTGGTTGTGGTCGGTGTTGAGTGTAGGCTGCTGCGGCTTGGGGTGGTCGCCGCTTAATGGGGAAATGCAAATCATCCCCTGAAACTGGCCAGGTAAGGTCCCTGGCAGTTAGTGCACGTGGCTGGTTCTGTAATGTGCTTTTTGAAGGCGCCGTACTTAACGTACATTACGGCAGTACTGCAGCAACGCTGAGCGTGCCCGAATCATTGCCATCGGTGGCACTGCCTGACTATTTTTCTCTTCCTTAGCTGCTCATTAGTAACACACAAGTTAAGGATGCCACGACAGTTGTAAATTTTTTTCCTTATTCAACCACATAAATACTAAGAACATGAGCGACGGTGGGATTTCTTGGTCATTCTCCTAACTGTAAGAATTAAAGTGTTGCTTTTCAGAAGCTCGTTCTTGAGCTCCTCCTCTAGAACATTGTTTCTCCTCTCGCGACTATCCACAGCAACCGGATAAAGACGCTGCCTACTACGTTTTTGGCTTTCAGGAACCCTACGCTATTGTCATGCACTGACTGAATATTAGGCATCTTTGTTCTTGAATATCACGGAAAGGACTCGTTTCCGTGGGGGGGGGGGAGTTTAGCAGGCGAGGTGGTGCACCTTAACGGGGGTTGTAGATGGCTGGAGCATCTTATCGTGGGCTGAAGGCAGCTAACATCAAGACATTATTTTCGCGGTCACTGAGGTCTTTGAAAAAGTTGGCTGTCGGAGGGGATGGTGGCACCATCGTGACTTTGTCACAACGACAGTAGACGCGGCGATACTTGCGGACAGGGTGGAAGTTCTAGTCTGCAAGTGGGCCCACCGGGGTGGGGATGGCTTGCTCCAAACCGCTCTTCGACAAATTACGCTGACTGGAGCCACTATAATACTGGAAGGGGGGGGGGTCAAATTTCGATAATACTTGCTCGTTAATTCTTCTTAGAGAACCTCCATTACGTCCTCCGGATGCTCGGCGAAATTAAAACTTAGCTTGGCCTACTAGTTACAAAAACTGGAGCACTGACTAACCATCCCTTACAGCCATGGGTTGCTATAGTCACTATCACCGTCACTCGATATGATTCATACACTACTTGAGCGTGTACCAGCCGACGCATGCACAAGCTGGTAACCGCAACAGTTATGCGCATACGGCTGGAAGCGACTGACCGCATGCACAGCTCGACTGCGAATTTAAATTAAACGAATAACACGCAAAACTGTTATAACACATACACCTACAGCTCGGAAGTACGTAACGAGTCGCCGTCAGTCACCAATCAGATGATTATTGGGCATTGACCTTAATTTTGAATACTTTTTAGGTTCAATAGAGAACAAATAAATAAAAAGATGACGAATGCAATATTACAAGCAGGAAAGAAAACAGCTAAACAACAAAAAACAAAAAATGTAAAAAATATCAGGAACGAAACAAAACAACTATTAGAAAAAAGACAAGAATTAGCAAGCCAAGGTAAACGAGGTACGGTAGAATACACGGAACTAAATAAACTGTACGAAAGAAAATAAAAGAAGATATCAGAAGAAATACAGAGGTTTTAATAGAGAAAACAATTGAAGAAAACAAAAGCTTAAAAGTGCTGAGAAAAAAATAAACACAAATATCAACATCATTAGCCATCTGAAAAAGAAGACGACACAATAACGTATGATAGAAAAGAAATCATTCACACTACAAAAACTTTTATCAAAAGCTGTACAGCGCCAAGGTAGAAAAACCAGATGAAATAAAAAGACGACATATTCTTAACGTCGGATCGGAAGAAATACCGGAAATAGAAGCAGACGAAATAGAAAACGCAATTAGGGAAATGAAATTAAACAGAGCTCCGGAGAAGACGGAATAATCCCGGAACTTATTAAATACGGAGGAGAACAATTAATAAAAAACCTAAAGATACTACTAAATAAATGCTTGGAAGAACGGAAAATACCACAGAATTGGAACAACGCCGTAATTGTGCTGTTACATAAGAAAGGAGATAAGTCAGATCTAGGAAACTATAGGCCAATAAGTCTTTTATGTCAAGTATATAAGATTCTGACGAAAATAATAACAAAAGATTAACAAACGAATTCGAACAGTATCAAAACACCGAACAAGCAGGTTTTAGAAAAGGGTACAATACTTTGGATCACATACAGTCACTCCGAAACATCATCGAGAAAACAACAGAATACAACAAGGACATATATCTAGCTTTTATAGATTATAATAAGGCATTTGACTCGATAGAAATATGGGCAATTATAAACTCATTACAAAACTGCAGAGTGGATTCCAGATACATAGAACTCATCGAAAATATATACAAGGAAGCAACAAGCACTGTGAAATTACACTCAGAAACAGAGAAAATAAAAATCCAAAGAGGAATAAGGCAAGGAGACTCTATATCGCCAAAGCTCTTCACACTGGCAATGGAGGACATATTCAAAACCTCAATTGGGAGAACCATGGTATTAATATAGAAGGGCGAAAATTAAATACACTAAGATACGCAGACGATGTAGTGCTTATTGCAGAAAATCGATTGGAACTGCAGGAGATGATGGAAGAACTGAACGAAAAATCAAAAGAAATAGGACTAACTATGAATATGACAAAAACAAAAATAATGAAGAGATCCTCTAACCAAGATGACGGTCCCATTACGCTAAATGGGAAACTATAGAAGAAGTAGAACAATATATATACCTGGGACAAAACCTGCGAGTAGACAGGAAAATGCAAACGGCAGATGTAAATAGACGCATTAGACTCGCATGGACAGCGTACGGAAGATTGAAACATATATTAGAGAGCAAAGAAAAAAGATTTAAGATACACATGAAGATAAAACTATTAAACCAATGTGTAATACCGGTCTTGCTATACGGAGTTGAAACATGGGCAATGACAAAGAAGACCATGAGTAAGATACAAACTACCCAACGACACATGGAAAGAGCGATCCTCAACATAAAACTGATAGACAAAAGTCGATAAAATGGATTAGAGAACGAACCAAAATGGAAGATATCAAAAACAAAATAATACAAGCAAAATGGAGATGGGCAGGACATATAGCGAGGATGGAGAAGAAGAAATGGACAAGAAAAACGACTGAATGGAAACCATGGGGAGAAAAACGAAACCCAGGAAGGCCCATACTAAGATGGTACGATGACATCAGAAAAGTCGCAGGAAGGGGATGGATGAACGTAGCACAGGATAGAAACAAATGGAGGGAAATGGAGGAGGCGTATGTTCACCTATGGACAACAAACGCTGGATAGAGAGAGAGAGAGAGAGTTTGAAATTTCAAACTTTGTTATATTGAAGCTTTGTTATCAAAGGTAACATTAATCAAGGTATGACTATACTTCTTTCCATATCCTACGCATTGTTTGTGTTCTATATTTAGAGGTAATTAGAGGTAATATATACAATTGAGTATAGTGATCAATTGTACAATTAGGTCGAAACTTCTGACCACCTTTTTTGAACTCCTCATTAAAAAGTAGAATAGAAATGTCTCATAAACCCGACCCATTGAAACACCCCTAAGGGGGGTTTTCCCGCTTTTTTTATTTTAAAGTGACATATCTCATGAACGATAATATATAGAGTGCTGAGACCTTCATAGTTGATTGGTTGGTCTAAGTTTGAGTTTCCAAGGTGTTTATGAGTTTCAACATTTGTATATATTACCGTTTCGCCCCCTGATCTTGTTCTATAAATATTTTATTCTTTCATAGCTAGAATTTGATATTCTAAATTTAAAAACAAAGATGCATATATTTTTGATGTAGTATATTTATTAAACTTTTTATACTACTACTATTTTGCACCTTTACATTGCAATATAACTTGAACTGTTCAAACCAGTTGACTTAATTTTGCTTTACTATTCCTCTTGTATTGATCTTAGGACATATAAAATGTTATCTAATGTTTTATGGTTGTAGGTATTATTAAGGGACTGGAATATATAGAGCATGAATAGCTTTGATGATAATCCACATCAGGGACGACGAAGGGTGTATATGACAACATTTTCTAATATTGTTTTTTCAGGCATGTCTAAAAATGTTTTTTAAATTGCAGTCTGGGCTAATTTTAAAGAAAATATTACAAGCCGTTTACTAATTGCCTTTTCAAATAATTGGGTAAAAGGTAACATATAGCTGTGCTTCTGACAAACCTTTAATACATTAATCAAATTTTTATATAAAGTGTGTCGAGAGACAATTAACTAAATTGTTCTAATTATTTTTATAGGCAAGCTTTCGTTCGGGTGCTTATTATTTTTGATTTTTGTAATTACGTCTTGTCAGAATGAAGGGCACATAGGTTTTTATTACACTTATTACCAAAAGTGTGCTTCAGTTTAAAGCTGTGAAAAAAATAAATGCTAAGATTGTATAATACATGTTAACTCGGTGGTCATCGGAGGTCGACATGACCTCATCAACTCAAATTGTTCGTCACTTCAAAGTTGTGGGGAATTTCAACTGTTCTCAAATATTATTATTGATGGTGCAATCAATGGACACATCGGTGATCATCAGAGGTCGCAGATCATTTTTAATCAATGATGTCCCTATAACATATTTTTGTTAACATAAATGGCTAAAATTTATTAATTTTGACGCACCGAAAAGCTGCTCATTGATTGACCAGTTTCTAGGTCACGTAACATTTTACTGATAAAGATATAGAAAGCAACGCGCTTACGATCAGAGATCCCCTAGTATGCAAACGATACGGGGAACATTACTAGTAGCGAAACGACTCCAGGAAAAAATAAACTTTCTAAAATACTGATACGACAGGTGAAGAATAAACATCAACTTTCAAAAAAGTTTGGTCGTCCTGTTCTGCACCAGAAGATCACTTCATTAGCGATGATTAAGTTTTTTGGCAAGGAAATACCCTGGAAGTAAGAAACAACCTACCTAGAGATTATTCTGAATAAGAAACTAACCTAGAGATCACAGAATGATAGGGCGGTAACTAAGCCAAGGCAGTGAGAGCGGCATTCAGATTTCTCTTCCAATTTGGGAGCCAACTATCAAGAATAAGCTGCTCATATACAATTATGACATTATGATGTACGCGGTTTAAAGTCAAAACACAAAATACCACATCAACAAACTCTTGGTGATTTACAATCTGGCTTTACGCTCCTTCCTTTATGTCTCGTGGTTTGTGTGGAGCTATGACTTACACCAACATTTTCACCATCCAGGACTAGGTCTCTTAGATCGCTCAAAACCTTGATATGACAGCGTTTATGGCCACAACTGCACTATCCTTAGCCTTCACAAAGGTCGACAGACACATCCATCACAAGCGCCCAAAGATCCTATCTTTTTACAAAAAGCACAGTTGTGCTCTAAGCGGTCATCCACCATCGACGATAAGTCAAATCAAAATAACTGAGAATCTGTTAGTGGGGAAACAGGGCGAGAGAAACATTTTAAAATTAAAACTTGTAGAAGATTTAAGCGCATTTATATTATAAGAGCTGTAAAGGAAACAAGAAAAAAGTAAATCGTCTGAGTCGGGAAATAGCTCTCTTTAAAGTAATGTAATATCAAAAGTTCAATAGAAAACAGAACGATCCACAGTTCTGGTTTATTTCTAGAAACAGGTATTAACAGCAAAGACATTCCTGTTGCTATGAATTATTTTTCCAATGGGCCTAAGCGTACAACATTTGCTATCTTGTATCAAGAGTAATCAATGGTCCAGTGTTACTTTTACCACTAAAAAAATGCAATTCTGAAATAGCATGGTTATTTGCAACATTAAGGAGATAAAAGTGTAATGATAACCTTTGTGAGCCAGTTCTCTTTAGAATAATTGCAGGATGTTAACGCTGATGAAATAACGGGTAGAAATTTAGAGTTTTGGTTGTCTTGTGAAGTAAAATTCCAGTAATTTGCTCGGTGTGCGAGAATTCTACAAAAAGCTTGTAAGAATATAATCGCACGAGGAATGGCAAAAAAAATTGCAGGAAGTTGCGTTTTTTGTTGTTTTTTTTTATTGTCGTCACTATTAGATTCATATGTATGATTTTAGACACATATTGACACAAGTAACAATTTATGTATTTAAATTTTATACTACACAAACATTCTTTTCGTAGATACAGAGCTTTTAATAAAATTAATCGCCGTTATAATCAAAACCGTGTAACGATAGTTGTAGCAATATTTATATTCGCCGGTGAATATGAATAAAAAAGATCGCGTTTGAATAAATCACCGGGGTTTCATTTACGCTCCCCGTTGTTGACGACAAAAACTAATTTTCTATCAATTCGCTCTTTTTAAGTGGAAGCTCTAATATTCTTGCAAAGCGCCCCTGCCAAAAGTTACTAATTACGTTTTTGTGCGATTGGGCAATCGAAAAGAAGCGGCGGCGCTCGAGCAGCGCATCCAAATTGAATAATTTCGCAGCAACGGGCTGCTTACAGTATTCAAATTAATAGGGCTGTCGCCGGCCAGATTAAACGCGCGATTAAATTAGGCGAAAGCGCGGATTTGTGTGCGGTGAAAGCATTTGGAATTTGGAAAACCGAGTTTGTGTAAAGCAATAACTATGCTAATTCCCTGATTACATTCAAATGTTATTGTTCTTGATCCGGATCGCGCGGAGCAAACAACGCCGCGAATGCGCTTTCCCGGCATTTTTCACTGTCACGTTTTTTAAATAAACGGATTGAATGGTACAATTTGTTCGACAAATAAATGTAATCTCTTGATATTGCCTACTCAGCAGTGACAGAGAAACATGTAAAATCATTAACAAAATTAGTCATCATACCCGTATGATGATTATATACAATAAGCTCCTCTCTCTCTCTCTCTCTCTCCCTCTCCCACTACATACTTTTGTAATTTAGTTGATAATTTTGATATTTGTGTCTCTTGCCGATGTTATCAGTTTTGTACGTTTGTTTGTTAAGGCCAGGTTGTCATTCATATTCCAGTGATTCTTTATTTTTGTGTGACTATTACATTGTTTTACTACTTCCGTTATTCATTCATTTGCAATAAGCTATAATTATTATTATTATTCTTATTCTTTAGGTTTCTCTCCTATCGAAAATTGGATATCATTATAAAAACTTTAATTTTGTTAGAGGTTCTTTTGTATAATTCTCCTGAGCTGCAGTTGAACCATTTCCACAAGTTTCCCAACCAGGACAGCCTTCTCCCAACATTTCGCTTTTTCTTTATTTTGCCTTGCATGATATTTCTTAATAGTTTATATTTTTTCTCTCTCACAACATGCCCCAGATACTCAAGTTTGTAACCGTTGTAATATCCTTACATTTGTTACCCTATCTGTCCATAAAATCCTGAGCATTGTCCTGTGACCCTTTCAATTGTTGATATTGAGAGTATCCTTGTTGTTCCGATTATTTGCTATGATCATGAACTTTGTTTTATTTAGATTTACCTTTATACCGCATTATTATGTTGCAGTATAAATTTGTGTTGTCGACAAGGTATCGTCCACGTATCTTAGGTTGTTTACTATTTCTTCGCTAAATTACAATACCCCTATGATCTCCTTGTAGTGCCGTTTGGCAGATTTCTTCACTATACGTACTGAATAGCAGAGGAGACAGGATACAACCCTAGCGTACACCATGACGTATTTCTATTTCATAAGTCAATTCATCTTCGACTTTTGCTCTAATTTTTTGGTTCCAGTAGAGCACTAAAGTAATTTTAGTATCTCTGTTGTATTAATAAGTGTTTTTCTTAGTTGTTTATGTCTAACTTTATTGAAATGCTTTTTCGAAATTGATAAGGCACACACTTTCTGGTTCATATCTAAGCATCTTTGCGTTAGTACGTTTAACTCAAACAAAGCTTTTCTGCTGCTTAAACCTTTCCTGAAGCCCATTTGAGTGTCACTTATTTATGATTTTAGTTCTTTGTAAACACGATTACGTATTATTCTGAGAAGACTCTTAAGTCTATGGCTAATTAGCGCTATTGTTCTATGTTGGCTACATTAGTTTGCATTTGATTTCTTAGATATGTTTATGAAAGTGGAGCTTAATCATTCTATGGTATTTCACAAGTTATATAAATGTTGTTATAAAAGTCTATTAATTTTAGTAGTTCTACTGGAATCTCATCGGGACCAGTAGCTTTCCCATTTTTTAATTTTTGTAAAGCGTACCTTATGTTTTATTTAATTATTATCGGACTACTACCCCACTTCCCATTTCTTTATCTTCCATCTGATAATTGTTTTTCTGTTTTCATCTTTGAACAGTTTTTTTATGTATTCGGTTTATTTTTTCATTTTCTCGTTGATGTCAACTGTGATGTTTCCATTCTCATCGCTTAGCATTATTTATTTCCGTTATTTCTGTTTTTTGTGTGTTAAACATGTCGTGTTTCTTTTGGCATTTTTCTGTCTTTTGGCACTTTTCTTGTAACTATTTTTTTCATGTCTTAATTTTACTTTAATTAACTAATTAATTAGTCGCTATTCTTTTAGGTTATTCGTCTTATGCGTTCTTGGTTCATTTATAAAAGTAAGTATTTCTGTTATTATCCAGCTTTTGTCTATTTTATTTGGGGTTTTAGGTTTTCTTTGCCTACCATTCTTATTGCGTTAGCTATATTTTTTTGATTGAACGTTTACTTTTCCTATATGCTTGTTTTGTTTCTTTACCTCTCACATTTTCTCTGTTACCTCCGTTGTAACTGTTACTTTTATTCCAAGTTCTTTTACTGTTTAAGGCTTTAATTGTTATCTGTGCCAATATTTGTACCAGGATAGGTCTTTGCCAGTTTCTGAATCTTCGTGATATTATTATGAAATCTGATTTCGTACAATTTTACCCTCTTAGTCTGCTGGAGATTTCTACGTATAAACTCTTCGCTTCGGCAGCTTAAAATACGTGTTCGTGACTGCCATTTTATTACATTGGGCAAATTAAGCCAGTCGATCACCTCTCTTGTTACGTTCTCCTAATCCATAGTTTTCTACATATCCCTCAATTATTTTCTGGCCCATGTTGGCGTTAAAGTCGCCTATAATCCTGACATTGTGTTTTGGTACCTTTCAGAAGTTCTTCAATTCCAGCGAAAAATTCCTCAATCTCATTTTTGTCTTTGTCTGCTCATAGTAAGCTGATTTTATATCTATTAGATTGTAGCTGCATCATTACTATTAGGTTTGAACAAGGATTAAATTTATCGTTAATTTACTTATTTAATTTATCTTGTGGTTGTTTGTTTTTTAAATATTGCAGTTGTTCTTTTCACAAGAATTTTGCATGATGACGACCTGGGACGCCCTGTAGTCAGAGATGCCTCCTCCTCTGCCAAATCTTGGGTTCCGTAGATTATGATTAGTAATACCTTGATATATAATATCTTTTACCATAATAAGTTTACTAAGAATATCCATTTTGGATCTTTAATGCACTGGTTCCCTGCTGCCTTCTGCATTCCCATGTTGTTGACTAGATTTAGTTCATCCATTTTAGGAGCAATTTTTCACCCCTAGGACAATAGAGTGTCCTGACTTATGTTTGTTCCTTCACCCACATGATAGGCTGTTAACAGTAGATAAGGGGATCACTTATGCCAATGATCGTTTGGTCTGCTTGGTCGGAGACTGCTTATTTGTAAAAACATTTTTGCTCACCTCTATATCTAGAGCCCGTTCACTATGCGCCACCTGGGCCCGGCTTGTTTGCAGCACAAGCCCAGTTCTTCTAGGTGTCATCTATTAGGTTTGAAAGGTCAACGTTTCGGAGCTTTAGTCTCCCAATTATTGGTATTTCTCTACATCGGTTAAATGTTTGTTCCTTTGTTGTTTGTTTCTTTAATAATTTATGGTCAAAATGATAACTTGTGCCCGGTTTTGCTCTAAAATTGGCAATTGAAGTTTTCCATCTAATCCTCATTAAAATTGTAATAGTCAGTGATAGTGTTTAAAACTTGTATTAGTGATTGATAAACATTTATCAGTTGCAGACTATATGTATCTCCCTTCTTTGATTACTATCACCGAGTGTATATTTTTCTAGGATGTCTTGGAGTTGATCATCATTTTCAGTATTTTCTACATTGTCGTTACCGTCATGCATTACCACCAACATGTCTCCCCGCGGCAATCTGTTGATGGCGTGTTTAATTTAATGTGTGTTGTATCCATCTCATCGGGGGAATTTCAAGTAAGCATATAAACTTGGATATTATTACATTTTACTGGATTTAAACAATCACGATCCAGATGAATCGATTACTGATCGGTTCGTAACTTTCAAAATATTTTTCAGGCATTATCTACAATAAATATTACTTCACCAGCGTTTATATGTTTTGTATCAGAGATTTATATGGCGTGGTTGATAATGTTAAAATGTTCTTGCTCTTTTCACTGTGTTTATGTATTCGATATACTGGTACGTATTCTTTTTTGAATCTCTTCTTTATTACGTAGAATTTTCTTGTCTATAAAAAACATCATATTCCATGTGGCTAAAGAATTTTTTCTGGGCTGTATATGCTCCGGTCTTCCAATCATCCATGTCGCATACTGGTAGTTCATTTTTCACATTGACGTATTAAGTCTAACGTTGTTTCTATCCGTATCTATAATGTTCTCATGGGAATATAATCAGATGGTTTCCTATTGCCTACCTAATCCTGTGCCTTTAATTTTCCATTTCAAGACAAAAAAGTGTTTGTATTTTAGCATTCCTAAGATGGAAATCCAACACTGGTGCACTAGTTTTGGTCCATCTTGAGTATTTGATTTTCCTCGTTCCACCCATATCAGGGAGAAATTCTCATATATTTACCTGAGGAGGCACACGATGAAAGTCTAGCAACCCTACACAGGATAAACAACAATAGTACTCTTTCATAACTATTTCTTTTGTTACCATTAAACTAAAAATTTCCTCTAGCCCAATAAATGGAATTAACTTATGAACATTTTTGTGCGATGTTTTTTATGTCCTTCGACGTAGATTATCTTAGCAACATGCGTCGATAAACTCGCTTTCACTTTTGGTGATGAAGCTTCAAATGCAGCGACTATATACAGTTGGTTCAATTAATTTAATCATGGTTGTGGTTCACTGACTGATGAATTTAAAGAAGGCCATCCAAAATGGTGGTACGAGGGTGAATCAAATATAAGCGAGACTTATTTTTTAAAAAATATTTTATGTGAACTTGAAACAAAAGAATAGCAGATTATTTTTCTACTTAATCTCCTGATTTAGAAACACATTTTTCCCAAAGTGTAGCTAATTTTGAAATGCCTTCCTCGTAGAATGAAGTTGGTACTGTTTCCAGCCAACTGCGCACATAGACCTCAACCTCCTCATCGCTGTTGAATCTATGCGCTCCCATGGCTTCCTTGAGAGGACCGAATAGGTGATAGTCGCAGGGCGATAGGTCAGGATTGTAGGAAGGGTGTTCAACTGTCTCCCAACCCAATTTTTCTGCTCAGTTGTCAGAAGGCGAGGCACTCACCTTGCGCACACCTTACGAAATCCCAACTCCTCTGTGATGATCGAAAAAGTGCTGCCATAACTTATTCGCGGACGATCTTTTTATTGGTGATGCTGGTGCGAGGTGGGCGTTCATGGTTCTAATTTTCAACATTATCACGACTTTTTGTGTCGTGCGAACACTCTAGCTCGTGACAGTGTCTCTTCCTTGAACTGCGCAGTCAATCTCCTTAGGATTTCAGCCAGTTTCACATCTTCCGTGGCGAGATATTTAATGATAATACGCTGCGCAATTGACGACGGCACCTCCTGCTCAGACATTGTCACGACGGGTACTGACAGGAACGAACGAAATCGCACGCCTGCTTCCCCCACTCCTGACATCCTTACCCAACACCTGACGAAGCCAGAACTCTCGCACGTTAATATTGCGCGCCTGAGATCAAAAGTCTCGTTTATATTTGATTCACCCTCTTACTAGCGAACATCGATGTCGTACTTGAACTGACAAAGCAAGATTGTTGCGTGACCTATCGTGAAATTTGGGAATTCTTAGGCATTAGTATGGCTAGCACACTTTTAATATTGCATATACATTTAACTGTGTAAAAGCTGTGTGCGTGTTGAATTTTGCATAAATCAGCGATCCCTCAAAAATAAGATCGTGTTGATTGATCAAAGGAAATGCCTAAAAAATACGATTGAAGTGTTTCAAAACCGGTCACAGGTAACAAATGTTGGATTTACGCACATATGCTCGAAAGAAAACAGCAGTCGACTATATGGGTTTTCCAACATAAGCCCAACCCAACAAAAATCGTTTGCGGTTGAGAAGTACTATCAAGAAAATGGTCGCTTGATTTTATTTGTAAAAACTGGACTGTCGCAATCATGGTTTTAGATGGTCGTAAAATGGTCAATTCTGAATGATACACAACCATTTTTTTGCTAGAAGTCTGTTGCTCCACTATGGCGCAGCTTTGAAAATATTCAAGTAGCAAAACATTGCAGATGACGTTTGACAGTGCACAGTGGCGTAAATAGGGGATGGCGGTGGGCGCGGTCCGCCACTGGCGGTGGCAACTTGCCATCCATCTCGAGCTGGAGTTATCGGAAACGTAAATGAGCGAAGTGATGATTTTTGAATCACTATGTCTATGTAATTTGGAATGCATTTGCACTTTCAGTTAACTAATGAGGATAAGAGCAATTTAACTATTAAATAAATTTTGGATCTTAGTAATTGGTAGCAGTTTGGAAATTCTTAGAGTTCAGCAATTAGTCCATAATATCGAATTCTCAGCAAACAGTTTACTAAGAACTTGCATCTTCTCCGACCATAAATTTTTCTATGGCTACGAAAACACTGTGGCTAAGCTACGTGGTGACTCTTCTTAATTTTTGAAACTTCATTGGTGACTTTTTAACTTACCACCATCTTTGCGCACATATAAAATTAGCAGACAGTAGGTACCTACTGTACAGCTTGTAAATATATTTATCTGGTCTAGAAGTTTGGAGATGTTTGCAAATGAAGCGTTTTAAGGAAAGCGGTGCCTCGTATTGAAAGAAGAAGGCAAGAGAAAATGAGAAGAGGAAATATGTTTTGGGACCACTGGAGATGAATTTGCGAGTCATGAGAGTATAAGGTCCATCGTAGCAGGAAACTAAGAAACGTGTAGTAGTCTTGAAACCTTGGTGGAAATGCCAAGTCCTGCTGACAAAGTTGAATTAGTGACGGTGTCAGAAGCAGTCTGGAAATATGACAATTTGGAATCTGTTGTCAGTCTTGGCCCGAGCAAAAAGAAACTCAAAGCTGAAAGTGATAGTAAAGAATCATTGATACTTGTAGACTCGAAAGATATTGGACACTGGCCTACGAACATTTCAGATTATCTCCGTATGTTCCTCATACGCCAAGGTTCCACTGTGGTTCAACACATAAACTGTAACTTTGCTGAAGTTACTAGGCCTGGTGTTTCTACGAAAGGTTCTAGCAGAAAACTGACTCGGGACGGGTTTTTCTGAATATTACCTAATGGCGAGAAGATGGATGATGTATTTTCCTTCCAAATCTTCGTTATTTTGCTTTTGCTGCAGATTGTTTGGAACTGTTACGGTTCTACATTGGGATTTAGTTCTAAAAATGGATTTAGCAAATGGTGGAAACTAAATCTTAAGTTGGAAGAACATAAATCTAGCGCTGCTCATGTTTGGTATTTTATGTAATGGAAAAGCTTGGAAATTAGGATTCTATGTGGAGCAACCATAGATAAAGCAGTACAAGAAGTCATCGGAAGCGAGGAGCAGAAATGGAGAGATATGCTGTACCAAATTTTAGATACAATCAAGTTCTTATCGAAACAGAACTTGCCCTTAAGGAACATGTAAAATACGGTGATGTCAGTGGTGGTAAGAAAGGAAATTTCCTAGAATTGGTTCATTTGTTAGCAAAATATGATTCAGTGCTACGAAAACATTGCACAAAATGCAAATGCGATCTCTTATATGTCGCCGCTGCTTTAGAACGAATTCATCAACCTTCTTCAGCAGGTCAAATACTTTTGTGTCATTTTGATAGTACGCCGGACATATCCTTCAATGATCGAATCAGCCAAGTGTTGCGTTATGTGAGGATTGACGGGCTAAAAGTTAGTGTAGTAGAATAGTTGATTTCATCGAAACCAAGAAAAAGAGTGCTGAAGAATTGACGCAGTTGATAGTAGAGAAAATTTGGACAGATAGACTCGACATCCAAAACTGTAGAGGTCACGCTTATGACAATGCAACTGTAATGACCGAAGTTTACACTGGAGTCCAACCACGTATCAAGGCAATTAATACGAAGGCCCAATTAATTACCTGCATCAAACATTCTTTAAACCTATCCGGAATTTATGCTGCTTCTTTCCCTGTAGATTTTGTTAGGTTTTTTGAAACTGATAAGCAAGTCTTTGTATTTTTTCATCTTTAACCCATTGATCGGACGTACTTAACTGCTGCAACTACACAATGAGTAAAACGTTTGGCCGGAACGCAAGGTATGAAGCTGTTAACATAATTAAAAACGATTACTTGAATATTCTGGACGTTCTGGATCAGCTCGCGGATACTTCCGAGAGCACAACTACGTGGTCGGATCTTTGTTAAACCTCAGTTTTTGGGGTCAAATTCTCCGCGAAATCAACAATGCTCAAAGTTACTTGCAGACAAAAGAGCTTTATCTTCACCAATGTGCAATTAAAATTTGTGCCTTAGAAACCTTCCTGAAGGACAAGCAAGAAACATAATTTCCAACGGATTTAGATCAAAGGCTGCCGACTTGATATACGAACAGGAATTGAGGAAAGAAATGTTTGCGTCTATTGATAAAATATTGAAGGACATCATTTCCAGATTTCAGCTCCAAGACCTAAATGACAAATTTGCCTTTTGAAACCTTTGAAGTTTTTGGATGCCGAGTGTACCTGTGACCTGGGCAACGCACTTGAAGACATCGGCAAGGGCGAGTTCCAGGCAGAGCGAAGGCGGCTTCGAAAATTTGTCAATGCATCGCAGGAGCAAAGTTATTGAAGGGAGATCGCTTGAGCTTTTGCAATTTATTAAATATTTCAATCTTGATGTTTGTGTTCCAAATATTATTATAATGTTGCGATTGTTCTTGACCGATAGAATAATTGTTATTATTATCACAGACCAACTATGAGTCAGCTCAGATTGTCAATCCTTGCGATACTGTAATAAAGCAGGAAATTACTAATCAGTTGGACTTTAATGGTGTTATTAGTGAATTCGCTTCTCACAAAGGTAACAAATTTTTGCGATCAATTAGCATATGACAAAATATACCATTTCAATTTCAAAAAATTAAAAAACAGCTTTGAATACCAAACTAAGAATTTTCAGCCATCGAAAAGACAAAGCACAGTGTTTTTTTAATGAGACAAATATTTATTACCATTAAATACTGATGAAATGTGTAATAAGACATTATGAAGGATAAGCTCGAAATGTTTTTTTCTACATAAAAAGAGCAACTTTGGTCTTAAAGGTTATTTTTATATTTTCCCTATAGTCTAAAATTAACAATGAGTGTTATTTGTACGAGATGCTGAAGAACTATTCGGAAAGATGCTCTTCAGTTCCAACGACAACTTCTCAATTCTTTCTGTCTAAACAAACTTGGGAAATATTTTTAAGACTGGCATATTTTTCGGGGTTTTATTTATTTTTTTTGTAAAAGCAAAAATTGCGATAATTATAAATAGCCCTTACAGAAAAAGCGTATATTAAATAAACTTCCTTTTACACTTGAAGAACTGTTAATGCCCCAAATTTTATGTATTTCGTTTACTACCATAAAAGTAGATTTAGAGCCGCTAGTATGTCGAAGCAGAATTATATTGCCTTTTAATGCCTGCCACTTATTAATATCAACGTCTACCCTGTCCCCCGCGGCGCGAAAATTGTTTTCTTAAGTTAAAATGGAATTAATTAGAGCAAAAAATGTCGAGACAAAAATTAATTTAAAAGTTTTTACTCCGCAGAACGCAATCCTTAAAACGCTTGAAGCGTCGGAACATAATTACTTTCCGTCGAAAAATTTGTAATGAAGCGCAAAGAACTAGTTTGCATTTAATGCTAATGGGAAAGTGATAAAAATTTGTCACGCTTAATTTGCCTGCGCAACAAAATCTAACCACCACTGTTATAGAGAGTTGCAAAAAAATTTAATACGGCAAATTTTAGCTTAAGTCATGCACAGTTCTAAAACAAGTTGCTAATTTCTGAAGCAAGCAGTGAAAAAATTGTAATGCACATGGATGTGCAGGCATAGCATATTCAAAAGTTCATGATGGCTTCACGTGCAACATATCCTGAGACATTGCCACCCGAGTAGCCTTGTGTTCATTCGTGGAACCCACCTTGAAAAAACTTTCGGCTTTTTGAGCAATCATGCAAAATTGACTCTACAAATCCTACGGAAATACCTAGTTTAAAGGCGATATCACGCGCATCTAATCGACGGTCTACTATAATAAATTTCTTCACTCGTGCAATCATGGTTTCGGTACGGCTGGTTTGTGGTCGAGGCTACTTCGGTTTATTGTTACACAACTCTCGACTTTATTTAAATTTTTGGACTCAGGAACGCATATTTTTAACATCCATAACGCCTTTACCGCATAACTCACTCGATTAACAAACATTTAGATGGGCATTTCACCACACTAGAAGAGATAATGGATGATGACACGTTGTTTTTGAACACTAAACGTCGCCATTTGAAGTACAAAAAACAACACTAACTGCAATGGTGGTAATTCGACTTGTGTACATCGTATGGTGTTAGCGTTCATATTACAAATTCAGAAATATATTCGGTTTCTTTTAGAATTAACCGTTTCTTTCTAATTACTCTCACTGCTGAGAAAACATTAGAAGACTTTAGAACTTGAACATATCTCGTACATTTGTACACTATATAACGGTATTAATATTTACTATATTCTAGCATTTTAATATTAGCCCAAGTTCAAAAAGGCTTTTAACAAGTGTTAAAATTTTGATGTAGACGTATTACTGCATAAAGTTTGATATTTTCTTTACTACAGTGTTCAAGCGAGAGCACTGTTGCATCTAAAATTTTATAACTGGTACATTTGACATATCAGAATAGGAAAGTGTAGATATTAAATTTCTTCACTGTTTTATGTAGGGATATTTCAAGAACTGAGATTAAGAAATCATTTTTTATTACTGTAATTATGTCGTACTTTACATATTCTTCACTCACTACATTTTATTTTAAATAACTTCTTTTGTGATTATCCAGTTTACTAATTTTCTTAACCACTTTATGTTGTATGGTACCTTCTTTATATTAGAAAAATAAAATTAATTTTATGTCTATTTGCTTATGTCTAACCCACTGCTCTTCTCACTAAGCCTAAAATGTAGCCTCAATCCTTCTCCTTACTTAAAGATAAAATTAACGGCATGAACTTACCTTGCCGCTAAAAATTGCAGGCCACCGTAACCCGGCTCCATTATGATGATTATTTCAGTTTATTGCATCCATTAAGTATTAATCAGCATGTCTCGCCCGGCTCATGGCCCATTGGGATCATAGTGACATTAAAGCTAGGAGTCTCGGCAATTTATTTATGAGCCATTCTAACGCTTGGGAGGGTGCAACTGCTCAATTTGCACCCAATGTGGGAGTGACTTGTTTGTTCGTCCTTAACAATTCACATTATTGTAGGTACTTCATGCATATCTTTTGCAGCACTCGGTGTCTGTGCCGGTAGTATAGTTAATTATACTGTAAATGTAGTAAGACTTTTTATGGATTTCTAGATCGAGAGTCTTACAACATAATGCAGCAGGTACTATTTATTGAAGATTGCAAGTTAGTAAAATTAAAGTTTTTTTAAAAAATATTGACTAAGTGAAGCTGCATTTTACCGTCTTCTGTGAAACTTAGGAATGACGGTTAAGCATCTATTATATAAGGATAGGATACAAAATAATAACTACACTTCTGTAATATGAATTTACTATCAAATACAATGGTAAGAAACAAAAAAGCTCAGGATGAAATCTTCCTCACTAGAATCCTAAGTCTTACCTGCTGGCCGCTACAATTAAAATTTGCACAGCTATTTCTTATTTCTAAACCTGGTAAACTTCCTAATGGAACAACTTTCTATCGTCTTATCAGCCTCCTGTTATTAATGTTAAAGTTGCTTAAGAAATTAGTTTTACGCCTTATTAACAAACATTTGCTGCAGCGGACATGGCTGCCTAACTATCAATTTAGCTTTAAGCAGCAGCATTCAACAATTTGGCAATGTTATTGTTTAACGAACATAATTTAAACTGAGTTCTATACAAAAAAGTATGTGCTGCTGTCTTTCTAGATGTAAGACAAACTTCCAAAGTTAAAAACATCCGTGCCAGTGTGCTAGGGCATCTGTTATACTTTCTATATACCTTTGATCAGCACAAACTGAAATTGACACATTCGACACATTGACATAGAGCAGTGGCTAGCTAAGTATAGGATCAATACGCGTTACATTTACAATCAAACATCAAGTTTTTCCACCTGTCGCTTTATATAATAATCCCATGTCCTAGTCCAATAACGTCAAATACTTGGGCTTACAGCTTGGCAATAGATTGACATGGAAAAGTCATATTGTCAAGAGACGCAAGGAAATGGACTTAAAGTTGAAGAAACTGTACTGGCTTATTGGAAGAAACTTCCCAATATCATTAGCCAACAAAATGCTGTTATACAGGTGCATATTACGACTCATCTGGACATAAGGTTGTCAGCTTAAAGCTGTGCGAGTCGATCAAACATTAAAATCATTCAGCAATTTTAGGTAAAAAAAACTCTTCGCAATATGACAGCGAGTTCTTCATATGTGACTAACCAAACCCTTCATACGGACCTGAATATGTCCCCTATAAGGGAACTAATTAATCAGTATGCTGTAAAGCACCACACTTCCTTGGAACGTTGCCCTAACGAACTTGTGGTACCTCTTACAGCAGTTTCTCCCCCCAGACACCTTAAAAAGAAGTAGCCAAAAGAATTTGTAGACCAACAGCGGACTGACTTCACTGGAAGTCCTTCCTCTCACGCCTTGATATACCATACAATTTTTGTGATACTTGCAGAAGGCTTTAAATACCATCACTGCATTTATTTTTGTAATTATCTTTTAGTGGCTGCTTTATAACATTCAAATTTATTTTATTTTATTAAGAGGTCATAATTACACAGATAAAATAGATGCAGGAAATTTAATTGAAACACTTTCACTGATTCTGCAACTTGATGCTAGAAAAACGCTGCGTCCTTGCATGCTTTATGTAGTATTTAAAGATAACCCTGTGCAACTCCAATTTCAGTTTCGTAAAAACGTCAGAGTGATTGTGTCATCCTTTTGCATTTTTAAGGTATCGCACGATGCAATTATTCTACTAAGTTTTCCCAAAGTCGCTTGCGTTTTTAATTTCTACCAGCTAAGTTGGTACGATTTTGGGCTCATTAAAAAGATTGTTTTCTCTCAAGAATTTTGATATACAACATGTCATACTTCATCTTCGTTGTAGGATGGTATCGAAAGCGACCGTTACTGCTAGGAAGATCTGTGCTGTTGAGGGCGAAGGTGCGATGAAGGAAAATATGACACTTTCTGCGCGGACACCGGTTTAACTCTGTGCGTAAAGCCTCAAAAGATCGAGATTAATTCCATAAGAAAAGCTTGTTGATCGATGGATAAAGTGTGTTGAGTTGGATGGACTCTATTTTGAAGAATAAATATTACATGTTACATAGCAAAATTCTTGGAAAAATAAGCTTTCTGATTAACCTAAAATTGCCCAAACTAAAACCCAGAACAAATTTTGGGATAACCTAGTACACAACCATTACAACTCACTGAAATAATTCGTCTTACAATCGAATGTAAGCTTTAGGAAATCTTTAGCCATTTAACCATGATAGTAACATAGATAGTTATATTCCTTTTTTAATTTGAAGAATGGGTAAACGGTACAGGGTTGGAGAAGGTCAAAAAATTAATTTGTCTGGGAAGTACCATCAATGAAATCGTGGAAATTAAGATAGAAAAAGCAAGGGCAGCATTCATTAAGTTGAGAAAGGTCTTATGTACTCATGACTTAAGAATTGATCTAAGAATGAGGACGGTGGTATGCTGTCTTCCCTATTATATGGTATGGTGTCGAAGCATAGGCACTAACAAAAGGTACACTTAAATGACTACAAGTATTCGGAATGTGGGTATACATAGGATTATTAAAGATAAGTTGGATAGACACAATAAGTAATAACGAGGTACTCATGCAAATGAATAAAGAATTGTAAATAGTACTTCAGTCACATAATGAGTCGCTCCGTAAAATATGAGATTCTCCATTTGCTCTAATAAAAATCATGCTGATCACAACGCTAAGTGGGCGAGAAGCGACCAAGAAAAGGCTGATCTTTTTGCAAATCATCTCGCATCTGTCTTTAAGCCCAACAATCAAGATATAAATAATGACATCGTAACAAGTTTATCCAATATTCCACAAATCCCATCTCGAATTAAATCCTTTACTTCACACGAAGTTCAGAACGAACTTAACCATCTTAACATCCGAAAAGCACCAGGACAGACGGTGTAACGCCAAAAATGCTCAGGGAAATGCGAAAAAAGGGACACCCTTTATTACCTACATTTGTAATGCCATTTTAAGACTGCAGAATTGACCCCCAATGCTAAAAACAGCAAAAACAATCTTAATAAATAAGCCAGGAAAGAACCCAAATGACGTAACCTCATACCGTCCAATTAGTTTGCTCCCTACAATTTCCAAGGTATTAGAACGCTTATTACTACAGAGACTAAATGCCGATATTTCACCAGATACCTGGCTTCATCCCCATCAATTTGGTTTCCGAGCAGGACATTCTACAGTTCAGCAAACACATCGATTAATCCAAGTTATTAACCACGCTTTAGAACAAAAACATTATTGTACTTCAGTTCTACTGGATCTCAGCCAGGCCTTTAATAAGGCTTGGCACACAGGTATGTTATATAAAATAAAGGAAACCCTCCCACTAAAGTATTTCGACATCTTGAAATCCTACCTTTCAGAACGCAAATTTAAAACCAAAGTGGGAGATGTCATTCCACAGAAGGAGGTGTACCACAGGGAAGCGTCTTCGGGCCGACCCTCTACAACCTATATATATCTGACATCCCAACAACCACTGAAACTACTATCTGCACTTTTGCTGATGACACTGCCATACTAGCAGCTCATGAAGACCTAGCAATAGCATCTAACTTACTACAAACCCACTTAAATGTACTACAGGCTTGGTTGCATATCTGGGAAATTAAAATAAACGAAAACAAATCACAGCACATAGACTTCACTCTAAGACACGAACGTTGTCCTCCGCTTTTTCTCAATAACGTCAAACTCCCTCGAGCGATATCTATCAAATATCTCGGATTCCACCTGGGCACTAGGTTAACATGGAAAGATCACATCACCAAAAAACGGAAGCAGACTGACTTGAAGATCAAAGAACTCTATTGGCTGTTAGGGAAGAACTCAAAACTTTCCCTAGAAAACAAAATACTGCTATATAAAACAATCATCATCCCTATTTGGACGTATGGAATCAAAATTTGGGAAGAAGCCAATCTAAAGTGCTACGTATGATAACGCAAGTATCGTGGTATGTCTCGAACTAAACGTTACACGACGACCTGAGGATTCCTTATGTCAAAGATGTCATCAATCTACGAAGTAAAACCCACCACAATAGTTTGGTAGCTCACTCAAATAACCTGCTTCAACCATTACTGGAAAGAGAACACCCACGACAACTACATAGACTTTGGCCAGCAGACCTTCTTGTGGATTAAGAGAGTCCTTCACTGGAGGAGCTCTCGTCACGTCAGTACAAGCTGAAATTCTGATATACAATTAGAATGTAGTAGTTCTGATTGCTAATAAATATAAATCTAAATAAAAAAAAAGTTAATATTTAAGTTACTTTTTAAAAATTAATATTAATTTTAGCAAATTTGTTACACAATCGTAGTTAATATTAAACACTAAACCAAAGTTGTGATTGGTCTTTTTTAAAAATATAATATTTTAATTCTAGAGCCCCCTGCATATAACGCGTTTTTCTATTTATATATTTAACCTTGTTCCTTCTTCAACAATAGACCATTCCTCTCAAAAATAAAATTCCTGCATTAGATAGGTTTCTGAAAAAGATACGCGTTTTTGTATTTTTCTTATAGAATTATTATTTACAAGAAAAAATTAAAAGTCAGTTTCCCGCTAAACGGATGCAAGTGAAAGACTTTCTAAGTGAAAAATAGAAAGCAATACTAATGCATCTACTAATACATGCTCTTATCCTATTAATAAATAATACCGACTGCTTCTGTTTCATTTATGGCAATTTACTTAATTACATATCTATTTTTAAAAGCTGTCATTCTCGGAGACTTTTTATTTTTTGTGAAATAGGTTTTGTTAAACCTAGTGTTTTTTTTAAGCCACTCACTCGAGTTTTGGGTTAGCTTCTTTTAGTGTAAATTAAATAATTATAAAAAACTTACAGTTGTATAGAATAACAATGTATTTATTAACTGTAGCAGTACAATAATTAAGAGACTCATATAGCAACATTGTAGGATTGTAGGATACTAACTAAAGCAACTAACCGTGTCGTTAACTATAGAAAACTAACAAGAGAAAACTAAGGTCGTAAAATACTTTAAAGAACTAACTAGAAAGACTAACTAACGAAGAACTAACAATGATTGAATCGTCCCTATAGAATAATACTGTTTTTGTCTATGTACGACAATCAAGCGAAAACAACATTGTAGTTGTAGAGAGATCTTTACTTTTTTAATTAGTCAGTAAAAGATTTTTCTTCTTTTGTGCATTTTTAAAAAAGTATTTTTATATTCCAAATTTTCTTTCTCATATTTTAAGTTGTTGGGTTGTCGATTTGGTTTTGTGGGCACGAGAATTGCTCTTCTGTACGCTGCTGACATAGCCGAGTCGAATCTCGCTCAACCTATGGGTGTATAGATATAATATTAAATTAGTTAAGTAAGTTGCATGTTAGTAGATACAATAAGCCCTTGAAGCCCGCAGTGCCGGCAAGTGCGCCTCAACAAAAAACTTGTTTATAACTGTTTTCCTTTTTTGGTCTTCTTTCTTCAATGGATTTCTAATTATTTCTTCTAATCTTTGGGTTACTTGGACTGCTATTATTTTGTTAGTTAATTTTAAGTTTCTGACCTTCCCAATTCCTTAAAATTGTTAATATAATCGTTCCCTTGATAACTTTAAATTTGTAACAAGAACATAACTTTTCCGATACCTGGTGTATTGTTTATTTTCTTTATTTAAATATTCTTTAATATACCGACTGTTGCGCAGTTTTATTTACATTATGCGGGTTCTGTAACCATTCTAGATGGATAAGTGACAAGACTTAAACAAGAGTTCCGAAACGTATCCGCTACAGCTTTGTAGTTTTTATATCAGTAATTTCCATTTCACGTTGAGTGACGTTTATTTTTAAGAAACCTCGGGTATTTGTAAACCATTGCACATATTAATTCAAATGTTTACATTACTTTTATTTTAGCTGTTGAAATATGTACCAAATTCAAAAAGTCTATAAAGCCAACGAATAGGAAGATCTTTAATAACTTTACAGTCATTACACACAATATACACAGCTGATCATAGACTGTGCCCACAAATGAGCTAAAAAATAAAAATTAACCTCAAAAAGCAAGATTAAAAACGAATTACTGTTAATTCGGTACATTTCTCTTAGGTTAAGGTGTGAATATTTATTTTTAGAAATTATGTTAAGAATTAACTAAACAAAAGCCAAAACCAATATTGTGATCAAATAAAGAATAAATTAGCTCAATTTTAAATGCAACCATGTATCTTTAAGAAAAAAAGCTAAATTTATCACATAAATTAACTTTCAGTTGAATATTTATATCAAAGCCAAGAATAGTTGATTAATCGCTATTGTAAAAAAAATGTAAATTAATAAAATAAAAGTAGTTCACGTGGTCTTGAACTAAACTTTAAAAAGCTATGGGTTACCCGGACTGTTTGTGTCGATTTTTACTAAATGGCATTGGAAAATTTCTAAATCCATTACAGTTATGGAAAACACGCGATTTTTTAGATATCCTTAAAACAAAAAAGATATGTGCTGTTTATGAAAAAAATTATTTAGCTGAAAAAACTGTTCTAAAGTGGTTCGATAAGTTTAGAGCTGGTGATTTCGACCTTAAGGGCCAACGGAGCTCGGGTATAGCCTAGACCACTGATGGTGAGCCAATCAAGACATGAGATTTAACAGAGATATTAAAAATATCGAAAACCACCGCCCAAAAGCATTTAGCGGAGCTTGGTTACGTAAATCGCTACGATTTTTGGGTTTCACACAATTTAACCGAGAAAAATGTAACGGATCGCATTTTTTTCTGTGACATGCTGTATAAACGCATCGTTTTTGAGGCAATTAAATGGGTCATTCACAACAATGTAGAGCGAAATGAGCCATCATTATCTGCCCCTAAAACTGAAGAAAGTAACATCTGCTGGGATTGGAAAGAAATTCTGTATTATAAACTCTAACCAAATGATCATTAAATTTAAAGAAATACAGTTCATAACTAGACGAATTAAAGATAGTAATTTAGGAAGAAACTTAGAATTAGCTAATAGGAAGGGCGTCATCTTCCATTAGGATAATGTTGGACCTCATGTCTCTTTGACTACCCGACAAAAGTTGTTAGAGCTTTGCTGGGATGTGCTACTCCATGCGTTATATTTACTATACATTGTAACTTAATATTTTAATTTCTTTGTATTTGTGTAAAATTCTCTTCACCTTAAGGACTTTTTGGGTCCATAAAAACACCTAAAATTTTTGGTAGGGTTGAATCTGTAAGTTGCATAACAGATGACAAAAAGTAATGTTGTATAAAATGGTGAATACCTAATTGAATACATAAACATCGACACAAAAGTTTTGTTGTTTAATAATCGGCACAAACTTTCCTGACAATCCAATTGCACATGCATAAATATTAGCTCAATAATTAAAAGTTAATACATTACCTCACGGTAGTTGCCAATCAATTTGAAATTGTCGTTGAAGTATTTCTTTCTGATGATAGCTAATAGTAATGCAAAACCTTTTTGTTTATAAGCGTAGCAAAACTTTTTCTTATATATCGTGGTTAATACACTTTTAAAGGTAATAATTTGACTAAGTTATTAGTTACTGTGATCTGCACTAGAACATGCATAATTTGGAAATTACGTGTTGTCACACAGACACAACAATTACGACTGAGTAAGGCAATTTAATCCGTGACGTGCGTTGTTCCCGTCCAATCATTACACGTCAAAGATGAAAGCTCGGCGCAGTCCGATACAAATCGCAAGCGAAGGAAACTGGAATATGTATGCCATTGCATAATTTGGAAATTTGTATTCATCACGCTCGGATACGTCGGTCGCGCCCGAGCACAAGCGATGCGGATCGAAGCGACCTAAATCTCGATACAAATGAAGATAGAGTCGGGATATAAATCAGAAATTAATAAAAAAGACAATACTCAGGGGAAATCTAAGAAACATGCGACAAACGCGATTTCAAATTGATTATTTGCATTTCGGTGCCTTGGGAACCAAATATTACATTTTTGTATATTACAAAGACTCACTTTTCAGCACAGCCCACATAAATCAATTTGGTTGTCGACTTCTATCACTCCCATTTTTATTAATCGTAGTATTGATACTTTAGTTGGAAATATTTACATTTGTTCCTTATTCTTAGGTGCTTAAATTTATTTTTCAAATTTTTCCCCTGTATTCTAAATATTTCTATTTAGAAAATCATATTTTTTGATTACGTCATTATAAATATTGGGTTTTCATTTTATTTTAATTCGCGTGACACTACTGGATAATCAGATAAAAATAATAGATTAGAATTGCGTTTCGCTTTGGGTTTATCAAAAATAATTCATTATATGTATACACAAGAATCTTATAGCGATAATATACATAAAAGTAAACCTATTAGTAGAAAAACGCAGTAGTCAAGATATGTTCACAACATGCGTTACTAATCAGGAAACAGTGGTCAGAGACAACGCATTAAAAATAACAAAAGTCTGGTGAAAATATTTAATAAAAATTTTGAATTACGATTCAATAAATTGGAACAAGTAAGAAGATAACAACATGTTACAATTTTTATTTGAACAAATAAAGTATAAATCGAAATGTAAATTTAAAAAATTATTTCACTTATCGTATATATTTTGGCACTGCCTTAAGTAAAAAGTTTTTTCAGAGGAGCAAAAATAAAACTAGGAAAGAAGCTGAAAAAAAACATTAAAACGACCCTATAAATAAAATTGATTAACTAATGTCATATCTTAAACTTAAAAAAATGCATAAATAAACCAAACACAAGAAAGAAATGAAAAGTATGGTGAAGCGTACGCGACAAAAATGCTCTAATACAAATATCTGAGAAATTCTAAACATTACATGATAGAGTTTTAGTTAAAAAGCAAAAATAATTTTAGAAAAGGGACAACTAAACTAATACTTTGCCACTATACTTTCAATACTGTCCGCGATTTAATGAAATAAATATTTTTGCAGAACAATGTAAACTATACTATATATTTGTACGTACTTTTCCATGGTGAGTAACATCTACAATCCACAATCCCATACTGCGACAGTATTTTCCCTCAGGGATTCTGGAAGAGGCAAGATTTAAGCCAACAAGAAAACGAAAAACAATAAAGTAATTGGAATCCCAGAAAAAAGGCGAAGTGGAGAAAAATTATGCAAGTTGCAGGAAGGACATACACTCTTTTATGAAAGAGGGGGAGTAGGACTAATAATACATAAAGATAGAATGCCATTTACTAACGAGATGAAGTCTATAACAAATAGAGTCTAATATGATATTATTAAAATAAATAAGAGCACCTTCATAAAGTAGAAAGAGATTCAGAGGTGTTCTGCAAGGAAATACGGGTTAGAAGAAAAAAGGAGAAAAATAACTAGTGTTTCTGAAATAAAAACAGTTATATTTTGTGAATACGTTTTTAAAAGAGGAACGTAAATAAAAAAGGAGATGGGTAAGCCCAGATGAACAAACTAAAATCAAAATAGACTACATACTAACAAAAAATAAGAATCTAGCAACGGATTTAGATACTGTAAATAGTTTTATACTGGAAGTGATCATAGACCGGTTAGAGCTAATTGTAAAATCTATAGAAAATTGAAAATCGAAAGGAAAAGAATAACAGAAACAAAAATGGAACAGAAACCAAAAATAACAAAATTGAAAAAAAAACGTCGAAAAATACCGAAAAACTATACAACAAAAGTTAAATAAAATATATCTAAATAAACATGACGAAATAAATGACTCATATCAAAAAATAATAAAGATAATAGGAAAATTACATAAACAAATAGCAGGTAGTGAAGCAACAACCAATGCTGGAGAACAAAAAACAACTCATAACAAAGGATGAAAGATACGCAATAGAGTATACATAATATATAACATCCATCTATGGCTATGTTTTATTGATTTCAAGAAAGCCTTTGACAGCATCGAAATGTAGGCAGAAATAAAATCACAAAAAAGGCAAGAATTGACTACACATATATTAATATCATTGACCAAATTTATAAAAGAGTAACTAGACGTATTAGAACACCGACAAAAGTACATATAAAAAGAGGAGTAAGTCAATCAGATGTGATGTCTCCAAAGCACATCGGCTCTGGAAAGACGTGTTTAAGTAATTGAAATGGGAAAATAAGGGAATACTGGTAGAAGGAAAGCGAGTTAATAAGAATAGAATCAAAAAGTATTAAAAAAGTAGAGAATTATGTATATTTGGGGTAGCTAGTGACCATTATTAAAGAAAGCCAATCAGCAGAGGTTGAAAGAAGAACAACACTTGGTTGGACGGCATACGGTAAATTAAGATATCAAGGCACCTAAAAACAAAAATTTACAACCAGAGTATATTACTTCACCAAAAACTACATAAACAAATTTTGTGTCAATCAAATAGCAATAGAAAAAAGATGCTGAACGTAATCCTGAAAGACCACAAAACCAATGAATGGATCCGAGAGAAAACGAAACTAGCCGATATAGTCGAACGAATAGCCTGCCTGAAGTGGAACAGGGTGGGGCACAAACAAGAGGGATGGTGTAACAAGATCATAAGATGGAGACCATGGGTAGAGAGTCGAAGCGGAGGTAGACCCATGATGAGGTTGTCAGATGATCTGATGGAGCTAGAGATGGAATTTTATAGGATACAATAATATTATAAGAATAATCAAATCTAAATTGGAATTATTTTTTTAATCTCATGAAGATACAAACATACAAAGTTCTTTTTAGTACATAATTTCCTGATTTAGGATTACACTTTTCCTAACAGATAGGTTGTTTTTGATTTTGCAATCATAAAATGAAAGTGATTATGACATCAGCCGATCAATTAAATAATAATATAATTAATAAAATTATGTCCCCCAAATACTTCTTTTAATGGTACAACCAAATGCTAATCGTAGAATAATAAGCCTGAGCTTGTAAAGCTGTTGGACCACTAAACAAACAGCATTACCAAATGCCCTAAGGGGGAATTTCTTTAAGATATCTCTAGCTACAATGCTCACATACAACACTCCCCTCCGTTCACCTCGCAGCATGTAAAAAAGAAATTTCAATTTCTCTTTGATTCGCCCTCATGAGTTGCCTAGAAAAATTTCTCTATATTATTATTTATAATTAAAAACGAATATTCTAATTTAAGATTATTTCCACATCTTGTATATAATAAATGTTTTATATTTTGCAATATTTTGAACCTGAAGAAATCACTGTAAGTTTAGTTAGATTTACTCGTCGTAATGGACGATTATCCTTGATGTACAGTTCTAATATATATAAGAATGTCGGCGTGATTGTAACACTTTTTTATCGAACTTTTCATGTTGTTCCGCAAAATGTGCATTGGCATGGAGCACTTCTGGATTCTGTTTATATTTATTTTACGTTATTTAGTAGATTTTTACACCAAATATTTTATATAGTTAACATGCAAATTTAAAAGAGACATCATCATCATCATCATCATCAGCCTGAAACCGTCCATCGTTGGACGTAGGCCTCTCTCATTTGTTTCCATTCATTTCTGTCATGAGCCTTCTGGATCCAATCTCTTCCCGCAAAGTCTCGGATATCGTCGCTCCATCTTTTTGGTGGTCTTCCTACACCTCTTTTCGTTAAACGGGGCCTCCATCTCAAGAGTTTTGAGGTCCAGCGGTTTGGTTCATGCCGTGCTATATGTCCCGCCCATTGCCACTTTGCTTGAGCTACTCTCTGCATTATATCGGGTATTTTCGTTCTACGCCTTATTTCCTCGTTTTTCAGTCTATCTCTTAGACTCACGCAACAATCTGCGCTCCATCGCTCTTTGGCAAACTCTTAGCTGCTCGGCGCTCTTCTGTTAACGTCACCGTCTCTAAACCATAGGTTGCCACGGGCAGTATACATGTTTCATACACCTTTCTTTTCAGGCTATTGGGAATATCGGAATTTTTGAGAATATGCTGTAGCCTCCCAAAGGCTGACCAGGTGGCTCTTATTCTTCTTCTAATTTCAGATGTTTGGTTTTCCTTTCCAATCCTAATTGAATGACCCAGATAAATATATTCGTCCACTCTTTCCACCGGTTGATTATCAATAAAAACAACTGCATCGCTGTTTGTCATTATTTTGGTTCTATTTATATTTATCTCCAGCCCTACGGTCTTGGATGCGTTATTCAATTGTATTAGCATAGCTTCAAGTTCGTCAATATTGCTAGAAATCAGTACGTCCGCAAATCTCAGGTGGTTTAGCAGACATCCGTCAATGTTAATACCCATCCCTTCCCAATTCATTTGCTTGAACACATCCTCCATCGCCGACGTGAACAATTTTGGAGACATTGTGTCTCCTTGGCGGACTCCCTTTTCAACCTTTATTTTGTTAGTTTGAAGGTCTTCATCTACCTTTACGTGAAATGTAGCCTCTTCGTAGATGTGATTAATTAGCTGCGAGTATCTGGAGTCAACTCTTGCGTTATTTAGTGCTTGGAGGACGGCGTGTATTTCAATTGAGTCAAACGCCTTTCGATAGTCCACGAACGCCAAGTGAATGGGGGTGTTGTATTCCGTTGTCTTTTCAATTAATGCCCTGATGGTTTGAATGTGATCCATGGTAATGAACCCTTTTCTAAAGCCCGCCTGCTCTACTGGCTGGTAGAAGTCTAATTTTTGAGTGAGGCGATTTGTGATGATTTTAGTCAATACTTTATATATGCACGAGAGTAAGCTTATGGGGCGGTAGTTTTCAATATTTGATGTGTCCCTTTTTGAAGAGAAGAATTACCTCAGCATTATTCCACGCCTTTGGTATCTTTCCTCAATCAAACATTTGTTTAGTAGCACCGTGACAATATTTTCTACTATTTCACCCCCATTTTCAACATTTCGGCTGTTATCCGGTCTTCTCCTGGCGCTTTTCTATTTTTCAGTTGCTTGAGGGTTTGTTTAACCTCAAGTCTAGTTATCTCGGGTATTTCCTCGGAACCCACGTTAGAAATAGTTTTATTAACCGAGCTCTGTATAGATATGTTAGATGAATATAGCTTTGTGTAGAAGTTTTCCATTGTATGTACTATATCTCTTCTGTTTGCTACTACAGTACATTCTTGATTCTTTATTTTTATTATTTTCTGTTTACTCTGTGATAGTTTCGATCTTAATACCTTCATATTTCTGTCCTCTATTGCTTCTTCAATTTGCTTATTTCTATGTGCTCTTATGTCCTTCCTAATCATCACTTTGACCTTCTTGTTAATTTCTTGAAAATTTTGGGCTTCTCTATTTGTTCGTCTTCTTTCTTCTATTAAATTCAGGGTTTCTTGTTTTAGTTTGCTATCGCTAGGTTTCTTATTGGCACATATTTTTTTAACTGATTCGTGGATACTATTTTTAATTTTTTCATTTAGCGCATCTATGTATAGGTTCTTTAGCTTATCTGTAGGTTCTAGTTTTCGCTGTAGTTGTAATTGGTATTTTCTTGATTGAGGCTCAATTCTTGTATGGTTGGAAAGTTTTGTTGGTGTTGTAACTTTTTCCTTTCCAGTTTCGGTTTTATTTCTAGCACCAACCTGACTAATCTATGGTCACTGCCTGTATTAAATCTATTTAGCACTGCTACGTCCGTACATAGTGTTTTGTCGTTCGACATGATGTAGTCTATTTCGTTTTTTGTTTTTTGGTCGGGACTTCTCCATGTCCATTTTCTTTGTCTTTGTTTTTTGAAGAATGTGTTTAAACAGTATAGCTTTTCGCTACTGAGGAAGTTTGCTAACATTTCGCCTCTGGGATCTGGACATCAGTAGGTAAATATCTGCAAAGTTCTAAGTGTAAAATAAATGATTTCTGAAAAATGAAATCGACGTTATTAATCGCGAGTTATTTTACGATAGTGTTAAATTATGAAACACACATTTATAAGCAATTTCGTGCAGAACTTTTTACCTAATAATTGTTAGCAAGTCGATTTAGAGACTGCGTCCAGCACGAACAGAAAAATGCGGCGTATGTATTTAATTACTAACGATAATCAACTCTATCAACAGCCGCAATTCAAACAAATCGTCAACTAATACCCACATTTTCAACAGAAACTCAATACTCTGCACCTCTCTCTACCCCAAACCACAATTAAAACACATATATTAATACGGATCAAACACCACACCCTGTGAATAACTAAAACATGACTGTCAAATACTTGAAAGGAGAAATTTCAAAATAATTATGCAAAAACTGCCACAATTTTCTTGCATAAAACAAACCTACCAAACAAATTTAATCCGCTAATTAGCTGAAGCACCCATCGACAATACTCGCACAACTAACGTCTGAAACGAATCTAGAACACCGAAACCACCTCCTCTTTTCATATACAGAGTAACAAACTATAACAATATAATAGAAAATATTGCAAAAGTTGCTGAAGAAGAACAGTACTACAGCAGAACACCATCTAATAACAGTAAAAATAAATCCTCTAATCCCTAACACATACAGAAAGTTAATAACACACTTAAGAAAATAAAGAACCATACATCACACATAACAATATAAAACGAACGCGCTTATTATTATCTACTTATAAAGTAATTGAGAAGATATTTGATATTCGTCATAGAACTATGAAATTTTGTCAGCGTGACCGCTTTACTATACTAAGTCTGTGTGCAAAAGGAAAAAGCTACTCTTCAATTTTAAACCATACTAATTAGGGGTTTGAAAATAATTTTTTTGAAAATCAAGTAAATTTAATTTCCTCTGTGTGTATCCACGCCATTGTTACTATGGAAAATACGTAGTTAATATAAACGAACGAAACTCTTTGATCGTTTTTTACGAACAAATTGTATGCCGCAAAATGTAATGTCGCTTTGACAATTAACTGCCCGTCAGCCTCGTTTCTGCCGCCGTTGGTCTCGGTTTTTATTAGCGTTGAACTTTTTTCGTCGCCACTCTGTGGTCAGAGATGTCTCCTTTTCTGCCGAATCTTGGCTTCCGCAGACCATGATTAGTTGTACCTTGCTATATAATACCTTTTCACATAATAATTTTAAGCAAGCGATAACAAACATGACA
This sequence comes from Sinelater perroti, assembly GCA_036346155.1. Taxonomy (NCBI): domain Eukaryota; kingdom Metazoa; phylum Arthropoda; class Insecta; order Coleoptera; family Elateridae; genus Sinelater; species Sinelater perroti. The sequence goes on from JARFIY010000189.1 coordinate 17,144,826, forward strand.
AAATGTTATTTCTCTTAGCACATTTATAATTGCAACATATCTAGCATTCTTAATATCCTTACATTTTAAAATCCTCTAAAACATTTTGCTGACTCATTTTTTTCTTTGATATTATGTTACGTATTAATTCAGTGAGTCCAGTTAGGTCCAGTGCACGAGTAAAAATATCTCATAGATCAGAAGTTGCAAATAATTTATACTTTAAAGTAGTGGTCATTATCTTCATACAAAGAAAACGTTTAATATCAATGAAACGTGAAGCAGGACTGGTATGAAAAGTATCGAATGTTGTTTGTCATTAAATACGTAACAATAAACATAAAGTACAAAGCAACTAAATAACCATTACCACTGAAGTACTCAAGTTGATAAGTTTTCTTGTCCTTTGTAGTATCGTCCATATATTGCTCTCCTCGATACTTAATATTCTCCGACGACTCTATTGAAACAGATTTATGACTGGTGATAATTGAAATTCCAAACACTTTTACTGAAGTTTCCGAATCATTACCACCAAAGATAAAAACTTACTACCCTTACGAAATAATTACAATTATCACTCTACTGGAGAGTGTACATACTTTTTTACCAACTCTAACAAGATATTCAATCAACTTAGTCAACTTCTTTATATTACAAGGAATATCTATCCATACATTTACGATTGAACTAAACAAAAACTTATCCTTAAACATAAGAGCTAGAATTATTAATAAGGAACTCAGTCCTCATCTTACAACGAAAAAACTGACTGGAATAAATTTTTTTTTTGTTTATTATGCAATCTGTTACAAAATTAACAATAAGCATTTATGTGGATTGACAACATTAACTTGAAAAGAGATATGCTCCAATGAACAATAATCTCTATATGAAAATTAATTTAAATTTGTTTGTAAACTTAACTAAACTCTAAAATAGGATATTTATCGGTCATGAACTAAATCGAGTGGCCTTTTACGCTTAAGTCTCTTTGTCTGTTCACTGTTATCAAGCAAATTTACTGCCAGTACATTTGGATGATTTTCCAATCGTCGAATGTATTTAACACTGCACTGCACAATCGTTTCACTTACTGTCAGCACTTGCAGATCATTGTAGATGTCTTTATTTGTTACAAACCATGGGGCGTCTACAAGAGCACGCAGCACTTTAGACTGGAATCTCTCGATGATGGCGATGTTCAATTTCGATGCTGTTCCCCAAAGCTGTAGCCCATATGTCCATACTGGCCTGAAGATGACATTGTATGCAAGTAATTTGTTTTGAAGTGTAAGTTGAGACTGTCGTCCCAGCAGCCAATAATGGTTTCGGAATTTAGTACCTAGTTGTTTGCGTTTTTTCCAAATATGTGTACGCCAGGTCAATCCCTTGTCTAAGTGTATACCGAGGTATTTTACACTGTGGTAGGTATAAACTGATTTTCTATCGTTACTTGTGGTGAATCGCCTTGGCATTTAGTGAAGACAATGTGGTTGGACTTTGCCTCGTTTATTTTAATCCTCCACTTCTGGGTCCATTTATGGATTTCATTAATACTGTTTTGTAGTATGTTGCTTGCTTCAATTGGACTTTTATGTACAGCTAATATGGCAGTATCGTCTGCGAATGTGGTTGTGAGCGCTTCGTTATTGGTTGGAAGATCAGCAGTGAATAAGAGGTACAACAAAGGACCCAGTATACTACCTTGTGGCACGCCAGACGTTATTGTGTGCAGTGTTGTTATTTCACTTTAATATCTCACTCGGAAGTACCTCTCAGTTAGATATGATTTAAGGAGGATGTAGAATTTTTCTGGAAGTATCTTTCTGAGCTTATAGAGAAGTCCCTGGTGCCATACCCGATCGAAAGCCTGGCTAATGTCCAAGAATACTGCGATGCAATAATTTTTATTTTCAAACGTCTTATTAATGGTATCGACTACACGATGCACCTGTTCAATTGTAGAATGTTGCTGTCTAAACCCGAATTGGTGATCAGGTATCAGGTTTCTCTCTGCGACTATCTTATTTAACCTTTTGGCTAACAGCTTTTCAACAATTTTAGATAAGACTGGCAACAAACTAATCGGCCTATAAGATGAAGGCTCCTGTGGTGGTTTGCCGGGTTTTTTAATTAATATTATTTCTGCTGTCTTCCATTGGGCTGGGAAATGTTGTAGTCTGAAAACAGCGTTTATGAGCTGTGTTAGCATAATTATACCCTTGCGAGGAAGTTCCTTAATTAATTTACCCGTTATCGAGTCGTGACCGGGGGCCTTCTTAGGATTCAAATCGTGCAGTATTACATCCTTTACTTCTTTTCGTGTTGCTAAAGGTACAGGTTCGCTATGTTGTTCAGGCTCTTCTAGGAATCTTTGAATTTCGTTATCATCGACATCGTCAATCTTTGGTAATGGTTTAAATACGTTTTCTAAATACCCGGAAAAAGTTTCAGCCTTTTTCTTGTCTGTTTTCGCCCAGCCGTGGTTTGGTATTCTGATGGGTGGTATATGTTCTCTTGGTTGTTTTAATTTTTTTGTTGCTTTCCACAGAGCATATTCAGTGTCAACTGTTGGTGTTAGCCTTTCCAAGTATTCTTGGAATGATCTGTTCTTGAGTTCTTTTAACAACTCCTTCAATTGTCTTGCAGCACGATTAAAATTTGTTTTATCTTGTGGGTGTCTTGATAATTGCCAAATCTGTCGAAGTCGTCTTTTTCTAGTATTTTTGGCGGATGTGTATTGGACAATCAACTGTTTTGATTTAGATTTATTTTGCACCGGTGTTGCTTCCCATGTAGATTCTTGTATTAGAGAGGTAAAGTTTTGTACTTCTGTTTCCAACTCTTCTGTTGTTTTGAGCGAGACTCTTAGGTTTGTTTTGTCGTTAATTAGTTCTTTAAAGTAACCCCAATCTGTTTTACGGTTGTAAAGTTGTATCTTCTGCTCTTTTTCTTTTATACCTGAATAGATGTTTGCAACCACTGTAGAATGATCAGATACTAAGTCATCACTTGGTTCAATGTCTAGGGACTCTGGAGTAAACCCTTTAGTGACAAAGAAGTCCAGGCAATCTGGTAGTTTGTTGGGGTCCGTCGGCCAATATGTTGGTTTATACGAGGAAAGATGGTTCAGATGGAGTTCGTTAATTACTGCGTGTAGTATTTTACCTCTCCCGGGGGCTGATAGTCTGGATCCCCAGCTGACATGCTTCGCATTATAGTCACCACCCGCTAGAAATCTATGTCCGAGCTGAGTGAAGTAATTTATAAAGATTTGTTTATCTGCAGGGTAGTTTGGAGGGCAATAGGCTGCAGATACGGTTATAGGACCGTGCCAGTCTTCTAAAACAATGCTTGCTGCCTGGAGACACGCTTCTTCGATTTTGTCTAACACTTGGTGTTTTATACCATTTCTTATGATAATTGCTACACCCGCACTGGCTCGTCGTTCTGTATCCGGGTGTGCTGCATTGTATATTATATAGTGTGGAATTTTAAAACTGGTATTTGTTGTTAAGTGTGATTCCGATATAAGCAAAATATCGATCTTATTGAAAGTTAAGAATAATTCTACTTCATGTTTGTGGTTCGTGATGCCATTAGCGTTCCACAGAGCAATTTTGAATAATTGAGCCATTATTTTTGGATTTGGGAGCATGCTTCATCTCCTCTCAGGCTGTCTGATTTCTTGTGTTAGTTGTAGTAAAGATTGTTGTTGTTTTCTATTTGCTGCTGTAGATGTATATTTTGTTGCAGTAGGTACGCATTTTGTTGTTGTAAAAGGGTTATAATATTATTATCCGGGTTTTGTTGGTAAAATTCCGGATATTGGTTTTGTTTTGTAACTGCTTGATCAGCATACTGCACACTTGGTTTGGTTTGTGGGGTTTGTATATTTTGTGGAGCCATTATTTCTGAATGTGGTGGTGGTGGCGGTAACACACTTTGTGTATTTGCTCGATTTAGTGCTATTCCATTTCGTGTTGGAAATCTTTTGTTTATTATTTCTAAATATACTTCGCATCCTTTGAAATTTTCGGGGTGTGCTCCTTTATAAAGCGCGCATTTTGCAGGTTTGCCATCTGCCTTCTTTTGTTGCATGTCTGATAATCATGTGGTCCTGCACATTTGACGCAACGAAATTGCTGGGTACACTGATTTCTGGTATGGCCATATGCCTGACATCTTTGCATTGAACGATGGTTTGTTTTTGTTTGGGGTTTCAAAACGCACAACTGCATTTAATAGAGTTTTTATTTTGTAGATTTCACCATTATTCATTTTTCTCGATATCTATGAAAAATAAGTTTTTGGTGTTTTCTTTACTCTGTCTAAAACTGTCATTATTTGTTTGACAGTATGTCCTTGTTCTTTAAGTGCTTCTATGATTTCGTCGTGTGCTGTTGTATGATGTAGGTTTCTTAACACTACTCTATAGCACTTTTCCTCTGGTAGTTTATATGTGTGTCTACTTATGTTGTTGGCATCCAGCACAGTTTTGAGATTTTTGTAGTTTTCAATTATATCTGTTTGTATTTTCATTTTGTCATCCGATAAAAGTTGATATGAAAACTTAGTGGTAGCCGTTTTAACTATTTCTAACAAATTTTGAACGTTTTTGTTTACTCCATATAAAATAAATGGTGGTATTTTTTGAATAAATTTCAGCAATATCTTGACATTAAAATATATCTCTAACTGACATAATAGATCCCAAAAACCTGGATCGTACTGTTTAGTACCTTGTATTTTATTCAGAGAACACTATGGAAACATGCTCGTTGCCAAAACAACTGCACAACAAACCACCTGCACTTCCCTCTATATTGAAGAATTACTCGCTCATAAATGACAAGCTAGAGCAAAATGGCAACGAATTCGTAATACTACTGATAAACGTAATTATAATCAACCTAACGCACCACCTGTGCGGTGTTCAATGACGTCCAGGAAGCTCACTTTAATTACTTCATCGCCAATCTTAAGCAGGGAGTAACAAAAAATACTTAAATGGTCACCATCATACACAGAAATACAGTGGAACTTGGTTCAACAAAATCAATAGATTCTCATAGTTATCACAAGAGCCGCCAAAAGTATCACTGGCGCTGCAAAGCAATTATCCAATGTTTATTCGCCTTTTAGAAGTACCTCCGACTATTCATATTGAATAGATAATATTGCTACTGCATTATGAACATTTGATTTTGTCTGCATATCTATCTCTTTTTTGCTAGTACTGTTTTGTTTATGATACAGAATGTCTATGGCATTTTGCTTTCTTTTTGCAATTTCTAAATCCAAGCTTCCATTATTGGTTAGGACACTTCCTGGATATTCATATGTGCTCACTAGTTCTAGGTTTTGATATTTACATTCTTTTACCCTCGTCTGTTCTTGTTTTGACCTTGTTCAAGGTTTTAGTGTTTTCAGTCCAGGTGTTTACTAAGTTTTGCATATGTCTTTGGCTTTTTGAAGAGACTCTGTATTTTTGTTGCTATAAGGTTTCGATATCCAATAGTTGTTAGTTCTGATTTTTCTCTTGTTTTTTAGATTATCCATGACAATTGTAAATAACAGTGGGTTTAGGCTATCTACTTGTTTTACTCATCTTCAGTTCGAATTCTTATTTGTCCCTCATTTTTATATGCATTTTGCATTATTTTAATTAGTTTTTATTTATTTTCAGATTTTTTATGTTATTAAATTCGACATTATAGCAATATTATACATGTTTGGTTGTTTGTTCTATATGCAGCTTGTTCCTCTTCCAATTTTCCTTTTATTTGCTTACGGATTCTTTTTTACTTTCCTTATCCTATAATAAGGAAAGTAATGTAATCGGCGGAAATTTGACCTACCCAGTTTTTCACATTTCTGGACGAAATATAGCTCCAGGACACCAAAAATTGGTTTTAGCCATTGTTGTTTTTTTTTTTGTTGTGTTTTGTTGTGTTGTGTGTGTTGTGTGTGTGTGTGTGTGTGTGTGTGTGTGTGTGTGTGTGTGTTGTTGTGTGTGTGTGTGTGTGTGTGTGTGTGTGTGTGTGTGTGTGTGTGTGTGTGTGTGTGTGTGTGTTGTGTGTGTGTGTGTGTGTGTGTGTGTGTGTGTGTGTGTGTGTGTGTGTGTGTGTGTGTGTGTGTTGTGTGTGTGTCTGTCAGTAAACAGGATATCTGAGCCTAAGAGCTAGAAACTTGAAATTTGGTATGCAAGTTACTTGTAGGAAGGGACCAGTGCGAAGCTTTTGGTAGAAAATCGGCCTAGCCGTTTGGTATCCAAGGTCCCAAAATCGGTCGCAAAGCGGTCGCGAATCTAAACAGTTGAAGATACAAAACATTTAACAGAATAAAATGATTTGTTATCATGAGATAAACATGAATTTAAAATAAAAGTTGATAAAATAGGAACTCGAAAATAAATTAAATAAACTTTTTTTGCTTTCATTTACAGTAATTTTTAATTTTTCCCTAGATTAATGTTGGCAGCAGGAACACTATTTTTTTATTTGTTACGTTTATTTGCAGTAATTTTTAATTTTCCCATAGATTAATGTTGGCAACAGAAACAGAATGTTTTGATTCTGACATTTCGTAACCTAACTTTAGTATTGTCGACATTTTGGCTTCGTTTTTACAACGGATAGGGAACTATTAATTAAATTAGTAAATACGCATCTGTTCGTACGATATGCAGCTACCCGACAGCCACGGCCAACCTGAACGAGAGGGCCCGATGTGGGACCTCGTCTGTCTTTTGTTACCTCCCGTTCAAATGTATAAGTTTGTCCTTGTTCGACAGTATCGCGGCCACGGGCGCAACCTGCAAACTTTTGACGGTCGGATTCGTGATCGGGGAAAAATTTCGCTTCCCTTGGTCCTTTTTAATTTTCGAAAATGTGTGAGCAAGTAATTTATGCGGGTTTCGTATTGTTTATAGGAGAGAAAAAACTAAAAACAAAACCGTTGCTACTTGTTTAAAATAACAAGTTCCGGGACGAGAGCAGCGCAGGGCCGATATATATATATATATATATATATATATATTCACACCAGATTTTTATATTATTCTCGTATACACTTATTTCTTACAATGGATAGATTTATTGCTATATAATTATTGCACTTCGTGTGTTCTTATTTTTTGTGTACTGGTAAAATAAGATTTTTCTCCCATTCTTTTCGTATTCTTTTCTATGCTCAGGCTTTCTTGCAAATTTTGCGATTAGCCATTTAATTATCTCCGGATCAATTCCATCTTCTCCTCCAGCTTCTTTGATTTTTTGTTTGTTAGCCTTTCTTCTTTTTCTTCTAATTTTTTATTCTAATTCACGTCCTTTGCATTTTGTTTTTCCAGATCCTGATCTGCTTTCTCTATTTTTTTGTGTGTATCTTGTCGCTTCTATTATTTTAGCTATTTATTCTCTTCATTTATCTTTCTCTTCTGAGATTCTTTCGCTCACGGTTCTCATTATTTCTTTTCACTTCGTGTTTCTACTTGCCTTTCTTGTTTATTAACATTGTGTTCACTTTCCTATTTATGGCATCCTCTATATCGTGTACCAGTCTGCTTATGATAAGTTTATTATATTTTATTGTAGCCAAAGTTTTTCTCTTGCTATTTTTATGTGGTTTGTCAGTTGTTTTCTGTATTTGGACGCTCTTCGAATAGTCTTCACTGACACTCCATTGCGTATTTTTTAGATATTTTTGTGGCTTCAAAGTTTCCTTTCTTTTGTTTTGGCTTGCTAACTCTATTAGTAACGGTCTATTTTTATTTTCAGTTTTCTTCCTAACTCTCCTTATATCCGTTATTTCTTGTTTTATTTATCACTTCTTTTACTCCTATTTTTGTGTATTTAAATTTTTTTTTGGCTTCGTCTGATCCAAAAATTATCAGATTTTTCTTTCGCTGTTCCTTCTCTACCATCTTGATTTTTTATTTTTGTGCACGTGTTGCTTCTTCTAATTGTTCGTTTTCTTATTTTTTCTCTGTTTTATCTTTAAGGTCATTACATCTTTTTTCATGTTATTTAGCTTTTGTTCTATTTTGTTATCTCTTGCTTCTCTCTTCTACGTGTTTGGATTTTCTCTGTTATCTTGCACAAAGTCTTTCATTTTATCAAAACGACTCTTAATTGCTAAATTTTAGGTTTCAAAATAAATTTAAACTTGTTTATAATCCTCTAATAGTTGGGGGTTGTTTTTCCATGTTTACCTTGAATTATTTTCCCAAGCTGAGTAAGAATGCTTTTAATCTTGGGGATTTAAATATACATTTGTTTGGGTTCTTACTTTTGTCAATTAGAATTTGCCATAATCTCTCCTGTAATTTCTACTTTAATGTTTTTAAAAACAGTTCTTCTAATTTACTTTCAGTTCGTCTAATAGAGCTTTTTAAGAATTATACCATGGTAAATTACTATATTATAAGTAATTCCGAAGTTAGTTATTATCCCCGAGTTTGACCTCCAGGTACTCATTTAATGCAGCCCATGTCGAGGCTGGACCGTAAAAATTTTAGTGATCAAATTGGCGAGAGCGGGATTTGAACTCACATCTACTAGGTTTCGTAGTCTAGCGAACTATCCACTAGATCACTAAGGCTCCTTAAACTTAAACTGTATTAAATATTTCCAATAAATTATTTAAAAACAGTCAAATCTAAATGAAAATAACTATGCATGCTCTAATCTTCTATTCATCATTAACATCTGCATTGTGCTTATAAATACGTAAATATACGTACTTGTGAATTATAAATTGAATATAGTCAACTTTTTGCAAGTTTTCCATAAGGCGGCATCGACTTTTTCTACATGGGCATAACTGTAATTATGCGGATGCCTGTTAAATTCCCGGGAGAGCGGAGTCGTCGGTCATAATCGCTCAAATTTCGCTGAAGGCGCCGCCTTGCATTTTCATGCAAATTAAAATTTAGCATGAAGAATAACATTAAATGTTCCATGCAATGTAACACTCTTTGTCCGCCCGTGCTCCTTATCAGGCCCGAGAGGTGCAGAAATTCGCCCCGCTGCAGGGAATGCGCTCATTCCCCCCCTGGCCACATATTTGTCAAAACTGCTGAGGCTGCTCGGCGCCGATATGAAACAGGCCCCGGATTCCTCGGATTTTATCTGCGATACATCAATTTGCGGCCTCCGTGCATCCCGCACCTTGATTGATCCCCGCTTTATGCTAATGATAACCGCTAGGTGTTTACTGCTAGGGCTCCTCGCCCGTGAAGATTCCCAGGTTTCCGATATTAAAACGTGGCAGGAGTCAAGCGCGGCTTTATTTGAGCCCCTCGCAGATCTTATTTGGAGTGTTCCCTATTTTTATGACGAAAACTTCGTTATAACGCGCGTTAAGTTGAAGCCGTTCTCCGAGATAGCTGTCGCTAGCCAAATAGATTAATTCTTTCACGTGCTCTTGTATAAGTTACAGAAAGTGCTTTTAATCTTTCAGTCTCCAAATGAGATCAAGCTGTAAGGCAACTGAATTAATAGTCTAAGTGTTTTATTGAAAAATTATACAATGGAAATATTATTGCCTTTGGCAACTTTACTTTCTGGTCCTTATAGCGCCCTAAAAATATTTTTAGTATCTATGGTTCTTACTGTCTGTGTTTTCCTTCTTCTGTTTTCTTGAGGCCTATTATTTTTCTAATGGTTTTACATTTAAAAGCTTTTAAGTTAAGTAATTTATAATATTATTTTATTAAATGAATAATAGTAAACCAAAAATTCTCATTTAGAAAAACAAACGCAAAAATTGTTTAGTTAGCACTAAAATATGAGACAATATTCTTTCAGGTTTAAAATAAATAAATATAATAAATTATAAACCTAACTTTTCTATTATAAATGCTACCAAATGCAAATAGGAAAAAATAAAACGAGAACATATCCGCTATTTGATGCGGTAACTACTAACAGTAGCAAAAAAGAAAGCGTTTCTACTACAAAAGCTTTTTTCCTGGCTAATTTATTCATATTCTGTGAATATTAATGGAGTAATGAAGCTATACTAAGACGATTATCAATGTTGTTCTTTTCAGCCCTTCTGTTAAGCTCAAATCTAACCAGTTAACATCTGCTTTGTCTCATAATAATATAAAATTAACATAAAAAATTGATAATTATAAGTTTATTGCAAACTATTGGTTTAAAAAACACTAAATAATTTAAAAGAATATGTTACAATGTTGAATTAAAATTTGCAAAACTGAAGTAAATACAAAGACCTTATTATAGAACATCTTGTCGGCTGTTAACAGTCTGTTAAGCCGTGTTTGAACTCTAAATTCTTGGCGTATCACCCAACGTCTCCACTAACATTCACGAAAGAAGTTCTCTCAAATTAAGCTGCCATCTCGTGCAATTTGCTTTTTTATTGTTTTTATATATGTTCAATAGGGAAGACATTAAAAAGCTCCTACTGACCTTAATTGGTTTTTTGTAAGTAACTATTCCTCAAAAGTTGCTGATTAATGGTTTGTTTGCCTTTCTGTTGCGTGTTGCTGTTTCTTGGTAGGTACCAGAAGAAAATGAACATGATAGTCTCTTAAATTATTTTCTCAGCAGGTGATACGGGATGAAGTGTAGACACGCATGATCTTACACAAATAATAAATTAATAATAGTTTGACTAAAAAACCAAAAGAAACAACTTATGATTTTTCAACAAGAAAACAGCAAAATTTAATAATCCGCTGGTTAGACTTTAAAACTATCTGCTAGGGCATGCATCAGATGATCAGTAGATATTGACGAATACTAAGCAATAATAATACATTTAAATATCTAAATAAAGTCCATAAGAAGAAATAATAAATGTAAAGTATTAATGGGTACACTACGTAAGACTTTGTAATAAATATATTACTTGTAAATATTTTTGAACGCGTATTATGTCATCAATATTAAACCCTCACATCCAAACTGCAAGTCAGACCAGCAATAGTACTACACATAAAGTAGCTTGGCACTGAAATTGAAATTTATAGTTGCAAGATATAGAGCTACAAAAATTTACGCCAGTAGTAAAATTCTTACAGCCCACCACTACACTAATTTAGAGTCTATAATTTTTACATCAGAAATTAATGTTATAAATTTCCTATGTAATTATTCACGCATAATTTAATACGTAATTATTATGTTGCCCAGTGAACTCCGTAAATACTAATCTCGCCTCTTGTTTCACTTGGTACGTGCTTTCAAAGTCTAGCAGTTAAATTTAAATTAGCCCCATAAACAATAATACATGCGAAATTCGCTGAAACTGAAATTATAATTTGCAGTCCAGAAAGGCTATAAAGAACTGCGGAAATTGTAAAGTGCGCCGAAAGCAGCGCTATGCTAATTTAAACAAAATTTACGGTCTTTTATGTTGCACAACTTAGTAGCACAAACAGCTAGAGTTTTAATAGTGCAATTTTCGTTTTACTGCATAGCTTTATTGCCGATCTTATAAATATGCGGATACAAAGTTGGTAATTTGATTTGCGAGGAATGCCGAGTTATTGTGGGAGTTTTCTTAATTTATCTGTGTTGGCACGTTTAGTAATAAATTAGAAGCGTTTACTGCTTCCACTAGTTGTGTAGTTTCTTTGCTACTTACTTTCGCGTAGTACAGCTTCTTTAAGTGTAAGTATTAATAAATTTATACAAAGATCTTTAAACACTTCAAGGATGTTCATACACAATCTTTGTCAGAAAAGTTCCAGGGCTGATTTTTTTAATTCTTTACCTGTGATACTCAAACACATGAAATGAATGTTGCTCAGACACCCGATATATGTTTTGAATAGACATAGCCTTGCAAGTATTTCTTTGCAAACTCATTAGGTGATAATGTATCAAAGTACCTGACTAAAATCATATCTTATAGAAGTAAAAGGTAAAGACTTTAATGGCGACATATCCTTTAGAATTGTTTTGAGTTTTCCGAAGACTCTTACCTTCCACGAATAATTACTTTACCCTTTTGTCTCCTAAAGTTCCCTTTTTCCTTCTTTTCTAAATTCTTGTAAATTGTGTGTTAATTCATTTTGTAGAAAAGTTCTCATTATAGCAGTGGATAACGACTTTTTGTGCTAGTATTAATTACCTCTCTATTTTCTCTATTTTTGTGTGGCTTAGGACTTAATATAGGGCTATTTATATTGCTTTAGCACGCACGAGGATAGTACCATTGATAGTGTCAAAAATAGAATGTGCTGACTGGTAATTAAAAATGGAACAGTAAATAAACCAACGAAATTTTGGATTGTAAATCAACACTAAAACTGGTTCGGTTTCGCTCAATATTATTTGAAGACAAATTAATAAGCGGACTTTTAAAAGCGTAGCATGTTATAGCATTACTTTTCTGAACGAGTTAAATTGTTTACGTGTTTAATTAATTGTCCGAAAAACTGACAACACAATTTGGAAATAACATAAATAAGAGCCAAAACTGATTAAAAGAGGTCATAGAACACCAGCACACTGTTAAGAATACATCGAACATTCGATAATGGGTTTCAAAGAAACAACTAACTTTATTTTATGTTAAATTTAAACTAGCCACAAACAACAAGTATATGTATAATATAAATAAACTTTTACATTCAATAGTAAACTTTAAACTATCCAGGCCTAAGAGAGAAGTGCTCCAATGCACAAAAGCCCAATGACCAGGGCACACAAAAATCTTCTGAAACAGAAGTCCACGCTACTTGAAATGTGTAGGCAATTATTGCATTACTCAATGCACTGTTGTTAAGTGTATTTGTTGTAATGATAACCATTCAGCGAATTACAAACGATGCGCTGTATACAAGGTTTGCAGCAGAAACATTTCTGCCACTCAAACAAAAACAGAGGCTTATCAAGGCTAGTTCAACCAGGAATTATTCATGTATAAATTATTAGAAGCAGAGCTTACTAAAAACAAGAAACAAATAATATTCCTTAACAACAAATACTGTCGTCACAGTCATCTGAGCCAGCCAGTGATATACATGAACTTAAACAGATTATGAAAGATCTTGTAGATCGAATGTTAGCTATCCTAGATTTACTAACGTTGCTTGTCTCCAAACCTTCATATAGACTTTCTAAAGGCGACAAAGTATAATGCTAATAAATTACAAGTCCTTAAAATTAAAACATTTATTCAGCAACTCATCGATTGTATAATAATTTTAAAAGCCTGATTTACCGAGAGCAGTCACTTAATTTATCACTACGCTATCCACGTAGCAACATCCTAATGAAACCGGGTATGCTATCGCAGCTATTATTATCAGAAGCACAGTAAAACGTTACAAAATATATAAATACCGCAAATAATATTTAAAGCAACATTATTTTTGATAGAAGTCTGGCTAGAGCCGCTAATCCTATCAGCAATTTATTTATTACACAAAAATATTTTGAATACTATTTTAGTAGACTCAAAAATCATTTTATTGCTAATGGCGACTATAACACTATGAGCGGCACAACTACAAAGATCCATTAACTAATTAAGAACACTTAAATTTCATCTTTACTCGTGAAAAACCTGATCTTGAGTAATCTTTAAAAAAGTGGCGCAAAAAGCCTTCTGGGATGTGACTCCAAGATAGACCTAAGATGCACATATTAGTTAAAAGAGAAATTTCAAAAGAAAAAATAAAAGCGTCGATGGAAAACTACCAGAGCTCCAGTTGACAATACAAATTTTATTCGAGCAACAGTCAAACTTAAATAGTTCCTTAGATGACTAAAAAATTGGTTAATTCAACATTATCTGGAAATGGTATCCCCTACTAAAACTATTGTTTATACTTTATGGAAACCGCAATAAATCTGAAACATCGAAACAAACACATTTCACCACCCTAAATAGAAAATGCAATCTGAGCAACGGGTATTTCTGAGAAAGCGGAGTATTTGTAAATCATTTAGAAGAAGTGTTTGATCCTTACCTTTCAGGAGCTACTCTCAAAGAAGAGAGAGAAGTTCAACAGTTTCTAACGGCTTCATTTCAGATGAGCTTTTTAAGCAAACCTTTCAGAACTAAATAAACAAGATCGATAATTTAAAGCTTAAAAAGCAACAAGTTGCCAAGATTAACGAATTATCAGAAAAAAGCATTATTTGACAAAGTCATTTAACTTTTTTAGTTTTTATCTAAGACGGAGATACTTCCCTGGCAAATAAAAGGTTGCTAACCCAATACTCATTCCAAATGGTAAACTATCTAAACAGGTGCTTATTTATAGATCAACAAGTTTGATTCTGCTGTTTTTAAAGGTATTTGAATAACAGTTAAAACTTTCTCCAACAACAATTTACTTCCACAACATTAATACCTTACTATCAAGCAGGCGCAAAGATTACTAACTAAAATAACTGGCCAAGTCTTTAATGATGTCGGATTCGTAAGTTTATGTAAAATCAAAAATGTTTTGACACCATATTTTTATCAAGTAACAAAATCTGATTAAACTGAGGGACATTCTCTAGGTAGTTATATTTAACATTCGCTAATAAAAAAACATCGGAAGAACAAAATCCGTGAGCAAATATTAATTCCACTAAACCAAGACACCCTCAAATATTTAAAGTCATAATTTCTGAAATAACCAACTCCATATGGGAAACCTCAGATGAACGAGATACAAGAAATTTTGGCGTACACAAACTACAGAAACAATAAAACCCTAAAATAAATTAATAATAATAATCAAAAACTAACAAAGAACAATTTTAAAAAGTTAAAATATTACACGCTAAACCCAATTTTGAGTATTGTTCTTGCTAAAATTATTGACCCGGACACAAGAGCTTCAAGATAGGTCATGAAACATGAATCTTAACTTAAAAAAAAACTTAATAGGATCATTAAAATAAAAGAAATTAAACACAATAAAATATTAAATGAACTAAAATTTTCATAACAGTGAATTATCAAAACTAAAACTGTTAAACCCAAAGCACCTTCTCAAAAATCGTCAAAAAAACCAGAAGAAAATTCTCATAATCATAAAGCAAATATGTTAAACATAAATCATAACTTAATGACACCACAGTACACTCTAGCCTCAATAATATTAAAAGATGTTTACTTTTATAAGTAAAACCAATAATCCAACAAAATAAATAAACAAATAAACATATTAATTATTGCCGTGGTTTAGTAATTTAAATATAAAATGGTCCGTGAAACCAAAAATAAGAAAACTTTTAGAACTTTAGAGAAAAGCTACCTTATTAATAGTCTCTAAAACTAGTGTTTTAGTTTAAACTGCTCTCTGAATAAAATTAATAATCCTAACAATTATAATTTTTATTTTTACTAACTATCTATTATTAGTAGTAATAATACTTTTAATCTAAACCAGTTTAGCAGCAATTTTCTCTTATCTCCTTTCAAACTCAACCTGATTTTTCTATATTCTTTTTATCGCCGTAATTAGAAGAACGTTGGTTCTATTTATCTAGATAAATAAGAATCGCATTAAACAAAAAAACTAAATCTTCTTATCGCTCTTATTGCTGTTGTAAGAATTAACTCGTGGACCTCTCCATTATTCCGCGCTAGTGTTTCGGAGCAGACGGACGTGTGCCGCGCTCCGATATATAAGTGCCCGAAACGCTCTACCTGCTATTAAGGAAACGGACTTATCTACGAGCCAAACCGTGCTTGCGTTATCAACGCGACAGCGACCGCCGTCTTGCTTAAGAAGTCACGCGCCGCTGCTGCCAGTGTTGTACTTCGAGTATGCCTTACCGCCGCTGCCGCTCCGGGGCCGCCGGAGAGACCACCCTGCGGGGCCCTCGCCTCATGGAGATCGTAAACGCGCAAAGATTGTGTCAAACTGTGAGCAGAGTCAAGTGATAAAGAGTGTGTGAATCAAATAGTAAGTAGTTAAACAATGGCCTACTACTATAATCAAACCACACCTGCATCAAGTACTCAACAATATGTTCCTATGCAAGTCGAACAAAACCAACAGTTACAATATAATCCCCAAAATTATCAATACACACAACAAGCAGTCGCAAACAATGTACATGCAAGATTTAATGTACAGGATATAATGCAAGCCCCAAATGCAACTTCAAGCATGCATCCGAAAAATAACATGATCGTTCAACCATCACTCTTAAACCAGCACTCTCAAGAAACGGAATGGCAACTAGTAGAAAGTAAAAAACGAGGATGTAAAGACATTAACGATAAATTCCAATCTAAACAACCTAAAACGACAAACTACTGGTTTGAATCCAACAAATCGCTTCAAGCCATTGGATACCGAAGACGCAGTGCAAATCATAAATATAATCGGGATAACAAAACCCCCAAACCACAGCCAATATTCTTATTTGGTGTAAAGTGTATTGAACCACTTATAAAACTATTAGAAAGTATAGCCAAAGACGAATATGATCTAAAAATATTGAACGATGAAGTCAAAATACAGACTAAAACTTCTATCAAATATTCCCTTATAATCAATGCCTTAGCAGAAAGGAAAACTGAATTTCATACATATAAGAGAAAAGAAAAATGAAGTTTTACAGTAATCCTTCGAAACATACATCCTTCATCTAACCCAGAACAATTGAAAGAAAACTTCAAACGCTTGTGCATACTGTTACTAATACAGCTAATATTAGGAAAAGAGGAACTATGATAGGACTACCACTATTTTTTATTGAATTAAAATCTACAAAATTGACAAGCTAGCACATTCCATACTTAAATTTGAAACACCAATTGTAAAACGCCAAATACCACAATGTGCTAAATTTCAAAGGTTTGGCCACACTAAAAATTATTGCAACACAAGTCCGAGATGCGTAAAATGCTTAGGCGATCACGTAACATTACAATATCAACGTAAAGAAAAAAGTAAAGATGTCGCACGCGTCTACTGTAAAGGCAACCATCCTGCAAATTATATAGGTTGTCTAGTTTGCAAATAATTACAACTAAAAAAGTTTCCACCACTAAGAAACAGACAGGCTGACCACATACAGTCACACCCGACTCATCAGAATCACCAAAATAATTTTAGTCATGCCCAAATAGTTAGAGGTGTTAACCAACAAAATATATTACAACAACAACAAATATCGACAGTAAAGGAAACAAATGAAATGGACGAATTGAAGAAGATGCTAAAAACGCTTATGGAACAAATGGGAACCATGTTAAACTTATTAACCACTCTCGTTTCGAAAAACAACAATGGCGTAAGTTCTTAAACTAACTGTTTGGAATGCCAATGGCTTGACAAATCATAAAGACGCAGTGATATCATTCATCTCAAATCATTGCATTGATATTATGCTGATTTCTGAATCACATTATACAGACAGAAGTCATTTAAAAATACCTAAATATACAATATATGCCACTCAACATCCTGACGGTACAGCACATGCAGGTACGGCTGTTATTATCAAAAGCTCAATAAGGCACTACGAACTTGCTAAATGCAAAGTACAACATCTTCAAGCTACATCGATTGCCATTGAAGACTGGAATGGTCCATTAACTATTTCAGAGGCATTTTGCCCACCCAGGCACAATAACAAGCAAGAGCACTATAAGCATTATTTACATACACTAGGAAATAGATTTATCTCCGGCGGTGACTACAACGCTAAGCATGTGCACTGGGGTTCAAGACTAATTACGACCAAAGGAAGAGAACTTCTAAAAGCAATAAACAACACTAGGTGACAGTCTATATCCACGGGTCAACCAACAAACTGGCCTACAGACTTGACAAAAATGCCTGATCTACTTGATTTTTGCATCGTAAAAGCAATTAACACAAACTACATTAAAGCAGAATCTTGTTTAGATCTTACAGGCAAGCACTCTCCAATTATAGTAACAGTATGCTCACAAGTGTTACTCAAATCAAACCCACCTACGCATTACAACAAGCACACGAACTGGAAACTATTCCGAGAATTGTTCAATGAATCTCTCACCCTGGATGTGTCACTGAAAACAGAACAGAAACTTGTGGAAGCAGTTGAAACCTTCAATAAAATATTCCAACAAGCTGCATAGCAGGCTACGTCAAAGAATAAACATAAAAATAACGATAATCTAGACTGTCCTGTTATAGTAAAACAACAAATCGCAAAAAAGCGCAAATTGCGCAGGAAATAGCAAACCACGCGACATCCAGCCGACAAACGGACACTTAACCGAGCAATAAGTGATCTTAAGGATCTTCTTAGTTCCATTAAAAATCAAGCAATACAAAATTACCTATCACATCTGACACCAACCGAGGCTACGGACTATTCACTTTGGAAAGCCACTAAGAGGTTGAAACGCCCACAGCAGCATATTACTCACATTCTATTAAAGAATGAAACTTGGGCTAGAAGCAGCGAAGAAAAATGCTTAGCGTTTGCTACACATCTAGCAGAGGTGTTTAAACCTTTTGACGCTAAAGGTACCAAAGGGGAAGAAGGTGAAGTTTTGGAATACCTCCAGGCGCCATTCCAAATAACACCACCTATCAAACCGTTTAAAATTAGTGAAATTGAAACAGCAATTCTTAAAGACGTAAACTCACAAAAAACACCAGGGTACAACCTCACTAAGGGCAAGATACTCAAAGAACTGCCAGATAAGGATTTTTTAGATTCATTACCTACTTATTCAATGCAATTCTAAGACTACGGTATTTCCCCGAACAATGGAAGGTAGCCACAATTATCTTGATACCCAAACCTGGAAAACCCATTGAACAAGTGTCAACCTATAGACCAATTAGCCTGTTGCCAATTTTGTCAAAACTATTTGAAAAGTTGCTACTAGTGAAACTTACACCAATACTTATAGAGAACAACGTAATACGAGATCACCAATACGGATTTAGAAGACACCACTCTACAATCGAGAAAGTGCACAGATTAGCAGACATAATTTTAAAAGATTTTGAGTACAAGCATGATTACTCGGCAGTATTCGTCGATGTCAACCAAGCTTTTGACAAAGTCTAGCATAATGGACTATTTTACAAACTCAAAAATATATTTCCACCAGACCACTATCAATTACTGCAATCATACCTCTCCAACAAAACATTTCTGGTCAAACACGGTGAATGTCAAACATCTTTGTACCCTATCAAAGCAGGAGTTCCCCAGGATAGTGTTCTGAACCCAATATTATATCTAATTTTT
The DNA here is from genome assembly GCA_036346155.1 of Sinelater perroti. NCBI lineage: Eukaryota > Metazoa > Arthropoda > Insecta > Coleoptera > Elateridae > Sinelater > Sinelater perroti. Next base: position 17,164,001 of record JARFIY010000189.1, read on the forward strand.
ACGTCAGCTCTTCCATCCTTACAAACAACGACCGTCGCTACTTTCGCAGGCGATACTGTTCTATTGGTATCACACCTCAACCCGAATACAGCATCTCAGTATCTTCAAAACCACCTGGCTCAGGCAGCAAGTCTCAAATGTCAATCGACAGTAAAGTACTCCTATATAAGGCAATAATTAAACCAATCTGGGCGTATGGGATATAATTGTGGGGTGGCACCAGCAACTCCAATATTGAGATCGTAAAATGATTTCAGTCCAAAATTCTTAGATCTATGGTTGACGATTCGGCGAGATCTCAACATTCCTTCCATCAATGATGAAATCCAAAAATACAGCTTGTACAGGACCAGGCTAGCAAGCTCAATCCCTCTTGTGGAGCATTGAATGGAACTAGATATTGAAGAACCACGGCTGAAAAGATTTAAATTCTCCGAACTACAAGACGTTTTTGAATATGTAGTTATATAATCATTCTAGTTTTCAGTTTATAGTTAGGTAATATTCAATGGTTTATTTTCAACTTGTTATCAACGAACTTAAAAAGTTCGTTACTGAATCATAATCGTCGTTCGTCTGTCGCTGTCACAAACTTACTTGTGCAAAGGTCAAAGGTCAATAATTCAAACTCTAACTGGGTTTACGTAAATGCGTTTCATGGCAACGGCTTGTCAGTTATGTGAAACAGAGCTTTTAATCGTATTTATTTATTTTAGAACTACTATGGTTAATTTCAAGCATGTTACTGACAAGCTCTAAGGTCGCTGCCAGACCTCGTTATATATAAATTATGAGTGCTGCTGCTGCTGTCACACAGGTCAAAGGTCAAATCGTTCATGCCTTTCAAACCGAAGCGCTTCCGAAGGACAAATTTCGGCCGGCGAGGCACGCGGAACCGCAAGCGATGGAAAATTTTCGTTTGAGGTAATAAAGCACTTATATATAAAAATTATGAGTGCTGTCACACAGGTCAAAAGTAGGTCAAGTTCAACTCTAACTGGGTATACGTAAAGCTGTCATGAAGGTAGCCAATTATGTCAATGAGCTTTTTAATCATGTTTTTATTTTTAAAAACTATGCGAAGGGGCTCAAGCATGTCGGAGTTGGACAAGGTCTCCGGGGGGGCGCTGCCAGACCTCGTATTGTTAAGCAACAGATTGTAAAGTCAAGGGAAATAAATAAAATATGGACCTCTCCGTACTAAAAACTAATGAAACAAAAAACTTTGTGATCTAAAGATAAATAACAGGGCCTACCTTTTGTAATACACGGTTTATCCGAAAAGTGTCGGGAATAATTTTTCTACGACCAAAAAAAAGCCAGATTGACGTAGTTTTTGGTGGGATAAATGGTGGGGATCTTAGGTAAATAATGCGGCCCGGCTCAGTTGCCTCCGAGCCTTGAGAAAGTGAGGATCGCTCTTCTCGCAAACCGTGTTTTGGTGACGCGTCACGAACTCGGCATGCAGCGTACGTTAGTACGTTATGCGGTGAAGTTCTGTGCCAAACTAAAAAATCTAGTACTGAGACTTTGACTCCGATAAGGGAAGCCTACAGGGAGGAAGCCATGTTAAAAACGAGGTTTTTGGAATCGTACAAGATGTTTTGTGAGGGAAGAGAAGCTGTGGAAGACGAAGAACGCAAAGGACGCCCCTCAACAAGCTTTAGTGATGAAAATTTGGTGAAGGTGAAATAATTTTAGGAATCTGATCGGCGTTTAAGTGTTTGAGTGTAGCAGAAGAGTTGAATTTACCAAAAACTGTAGTGCATGTAATAGTGCCCAAAAATTTGAAAATGCCCCAAACGCCGTACAGTCCGGACTTGGCCCCGCCCGACTTCTTTGCCGTTCCTAAAACTCGAGTCTAGCCTGAGGGAGCCCGTTTTGGGTTGGTGGAGCGAGTCCGAACCGTCGTGACTAGGCCATAAACAGCATTTTAATTTTCTTATTCCAGGCAGCCTTCAAAACGTGGTAAGCACGCTGGAAACACTGCGTTGAAGAATTTGAATAATTTAAAAAAAACGATTACTGCAATACTTTTGTTTTTATTGGATTGTTCCTGATACTTTCCGGATAAATCCTGTATTTCCGCATGGTGCATTTTTGGATCCCTTCTAGTCCTATGCACAGGAATTCAAATTACTACGAAAATATTTCTTGCTATACGTTATAATATTTCTATAGCCTTTAATAGAGTAGTCCACGTTTGTCGTGATGTAAATTACAGTTGACTACTTCGAATCATTTACGCAAATAGAGCTTCATTTTTTATCTGTTTATATCTTTATGTTGGACAATATTATGGACAATTATTCTCCTTACTGCTATATAAAACAGCTTTTCTAGGGCGCGTTTTACTTTCAGAACAAATATTATTTGGAGGAGCCAACCTACCATCCGCCAACTATTGTTTAACGACTTTGAGGTAGATTCGCAATTAATAATGTCACATTAACACTATCCTTTACTCTACACTTTCTTTTTCCCTTCATTCTCCTAGTCTTAGCTCTTGTTTATTTTTTCTCCATCAAGCAAGATCACACAATCCACTAGTAATCAACAGAAACATCAATAAAATCTCTATTCACCCTTACTTCACTTTTAAAGTCGTAATATTACTTTAATATGCCCAATTACGTTAAACTTACTTAATTGATATGCACTTGGAGGCCCAAAAAGCTTTACTTTAGCCAACAATTTAGCAATTCTTCTCCATATTCAACCAAAATGATTTTTTTATTTTCCTAAGCTATACTGCGATAATTCCATTATTGATATAAATTGTAACCTGTATAACATTAATGTAAAAAGTACAAAGAAACTAATATTTATTTTGATCCTTCTTAGCAATAAATTCTCCTTACATGAGTTGAAGCACCGGTTGAAAGTCTCTACATAATTATTGATAAAATTCTTATTAACCTTTATTTAAAAAATTAGCCAACAATAAAAATAAAGTTAAAAAATTTGAGCCTACAAGAAACAAAAAATAATTTAAAGAAAGGAATAAATATCTCTTTTTAGCAAAATATAATAACTTATCATGACGAAAAGAAGATAATATACCCCAAACTCAAATAAACAAAAAATAATTGTGAATTCAATATGGGAAAATTTTATTGATTGCTAGATAAAAGTTCAGTTATCAATAACCAATAAAATTCTTCTCGACAAATAAATATATGGCATGCAGTTATGGAGCTCAGCAGTTTTCAGTTTAAAGTGTTTACGATAAATTATGAATGCCCTACGGTACGTCACAAGCTATATGACAACACGTGATCTTAAGATGAAAAGTTTAATTAACAAAATGCAAATGTTCATAATAAAGTGCGACAACAGAAGAGGGCCAAACCCTTGCAGATTCATTTAGACAACCTTTAATTACTGTTATAAATTGTCAAGTTATTTAGTTATATTTATTAGATCAATCTGTATTTAAAAAGCCTGTTTATTTTAAGAAAAATTTAAAGAACAATTGTTAATTAAATAATATTCCACTTAATATTTATTGAACAATTGTTAATTCTAAATAATACTTACTTAAATATTTATATAATTAGCATTCAAATTAAATCGCAAGGAGACGGGTAATGTGACCTAGCGGGACATAAAATGTCGGCATGTAATGAGATAAGGCGACTTGAAAAAAATTGTCCCAAAACTTCTCGAGAAATTCTCGCCGTGTGTGCGGTAGCGCCATCTTGGTGGTAGTATAGGGTGAATTTTCCATGTTTGCTGAGTCTGGGTTCAGAAAATTAAGTAACATCACAACATGTGGCAGTCATCGCAAGTCCTGCTTATTCAAAAAAATACGGCCCTATGATGCCACATTTCCTAACAGCACGCCAAGCAGTTACACGCTTTTTTTATTATTAGCGCACTCCGGCACTGCAGCCGCTATGGCTGCTAACATGCACATGCTTAAAGCTAGGACATCACATACACCCATGGGCGAGCGAGACGCAAACTCGCCTGCATCGGCTCAAGACAGAGGAACAAGGATCTTGACCACTGAGTCATTACAGCCACTAATTACAAGTTTAGTCTAGAAAAGTTTTTTATGGAGTTGCCTAGGATTTTGTGGGCCCAAAAAGTCTGCTTATTAAGGCAGTTCGATAAATGAAAATAAGTTTTGTTACCACTGGGCACAACAGCATCAATTAGAACATTAGAACAGAGTTCTCCCAAGCGTGCTTAGCGGTGAAATGTTATGGCAATGTGACAACAGTCTGCGTCAATGCTGTGATATTCTAGGGTGTCTGAACTCTATAAGATCTACTGGGCGAGTTTTGTTTGAATACTGAACCAGACTGTCGGAAATTGTGTATCTACAACATTATGGTTTTCTTGGTCAGAACTCTTCCGTGACAACTTACTCCAAAATGGCAACAACGTGGCTGCTGCGTTATAATCACAAAATCACTATTTAACACAAACATATGCTGTTCACCACTCACACCATGACGAACACTGAAATGGTATGCCTTGTGTTGTTCAAGGATGTACGACTTGAACGTTGATATATTGCGTTCGACGGTCAATTGATAAAAATTATATACCTTCTATAAGGGAGAGTTTCCTATATTAAACCACTTTACAAATATTTTTGTTTCCTTTAAATTCTAATCATTTTTTTATGTTCTTTACATGAATATTCGTTGTTGGTCTTGTCCTGGACACATTTGAATTTCCCCTTGTACGGACTAGAAATAAATTCTTCTGCTTTCTACACAGCTCTCATCTGTCGCATTCCTTATTTTGTAGAAGTTGGCTTAGGTCGAGAGCTAATCTCACTGACATGAACAAGAATTATTGCTTCTAATGGCATGCTCAAACTACATCCTAAGCTTCTTTTCTCTTCGATCACTACTGGATCCTATTCATTTGGTACATTTTCAAGGGATTGCTCTTGATACAAATTGTCAGTGGTCACAAAATCCTTTTTAGACAAAATCTTTCTATCAACTACTCAGATTTCTATAGTCCTGAATCTACTTGCTGATTTATTAAATGTTGCTGTATCATTCAGCAAACAACCGAGTTACAGTGAATTGAGCCACTTTCTCCCTAGGATGACTCCGAAGCCACTTACAAATTGCTACTTCGTGGAAGGTTTGAAACGGTTTCAAGGCGACTACTGAATCTTTGTTGTCACAGCTCTTCAAAATTGCGTATTACACACAGGGGGTATGTCATACCCCAGTCACTTGAAACGTTTATTACAGACGTACAATTCGTTATTTTGTTCAAAGATTTCAAAATAAGGTCTAATGGGTTTTATTATTATTTTACAACACTGAAAAATTATGAACAATATATTAACTTAAAAACCCAAAAAATAAACTTTTTTCACTAAAAAATGCTTAAAAATCCAATTTTTAATATTTTTTAATAAATTTGCGAAATTATTTTGTTGAAATACTACACTTTTATGAAAAAATATTGGTTTATAGCGACGTTGAAAAAAGTATATTTATTTTGGTATATGAAGCCGCGCGTGTTTGAAAAAAGTTAGAGTATTGATTATTATAAGAAATATGGGTTTATTTTCAAAATAATTGTTTTATTGGCAGCTTTTCGAGTTATTATCACACACAATCATGTAAAATGATACAAATATAAAAGAAATTTTAGGAAATAATATCAATCCATATAGGCATAGTCAACGCACAAAGGCGTTCGCACGATGGGCACGAATACTTGGTTTTCGTATCTGCTTTTCTCATGCATAGTAAGCATCGATAGTATTTATAGTAATTTTTAATCTCAAGCATCTCTGGTTTGTCCTTAGTAATGCCCAGTATTCCTGCACTCCCCAATTTTAACTCTTGACGTAGGAAAATGTTGTGTACCTGTCTTACAGATGATCTCTTGCTAGGTGATCTCTTGCTAGGTGAATGTAGATGTGTTCCAAGCCGTATAGGGCTGTGACTTTTGTATTATTATTTTTATTAACAAATTTGCATTTTAGTATGCCGTGTGGTCCAACATCCCGAAGAAAATTCTCACTGGCCAGCGATTTGTTTTCCGGGTGACGGTAAAAGCATAGCACAATTTATCGAACGCATCTGTACCGCTTTTAGTTTTGTTGTAATGAGTAATTAACCTTACACCGAAAGGTAGAAAGGTTTTGGATTAAGTAAGTAAGTAAGTAATGAGTAATTATTGCTGGTTTTCCGTTCAAGTCTACTAGTGACGAATGCATTAATGATAATGCTACCAGAACAATTTTATTCCTTTTAGGCGTAAGCGAAACGACTGATTCTTCGTCCACCACCTGTAACTGCTCTCAAATTGAGCGATTTCTCAAATTATAAGCCATCTGCAGACATTACAAATGTATGTATTCATAAAAGAAACGAAAACAAGTTCTCTCCCACTATCATTCACACTATTTATACACTAATAAGCCAAAAAGCGACGAAATAAAAGCTGAAATTATTTATGCAATTATACGTACTGTGCACTTGGGGTATTTCACACCCCAAAATTATCGAACGTCAACTTCTCACAACTGCCAAGAGCAGACTAAAGCTGGGCGGACAAAACTATTTATAGGATCTTGAAGTGTTAGTCCTAGACTACAGGCAGATGGCAGTACAAGCATTAGAAAAACGCGTTTGAAAATACGCTCCTACCCCCGGTGCATAACAAAAGCTAATGGCCTCCGAGATCTTTGAATGTCCATCCAAAAGAAGCAATAATTTTTGTTCTTTTTAAGGTTCCACATTCTGACTTTACAAACAGTGCACTGTTTATATAACCTGACTGTGAACATTCTATTAATGGGCAGGGTGCATCCTTTGTCTGAACAGAATGGGTGCTCAAATCGCACTGGTGCGATATAAGCAGCCGAAATGTGGTGCAACTTGGAAAACTCTAATTTTTCTCTTTTGTTCTCTCCTAATCAAAAACACAACGTTTCCATCATGCCACTCGCCTTAAAGATTTGGTAACAGTTACATAAAGTAATAAAATTTTAATTTTAATCATAGTTATGCAGACATACCTGTTAATTGACTACAAAATATGGACGAAAACTACATCCACTGGAGTGATGGTATTCAATTAAATATTCCACGGCTCTTAACACCAGAAACTAATAGAAAGCAACCGATATGGAGGAAGTACTCGTCATAGTTTACAGTAATATTGCTTTTGGCTCCTTTATCCTATGAAGAAGCATGAGAAGGTGGTTCAAAAATGTAAATACTAAAGCTTTCGTATTTTATCGCTAGGTTTGGTTTTAAGGATCTTCAGTCTTCAACTACTTACGTTAGTCCTACAACACCAGGTTATAAAAGAACAAACATCCGGAATGAATTTGGAATAAAGAGATTTCTTGTTGCCTTTGCTAGCCACGGCACGTTTTGCTGCATATAGCAAAGTGCCACTTTGCGCAGTAGTAAAGTACCTTAAATAATTTTAGTTTTCCCTTTGAACTTCCAGTGGGAGTTAATTATTGACCACAGAAGCTGGTGCTTCCAGCAACCGACCCTAAGCCAAACATTGTAGTTATGCATGCAAATACGAGTTATGGTAATCAGCTTCTCGATGCCGTTTAAGGGCGCATCCGGCTTCCCGCAGATTCGGTTAGCATGTCTGCAGTTCCTTTGTGCAGCCCAGCGCACCCTAATTGATGCACTGGAACGCGGCGCTGCAGTTGCACAAGTACTTTGTGTTTCTGGGCGTTTTTGCGCCGGCCGTAATTCACAAGCGCGGCGCGCAAATTGCGGCACTTAGGGATCAAATGTGTGGCTCGCGGCGCTGCGGGGACCTTTTATTAAAATATTACGCAACTTCGTAACGACGTGTATGAAGAAAGTTGGGCTTTTTCCGGGGCTCATTTATTTTTCAACTTGCGCATTGTAGTGTCAGTTCTGATAATCTTGCGAGAAGTTCAGAGAAAGTTATCAGATGTAATAGCAACAGCGTTCATAAGGTGTAATATAAAAACTTCGCTTATCGCATTATTCGCGCCCTCTTTATAAACTTCGAGATCGCAAATAAAAATTTCCTCCTAAGCTCTTCCAAGGCGCTTATAAATTAGGCTAGCAGCTAATAAAAAGTTTCTTTCCAGTGCTGTGTGCGGTTCAGTCCAGTGGCGGCGCTCCGGGGAACTCTCTAACAGACAGCACGAACTACAACAGGGGCCCCTACTTCGACACGAACGCGTCCAAGAATGTAACGGCCTTGCTAGGGAAAACCGCCTACCTTAACTGTCGAGTGAAGAACTTAGCCAACAGAACGGTGAGTCACTATTTCTGTTGCTTATGTTCATGTACTATTTAAACTTAAAATTTAGGGCGATCCAAAATAAAGTTTAGGATTTCAAATGCATAATTGGTAACTCAAAACCTGGAAAGGGCCACCAGAAATGCTAAACATTTCAGAAAATATGACAATTGATTTTCATTCGTACAAAGAGCTCATATTAAACGATAAAGCTCATTTTCCTTTAAACGCATTTGTGAATGTTTAAAATTACAGCTGGAGTAGTAAAAATCCACACGAAAAACCAATGTATTCACAACAAGGCACTATTTGATGTATATTGTGGGCTGGAGGAATCACTGTCTTGTACTTTTTTGAAGACGAAGCTGGCAATTATGTACATCACCGGGGAGATGCTAAACACATATTTTTCAATGAAGCCAACAATTTGAACTTGAATGACATTTGATTACAAAAAAATAGGGCCATATGTCATAGAGCACGTGAAACACTCACTTTACCTCAAACCAAATTTTCTGGTCGTCTGATCTCGTAGAAGTGTAACGCCGAATGGTCACAGTGGTTTTGCGATCTAATCCCATTAGACTTTATGTTAACTTCTTTTTTATTGCTTTGACCGTGATCTACCAAGTTGGCTATCATATTAGCGATTTTAACCTTGTCAACTGCAGCTCTGAAAAGCTGTACTCTGAATTGTCCGTACCACTGTTTCAAATGTTTTAACCATGAGACTCTTAATCTACCTGGTTCTCTTCTGCTGTCTATCTTCTCTTGTATTATACCATGTGGTATGTCATATACTTCTTTATGTCTCATAATGTGAACAAAATATTCTTTCTTCTCTTCACAGTTTTAACGAATTTCTATTTTTTTATTATCATATACTACCTTTTCATTCGTGATTCTATCTATCCAAGTAATATTGAGCAGTCTCCAGTAAATTCACATTTCAAAAGCTTTCGACTGTTTTAGTAATACTTTTGTTAACGTCCAGCTTTCTGCTCCATAATATACCACTGAGAAAACATATGCTCTAACTATCCAGATTTGAAGAGGCAAATTTATATTATGACTGCATAGGGTTTTCTTCATGCGTAAAAATACAGCTCGGGTATATTCAATGCGTTTTTTTATCTCTATGGAGAGGCCCTCATCTTCGTTTATGTTGCATCTGAAATATGTTGTTTTTCCTACCCTTTCCAGCTGTTCCCCATTTATTTGAATTCTGTTATTCTGCTGCAAATGGTTCTTACTTGTTATCATATATTTAATTTTCGGTGTATTAAGTTTTAGGTGGTATTCTTTGCACGTTTTAGTGATTCGTTCTATAAGCGTTTCGTCGGCATATCTGATATTGTTTATTATCTTCCCATTTACTATGATTTATTTCTTTACATCGTGCAAAGTTTCTTTAAATAGTTCTTCGGAAAACAAGTTGAAGAGTAGAGGCGATAATATACATCCCTGGCGAATACCACTCTTAATTTCTATTGCTTCTGCTAGTTATTGTCCTCTAACTGTGGCCATTTGATGTCAGTACAGGTTACCAATTATACACAAATCTTTATTATCAATTCCTGCTTTTTTCATAATTTGCGGTAGTTTGTCGTGTTGTACTTTGTCGAAGGCCTTTTCAAAGTCGATTAGGCATATATGCACATCACAATTGACATCTTGACATCGTTGAATCAACACTTGCACTCCAAAAAGAGCTTTCCGTGTCCCCATTCCGCTTCAAAATCCGAATTCTGTTTTAAATTTTCCTCTATTCTTTGGTATATTCCAGCATGAATGACGCGTAAAAATATTTTCAAAAGATGACTCATTAAACTTATTGTGAGGTAGTCTTGACATTTGACAGCTCTATTTTTCTTTGGGATCGTAATAAAAGTAGATTCTAACCAATCTGTTAGAAATATTTCTGTATTGTATATTTTATGAAATAAATTGTCAAACTTGTCACTATTATTTCTCCAAACATTTTTAATGTTTCACTCTTTAGTCAATTTGTCCCAGGAGTTTTATCATTTTATGTTATTCTTATTGCTCTTTCTACTTGGTCTTTTATAATCTCTGGTCCCTTTGTTACATCCTTCACATTGTGTCCTATATTTATATTATCATTAAATAGCTCTAAAATGCATTTTTTTATAATTATAACATCTAATATTTTTTTGTTATAATCGTTCCTTTATAGTTTTCTAGACCTCTGCTGTTTTACTCCCAAAACCTGTTTTAGTTGTTTGTGTAGGTTCAACATATGATTTTTATCATATTCTTCTATTTCTATACATTGGTTTTTATGCGATTCTGCTTTTATATGTCTTATTTTTCTTTTAATTTCCCTGTAAATTTTATTGTATATTATTTGATTTTGATTTTGTATTTTTTCTCTAATCCATGAGATCTAAAGTTTCTTCTGTCATCCATCTTTGTTTTTTTGTCTGTATTCTTTGAATATTGTTTCCTATATATTAAGGGTTATGTTTTTTATTTGTTTCACCTGTTTTTTATATTTTTTCCTTGTCATTTTGATTGTTGAGATTATCTTCTACTTGTTGTATAACGTTTTTGCATACTTTCGGAACCCATAATTTGTTTCTGTTCAATTTTAATATTCTTTTTGGTTTATTATGTATTTTCTTGAACCGTAGTCTAATTTGACCCAGCAATAAACTATCTGTGGGTGTATTAGCCCCAGGGTAGGTCAATTTTATAATTATGTAATCAATTTGATTTCGAACAATCCGTTTCTGTAAATCTAATGAAGATTTGGTAGTTTGTAATATGTTTTGGTGATTACCAATTTCTTGTCTATGCAGAATCGTGCAAAGAAGTCTCCTTTTTCATTGAGCATTTTGAGACCATTATCACCTATAATGTCTTCTTTTTTCCTTGTCCAATTTTCACATTTATATCTCCCGTTCATTTATTTATAATGTTATTTTTTGTTAACTTCATTAATTGTTTATAAAATTCTTCTACACATTTTGACGTAGGGGTATACACTTGAATTAAGTTTATAGTTACTATGTTTGTATCTTTATCACGATTTTTTTATCCGAGTATTGTACTACACTTTTTATAGCCTTAGATACTTCCGGTGTTACAATTATTGCCAATCCATTATAATGCTGAGTATTGCCTTGCTCGTTATAATTTACCTTATAGTCATCTACAGTATACGTTCTAGATACTGGCCATCTTATTTCACTAATTCCCAGGATACGGATGTTTAACTTTTTCATTTCTTAGATGGTGTTTTAATTTGAACATATTTTGAATATGCCATGTATTTTCCTCAATTTAGATAGCGACTGATCAGAAACACCCGTACTCGGGGCTATTATATGTGTCAGCTATTATCATGATTGTCTTGAAGATAATAGTGAGGTGGTTTTTCGTTGCCTTTCTTGCCGCAGTGCAGAAACCTTTCTACTGATTCAGTTCTGCTTTTTGGTGTTAAATGCTGTACTTTTCCGAAGCCCTTCTTCTCAGCTACAACTTTATATTGGTGAATCTGCTGCCATTCACCAAGCTAGTTTTAGTCCGCCGCAGATATTTGATTTTTTCGGTACTACCCATGTCTAAGAGGTCGCTCCCTATCCATCACTCGGGGCCAGCAATTCCACACAGGTTTATATCAACATATCTGCTAATTCCAGGACTAAAAAAACATCAAATATGCAATTGCTAAAATAAAACCTCGTTTGTGTGAAACTTCGCTAAAGGAATCGTCGCACGTTAATGTCATCATGGAGGGAATTTAATAGACATCATTTTTCATACGTCACTACCAAGTCTGCACTTCGCACTAATAGCAATCAAATTCGTACTGTTTCAATATTTCTTGTTTTATTCAGGAAGAATATCTTGAAAAAATCCAATTTGAACTATCCTATATAAGAAACTATAGTAACTCTTTATAAATACCAATTCTAAAAATTTTTAAATTGATATTTTAAATTATAGTTTGTATTACTTTTGAAGAAATTCTTGCACTAATTGGAACGTACTGTTGTGATGCACTTTATCTTTTTTTCATATACTTATATTGTTTAATTATCCAATTAATTTGAAATATACCAATCTCAGTTAAAATAAATTAAACCTAACTGGGAAGCAAAGAGCATAATGTAATTTATTTTGATTATTTGTTTGAAAATGATAACCATCATGGTCACCATATTCGAAAGCAACAAAAAGTGTAAAGACACCAAATTTAGTTAATATAAAAGTCTGTTAACAAATAAAGTTGCTATTTTTCTCATATATGTATATGACGGTTATAATTGATTTATATAGTGAAGAATTATTGTGACTAATAAAAACTCCAAAAAACATTTATGCAAATCGTTCTTATGGCATTTTTAATTTTTAGCACATGTTGAGGTAGTATAAATTGATAAAGTAGCATTTTTGCAAAGAGTTAAATGAGACTAAACACCTGCGAAACACAAGAACTTGTTACTATAACTATTTCTGTTAGTGGTGGTCTTCTAAACTGTTTGCATACTAGGAAAACTGTTACGGTTCCGTTGCGTACACTGCTGTTCTGTTTTGGAATCAAAATAATGCACACATATTTTATATGTGTATATAATAGTGTATAATACAGAGAGAAAACCTCTCCTTACCAAACCAAAAAGATAAATATTTGCCTAAAACATGACATGTTACAAGTTACCATATTACTGTGCTATCGCTTTTACTACAGAAATTAAAAACCTAGTTTAGTCTAATTGCAGACGAAAATATCTAAATGTCATTACTTCTTCTTAGGTAAGCTCACTTTTTAACATCTAATTTTTAACTTTCTTTAATCTTTATTAAGAAGCAAATCTTAAAATTGTCCATGTGCATGGTAATTTTAGTATATATCCTGGCTTTCATCAATATGTAATATTTTATAACGAGGTTTTCTTGTTTAATATTTTTATGTTGCTTATTAATTTTTCTTTTTATGATTTTTTGAGATGTTATCATTTCGATATTTTTTTAACTTTTTCGGTTTTTTCTTCTAATTTACTATGCCTTTTTAGTTTGTATATCCTTCTTATCGATAACAGTCTAACATGTCTAATTTATTTTTTATTTGGCCGTTTTACGTTATTTAACATTCTCACCATTTAATTTCTTTAGATCTTATTTTTTTCTATACTAATGCATGGAGTTGTCATGGATAATTAATAATAACTAGTGAAAGAAAATCGACAACTTTAAAATATAAGCCTAGAAAGGAATATTAAGTATAGTAAGGATAGAACTGAAACCAAGAAATTGAAATAAATGAAATCAAATGACCATATATACTACTAAGCCTAATATACAAATGAATATTAACTTACTTTACCAACGAAATAAAAACGCTTCAGAAAAACAGGTCATTTGAGGAACTGTAAAAGATACACGTAGTTGTGGTTTCAGAAAGGAGCATCGAGTCAGAAAATATGTACAACTGAAGAAAATGGATGTAACCAATTAAATCAATATATACGAATATATATATATGTAGAAAAGCATAGATCAGGGCCTTTTTTCAAAAAATGCGGTCCAATAGAAGAAGATATTAGTATTTTTAGTTTTTAAAATTTTTAGGGAAACAAAATGTTAGTTTCTCATTTTCTTCTGACGCATTTACTCAAACACAATTGGTTTATTTTTTTAATTTAATTCTATTCTTAGCCTTCTCTTTTTATCTCTCCACCCTCGTACGTGACAGATTTTTATTCGCAGCTGTCAATCATCTTTTTAGTCTTCTCTTCATTTTTTTTCTTTTCCTATAGTGAATATTATTCTAGCTAGTCGATTTCCGGACATTCTTACATTTTGGCCATCTAAATATTTACACTTTTGCTATTGTCCGGATGTTTCTACGATTTCTTCGTTGGTCCTCCCCCTTTTACATCTATTTATCCGAAAATGTTTTGTAATGCTTTTCTTTCCTACTAATGAAATACCGAAAGAAGAAGATGGGAAAAATAAACAGGAGAAGAACAAAGACGGCGTAGAACATGAGCTGATGAAATAAGAGAAGCTGTGAAAGCGCTGAAAAGGGCCAAGGCTGCGGGATACGATGGAGTGGCAGAGATAGTAAAAAAATTAAGTGTTAAGAGTTTGAAAACAATAACAAATTATTAAATAAAGCATGAAACGATGAAAAAAATTTCAAAAGACCGGAAAATAGGGATACTTCTACAAAAAATATATCAAACGGTATTGCACAAATTAAACAAAATTTATATACTGAGTATAGTATCTAAACTATATAAAAGTATACTGGCTAAAAAAAACTCAAAATCATAACAGAACTAGTACTAAAAGACTCCCAGTGTGGGTGCAGAAAGGAAAGATGAGTACTAGACCACTTATTAGTGATAAAATAATTTACCGAAAAATATTAACATTAAGATATTTGTGGCCTTTTCAGATGATGAAAGAGCGTTTGACAGTGACCCTAGAAAGTTTAAAAAGAAGAGGCCTAAATAATAAATTACAGGATTGCATAAGAAGTCTTTACGAAACAACAACGAACTATGTGAGAATAGCTAATGCACAATCGAAAATGTTTAGTACTGAGGAAGGCTTAAGACAGGTCTAGCCATATTTAATTTAGTTATAGACGACATACCCCAAAAAGTTAAGAGAAAGGTAAAGAAACTAAAGGTGAAATACAACAATATGGAAATAGTAGAAAAATTTCTTCGCAAATGACCCAATAATCTAGGCTAATAAAGAAAGGAATCTGCAAGGTAGCCTCGAAATGCAGACTAATGCTTTACAAGAAATCTTAAGAACAAATATAGAAAAAACAAAAGTAATTGTAAGAAGCAAAATCTGGTGTGAACATCACACGACTTTCCTTATCCTATTATTTGGGCAATTCTGGCAAAAATCTTAGGCTTCAATTTTTTTTGAGTTAGGGGACACCTACAAGTAACTTTCATGCCAAATTTCAAGTCTCTAACTCTTACGGTTCTCGAGATATCCTGTTTACTGACAAACCAACAGACAGACAGATAAACAACTTTTTTGGTGTCCTGAGGCTATAATTCGTCCAGAAATGTGAAAACTGGGTCGGTCAAATTTCCGCCGATTACATTACTTTCCTTATCCTACAAAACGATACCGATATAGTAATACTATTAAACGAGGAAAAAGGTCGAACGACATATAAATATCTGGAAGTACAGATACAGAAAAATATTACATTGCAAACGGAAAGTGCAATAAAATTGTATTACTCATTAGTCACTTCTTTTGTAAGAAAGAGGACATAACGAAGAAAACAAAAATTACCATTTTTAAAATCATCTTAATGTATTCACAACAAAATGGAAGAAAAAATACAACCGTAGCTGAAATATGAGTAATAAGGAAAATGATAAAAATCGAATAATAAATTATATAATAAGAGAAGAGCTAGGGGTGGAGCCGTTAATACAAAGCATTAAGCGACAATAGTTAAACTGCGTAATAAGAATGGAGGAAGAAAGACCAACAAAGAGGATACGGTAGGCACTAGAGAAGATGGAGAGGGAGGCCAAATAAAACATTGAAGACACAAATAACAGAAAACCTATGATAAAAGAGGTTGACATGGAATAAGGGGAAAAGATTGGCGAGGAACAAGAAGGAATGGACCAAGACAATTTATACTTGTTATAAGTTATAGTTTGCATATTACACAAGATATTTATACCTTAACACTTTAACTAGACTTAATAAGGTTAAGATTTTAAATGTATGTATAATTGCTACTTTTGTTTCATTTTTTATTATTTTATTATTTATGATAAATTTCATCTAAATGTTGATCCCACAGAGCTCCAGTTTATTAACAAAATTTTATTTATTTTTTTTAATAATTGTTTGAATTTATTGTTTCTGATATTGTTTTCTATTTGCACTATTTCTTTTTTAATTGCCTTGTTCTTATTTTATTTCCCATTTTCTAATCTTATCTTTCCTAATTCTATAATATTACTTTTATAATTATTTTTTACTCTTATTTCTTTATTGATTCATAGTTTTTTATTTTTTTTAATGGCAGATTTGTTATTTTTACTGCTCTCTATCTCTAATCGTACTAGAACTTTCATAATCTTCTTCTTCAGTTGCCATATCCTCACTGGATGTTTGCAATCATCATGGCCCATATTATTTTGTCAATCGAAGATAATCCGGTCCATTGCCGCAAGTTTTTTGTCCATGAAATTCTTCTGCGATCAGGGCTCCTTTTTCCTTTGATTTTCCCTTGGAATATTCCAAGTTCGTGCTTCTCATTTCTCATTATGTGACTAAGGTATGCGGTTTTTCTTAGTTTTACATTGTTGAGGAGTTCTTTTTTTTTTGTTTAATCGCTGTATTGATAACCCTATGAAATTCTCAGCATGCGCCTGTAACACCAGCACTCAAATCCTTCCAGACGTTTCCTTGTGTTTTTTGTAAGTCTAAGTCTTCGTTCATAGTAAAGTATTGAGAATACATAGCAGCGTAAAAACCATAGCCTGGTTTTGATGTTTAATGAGAGACTGCGTAATAATTTTTTTAAGTTATAGAATGCGCTCCTTGCTTTTTATCCTGATTTTGATTTTCTTTGAGCGGCCCCAGTTTTCATTTAGATAGCAGCCGACTCGCTGTAGGGTTTTGTCTTCTATAAAGAAATCAACTTTTTCCGTTTGCTAATAACCATAATTTTTGTTTTTTTTAGTGTATAGTTCCAGGCCATATTCTTTGCTGACTGTTAGTATTGTCATTTTTTTAAGTGCTACAAGTTTTTGATGTCTGACTGTATCGAAAGCTCTTGCGAAATCTATAAAACGAGTTTCCCTCGTTCTTAGTCTGCACCTAAACCCGAATTGTGGATTGCTAATTTATTCTTTTATATATTCTTTCATGTATGACCTTCAAAAAGAAATTTTAAGCATGTTTTTAAGTGTCTTTTAATTATTTCTTTATTAACAAATTTTAATAAGCAATCAAAATAATATACATTCATTCTATGAGCTTATAGTATGTTATATCAGGCCAGAGTGGAGAGGCTCCCAATGGATTCAGTTCGCTATTGATCTGGGAGATCTTTTGCTACTTCTTCTTAAGGCGTCTAAGAGGAGGGTCTTCTATGAGAGGTGTCAGAAGTTCTTTGAGGTGAAGTTTCAATATTGTTTGCTGCTTTGCAGCGTATTTGTTGATTATCTCAAATAGGTAAGGGATATCAAGGTCCGTATGGAGAGTTTGGTTGGATACATACTAAGGAGCGGCTGTTTTTAATTTTTAAATATCAATCTGTGTTCTTTGCATCTATTGGCTTCGTTGATTTTGAAAATAGGTATAAAGGTAGAGATTAGCCAGTCTTTTGGAATTTATATATTTAATTGAATAAATTCGTTTGGTAGCTTTATTGTTTCGGTGTAAGTCTCATTCGGTATAGGATATCCATTTTTCATGCATCGTATTGCTGTCATCACTTCTTTTTGGTAATATACGGTCCAACAGCTGTATCGATAGATTTCTTCCATCTGTTCGTCTGAAAAAATGTTTTTGACATACTCTTTCCAGGTTTTCAGTCTTATTTTGGGTTCCTAGATTATTTTTCATGTTGATCTATTAGAAGTGTTTTGTTTGTCAATGAATATTTATGGAATCTTGGTTGCTTTTCAACTCTCAGCACATTGTTCATTTAACCAGTTTGTTTTTGCTTCTATGATCTTATTTTTGATTAGCTCATTTAGTCCTTTACATTTCTTGTCATTGCAATTTTTACCTTTTGTCTAACTGTCATTAAATTGAATATGTTGTCATTCACCCCTTTTTTGTGCCTTATATAATCGCATATTTTTCTTCTATTGTCACTTTTGTATTTTTCTGTATATCCGTCATCTCATTATTGATTTCCGTTTCAACTTTATTCTTGATCCTTTTGTCTTTCAATTTGCTCATGTCTGATTTGTTGTGTACTCATTGTTCCTTTAGTTTTCTCTTTAATATCAGTTTTATTTGAGAGAGTACCAGAGTGTGGCTCTTGAGCACACTGAATGCATTGGGAGTGGTACGGCGTCTAGACGGCAGGTGTGGACTCCTTGCCAACGGGTTATTGGCTTGCCTCCTTCTGTGGCAAGATGAGCAAAAATCTTAGGAGCTACACGTCTAAACGACACTGAACTTTCAGATCTGGTCGGGTGCGCCTCGATCAGGGCGAGCGCTAAGTGCATCACGAAAATAAAGAATTTAGCCAAGATTCCGTTTGTTCGACCTCCCCAAACAACATCCCTCACAAGAATATTGTCCGAGATATCAGTTCCTTGACTGAAATTATAGAGTTTTAAATTTAGCATTGATCCATTATGAAGTCAATTTGGTTTTTGATTATTTTCTTCTTTTTTGTTGTTTGGTGCTCGCCATGTATATAGACGTCTAACGGGTAGTTTTAAGATGTTCATTATATAAAATTGTTTTTCTTTGCGTAAATGTACTAACCGGCTCCCTCTTTCGTTGCGGGTACCTAGCCCATGGTTGCCAACTACATTTTCGTAATAACCTTGGCCCATCTTCGTTAAAGTCACCAGAAATTACTGCCATTTTTTAACTCTTGGTATTTTTTAGAGTGTTGTGGGGGTTTTCATAGAATTTTTCGACTTCATTTCAGATCTCTCCATCTCTTATTACGTTAAATTTAAATACACAATAGTTATCCAATTGCTTAAGCTAAATTATGGCCATCGTACTTTTGTACAAGCAAAGATACCAGTGTGTCATCTATTTATTTCTTGTATTATTATATGCGTTTTTGCCTGCTTGGAACATACTTTGTACTTTACAAATGCCGATCTTGAAATGTCGCATCGGAACATTTTGTCTTGAATTTTGCCACGATGGTTGTTTTAGAGATATCCAGTTAGGATCTTAAATGCAGTGGTTTCCCGTTGCCTTCTGCATTCCTGTCTTCTGTTGGTTCATCCACTTTTAGGAGCGATTTATTACCCCAAGGACGATAAAATCTCCTTGCCTGTGTTCGTTCATCCACCCTCAAGAAGCTGTTGGCAAAATGTAGGGTGATTACTTATACCAACGATCACTAGGTCTGCTTGATCGGAGACTGTTTATTCGTCGGGTATTTTTGCTTATTTTGCAGCTAACCTATATATCTAAAGGCCATTTACTATTCGCCACCTGTAACCCCGCTGGTACCTTACAGAACAGCTCCAGCCTTGCATAATCATTAAAATTTAAACATATTATTGAGATATAATTTTCCAATTTCCTGTTTCTTCAACATGAGTAGTTAATTTTCTCTTTATTTTATTTTCGCATTTAAAACAGAGCAAACTAAAAATATAAATGCAATTTTTCAGTTATTTCTCAGGAATATTTACCTTCTGGGTGTTTGTCTAGCTTATTAGTATTCTGACGCAGTCTGCAATAAGTGCATTATACGAATCCTTTGGTTTTCAAAAGAGTTCCGTTCGTGCAGCAGTGCAACGCGGCCGTATTCAATTATACATTATTGGCAGCTCGCTCCGCTGCGCAGCACGCAACAAAACCGATTCAAGAAATTGTAGCGTTGATCAATTCGGTTGCCGGTGAAGTAGCTGCGAGCTAGATGCTGCCAATAGCCTCCGGTTGGCAGCAACGCGCGCTACATGGCTAATTCAGACGTATTGCACCCGCGCGGGCAAAAACGGCGCCGAGGCGCGGAAACGCGCTGCATAGCGTTCGTGCAATTTAAGGCCGGACGCGTGCCGCAGATTGGTTCGTGCATCAGCCGCAGTAAACAATGCATTTCATTAGGGCGCCAGTTTGAATTTGCGTAATCCAAATTGGACACCGCTGGCCGACGCAGTCGTCCCCCCTTTCGCGTGGGCCTCAGTGCAGCAGGGTAGCGCGTTATCGCGATGGAGTATAAAAAAGTTTTTATTCGACTGCCCAGAATTGCGAGGGCAGAAGGAGCTGCAGGGCTTGCAAAACAAACTTTTGTAGATACGAAATTGGGAAGTTACCTAGGTGTAATTTAAGGCCAAGAAAATCGTTACGCTCCCGGTTGTCTTGTTCAAACAAAATTTAAAATTCCAATTGGCCTACATCCTGCCCAACTCCTCTGCGATATACGCACCTACAGCAATGTTAATAATACATGACACGAGCATGGAGCACGAAGATGCTTAGGGATTCATGTTCTTTTCACAAGTGTGTTGCATTAACTAAACATCCCAATATTCAGTCTTTTAACTGTTTATGTATTATTTTTCACATCATTCTCATACATATACTTTCACTACCCTTATTACGTATCATAATTATTTAATTATAATATTTCTAACATATTTAAAATTTTTGAAATGTACTAAACTTGTCAACTTCCTGTGCAGTACAATTAAACCAACAACCTGGATTGGATGAACCTGCCTGAAACATAGTTTCAGAGAAGCTGTAATGATTTTTTGATTATACATAAACGTCTATGATGTCCGTTGACATAAACCATTTCCTTAAAATATCCCCATAGTAAAAGGTCTACTGGGGTTAGATCGCAAGGACATGGTGTCCAATTGACGGCACTTATTTGCGATGTAACGCTATCACGAAATTTGGTTTGAAGTAAAGTGAGTGTTTTACGTGTTGTGTGGCATGTGGTTCCGTCTTGTTGAAACCACATATCGTTCAAGTTCAGAATTGGTTTTATTGGAAAAAGTTGTTTAGCAACTCCCGATAACGTAACAACGTTATCAACTTTGTTCTTAGAAAACTAGGGGTCAATAATTCTATGCGCTAAGACACATGGCCAGTGTCGTGCCGTATGTCTAAAAATTCCTCAAAATAAAAGAAATCAGAAAGCAATAGCCCTTAGGCCGCAGCAGCCTTACATCCGGCGATTATGAGTGAGATTGGACAAGAAAGGCAAAGGGTTGGACCTGCTCGTCATAGACACACGAACAATGCAAAGAAACAAACCATATATATAGCAATATATACGTGAAAACATTATCCATACAAAAGAAACTAGAAAAGTTACAAAACGAAATACAGAATATAAAATGGGCATAATAGGTCTGGATGAAGTCGAGCGTACTAGCGAACATCTAACAAATTTAAATTCAAAACACTTACTATACAGTAAAGAACAAGCTAAAACAAAAACTAACAAGACAGATTTTTTTTAATAAGGACTTGACAAAAAACTTTGTAGCCTACGTAGACATATCCGACAGAATTGCAAATATAACAATTAAATAATTTAAATAAAAAAAAAACTCAAAGTTATACAGGTATACATACCTACCAGCAAATCGGAAGAAAAAGACAGAAAGTTTTTACGAAGAACTAATAGAATGTCTCCAACAGAACCAAACCACTTATGCTCTAATAATTGGAGACTTTAATGCGAGGCTAAGCAACAAGCTGAAAGAATCTGAAAACAGTATGAGCCCACCTGGAATAGACTATAAAAACCATAGAGAAGATGTGTTAGTACATTTTACAGTTAAGCGATCTTTACATAATGAACAGATTTTTTTTAATGACGCAAATGGACATGGCGAACTCCTGATCATACTGTAAAAATAAGGTAGACTTTATAACTTCCACCTAGAAAAATATAATAGAATACAATACAAATCAGTCCTAAATAAATACACAGTTGGTAGTAGCCACAGAATGATCCCAGCAAAGATATACATTAATCTCCAATCAGTATCAATAAAAATAAATTAAAGACTTACATTAGATAAAACAGATGATGTACAAGATATAAATAAACTTAACGAGCATATCTCGTCGCCAATAATAAAAGCAGCACAAAAATCTACTCCCAGAACACAAAACAAAAACACAAAAATTAGCCAAGAAACAAAAAACCTCATAAAGAGACGAAGAAGCTTTAAAATAAAAAATAATTTGAACCATATAGAATTAGCAGAATTGAATAAATTTATTTAAAAAGAAATACAAAAAGACATAAGAAAGTTTAAAATGAAGACTATACTAGAGTTATTGGAAGAAAATAAAGAACCTAAAACTTTAAAGAAGCATCTTAGAAAGGCCAAACAGAAATTGTAAAGATCAAAAACAAAGAAAATACATCAACAAAGAGAGATACTATAAAAACCGAAATCGAATGGTAATACACTGAACTCTACAAATCAAAAATAAACCCAGACGAAAGACAAATTGCAGTCTCAAAAAAGAAAATCTTAAAAGTAGGTTTGGAGGAAATACCGAACATAACGTCAAACGAAATTAAAAACGACTTAAAACAGATGAAGAACAATTGATCTCTAGGGCCAAACAATATTATTGAAATACTAAAAGAGGCGGAAGAGAAGCTATACTAACAAATTGTAAAAATGTATAATAAATGCCTAGAAACTCGAGAAATCCCTAAATCGTAGCAAACAGTGGAAGTCATAATTACGCATAAGTAAAGAGATATTGTAAACTTAAATAGCATCAGACCAATAAGCCTTTTGTTGCAACTATATAAATTATTCCTAAGAATAATCATCAACCGATTGACGACCAAATTTGATGCCAATCAGCCAGTAGAGCAAGCGGCTTCAAACAATGCAAAACTTACTTTAAAAAAAGCAAAGAATGTAACATCCATCTAACATCTCAACATACTTAACTCGTTGGTCAACTGCGGAATAGACAGCAGATACAACCAATTAATAAAAATTATCTGCAATAATTTGAGTATGTATATAGAAATGCATACAACTACAGCTACAAATAACATACCTATACAGAGAGAAGTGAGACAAGGGGGTGTGATCTCCCCAAAGCTATTTACCAGCATGCTAGAAGATGTCTTTTATAAAATGGATTGGTCGAATAAAAGTATAAATATTGACGGTGTGAATTTGAGCCAATTGAGGTTCTCTGATGACTTTATTATACTTAGTAAAGACCACCGCAGGTTAACAGACTAAAAATGAAAAAGACGAAGACTAAGATAATGACTAAGGTAGGCAAAAATGTAAACGTCATTTTAGAAGGTACACCGTTGGAAATTGTTAGTAAATATATACACTTAGGTCAACAAATCCAACAGATAACAAAAACATGTCTGAAGAAATACAAAGAAAAATACGAATAAGCTGATCTACTTTTGGGAAACTTGGCTACATTATAAAAGACAAATTATTTAAAGGCAAAGGTTTAAAACTAATGTGTTATCCCTGCAATCACGTATGGCTGTGAAACCTGTAGATTCACAAAAGAAAACTCTTAGTGGTTGGCGAGAACACAAAGAGCATATGAAAGACAAACGCTGACAGTGGATCAAAAAGGCTAATCATAATCGTAATATGACATATTAGATTAACTTGCTAATAAAGTATTACTGATATCCAAAATTAGTACTACAATTGTCAGCTTAAGATGATAGCTCCTACTTATCATTCCATTTACGTCAATAGGGAACCACTTTCTTGGCACCGTCACTACAGTTGTTTACTCTGGCAACAAAATTGCACCTACTTGTAGCATTACTATCAGAATCAAAATGAAGTCTTTTTAGTGTATATTTTGCAAACAGACAAAAATCTGCTTGAGCCAGGCCAGGAGAAGTCATACAAGTTAAGAGTCGCACAATAGTGATGTCTTTACATTTATTCTCCAGTGAAGGTCAATTAGTGGAACATTTTCTGCTATTGTAAACTATTACTACATATACTTTGAATAGTATTTGTAGGTCACTTTGAAGACTCGAGCATTTATTTTAAAAGAGGCCACTTATATTTTTTCTTATCAAAAATTTTGTGTCGCCATTTCGTAAAATTATGCACCCAGTAAAATGTTCTACTGATGTATAACGGATGGTGCCGTTCATATTGCTCAGTTCTTGTGAAATAAACGGAATTGTCATGTAACGCTAATTACTGTCATTTATAGTTACAGCGTTTATAGCATCAGCTTTGAAGTTGTTGGGCCTGTATATTCACTTGCCAAAAATACACAAAAACCAGTAATTTGTTGGGAGTGAATTTGAATTTACAAATTATGCGAAGCACCTCATCGCTGAACTAAGAATTCGCTATATGATCCTGTAAAAACCAATGTACTTATTGACGCTGGGAATAGGTTTTGTACATATGAAAGGCAGATCTTTGGTGATTGTTCACTAAAAAAAAAGTTTTGAGAATGTTCAACCATATATTTTCAGATTTGTAGCGACACTTTAACTACGGTAGCATTATGTTAAAAATATAAGGTAACTTTTTAATTCGACACTCGCCTGAAAGTGGTATTTTAAACAACTTTTATTCTTATGTTGGCACAACGTTCAGTAGCATTTGCTCCTAATTTTAGCTTGTTATGTAAGATAGTTTATAAATTAGAACAATTTATTTACAGCAGCTTTGTTGCCTTTTTCGGTTTTTAAAATGTCTGATATTGTTGAACAAAGAAGTTCCATTCAATTTTATGTTAAACATGAAATTAACGATGCGGAAACGTTTAAAATAGCACAGAAAGCATTCGGTGATCAATCTTTATCGAGAAAAACTGTATTCCGGTGACATAAACTGTTCAGAAAAGGTCGTAAATTCGTAGAAAATGAAACTCGTTCTGGTCGTCCATAAACATCAATAACCAAAGAAAATATCAAAAAATTGGAAACAAAGTAATGGGAAATCGTCTTTGACTGTGAAAGAGCATTCCGAAGATGTTGGTTAATCAATAGTAGTAGACACAACTTTAAGTGATGTTTTAGGCTTGAAACACTTGTCAGCAGAATTCAACAAACTCGCGATTTTTTCGCCAAAAGTTCAACCAATATTGCCCCACAGCACCGTATTTTACAGATATGTTACCATACGATTTTCTTTTTCAGTCAATTAAAAAAGCCACTTTGATTCAGTTGAATCGATAAAATCAAAGGAGATGCTGATAGAAATTCCAAAAAGTGAACAAAAAAGTGTTTCCAAGATAGGACTAGTATATGTTTCGCAATAGGAAGATATTACTCTGAAGGAGCCGGAATAAATTTGGTTTAATAATTAAATAATATGTGTTTCATTCAAACAGACATCTTACTTTTTATGCAGAGTAACATACTCATGGGATCTTACCCCACGCTGAATTTATTATCAATCCAATTTTATATTGTTTTCTAATCACTCTTCAAACAGTTGATTCATTTAGTGCACTACTTTGACCAAAACTTCTAGGAAATTTTCATGTTTTCGTAAAATTTTCTTCGTATTGTTAATGCATTTTCGCAACTTTAGCTTATTCTTCTATATAACGTTGCATATTTACTAGATGGAAGAACTGTATATGATATCTATCAAAGTATCAGAATTTTCAAACGCAAAAAGGTGTGTCTAGGTTTTGGTAAGTTATTGTTTATCTTCTAGAACATTTCTATTCTAGTTATCATGTTTCATTGATTGATTGATTATTTCATATACAAACATTAAGATGTATTTCTGCATCTTCTGTTTTCTAAAATTTAAATGTTGCCCTTGATTTGTGTTTGCCTACATTGTTATTAATTGTATAGAACTGTGTTTTGGGTGTATATTAATTCACTACGTGTTAAAGGTATTTGTGGTCCCTGAATGGAATAAATTTGAGTTGTTCGTTATTATTTGACTTGCACTATAGTTAAAGTCACTAGCCATTGCGGTTAGTAACTTTTGTTTAAAAATGTTGCAGTTATTAATATGATGTTAGCGTTTTTTTATCAAATAAACGTGTGTTGTATTATTATTAAGTTTAGCTCCCAACTACATAGAAATGTGTATTAAAAAATCTCTAACTAAATACAATTTTTCTCCTCTTAATAAGCAAATTCAACTTTAATTATTTTTTGTCTTCAAATTTTTTTCCTTTTTTATTTTTTTAAACATTCTTTTTTCATTAAATAAGAAATATTAAAATTTGACATTAGAAAGTAATTTGATAATAGAAACATTTTTATTTAGACATATATTATATATCCTTCACAAAATTACAGGCCTTAGATGCCCAAGGCTTGTCTTCTATTTTTTCTGCTACGTGTCAGCGTTTTACGCTTTCTAATCCTGTACTTCTATAGACCCACTTCTTTCTTGGTCGTCCTCTTCTTCATTTCATGTTTCAGCATGACCTTGGCTACTCTTTCTTTAGGTAATTTTTCCACATTTCCAAGCCACCACATATATTGTATCCTAGCAACGATTGTTACATTTGGATAATTAAAAATTTCTAATTCTCATACCTAAATACTTCAAACTTCTTACTTTTTCAAAACTGTATTCTTTTCCTTCCCTGTATATTGTTTTCTACTTTTGACCGACTACATCATCATTGTCTTTTTCCAATACATTAGTTTTTTCTTCATTTATTTTCAGTACCATAGTTCTTTTAACTCGCCAGGTATATATGTTAAAAGAAATAAACCATCAGCTTAGGCAATACATTGATGTTTATGGTTGTATATAGTACCTCTTGCCGACTCTTTTGCATCACTTTTTTTAGGTAATACATTAAAGAACAGTGGAGAGAGTGGGCCTACTTCTTACAGTCTGTTTTATTTAATATAACTTTACATAAATTGTCAGTTTTCTTGGGGAAACAAAAAGTATTCTAAATCTTCATACCATTTTTGTCTTTTGGTTATATCAGAAGTTTATTTAAAGACCATGAATAATATAGATAACACCAGACTAAATTTCTTGCAAAAATTAATCAATTACCGATCTGTTTCATTAAAAAGCCCCTGATAATCCTCCAATCTCTAATTAATACAGTTAGGATTTCCTTAGCGTCTCATAATACTGTTCTTCTATAGTTTCTGCACTTATGTATGTTACTCTTCTTATAAACAGAGCGTAAAATAGCTTCTGGCCACTGTTTAAGTATTTGTTCTTTTTCGAAAGTTTGTATATTATCTTTACTCTTTTATTTAGCAACATTTTTCTCCCATATTTCAACAACTCCACTGTGATGCTATTCTTCTGGTTATTTTTGTTTTTCTGTTTGTTTATTGCATTGAATATTTTCTTCTTACTTGGTATTTCTTCTGTCATTGTTTTAATATTCTCTTCATTTACACCTTCTTGAGTTGTCTACTCCTAATCTCCCAAATTTATCACATTCTGAAAGTGTTTCTTTTGTAGTCCTAATTTCTCATCTTGCTTTTCATTAACTTGTCACCTTTTTATATAACTCTGCTAATTCTTAATTTCTTGATAAAAATTCTTAATTTCCTTATTAAAACAATACTCCCCCATTTTCTTACTTTGCTCTATGTATGGTCTATTCTTTTTTCTGTATATATTTTCACTTCTCTTCTAGCTAGTTTATAGAGGTCTTTCTTTTCTAAACTCTTATTCGTTATTTTATATTTTTGTCTTACTACAGTTCTATATTGTCGTACACTAATTATTTTATCTCGTTTGCTTACAGTGTGGTATTATTTATTCTGTGACTTGTCGTATTATTCTCTATAGATACCCCCATTTATCTAAAACCTCTCTATTATCTCTCTATAATATGCCCATTTTTCACTAAGTTGACACTATAATTTTATTAGCGTTTATATTAGTCTCCTTTGGTACTTTTTATCAATATATGATCAGTTTGATTGTTTGTTTTTTTATGTAGCAGTACTCACTTTCCTTTGTGAATTGCTTTGTGTTGGAAAAGTGTTCTCATAATCATCATGCTACGTTCGTCTGTAAATTGTATTAGCTTTCGTCCGATTATAATGCTGATTGCATGCTTGTTGTTTCTCCCACTTATATATTTAAATCTTTCCCAATTTTCGCGTTGAGACCACTTATAATTATTTTTAATTTAATTACAGATGTACCACAAATATGATTTTCCAAGGTCAAACAACAATAGATTAATATTTGTCATTTACTAAAACTACGATTTATTTCTTAACTTCAAATTTCAATACTCGTTATTAGAAGCATATGAATATCTCTTCAAGACTACATTCCATTCCCGTTGAGTATGGTAATTTTATAAACGGATGTGTTAGAGATTTTAAAACAGCACCCATGTTAGCACGTACTAGCTGTTGAGGTGATCGTCTGACGCGCATCGCTTTGACACGACATTAACCTTAAGGTAAAATCGGCGAATAGTGATACAGTCAGACTAGGCAAACAATCGATGTTTGACCTGATAGAAGAATTTATAGATACCGATCCTGCCCTAAATTACTTATATGATTTATAATTCACCTGATATTAAACTGTTAATTGTTTTTAACTGTTAATTTATTTATTTTGGATTTTTAGTTTTTTTTTTAATTTTCATACTTCGATAAAAGAAAATGGTAGAAATACCTTACAAATTTTACAGAAATGTTATGAAACCTAGTTAAAAATAAAATTTAAAGAATATGTTATACATTGGCATAGTTTTAAACTTAAAAATAAGGAAAGTACAAACATGCCTTCGAATCACTACACTAAAAATGTTTAATTCCTTTTGTATCTTTCAAAAATGGATTTTGTTTGCTTACTGGAGCAAAACATAAAAAGTTACTACAATAATAAAAATAATATTAACAATCCTACTTGTTATAAATTGCTCAAAATATTCAAGAAGTTTTTAAAGAGTATATTGGAGTTACTAATAACCTATATGTATTATCTAGCTGCATCAGAAAAAATCTAACTCCAAATAAATTTACTTAACTTTGGAATAAAGCAGAGGTTGAAAATAAAATCGTTGGGTTATATAAATACAGCATCCATTTGACTCTAGCCGCTTCGAGATGAAAAATCTCGTAATAGAGATTCCAAATTTGCGTGTCCTACCTGTCTTCATATTTTTTATTACTCTATTTGAGGTAGTAGTTCACGCCGTTGCTAACTACTTTGGCCTAGCCAAATCTTTGTTGATGAGTTTGAGGGTTTATTGATCGTTAAGGGGTAGGATTAGTGCCATTGGATATATTCGTTAATGGGCGATAATTATACAAGCAGTGGTAATGTTTGCATCATCTATCCACACAAGCCACACGTGACTGATGTGTTGGGTCTTTTTTAACAAGTAACAGTACTATGAGCGCTTACGCACTATCATTTAAAACGACACCTAATGCATTGGATTACGTTCTCTTCATTTCTTGAAGGCTTTAATACATATTATACTATTTTTTAGTTTGCTAATTTTATAGATACCTTTGTTGTTGTTCACTTGTTCTAAGTTAACAAAGAACATATTGGTTGTTTATCATTAGTAGCATTCCTTATCAGGTGTCGTTCAGTCATAAGTTCTTCTATTTCTTTGGTGTTCGTAAAGTAGTGTAGGTATTTTATGGCTACTTGATTAACTTTCTCTTCTTTAGCTCGGCAAGTGTGGTAGACAATATTGTTTTCTTGCGTGTAGTTTACAAGTTTTCTGTAGGCATCGGGGAAAATATATTTGATTTTTGTAGTGTTGTCGTCCATACTTCCAGTCTCACTCGTTGGAAAAAGGAAAATGTACTTTACGACCGCCAAAGGTATTTGTATGACGGCTGGAGAGCATTTTGATGTTTTGCCGTTGCTTTTGACCTAGGAGTCGAACCCAGGCTCCCGCGCGCTAGTGTGGCAGGCCGAGGCTTTTACCTCGCGGCTGTCGTGCTCTCATCTATTAAAGTAAGAGCACTATTTGTGACATGATAACACCAGTATACTACCCAGCCTGACTCAATATCAAAGATGAAGATCTACGTCCTAAATTTATTGTAGAAGGCGATTTTAAATGCAAGCACACCTTATAGCGGTCACGCCTTTACTATCAAAACTCTCAAAACTAATACACGAAAAAAGATACTCTTTCGTATTTACAAAGAGCCTGGCCTATTTGACTATCATGTTACTAACTGTATATTAAAATCATATGTGGCGTCAAAATCAAATTTCGATGTTATTTCAAAATTGTTTGATAAGCTTCTGTTACGAAACATCAGTTTACTCCCAACTAAAATACCTGACTGTCAATTAGCGTTTAGTCGGTCACATTCAACCACCTAATAATGTCACCAAATAATTTATGTAATAAATCAACCGCTAGAAGACAAAAAAATTGTACCTCAGTATTCTTCGATATATTCCAAGCCTTTGACAAGGTTTGCATAAAGGCTTTTTTTTACAAAGTTAAACAATTCATTCCATCAATTTTAACCCATTTAAGAGAAATTTAGAAACAGATTTAAAGTGAAACGCCAACCTTCCCTTTAATGAACTCATGATAGGATAGTGCATGAAGCACAACAGTTTATCTTTTTATACATCAAACTTATTAATCACTAATACGACTATAATTGCAACCCATAAAAACCTAGATATTATATCCAACCCACAGGGCCACCTTAACCTACTACAGGATTGGATAATAAAGGAGAACATAAAATTAACGAACTAAAGTCTATACAAATAACTAACAGTTTCTATCAATAATGTAATAATATCGTAATCAACAACAATTAGAAATCTGGAACTAGGGGAGCATGGAGTAATGGCCACTACCTAAGCATAAATAGCTATAAAAGTCAAATTATTTGAGATATAAACTTAAACATCAGTCACATAATTTCTTGAGATGTTTTCTTACAATAATTGAACAAACATTTATTTAAATTATTTCACTTAAAAAATTAAGTAAGAAATGCATATAATTGCAATAATAACAAGATTTATGTAATAAAAAGTATTTTATTGAAATACGAATGGTTTAAGAACAAAAAAATACAGAATGATAATAGCTTATAGAGCAGACAGAGGTTTTTATTAAAATTCAAATTAAAAAAATAAAAAAAAAAAATTAAAATTGTAAACGACGAATCCCTTGCCGTGCAATCACAAAAACCACATAAATAATTTTGTGTTGTATCTGTTCTATTGCATTCTTTATGAGCTCAACGAGCACAGTTTTTGCATTTGTACCAGGTTTCTGTCTTACCATATTCTTTACAAATATTTTTCCTTGTCCTCTTCAATATCAGACACATCGTCGTCAAGCCTCATGCCATTGCTGTCGTAAGATTCATCTGTATCTGAATAAGCCTCTTCAACGATTTTCTTTTTAATGAGGTTTTTCCTTTTGCTGGATTGGTCCGAGAACTTTTTACTTTTATATCTACTTTCTCAGTTTGTTGCTCTAATCCAATGAAATTATTTTCATCCCGGTCTGAGGATTTTCTTTCTTCAAGCTTCCTTTTTTCGGATAAAGTCTTAATGGGCTTCAAATTATTATTTTTTACTTTATTCGCTGCCTTCTCAAGCAGTCTTTCCTTTATCGGAGCCACAGTTAGAACTTGAGAATGTTGTTTCCTCGAAGAAACTTTATCCTTGTTAGAAGGCATAGCAGGATATGGGAAAATTTTTAAAAGCTTTGCCTTGACTTTTTGGTGTGATTTTGTTCTTAAGGATTTCACTATTATGTCTTCCTGTTAATGTTGACAGCGTGTTTATGGTTGACGTAGAGAACAAGTTAGTTCCTGTTGTAGAAGGTCTGCTTTTATCCATGCCTCTGATGTTGATGGCTCTTGTGATGAAGCAGCTGATTTATTGTTTTCAAGATTAACTCCTTCTTGCTGTTGTAACACACTATGGGCAGAAAGGAAATCCTCTTCATCAAACACACCAGACTTTATAGGATAAATTCCTGTTGCTCTAAAACCGGAAACGGCTTTTTCAATTATTGTCACACTGCAATAAGCTTTATTGAAGAGTTACGACAGGTCATAATGTGTAATTTTGTTAAACTTATTAGTTTTCTTAAATAAGTCGCATTCCTTCTTAAAGGCTTTTTTTAGAGGTCCAAAAATGTGACATCCAATGGTTGTATTCTGTGGGATGTATGCGGGGGAATCAATAACATTATGATCCCATTGTTTCTGCAATAGTCATATATTTCAATTGAAATGTGGCTGCAGTGATTATCAAGAACTAGCAAAACTGGTTATGTGGACGTTGGTTTTATTTGATTACAAAAATGTTTAAGCCAAATAAAAAATTACGATTTGTTACTCCATCGATTTTTTGAGACACTATAGATAGCATCTGCTGGTTTATCCTTTTCTAAAAGTGGGGACATTTGTTGAGGAGAAATAAACATGGAGATATATATTTGCTTGAGGCTCCCATACAACAAATAACTGTGACTGTTTTTCCTCTTTCGCAACTGGTAATAGCGCCAACTCTTTTCTGTCCTTTTTTAGCCAAAATATTTTGGGCTGTTGGACATTTAGATTTCCAGTTTCATCTAGTAGATTCTTCTTGTGAACTTATGTTTTTCCATTAAGCTTTCAAGTTGCTCAAAAAACAGTCCAACTTCTTCCCTTTTGAAGGCAGTTACTCTGTTTAAACTCGTACCTTCAGGTTTACATTGAATAATAGTAGAATTTTGATATATAATGTGATAAAACCAATATTTACCCATCATCTGTGCTTAATATTGTTGGCTTCAGCATACTCAAACCTGCTTGACGCAGTTTCCAAGATGTTAGACCATAAAACATCTTCGCCAATGACTTCAAATGTTCAGCTATCGTTTCTTCCTGTTCAGAACTAAATATTGGTTTACGTCCCATCCTAGGAGGTGCAGGTATATTTTACATTTGTGGCAATCTAGTTCGCGATTTAGTTTGCAAAGATCCATAAGCAATGCCATACTGTCTAGTAGCAACATTATTTTTTTCGATTCCGGTTTATACAGTGTCGATAGCTTTCTAAAGATTTTTTTGTCTTATGCTGGTAGTTACGGGGCATCCTGAATTAAATAAATTAGCTGAAAACGTAATATTTGTGCATAATAATGCTATGCGGGTAATTACGACCATGGTTATTACCCTACTGATTTGGTCGCAATTACCCGCTTTATACGCGTTGCGAACTTTTGAAGTTAAAATTTAAAATCAAACAAAATATTTTTCTTCCTTTTAGAGCTTAACACAAATATGCATGAACTAATAAGCACATGCGATTTTTTATAATACGGTTTTAGGTTTGAGCCTAACGAATTACTAAGTTAGGTTAGACTACTGTCGGCTAAATGGAGCTGACATGACCGATCGAATAATTTTATGCGAAATATGAATGTGGCAGTGATCGTCATTATCCGCTGATCGTGATTACCCCAAGCTTCCCTACACATTGATAACCAACTTACATGGAAGTTTAGTAAAAAAGAGAAAACAAACTTTTTTTTTTTATTGGATTAATGCAAATTTACAATCTACTTAATAAAGTAATAATTAAATGGGTTGAAAGAAGTTCACTTGAGTCAGGGGCCATCCATTGGCGGCTCTCTGGATTCACCTAGCTAGGTCTTCTGGCCATGTTCTGTTAAGTCTTCTATTTTCCAATGGTTGTCTGAACAGTTCACTGATTAGCTCGTTGCTGTGGATTATGCTTCGATTTTTGTGTTTAACAGAGTAAGCACTGATGACGTTGTGTATAAACGGTATTTTGAGGTCGTCGTGTATGGTGTTGTTGGAGACATACCAAGGTGCATTTAGTAACATTCTGAGTGTTTTAGATTGAAAGGTTTGTAAAATTTTTGTATTAGACGGTTTGCTGCAGCCCCATAATTCGACACCATATGTCCAAATAGGCCTAAGAATGGTTTTGTATATGAGGAGTTTGTTCTGTAGTGAGAGCTGAGATCTACAATTTAGTAACCAAGACATGTTCCTCATTTTTAAATCTAACTGACGTCTTTTTGCCTTAATGTGTGTTCTCCAAGTTAATTTTGCGAGAAAACAAACTTATCTGATATTTAAATAATTATATTGGTTACTTAGAAGATCTCCATTCCCCATAAGAAACAGGTTATTAGTGCCCAAAACAACAATAAAATTAATAAAGGCTTACAAAGTCAAAATTTTGGGATGGGTCAGTAAACCCTCCAGGGAGCTCAATAAAAAATCTTAAGAGCAATCACAAACACACGTCATAACGATTTTTATGTTATTCATTCAATAGACAATAGAAAAGGAAGGTGAGAAACACCACCAAAGACGAGAGCATTCAAATATTTTCTTTCAACTGCTACTCCAACAATCAGATAGTACAAGTTTAAAAAGAAAATTACCAATAGACTTTAAGTGTAGAGCCGCAGGTTTCTTCAGTGGAAGAGTCATTACGTTACTTCTTGGGCTAAAATACTGTTGTTACTTTAGTCTATTACTAGCAAATTAGCTTATAGAATTATTTATTCTGACCACTGATTAAAGCATTCACTTATGCACCACAATTTTTCCAGATATCTCTGCAAGTGTCGTGGGTTCGGCACCGGGACGTGCACCTCCTCACGGTGGGCCGCTACACCTACACCAGCGACCAGCGCTTTCGGGCCATTCACCAGCCGCACTCCGAGGACTGGACCTTGCAGATCAAGTACCCCCAGCACAGAGACTCTGGGATCTATGAATGCCAGGTGTCTTCCACCCCGCACCTCAGCCACTACATCCATCTTACCGTTATAGGTGAGCAAATGTGCATGTTTATGCCCCGCGGTTTTGTTTTATTATAAATAAGGGTCGTTCGACGCCTCCCTCGCGGGCCTCCCATAAATCTTGCGGGAATATCGCGCTGCAGCCGCGCTAAGGCACCTCGATTTATTAATGTTGCAAGGGCCGGGTGAATAATTAATAATAAAAGACTTTTGCCGCAAATAAATGTTGCCGTCAAGTTGAACGAGTTTGCTCTATCAATTTGGAGCTTCCACTAAACATCAATCCGGAATGTATGTCTTGCTCGTAAAAGCCAAGCTTTTTGAACCAACCTTTTAATATTAATGTAATAATTTTTATGTCACTGGTGTTAGAGCTGCCATTAGCAATTTGTATAAATTAATTTTCGATTTAAAATCTTGGAAACTATAGATTAATTAATTAACATCAATAGAGAAACACTGTTTTTCCATTACTTTATCTAATTTTGAGTGAAATATGCACACAGAATTTTGTAGGTCAAAGTTCAAACTGAATGTTACATTTCAACAGGTCATCGGAAAAGGTCAACGAGCTTATTATGAAAATGTTATTGAATGTGGAAGGCAATCGGCGTTTCGTATAAATTATGCCACTCAACAGCGCGACCTTTGACTCTATCATCAACAGAGATTGCGTAGAAATTATTAACCTCGACTGTGTTTTGCTGTAATTTTACTCATAAACTAAGCTTATAAGAGGAGACAGCCTGCTTTGCAGTCAATTTCGTGATTTTAACTAATTAGGCGTGCTTACTAAACGACGCACTCGTTAGTTATGAATGAGCTTGACGACAGCATCTCTTTTCTCCAATTAAATAACACCAAACATTATTCTTAGTTAAATAGTACCCTTATTGTTTCGAGGTTAAAGAACTTTCTTGATAAAAAATATCTGTATGGTAGCTATACTTTTTATTTCTATTAAGTGACATTTTAATCTGTTCTAATTAGAATGCTGAGTAATTGTCATAACAGGATATTTGACAAGTACTAGGCGTTGTCCTTTAACAACGTTAAAATCATTTGAATAACCTAATAGGTAAATCCAATGAATTGATTCTTCACAATCTTGTTATGTTGCTGCTGCTGTTCAGTAGATTTAAAACTGAGAGGTTTTGATGAAGATTTTAAAGGTAGAGTTCGGCATAATTAGCAGTTGATAAAAGGTATCGCCCTAATTCTTTTATGAGTCGATAGAGATGGTGTTTGTCGCAAAAGAATCAGTTGGCATTAAATTCTTGCTAGAGAAACGCGTAAAGCACCATGAGTACCGCATACGTGTCACTCTGCGAGGCTGCGTTTTTCTGTACCCACCCGAAAGTTCCCAAAATATCTCATGCGGCGGCTGCTAAGAAGTAGAACAAACTGAAAACATTTGTCAGCAAGCGGGTGCAGCGATATAAGGTGACAGAAGCGGTCGATGACTTGCCGAAGCGCAGCTCGACAGGCAAAGTGTCTCCTAAATTCAAAAAACAGATCGTGAACTTGTTTTCGCGGAACCCGGGCTTAATATTTCGCCAAGGAGCAGCAAAATTAAAAAACAAAAGGTGTGATATATCGTACGTAGCTATCCGAACCCATCTCCGTGCGCATGATATCAAATGCCGTAGTTCAGTGAAAAACACTTTGTTAGGTGAAAATCATATGACGTAGCGACTCGCTTGGCAAAGAGATTGAAGTAATTTAATTTTTAGAGACAAAGCTTTTGTTTAAGGATAGGTTACCGTCCCACGAGCTTGGTTAATCTCAACTAACAGATTAGTAGACTTAGACACCCAGTAAAAGTGTATCTTTGAAGCTGCTTCTCAAAACTGGGTTTCAGAACTGCATCTGTTTACGGACGACCTAAATGCTACGAAAATATTTATTACCAACCGCCGAATATTAATTCACTAAGAAAAACTAAGACTGGATCCTGCAAGAAAAGAATGACCCCAAACAGCGCAGCTAACTTTGCATCGAGTGGAAAGAGCAGTCTGGCATCGTTACACTTGATTTGCCGTTGAAGTCTCCCGATGCAAATTCGGTCGAGAATGTGTGGGCATACATCAGGCACAAGCTTCGTGGAAGAAACGAGAAGAAAAGAGATACTTGCCGAATGAATACCTTATCAGTTTGGTCGAAAGCATGCCTCAAAGACTAGACACATTATTGGTACAATAACATCTTTGTTCTGATACAGTACAACTTGCCTATGTATTTAAAAATATTTTTAAATAATTTTTCTCATATTAACCCGTATACGCTCTTACTTAACTATATTTTGCATTGATGAAACTAATTCGTTCCTTAACATTATCGATATGAAGATCCCTTTGAACAACAGAGTTATGGGGTGCCGAATACGGTACGTCCATATTGGTTTCACGACTCTTTGTACATAAGTAATTTATTTTTTAACAACAGCTTCAAAATGTTTGCTATAAGCCAGTAGTTTTTACTCAATTTACAGTTTAATTGTTTCATTTTCTTCCAAATGCGTGTTCACTATGTAAGACGCCTGTCTCTTTACATACTTTACACACTTGTCTCAGCTTATGGTAGCTGATTATTGTAACCTGTGGACATGTTTCTCTAATGGAAATTATATGAGTGGATTTGCCTTTATTCGCTCGGATACGCCATTTTCTAACCAATCTTTTACATCGTTCATATATTTTTGTAATGTTAGCACTGCTTGAGGAGAATTTTTGTGTAAACCCAAAATAGCAAAATAATCTGCGCCAATTTTAGTATGTTCTCTAATTTACGAGGTGTATAAAATTTACAATACTGGTGGTAAGACACTTCTCTGTGAAACTCTAGCTTGAACTTCCCATATTTTAGTTTCACATCTTCTGAGCAATATGTTAGTACAATTTTAAATGATAAACAAAAGGATAAGGTACAGTCAAATTGACTTTATAATTTAGGTCGAAGACCTACACTATATTAGTGAATAAAGAGACCTTTCTATCGTAAGTTTTGTATAATAAAAACCAATCTGTGAATTTGCTGTCATTGCATATTTTTGCTGGAAACAATCAGGTGTTGAGGTGTTTCGTAATTTTTCTTTATTATTAGTTGCAGTCTTTTCAACTCAAACACCTTTGGTGTTACTGCAAGGTTTGCTCACTTTGAAAAGGAGAATTGTATGAACAAGCTCCCGTGTTCCTAGCAAAAAAGCTGTTTTTAATTAAAAGTTCCTTTAGTATCTTGTAAGTTATTTGGCCATATCGCTACGCTTTCTTAAGACAGATGTTTATTGGTACTTTGAAGCACTTTTTAGAAGATAACGCCTTAATGGGTTTTGCCATTTATAATGGCGCTTCTACGTGTTTGAATTGATTTCCAGGGGAATATGGAATAAAAATTGTGAAAGTTTGCAGGAAAAGTCACTTTTGGCTTACATATGGTCCGATTTGTGTGTTAAAAGTATTTTGGTTTGAAATTGCTTTACCCTCTTTGTCGTCTTCCAAAGTGAGTAATTGCTATGATTTGAAGCTGGTAGATTCTATAGGTTATTTTAAATAAATTTGCTTTTTAATTTATCTGGTAGTCTTTTCAGCTTTTTGCAGCCTGATTAAATTTATTTTTATCTTGTGGATTTCTTAACTGCTATGTTTTTCTAGGTTTTCTCTTTCTACTATTTTGTAAAAAATGTCTGTAGAAATATAAGAATCTCTATCTTGTCTAACTGATGCCTTTTATGCTCTTTTGTTGTAAGTGGTATGTATATATCTATTAAACGATTCAATAACTAAGTATGTACTTCTTTTAATTTTTAAATGTATTTGTGTAATTGGAGTTGTTGTAAGTTGTTCTCTAAAACATCTGTTCCTTATAAAGGGATGACGGGCCGTTTATTTTTAAAATCGTTGTGCTTGTAACGACAAGTTGAATTGTGGTCTTACGATCTGCTCTGCTATAACCTTGTGCTAGTCCCTTTGTAACTCAACAATCTAATAAATCAGGAATTTCATTTCTATTAGTGGGTCGGTAGATGGGCTGACCGCTACATATAAAATCTAAGTTGTTGTCTGTCATGAATTTATATAGAGCTCTTCTTTTGTGGTAATGAGTTTGGAACCTCAGTGATATTGTTTTAAATTACTTTCTCTCTTTTTCTAAATAATAAATCTGGGTCCTAGTGTATCAAAAAATTTTGTAAGTTATATGCTCCTGTTAATGATAAAAGGCCACTCTAATCTTCTACGACAATACGATTTTTTTTTGTATTTGTTGGTTTCGTCATGTTTCATTGAATTTGAATTCCTCCATGTAATGTCCCATTTAGGTGTGTAAATTTGATAGTCCAGTATTTTAATATAACTTCTGCTAGTAAGGTATGTTTAGGATGATTACTGTGTGAAAGTTTTTTTTCCTTGATAAATATTTTAAGTTCTTGTGCATTATAACATAGTTTGTTGGCGATAAAAAATTTAGCTTTGTGGAATTTTTTAAGTTTTTACTAAACTTCTGCCTATTTTATTGTTCTAGTCATTCAAATGATTGCTTTTGAAAGATTTTGATTTATTATTATTTTCTGCAACTACTTTTCGGTACAAAAATCCTGTCATAGGATTTGGATCTTATTGCTGTCCTATTGTTTTTGATTACATTGGGGTTGGCTGAGCTAATCAGGGAATTCTTCTTCTTTGTATAAGTGGATTTGTATTCTTCTTGGTACTTCAGGCATCTTTTACAGTTTGCTATATGGTTTCCGTAGTATAAAGCAAAAGTATGTTTAGTATTTTTGTTCTTGATACACGTTTATATTGGTTGTTATTATATTGTACATATTTATAACTTTAGGTCCTTTGCTATATATGCTATATAAGTACCACTCTGAAACATACTTGGTTAGTTTCTAAGCATCTTATAACAGTTGTGTGTGCTTTATTGTTTTTGCATTTACATGTTCTGTATCTAGGATTATTATTTTGTAATTATAGTTATTTGTTTCACCTTTTTATTAGATCTATAAATGGTTTTATTATTAAACGCTTCAAATGATCAATAGTGATGGTATATGTTCGGTTATTTCCTCTAAATCATTTTTGGTTTCCAAAACTTTATTTTGCCCTTGGCAGTTTAGTGTCAAAAATTTATTTGATGACTATGTTTTGGCTTATTTTGATTATCTCCTTTATCTTTTCTTGACCATAGTTCGGTCCTAATGTAACGTGTTATTATTGTTTATCGTGGGAGGTATGTAGCTGTTGAATTTGCACTTATAATTGTAGTCTTTGTGTTTGTTGTAGTTTTTTTATATTTATTTGTGGCGGAACAATTCTGGATAGCGTCTAAAATGGCTGCATATGTTGTTGGGAGTGTACATTACATGCAAAATTATTGTGTGCTATTAGCACTGGCTAATTGTTGATAGGAACTAGTAAAGATTTCCAATTTTGTGGAAATATTACATTAAGATTCAGGTCTTTTATGTGAATATAAGATAATGTCCTTTTAATAATGTTCAATTCTTAGTAGCAAAATGTAAAATTACATTTAAATACTGCACTATGATCCACACTGCTTCGCTTTTCAACTCGAACTGTAAGAATACTACAAAGTAAAGTAAATTTCGACTTATAATAATGAACTAATAGATTTTATAAACACTATGTTAGTTTACAGAGGGTGAAACAAACAAATATCGCAAAGTAAAAAAATTGATTACACATTTAGTACAGGTAAGTGCAGTTTCTTTATATATATTTGAACTTAGTGATAGTGGCTATTATTATCAATACCTATATGTAGACTACATATACAGTTTTGCATCATGTGGTGGATCAATTATGATAAAATTACTTTTTTGAAAAATCTCATCTTATACATCATTAATAATTTTGTATTGATCTTTGTAGATCTGAGTTTTTAGATAATATCAGAGAAAAATAAAAAATGCGATGAAGAAAATGCTTTTCAAACTTGCATAACTTTCTACACCTATATACGGTGCCCCTTGTTCTGTTAAAACCACACATTTTCAAGTTCTGTAATTTTTAATTCGATACACTAACGTAACACTATTTTAATAGTTTAGCTTTTTCTTTGAAAATACCATAGAGATATCTATGTCAGCAAATCTAACACTGACATATTAACTGCATATACATTTTTTAGAATATTTCGAGGAGCGTTTTTTGCCCACTAACGTAAATTCTACTTACTAGCTCTTTTAAGCAGAACAAATTTTGCACTTTCATTTTGAAGGACATTTTAGAAAACTAAGTTGCGTTTATTAAATACTGACCAATTATCATCTTTTATAGATCAAACTTAAGATTAGCTTGTAAAATTCTCTTGATAAATTGATTAGAAAACTTTATAGTAATAACATATTTATGTGCTAAATGTTGAGAAGAACGCAAAATAGACTTTAAATTGAAACATTTTCTAAAGTCTAGAATCTTTTAGATAAGTACACCCTTTCAACATCAAAACTATGATTTTAGATTTTGTAACCCGTAGCAATATGGATCTCTTTCAAATTATGATGATGAAAGTAGTAAAGTATTCCACCAAACCATCAACTTCACACTATAACTTACCCCACTGTACTATCACTGAGCGAATATGAACATGAGTTTCTAAAGGTTACTTGTTGCATTAATTCTATATTAGCTTCAAAGGTTAATCAGCACTCCAGACCGTTTAAAACGAGAACTATTAAAGTAAAAATAAAATCTAAAAGCTTCTGTTTTAAATTCATAAAGCACTAGTTTATTACGTAGTATATGCTAGAAACAAAAGTATCGCACAATTAATCAAAAATGAATAAAAATACTGCAGGTCTATTAATAAAAGTGTACACTTCTATCTGCAGCTTAAGTAATTTTATAACACAGAACACTAAACAAGCATAATAATCACTCTTTATTGTATTATCTGCTCTTTTTAATAATTTTATTAAATTTCCTAGCTTTGAATCATTTTTTAAGTGAAATAATAAAAGAAAATACTATCAACTGTCTTGTTTTAAAAATCCTATACATTTTGTACAATAATGGTCGATTTATCGAGATGCGTTTTATCGAATCATGTTAAATATAAGCTTAAAAAAATTTAGAGTCAACTAGAAGTCATATAGCCCTAAATGAGGAAAAGTACATTCTATTTTTAAGCACCACGATGATCTTCTCTTTAATAACTTGCATGCAATCTTGGTATTGTAAAGTGGTACATTGCATTTTTCTCAAATATCCTTTTGAGGTGTGGCGGAAAATAGTTTTAGAAATACCAGTAAGTTTGGTAATACGTTTTGCAGATATTTACCGATCCGTTTTGAGGAACGTTGGAAACTCTTTCTGCATTTTCATTAAGTGGAGATGTTTATGATTATTTTCAATATCATATCACTAACCTTATCCAGTCTAGATCAAGATTCATCGTGTTGTTTCATGCTGTTGTTTCTATAGAGAAACACACAAAATTGTTATAATTCATGCTATAATGCATAAATTGGACATTTTAGTCTTAATTTTTATTGATACACTGCTCAACAAAGTTACTACGTAACGCATTTAGAGTAAACATTTTAATGGGATGGACTATGTAACAGTGGCTGTACTAAAATATACCAAATGGTTGCTCTATAAATAATACCAATAGAGCCATTGAGTCGTAACTAATCGTATTCAAAAGCTTAAAATCAACACTATTAATTAGTGCAATGTCCTTCAAATCAGTATATAATACACTATGGTATGGAATAAAGTTTAACAGCCTTTTGGGCAACTGTCACAAAAATATGCACCAATACGGCAACTTTACCTGCATTAAATTAAAAGAAAAGGTTTATCTCAATTTATAATTTGTACAAAGAAGTATACGGGGATAATCGCCCCTTTTGTGCACAGGTTTATAGCTCCACGTTGTCTTCCACTGTGAAGGTTCTGGGTATTGGCTGGAACATTGTAGACATGTGATTTGCAAATGCTGCTGCTTTTTCTTCGTCGTTTCGAGTCCAGCTGCCACCTGGAAGTCTGATTGGGGGTATGAACGTAGTTGGTCTTTTTAATTTCTTTGTTGCTCTCCAGAGTGGCTTCGTAAGGTGTTAAACTGGATAGGAAATTTTTTATTTTCTGATTTTTGTTCTGTTTCAGGAGAGTTTTTAAATTTTGGTTAGCATGGTTAAAATTAGTTTTGTCTCATGGGGATCTACTGTTTTGCCGAATTCGTCGAAGTCTTCGTTTTTCAAGTATTTTCTGTTTAATAAACAGAGGACAACGGTGAAGTGTATACTGTTCTTCGTTGTCAGGAGTTGCGTCCCAGGCAGCATCCTGTAAAGTTTGGTTGAGATGTTCCACTGCATTGAATAGGTCAATGTCCGTTTTCAAAGGAATGTTTAATTTAACGTTTTCTTGGATGATCTCTCGAAAACACTCTCAGTTTGTCCGCTTACTATACAAAGTGGGAGGGGTAGTTCTTGTTAGTATTTTTGCGCTATATGTTACAATTATCGGGGAGTGGTCAAATGAAAGATCTAGATTGGATTCAGATTTGGTGTATCTATCAGATATTCCTTTGATTACACAAAAATCCAGGAGATCAGGAAGTTTTCATCGATCGATAGGCCAGTAGGTAGGCTGATCTGTTGATAGGTATTGAAAATTGTTATCTTCAATGGATTTCAATAGCTCTCTGCCTCTGGTGACCGTCGCCCTAGATCCCCAAAATTGTTGTTTTGCGTTATAGTCTCCTCCTGTTATAAAGCGGGGTCCGAGCGTTTGGAAGAAGTCGGTGAACTGCTGTTTAGTTATGTTGTGCTTGGGCGGGCAGTAAATTGCAGAGAATACTATTTCCTTGTTCTGTTCTTGTACAACGATGGCGGTAGCTTGTAAGTGTTCCTGGTGATATTTGGGAAGTTCATAGTGCTTTAAAGTATTTTTAACTATGAGTGCAGTTCCTGCGTGAGCAGTGTTATCGGATGATTGGTTGCGTATATTGTATATTTGGGTATTTTCATGTATGCCTTGTGTGTGAAATGTGTTTCCGACATCATCATAATATCAATGTTTATGAGGAATTGTTTGACTTCTAAATTGGGTTGTGCTAATCCGTTGGCGTTTCAGATTACGATTTTTAAGGTGTTGTCCATTATGATTAAAATTTGCTGACTAGGGCTGTTAAAAGATTGAGCTTAGTGTCCATTCTTTCCATCAGTTTAACCATCATTTTTTCTAAATTGTTATCTGATGTAGGTGAACTTTTGTTAGGTAGTTGTGGTGTAGTAGTAGGCGGTTCTGGGCTGATTCCTTGTGTTCTTGTGAGTACGTCAGTCCCTATTGTACTAATAAGTTTGAAGGAGGTGTAGTTTCAGCTTGCCTGGGGGAAATTTTCGTTTTTGTATTTCCTTGGCTACTGTACATCCTCTATAATTAGCTGGATGGTTGCCCTGAAAATTAACTCATTTTAGGTATGTACTTTTAGTTTTACCCGTACAGTCCTTGGTTAGGTGTTCGCCGGCGCATTTCACGCATCGAGCTGTTCTGTGGCAGTAATTTTTTGAATGTCCGTATCTTTGACATTTTTGGCATTGAATAACCTCTCTCTTGACGTGTGGG
This sequence comes from Sinelater perroti, assembly GCA_036346155.1. Classification (NCBI taxonomy): domain Eukaryota; kingdom Metazoa; phylum Arthropoda; class Insecta; order Coleoptera; family Elateridae; genus Sinelater; species Sinelater perroti. The sequence continues at coordinate 17,208,220 of JARFIY010000189.1, forward strand.
GGTTCAAATCGTATTTTAGAGTGCATTAGTAAATCAATTTTGTAGATGTCTTTGTTATTATCGTGTTGCCGAAGTTCTACAAAGAAGAGGGGTAGCGGAAGTTTTGTAATTCTGTGTTTTATGTTATGAATGTTCAATACTTGATGTCCGTGACTTGTAATTTCTGCCGCTAGTTCTAGGTCGGTTGAGGGATGCATGTCTCGCAGCACCACTTTATATTTTCTATCGGTTTTATTTTGAAACGAGTGGCACTCTGCATGTTTGTCTTTTAACAATGGTGTTGTAATGTTCGGCTTTGTAGAGTTGTATTTTGATTTGCGTGTTTTCTATGAGTTTGAGTGTGTATTGATCTTTTACTCTTTCATTTAACATGTCGAGAAGGAGTTTGATATTATTAACTTCGTAAACAAATATTGGTGGTGGTTGTACTTCTTCCGTGCTGATATTTTCGATCCGCTCTTCTGCGAGAGGCTGATATCGGTTTGAGGTTTCTGTAGCGTTTAACCAGTAATTGTGTGTTTTCGTTTGTTTCGAATGGCGATGTATGTCATTATCAGAGCGTTTTGTCTTTTTTGGATTCGGCGTTTGCCAGGAATCGTCATTATTTGATTTCTGAATGTTTATTTGTGTTTTGCGGTGAATAATGTGGGAAATAATGCGGCGTTACTTGAACTTGTGGCTGCGGTTGCGATTGTGAGGCTAAGTATAGCTGTTGTAATTGCTGTATCGGTAAATTTTGTTGAAATGTGCCTTGATTTATTTGTTGGTCGTATGTCACAGGTTGTTGATTTTGCGGGTAATTCGGCACGCCTAGCGGCCTTATTTCCGTGAATGTAAATAAAATTTATAGCTGACCTTTTATCTTAAACAGCAAGGGCGGCGTCAAACGCTTCGGGCACCAATATCTCGAAGCGCACACATGTTCGTTGCTTTCGAAATACGAATCTTGTATATTTCTGTTAAAGGACAAAAGTTGCCCTGGCTCGTTTCTGGCGGTTTAGGTGACGAGATCCGATTTTCTTAAATAGCCAAAAAATCATTTTATCAAGTCTTTTTATTTTTTATTGATTAGAAAATATTTCTATTTTTTTAGCGCACTTACCGGAACTGCAGTCTCAAGAGCTTATTGTGCCCACTAACATGCACTTAAATGCTAAGACAACACACATACCCACGGGTTGAGCGAGACTCGAACTCGCCTGCGCCGGCTTGATGACAGAGGAACGATGATCTTGACCGCCGAGCCAACGCAGCTCCATATTTCTAGTTACTCTAGCCAAATTCCACCAGCAAATCTAATAATTGGCTAGGCTCTTCACCAAATCCACTACCGCTCTTTGGCAACTACAATACTCGCACTCGAATATTTTGATTTTGACAAGATCTACGCCTTGGTAATCAGATAGAAATTCTTCCGTCAATACCAATAAACTGTTATTTGTTTTACTATAATAAGAATCAAGTCATTATATCGACACAAAATTTTAGTTTGGCACTTGCTTAATAGAAACATACATTTTCAGTATATCTGCCTTAGGATATGACTAAAAAAGGCAGGCCTTATTAAAAACTTAAACGCCACACGTTGGCCATTACCGATTCTTTCTATATAACTTTAGCATTTTGTAACTTATAGAGTTATGGTAAAAACATACTATTTAAAAAATTAAATTAGAAATAACTTTATACTTAATGTATTTTATGGAGGCAAAATGAAGCCAACTTTCTAGAGTGGCAAAAAATAATGATAATAAATAATGTACCTATCAATTAAAATCAGTTCGTAAGAACTATTGCTTTTTGAACTAAAAATATGGAATACTAGAACAAGAAAAAAACAATTCTTAGTCCTTAAACAACGGTGATGCTTCTGCGAGTTAGTGACAGCTGAGATAATAAAGGCAAGAAAAACAAAGGTTGCTGAGAAGAAAACTTGAAGTAGGTTAATGAAAAGTGCTTTCATAAATTACAAAGTAAGCTTTGTTAAGGCAAAACCTGGTCGTATCGAGTATATCCTGTATAATACAAAAGCGTGTGATGCATTTAATTTTTCGAAGTACTCTTGGATACACAAATTAATATCAAAATTAGGAGCATAAACATTGCGTTTAACTTATTCTGGCTCTAAACAAAAATCATAATGTTAAGATATAAACTGTGATACGTAGCATTAAAATTGACAACGGAAGTCTCTTGGAAATCGAATTTTACAAACGATAAAAAAGAAGAAAAGCAAATCACACGCTCATTAAGGTCTGAACGTTCTAAAGCACCCTGAAATAATACATCAGGGTAACGGATTGCAACCCAAACGTTCTATAAAGCAGCAGTGGGGCAAAAATTGGATATTTTAATTGTTATTTTTAAAATAAATAGATTACACCATTAGGTTCTTAACTAAAATGTAAATGCAACTCAAAAGGATCTAAAGCAAATAATAACAGGAACAAAGTCAATTACGCCATAAAAAAACTTAATTAAACTCGGATATAGATTAATCTAAAACTAAATATTTATCGCATTCCATTAGCGCTTCAATCTTTATAATAGATAAATCACTATCAAAAACGCCCACAAAGCTTGCAGACTATTTTATTTCCCATCCATACATATATATATATAATATGCCCCAGCCTTATTTCAAACTCTCTGTAACAGGCAAATCAATGTCCAGTAATTACATTTTTGTAATTAAACGCCACTCGCAAGCTTTTAATCCGCAAAAACGAAAATGCGTGCTTTTGATATGGTTTAATAGGCTTCCATTAATGAAATAAAACTTTAATGGAATACTTTATTACATGCGCATCTAATGGAGACTAAACTTAAAAGGCGGTCGCTTACTATTAACTGCGCCTCTACAAAAAGTTGGGGTATAATTAAAAATCCATTGTCGGCGTTCCTCTTTGTTCTAGTAAATTAGCAAGTAAGGTAATCAATGGTTGAGGACTACGTGCGCCCTAAATTGAGAACTAATTTTAAATTTCCAATTATTGGTTTGCACAAATTAAAGCAGACGGTATTTTATAAGGTACAAATTAAATCATGCAGTACCTATAAAAATATTTGCATTATTAACTAATTTTATACTTTATAACTACCGAAATTACATTAATAATTGTATCAAAACAACTTACATGTATTAGGAGTTAAAATTTGTATTAAAATTTTATTATAAATTAAAATTGAAGTACGCTAAGATGTTCAATAAGTTTATAAAGATATTTGTTTTAGTTGTACACAAGTAACCTAATTAATATCGCTGGAAAGGTAATTGCGTTCAGAATATACCTTGCTATACAGAAGAATAAAAATATAGAGAAATCTGGGAAAAAATCGCCAACTAAGAGCATATAATATGTATATATACATTAAGAGCTACAATATGGAAATCTATATGTAAAAATAAAGACCTTCCTGGGCTTAAAATTTGTCTTTAATCTAAATTGAGAAAAATAACACAAAGCTCAGAAAAAATATAAATAACAAGGCTAAATGAGCAAAAATCATAAATTCTTTAAATAATTAAAGAATCCAAGCAAGACGGCTTCTTACTATTCGCCACATACATAGAACATGTCTTTAAAAGCTCTAAAATCAAGTTGATGAAAAGAGCTGATAGAACATAACAACTTAATAGATAACATTAAAAAAAAATCGACAACTGCAAGCAAACCCATGAAAAATATATATATATATATATATATATATATATATATATATATATATATATATATATATATATATATATATATATATATAGTATATATATATAAATATATAAGGAACTATTCTAGAGCAAGCAATCAGTACAGGATAAGAAATAATATAGTGCCGATCAAAGTTTCAATCAAGTTACCAATACACTAATAGGGAAAAAGGAACTGAGCACAAAAACTAAAATCCACTTATACAAGACAATCTATACTCCCACATTATTACAAGCAGAAGAATCGTGTTAGCAGACACGGGATAATTAAGACGGATAGTGGATAAGACAATAATAGATAGAATACAATTCAGAAAACATAGGGAGGTAAGGCCCGAATAGCAATAAGACTCTAATAGATAGAATACAAAAAGAAAACATAAGGGAGAGTAAGGCCCACAACAATACTCTATCGGAAATCATAGAAAGAAAACTACTATAATGGTATGGCCACAATATCCATAAAGGTATTTAAAATGACCAAGGAAAATACTTGAAATGGGAGGGGAAAAGCATATTAAAACATGGCTATAAAAAAAAACTGGTATACCCAGCTCCCTCTCGTGGTCGTAACCTTTATTAAGAAGCAACGTAATTATATGGCCGACTTTTATGATGTCTGCTTCTATTTTTGTCTGTCTTAGTAATTCTTATATTTTCTTAAAGCGGTGTTCCTATGAAGCTTTTTATTTGGCCTATCCATCTTTTTCGACAGTCTCCTCGTAGCCTTACTCCTTGAATTTTTATACTATGGTAAAAAGCCGATCTTGTATAATTAATTCTTCTATTGTATTTGGTTTGTAGTTTGTCCATGGAATTTGCAAAAATTTCTCCAACGCCACTTTTAGCTTCCATGTTTTTGTCGCATATGTGACCATTGGAAATATTAACGTCGTTTTTTGTTTGGGCCGATATATTACGAACCTTTGAAATCTTACTGAGTTTAACCATTACTTTTCTCGACCTAGCTATTGTTCTTATTTCAGTGGATCAATTTACATTTGTATTTTTATTTGAACCTAAATAAATAACATTATCACAATCTGTATATCTTGTTTGTTGTTTAAGGTCTTTCATCAATTTAGTCTTATAGCGGTGTAATTTCGATCCAAAGTTTATACTTACATTTTTGATGTTTTTAGATATTTCCAATTTTTCAGTAGCAAAGAATGTGGTATCATCGGCAAACCCCATATGTTTAATGCTAATTCTACCTTTTGCATTATCAAAAATGTTTTACCATAATTGTTGAACAGTATGGGAAAGAATATACAGGCTTGATGTACATCTTTTGCACCTTGAAATTTTTAGGGTGTTTGTTGTTCAACTTCATTGTTGTTGAACCTCCTTCATATAATTTTATGAGTGGAATAACGTTTTTAGGAGTTTTCCCATATTAGCTGCTACTGTCCACAGTTTTGACAAGTGCATATAGTCAAAAGCTTCGCTATAATCTAAAAGCATATATGCATAAAAGAAGTAGCTTTAAACTCTTTTGTTTCTTCTATTATTTGTCCGACTTTATTTAAACTTTATCCTCTTGTGTTCTTTTTACTTTTAAATCTCGCTTGTTCTTAAAGCTTTGTAGTAGAACAATGTGTTACTTTACTAGCATGCAAAATTATGGCGACTTTTCTATAATTATTGCAGTTTGGATGAAACCTTTTTTGCTATAGATCTTGTCTAGCTTTTAGACCATTGTCCAGTTTCCTATGTATTATTACAAATTTTCGATATTCCCTTATTGTCGAGTTGCTTTAACATTTTTGCATTAATTATGTCTTCCCCTATCAATTATACTTTTTCAGTTTTTGTACGTCCTATATCATATTTTCTTTTAATATGTCTGGTTCTTTTTCAAAAGCCTGTATCAAGACTTCAGTTTTATCAAATTTTTCATGAATATTACTATGTAGAGGACCTGACAATATTTTCTCCACATTTCTATTACTCTACTTATGTCGCTCCTACATTATCTTTAAATTTTTGTATTTATTCTTTGATATTTTGTTTTCTTTTCATTTGCTCCACACCCCTTATTCAGTAGTTACTGTCTCCTTTTCTATATTCCATGTTTTTAGGGCCATTTAATCTCTTTTCGTTGTAACATTGTTAGTCAGACAACAACTCAAAATCATAGCTAGAGACAGAAGTGAATACAGAAAATAACCCAATACCCCATAAAGTGAGGTAAATGGAAAAAAGAAGATGAAATAAAGTAAAGAATCAAATACTCACTAAATTTCATCCTAAGCCATGTTAGCTCTGCAAAAAAAATTGTTTCTAGATTATGAAACGTTCATTGATATAAGAACAGAACATGGTGTTGTTTGCCTTTGCCGCACTGTTCTTAAAAAGGGGACGCTTTAAAGACGTTTACAATTTTAAATGCTCTATTATAACCAAAAGGCTGAATAGAAGTCCCGTTTAGAACTTCGAAGTGCATTTAAAAGCTGACGTGACAGATTTTAATGTTATGTGACGTTAAATATACCTTTTATTACGCTATAATTATTGTTCTCTTATTATTTAAGTGGGGCACTGTGTATATAACTCAAGACACAATCATATGACTGTAAAAGCTCTTACCCAATTTTTATAAGTGGTGGAAACATTGCTATATGGCGGCGCTAGTGTTTTGTTTTATGACCATGCTGTATACCGCATGTATCAGTCGCCACTGCGGCAAATTCTTAAAAATTAAGAATAAATAGCTAAATTTACACGATTGCTTGTTATATGAGTTTACGAACGTAATGAGTGTTGGAAACGCAGCAAATAAGCATCCAGAATTGTGCTTTTGTGCGTAAAATAGTAAAAGCAATGCAATTTGTATATTAATTTAAATGTGCATATTAATTACGAAGACGGATCATATGTAAACCGGTCTTTTCAAAATCAACTATCAAAATAAATTTTTCTGGACATCTATGCTAACAGCTCAAGAGTTTGTTCATTCCTTTCTTTGTTCTAATCCTTTACAAAGTTCTCTCCTTCCAATTTATTTTTTAAATAATTAAGATATGCAGAAATTATGTAATAAAAGTGTAGAGTGTGTTCAACATTCTCCCAATTTTGGTTGTTTCGGTTGCGGCATGAGCGCTGGTGTTACTATAAAATAGCAATACTTTTCTAATAGTAACGCCTTCACGAATTTTCCCAATGCCATCTCAGTAATAGACTGCATAAATGATTTTGCGTTCGTAAAAGAAACTACTAAGCAAGACTCCTCTGTAGTCTGAAAGAATCCATTACAAAGATTCTTACCTTCACTGGACACATTTTGTTAGCTTTCTTGGACTCCAATTTTTTAGTACTGCAGATCTTTTTTGTTATACTAAACGGCACGCGTCATTCAGCGAAAACAAATTTCAGTGAGATTAAGAACTGCTACAATGTTTTATTACGGAGGACAACTAATTATAACGAATTAGCAACTCTTGTACATATTTGTTTTAATTATTAAAATACTTCATTTATTATAACTGAAAAAATGTATTAACAATATGAAAAACATTTATAATTGAGGGCTACTTCTCGTTACATAACAGGATTAACATATTAGTAAAGCTTGCCGTGGATAATTATACAAAGTAAATATGTATTATTTTAGATGCTTTCCAAAGTTTACTTCATTAGTTTTTGGGCTATCAATTTACATAATAAAGGTCTAATAAAATAAAAAATTGTGATTATAAAAATGTGTACTAAACAAAATATTGACAGGTTTTTAGGTGCCTATTACTAACAGTGATAAGAATTAGTCTTATCGTTTCTACCCGAAATTAAAACAAAAGTTTATAAAGTAGGGATATTCATATCCCCTAAAATATAAAGTCCTGGCTGCAATATTTAACAAATAAGGTAGTGCGTACTGTTTATTACCATTAATTCTGATCGCATTGTAATAACGCAGATTAACTTAAAGACTGAAATCTTTAATATAAAGCTAAGTAGCTTAATTTAGGCAGCCTTAATTAAAGATAATTTAGTTATATTATACTGCATTGTAGAAAACCGTTTCAACAAGTGAAGGTTCTTCCACTATTCTAAAGGGTGTCCCAAAATGCACGCAAGAAGTAATTTTGAAAGAAAATACGGGTCTTAATTAAATATTGTAATTTTTTTATCGATTCATAAAGTATACAGTATAGGGTTACGTATGGAATAGAATACCGGGTAAGTGGCCTCCAATTCTTTGATGACACATGAGCACTCTTTCGTTGAAATTTTCCATAACTGTTTTGCATAAATGTTGCTGAGAATAGTTGATACATCACTTAATTTCCTCCTTCAATGCGTGGGTGGTAGTGGACTTGTTGACATAAACCTTAGACTTCAAAAAACCCCGAAGAAAAAAGCCCAATGACGTTAAATCGCACAATCTGGGTGGCCAATTCTGACCACCAAAACAAGATATTATACGACCAGCAAATGAGTAATGCAGTAATTGAATTGTTGCGTGCGCTATATGGTATGTGGCACCGTCTTCTTGAAACCACATGTCGTCTACATCCACATCTTGCAATTTAGACACAAAAAACTGGATTATCATGTCGCGATAGCAAGCACTATTAACTGTTAATGCCTGACCAGCCGCATTTTCGAAAAAGAATGGTCCGATGATGTCCCCAGTCCAAAATTCGCACCAAACCGTGACAAGTTGTGGATGCATTTGTTGCTCAACAATCATTAGTAGATTTTCTGAATCTCAAATGCAACAATTTTGACGATTAACAAAGCCCTCAAGATGAAAATGAGCCTCATCGCTAAAAATGATTTTGTCCAAAAAATCAGCGTTCACTTGTTGTTGTTCCATAATCTATTCAACGAAGTCTCTTCGCTGTGCGTGGTCAGTAGGCTTCAGTTCTTGAGTCAATTGAACTTTGTAAGCATAAAGATGCAAATCTTTTGTGAGAATACGCTGTAAAAAGCGTCTCGAAATGACCAATTCTTGACCAAGGTGCCAAATTGATGTTCCTGGACTCTCTGCAACACTCTCACGAACTGCTTCGATATTTTGTGTTGAACGACTTGTTGAAGGGCGGCCAGAGTGTCTATTGTCAATGATTGGTCTAGTCTCTCTAAATTTTTTTATTAATCTCTGCACAGTTAATCAATTTAAATAACTATTCCGATCTTATTTTGTACGAAAATTCTAAACTGTAGCTGCCAAACTTTCATTATTTTTAAAATATTGCTCAACAATGAAAACGCGTTGTTCTTTCGTGTAGCGCCCCACTTTTATTAACCCTCAACTGTCAGCTGCCACGCTGTCTTCTTTTTCGTTGGCAACTCTTTACCGCACCTAATGGCGTGAAATTCAAATCTTGCGTGAATTTTGGTTTACTCATTATAAATTATAAAAAACTAAAAACTTTAAGATACGTGCACAAGCTTTGAGAGACAACAATGATGTTTATTATATTATATTAATTATATTATTATAATTTCGTTTATTAAACTTTTAATATTTTATTTATTACACTATTTGTGTCTTCTGAAGTTTTTACTTAAACATTTCTCTGAATTACGATGGTGTACCTTATCAATAAACCCCGAATTTTCCACTTGCAATCTGTATAAGTCTGCTAAGACCAAAATTGCTGTTAAATTTGTATCACAGGCTACAATTAAATTTATTAAGGGCTACAAAATAATAACTTAAATAGTAATTTTAATTATTCAATAAAAATTATGAGATTGACGTCATAGTATACTCATGCAATGTAATAACCAAATCAGGCCAGACTAGAAAAATGGGCAGAAACTATACAGAACTTCTCAAAAAGATTCTGGAAGTATAAAATACAAATATTTAGTAGTTAAAGTAATTTTTTTTTACTTATTTGTGTTTAAGTTTACTGAAATGAGTTGCCATCACTTACAATTTAGTGAAACGACATCATGATCTAAGACGGTTTAGATAAGCAAACTGAATATGACATAAATACTCAAAGCATTTCTAACAATCAAGTATTTTATCGTAGAGAGCTTACTCAGTACATTCTGTTATGCTGTTCTCTCGATTGAACATTACACAAATTTTAGATCATTTATACCCTTCATGTAATTCATATTTGCTCAGTAATTTTTACCTATGCTACAAGATGAAACTACAGTTAATGGACAATTCCTACAGGTCAGATTCAAACATCTAACACAAAACAGTAATCTTCCAAGGTCATCGGTCGTGGAAGAAATGGTTAATAAATTTCATTTTATATTCTTTTAGTCTATAGCACCTTTTTATTATACCTAAAGCTTTGTTGTAGTGTTCAATTTTTAAGATATTAAGAAGTAGTCCATGATAAGCTAGTCTACTTAATATTTAAATTAAAACTTTTTTAAAAATAAATTGAAAACCCGAAATTATTAGCATAAAAATAAAATTAGCTACTATCCTAAAAAATAAATAATAATAAAAAGTATCGTATAAATTACCTTTTAGAGCTTTAATAATCAAATAAAGACAAAAGAAAAGACAGAGTTATATAACACTAAAAGCATCTTGACATGAAATTATTGATTAATTGAAAACCGGTCCCAGTTATATCTAGATAAAGTCCTTCTGTATAAATAGATTTAAAACCAATACGGGTGTTCGGTGTTCAATTCTAAAGCTGCACGCAACCGTCAAATACTGAAATTCTTTTGGGACTTGTTTCAAGATACTTCGTATGATAGCAAATGCTGTTTGGTATGTCGGCAATTATACCCTCTATATACATTATGCAAAGGTTAGCATCACACGAAAATGATCTATTAAATTAACTAATTTACGAATTAGTCACAGTAAGAAGATCAAGGTGCCACTAGCTGCTACTTAGTCTCATCCGTTAGCCCAATCAGGATTAAGCCTGTTATTTGGAATTGACGCTAATGAATGAATCACTCTCCAGTCACTATTATACTCATGTCATAGAAAATTTAACAGATTACAACCGTTTTTGTATAGTCTGCGCTTTATCTACTAATTTCTTTAAATTAATTATTGATTTTACTTTTGTTAACTGTTGTTATAAAGGATTTTTTTATATTTATTTAGATAAAGTAATATTTACATATACAATGGCGGTCTTAGCAATGTTAAGATGTAGTTTTTTGGTTGTAGGCTTCTTTGAAATTAATGTTTTGGTCAGAAATTTAGACTTAGTGTAAATAAACAAATACAACTTTAATAATTAGTTGCTAAACCTTTGGCGTTGATTACCACTTGAATTCTGCACGGCAAAGACTCGATCAGTTTGTTGATCGCCGGCTGCGCGATGTGGGCCCATGCAGCCTGAAGCTGGGCAAACTATTCACTCGCATTTCGTGCTTTAACAGCTTTGAGGCTCCTCTCAAGCTCGTCCGACATATGTTCAATCGGATTATGGTCCGAAGACTGCGATGACCACGGTAGAAGGGGGACTTTGTTGGCCTTAAACCGTTCCTGCAAAATACGAGAGCAGTGCTTGGGATCATTGTTCTGCTGGAAAATGATAATGGCCAGGTACATCTTGGCGTTCATGGCTCCTTCAATTAGACGAAGGGGGCGCATTTCTACGATATAGAAAGATTCATACACCATGACAAACCACCGCCATGCTTGGCCGTTGGAAGTTGACACTTCGGGTCATATCGTAGTCCCACGGGATGACGAACGTAGATCACACCAGCCGTATCGAACAGCATGAACTTCGATTAATCGCTCCAGGCGACCTTCTTCCGCTACTAAATATTCCAATCTTTGTGGTTCTTGGCTCATTTCAGCCGTGAGATCAACGGCTTCTTGGCAAGTCGGCGTCCATACTGTCTCATTTGTTGAAGCCGACGCCGGACAGTGCGAACTGAGGGTTTCTGACCCTCTGGGGTCGAGATTTCGCGCAGGATATCGTCTGCAGTGAGACGAGGGTTACTTCTTGCGATTTGAAGTTCCGATCGACGACATGAGACATGATGCGAGATGGTCCAGGACGGGCTTTGGCTTTAACCGATCCATAGACCTTGTACTTCTTCCAAACCTCTTGAATAGCCCGTTCGAAGACGTGGTACATGGTCGCAAGCTGCTTCTTAGTCACGCCGTCCAAGCGGCTGCGGACTATCACGTCTAGATGGTGCTTCCAGAGGCTCGGACAGTTAGCACGTGATGGCATTAGCTGAAAATAATCAAATACATACCCAACTACTAAAACAGAGTAATAAACTGATAAAAAAGAGCAAACAATGATATTGAGAAACGAAACATAGCGAACAGTTGACTTTCACTGATATTGCGCTACCAGCTGCAACTTTTATGTCCAAATTTCAAGTCAAAAGCCTACTCTTAAAGAAAGTTGTAGCCAAAAACCAAAACCGATCATGGCCAAGTCCGCCATTGTAAGCTTTTGAAAAACAATTGCTTTTTGTGTTTACCCTTCCCATCTGATACTGAAACTTATTAGTGTTATCCTACTACAGTAAAATAGTTTATAGTTTGTCATTCAGATGGAAATTACGAACCGCATTTCGCAAACTTGAACTACGCAAGTCGATACCAGTTTACTAATGTAATTAAGCCAAGATTAATTTAAGTTGGCTACATAGTAAATTTATACACAGTAACTACTGAGATGTTTCGAGAAGTGTACGTTGAAGTAAAATAAAACCCCAAATTGGTTGCAGCCACGAAATATTCAAATGTAGGTATTGCAGAGGGCGGCTAAACACAGCGCATCCGCATTTATTCTCCGAAACCAATTTACAGAAGCTAACAATAAAATAAATAAAGCCACTGGGGCGCATTGTACCTCAAATTGCTGTTTATCAGACTCTTCCCGGCTGCAGCTTTGTTCGCGTTCTTTCAGGCAGCCGCCCGACTTTTTCTTGCTCTAATTAGTCGCAAAATAATGTTTCCTACTGCGAGCCGTCCTGTTAAAAACCGATTTGCCCGCGGCCCGGCCATAAAAACGCTGCACCGGCAGCTGAAATATGACAGAACTTCCGCCTCAATTACCAGCAGGAGCTCCCTCCCGAAGATACCTAATTACTGCAGCCTTTATTCCGCGGCGCAGCGTTTGCACTTAAACGTCGTTATTAAGGAGAAATTTTATTTCACCACTGAAAGGCCTGGAGTGTCTCGCTCCGGACTAGTCCCGCAGTTTTATTTTCAGCCGCGCTTCTAATGAGGAACCCACCTCGCAGTGGTTTTCATCCGGGAAGGCTTTCGGGCAGCGCAAAAAACCGCATGATTGCGCCCCGATTTATTGCGCGTTCGAAGGTCGCCGAAAAACGGGAATTGTGCGCTTTGAGGCCGTGCGTCGTACTTGCGCTAACTTTTTATTGTTCGACGTAAGGTAGGTCGTTTAGGCGCCCGTCTTGCCGTGATTTATTTTACAGTAGGCTTACCCGCAGGTCGCTGCGGCACGGCGCAGGCAATTTAGCCCCGAATAAACAGCACGCCAAGTGTACCTACAACATTCACGTGCGTTTGCGTAACTATAATTGCGGCTATCGATTTCCCAGCGTATCGCATTCCACCTACGTGGTGGTATATTACAAAATTTGTTTAAATTACCCGAGCTAATAAAGGGTGATCCAAATTGAACTTTAGGCAAAGATTAGAAACTATTAAGATGGAATAATTTGTTCTTTGCCATATCGTTTTGTATACCTTGAAGCGTTTGTCCTTTAAATCTGAGTGAAATGACAGGTCCGTGGTGAGTTATTTGTTAGCAGTGACCACAGTGAACTCTGAACTAACACTGCTAGGACTACTACAGAGAAATAAACCAATCTCGTGTGTACGCGGGTACAAGCTGCAATTTTATTTGAATTCTCATTGCTTATTAACGAAAAAACACGAACGTTTTCATCTGTTTCCAATCTTGTCCCTTTAAATGAGAGTGGTCTTTCATCTTCGTCTCCTTTGAGCTTTATTTTTCAGTGATCCATCTTATAGTTCCTAATCTTCGCTTTAGGATATTTTTTCTTAATACAACGTAAAATATTGGGACAATCCGAATTATATTACTATCAGTGTAAAGTGTAGACGATGTTGGCCAAATGCCCTCCACAACTCAGCTGACCTGCGACCATCCTTTGAGCTAAGTTTTCCATAATGCTATCCCATAGATGTGGCTTTCTTTCAACAATTACACGTTTCATGTTACCTTTTAGCCCTGAAATTGTAGCGACCTTGTTGACGTAAACTTTCTCTTTAAAAGCTTCAGAGTAAAAAGTGTAATAAGGTCAGAACTCTACGAAATAGTATGAATAGGAAATCTAGCTTAAAGTAAAGTGAGTCTTTTGTTAAAAAAATGTAGTTTGCCAACTTCCGGTATCGTACACTATTAATAATAATAGCGTTTCCAGCTTCATCCTCAAAAAGCTACGGGCCAATAATTCCTCCAACACACAATGCACATCAAACAGCAAATTTCTGCAGATGCGTTGGTTTTTCGTGATTAGACGTAAATTTTTGCTACACCAAAGACAAACATTATGACGATTTATAAAGCTCGTCGTTCAATACAAGTTTTTTTTGCAAAAATCAGCACCAACTAAAACCTAATTCACAAATATAGGCGGTTTTTGGTAATTTGTTTCTTTAAGCTTCTGAGTCAATTTTATTTGTTTGTAAATGTAGATCATTTGTTAGTGTGTTGCGTAACGCCGTATGAAATATCAAATTTCTGTGAAAGCTGACTAATCAACTTGCTTCGTTCTTATTATATTGTCACCTGAACGACCTTGTTTCGTCAGTAACAAGATTACGCCCAACGATAGTCGAAGTTCTTTTTGGGAATTGATCGCCTGTTTGAATAATAAACTTAAATGATATTGAAGCTTTCTACGTTCACATAACGTAAAAGGCGCGCAATTCAAATCCTCAAGTTCATTTTGGTTACCTCATATTAGAATAATATACAGTAACGTGATCTATTCAACTACGGTTGTTCCTTTGATAGTTAATGATTTTAGCAAATTACAATTTTTATAAACCAAAAGACCAACTCTCTTCAAAGTTGGCTTCAAAAAATCACTCGTAGCTCACGACTAAACAATTGAGTTTCAAGTTATCCAGTTAAAATTTGTGCAAAAGTCATTGGAAATTAATATATAAGATTTACAAGACCATAAAAGTTTTGTTTTGTACTATGACAGCGCTGAGAATTAGTCCAGCAAAATGACCTGTAGCTTTCCAATAATTAGCCAGGAGGATCGATCATTGGACTTAAGATCTTGGGTATATTACTGCTGTTGCGGTTGCCACTAGGTCTAGCAAAACTTGGACAGCAAATTGTGGTACCGTTACCAATATTAATGCAGATGTGTCAATGTATGTATAGCAGAAACTTAACTATTGGAATAATATATGGATTGTGACAGAATATATTTTCATTCCGTGCATATGATTGTAGGGCCACACAATAGAAGCTTTAATTGTTTTTATTAAAATTGACATGATATTGTGAATTTTGCTTTTAACTGTGTTGAATAAGACACTTAAATTTATTTAAACTGCTTATTTAATTTATTTATAAAAAGTTAAATTAATTAATATGTACACACATATAAAATTACACTTTTAACTTCTGTTTATCTACAACGCAATTTATTTTTTACCAAAACAGTTTGCTTTGCTTTCTCGTATTCGTCTGGCTGCGTGCTATTTATACATCCAGCACCTGTTCTGTAATCTTCTCGAACCGCTGAAAATTTCACATTCCTTCTGGAATACTCATACATATATATACGCACTTCTAGTGCTCACAAGTTTTCAGGCATTACAAGAATCTTAATGGCAGCGGCTCGCACATCGAAGACGGCAACAACGAGGATAACTCTTGTGTTAATCCTGAACTTTGCAAGGTAACGGTGCCTCTACGGCGGCATAACAAAAATAAAATGATAAATGGGGTAACATAATAAAATGTGGGAGGACAATTTTTTTCTATTTATTTATGAATGTTACTATGTACAAAGAGAAAACTTTCGTTGAGTGCCTCTCTTTAGTTACTTATTAAAATGCACAGAGATGTTTTCATAACAGTCAGAAATATTCAGAATCTTTGTGGAAAATATAGTGGCTTAAACATTTTAAGTCTGTAAGATTGTCTAGCAGATTCACAGGGTATGCATTGGATAGATTGTTCAGGTATCTATCACTGCACTTGCTCACTTAAAATGTTAGCGCTTCTAACATTGTTCACCAACGCTTTCGGAACCTTCTAATTATTTAAATGATTATGTTGGCTGCTGTGTCCCATATTTGAAGAACGTACGTGCAAATAAATAGATTTGTTGTCCAGCAGCCTGTTCGAAAGCGATAACTTTGATCTACGATATAACTTGAAATCCATTTGTTTTTTTTGTAAGCACTGCTTCTTCATATCAGCACTTTGTCTAGATGTCAAGATGTTGTTGCAAATTAGACATTTTGAAAAGTCTCCTCCATCGAATATTCACCAAAGTTTGCTGCCCATTCTCACTGTTGAAAATTCGTAAAATGATTTTTAGAACATCACTAAGTGGATTTTCAATTTAGTTAAAAAGTTATCTTTGGGACAAGGTGCACTTTTAAGTTTACGGGTTCGTAAACAAAATAAAAGTCATCGCATATGGGTTCAGAAGATCCTCTCGTAATTTATGGAGAACAAGCGCATCCTCAATTACATTTTCTCACAACATACTTTTGGAAACGTTCATTATGCTTCTGGTAACTGAAAAACCACTGTCACACATTCTTTTACTACAGTTTGAAGTTTTAATTTAACTGATAGCATCAAATCTTATCCCGTGTGATCTGTTTTATAGAAAGGATGGATCTAGGTCACATATAATAAAATTTTTAAATATTTCTGTTAGCTTGTGCAGCAGAAACTAGAAATCTTGCGCATTCAAAAATATGAGTGGTTCTCGTCGGCTACCGGCTCAAACATGGCTTATCGTCGTTTCCTTTCTGCCACGAAGTATATGAACCAGTCTTCGACATATATACTACTCACCGCTTCGTTTACTACACACCTACATTTTAATGCATCTCCATCGCATTTTTCCCCAATTGCAATAGAATTTTGGTCCTTACCTGTCACACTAACTGCGATGAGGATCACGTGTAGTGCTTTTTGAAATATATTTTCTGAGTACTAATATATATCTAATAAATAATGTTGTAATTTATATATTGTTTTAGCAAGCCTATGGCTATCCTACCAAAATTTTGCTATTGTTTTTAATAATTTTTTTAACGTTGTCTTATCAAAACAGCTGCTTTAATATTACTAAGAAAATAATTTTATATATAACAGACATGTATTTTTATCATAATTGATCCCACAGATTTTGCCCAAAAATAAATTTCTTTTGGAAGACCGTTAAATAAAACATGAGATTTATATAACATACACGTGAAGATGACCATTTTAGTATAAACCTGTTCAGTATAGAAATTAGCAAAAACGTTTAGTATTAACTAGTTCCTAAACATATTATCTCAACTATTAAAAATATGAAAGCAAAGAGAAATATACAGTCTTAGTTACAAGAATTTGTAAGACAATTTATCAGTTACAAAACTTTTAGTAGACTTTTGCTTTCCCTGCACAAAAGGTAGCCAATCACCATAAATCTTAATAAGAAAGAAATTATCGCAGTAATAACAGTACCACAAAAAAAAAAAAATAGGCAATGGATTGCAAATGCATCAACAGAATAACGTTATTTAGTAGTTTTGTAAATACTTGCATCAACTCTTAAAATATTAGTTGTTTTGATGGATGTTGTAGTTTTAATGGAGATAATTGCAAATGGGGATTTTAAAATTATTTCTCTGTGTGTATCCCAATTACCTATTTGACTGATCTGGTAAGTGAGAACTAAATTTAAAATTTTCAATTTAATTACTCACTTAGGTGCCCTAAAAGATTTTCAGTTTGCTAATTATTTTACCATCTCACTTTGTATCCAAAATTATCTTTTCTACGAATGTATGTAGGTAAATTTAAATCAAGGTACAGTGGGTAGTCGATTAACAAACACAATGTTCGCTACCTAAATTGTTTGTTAAGCGATCGATTTAAGAGTTCTTAGAGTCCTTTTGTTATAGGACAATTTTTATGTTCTATTATGAGCTCTTCGATGTCCCCTTCATTCATCTCTAATTGTAGATTCCTAGCAGTTGTTACAATTCCATCTATAATTTCAGAGGAATCATCTCGATCTCTTTGAATGCAGAATATACACAGCTTTTTCCAAGCAAAATTAAATTATAGTTTGGTGACTTTGACCACGACATTTGAATTTCGGCTGAATCAACGAAGAGGTATTTACAAACAGAAACTAAATTGTCAGCCAGCATATTACCTTCAAGATCTTTTAGCTGTCCTGGTGCATTGTTCGATAGCAACAGTACTTTCAATGCCACCTCATCGATCTTATTAATCTTTGATTCCTTGGAGCACAAACGTTAAACAGCCGTTTTTTTAAAAAGAACCTGCGTGCCCCTTCATTGGATCTCCATGACATCACTTTTTTAATGCTTTAGGATTCTCAGAGAGATAGCCAAGAAGCGGCTTACGCTTCACGTTAGTTGGCAAAAGTAAGCTTAATCGGTCTTTCATGGGTTTGTCCAAAACTATTTTTCTTATCTTCCGTGATATAAATACAACTCAACATGTTCTTCCAAAATAATCCAATTAATCACAATTAAAATTTTGTTGCAAACAATATCCTTTTTCAATGAATTCTTAAAATTTGAGACAAAACTTCTCAGCTTCTTCTTACCTGCAGATACACATATTTAATGCCCAAATCTCCTTTTAAACTTTACAAATTATTCAGTGGTAGCTTTGAATTCTCTATGTGATGAATGCTGAGTTTGTTTCTTCAATTCTTCAAAATATTTCTTTCAATGGTACTTATACTAGTTATATCTCTTTTTATTTTCTGCTCTTTTCACTAAAATAAAATAAATTTTTTATGGATGGCACATCTTTGTCAACTGTTCTTGATTATATATTTTTTTAGCTAAATTCTGCCTACTACCCACTCTCTACCTTAGAAATTCTTTTTTGATTGAGTACTATGTTAAGCACAATTCTTGATACGCCACTTTTTTAAAATTTAACATTATTAAATCCTTTTTATAAAATAATGCGTTATCCAAATATATTCTAACACATTTTCGAATACGCCCTATAGGATTAGCGTCGCACAGACATATGCGTCCGAGAGTTTTTTTTTGTTACATACTCAACAGTGTCTTTTAGAAATAGCATACGTGTGCGGCGAACATTCTATGCTGTCGTTTCGAGATGTTTTTAAGTCTTTTTTGAAATGACGCCAAATAGACATAAATATCGCGCAGCGGGGTAGCAAGGGCATTTAAAATGGTTACAGCGAATCAAAGCGGATACAAGTGCGGTAGCTGGGTGCGTTGACATAAATAATTTATAATTTTACGTTATTTGTTGTATGTGTGCTACTATATATATAAATAGTGTTGTGATTCTGATCGCTTGTAAGTAAAATAAATCTGCAAAGCTTGCAACGCATAGCGAAGTGGCGAAGCAGTCTCCCAAACTAACGCTGACCTTTGACCAATCAGTTTCAAAATCACTAGCAAACAAGCCTTTTTGGTCACCTGTCGATTGGTGAAAACAGAATTTGGAAATTCCCAGCCGTTCTCGAGTTTTTGCTCGGACGGACGGACAGACAGTGACTCCGCTTCGCTTCGCCACTTAATAAAGAAAAACATAACAACAAAGAATGTGCTACTGTTCGATTTTAAAGTTGGCGACCTCTTAAGTGAACTGGAGGAAAGGAAATTACTGGAAAAAATATATAATATATATGATAGCTTCGCCTTATTGGGCGCTAGCGAGGATCTGAAATGTCTTTATTTTGAAATTTCGGGAGGTTTGTCTGCGATGAGCGACATGCTGAACGAGTTAAAATCATATTGTAACTCTAATAGAGCAGACTTTAATTCGAATATAAATAATGTAAAAGTAAATTTTAACTCGAATATAATATAGTTGGCTTCGAATATGGCACATATGTACTCACATGTAGTTAATACAACTAACAAAAATTTTTGAAAACCAACTTAGAACATAAAGCGATGAAGTCCAAGAATAAATCAAAAACGAAATAAAGATAACACAGAACGAGAAAATTGATGCTTTTGAAGAGAAAATAAAAGAAATTGAGAGTAGGTTCAATGCTCTCGTCAAAATCACTTCTGGTAACGTGTCTAACGAAGGCTGCCAAGATAGCCGGCAGGTAAAAGGGCCATTACTGAGTGACGACTTGATGAAGATTAAAGTTCAGTGTCTAACGTTTGATGGTAAGTCTTTTTGTACAAATTATCAAAAAAAGTTTGAAGAAAAGGCAACTACTTTAATTCTTGGTCTGCGTGGCATGCTTTCGATATATATTACTAATGTGCCTAGAACGAGCAAAAAAGTTACAGCCAGGTCATCAAATGACTTAAAATGCGTTACGGTCACGCTGATCTAAAGCACATAAACTGGGCGAAACTCTTCAAGAATTTGAAGCAGACATAACCCGTCTTGCTCGCATTTTCTACCCAACAGCACCAGATGACTTCTTAGAGGTATTGCTATGCGAATACTTATTGATGTCATCAACGATCGGGAGATTCAAAAAGCGATGAGGCTGGCTAGACCAAAGCAGTTATTTCAACGACTGAAAATCGCCAATCTGAAAATAAGTCTGAAAAAGTGCTCTTTTTTCAGAAAGAAAGTAAACTAGCATGTAGTCAGTGATGAGGACATAGCAGCTGACCCAGAGAAAGTGTGAAGAAATGGCCAAAAACGAATACGAGATTAGACTTTTTTTAGAATCGTGCACTTACTATCAACGATATATGTTTGTATTTGCAATATTACAAAGCCTCTGATACGAATAACGAAAGAGGTCCGAAGTTTTGAGCGAAGCGAAAAGTGTCAATAAGCTTTTGAAAATATGAAAGTGCCTTGTTAAATGCACTAATGCTGAGCTACCCACAGCGAATACAAAAGTTTATTTTAGATACAGATGCGAGTAATGTGGAAATCGAAAGCGTATTATCAAAGCTACAAAAAAGTTAAGAAAAAGTCATTGGCTATTTCAGCGACGTGTCATCGAGGCCTGAAGACAACTATTGTTTAACTAGCAAAGAGCTACTTCCTGTTGTCAAATTTGTCAAGACTTTCATAAATATTTGTATGGCAAAAGGGTTTTTTTGAAGACTGATCATTCTGCATTTAAGTGGCTCTTGAATTTTAGAAATTCGGTGGCCACTGCAGCTACTGTAGTCGTTCAGAGGGGAAAATGGCCCCTACGCTGCGAACGGCCGTGACTGATGATTTGCAGCAACCCAGAGAGTTAAAACGTCACCAAAAAGAAAACCCGACTTTGTAGTATGTCTGGAAGAAAACCGAACTGGACAGAAGTGGCTCCGTGTTCGTCAGCAGTAAAATCGTATTGGGTACAATGGGATTCCGTCGTAGTAGACGATGATATCTTACAGTCCGTAGTGGAGAGCGAAGACGGATCTCAAAGGAAAATCTAGTTCTTGACTCGAAAAAAAGTTTCAGGAGTGTTGCAACATGATGGTGTGTCTGGTGGCCATATAATAATTTAAAAGACTTTAGAGAAGGTTTATGATTTACTGGGTGAGTTACTGCCGGAAATGTATATTACATAGAGAAAGTCGAAGGCGGTAATGGGACAGTACAACATCGGAAATTTGTAGTTTTAGTTAATTTTCACGAATTAGTCACCACTGTAAGGACCGGTTGTATAAAGATAAGTTAACCTGTTGTTCCGTTAAGCCTGGTTTAACTCTCAAGCCTAAGGTTAACTACGGCTTAGTGCTATATGCGTTGCACAAACCAAGATCAGGGCACAGTCAGTTAAACCACAATTGGTATTGCAAACGTTTCTAGGAAAGAACAAATTCTCTAAATTTATATATTATTTCAATGTGTTGCGTCATTACTCTTATAATAACAGGCGCTGCAAAAAATATGTTTGAATATCTCGGCTCTTTTGGCAAGAAATAAAATTAGGTGCTTAATTAATGATTTATAATAAGCAATAAATTATTTATTTTAAAAAATACTATGGTGTTTGAATTAAATCTAAAAAATCAATAAAAATT
Source organism: Sinelater perroti (assembly GCA_036346155.1). Lineage (NCBI taxonomy): Eukaryota > Metazoa > Arthropoda > Insecta > Coleoptera > Elateridae > Sinelater > Sinelater perroti. The sequence goes on from JARFIY010000189.1 coordinate 17,230,062, forward strand.
ATAGTTATTATATGATAAACAAAGAAAGTATTTAACTCAAAATATGTAAAACAAATTTTTTTTAGAAAAGTATTGAGTTTATATAATATTTTTTAAACATTAATTTAATTGTATTCAAAAATTATTTAATATTGCAGTCTTACGAAAGATGAAGACCATTAAAAAATATAATATTCTTTATATGAAAATAATTTGTATTTCAGAAGTAAATTGGTAAAGGCATTTTTAGAAATGTTGACTATATTACTATTGTATACAATTATACAGGTGGTGCCACAGTAAATTTTAAACCAAAGTTAAACCGTCAAACCCTATTTCAAGCTGATCTGAGTTTAAATACGGTTCGGCGTATTGCACAACTGTTGCTTAAATCCGGTTTAACTCCGATTCCTTGGTAACTAGGCTTTATGTAACCTGCCCTAAAGAACATTAACATTACAATCCGCAGTCCGAACTATTCGTTAGCTAATTACCCACTGTACTTAAAGTCAAATGTTCTTTGTTAAAAATAATTTCAACACTAAGTAAACCTTCCTAATTCTAATTTACATCTTTATAGATTGTTATATTAAAAAAGATTTATGTTAACTTTATTGTAGTTTATACTTTTCATGTTGTAATTTTCTTAAAAATTAACAAAAGACATTTGTCTAGTATAAGTAACAGATAAGATATTAAGCTGAAGTCTTACATTCAACGTGAAAGGTTTTATGAATAGGCAAAAACGACGTTTTATTGAATTTCTACGTAGCTGTAATGACGTGGGTTACATGAAATTTCCCTCACAACCTTTAAGCTGTCGCTGATGGCTAGAGATTCGTTCAGTTCAATTTTCTAAATTCTTAATTAAATTTGTAGGTAGAACTCTCATTAGTCTGGTAATCCCTGTCGTGTAGTCGAATTACCCGGTACAGATTACAGCCGCATTACTTGTATTTACCTCTTAAGTATCAGATTTATGGCAGCGCAACTTTGCCGCCCCGCGCGCGACACGTCCCCGAACAAAAACTGCGCAACTCGGGATCGCATTTCGCGCGAACTTTGAGCGTTATGTAATTAGGAGGCGCGCACATTAGCAACGGCGGCCACATATTTTATTCTGAAACAGCGCACATATTAAGTTCGCAATTAAATTAGCTTTAAATTATAAGCTCCGCAGACAGCGGCGGATAATCCCGCGGCAAATGCAGTTGCAACTTTGCTCTACTTAAATTAGCGGATTTTCCGAACCTGCGAACTCAGGTCTGCTTTTATGCTGTTTCCCGAAACAGGAATTATTGCGCTGCGGCAGCCCCGCCGCGCCGCGCCGTCTTCCTTCGACTAATTTTGAATGCGCGGAGAATGGTATGATTTGTTTTGTACGGCGGAATACAACTTGCAATCACGAATAGCTATTGTTCTGGGAACAATTCCCGAAACGAAATGTGGAATTTATTTAAAAACTTTCGGCACAAAGCAGCCGCTGGGAAAGTAATATTCACGAAGCCCCTTTGAGCAATTCATTTCATTCTGTATTCAACAATAACAATAATTTTAAAATAATCTCATTGTAAGTTTGAGATTTTTTGTTTATGCATTTGAGGCTTTAAGGGGCACCCCTTTACAACTCCGACTGTGTTGCAGATCGAAATGCGCGCTTTGTATGAAAATAGACTACTGAAACGTGATGGTACTAGGCAACGTTGCTTGAACGCGCAGTGATGGACGTGGTAGTTCCTTCAGAGGGAGGAAGTGTTTGCTTTGGACATATATGCGAGTTTAGCACCCATGTGCAAAAACTGTGCGTTCCTGAAACCGAGCCGAAACTGAACCGAAAGGTGGCAAGGGTTATACTAATAGAAGCAAAAGCATCAGGCAGCCGACAAATGTACAAAAGTTATATATTCACTGTATGTATGACATAATAATTGCAAACAGGCGAATCACATTCGAGCGTTGGCGGATGCAACAGGTTTGCCTCCTGAAAGTTTGCATAACAGACAAAGGTTTGTGCACAATGAGTTCGCCATACTCTCGTTGCTCAACAGAAGCAAAAGAGCATAAGGGTGTGTTAACAAGTACTCCAAATGTATAGCTTAGATCCGAAAACGAGTTTTAGTATCTACAGATAATTGCAGCAAAGCAATTATGGTTCTGGCGCGGACAAAGTGACGGCAATAGGATAGCAATTTTTTACTCTAAAAGAAATGGCGATTATCTTTTGAAATCTGAAGTAGATTTTTCTGAAGGATCGACAGCTCTCTTGCGAGAGAATTATCAGTGAGCAGTACTGAAACGATTCCGCCACAGGAAATGAAGACTATGCGTTGCTTCAATATAACAATACTGGCTACATAAGTGGACCGGAAGATATCTATTGCGAACTGGCAACTCTGCATAAGCTAGGGACAATCTGACGATTGCATAATACAGTTTTAAATTTTGACGGCTTATGTTGTGTCATACAGACGCTATTTGTTTTGTTGAGATTAAGTTGAAAATTTCCTCTCGGCCAACAAATGGAATTAACTCGTGAATGTTTTCGTGCGATGATTTTTTAGGACTTCGGCCTCGATTATTTCAACAACAGTGCATCGATTAATTCACTTCGACTTTTGGTGATGAAGATCCATATAGAGCCACTGTTCAACCAATGTAATCGCGGTCGTAGTTGGCTGGCGGATGAATTTAAAATCAGCTGTGGTGCCAGCAGACATCGATACTGTGCGCGAACTGATAAAGAAAAATCATTATGTGACTTATCGTGAAATTCAGGCATCGTTCGGCTCTAGTATGACAAACATATTTTAGATATTGCATGGACATTTATCTGTGAAAAACCTGTGTGCACTTTAGATCCCGCGTAAGTTCGCATCGCTCAAAAATAGACTCGTGTCCATTAGTAGAAATAAATGCTTAAGAAATACGACCGCGATGCTTAAAAAACAGTTTGCAACATTGTCTTGGATGTATACGTATGAGCCAGAAAATAAACAGCAGTCGACTGTATGGGTTTTCGAAGATGAAGTACTTTGAAGCAAATGGTCACCTATTTTTGGGAAAACTAGACATGTTGCAACGGTGGTTTTAGATAATCATAAAATAGTCAATTTTGAATGGTGCACAACCATTTGTTTAACAGAAGTCTTCGCAGTAATAAGAAGAACCCATGCGTGACGGCGGATCGTTCTCCACCATGCTAATACGAGCTTAGACACATCGACGCAAACAATTGATTTGTTGAGCACTCAAAACGTCGATTTGATGGATTGTTCGCATTACTCATTTCTAGATTAATAGAATTTGAGTTCTACATTACTTTTGTAGAGAAGTATAAGATATACGAAACTATAACATTGATTAGCTTGATCTTAATTTATAATATAATATGCAATTTAACATTAAAAATATAGCATTAACAACAGCAAAATCTATATTAATTTGCTATAGAATATTTACTAATATCATATAATAAAAAATGAATAAAAACATAAACCAATTATTTCTATCAATATAGACAAAGTAATTTTCTTCAAATACACAATTTAAAAAAAAACAGTAAAACCGGAAGGACAACACTTGAGAAGCCTTTTTGTTCTAGAGATCAGAGAATTTAGGCTACAATTTCTTATATGACAGCTTACATAAAGTAAAGGGGTTTGACTTATAGGTACATAAAATAATATTAAGAGTATTGAACTACTACAACCATAATTGTTGTTATAAATTCCACATACCAGTATAAAATCAAAGAGTTTCTTACAAACTACACAATTATAAACATTAGGAGACCTCAATTTTAGTATTGTGACCAGGGAGTTGGGCTGCTAGCTTCTATAGGTAACCCTGTATAAGAGAGCAGTAAGGGAGTAATTACTACCCCCTCTATCTCTTCACAGAAGCTGACTACTAAAGCTAACCTTGTACAAGATAGTAGAAGAAGGCAAACAAAATCTTTATGGAAGAAGAGGACCACTACTGTCGACTACTTTAGCTGACTTGAGGGCGGCTAGTTTTGGGGAAGCTTCCTCTTCAGATATATAAAGAGTAAGAGGGGTCATTTGGAGGAAAGTTTACAAGCTACCCCCAATCCCGAAAAGAAGTCAAGACAGCAATTAGGTCAACAACAACCTAATACCGAAGGCTCTAGAGAGACTCTCAAAAGGCACCTTTGGGTAGCTATTGTAAACCTAGTCAAGCTGAAACACTACAGACAGCGGTGCTCAAGGTTTTGAACACATATATTTACCCTAGCAAAATACCAACCCGTACCCATTTTTAGGGGATGGCAGTATTCCGGAAAAATTCTTAGATTCACCTGTGAAGGCGATTATGCTTTACAGCGTCTAAAACAGGCGGTTGCCAACTTTCCCTCCTCGTTGAATAAAGCTCGTCTGGACGTCGCGCGGGTGAATCGGCTGCCTAGGTTGAGAAAAGTGGCCCCGTGGATTCCAGGGAAACCTGAGGCCACAGAAACCGCCATTTGTAGGCTGCCATTGCAGAACCCCTGGGCCAAAATAACAAAGGAGAAAAACTGCTGCATCAGTTCTCCGCCTTAAACAATAAATTTCAAAGAGAAACAATAGCTAAAGAAGAAGGGTGTTGAGACTGCCATTTAGAAGACGGCAGAGTACGTTTTTCTCGAATTTTCTGCGCTTGCTCCAATTAGAAGGGGGAGTTCTGGCTTAACATGGCCCGTATCAGCACTACCCCCCTGACGGACATCCTTAAGTCAGGTTGGTTTGACTAATGGGCACACGGGGAAATGCGGCAGAGGAGGTAGGTACATTGGTCCCAATTAAGAACTAAGTGCACGTGCTTTGTTACTCTCCATTGTACATCCAGAATCGAAAATATAATTTAAAAAATGTATCTTGTAAACCCTCAATTAAGTTAATATGTTGTAACTGCGAGCCAAAGTAGCGTGCAATATTCTAACATTGGCCTTATTATCGCACAGCATTAGTGTTTTAGAGAAACATACTCTTAAATTCTTTAGAATACTTATGGATAAAGTCTGAAGTTTTGTAAACTTTGGCTACAACACAAGTAACTTTGTTTTTAAAATTTAACTGACTATCGAATATTATACTTAAGCCTTTATTTTATACAGGGTAATAAAAATTTGTTGTAAAAGAACTTTTACTAAATAATAAATAACATTATAATAATACTAAATAACATTACAGAACACATATTAAAGTTTAACAATGATCAATAATTTTTACTGAATTTGTTTAAATTATGTCAAAACTCAATAAAACTTTTAGGTTATTGACAATACTAAACAATTTAAAATTGTCAACTAACAACAATGTATATATTCAATCTTCATCACTAGAAAATGTATAAACAGGAGCAGTTTTGGGTGGAACCCATGGGCTACACTAGATCTTTATGCAAATTATCTTAAAATTTACTATTTAATTTAAGAATCAAAACTCTTTTAGACAGGTAACTTCTCAACCATTATAGTAAACTATTAGATATACCATAAGCCTTTAGCTTATACAGCAAGAGACACTTTACCAAACATTAAGTCTATTTGGGTAGCTGCAGATTCGAAAGCATTAGTGTAATTGTAATATGCGACATGAGTATTTTTTCAAAGAACTGGGACAGTAATTAGCTAATCTAGTTTTTTCATTTTTATAAATTGAGACGTTACAAATTTTTTCCATTTATCAAGATAAGTGTTAAATATTAATAACAAATTAAAAGTTCTACAGAGAAGACTTTTACAGAAGTTCTTCTTCAAGTACGAACAGAGTCGTAGTGCCGTACTCAAAAAATAGCTTGAAACAGTTATACGAGAACTACTTGAGTGATGATACATGTATATAGACATCGAATGTATGTTGACTTTTTCCAAACAAGAGATTCATGAGGAGGAAATAACTGATGCTAATGTTAATTTGTACACCACATGTATTGACTGTTTATTTATAATTAAAACATTAAAATAATTTTTTATTAACTAACAGAAATAAACTATATTGTGTGTTAGTTGCAGCAGTCACAATCACTGTTTTCGGTTGTACTGTCAATTAAATAAATCTTCTTGTCACTATGCCCACCAGCTTTCAAAATATGCATTTATATTTGTTAACAAAAAATACGCTAATATCTAAAATTTACAAATAGTCGCACAAATGAGAACCAACCAAGTGTTATATTGGTAGAACTCCTAACTGCCTTAATTTCCGATCCGAAACCAGTGATTTACAAATTTTGTATATGACGGATCTCAGAATATTTAGCTGGTATTTAAATGAATAGCTACTCTTTGATATCCTTTCAACTAATAAGCGAAATGCTAATTTTTTCTGAAATTATGATGCACTCACATATATTTTAGTCCAATAGTTCATCTGATCACAACAATCTAGAAAAATGATCAAAAAACTAGTAAAGTAGTTTCAAAACGTTTGCTGTTCTTTTGATTGAACCACCAAGAAGGAGTTTATAATTTTATTGTGCGTTTCTTCAAAACTTTAAAGTACTCTGATGTACTTGGATGTAAATGGTGTATGATATTCTTGGTCTGATTTACTCGTGAATAATCAAACTGGTTTAAACCGGAAAAATATAGCCAATTAACATCTCCTATTTTGATCTTCGGTCCAGAATAACGATATTCAGTATAAATCAGTGCTTTAAGATTATACTAGGAAAAAGAAGGCCTTTCCTTAAATTATCCAAAGCCTATACAATGTGACAGCGCAATAGTAGAACGTACGCTGTCTAAGCCAAAAACTCTATGGGATTATCATCAAAAATATGGCACATGTCTGAACATTGTTTAAGCACTGAATTGCTAATTACATTTATTTTTACTTATATGTAACGGGATGAATTAACATCTTATTCTCATCCTCAAAATAAAGTTCCGGAACACTTTCTTTCATCAAAGACTCTATCACTTGTTCAGCCTAGTAGTTTACATTAATTTTTTATTTTTATAGCAGTTAGATTAGTTTTACGAATCTCTTACCGAGATTATTTCGACTATTATGAGCCAGAACTGAGCCGTTCTTTTGTTTTAAAAATAGGCGTTTTAGGTACGGTCTTATCATCTTTGACGTAGCAAAGCGTGCGCTGCCCGCTCCAGTAGTCCACTTCAACCACGCTTTATCCAATGACATCACATACTTCTATCTGTGATCCCCACGTTTGCGATCTACAAAAGTTAATATTTTTTGTACTTGAACTATAAGATTCTTCTCCTTATTTTTCTTTTTCTTTTTTGCTCTAACGATTTCACGTTTTTCTTGCAGTGCAATTTGCATTTAAGGGCAAAAAAGTCGACTCACTTGCTGCATTTTGGTCTCCTGCTTCAGTCTAAAAAAGAAATGAACATAAAAACAGTAACAAAGAAGCATCTTTATTATCGGGCTTTAAAAAACTGCTGCTATTGCATTAATGGGATGACGCATTCAAAAAAATTATATTACAAACAAGGTTTTGTGAATCTTGCTAATTGGAACGTACGTGTGCGATGATTGTGATTGGCCTACAGTACGCCTGCAATCCGGTTATCTCAGTCACTTATCCAAACGTAAGTGCTTGAGTGATTTACAAGAAAATTCAGTCAGAGAGTCGTGGCAAATCTACTAAATCTGAGTCGATCAGCTGTGTCGAGTGTGTAGCGTCGGTACTCGGAAACCGGTAGCTATGTTCACCAGCAAAGAGACAGCCGTTGGTGCGTAACAACGGAAAGAGACGGCCAATTTCTCATCTCAATATTTCTCATAAATCGACCTCAAGCAAGAGCTGAGTGCGGTCACAGGTGTGGTCGCCAGCGCTTGGATAGTGACTGAACTGACTAGCTGACAAGCTGACTACAGTCCAGAAGCAAATGCGACTGAAATTTGCTTACAAAGTCAGATTACGGAGTCAGATATTATTTACCGACGATTCCAGGATGTTCCTACAAGGTAACGACAGGAGATGTCCGGTCTATAGAAGGTTAGGAGGGCAATTTGCTCATTGCTGTAATCAAGAAACTGTCGCATATGGAGGTGACCCTTGCAAGCTCTGGACGGGCATTTCGTTGCACGGAAAAACTGAGCTGATTTTTGTGGCTAATGGAGGACACGGAGGAGGTTTGACAGTGGGACCGCTACATCAGGGAAATTCTGGAAAACATGTTGTTTCGTGTTCGGGATTGGTTGGTGAAGACTTCATGTTAATGTACGACAATAAACGATGCCACACTGCGCGAGTGGCCACTACCTACTTAGTTGACGTCGGTATACCGAAAATGGACTGGTCTCCGTGTAACCCAGACTCGAATTCAATTTAGCATGTTTGGGATGAGCTTAAGCAAAGAATTTGGGCCAAAAATCTTACTCCAGGGAACATGATGTAACTGAGTGCGACGTTGATTGAAGAGTGGGAAGCCGTCCCTCAAACTAGCATAGGAAAAGTTATCCGATCCAAGCGTAATCACTTGGAAAGTGCAATTAGGTGTAGAGGTGGCAACACCTTTTTCCTTTCATCTCTTTTGTGTTACACATATTCTTAGGCTCATAACTTTGTCAGAACAGGTCCGATTCCAATCAAAGTGATATCATTTGAAACTACAGTTTTTAAGCTTTCAAATAATACACTGAACTTTACTTTGAATGTTATCGGAGTAGATACTCACAAAACTTGAGCATGTTGCTTTATGAGGTATCTTTGTAAGTATGCCGCTCAAAAATTGCTAAGGAATGCTTTGGGTTTAAAAATGCAATCATAGATTTCCACAGTGGATAACATTTTGTATGGCACCCAAACTATTGTAAAGTTCAGAGAATTTTAATTAAGCTCAGATGACTATTGATAGACAGAAATTCGAACGTAATCATGGATTTGTTTTTATTATTACTCATTAATATCTATAATTATGTTACAGTAACTAGCAATACCATCAGGTAAGTTTAATAAAGTAACATTAACATGCTGATACGAACAAATTTTTTGACCGAACAGAATCAGATCTTCAGATGTAATTATAGTGTCTTAATATTTGTTAGTATTTTGAGTAAAGTTTATCGTATAGGCATGGTAATGGCGTCAATCAAAGTTTTCAGAGTGCAACACAAAGTTTTGGAAAACTAAGGCAATTGCACATCAAGAGATTTAAACGTTTTAGCATTTATAGTTTAGTGTTTGGTTTTACCCATTTAGTCTTCAATATAGACAACGCAGTCACAAAGAACCATATGCTTTGGTTTAATCTGATTTTATTATTTATTTTAATGCATTGGGAGTACGCGAATACATTTTGCAGAATTGTTTTATTTATTTAAAAATAAATTAACACGATATTCAGTTTGACGTCCCTAATCTTCATTATTTTTTCATTAAGTTAATCCTACTGGTTTATCCGTTTATTAGAAAATCACTGTTGCGTTAGTTGTATTATTGGTCATTGCTTTAATATTTCTTTTTACAGCAGATTATTGATTTATTAAACAACAAAAATAATTGGCGGAAAAGGCGATTGCTGAATATACAATATTGATCAGTTGGTTCTTAACAACTTTAATTAATTTTTTGCTAATCTGACTTTAGTACAAATATTACAAACTTCAAATAGTTGCTTAGTGCCAAATCAGAGCGCTATAAAAAAGGCCTGTTAAATTTAGAAAATGTGCCGTTTAGTTTATGAACCTTTTGTACCTCGTTAACCACCATTCTATTAACATAAAACATTTGACACCACAAAATACAATAGCCAAAACTTATTGCGTTGGCTTGATTTTTTTAAATAAAGCTTAATAATAATTGTATGCCACTGATAATTTCCGAAGATCTTTAGTAATTACAGTCACCAAATCTTTCTTGAAAAGTAGTTCCATGTATCGTTTTTTATGTGAATAATATTGGAATCCAGCGTGTTAACATTTTAGTCGTTTCCAAAAGTCTTCAAAACAATTGTCTTACATATTTACACCTTATTTACAACCACCTTTGATCTTGGATCTAATAAAAACAAACATTTTTTATTTTCGCTGTGATGGGTTGTCACCAGATAGAATTTCGTATTTCAGTTTAATTTTACCCATTTTAGTATTATTAAAGCTGATGAAGTTATTTTCATTGTTTTACATCGTGTTTTAAGTTAGTGAATTTTCTACACTGACACCATGGAGAAGAAAATATTTGATTATTTCAAATATTCCATAAATATTATTTTACCGTCTACTAATAACTTTTAGCAACATTTATTTGGATTTCTATCTTCCGCTTAATTCTTTGTTTATACATATCAATGATAAATAAATTTAAACTCTCTTCAACTAATTAATAAAGAAATAAAGCTTCTAAATGTAAATTGTAATACAGCTGTTATTGTTATGAGTTTACATAAACGCGTAGCCTTCACAAGTTTATTACATAAAACAAGAGCAGCTCTTCGCATCTCTACTCTCTAAATAACTGGAGAAACGTACGCACTTCACATAACATTAACTTCTTCTCACAAGTAAAGCAAAACAAAGGACAATTATAAATGGAACCAACTGCTAAGTCTCCTGAAAATGAATTGCGAGCGCGCTCGACGTCGCTTCAAGCACAATTACGCGTGTTTAAACGGCAGGCAAGTTCCAGCACTGTGAAAGAACTGCCAATCCCGCCTGGTGTAAAAATGAGCCGCTTGCATCAATTTTGCCCCTTACGGCCCCGTCTAAGTTGATAGCAGCAATGCTAATTTGTTAAATACGAGTTTGCCGTTAATGGATTGAACCGACGCGGCTTTGGATTAAACAGCAATTGTCTGCAAATACTAATAAATTAAGGAGACAGTACCTCTCCCCAAACAATAAATTAACAAAAAGTAATTAAATACCACCATCAACTTGAAGACGGGCGTAGCAGATTGGAACGTGCACATTAAATTTAACTTCGTCAAACTAATGCTTGTAATGTAGCAGTTACGCAAGTACATCAACTTCGAGACAACTGTAATGAGTAATGTTTGCAGAAATGTTTCATTGCCTGAACAAAAAACATCGCTGAGGTGATATTGACGTGCAGATTACAAAATTCAAGATTTTGAGGTTTTAAAAATGTTTCTATGTCTGCGAGATCAAATTATACTTTTTTGGTTATTTTAAACATTTAAGTCAGGCTGGCTTTAAATTTGGCAGGAACACAAACGTTACCTAATCAGAAGGATAGAAATATAAAGTTAGTTTACATATTTTTTTGATGACAACCCTAACTGTCCAGAAGAGACTAAGGGTTAGGTGTCAAAACATCTTTGAAGAAATAGCAGCATTTTCTAGTCTGAAAGCTGTACTCGTAGTGTTTTTGTGACTCACAACTGTTATGTTATTGTTCCTAAATCATTTCTTACAGACACCATCTTGTGATAAAACGCTTTATCATACTGATATGATGATCTTTAGGAAATTGTTCTTCTGTCTCGCACAGAACAAAATTGGTCAAAATGTCCTTACACCATTTATAATACTCGTATTTTTAATTTTATAATTTAATTTTACAGAAAAACATAGTGTAATGCCACTTTTTTTAAATTTCACTATTGATACTATACATTTCAACATGAATTCTTTCTCAGATCACATCCAAATATTTTTATTAGATTGCCATACACTAATTCGTAATTCGTCACTGTAACTACACCTTCCCGGTCCAAAGAAGTCGCCTTTTATACAAGTATTGGACAAAATGTGACAAGAGGGCTGTCGAATATCATGGTATACCACCCCAAATCGTAATAGAGCCGTCACCATGTTTGACGAAGACAGTCCAATCAATGGTTCAGAGGGTCTTCGACAAACAAACACGCGTCCAGTGGTGACAAAAAGACTAGAGTGTGAGTTGTCCTCCAACGTCCAGTTTTTGTGAAAATTGCACCATGCATGTTGCCTTTGAGAATTTCTATCTATCATTAGGGGCTTGGTATGCGTAGAATTAGCCAAACCAGCATTAGTACAGGCTACAGAATCGCTTCAAAGCGCCCTATGCTCTATAAGGAGTATAAAGGAACGACGACGACGACGATTAGGGGTTTGGCAATAACAACTTCCATGTGTACATTTTATATAGTTTCCACTTTACTTTTTCAAATGACATTAAGATGTTTAGGTACTGATTAAGTTCTGTAGTTACCTACTTGGTCGTTTTTTTCTGCGACGTCATAGTGTGCTTTAAGACCCGGCGGTCCCTATCCTGCAGCTTTGTCTTTTGACTACGATTATGCTTCGCGGATCCTGATTTACCGTGCACTGTGTATGGGGTGATGACTTTTGAAGGAGTGCCTTATGCTACACGTTACGCACGTTACGTACAACGTCGCTGTTTTGCTTACAGATGATCCAGCTACAGGGGCATTAGACCTGTTTGAAACTCCATCAAGTCGTACATACTGGTCACTCAGCACACCTGCACAACATCCACAACCACACTGCCCCACTCTACTATTAGTACATAATCCATACTACCTACAACAAACAAAATACAGTTGATTTATACAATGCCCAGTGTTATCAGGAACAGTGAAAATATGTTTTACCTTTGCAAGTATTTCTATTACTTTGTTCAATATCTGTACATCTACAACCATTCACAGCAACTTCTTTGGTTATCTAGCGGCTGCTCAATTATGGGAAACCGATAACAGGCCACATATGAAGTCACCCAGCTTGTCTGACATCTATCCTACTCTATTTAATACTTAGTTATCAATAGGGTCCTTACGTTTGTTGGTGAGGTCATACCAACATTTGTCAGTTAACCAATTGGAGCTACGTTCGCATTTTTTTGGTCAGATGGTGTACATAATTATACTTTTCTTGCTTTATATGGAGTTTTTCTTTTGGCACACTCTGCTTGTCTTTTCGTCCGTACACCTGTTTGTTTAGATAACTGCAAGCATAACATCCCCTATATGTATCGACAAAAGTGGTTTATTTACATGCCCGTCTTCCGGTAGAGTAATTTTGTTTTTCAGACCTTGTGATTACATTTATTATCTTTTCTTCAAATATATTTTACAATATATATGGTGTGGCGGCCTTTTCGCCCTTGAACCGCTTTATATCGCGGCGGCATGCGGGCCTTTGATATCTGCCACGTTTTGCCGTCGCACACATACGGCATGGGCTTTTGCCCCGCAAGCATTCATGCCCCGCAGCTCGGCCAGTTCGGTCGTGTCTTAGTCCGCATAAATTCGCATTTCGCATCCCCGCAAATTCACGCATCGCAGCTCAGCCAATTTGGTCGTGTCTCAACATCCCGCAGACACCAGATCCGCAACGCAGAGGTGGCCACCTTGGAATCGCCGACGAAGCCGAAGCCGAAGCCGATTCAGGTGAGCGATTTGGCAATTCATTGGTTGATATCGGTAGCCGCCCCCATCCGCTAACGCGACGGCCGTTTAAGGGACGATTTGGCCTTATCGGCTGACCTTCCACTACGGGCCGTACTACGTTTCCACACCGCACCACGAGAGCGGCTATTTACACGCCTGGCTCTCCATTTTTTGGTCCTTACGAGCCGCATCGGTATCGTATCCCACACCGCATCCACGAGAGCGGCTATTTACACGCCTGCCTCTCCAATATACATCCAAAATAATGGATCTCAACCTGCTTTGTCTTTTACAATAATGTAAAGGTGTATTTGGATATCTATTTTTATTTTTCTGTGCATGTCATATTTCATTGGATATTCTACGATAAGCATGTTTCTGCATCATTATTAAAATTCCTACAAATCTTTCAGCTTCCATACCGATATCTTTCTTGGTATCTCCTAATTTTTTTCTCTAGTTTTTCGTTTTTTTATATTTTATTACTATAAGGCAACTTCTTTAGACTAATTTTGTTATAAAAATGTTTATTGTGGATTTATTTTATTTTTACTAAAAGGATTGTTTTGAAAATATATTTATTTACATTTATACATGAAAATTTTTTATCAAACATATATTCTTCTTGGATATTGGACTTTATGCACAATTTGCATTTGATTGTAATTCTGTTTTATTACATCTTAAATATGTCGTTCGGTATGGCTATCTTTTGAATACACTAAATCTTTTAATATAATTTTTTTTTTAATGCATTTGCGAATTGCTTCTTCATTAATGTTCCTAAAACGTAAATACCAAAACTCAAAGTATAATTTAGGACATTTTTAAATCTAAGTAGATCATCACAGAAACTACAGGTGTTGCGGCATAAACGTGCTCTTACTCTTGAAACCTACATTTGGAATAGGTGGTGAGCTCACTAATACCCAACTAGGAGCGGACTACTCAGCGTTTTTAGTATAACAGATTTTTTTAGTCATATCGTGTAAGTAGTTTTCTGCACAGTACCTTCAGTACGTTCTATGACTTGTGTATTGTATTTATCATAAAGGTTTAACTAGAATTTTATCTTATTTCTGTTATAGACCCTATCAAATTTTTGTTTTAATTTTTAAAGAATAGCTTCTACATTTTAGTTGAAGCTAACTGTTTCTGCGTTTACAAAATTACTATTTAAGAGAATTTTCTTCAGCCTATTCAAGATTTAAAAAAGGTTTTTTATGATAAAAACAATTTATTATTGAACAAACTGAAATCTTTCCTATTTTTATATAGAATTTAGATAATTGTAATAAATTGTTTAATATAAAAATAAACAGTATTTTAAAATTTTTTTCTTTGTTAGTTCATCTGCGTTTTTATATAGCTCTCGATACATTTTTGAGACAATCTTTTTATTTCCAGATATGCTCTACTGACCCTAATTTACATACGGTTGTTAACAGGTTTGTCCAAAAATCTGTGCATATTTATTATCTTTAGTCGTAATATGTCTTTCAAGTTATAAGTCGAAACTTCGTACTGAGTTTTAATAAGTACATTACAAAAATGTTTACATTTCGCTACCTCCTACAATATTGCTTACATACCAAAATACTCTTCAAGTTTATTGATCAGCTCCCGTCACTTAAAGTCAGGTCGTACCGAAAATAAATAAAATTTTAAAATTGAAGGTGATTGTATGTCAATTACAGATAAGGATAGTCATCCTGATCTTAGAGAGATTCCACACTGAAGTGTCTTCTTTCCAACTATCATACTACCTAAGTATGTTGTATGATATGAACACCCATCTCCAGCACAAGACAATTTTCTCTAAACCCTAATCACTGCGTACAAATTTTGTTCTATTTTTTACGAAGATAGCATTCCGAGCTCTTTTTACTGCCACAGTTCAAGATGACTGTCACCTAGAAGTCGCCTTGTTGACTGCTTTAAACTATTTTAACACGTTTAAACTTTCGCCAATGTATAACCAACTTTTGTGTTATGTTGCAAAGTTTTTCTAGTATCCTCCAACCCCCTATATTTGTCTTTAATCAATTAAGATTCTAATTTATCAAGTAAAGTCGAGATGTCAATTGAGGTTTTAAAGTTGGGGATTTACCTATTGACAGGTTTTGTAGGGCTTTGTGCTTTTCCACCCCTGTTTTTCCGCCTCGGTTGCTTGCTTTCTTCTTGGTTGAATTTTAAGTGAACAGAGTTCTTTACTAGTCAATTGAAAGGTTGGAGTTGAGCCGTACAAGCAAAAAACGCATACTTGCCTCTATTATGATAGTATTAGTTTCTTCAAATTTATTTATTTCTTGTAAATATGAAAATTTTTGTTTTTTTTTAATTTTAGAACTTAGATTTAGATACCAAGGTAGGAAAGGGGTCTTGAAATTTGTATTAGTAATTACGGCAACAAACTTAAGAAGAAATAGAAGAGAAAAACAATAAAAACAAAATAATAAATTAGTTTAAAGACCCACGCTGGATATAAAAACACTACTATAGATTGCAATAATTTCAAAAAACAAAACGTTTGTTGCCAATGTCATAAGTTATGACAGAAGTTGAGGATAAATTGCAAAATATTTTTGAAATTCTGAGAATTATTGAAAGAGTAAGAGTAGAAGGTAAATAAAAAATTTAAAGATATAGTAGGTAACGAAGAACATAATTGAAAGGCAGCTAAAAAACTTCTGATATATAGGAGCGATAACAATGACAAATTTAGTAAGTAAAAATAAATAACAGGCCAAGAGAGAAATGAGAACTAGATATAGCAAACCATAGATTTAAAAATATAAGCGCAAATTTGCCAAAATAATTTAACTTAATTTATGGCTGTATATAATTGAATATCAAACAACAAAAAAGATCCATAAATGTAAAGATATTTATAAATACAATTTATAATATAATTTATAAAGAAAATATAACAAATTTCAATATTCAAAGATAAAAGAAGTCGAAAATAACAAAAAACATGAATATTTTGAAGGGGAAAAGGGCTAAAGAAAAAACCGGAGTGCATCGACTGAACTTTAACACAGAAGAACTAAAGCATAACAATAGGGACATAATAAAAAATGTCTACCACCAGAAGAAAGCATTGAGATGTTAAAATTGTTACAGTTGAAGCAAAGAAAATTTTATTATGCAAAAGCTTTAGAGAAAATAATATACGTACACGCTTATCCTGTTGTGTAAGGATAAACTGAAACTGAAGAATTATAAACCCATAAGTCTTCTTCTTCATCCATGCAAACTATCTAAAAAAATTATTACCGACAGATTAACGAATAAGCTTGATGAGTATCAGGCCCTTAAGCAGGCAGGTTACCGTAAAGGTTGCAGTACGATAGGGCATATCCAGTCGACGCGGATGTTAATACAGAAGTGCAATAAATGCATTATCTTATTACATCTAACGTTTATAGATTATAATAAAGCCTAGAACTTTGGGCTATTTTAATGGCTGTGGACAACGCAAAATAAAATTCAGATATGGAAACACATAAAAATATATACACGATAACGCTGCAATCTAATGACAGACGAAATAATCATTAAACTGTAGTACGACAAAATTGATTACCCTTGGTAAACCTTGATAAAGAAAATCAAACTGTCATGATAAGACTTCAATTTCCGTAAGAACTTAAAGAGAAACTATTTAATATGTGTATACTTCCTGTGTTGACGTATGGCATCTAGATCATTTTGCTAACTATAAAATCAACGAGAAAACTAAGAACAATGTAAGGTAGAACAGAACGTGTCATGTTAGAAATAGTCCTAAAAAATTAGAAGACGAAGTAGAGTAGAAGATGTTGTAGAAAGAACTGCGAGGGCAAAGTAGAGTTGGGCAGGAAGAAACAAAATATGGTAGATAGAACACATTCCTGAATGGAGAAAAACAAAAAATAGACAATATAAGAATCGAAGAAGTGTGTCTACATAACTTAGTGTAAGAATTAAAACAATTAAAGATATTTCTATAAATTATCCTAAACTTTATTAAAAAAATACACGTAACAACTGGTAGAATATGTATGGGACAAAACATTCTTTTTTTTTATTAAAGTACATTTTGATATTACTATTCCAGAAGATTTAATGTACAATTCAAATTCAAATAACTGTCTAACTTTGAGCTTTCGCTTAATAGCCTGAAGGGAGCATCGCGAAGCCCTCCAATCTCCGTTCGCCATCAAAATCCATCAGCAGCCTCCCCATCCAGCACATCGCGCAGCCCTAGAAATCATGGCCGGGTTGGCAGCAGAGCTTTCCATACGTTCCGAAACACCGACAGGCAGGCAGGAATTCACGGATCGCGTCGTCATCACGCGTGCACCAGTCGCGGAGTTAATTTGAAGTAGGAATCAGGAATTGGCCATAAATCACCCCATTCAGCGCGAGAGCGCGGCAAACAGCGCGACGTCGCTCGGTGGTAATTCATGTAATTAAACCGCTGGGGATGACTTAAATTATGCCGAGAGTTAAATGAATATGTTCGCTTGATATGATAATATTCCGATGCGGTTTGGTGCGCGCTCGCGCGCCCCGCGGCGCCCTGAAGCGCGGACTGCTTCGTCGGCGGCTCGCGCGACGATTGGGCGGCGCCTATTATTCCTTGCTCCCTTATATCATCGCGTCCGAGACCCATTAGGCCAACTGCGACATCTTAAAGTTAATTGCTGCAAAAACTGCGCCGTTTATGGTCATTAGCGTAATTTGTGCCTTGTAGGAATTACAATATGTTCTCCGAAGGCCACTAATCCTAGAAAATGTGGCTCTCTAGTTCCTGCAATAAAAAAACACCTTTCTTCGCCTAGAAGTAAAGAACGACCTTTAGCGCTCGGCGTCTATGCAATTAAAGCTACAAGTAGCGAGCTCCGTTCGCTTACACCGTCTTTAGAATAAGACACAATTCTTTAAAGTGCCCCATTTCCAACATTCAACTGCAACTATGTGTTATGCATATCTTTCAGCTTTATAAACTTTTGGGTGTAGCTGTTTTTGCATTGCTCCTACAGTAAATTAATGAAATACATTTTTATTACCCTCCACCTTAGTGCTACTACATTCTGTAACAATTATATTAAGATTCTCCATTCCAGGGGGTGAAAATAGCCTATATTTATAAAAAATATTTACTTATGTATGCAAATTAAAAATTATAATAGGAGCAAACGTTGACTTAACTAATTTTCAGTAAGTTCGCATTTGATTCTAAAAGAGTAAAGACGTGTATGTCGTCGCTCCGTTAAAAGATCCACTGCTGCAACAGTTAGTGATAGTGAGATGTTGGCAGGTCACTTTAGAGTCCTCTGGCCTAGGTTACTTCACCGGTAAGTAAATAACCACTTTTATTATCGCACGGAATGAATTTCACGCAACCCACAACGAATGTAGCGTTCGGATGCCTTCCTAATCAGACACCAATTCTAAACAACAGCTACAATTATTATCAACTTCAGCAAAATTCTTTTATCTTTAACCATGATAATGTACAATCAATTGCTTTCCCAAACACATCAGCTTTTACTTTTGCATTTAATCAATATTCTGCCCATGTGGCTACACCGCTCAAAATTCAATCAACACAGCAAACTTCTAACAAAAATCAAAAAGTAACGCAGGAAAATACTCATGACTGGCGAGTAGTCAAAAAAAAAGAAAACCCATCTACAGATGAACTCAAATCATTGTTATCTAAATACACACAACATATTTTTAACATTTATTGGCAATAACGTTAATATGCAGAAAAATGAGTCAACTACCGCAACTAAAATTCAAACAAACGATCTGTGATACGATAAGCGTCGAGTCTCTTAGATTGAAAAGCGGAATAATGCAGGGTACTAAATGCCAATACTGTAGACACACTAACACATATTGCCCTAAACCATTCAACTGCGTGAAATGCGGTGGGGCGCGCAACACTTCCACATGTATTAAAACTAGAGACACCCCAGAAAAATGTATACTCTGAGACGGTGACCACTAGGCCAACTATAAAGGCTGCAAGGCTTATCAAGATCAAGAAGTAGATCAAGCTACACACTTCAACAATTCTAATGCCACAAGATCACGCTCTAACATCCTTTCTAAAACCATTTTTATTTCTAATACCCCCGAGGCCATAAACAACAAGCACATGAACACTCAGAATAGGAGTCGGTACAAGAAATGACTCATTCTCCATGATTGCTCAACAATTAATCTCCTTTATCAGAATTCAAAGCTATGTTCGCCCAAATGATGGAGAAGAACTCTATGATGCTAAATTTACTAACAAGTCTTGTCAACAAACATTAACAATGGCTAAGTGTACAAGAATTGCAACCTGGAATGCAAATTCAATATATATATATATATATATATATATATATATATATATATATATATATATATATATAAATAACCATATAAATAACGATAAACTTAAATCAGTGGCAATTCTACAAACTGATAAAATCGATATCATACTCATTTTGCTGACAAAACTAAAATTCAGATTCCTAACTGTGTGCAGCACCTGTCATCTTGATGGTATTGAGCATGGCGGCTCCGCAATCCTCATTCGCGACAGCGTCTCGCATCATAAGCTTCCTAAGTACCAAACAAGAGATATACAAGCTACTATGTAAAAATTAATGTCTCACATTGGTACTATACTGCAACGGCCATCTATTGCCCCGTCGGCATACAATATCGACAAATCAATTCAAAACCGTGTTCTAAACACTAGGCCAAAAATTTATTGTTGTGATGACTGAAACGCGAAACATACACGCCGGGGATCTAGATTAATCACCACCAAACGCCGCAAGCTGTTTTGAGCAATGAACCATAACAACTACATACATCTTTCAACTGGTAAATTCACCTACTGGCCTTCTGATAGGCGCATGAATCTCTGGAAACTACTTTTAACTCGAAGATAACTATGACTTCATCCGACCACTCACCTGTTATTATAACCCTTGGCACGGAAGTAATACTCAAACCAATAAATCCTACTTTGTCCACTCGATTAACAAACTGGGAGCAATTGCAAAACTATATTCAAGATAATATTAATTTAGAACAAAGGATAAAAGAACCTAAAGATTTAGACAATACGGTTCAATATTTCACTAAATTTATTCATTAAGCATCATGGTTATCCGCACCTAAATCCAATTAAATACAAGCATAAACTAACATAGTACCCCTCCAAATCTGTAAATTAATTGTTGAAAAAACATACCGGAGGAAGATGGAACAAACCTCGTAATCCTGCAGATATAGAAAATTACAACAAATTGACCAGAAGACTCGGTAATCTATTGAAAGAGCATCAAAATTTCAGCTTCAAAAACTATAGACTACTCTATTTGGAGTGCCACAAAAAGTTTAAGCGTCCTCAAATTGACGTACCATAAATACAAAAACAAGATGACACCTGGGGAAAATGCGATATCAAAAAAGCTAAAGAATTCTCCCACCATCCCTCAAAAGTTTTCTCATCATTTGACGAAGTGCCAACTGCAAACTTTGAGAAAATAGTTAACTTCTTGAATATTTCTTGCCAGTTGTTACCACTAATTGTTTACCTCTAATAACATCAATAATAGTATTAAGGAATTAAGTAACGATAGCCAAGTTACGATTTAAATCCTGAAGCATCTTCCAAAAAAAGCTGTCAGTCTGATTTACTTCCCTACACAATGGAAATATGCACAGGGCTTAATGACACTTAAGCCGGCTAAACCAACACACTTTACTAGTTCATACAGACCGATTAGCTTCTTGTCCTCCCTGTAAAACTATTTGCAAAGCTTCTCCTACGTAAACTATACGACGATTTAGACATGGCCACCATGATACCACGTCATAAATTTGGATTTAGAGAACACCACTCGACAGTTCAACAAGTCCACCGAATCGTCAATTTAATAACTATATGCCTCGATAAGAAAAAGTTCTGCACTGCAGCCTTCCTGGCCGCCGAACAGGCTTTCGCCAAGGTGTGGCATGTCGGATTGTTATATAAATTAACGCAACTATCACCGAGCACCTATTATTTTTTCATAATATTATACCTTACCGAGCGCTACTATAACGTAAAACACAACAATAAACTCTTTACATAGCACCCAATAAAAGCAGGTATACCACAAGGGCAACGTCTTTGGCTCCTTTCTATACCTCCTTTACACATCTGATATCCCAGAAACCAAAAATACCTCTATCGTTACTACTCTAAACTAAAACCTAAACTAAACCTCGCGTAAATTTAAAAATAATGGGGTTGAGAGCAACTTCTCAGGAATAAATAGCTTTTTGTAAAATCTCTCCATGGCCATTTTTGACTATTTTCACGCCGTTTTTCTGAAACACATTTCTTTATTTTCGCTATTTCAGCACAAAGTTATTATTTTTGCGTGACATTTTTACAGTATGTAGGTACTACCAAAAGCCACAATTTAAGGTCCAAGAAAGATTCTCAAGGTAATTACAATCTCTGCAATTAAATGGCAAAAAATTGCCTTATTTAGCGGTTTTTAATTTTTTGTGCAAAAGTTTCTTACGGATTTTAATGATCAGGGGTTCATTATTTTCGTCTTTTTTAGCATTATAACGTAATAGTTTTTGTTTTTTTTTTGAAACAATTTTTTTATACTTAAAAATCGAAAAAACTTTGAAAAACTACCCGAACATGAAAACCACCTTATCCTACAACTCATAGGCTCTCTACCAACAGGAAGGCTGAGTAAGCAACGGCCTATAAATCCCAACTGGTAAGGAATGCAATTTTTTTATACTTAAAAATCGAAAAAACTTTGAAAAACTACCCGAACATGAAAACCACCTTATCCTACAACTCATAGGCTCTATACCAACAGGAAGGCTCAGTAAGCAACGGCCTATAAATCCCAACTGGTAAGGAATGCAATTCAATTCATCCCAGTAAACTCCAAGGGAACCATCGCTGAATAAAGACCCTTACATGCCTCAACAGACAACATACTTAATAGTCTTATAATACCTTAGTAGTGCTCTGTTTTCATATGATAAAAACCGTAATTTTTTACTTTGTTTTATTAATTATTGGATTATCTTTTACTTTAATTTTAAATCATCAGCATATAGTTATCTGGTGCTCGCATTCTTTGTCGCTTTTATATTAAACTTTTCCTGCTTTAAATCAGTGGATAGTCGCTACCTACATTAGTCGATTTTAGTGTTCTCATATATAAAATTTCAGTTGATAAGCAGGGTCTGCTTATTATTATGTGGACCATTGTAAGCTAATACTCTTAATTCTTTGTATATGTATATTAGGGTGTCCGTTATTTCCCAAATCGCGAATTTTTTTGAGAGGATCAGTCAGATGTCTTATTTTCATGGTAAATAACTATTTTGAATAAAAAACTCATTGGTAACCCTTATTTTCGCATGCCTGCAGCCAAATCAAATTTTCCATTTTATTAACTTAAATGCTCAATTTTTTTTAAATTGTAGGTCATCATATATGTCAACATACCATGGCCAAACTTCAAAAACCGTATATTGAATACAGGGATTTTTTTTGCAACAAGAAATCCATTTCTGGCCACTAAAAAAATTAAAAAACCAAAAAGAAAACAAATCAATGAAATTGACATGCACCTTTATTCATTTTTCGATGCGAAAGTCATGAAATAACGTCAAAATAGTACGAAATTTGTGTTCAACGGTCGATTGACATTTTTCTCTGACATTTTTCTACGTCAAAATGACGATTTTTGAGAGCAAATATGGTTTTCCAATTTTTTGCCGAAAAAAAACATCAAAATTTAAAAAGATTCACCAAAATTTTTGGACGATCTTTTCATTTACAAATACCGTAGAAGAACTGCAAAAGTGATGTGGAAACTGAAAATAGCAAACTTCCTCGAAATGATTACAAGGAGCTTCTCAATCTTGCTCGAGTTCTTTTAGGTTTAGTCCCAAGACATGAAGTTACCTTTAAAAAAACCCATTGGGTGCTCTCATGTACGATGGATGTTGAAGGTGTTATATAGCATTTTGATGTACCTTTTCAGGAATTCTTACCCTTTATCAGAAGATGAAAAAGACAAGTTGTTTGACATTTGTTTATTTATAATATTCGTTCATTTAAAACATTGGTTCACCGCTCCTTTGGCGCTGAATGCACCGAAAAATGACCTGGAATTTATAAAAGATTTATTTGAATACAGAAAAATTGATCCGAAAGTCGCAAATGAATCTCTTCGGAAATTTAAAAATCACCTGTAGCATTTAAGCCCAGAGGTCAACGTTTTTGGGCTGTTTGATAAGAGAGTTCCAAAAAACACAAAATCGAAAATTGTGGAGAAATTGAGCCTGAATGATGATATTTACAAAGATGATTTTCCAAACGATGCAAGCAAACAATTTTATGTAAAATCTGTAGAATAAATGGAAAATTTAAGAGATGTCGTTATCGATCATTTCATACTACCTTCGTCCATCAAGCTATTTGATAGATTTAAGATTAATAAAAATTTTCTTCTCCTTGATATTGATGAATGGGAAGATAATTATCATTACAAAAACGGTAGACAAAAAATAAAAGAACTATAGGTTGTCAATGATGTCGCAGAAAGAGGTGTAAAACTTACTCAAGATTATATAAATGCATTGGCAAAAAAAAATCAAAAACAATACCTGGTTCAACTTATAGAATAATATAATAACATATATACAAACGTAAACAAACAAACACTAGTTAAAAATTTAAAAATTAAGCGATACAATTATTTAAATATTCTATGTATCGAAAAAACGCCAACTATAGCAAGTTACAGGAGCTTGATCGAGTGCGCAGGTAGAAAATAATTTCGGAGGATGTAATTTTAATTCGATATGTGTAATGAAAAATTTGAATAAAAAGTATTGTACTAACCCTGTGAATTCTTTGTCATTTACTTGAAATTATTTACTGTTGGAATATTTTTTCGAAAAATATCCTTTTTTTGATCAAAAGAATGGAGACGGTCAACAGACCGCGAGAAAATTTGAAGAATATTTCAAGCTTCAACCATTTTTGAAAACTTATTCAGAAACATAAACTTGAAATATTCTTCGTAAGAATTGGTGGGAGCTTAAAGTTAAATTTTTATGGAAATTTAGAAAAACATTGAAATTTTTTTAATTTTTGATATTGGTTTTAACGAATTTGCGAGAGCTTACAATTAGTCGAAAACTTACATCGGTTGACTGAGCTTATGTTTCAGATGCGCTAGCAATTTTTTTCAGTTTCCACATCACTTTTGCAGTTCTTCTACGGTATTTGTAAATAAAAAGACCGTTGGTAAATTTTTTAAATTTTGATGTTTTTTTTGACAAAAATTGGAAAACCATGTTTGCTCTCAAAAATCATCATTTTGACGTAGAAAAATGTCAGAGAAAAATGTCAATCGATCGTACATTTTCCGTAGAACACGAATTTCGTACTATGTTGACATTATTTCTTATGACTTTCCCATCGAAAACTGGATAAAGGTGCATGGCAATTTCATTGATCCGTTTTCTTTTGGTTTTTCAATTTTTTAGTGACCAGAAATGGTTTTCTTGTTGCAAAAAAATGTCCTTGTATTCAATACACGGTTTTTGAAGTTTTTCCATGTCATGTTGACATATATGACGACCTACAATTTGTAAAAAAAAATTTGAGCGTTTAAAAATGTTAATCAAATGGAAAATTTATTTGCCTGCAGGCACGCGAAAATAAGGGTTACCGATGAATTCTTTATTTCCAAGTGCGCCAGCTACCAGCTCTGAGGCGGCAAGTATCGGAGATGAAGGCAGGAAATAGATGACGATTTTGAAAGCCTTTCAAATTTTACCGTGACACTAACTTAGAAACGGTTCTTGTCAGAAATAAACGGCGTGAAAAGAGCAGGTTTGAATTGTTCCATGGTCATGTTTGGAATTCCGAGTGCATTTGAAAACGAATGTTGACATTCGCAAACAACACGTAATCAAAGGAATTGTTCCAGAAGGTATTGGCAAAATAAGGTTCCTATTCGTTATTTGGAGGCATCAGCAACCATCATTAGACTGCAAACCGACAGAAGAGGTAAAACCCTCGTACTGTTAAGTTATTCTTACCCAAACTAGACAATGCAGTCCGTTTACTCAAAAACGGGAAAAACTTCGCAGAACTAGTAAAAATGATTTAACTTTCTAATCTGCGTGAGTACCTTGAAGAAATTTACGTTGAAGAACTTAACAGAAGAAGCCAAAATGGTGAGTGCAAATTCTGACTATTAAGATACAACTCATACAAACCACGCCAAGAATAACCGTTGTAAGTATCTCCAAAAATGCATCTTTCAAAAAGGTAAAATTAGTCATGATCTTAACAGAAATATTTAACCTTCTATACGAACCTGGCTTCATTAATGGCAAATACGAAGAACTTAACATAAGAAAAACCAAAATGTAAGGCAACTACTTTTATAATAATTAAAACTCACCTCAAACCTAGCATAAGTTGACAACAATCATTAAATATCAATAGGTTTACAATCCTTTTAGACGAGACAGGTATAAGGCAGAAAGGATATGAGGAATGAAATTAGCCTACTTTATAATATGAACACCAAACCGCATAGAATCATAATTAGGAAGTTCACTATATATATGTGAGTGTTGCCACACGACTCATACAACAACAAACCAAATGTTGAGGCGCTATGGCTCAACATGTCCTAGGGAAACTTCAATCTACTAATTGCTGGAATTTATTGACCTACACACTACACATTTGAAGACTCTGATGAACTACTATTTGACACAATAAAAGAAGCAGGGAGAAACGAAACAGTGTTCATTATAGACTTTAATTTACCAGATATTAAGTGGCCACTATGCACATCTACAGGTTTGAATTTATTACACTATAATTTTTTTGAGATGTTTACAAATAGTAATCTTCATCAGTTAGTCACCGAAATAAGCCGTAAAAGAAATAATCAAGAATCGCTACTCGACTTAATTTTATCGAACGAAGAAAATCTTTGCACAAATATAGAGCACTACCCAAATATTGGAAAAAGTGACCATCAGGCATTATATGCAATCATACAAATACCATCACAAAATACACATAGATTAACCGAACAGACTCAACGACGAAATTACTTTAATGCAAACTATGACCAAATTCAGGCAGCTCTAGCAGAGACAAACATCTTGACTGATCCAAATACATCTGTCACGTCCACATGGAACAGCTTCAAATCCAAGACACACTTGGTGATCAAAACACACATACCATACCAAAAAAAGAAAATTAAAAACCCAACCATAATAAACCATGGATTAATCGAGATATAATAAAAAAAAGCTCTGTTGTAACGAAAACATATCGCTTAGAAAAAACTCATATCAGCTACGATAGTTACAGAAAAGCAAATAATAAACTTAGAGTAGAGGTCAGAAAATCAAGAATAAAATTCGAAACAAACATAGTAAATAGTGAACCCAAACCATTCTACAGTTACATACGTAAACAACTCTCATATAATGTTTTAGTACCCCCCCCCTCATTAAAGGGTGACACTACAATAGTCTATGACCATGAAAAAGTAGCTGACATGTTTGCCAAACAATTTGAACAATCATATGTAAGGGAACCACCGAACAAAGTAATTTCACCAATATGCTCACTAAGGACACATGGTTATATAGACAGTGTTGCTTTTTCACCAGACCTAGTCCAAAAAACCCTAATAAACTTCAGTGATGACTCAGCTATGGTATATAACATACCGGCTGTTTTACTAAAAAGTGTAGCGATGTTATGAGTTCACAGTTGGCTGCCATTATGACACTTTCACTTGACCAAACTGGAAAGAAGCAATAGTGACACCTATCTACAAAAAAGGAAACAAACAAATAGCAGCAAATTATCGCCCAATTAGCCTCACAAGTATTATTTACAAAACTATGGAAAAAGTATAGCTCACCAATTAAGAACATTTTTAGCAAGGGAAAATTTAATAATGGACGAACAACATGGCTTTATCCCGGGGTGGTCAACGGTGACTAACCTTCTCTCATGTGTGGATAAGTGGACTAAGGACTGGGGCATCCGTCAACCAACTGATGTTATTTATTTAGATTATGAAAAGGCTTTTAATCGAGTACCTATACGAAGACTGATTGCCAAACTTAAGCACTTTGGAATACGTGGAAAACTCCTTAAATGGATAGAAGATTTCCTATCAAACAGAACCTTCGAAGTCCGAGTGGGAGAGACGTTTTCCAAGCCCCACAAGGTCCACAGTGGAGTACCGCAAGGCTCGGTGCTCGGACCAATCCTTTTTGGTATCTTTTTGACCGATCTTAAGTTGTGTGTACAATCTCAACTATCACTTTTTGCAGATGACACTAAAATTATGGGTAACCCACTACAAGCACACAACATAATGCAGAAGGATTTGGAAAGCATTTACCAATGGACTCAAGACTGGTTAATAACATTAAATGAAAACAAATGTACAGTACTACACATAGGCAATAAAAATCCAAAACTTAACTATTACATCAATAATAAAAAAGTTGAAGTTGTAGAATGTCAAAAAGATCTTGGAGTATATATCACATCAAATCTTAAATGGGAAACTCACATAATCAATGTTACCAAGAAAACCAACTCTATATTATACACAATCAGGAAAGCTTTTTCTTACATAAATGAGGATCTTTTCATTAAAATTTACAAAATATATATAAGGCCACTACTAGAATATGCATTCCAAATATGGAACCCTTACTTCAAGAAGGACATTGAATCGCTTCAAAAAGTACAACGGAAAGTCACTAAAATGGTTCCATCCCTGAGAAACCTATCATACGAACTCCGTCTCACTAAACTGGGCCTAACTACACTAGAACAACGGAGGCTACGAGATCTCAAAGAAACATATAAAATCCTTAATGGGCACTATAATGTTCCAGGCTTTACCAACATATGCACAAAAACAACAACAAGAGATTAAGAGGCACTCATTTAAGCTATAAATACAAAGACACCAAAGCAAACAAAAAAACATTTCATACCTAACCGTATTGTGAAAGCATTCTTTCAATAGACTACCAGAGAGTGTGATTGTGGCTCCTTTAGTGAAGAGACTGGACACTTATTTGAAATCGAAAGTGCATTAACGCACGCATCAGCTTATAGCTGCTAGTACTAGAGATAATAATAATAATATTTTATTTCTCGCTCAATACTGGCCAAAATAAGCTCATTTTCATAACTCGGAGATTTTTGCGGTTGCTGATCACAAATATGATGCTTAGAAAGTCCCCCGATACATTTAGGGGCATACTTCTAGGGACGGGAGTGATTTTAGGGAATTACTTCAAAGTTGTTTGTTTTCGAGTTTAAACTGTCTATATAGGGGTTTTCGGGGTCGGTGATAACGAATATGATCTTTAAAAAGTGTCCCAATGCACTTGGGGGGGGGGGCGTAATCCCGGGGATAGAGTGATTTTGGGAAATTGTTTTCCGAGTTTAAATTGTCTGAATAAGAGTTTTTGGGAATCTCTGATAAGATGTTAATTCTCAAATTAAACTGTAACGCACCGAAGGGAGAAAATGTCCTGGGGCACTTTAGGGAAAAGATGCCATTTTTTCATTTGAGTATAATTTAATTTTAATTATTTTCAAAAACGATATTATTACAAAAAATGTTGCCTGCACACATACAACCCTATCAGTGTCCACGTTTTAACAGTATTAAATGAATAGGGGTTTTCAAGGTTTAAAAACTGGTTTCTAAGGTTCTATTGAAGTAAAAAATCAAAGGTAATAAAGATGTCTTAAAATTTGAGATTTGTATGGTTTTCTTAGCCTTTCTCTTGTATCAAAGTAAATTGAAATTTTCATAAAACAATTTTGAGCAACAGATTTAGAAAGAAAAACGTTACAATAATTAAATTTTTACAATCAATCTTCTCTGTTGCAATAATAAACTTTCAAATATATATTCATTTTCCATTAGCTAAAAAATAAAATATCTACCGTGTGCTGAATTGGAAACTGCTGAATTTACAAAAAAATGCTATCAAATATAGACAGTTTAATCTCGAAAAACAAACAACTTTGAGCTGGTTTCCCAAAATCGCCCCCAGTCCCAGGATTTTGCCCCGCCAAGTGCATCAGGGCATATATATTCGTGATTAGCGACCCCAAAATCCTCCGAGTAACGAAAATGAGCTTTTTTTGGCCAATATTGAGCTATAAATAAAATATTCGTTAGGGTTCACAAAAAATGCATCAAATAAATGCATTTTTTACGTGAACAAATGCACTTTCGCATTGTAACAAAAAGTATGTAGTAACATTTATTTCTGATGCTTTTTCAAATCGAGTGTGCCCTAGAACGTCTCGATACGTGTACCCACTAAAAATTTCGAGCTTTTCTACTATTTTGCCTCGACTACACAGAAACTTGAACCATCTCTTCTACAGAGGATGCACGCTTTAACGCAAGAGTAAACTGAACACTGAGTTAACGTGATAATCGCAGATAATCCTTAAAATCTTCATTTATTTTACTGAATT
Organism: Sinelater perroti; assembly: GCA_036346155.1. Classification (NCBI taxonomy): domain Eukaryota; kingdom Metazoa; phylum Arthropoda; class Insecta; order Coleoptera; family Elateridae; genus Sinelater; species Sinelater perroti. Next base: position 17,259,980 of record JARFIY010000189.1, read on the forward strand.
GTTACCAGTGTAGAAAATAGGATCTATCTTCGTAATCCAAACAGGTCAAAGATTAAGTAAAAACCAAGCTGCAAAATGTGTTGAAAAATGTTTGATGCCCAAGTTATTCTTTGTGTCTGGTGCGATTTACTTTTGGCTGGTTTCTGAAGTTTGAGTTATATTAGCCGAGCTTTCTTTCAACAGCTCGATGGGATTTTGAAATAACAACTTGGTATGATCAATCGAAGACGGGCGTTGCTATGATTACTGCATCAGATTACTATATCTTCTGCTCAATAGCTTACCTCTTAGCATAAGGCTATTTTGACAACTTTCAAAAAGTAGAAAAGGGTTGCCATCAGTTCTAATTCCAAACCACAAGAATTGTACAAACGAAGCATAGAAAGGGTGATTTGTGGATGGATGTTTATTACACAACAAACATACACTTTGTTTTCTAATTTGTGTATCTCTTAAAAGATTAAATAAATTTTATATTAAAAAACAATAAGATTTGCATCAACTCAATAATACACAACTTTTTATTTTTTTATATCTCATATGTTTAATAAATTAAAAGCAAAATTAATTTTATAACTATAAAAATCGATTGCGATGCTTGATATATAAAAATCCCCTACAAAGAAGTCGAATACATGATTAATATTCGGGCGATCCGTAACCTCGGACACCATTCCGTTGAATCTCGGTTTGCGTCCCGGCGCGAACCGGAGCTCAGCAAATACCGCGTTTTGCCGTGCTCGGGCCGCAAAAGACTGTGTAATCCGCCATAAGTAGAAATAAGGTTTGAAATTTCGGCAGTGCAAAGCGACATTATTTGCTTTAGAAATATCCGATAATGGCATTAAAACCACCAAGGGCGTGTTTGCAGATGCTTCGAATCCCCGCTTCCGCCCCGCGCGGCCTATTTTCAGGATGAAATTTTCTTTCCATTAGTGATAAGCCCCGAACTCTCGACAAGAGCCGCTTTACAACGCACGCTCGTAACAAAAGTGTCTGATTTAATTTTAATTTGAGCCGCTTGTGAAGTTGTGCATGCCACGGTTCGAGTTGCGGAAGATGGAAGTTTGTTCCAGTGGAATTGTTTAACGCATTTTGAGGCATCCTGTGTAAACACCAAAGTTCGAATAACTGCGGAACGAGCAGACCAGCAATTTGTTATTTAATTGGCCCTTGGTACTTACAATAATTTATATACTTATTTGCTTAAGCTGCAGAGGTTATGAATTTTATTATGCGAGCAGTCGGATTTGACAATCTTCAGGATGAAAGCAAAAATGGAATAATTCCAGCTAGGACCTAGTGGTGCTATCTGTTGGTGAGATTGATGTTCTATGCAGACATGCAGAATTCCATGCATATATAGCAGCAGCATCTGTACTACTGAACTTTTAAGTAACCTTCAACTTCCCCTCTAAATATTTAAAAATATGCAAATCGTCTTCTGCTAATATAACCTACATTCCATGCTCCTTTATTGATTTGCCAACCATTGTCGTGGTGATTGTATTTGGTTAATATATTTATTACTACACACTTAAAAAGTTTTATGTTTGCTTTTATTTAAATTTTATTTTTTTTTTAATTTATTTATATTAATTAGCTGTAATAGTAGTAACTTATATTTTGTTTTAAAAAATATTTAACGGACTAAGTAAATGAGAAAAATGTTTTATAAAGAAAAAAGGTACTTTAAACGGGTATTTCACAATACTAAAAAACTTATTATTAATGTAATGTAAAAATTACAATAAAACTTACTAATGGCAAAGCAATACGATTAACGGAAGTTTGTAGCGTTTTCACTTTTTACATTAGTACATAAGTCGAACAAATTTACTAGAACTACTTACTGATTTTACTTTCAGGCGATCAGTATCACTTAACACGGTTTATAACACACACACACACACACACACACACACACACACACACATCTATCTATCTATCTATCTATATATATCTATCTATCTATCTATCTATCTATCTATATATATATATATATATATATATTTATTGAGGTAAATATTTACAAACTGCCAATGATGGTTATAAGTAAATGTGCTTAAAGTACAATACAGGAGGGGAGATGGTATCCAACGATAACACTCCCGATAAATTAACTATTGATTATTGTTGATTTAATATATCTGTAGGCCACTGTTTTTTAAGTCTTCTGATTTTAGGTTGGATGTATAGTTGCCTGGCTTCTTCATTGGGGTGATTAGGGAGCCGTTAATCTGATAATTTCTTCTTGCATAAACAGTATTCCAGAATCTTCATGTAAGGTTTTATTACTAACGTACCATGGTGCATCGAAGATCATTCGAAGTATCTTAGATTGGACTCTCTGCATAATTTTAGTATTAGATGACTTAGCACACCCCCAAAGCTGGACACCGTACGTCCAGATAGGTTTTATGATGCACTTGTAGAGGAGTAATTTATTTTCTGTTGACAGTTGTAATTTTCGACCTAGGAACCAGATCATTTGACGAATTTTTAGGTTTATGTGGGTTTTCTTAGCAGAAATGTGTGCCTTTCATGTAAGTCTATAGCCAAGTGTTAATCCCAAATACTTGACTTGAGTAGATACAGGTAACGGCTCGTCGTTTATTAAGACTGCAGGGCAGATGGTGATTCTGTTCGTGAATGTGACTTGTGTGGACTTTGTATGGTTCACTTTGACTTTCCATCGTTTCAGCCAAACTTGCAATTCATTAAGATGCGTTTGCAGATTTTTAGATGCAATTTGTGGGTCTTCGCTTATGGATAATAGACCGATGTCGTCGGCAAACGTAGCGATTATAGTAGTATTATTTGCAGCCGTAAATATCAAATAAAGAAGTGGATCAAGGACACTACCTTGAGGGACTCCTGTGCTTATGGGGTAATAGTTTGAGGTTGCTGTATTAATTGGTACTTGAAAGTATTTGTCTGAGAGGTAACATTTTAAAATAAGATAATGAGGCGTGGGAAGGAAGGATTTAAGTTTGTATAGGAATCCGTCATGCCATACACGGTTGAAGGCGTGTTCGATATCTAAAATTTCTATGCTTGTGAGAATAGTTTTGACAATTCGATGGCATTGTTGTATTGTCGAATGACTCTCTCGAAAGCCATATTGATGAGGTGGTATTAATGTGTGTATTTCAGTATCTTCAAAGATTCATTTAAGTAGAAGCTTTTCAATAATTTTGGACATGATCGGAAGCAAACTTATTGGCCGATGCGAAGTAACTCTGTTTGGAGGTTTATTTGGTTTATTGATCATAATTATTTGTGCAAATTTCCAGGTGATCGGGAAATATGCTAGTCTGAGGATACTATTATAAATTATGGTTAACAAAACAAGTCCTTTTATGGGCAGTTGTTTTAAGATCTGACCAGTAATCAGATAAAAGCCAGGTGCTTTGTGATTGTTGCATCTTGAAATCATACCTTTAACTTCTTTTGGGGTGAATAATTTAATAGGCAGCATTATCGGGCAAGGAGCGTCCAAGGAATTTCTAACGAGGTCGCCATCATTATTATTATTATGTTCAGGTGCACTAAAGACTTGTGAAAAATGTTAGCTTTTTTTGCTCTGTTTTTTCCAAGCTTCCGTCGTTTTTCGTTAAAGGTGGAGTGTGCTGAATAGGTCTCTTAAATGATTTGGTTGTCTTCCAGATACTGTGGTCGTCTGCTGATAACTTAGTGATGTACGATTCGAATGTGGCATTTCTGGTTTCGTGGAGAACTATTTTTAGTTGTCGTGTTAATCTATTATATTCATTTTTGTCTCTAGGGTTGCGGCTTCTTTGCCATATACGCCGTGCTCTTCTTTTTTGGGCGACAAGGTGTTGTATATGCATAGGCATGGTATTCTCTGGTTTCTGTCCCAGTTTTTCAGGGGGCGTGGCTATACGTGCTGCTGCCTGTATGGTTTGTGTAAGGTGATGTATTGCGTTATCAATATCTTCCGGTTGTTGTAAGAGAATATTCAGATTTAGGTTGTTATGTACATAGTTTTTAAATATATGCCAGGTTTTTGATGATGTTAACTTTGAAAAACTTTATTATGTGAGTACTAAGTGTGGCGATTATTGGTGAATGATCAGTGGAAAATATAGTTAGATGTTATACCTCGAAGGACAAAAAAGTCAAGCAGGTCTGGAATTTTGTTTGCGTCTGTTGGCCAATAGGTGGGTTGCCCTGTAGATAGATAAAAACAGTTTAAGTTTGTTATAGCTTGTCTTAAGTTTCTTCCTTTTGTCGTACATAATCTTGAACCCCAGTGTGTATGCTTAGCATTCCAGTCTCCTCCAATGATGAATTTACCTGCTAATTGCCTGAAGAAGTCTTTATATTCAAGTGTGCTTATTCCGTACCTTGGTGGGCTGTACATTGCAGCAATGTTAAAGGACCATGGTTGAGCAGTAATATGGATTATTGTAGTTTGTATGTTGTTAGTTTGAAGGTTTGTTTCCTCGTGGTGTCGTATAGTATTATGAACTATTATGACCGAGCCACCATGAGCCGTTCCATCAGGGCGGTTGGTGCAGTATAAAGAATAATGTGGAATATTGAACATTGTTCTGTCGGTGAAGTGTGTTTCTGATATAAGAAGTACATCTATTTTGTTCTGTTGTAGAAAAGTTATTAATTCTGCTTTATGGTTGGCTAAGCCATTTGCATTCCACTCTGTAATTCGAATTGATCTAATGTCCATTACTGAATTTATTTAGTACAGTGGAGAGCATGTGAGAACATTTATTTGAATTCATTCAGGAAAACACTCATTTGAGCTCCTAAATCTGTAGTTTGATTGTTTGGATTTGCACCACTTACTTTTTGAGCGTAGGACACATGATTTAATGTTTCTGTATTGCCTGATGTATTTTGTTGTTGCAATGGTGGTGGCTTATTTGGGGTATCCAGTGTCTTCCCTCTTGCTTTGTTTTTTGCATTGAGTAAGTCCCTGTAGACCGTACATCTTTTATAATTAGCGGTATGGTCTCCATTACAGAGTGCACACTTAGCAGCTGTATCTAGGTTTTTTTGCAATCGGGTATTCTATGATTTCCTCCGCATTTAACGCATTGATATGACCTAGTGCAATATGTCTTAGAGTGCCCACATAATTGACACCTAGTACACTGAATTACATTTCTTTTTTTATGTAATGGTTCTATAACTATTTTTATGTTATTTAAAATCTGGATTTCGTATACTTGTTTGTTATTTTGTTTTGGTTCGAGGTTTACATAGAACATTAAATGTACACACACAATATCGCAAGCGTGATAACAGCCAGGCCGAACTATTTACCACTTTGCTTCAGCCAAAATCGATACGATTTTTACAGGCCGAAAGTCAAATGACGACTATAACGCATATATAACGTAAAATTGCAGTGTGTTTATCTGTAATCCTTTATATGATGACGCGCACAGCTTCCAACACTTGAATTTGCTTCACTTCGCTGTCGCCACCCGAATTCCCCGTGGTCGCCAGCAGTGCGATATTTATGCCTATTTGTGGTCTACCAGAACAACCGGGAACATCTGGAACACCGGTCTGAAACCATCTAAAAAGTTCGCTTTGTTTAAATCTGCCACATGTGTGCAAGCGGCAGCTGGATTCTTAAAAGACATTATGTCAGCCATCTTAGCGTGACGGGCTGTAGCAAAACCTAGGGTCGCGTTATCTCTACGACGTGTATGTTCATAAATTTCTTACAATAACATAAAAACTTGCTGAATAAATGTAAATTAAAAATCTAAATAACAGTACTTTTAAAAATGTATTTGATATACCGGGCGTTCCAAAATTCACATATCAATTAGTTTTGGCACAACAAATAGTGGTTTATTTAAATAAAATGTTTATCATAATATAGCGCAAGTAACGACTATTATTATATTTTATAGTATGCTTTATAACCCTCCGTAATTTTTTAATGTGTTCAAATTAAATGTTTTATTGGTTATCTAAACTATTAATAAGAAAATCTCTAAAGAGAATAACGGTATTTGTTGATCTAATTTACGTAATTTGAAATGATGCGATTTGTGAAACCAAGTCTAAAGCACTCATTATAGACTAAACAACTAAAATCCTATTAAAACGCCACTTTACACAAACTTACTTTAAGGGGCGCAATGGTTCAAATAAATTTTGCTAAGAGTAAATCACTCAACTTAAAATGGCAGTGTTCGAGCTTTTAGCAAAGAAAAAGCAAGGTAACAAGCTGCCCGCAAAGAGGTACTCTTGACGTTCTAGGCTAACAATTTTTCACTCGCCTTTCCTCAAATATTTTGCAAGGTGGGAACGTGGAACAAATTATTTCCAAATGGTAACAGTAGGATAAGTCGGTGCGGTGACCTTACGAAAGTAAGATGTGCAAAACGATCCTAAAGATAGGCAACCAAACGTATGCTCAAAGCTCAGCTACGCTACATTTCATATTAGCTCTCTTTGTTTACTTTTTATTCACATATATAGTTAGATACTTTTAGTAAATATGGTATATGTAATGTATCTCCTTCTTTATTTGGCTCATATTTTTTATTTCCACTTATATTTACTTATAATAATATATATTATAATTGATTTTTTCTTTTAAGTTCCTACGTTTAGTTCATACGTTTTAGCTCTTACAAAAGAGTATATTATTTTATCCAAATTTATTGATAGCCCTGCTTTTTTTTGTCTTGAGAAGGATTTCCCGCGAATTGTAAAGTATAAATTCTCCTATTATTTATATATATACCTATGTTTGTGCATTTTTTTCCTAAATTGTAAGCATTAGTTTGACTTAGATTAAAAAGAATAAGTGAATGACATCAAATTTGCCTAAGACTTTTGGTTACTTTGAATTCCTTTTTAAATATTACTTTTTAAATTTTTTTGTCATATCTTCGTATAATTCCCTTTTAATTTTGATTATTGTGGCATTTATATGTATTCGTTCTACCGATTTCTGCAACATTAAAATAGGTATGTTAACATAAGCTTTCTCTAAGTCTAAACAGTAAACATACAGCACTTCCTGTGTTAACACCCATTTCGATGATTTATTTCAGAGTGAATATATTATCTATATTGCTCCATTCTTCTTTTATAAGTTTTTGCAGCATTTTCCCGTACAGACGATTTATTGTCGCTATTACTTTGATTTTTCTGCAATTTTGACATTTTTGTGTACCCCCTTTCCTGTATATTCATATCAGATATCGTATTTCTTATTCCTTGAATACTATGTTCTCATTTTCATTTGTATTAAATAATTTAATTATCATTCATTTTAGTTTTGCTGTATCTTTCTTCTGCGCTGCAATATTTGCTGCGCTTCCAACTTTTTTATTCTTTATATTTCATATGGCATTTCTAGTACTATATGATTTTGCCTCTATCAATTCTTCCCAATCTTTACTGAATGTTGGTTATATTATTAGTTTTCTATTATTTCTCTTAATGCATTCTACTACAATGTAATTTATAGTTAATTTTAATCTTTTATTTATGTTCTAATTTATTCATATTTATTAAAATAAACTACCAGGTATTTTTAAGTTTCTTTGTGCACATAACTATCAGTTTTGTTCCATTGTCTTTTGATTTGTTATGCTTCTTCTTGCGTTTTATAACCTCCCTGCAATGTATTTTGGACCATATTTGGAACGCCATTAATTAGTTTCTTTATATCACCGCTATCGTGTTCTTCCCATCTACAACCCTTATATATCTTGGATCTCAGTCGACTTATTTTATGCTCCCGCTTCTTCATTCGGTCATACTAGTTGTATATTGAATAGAATCAAGCTTTAATAAACTGATAAAAGACAGTATTTCACACATTCTTTCAATTTTTATATAGCACGAGTAGCCTTTCAATTTCTTGCCGTTGTTAATAATTTCTGTACGTTAGTTGTTCTCAATGCTCCACTTTCAATGTAAATATATTTTTCTTCCTTCTGAAATTCTTTGATCTGTCTCTTGAATGACCCAGCCATCCTAGTCTTGCCTGTTTCGCTATATTTTTTCTAAACATTGCTTAAACGGGAAAACATTTGGAAGATACATTTCGATTGGTTGCATTACTCTGTTTTTAGTTTTTGTTCCATTTTGCCTTGCAGAATGTCTGTCCATTTTCCAAATGCGTTCTAGTCTCCTTTTATCCTCCTATCTATTTCCTTTGTTTGACTGTGGTGCAATAAGTAATCAACTAGTTTCATTGTCCTCTTGTATATCGATTGCATTGTTCCGCTAAGTGGTCTATGATTATCTTGGTCTTTCCCTTGTTTATATTTAAGCCGATTTCTTTTTGCTTTTCCGTTTATATCTATTAATTTTTATTGTAAATCCTATAGGTTGTCGAATATAGCATAATATCATCCGCAAATCCTAAATAGCTCAACCTTTTCTGTGAATGTTTAATTTCTTTGCTTCCCACGCACGGTGTCTAAAAACGTCTTGTAGACGTAAAGAATTTAGAAGAAATTGTGTCGCCTTCACTTCTTACTTCATGTCCTATTTATCTAGTTTTTGAATTTTATTTTATCAACTCTGCTGCTTTATAGAGATTTTATTATTGTAAAATATTCTACTAAATAGAACACCTCTTCATAATTTGTAAAGGCAGATACAGAAGTAAGGTATGTTTTCTAGATTTTTTTGTTAGGTTTAGTACTATTTGTAAGTTATCTACGACAAAAATCCGCTTGCCTTAGCAATTAATAAGCACCCATTCTGTTGATCAATATATTTCTTACAGTCTTTATGAATTGTTTGCATATTTGTAGCAATAGACTGATCTTTTTGTAATTTCGTCATCTAGTATAGTCGCCTTTCTTAAACAGTAATATTATGGGTGCGTTGTCTTAATATCGCGGTATTTTATCGTTACTATTTGATCTTATCCTGGTGATTTCTTTCGTTCTATATATTATAGTACTTTCTCTATTTCATGTATTTCAATTTTGAAAATATCTTCTAAATTTACATTTGTTACTTTTTGTTCTATGTATTTCTTGCTCTACAGAATTCTTCTATTTTCTACACTTATAATAGTTTTTTACTTAATTCTACTTATTATTTCTTGTTTGCTGTTGCTGATTTCCTTTTGTCCTGCCATTTTATTTTTGTATATTTTGATATTCTTTTTTAAAAAGGCGCTTAAACTAAAATTTTCGTAAGCTAGAGACATTACAAGAACAGAAGACAGACAAGCCAAGAAAATGGGGTAATGGACACCGAAAATTGGGAAAAAAGACAGAGGAAGCTCCCAATCGGGTGTACTGACGACAAAAAGAACGGCTAATTATAATTAGTTGCAGAAAATGCCAAATAGAACAATGGCGAATAGTTGGAGGGGCGTACAACGGATGCACATTACATCAGAAAGAATAATTGCATTAATGTCACATAAGTTAATGTAGGTGAATTGCGATCAGGGAGAGAGGTGAAATAGAGACACCAGTATTTACCTAAGTAGAAACAAATTTCCTTCATTCAAGTTTTACTGTTTGCTAAAAAAAACTTACTTTGCCTAAATTATGCCCCAAATAATATTATAACAACTTTTTCAAAATACAACAATCAGACAACGTTTACATTAAAGACAATTCACTTAATTTTACTGATGTTAAGGAAATACTAAAAACAGTATAATATACGACAAAATTTCAATTGCAGCATTAACTGTGTCGAATAAAATATTAATTTAAATGAACCTTATACAGAACTGCGCAACAAGCCGAACAGAATATTTCAGCAATTTGAAGATGGAAACAAAAGCCGCCAAAGCTGAAATTAATCGTAATCCGAGTGTTTCCCCTTAAAATGGGCAACTTTCGTAATATTTTAATTGCCGTACTTTGTAATGAAGTTACATTAATTGGCAATTACAGTAATACCAATTTCAGCCATGAACGGAAACAAATTTGGCCGCTCGCGGAAAAGAGGCGCTATAATAAGCGCTCTTTTAAATTCTTAATCATTGTAATTAAGCCCGGAACAAATTCGGCCATAAATGGGACTAATTTTAATTGCTGTTAAAAATTACTTTTTCTCCCGCAGATGAATTTCAAGCAGTTGGTCGGGCTTGTGCCTTTATCATTTATGATGCGGCATTCGGATCGTCTTCTGTCAAATTAATGGAATTACCCTTCATTACGCACCCTCTGCATTGGGAATGCGTTCGTGTGTGCACACACTTTTTCTTCTCGTGTGTTCTAGCCGATAATGATACTTGACACTTAGACCCTCGTTGCCTAAAACAAGCAAATGATTTAGGTTCGACTCTCCATATCAGCTTCGGAATAAGCGCCACATTTAGACCCTCTGTCATTTTACGGCGGTCATTTATTTAACGGGGGTCCATTTGCATGTCACTACAAAATGGCTTTGTTGCGGGTTGTTTGGGTGTAGGCGCTAAAATTAATGTTTAATTTAGAGGAGCCTGCTCATAAAAAGCAGCCTCTATTTTTCCAGCGCATTTGCCGTGTGCAGTGGACCCGAGCTTGCTAAAAAGTTATTTAAAAAGTAAATTCCTAGGTCTCGTACTAGCGACACCTCAGAGAAAACAGCAAAAAGCAAGGCGGACAAAAATTGGAGCTATATTTAAATGTAATACTTCATATGCTGGTAACATTGATAACTTTTTAACTAGAATTTTGTATTATTACCTAGAGTGCCCACATTTCTTTGGCCAGAAGATTTAAATAGCTCTAGAATGTATTCTTTTAATAATTCTATTACATTATCTTTCGTTAATAGCATTCGCATTCCCGCTAGTATTTCGGAGCAGACGGACGTGTGCCGCGCTCCGATATATAAGTGCCCGAAACGGTCTACCTGCTATTAAGGAAACGGACTTATCCGTCTTGCTTAAGAAGTTACGCGCCGCAGCTGCCAGTGTTGTGCTTCGAGTGTGCCTTACCGCCGCTGCCGCTCCGGGGCCGCCGGGGAGACCCCCTGCGGGGCCCAAGCCTCATGGAGATCGTCAACGCGCAAAGATTGTGTCAAACTGTAAGTAGAGTCAAGTGATAAAGAGTGTGTGAATCAAATAGTAAATAGTTAAAACAATGGCCTACTACTATAATCAAACTGCACCTGCATTAAATACTCAACAATATGTTCCTATGCAAATCGAACAAAACCAACAGTTACAATATAATCCCCAAAATTATCAATATACACAACAAGCAGTAACAAACAATGTAGATGCAAGGTTTAATGTACAAGATATAATGCAAGCCCCAAATGCAACTGTATCTTCAAGCATGCATCCGCAAAATAACATGATCGTTCAACCATCACACTTAAACCAGCACTCTCAAGAAACGAAATGGCAACTAGTAGAAAGTAAGAAACGAGGATGTAAAGATATTAACGATAAATCCCAATCTAAACAACTTAAACCGACAAACTACTGGTTGAATCCAACAAATCGCTTCAAGCCGTTGGATACCGAATGCGCAGATGCAAATTATAAAGATAATCCGGATAACAAAACCCCCAAACCACCGCAAATATTCTTATCTGGTGTAAAATGTATTGAACCACTTATAAAACTATTAGAAAGTATAGCCAAAGACAAAAATGATCTAAAAATACTGAACAAAGATGAAGTCAAAATACAGTCTACAACTTCTATCAAATATTCCGTTATAATAAATGCCTTAGCAGAAAGGAAAACTGAATTTCATACCTATAAGAGAAAAGTAAAGATGTCACATGTGTCAACTGTAAAGGCACCCATCCTGCATTTTATAAAGGTTGTCTAGTTTACAAGGAATTACAACGAAAAATGTTTCCACCACTAAGAAACAGGCAGCCTGACCACATACAGTCACACCCGACTCATCAGAATCAGCAAAATCATTTTAGTCATGCCCAAATAGTTAGAGGTGTTAACCAACAAAATATATTACAACAACAACAAATATCGACAGTAAATGAAACAAATGAAATGGACGAATTGAAGAAGATGCTAAAAACGCTCATGAAACAAATGGGAACCATATTAAACTTATTAACCATTCTGGTCTCTAAAAACAACAATGGCGTAAGTTCTTAAACTAGCTGTTTGAAATACCAATGGCTTGACAAATCATAAAGACAAAGTTCTGAATCACATTATACAGACAGAAGTTATTTAAAAATACCTAAATATACAATATATGCCACTCAACATCCAGACGGTACAGCACATGCAGGTACGGCTGTTATTATCAAAAGCTCAATAAGGAACTACGAACTTGCTAAATACAAAGTACAACATCTTCAAGCTACACCGATTGCCATTGAAGACTGGAATGGTCCATTAACTATTTCAGAGGCATATTGCCCACCCAGGCACAATAACAAGCAAGAGCACTATGAGTATTATTTACATACAGTAGGAAACAGATTTATCTCCGGCGGTGACTACAACGCTAATTATGTGCACTGGGGCTCAAGGCTAAGTACGACCAAAGGAAGAGAACTTCTAAAAGCTATAAACAACACTAGGTCACAGTCTATATCCACGGGTCAACCAACAAACTGGCCTATAGACTTGACAAAAATGCCTGATCTACTTGATTTTTGCATCGTAAAAGCAATTAACCCAAACTACATTAAAGCAGAATCTTATTTAGATCTTACAGGCGAGTACTCTCCAATTATAGTAACAGTATGCTCACAAGTGTTACTCAAATCAAAACCACCCACTCTTTACAACAAGCACACAAACTGGAAACTATTACGAGAATTAGTGAATGAATCTCTCACCCCGGATGTGTCACTGAAAACAGAACAGGAACTTGTGGAAGCAGTTGAAACCTTCAATAAAATAGTCCAACAAGCTGCATGGCAGGCTACACCAAATAATAAACATAAAAATAACGGTAATCTAGACTGCCTTGTTATAGTAAAACAAAAAATCGCAAAAAAGCGCAAATTGCGCAGGAAATCGCAAACCACGCGACATCCAGCCGACAAACGGACACTTAACCGAGCAACAAGTGATCTCAACAATCTTCTTAGTTCCATTAAAAATCAAGCAATACAAAATTATCTATCACATCTGACACCAACTGAGGCTACGGACTATTCACTTTGGAAAGCTACTAAGAGGTTAAACCGCCCACAGCAGCATATTACTCCCAATCGATTAAAGAACGACACTTGAGCTAGAAGCAGCGAAGAAAAATGCTTAGCGTTTGCTACACATCTAGCAGAGGTGTTTAAACCTTTTGCCGCTAAAGGTACCAAAGAGGAAGAACGTGAAGTTTTGGAATACCTCCAGGCGCCATTCTAAATGACACCACCTATCAAACCGTTTAAAATTAGTGATATTGAAACAGCAATTCTTAAAGACGTAAACTCTCATAAAACACCAGGGTACGACCTCATTAAGGGCAAGATAATCAAAGAACTGCCAGATAAGGGTTTTAGATCCATTACCTACTTGTTCAGTGCAATTCTAAGACTACGGTATTTCCCCGAACAATGGAAGGTAGCCACAATTATCTTGATACCCAAACCTGGAAAACACATTGAACAAGTGTCATCCTATAGACCAATTAGCCTGTTGTCAATTTTGTTAAAACTATTTGAAAAGTTGCTACTAGTGTAACTTACACCAATACTTATAAACAACGACGTAATACCAGATTACCAATTCGGATATAGAAGACACCACTTTACAATCGAGCAAGTGCACAGATTAGCAGACATAATTTAAAAGATTTTGAGTTCAAACGTTGTTGCTCGGCAGTATTCGTCGATGTCAAGCTTTTGACAAAGTCTGGCATAATGGACTACTTTACAAACTCAAAAATATATTTCCACTAGACTACCATCAATTACTGCAATCATACCGCTCCAACAAAACATTTCTGGTCAAACACGGTGAATGTCAAACATCTTTGTAGCCTATCAAAGCAGGAGTTCCCCAGGGTAGTGTTCTGAGCCCAATATTATATCTAATTTTTACGTCAGCTCTTCCATCCTTACAAACAACGACCGTCGCTACTTTCGCAGACGATACTGTTCTATTTGCATCACACCTCGACCCGAATACAGCATCTCAGTATCTTCAAAACCACCTGTTCGAACTGGAAAGGTGGTTCAAAAAATGGCGATTAGAAGTAAATGAAACAAAGTCAACCCACGTGACTTTTACCACCAAAAGGGACTTGTCCACCAGTACAGTTAAATAGTCAACAGATAGCTCAAGCCGAAAGCGTTAAATATTTAGGCATCCATCTAGACAGAAGACTCACATGGAGGAAACACATTTGGACGAAAAGAAAGCAACTAGGTATTACAATGCAAAAAATGTACTGGCTCCTAGGCCGCAAGTCTTAATTGTCAATCGAAAATAAAGTACTCCTATATAAGGCAATAATTAAACCAATCTGGGCGTATGGGATACAACTGTGGGGTGCCGCCAGTAACTCCAATATTGAGATCCTAAAACGATTTCAGTCCAAAATTCTCAGATCTATGATTGACGTACCACGATGCGTTCCAAATGAAGTCATTCGGCGAGATCTCAACATTCCTTCCATCAATGATGAAATCCAAAAATACAGAATTCACTACAGGACCAGGCTCAGTGCTTACCCTAACCCTCTTGTGGAGCATTTAATGGAACCAGATATTGACGAACCACTGCTGAAAACGTTTAAATTCTCCGACCTAGTTTTTGAATATGTACTTATATAATCACTCTAGTTTTTAGTTTATAGTTAGGTTACGTTATTAGACAAATTATTAAAGAAGTATTCAATGGTACATTTTCAACATGTTATTTATATTTATTTGTAAAAAATTTACTGAAAATTGTTAAGCAACAGATTTTAAAGTGAAGGGAAATAAATAAAAAGCATTCGCCAGCAAGTTAGAAAACATTTTTATCTAACTTAAATACTAAATGGTGTAGTCATTACATTATTTTATTTAAACGTCAATTAAGAGCAATTGTAGGGCTTTTGAATAAACTAAAACCTTTAAAAAATGTGTGGGAGATTCCCAGGTAAGGTAAATATAATCAAGTAACGTTAGTGGGTTTGAAAATTGAGTATCCCCTAGCCATGAAAAAATTGCACTACGTAAATTAACAGAAAGTGCGTGTTATATAATAGATTTTAAATTATTTATACCGCATGCTATAGACCGAACTTCAAGCTTTTCATTAATCTACAGTGAGGTTGTTAAATTATGAATACCGAACACAGAAAAACTAAGTAAGGTAGAAATAATACGGCTTGTTATTGCTAAATATTTAACAGGAAACCATCTAAAGAAATGCAGTATGCAAAGAAGCTTGAAATGTATTTTCAATATAAAAAAAGTTTGACAGGTCTTAATATGACATATGCTGGAAAAAAACACGCATATAACAAGCTGGAACCAACAATCGGTAATTATATACACGCATAAAGACATTTTATTTACAACAAATGAAACATTCAATATTACTAATTGTTAGTAAATTTATAGTTTTCATTTCTTATTATTTAATTTAAAAAAAGAAGTAAAAAAGCTTATAAACGATTATAAGTTTTTTACAACTTACAACCATGTAATGGAATAAAAGAAAACGTGTTCCTGGCTTCATTTAATCATCTTACTGTTGAACACAAATGCAATAATCAAAAAATATTGAAAAAGAACTAAATGGTTTTCTAAAAACTTAAACTATTTTAAACAGCAGAACTTTAAAATCCAACATCTACAGCATTATTTTTTGCTTTATTTACTACCTCTATCCGTTTCTAATAATGAATAGAACATTTGTCAATATGGATGTCCAAAAAATTCTCTATACCAAATTTTCTGGTTAAAGATACTCATCTAAAGGCAATAGCAATAAAAAATGGAAGTGTTCTATTTTATTATCATAACAGACACAAAACCTAAAAAACTTTTAATATTTAAAAAATTCGATTTATAATTTCGAAGCAAACTAACGTAAGCTGACCGCAAGGTCAGATAATACAAAATAATACATCAGAAGCCGCACTTAAAATTGTATGATACAAATTAACTTACATCTGCTACAATTATTTAAAACTGTATTTACAAAATTTAGTTATAAGAATTAAACTTTAAGGTAGCAATAATATCTATAACTTTAATGCAAATTACCGCATGATTAAGCAACTCACCTATCTGAAACATACTTCGTTATGTCCACGACCTTAACATGTCAGACGGAAACTGGATTAGATCAGATGAAGCCAACAAACTGGTCAAACATCTTGCTAACAGCGACACAAACGAAATAGAAAGTTTCCTTGGTATTACTTGTCAAATGTCACTTTCACTCAACAACTAACTAACATGGTTTACCAACACCCGTAAACACTCCGAGCACGACTTATTAGAGTAAGAAATACTGCAACACTTACGCAGAAAAGTTCTAGTTCTACTTCCCATAATCTACAAGAATATCTTGCAATTGCATTATTTTTTGTTACATCAGTATGCTCAGGTGACCCAGAACCAAAATTTTATAGGCTAATAAGCCTTTTGCCACTCAACTCAAAAATTTTTGAAAAACTGATTCTCAAAAAATTAAAGAAACCAAGGATCTCGCTCTCATAATTATATGCCAACAATTTTAATTTAGAAAAACACATTTTCGACAATACAACAAAAACATTGTATTGTAGGATAACGAAGAGCTTTGAAAAAAGCAAAGTAAGTGTCAGTGTATTCTTCGATATTGGTCAAGCGTTCGACAAGGGGTTGCTTTACGAAACTACAATTTTGCAACAGTTGTATTTTGTGGTTGTCTTTTCAGGTGGCATCCTCGAGACAATTTCTAATTTACTCTGCATATCAATCTCTGAAAACACCGTTGTGGCCACGTTCTTTGACGATATGGAAATTTTAACTACCCAAGATACAGCAGAAGCTGCAACATCACACTTACAAATCAGGTTGATTTACTGGGAGACTGGTTATATAGATGAACAGTCAATAGCAACAAGTCTACACAAATACCTTTTACTACCAAACGTACCCTAAGTCAACAATTAATAATTATTAAAATCCAAATCCTGTACATTTAAAGTTAAATATTTTGGATTTTATGTTCAGAATAAATTAACCTGAAAAACTCATATGTAACTCAAAATAATTTAACCAAATCTATAAGTTAAGTAAATAGATTAGCTAAATGAAAGGCCCTCATTGTCGAATAATACTGAAACTCATATGGTTTTACAGGATTCAATTTGAGATGTGCAAAAGCACTACTTAAAAATTCTTCAAAATTTCAACCGAAAATCCTATGCACCATGATAAATACCTAAAATGGCACTATCAAAATGACTTGCACATACTTTTCGTGGCCGAAAGAATTAAATGAATTGCGAATACTTATCACAACCATCTGGAAGGACATGCAAAACCGCTAGGAGACCAACTTATCACCCAACTGGTAGTCGCAATGTTGAAACATCGCTGGACACCCAGCTTAGTCCAGAAATAATAAATACTGGGGTATTAGATTTTACTTGAGCCAATTTTACTTTTCCCAGATTTGCTTATTATAGATCTGAATTTATATGACATACCGCATATCTTAATCGTGAAATAATAAAGTGTGTTTTGTAGTACCGCAAAATGCTTGATAAGTTTATGTCAACCGCGTCATAACATGTGACAAAACCTGGCTTTACTTTTATATTGTTTTGAACATGCTAAAAGAAAAATCATTTTCCTAAAATAGGATCTTTCTAACGGCACACGATGACCAGTCCTAATTTCTTAAAGAAACATAAAAATTTCGGTTCTATGCATGGCCTTGAAGGATACAAAAGTGCATAAAACGTACTTACAATATTTATAAAAATTATAATAGTTAAACTATTATACTTAAAAGTAATACGAGCTCACTTTATATTTGCTTTTGAATATTTATTCATATAATGAGTGCAAAGCCACTTTGCCACATGGAAACAAACACGCAAATAGCACACAACACATACATTACGTTACAAATGGTACAGAGAAGTATGTATATAGAAAATATTTAACTAAATATTGAAATAACAAACTACATGCTACAAGACTGCAAGAAGCTACCAAATAGACTTCTATGACGCTTAAATTTTAGACGAAGAAGAATTATAGACGTGTTGTCAATCGCTGCTTCTACAAAAAAAAGACTTCTAGAGAGCAACTTTAGAGATGATGATAGAAGATTTCAATAGTTTGCCGTTTATCGTTATGTTAAAAAAGCATCCAGACGGGTGGATCTAAACAATCCAAAGGTATTTTGAGATCAATATGTGAGTTATTAGTTTACCCTTTGATGGGTTATTTCAGTATTCGGATTACTCTTTTAGATTTTAAATTATAGTTCATGTCTCAGAACACGGTTTAAACAGTGTGTTCTTGTAAAAACAATAGCCAATGTATTTGTTGATTTACCAACAATTAAACCGTACTGAACGCACGATTTTTACTATATTTTTTGACGTAGTTTCCTGAATTTATATATGATGTTGTACTTTAGTATGTAGTTTAGCGGATATAATTGTAGTCCTCTTAAATCTAATTGTGATTACATTCTTAGAGACCGAAATGACTACTAAAGTTTTAATTTAATTTTATGTGTATCGTAAAATATATGTAGTCACAAAATATGGGAGGGAGGACTATTTAAACGTGCATGTAAATGTTTATAAGCAATGCCTTATTTACAAGTATTATTGCAAATATAGGGAGGACAGAAGATTGCGTGCACAGATATGTCGGAACAACGGAAAGTACATTCAAAGTCTAATGCATAATGATGGAATTATAGAAATCTCCAGAAGGACAGTAAAAGTGTTTGAATAAAATAAATTGTTTAATAAAACTGGAACAATTTCTTGTATGAAAAAGGCTAACTTATAAAAGCAAAAATGAAATTTACCGTGTTATGAAATAAAACTAAGAATCGAGACTATGGCACTTTCTAACCAAAAATTATTTTGCTCTGCAGCTGCAAAGGTTGGAAAATGATCTTACACAAAGTGGTTCAATATGACCGACACTGATTTTTTGTTTACAAAAAAAAACAAATTGCCAAACAATTAGTCGCACATGTCCGTCTGCAACGTATTCTCCTCCGAAGTCAACACATTTTTTACAACTACCTGAAAGAATCCTGATGTCCTTTTCAAAAAAGCCTTTTATTTGGTGGTGTATCCACTCCCGAACAGTCTGGATGACGACGTCGTCGTTCGCAAACCGCATGCCTTGCAAGTCTGATTTGAACCTTTCGAACAGGTTGAAAACACATGGGATGAAATTGGGACTGTGCGGCAAAATATTCCATTTCAACATCTGGAGGGTTTCTACTGTTGTTTGGGCCGTATGGGAGCGTGTGTTGTCTTGAAGGGAGGATATCCTCTTTTTACCTGTCTTTCGCTCTTTTACTTCGTGTCTTTTGCACAAATGATCTAAGCAACAAGCTGCATTAACTGTTCTGACATCCGAGAAAAAGTCTATATGGATAACCCCCTGCCAGTCCCGGAAAAACGTTGTCATTACTTTTTCTGCCTAACGACTCGTCCGTTTGGGTTTGGGAAAATTGGTATGCCGCCTCTCGCGTGATGACTGTTGGGATTCGGGAATGGAGTAGTGCGCCCACGTTTCATCGGTGGTCACTATAGACCAAAAATGCATCTTCAAACTGCTGTAGGAGACGACCGGTATCATTTTGTTCACGTCCTTCAAAGTGGCTTTTCACAACGTTTGCTACACTACCAATATTAATAGACAGCATTGTTCTGAGTTCCTTGATAGTGCTGGGCCTATTCTCACAAATAAGCGTCTGCACGATTAATGTTTGGTTCGGTGAGGGATGTTTGCGGCCGGCGATCTTGTGGGCCATTCTCCATGCGCTCTCCGGAGGAATTCACTCACAAAGCATTGTTTCACGCTCCGCGGTACCTTCTGTTTGCTCATTACTCTAGCAACTCCCAAACAGAACTGAACAGATTCTGACCCGAACAAGAGGGAGGGTGGAGTTTGTGGCTCTACTTTCTCAAAATCGCACTGCTACTGCGTATTGGGGCTTGTTTGCACACAAGTTAGTCCAGATCATATTTGAATCACCTTGTACTATCATAATGCTTCCTTTGAAACGGCATAATTTACTGCCGAAACGAAAGCGTACATCTACTCCTCTATATGAACTAAAAGCAATAATGTGAGCTTCCTATTTTTCTACTATTACTACTACTACTATTATTAGTTTTTATAGTGTGAGCAACAACGACAAATAGAAATCTAATGAAATGTATTATTTATTATAACATTGCAGGCTTACCATAGCGAGGGTGAGCTTCACCGCATTGCGCAGTACCTTTTAAGCATACTTTAATAACCAAAAAGACAATGACTCGTAGTTTATTCCTACTTTAGATGTGTCTAAATTAAATGATATTTAATAATAAAATTTTTCCAAAAATTGATTGATTTTTAAAAAATTCAATTCTAAAACTCAAGTTACGACTATGATACGGAAAGTTTCAACGCATTTTTTAATCTAACGAGTAATGGTTTCTAATCTAGCTTTAAAGTCGTAAAAACTGATATATGGAGGGGCCAATAGTGAAAGTTTTATGAAAGAATGGCAAAAAATTGTCTGAAAAAAGTTAAAACGCTAGTTTCTCAGAAAAGTAAAACAAGAATTGTTATATTCAAATTTTTACATTACGACCAGAAGTTTGGTATAATTGTTTCCAGGATATAACAATAAATATACAGTAACAAAAGAGTGTAATTTCCAAGAAAATTTGTAAAAACCCGAAATACAAGAAAGAGTCTTGGAAAAGCGATATAACATATAAACTGCGTGAACTGCCGTACATCATTTTTTATTACATAAGCCAAAGTTTAGCAACGCAATTTCAAAACATAAAAACAAACCATAGAAGTTTGATGAAAATGTATAACAGCACTTGGAAGTACAAAAGTAAATGCAGCGTTTCAGAACAGTTATATGAACACGCGGAGTTTATGTAAGAAATATAAAGTATTAACTTAACACTTTTGATGAGCTTACAATTAACAGCGTGACTGTGTAAGAGTTAAAACTGTACTGTAGTGCACATTTTTACTACCTGTAAATAGTGCTAAACGAAAGGTGAAGAGTAAAAAGTTATTTTATTGCAAAATTAAAGAATTTCTAAAAATCAATGCTCCCTAGGCCATCAATTTTGGAGGTTTGAGCTTTTATTAAATACTGAAAAATTGAAACTTTTAAATTTTTAATTTTGACAATTGTTAGGATGATTGCACTAAAAATAGAAGGATGAGAAATTTCCCGAACTGTACTATTAGTAAAACTAAGCGTGCGATATATGATTCGATAGGAAATGGACAATACGTTTGTTTCTGTTATTCAAACTTTCTTTATTCATTCCCTGAGTGGATTAGGTGCCAACTTCAGATATGTGGAACATAATTATATAGAAAATTAAATTTAATTTCTACCTGTTTGTTAGAACGGTTGAGGTGAGCATGGATTATAAAATGTAATATTTGTTTTCTAGTACTCACTTTACCCTTCAGATTAAATACAAATAGAATGTAGACACATAAAGACTGACACATAATTTTATAGAGCAGTTATAAGTTATAGGGTGAATAATAAAAGTAGAAAAAAAATGAGAGAAAAGGAGAAGAAACAAAAAAGGAGAGAAAGAAAGGAGGAAGGATAAAAGAAAAAGAGGGAAAGAAATATGATTAAGAAGGGTATTTAGGTAGACAGAA
This sequence comes from Sinelater perroti, assembly GCA_036346155.1. Lineage (NCBI taxonomy): Eukaryota > Metazoa > Arthropoda > Insecta > Coleoptera > Elateridae > Sinelater > Sinelater perroti. Next base: position 17,281,736 of record JARFIY010000189.1, read on the forward strand.
AAAAGATTATCTGAGACAGAATAAAGAAGAAGAAAGTGGATATAATTAAAGTTTGTACCAAGAATACAGAAAAATTGCCACCATTATAAGTTCGCACCCAGTTAATGGAAAAGATTGCTTAAACTCCGTAAGTTAAATTGGTACACTTTTTTATTGTTTTCCTTTTTTTGTTGCATATTAAAATTTATATTCTCAAACGACCACTTGAGACGCTCATTAACAATGCGTTTTAGAGCACCGCAGACATTCTCTATAGGATTCAAGCTCGGGATAGTCTTAGACTATACCTTGACCCGATGAGAAGGTGCCTTATGATAATTTTTAAATTATTACCTACTTGTTTAAAAAAACCTATATCTTACTAGATGACATTAAATAAATGTAAGGTTATGAGAACACACTTCTTTCACAGTATAAATAAAATATTTTCTGTGTTTTTATTATTTTTACTAGGCGAGTGTACACTACTTGACATTGCATTATTTTTTCCTAAACTAAATCGAGAATATTCCACTAAAAATTATTTGTAGAATGTGTCCACTAACTGATTCCACTGCAGGCTTCTTATTCACAGAAAACATAGAACTTGCAGTGACTTCTTCTAGCGCACATTTATGTGCATACATTGCTTACAATCCTATGGGAACTTCCGAGTATTGGATTCTATATATTTAACATAAGCTGAGCTTAGAAAGTTCGGTAATAAATATCGCACCGATATTTTTTATTTTTATATTATCAGATTGCTCGAGCGCAAGTACTAGTTCAAAAACAATTATAGCCAACAATCAAAATAAAATTTGTTTAGAAGACATCTTGCCAGATATATAAAAGACACCTAGACTTACAAGTTATAATAAAAATATTGCGACATCCAAAAATGCGTTTGAATGAATTATAAATTAAATGATTTCAAACGAATTTGTCTAATACACGGAAGGTACAATATGGAATGAAGTATAAAAGCATTTTTAGGACTGCTAATAATTGTGGGGTTGCTGAGGAATGGATAAAAACCGATTTTAGAACTTTGTAATAAAAGAACTTTTATAATATATTTTCTACAATTTTATAAATATAGTTTTTTCCATTCATTTGGTATAGTGATTTTATCCTGGTATTTGAAAAGGATTTTATAAAGCTAATCATTGAAATAAATTAAACTCAATTAAATTAATCTTGTATCTTCTCTTATTTGGTGGTATGTAAGTTTTCCAATAAAAAATATATTTTAAATATTTTAGGCTGTGCTTTCTATCTTATATACTTCTAAATTGAATGAATTCGTCCCTGTACTAGATGGTAGTGTACCATCTAATATTTTAAGTATTGCAATTTTTAATTTTCTGAGAGCAAAATTGCCATCTCTGTGAACAATCAACTTTTCGATTTTAAAAATTCTTTAAACTTCTGGTCTAATACCTCCAGCATGCTGCTTTTATAAATCTTGTCGAAAAGGTGAAGTAAAGATTAGTTTGTTGCAAATTTCTTGTCTCATGATTAATGCTGATTTTTAGCTTTTTAATTCTTAGTTCCTATATCCTAAACATGGGAAATTTCCTAAAATAATCTTCTTAAAGTTCCGATCCGTTTCGGATGTTGGAAACCATGATGGCAATACGGACTTTATCAACAGCGGCACGAAACAGTCCAGTTGTTGTTGTATTGAACCATACTCGCAGGTTTTTCAGCCACGATATGGGTCTTCTGCCGATGCTTCTTTTTCCTTCGATCTTACCCTGGAGGACCAATTGTAGGAGCCCATATCTCTGATTATTGCGCATGATGTGCCCTAGATACTCCAGCTTACGAACTTTTATTGTTGTGAGGAGTTCTGTTTCTTGTTTCCCCATTTTCCTCAGCACGGTGTGGTTGGTTACATGCTCTGTCCAAGATATACGGAGGATTCTGCGGTACAACCACATCTCGAAGGCCTCTATTTTTCGTCTTGATGCCTCTGTCAGTGTCCACGTCTCTGCTCCATACAGCAATACGCTGAAGACATAACATCTCAGTAGTCTTAATTTAATGGGTAAAGATAATTCATGGCACTTGAATAGTTTGGCCATTTTTACGAACGCTGCTCTGGCCTTTTCAATTCTACACTTTATTTCCAGTGAGTGGTCCCAGTTTTCATCGATTGTTGTCCCAAGGTAAGTATATTTTCGCACACGTTCGATCCTGTTGTTGTCAATCGTTAATCCGGTGTCAACAATGTGATTTTTTGTAATTATCATATATTTGGTCTTTTGGTATTTAGGGTCATTCCGAACCGCTTGCTAACTTCTGTAATTCTGTTCATAATTCGTTGGAGACTGGTGATGTCGTTTGTAAACACTATCGTGTCATCCGCATATCTAAAATTATTTAATATTTCTCCGTTGACTCTGATTCCATCATCTATGCTGCCCAGAGCTTGCTGAAAGATGTGTTCCGAATACACGTTGAACAGAAGAGGAGAAAGTACGCATCCTTGCCTGAGGCCGCGTTTTATCTTGATGTCTTCTGATATCATATTGCCAGTTTGCACTGCTGCTTTTTGATTCCAATAAAGGTTGCTTATTATTCTTATGTCTCGATTATCAAGGCCTATTTCTTGAAGTATGTCTATTAGTTTATTATGTTGGGCTTTATCGAAGGCTTTTTGATAATCGATGAAGCAAGCATATATGTCATGATTTACATCTCTGGCTCTTTGAAATAGAACTTGTAGGCTAAAAATAGCTTCGCGAGTTCCATAGGCATTGCGGAATCCGAACTGTTCTCTACTTATTTGTGCTTCACATGTAAAAATTCTGCGGTGTATAATTTTTAGAAATAATTTTAGGAGGTGACTCATAAGACTGATGGTGCGGTAATCTTAGCAATATTTAGCATTTGGTTTTTTGGGGATTGTCACAAATGTTGATCTTAACCACGGTTCAGGGATTTTTCCGGTGGTAAAGATAATGTTAAAAATTTTTGTTAGCCATTTTACACTCGCTTCGTCCATCATTTTTAAAAATTCGGTATGTATATGATCAGGACCTGGAGCCTTTCCGATTTTTAACTGTTTTATGCATTTTCCACTTCGTCGGTGGTGATGGGTAAGGGCTCTACTTCTGGATATTCTTGAGGTTCATCTGATCTATCAACGTCTTCGAAAAGGTCTTCAACATATTTCTGCCAGGCAGAAATTTTGCGTCTGGTTCTATAATTATTTTTCCGTCCTTGTTGAGTAGCCTTGTTGTATTGTTTACTTTGTAGATTCCTGCAGCTTCTTTTACTTTTTATACATGTTAAATGCATCATGTTTTTGTTCTAATTGTTCAATTTCTTTGCATTGTGTTGTTAGCCATGTTTCTTTAGCCATCCTTATTTTGTATTTTATTAATTTCTGGATTTCTTTGTATCTGGTGTCGTTATTTTTGCTTTTCTTCTTTCATCCATTAATTGTAGGATTTCGTCAGTCATCCACTTTTTCTTTCGGTTTTGTACTGTCAGATACTTATCTCCGATTTTGTCAAAGGATGTTGTCATGTCTCGAAGTGCTTCTTCTACCGTTTGGTTTTGTTTATACTCTGTTCACATGCTACACCTAGTTCTTGTGCCATATTCCCACGCGTTTGCGGGCTATCACTTATTTTCCTAAGGTCCCATTTCTTTTTACAATTTTTCTCAAGCATTTCTTTAGTTTTAATCTGAATTTTCCTACTAATAAGCAATGGTCTGATGCAATGTCCGCTCCAGGGTATGTTTTGGCGGCTAAACAGCTATTGCGATAACGTTTGTTTATTAGAAGATAGTCGATTTGGTTTCGTACTCTCTTCTCTTTGGGTTCGTGGGGTTGGTGGGGCGGTCCATGTGTAGAGTCTTCTTGGTGGTAGCTTATATAATGTATTAAGGATAACAAAGTCTTCTTCTTCTACGAACATTTTAAGTCGCTCTCCCGCTCATTTCGTACTCCCAGTCCGTATTCACCGATATGCTCTCCGCTTCTACCTTGGCCTATTTTAGCGTTTAAATCTCCCATAATAAGAGTTAGTTCTTGCTTTTTAGTTGGTTCAATGTATTTTAAGAGATTCGTAGAACTCTTCTATTTTGTCTTCCTCCGCTTCGGCTGTTGGGGCATAGACCTGTATTATATTTATGTTTATGGGATTTCCACTTAGTTGGATAAGTATTAGTCTCTCTGATACAGGTATGAAGTTAGTAACATATTTTTGAAGTTTGCTTGATAGTATCAATCCGACACCATTTATAAATTGACCTTTTTCGTTTCCTGAATAGTATACTTGGTGTTCGTCTATTAAGTATTGGCCATCTCATCTCGCTTACCCCCATTATGTCCAGTTGAAGTCTTTTGATTTCAGCTACTGCGTTATTAATTTTTCCTTGTTGGGCCATCGTACGGACATTCCAAGTTCCAATTTTGATTGGACTCTTTGACAATTTTAGCCTTTGTTGGTCTTGTGATTTGCAAGGGTTTCGCTGGATGACGACCTGAGAAGCCTTGCTGGTGTTTCTTCTCCTGCCGAATCTTGGGTTCCGATTACCATGATTAGTATTCATTGTATTATTGCAACTGTTTGCCATCTTGATTTTTTTTGGAAATGCACTTTGTGCCTCTAATCAGGTGGTTTTCCGTTGCCTTCCTGATCCCAATGCCGTTGATCTTCTTATCGATTCCTCCGCCTTCGAGGGCGATTTCTCACCCTCTGGACAATAGGGTGCCCATCCTGACCCGGGAGTCAGGTTTGTTTGCTTATACCGGCGCACATTCGGTCTCCAGAGCTACGTTTGCCATCAATCCTTAGGTGTTCCCATCCTTTACCACGGGGAGGTGTAGTTGGAGTTTCTCTATCATCGAGCTTAAGACCTTACGGCATTTCTTAAACTCTCCAGATCTTATAAAGGACCCTAAAATAATACAACAAAAAAAACTTTAAAGTTATTTTTTTACAAAAAAGAATATATCTATGATGGTAAGGTATTTAAAGCAAGATCATCATAAAATTACGTGTTAAATGAACCCAATTTAAAAAACAACTGTTACATTTTACTTTTCCTACACAACTAAACAAAAGTACATAATCTTCAAAAAATCCGGGAAATTGTGATTTACTTGTGTCTTTATTGAAAGAATTTTTTTACCTAACATAGTAATTATTATTAGCTTGTCGTATTGGTCTGCTGAAAGCTTTGGCAAGATGCTTAGCATAAGTACTAGCGTTTCCCTTTTTGTTTTCGCCCAACTGTCATCTTTCTTATAAGAGGAATGCGATGAATGAATTCTTGATAGACCTGCAAATGAAATAGGCCTCCTACATACGTTTTGCAAGATATTTTTAGTTGTCTTGTGATAATATTATACACAATTTTGTCACTGGAGTTTTAGCTGTTCTGTGCCTGGTTTTCTTTTTTCTGATTAATTATTCATTCAGATGGGTTTAGGTGGTATGTCCATTCATACTACTTATTGTATACGCTGGTAAATTAGTTAACATCACTAGATTCCTGTAATTTAATCGCAAGATTAAGATAAATTTGTGTAAAACTGTCCAATCACTTCTTGTTAAGCTCAGCAGGAGGGGGGGTAGTGCATTGTCTAATTATATGTGTACTTCAAGTTGCTATAATGGGGGTGTGGGGTATGATTGATTATATGAGAAGTCCGAATTTTGCTTTAACGATAATGTAACTACTGGCTATACTTTGAGAACAAATTAGTCCAAGAAGTCTGGAATCACGCTTATGTTTGTAGACCGGTATGTTGGTTTACCTGTAAATAAACAGGAATACTTATGTTTAATTATAAGCCTTAAATTTCTGTCGTTTGTTGTACTTAGTCTTAATCTCCAGTTAGTGTCTTTGATATTCCAATTTCCACTGATCACGAATTTACCTTAATTGTTATAACATTATTTAGCAATATTGAGCATTATTTCATTTTAATTAACAAGCTACATAAACATTTCTGTAAATTTGTTAAAACGGATTTTAATTGAGTTACAAAGTTTGTATATTAATTTTCTGGGTATGGTCCAAAATTAATGTTAGCCTGGGAGGTGTTGCTGGTACACCTTACTGTGCATTATTCTGGACTGGAAAATGGTACTACCCTGTTTTCTTTTAATGTATTATAGGTTTCTACATATAATGCAATCTTTATTGATCTTCTGTAAAGTGTACAAATGGCTGATATATCTTCCAACTTTTTGTAGTCAGTTGATTCGCGGCTTTACAGCATTTTACACATTCAAATCATGCAGGATTTAGGTAGCCATAGGGTTCACGTTGAAGACACTGGATGTTCGTTTTATTTTATTAGAATTCTGTGGCCTCTATTTCCTTTCGTTGATAAGTATAATACGATTTTTTTGTCATTAAGTTTCCTGCAAGTTTTCCATTTTTGCTTTTGCACTGGAAGATTTCTTATTCCGTGATCTTGAGCTGTTTTTATTCATTTTGGTAATATTGACTACTCCGTACACAAATATCAGTAGCAATTGCTCCTTGTTGCTATTTTTGTTTGTTATGTGTGTTCACTAGGGCACAAACTTAGTTGTGGTAGTTACTGAGATGTTTTTACAATATTCTTAATTTAGCCATTCAATTTTTTTTGTGCTTTGAGTGCTTGCCAGTCGTAAGTAATTGCTTGAGATTTATTGCCTTAAGAGTTTTTCATTGCGAGGATTGTAGTGATTTCAGTTGATTGCATGACGGTTGACGAATCAGGTAAGGGAGAGAATAAGTTGTCATAATGTTCAGCATTATTTGGTTCTTAAAAATTGAATGATACGTTGCTGAAGCACCTGGGTTTTATTTAAAATAGCAATAATGAAAACGAAAATAAAAATAACAAATAAACTATATATGACAATTTTGCATACCAATCATATCCAAAATATTCGAAATATTCTTACTAAAAGGATTTATCAAAGATATCGACACAACACTTTCCACCAATGTGGATTTTGTGAAAGTCATTATATAATTCAAAAAAGTCATAGAAGCATAACAAGTTTTACTATTCTAGAAATGAAAAAGTTATATATTGTTAGCCTCCTACATATTCGATATGCGTTTGGCGCGTTTTGCACGACGGCCTCCAAGTTTCCTACCCTTTACTACAGTTTATTTAAATTCTATCTCAGTAACCGTTACTTCCAGATCAAACATAATCTACTGTCCCATCAAGTTAGCTATACTTCCAAAAAGGTGGTTTGGGCTTCTTTTTTTACCTTACCTTCACATTTTTTTAAATAACATTACGATTGCCACATTTGCCGATGATACAGCAATCGTCGTTACAGATAAGATTCACAAATTGCCATCGAAAACATACAAAACCACTTGAATCAACCCCAAGACTGGGTTCGTACCTGGCGAGTATAAGCCAATCAAGCCAAGTAAAACACTTAGGAGTGTTAACAGATAAGAAGCTAACATGGATAAAAACACAAATTAATGTGAAATTCAAAGAATACATTTATTCTTGGGCGTGAGCCAAAACTCACAACAAAAAATAAACTTTTGCCAGGCAAACCTATAATAAAACCAATTTGGACATATGGAGTGTAGTTATGAGAATGCGCAAAGCTTCCAAAAACGAAAAATCTTAGGGACTCATCCCTTACTACACTACATGGTACATCAGGAATAGAACCCTACACAATGTGTCACTAGAAGAATACTAGCATTCACCTAGATAATTTCTCAGGACGCCTAAACTAACAAGTCGACTAGCTGAGGCACTCCCTTGAAGCTAAAAAACGACAAAAACGGAAATAGTCAATTTACATTAAATAAAATATTGTAATAATTTATACTGCTAACAGGAATGTTGTTGTTGAATAACTTCTTCTTTCAAAATGTAATTTTCGACCATTTGAAGCAGCTTGTAAATTCTCAGGAACTATTAATTTGAAAAAAAAATCAGATAATAAAATTAATTGTAATTGCTCTTAAGTTGTTTGTTTAACTATTTTAATTAATGGTTATTATTGTGTCTTGAATTACATCAAATTCACGTCTACATGCTTTGAAAATAGCTCACACAATTTAGGTCCATTTAGGTTTTTTTTATTTAAATTAATATCAACTTAAAATTAGGTAGGTAGGCTTTCAACATTATCTGAACACGCCCCAAGTAGGACTTTAGAAGTGGAAGGATTAAGATAAATAAACAAAGTTTACCCCATAATCTATACGTATATAAAAGAAAGCCCTCATTGACTGATTCATCAACGCCCATTCTAATCCGGGGAACCTAGAATCTTGAAACTTTAGGCTCTATATGATGTAGGGACGTATTAAAAAGAATTTTGGAAATTCCCAGGGAGTTTAATAGGTCCAAAGTTTTAGGCTTCTTCAAAAACGGCTCAAGTTAGAAACGTGAAACTTGACAGGAATGATCTTCGATCAAATTAAAAGGACGTTTCGGGAATTTTTGATCCAACTCCCCACAGTGGCTAAACTAAGGGTCAAAAATTAAGCTTGTATTTCTGTTATTTCTGTCACACCTTATAATTTTTGATCTGTGACAGATAGAGACATAGCGTTCTCATTATCCAAGTCCAGATGCCAAAAATCAGCCTAATCAGAATATCTCGAGATCGGTTTGACCGGAAGTGGCTGCAAAGTTTTTGGTTTTGGCCGTAAATTTTAGCTGGTATCCGCTTAAAAAAATAGATGGCGGTATCTGGGTTTGTTCTAACCTTCTAAGTCGTGGCAGGTCAACTCTCGACTCCTATAATTATTTAATTTCTCTAAACAGAGGGATATTCTTTATCTATATACTTATTAAAGATATTTGGAAAGAACAATCTATAGCTAAAATTAGAGAACCCATGTTTCAGAAAATTTGTTAATTGGGGGTTCATGTTATTAAGGGGTGCACTTTCTTAAATGAAAACGCATACCTGCAGGGCTAGACGGGGAAGGGAAGTCGAAGGCAACCCGAGCCGGCTAGTATAAATATAAACAACAGAAATTCCTCAGACAGCCTCGCTCAAATATTTTGGTTTGCACCTAGATAACAAACTAAATTGGTAATAACACATTACCAAGAAAAGAAACAACTAGATATGAAACAAAAGAAATATATTGGATATTGGGATGGGAGTCCCGTCGTTGAAAAATAAACTTCTGCTTTATAAAACCACAATTGCTACCATATGGACTTACAGAATTGAACTATGGGGACAATGCAATCATCTAAGATGCCAATAAAAAAAATATTGCGATCAATAGTAATGCCCCTGTTTCTACACTGTAAAATGAAGAAAGCGTCACTCACCATACGAAGCTTCAAATCCATAGAAATAACTTGTTACAACCTCTGTTAGAAAATGAGGTAATAAAAAGACTGAAACAAAAAAGGTCAACAGATCTGGAATTTGGGTTTTAGAGTACTCTTCGCTGGAGGAGATCTCATCAATCCATAAAGCAACATTTGTAACTAATATTAAAGTAAACCATATTTGCTTATAGATTACAATGTACTCTGACTTCTGATTTAATTGAATGAAAATTGGATAATTTGATCAGTAAGCTAACAATTTTTAAAATTTTAAATTTAAATTTATAAATTTGAAAATAACTTCTTTAATTAACTTTTGTATTTCTGCCAGTTTTAACATTTTGCTGAAATTCTTTGCTCTATTTATCTGCAGCCTAAACCATTCCTATATTCACAGCAATATACCCCGCATAACTTTCTGAAATCCTCTGTAAAATAAGCCACTTAGAGAAAACAAACATAAAATTCGAGTTTTATGTTCAAGACTCTAAGTTTAGTTGTTTTTACTTTTGAAACAGTAGCAGCATTCAAATAGCACATATTCCCGTAAATCTCCAAAGCACCCCGCCCCATTTGCAAATAGAGAAATCGCAACGGATGTAGGCCTGTACCCTCGCGTAAAGCCTGAAACTTTATCTTTAAAACCTCCTGCAAGCGAAGTGTACCTTTAACGAAATTTTCCAAGAATTTCCACTTCCATGCAGGCACACACGACCCGCGCGTGCGACAGGAAAACAAGCAAACTACATGCACATTACGCCCGCTGGCTCCTAACCACAGAGGGCTGAATTTCTCCGGCACTGAAAAAGGGCCTCTAGTTGGCGGGACGTTTCGCGCAAACAAGTTTATATCACCCGCTAATCGGGTAATTGACAAAGTGGAGGGATATTTTGTCACGAGCTCCTACAATATCGCTCGGAGCCGGCTGGCGTTCCATAAATTCGTTTAGCAAACAGCTTTTTATCTGGGCTGCCAACTAAGCGCGATGATTGTAGCCGCCGCAATTCGCCAATTTGCAGCGCCGTAATTAATGTGAACGGCATTCGCTGAATAGTATCGATCCGGCGAATTGAATCACTTTTAGTAATTAGTTTGTGATGTGGCAGTTAAGCAGAATAGCCACATAAACGCTTTCATGGCGCTAATCATAGCTTTCTATAATTGAACGCCAGAGCAACGTATTGATTGGGTTTGGGCCCATGCATGCATGTGTGCATGCACGAGACGTTCATATTAATAATGGGTCAAGCATTTGTTTTCGTACAAGATTAGCGACAATCTATTTTTGGCATCCTTGTATGCCGCCCAAAGGCTAAGTAAAAACAATGTTATTGCAACGTGCCACTCTTTGTTTGCTTTGGATGCATACTCCGCTTCTGCCTATTTCTGTCTCAAATCTTGCCTTGAGTTTGAAATACAGGGTTGTATCCAGAAGTAGTAGGACTGTTTTTTTCCGCCTGCGTGCGTTAGTTGAGTGTGGACCAATGTTTTAGTGACCTCCTGTTGTGACGCCTCGTCGTCAGTTGCGATGGAGCGAAATTTGGAGCAGCGGTACGCCATCAAGTTTTGCTACAAACTTGGAAAATCAGCGACCGAAACCAAGGTCATGCTTACGCAGGCCTACAAGAAGGATACCATGAACCGTTCCTCGATATTTGAGTGGCACAAGTTGGTTCGGGAGAGCAAGGAGCTCATCGAGGACGACTAACGCGCCTGGCGTCCGTTAACCTCGCGAACGGACCACAATGTGCTGAAAGTTAAGCAACTTTTGAGCTCTGACTGACGGTTGGGCATTAAATTAATTAGTGATGAGCTGAATCTTTCGTACGGGACAGTCCAACGCATCATCACAGAGGATTTGTCGATGAGAAAAGTGTGCTCGAAAATGGTGCTGAAAGTATTGAGTGGCGAGCAAAAAGAACTGCATGTTGAGATTTCCCAAGAAATACTGAACTGTTTGGAAGAAGACGAACATTTTCTCGATAATGTCATCACCGGAGATGAAACCTGGGTCTTCCAATACGACCCGGAAACAAAACGTCAGAGCGAAGAGTGGCACACCGCATAATCACCCCGTAAGAAGAAGGCCAGAATATCGAAATCGAAAGTGAAATCGATGTTGATTGCATTTTTTGACCGTCGTGGCATTGTCCATAAGGAGTTTGTACCTCCTGGATAGACTGTAAATACAAGATTTTACGTGGAAGTGCTCACACGACTGCGAAATCGGATCACACGTGTGCGACCAGGCCTGTTGGGGAAGTAGAAGCTCCACCATGACAACCCTCCGTGCCACGGCGCGTAGGTTGTGAGGGATCTCCTTGCCAAATTCGACGTTTCCACGTTGCCTCACCTCCCCTACAGCCCTGATGTGGCACCGCCGGACTTTTCCTGTTCCCCCGGATCAAGAGGCAGCTCAAGGGGCATCGTTTCGAATCGGTGGAAGCAGTCCAAGCGACAACGACGAGGGCGCTGAACAGCATCCCGAAGGACGACTTCCAGAAGCCCTTCACGACCTGGAAGGCTCGCTACCAGAAGTGTGTGGATGCCCAAGGGGCCTATTTTGAAGAGTATTAAGTCGATGTACCAAAATGTTCAATAATTTTTTTTAATTTGTCCTACTACTTTTGGATACCACCCTGTAGACAGTAGAATCCTCATAGCTTGCGTTATTTTTATATAGCTTCAGTTCTTACACATTAAAATAACTCTAAAGGTTTTGTTAATGCGTGTCGATAGTTTTACTTATTATGATATCAGATGGAATTATAAAGAGTTCTTAATCGCTAAAGCTTTTGTTCAAGCGTAACCGGACATTCATTGTTGTAGAATTTATAGGATGTCGATCCATCTTTAGCATCCATCATAGCTTGGATTCGTCTGGGAAGTCTTTCCACCAAGTTAGGCCTAGATCTTTCATTCCTACATGAGGGCTGTAGTAAGCCTAACCAATGAAGATCATCGAATGGGCCTGTTTAGTAATCTGCGTTACAATTTTTCTTAGGTTTTCGATGGGATTGAAATCGTAACTGTGAAGGTCACTTCAATTTCTTCCATTGCGTCAAAACGTAGCAAAATAATCTTCACTGTGTGGACAGAATAATTATCACGTTAGTCTGTTACCACTAAGTTTAAAGCACAAAATTATTAAGAGTATCAAGATACACCTCAGCATTTATCCTCCCGGCTATAGAAATTAAGAGACCCAGCCAAACCACAAAATACAGCTCCAAACATCCTTTGCCACCAAATTTGATTCTTGCATAGTATACTCGTTTTTCTTGTATCCACCAACCCAGACGCGTGTATTGTTTTGCCAGAACTTACTTTAATTGTTTCAGAGTCCAATGATGGTAGGGTTTACACCATTGCAAGAGGCGTTTGGCGTTGATCTCACATTAGGCTTATGACCGACTGTACAACCGTAAAACCCATAGTTTTTAGCTTCCGACAATCAATTCTAGTACTAGCAAAGCCAGAAGTACTTCAAAATTACAAATGATCGTTTCCATTTCTGATTTCTCATTACCTTCTTTTTTAGAGTTTGATAGCTGCTATCATTATGTTTCATCCCAGAAATTTTCCATTTTATAGTGACATAGTTTGTAGTTACTTTAGACATTTGTAGCAAGTCCCATATTTTATAAACCGAGTTTTTGAAACGGTGGCACCCAATGATCATACCACGGCCAAAATCACTTAACTCTGCGATTTAGTCGTTGTCTGTATAAGACACATGTATAACCTACATAGGCTGCTGCTTGCAATTCTATCTCGTTCTATGAGATTTCAATATACGTAACAACCAGTTCGGATACTTTAGCCATATAGTATATTCTAATCAAATTTGACAAAGCAGATGTTTTTTAACTTTAATTCTACTGGGACACTAATACACAATTCTGAGTCACACTAAAAAAGTGACTTAAAACTGGATGGACAGGGTTATTTATAAATTTGCAAAACAATTTAATAGTTTGTAACTAATACACTATGCAAAAAAATTATGGTAATCATTTTGCCAATACAGAAAGAAATGTCATACCTTAAATTTGTACGTAGAGTACTCAGTTAACGAATACTTCAGACTGAGATCAAATTAAACAATGATCACTTTTGTAAAAAAAATTTATGTTCGGACAACAAATACATGTTCGGATAACGAGCATCTTACCCTACATTTATACAATTGTTTTTTATTACCAACTATGAACTGTTTCTGGAACGAGACTTTGATTGGTTTTATTTAGGTACATAACCTTTTTGTGTGGTAGTTGATTTATGTTCTCTTTGAACTTATTATAAAAACAAAAAACTGAAAATACCATGGGGTCTTCTTAATAGGCGAGCGGGGCATCCTCAAAAAGCGGCTTAGAAATAGCAGTATGTGACCACGCAGATCTAGTCGCTAAAACATCTTTATTCTTATGATTTTGAGATCCCTGAATACGAATCCGATGGTATTTTTTCGCTAAAAATGGGGCGCCTATGTATAAAATGGCTTTTTAGTGAAAAATGAAGAAAATATTTTTTTACGATTTTTCACGTTTAACTCGCGATATATTCGGCAGTTTAACATTTCTTTTTCAAATTTTAACCACACATTCTTCGCGATACGATCTAATAAACGAACCCTATCTAAAATCTCTAAGGTGTTTGTTGCTCAAGTAACGAATTTTACAATTTGCACTTACCAATTTTACGACTTCTTATGTACTATCGTAAAAGTAGTGCGATGAAGTTTCGATTTTCGGATAAGTAAGTATTAGGTATTAAAATATAATATATAAGAAAGTTTTTTGGCGATTCTAGTCGCTAAAACATGTTTATAGCGACTAGAACCGCCGTGGTCACTATAGGGTAATTTTAGGTGTGTGCCCCGCTCGTCTATAAAGCGATCTGCCTCACTTTAAAGCATGGTTAAAAGTCAACTCAACGACAGTTGCTTGGCAAAAGCTGTCTCCATCCTGCATTCAGACAGACGGAGATGATGTCGGTGAAACTAGGGATGAAATTATGACAACTGGTAAAGATCTGGAATTGGAAGCAAATAAAAATAAGATTGAAAGATTTACAACGGAACATAAAAATAATCTAACGACAAAAGAATTCTAAGACGTCTTAAATAAAGAACATCAAAAATCTCAGCTAAACGTATTTTCTCAAAAAGACGAAGGCGTAAGAGGACTAATGCCGACACCTGCTCTTAAAGACCTTTTAACAAGTGGGAGGATATCAGAAATGGTCATAGAAAGACACTTAAACCAGGTTTAAGCCAATGGTTTGGGTATCTCTACAACAAAAATGTTGATAATCACTTCATAAAAATCCTGAAGAAAAGAGAAAAGCATTGAACATGGACAGATTCTTTAATATCCTATAAACAGAAAAAACAAAATTTATGAAGATGCAAGATTGTCTATGTATGCTGGTGAGCTTAGCTAATACGATTTGTAGGTTGTTTGCTTGGTTTAGGATATCTTGACCCAAGAACTGTGCACATACAGCCTTCATCTGGGAATTTTGCATACCACATCTTGATATTATTAAAAACAGGAGTTCCTTGTGATATTATGTTTAAAATTTTCTCTGAAATACAAAATGACTATTTACGTTTACTGAATGTCGTATTCTCTATTACTATTTTCTAAAGGGAAAATTATAGTTACAGGATTTTCCTTAAAAACTTAGACGTTCTCTCTTCGCTGGTAAGGTTGTAGTTTAAAAATGTTTTAGGGACTTTTAAGTACCCCTGCATAATTAATGATATACAATAATTGAACATAAACCAATATATGTTTCTAACTGCTTTTGAAATTCTCCTCTGGGTAGAAGATGCGGCACATTTCACACAAACTGCACATACAACTACGGCATATTGAAGCACCTTTTTCTATAACGTGGTCAATAGGATTCTTGTAAATTTGAACTCCGCCAAAGTCTTCTTATTATGTCACACCAACATTGTAGTTCTAACAAACAATTAAAAGACTACCAATCAAAGAAGTAGTAATGTCACCTTTAGGCTTTTTATGCTTTCTTCTCTGATAGTTTTATAACAGCACCATAAACCTGCAATGTCACCTAAATCTTGGAACCCAATTCTAGAAGACGTAACAAAATTATCAAAATATAACTCGATGATCAAACCTATTATATTATTTTCTTAATTTAGGCCTGTAGTTAAAAGCTGAGTTGATATTATATAATAGATCTAGTAAAAAGAAATCCATTATTTTTCCAGTAGATGGCTTTAATAAATTGTATCTCGCGCTCTAAAAGTCCGATGGCGTTAGAAAGCTGATATTTCATACCACAAAAACGTATTTAAAAGTTTTGTGAATGGTTGACTCAGTTTTGTTTGAGCTCACGTCAAAGATAGACACCAGCAAAGAGAAAATACGCTATATTTTACAGTTTTTCTTCGATAAAGGTGAAAACGCAAGCCAGGCGCCTGAAAATGTGAATATCGTTTATGGTTCTGATACTGTAACTGTCAGTCAAGCTCAGTTTTGGTTTCGTTGATTCCGTTCTGATAATTTCGATGTCAAAAATGGACCACGCCCTGGAAGGTCAATTGTCGAAAATGTGGATAAGATCACGGAGCCCGACTCGCATATAAGCACTGTTCCTATTGCCCAGGAGCTAAACATTGCACAAAAAACTGTTTAGAACCATTTGGAAAAGGCTGGATACAAAAAGAAGCTGGATGTATGGGTGCCACACAAGTTAACGCAAAAAAATCTCGTGGACCGAATCACCATCTGTGAATCGCTGTTGAATCGCAACTAAGTCGACCCATTTCTGAAGCGGATGGTGACTGGCGATGAAAAGTCAAGCGAAAACGGGCGTGGTCGAAGAGCGGTGAGCCGGCGCAAACGGTGGCCAAGCCAGGTTTGACGGCCAGGAAGGTTTTTCTGTGCGTTTGGTGGGATTGGCAAGGAATCATATACTATGAGCTGCTCCCCTACAACCAAACTCTTAATTCGAACCTGCACTGTGAACAATTGGACCGTCTGAAGGAATCAATCGCCAAGAAGTGGCCAACTTTGGCCACTAGGACAGGAATTGCGTTTCATCAAGACAACGCCAGGCCACAAACATCGATAGCGACTCACCAGAAGCTCCGGAAGCTTGGATGGAAGGTTCTTATGCATCCACTTTATAGTGCGGACCTGGCACCAAGTGATTACCACCTGTTCCTGTTCATGACAAATTATTTTACTGGTGAAAAATTTGCCTTCAGAGAAGCTTGTGAAAATCGACTGTCCCAGTTTTTTGCCAATAGGGACAAGGGCTTCTATGAGAGAGGCATAATAAAATTAGCGTCAAAATGGCTACAAGTTATCGAACAAAACGGCGCATATTTGACCTAAATCGATTCATGCAAGTATGTTAAATAAAACCTTCAATTTCATGCAAGAATAATGGATGTAATAAATATAACTAGAAAGATCTCTACTAATCTTAAATTTAAACCTGAATCGTCTTGGTGTCCAAAGTATAAATTTCGTATCATTGATACTGAGGTAAATATTACATCTTATCTATACCAATGATAAAACCCTTTAGCATTAATTTAAAAAAGAATTTAGTGTTTACATTCTACCTCTTCCATAGTTTGCTTATTATCAAAAAGGAGAAACTTAATGACTTCATGAAAACGTTAATACATGCATACTCGTATATCTCGGATTTAGAAAAGAGATATATCAGCAACACTCCTCTAGAAGGAAAATTTCTTCGGTAATAACATTAAAGTTTTGTTTAAGTTTTTGTGCCGCATAAGAATTTGTTTTGGTTACAATATAGTGCGGTATTTCTTAAGTAAGGTAGTATATAAAGGCCCGATGCTTTTTTAAGTAATTCTTTTGTACTAGCACTGATCTTCCGAATAGAACTGAGAATTTGAGAAGACGATTCACTAATATCAGTAAGTTAACGGCACCTATAGCGGACACGGCACCAATAGATGACACTTCGTATTAAACTTGAAAAAAGAAGAAATATATTTTAAACTTGGCGCTTTTTTATTTACTAGGATGGCACCTTGCTATTGACTTTTAACTTCATACATTTTATATATAAAGTATTATCCGTTTTTTCGTTATTATATAGTTTACTCTTCATAAGTTGCTTTTGCTACACATCGTTCTTAATTTTCTGTATTTAATTTTTTTATACAACATTTAATTATATTGTTACCAACTTTTTTTTAATGTTATTTGACCTTTACAACAATAAATATTATTTAATACATTTAATGCAAATGTATTTTTTTCTCAACTGTCATACTTTACAGCGATGTATGTACTATAAAATGTAACTGTGACAATTTTTTATTATGATAATTCTTATCTTTAGGAACAATTAAATTTATTGTAAAAATGAAAATTAATTTCTACTCTAAAATTTCTTATAACATATTAGTTTATAATTAAATTTAAAACAAGTATAAATGTGTCAGTAGCATTAAGGTATTTACAGAACTGAAAAAAATGTAAGACTGGAATTACTTTCTTGCGTATTTGATCCGATGATTTATATTTTATTTTGTAAACGCTCTTTTTATTAATTTCTATATTCTGATTATTAAATAACAGTAAAACCAAATTTAAGAATGGGAAACTAGGAAGTTAAGGTTCCCATATGTTTACTTCTCAGCGCTCCATCTCTAGTCGAAGACAATTCTTGATTTGAACTGAGCATTTTCTCAAGATATGGATACTAAGATCAAAGTTGGGACTGGTCGATCACAAGATTTCCGGAAAAGATGCTTCATTTACAAGGCACTTATTAAATTTTTAGTTGTTTTTGTAATACTTTGTAATTATAGAGCTTTTTACAGCACATATTAAGCACAGTTAGAATTCATTAAGCCATTAAAAACTTGGCAGTCGTTAGTTGTTATGGAAAAATTGAGATTCTCTACGTAACTATTACTTGATATTTGTTTTATTAGGTGCTTTTGTGATATTTTCTTACTAGTAATGATTTTAAAAAATAAGTTGTCGTCATGAGCCTTCCAGTATTTTTACAGATTTTCTGTCTACACAGTGAATTTAGTGAGCTAATATTTTATTGAAAAGCCTTTGTCAAAAACATTTGTAATATTTTTATAACACTTTATATATAACTTTAACATATAACTTTAGACTAAATTTTGTTTACAAATATAGCATTTTATTTTTCACTTGTGAAAAACATTTTGTAGTAAATTTTTCCATTGCCCCTTGTTCTCAAAAATTATATAACAATGTTACACTAAAGCATATATTACATATATATTTGAAAAGTTTTTCACCACAAATAAACAATTGGGTACACGAGTTGGAATTTTGTCGACATTTTGACCACTTTAATACAATTGTGTTAGTTCTTTACTTGAGCTCTAAATCTATATATTACCCAAGAAAAACTATGAATCAAAGAAGAAAACTAGATTACAAGTGTTCTCCTCTATTTATTAACCCTTTGCACTCCAGCCTATTGACTCATATAGAGATACCAGCAACTCCACCACTATATTAGTTATAAATGTAAATACATAATATAACCGAAAAATACGGTTGCTCCAACAAAAATAAATTTATTTCTAAATAACATATAAAATAATTACTAATTTATTTTCTTTTAACAAAATAAAATTTTATGTTTTGAAATTACGCATGGTATGGTATCTTTCAAAGCAATTCCCCATGTGCATGCGGGGGTTTCTGGGACAAGTAGCACAATACTCGCTTGTTTCGCGTCTTTGGCCTTTTTCTTGTCTGTTGGAACACACTCACAGTCTCTTTTGTTGCCTTTTCGCATTATGTGGAGCTTTTTGTCCAACCTGGTTTCAGACGTTGAAGTTGACGGTCTTGTGCGATATTCTCGGAAGTCGCCTACCAGCTGATCAACTAATCGCTTTACGAACTTCAAATGCAATAGCGGCTTTTCGTTTCCACTCTTTTTCACACTTTTGTATAATATGTATCAATTTATGCTAGACATCTCCATACCTCAAAAAAACATTTTCCGCCACCATTTAAGGGATTTTCTTAAAAAACAGTAACTGGAGGCGTATTGATCAGCGCGATCAACACCACCCATCGAATTTGTATAATTCACTGCAACTTTTGGCTTATTCACATCTTGTTATTCGCCTCCTCTTAAAAATCTTGTTTTAGTCATAATTCCAGCGCTATCACTCTGGTACTCAATAGCGTTACTATTCTTTGGTCTTTCCAAGACAATAACATCGTGTTCCCCCTTTTATTAGCAACAGATTTATTTTCGGAAAATTTGGCTTTTTTTATCGAATCAGGTATTCCCTTTCTGTTCATTTTCAACGTCCCTGTCAGATGACATTTCACTTTCAACAATTCTTCTGCCAACGGTATACTGGTATAGTATCTGTCCGTAAACATGATAACGTTGTGCACCTGGTACGTTGGTCAATAATCTATCATATAAATGCAACGGAATCCTAGCGCTGACGGGTAATTCCTGTTTTATAATTATAATATGGAAGGATATTGTATACATATCCTGTTTCAGAATCAGCCAAAACGTATATTCTTATGCCCCACTTCGTAGCCTTATTAGGATTATAAGTTATAAAACTTATTTTAACTTTGAACTTGATAACCGATTCGTCTACACATATGTTTTTACCCGGTATAAAATATTCGGAAAATTTGGAATTGATGTATTCTAAAAAATTACTGACCCGTTGAATACGTGTTCGCATGTCTATCCTATGAGGATTTTTTTCAAATGTAACATCCAAAATATTTGGTTGAATCGTCTTCTTGTGAATACATTTGAAAAAAATGGTATTTTAGTGTTATTGTTGGTTGACCAATAGTCCTGCATATTTGGCAAAGGCATCGTGCCCATATTGAGGATGACTCTAAGAAAGGCCCAGAATTCTTCTTTATTTGTGTCGCGCCACGTGTGCCATATGGAATTCTTGCTAAGAGTTTTATTCCTCAATTTGTTTTTGGCGTAACTGTTCGTTTCCGTTATAATTTCGCGTACGAGATCATCCGTGAAATACAATTTGAAAAATTGTTTCGGTTCGTCGATATTGAAAATTTGCGGCCCTGGAACTTTATTTCCCGTTGCAAAGTTTATATTTTGTAAGGGAATATCACTTCCTGTAATATCGGTCCATCCACTGTCGTCTACAGGTACAACTTCATCATCCGATTCAATCATTTGAATTCTTCGTTTTTTTCTCACTACCATTATGTCACTATCTGTTCCTGAATTATTCCCAATATCGTCTACTAATATTTCACTCAAATTATCTACGTGCAACACAAAATCGAGTTCATCTTCCACATCGCTTATTTCACAGTTTTGTTCAAAAGTTTCACTTTCCATCTTTACCACGCAAGGGACTACAACGTTTTGAAAAGAAACAAAAATCAACGCATATTGTGATATAAACATAGTACAGATAATATAAACACATAATATAAACACAGACTGTTTCCCTTACTCAAGTGTTTTTTTACAAAAGTGTCGAATAAGCAAATAAAGCGTGTTGCCGTAGCGGCGACAGTGGATTTAAAGTTCATATTTTAAATGTCGCATATACGGCGACAACGGAGTGCTAAGAGTTTTCGAAATAAAAGTTTGGTTGGGACATGTCATGCTAGGGAATGCACTGGATTGAGGAAAGTTTTTTAAAACAAGTTATGTAACTGACAACATGGGACAATAAACGGTTGTCAAATAACAGCCAAACGTTGACCATTGTCTCAAGTATTGAGGGTAATTTTCTATTTCAGTAACTTTACGAGTGGTAGGATTGGAGATAGAAATTACTGTTTTTTAATTGAAAAATTTAATTTTATGTTTCTCAAAGAATAATACCCTTTTGTATAACCAGAGAATGTCTGAATAGGCGACTTTATTTATTTATATTTGGTTACTCGTTTGCCCTATGTAAGTTTTGTTATAGTCACCACAAGTTATTTCATAAATTTATTGGGAAGGTAATGGTCTTTAGCTAAGTAAGTGAAGTCAACTATTTTATTGTCAGCCGTGGAAACCTTTTTTATATTTTGTTTATTTAGTGTGCGGCCTATTCCGTCAGTGATACCTCTAATGTAAGGCAATGTTTTTACTTAGTGAGAAGGGTCGTGAGTTTTGGAATTTGCGTTAATATTTTTAATAATGTGGATCAAAAAATATCCATTTTATACCAGGGTTTTGATGATAGTATTAGTTTAAATTTAACGATTTTTAGCACCGGAAAGTTTGAGGTATCTAGCAATAAAAGATAGTGGATTCAAGCAAAGTGAAGAGGGAATGTAGCATTTCGATAACGATTAGTATGGATAGGTAGTTTGTAGACAGTATGATAGAAGAATGATTTATTATGAAAGTGTTCAAAAAAACGGAGAAATTGTTTTGTTCAACTCCTATTGTAACTTAATATTGATGTTGGTTTAAAGGTTATTTAGATGTGAAGAGAATTGGAAAAGTATATCTTGTTCATGAGACCAGAAAGGAGTACTTTTTGTGAATTTTTGGAAGGCCGTATCATTTAGATGTCCTTAAATTTTTTTCAGATTATAAAAATTAAAAAATTGAGTTCTTGTTTGCTTTTCCTGTATAAAATAAAGAGATATGAGAAGTTAGAAATGTAGTTGTAGAAGTTACATGAAAGTAAAATTAAAAAAAACATTTTAAAATATTTAGTCTGTTTGGAATTAGCCATATGTTTGCGCATTGTTTAAGAAGACTAAGACCATATATGGTATAGATTAATCATTACAGCCGCAAGAGCCAAACGTAGAAAATTTTGGTTCGTGAGATCAATGTGACGTAAATGTCAGTGTCGTATTATTAAAATACTTGAGCCTTCAGGCTTTTACACGTCGTACCGAACAATTTGCATTTGAGGCTTTTAAGAAAATAGGGTCTACAAAACAAAATATCTGTTGGAAAAGTACGTTGATGACTAATATATATAATCGATAATAAAGCCTTTGAGTAGGTCTCATAAGTCAAAAAAGGCCATCCCCAGCGTCTGTCTTCTTTCTTAGATCACACATTAGTCCAAGTCGTATCAACAATACATTCTAGAAGCTGTCGTAACCCTACATAGCTACAGCTTCTTTTAAAATTACATATAAACTTTATAGCAAAATTCTACACCAGCTTTTAATATCAAAAATATTTTGATTCCAAAGCAATATGATAAATTTTATAAATACCAAAGACTAACAGCCTGGCAATCTCGATTTAAACTCTTTAGATTACAATGTGTGGTATATTTTAGAACGCTATAGCACAAAGAAAGGATACCTCAATTCTAACATTCCAGCTTTAAGCAAAGTCTGATCCAGGCTGTGACTAATTTCCTACTAAACGAGGTATGTGTTTGTTAATGATGCGAGACCAGTGCGTTTCAAGTTCTGCGTTAGATCAAAGGCAGTTATTTTGAATAGAAGCCATTTTGTATGTCGTATGTAGCAGTTAACAGATCGATAAAATTTGCTCAAACAATGCTTTATAGTTTTTATTTTATTACATATAGCATCTACAAAATTAAATCTAATTTTTAATCGGCCTTTATATTTTACTGATATTGTAAAACCAAATGAAGTACATAATCAACTATAGGTCACAAATGTAAAATAGTTCTCTGAATACTATCTAATAAAAATTTTATATTAACGGGATTCAGGGTTTGTTTAAGTACTACGAAATAAAAGAACTTATTAATTAACTAATTAAATGTCTAATAAAATATACATGGAAGCACCACATCATTAATAAATAAATGATGACGGCACACTTCGCCAAAGCCAATTTGGGCAATTTTTTATGTCGGGAACCTAAATTCGGGCTCATAATGCGCGACAGCGTCTTTGAATTTTTTATGCAACGCAAACACGAACCTGCTATTTTAAACCATATCCTGCCAGCAGATAAAGCGCCGAATTTGTGGGGCGTAAAAAGCAGTCCTACGACGCTGCAGCTAACGAGCTAGCCAAACATGAGCACGTGTACATTTTTACATTACAATAAACGTTTCGCATGTATCCAGAGCTGTGCGTTCGCTAAATTCAGTCGACTGCACTGCAGGTAACGGTTGGGCTTTAATTTGTAGCACATCAGCGCACGGTTTTGGTTTAATTCCTGCAATAAAGTATTTAAAAGTGAATTGCCAATACCAGTATATCAATTATTTACTAACGCACATTGGAATTATTTGAATTTGCGATTATAATTTTCATGTTTTCCATACTGATATCGTATAAAATAACTCTTACAAAAAGGGAATTAATCAATAGATGCAAAAATAAAGAAACGAATGATGTAACTAATAATATAAATATAGCAACCTTACTGATCAATAAAAATTCTGTCTCTCAAGTAACTTAAAAGCACAGTATCATTTTGCGATAGTTCTAAATATCCGCAATAATTGCTTCTTTAAGTTCTTTTAAGTTGTATCTTTTGAATACAAGTTGACATTTAAGGAGACAAAAAGCTTTAAAATCACAGATATGCATATAAAAGAGTACACTTATACTATAGGATAATCGAGGTAAATCCAGAAAATGAATAAATAATAAAAATAATATTAAAGTACAAAAGAATTAAATTTATATAAATGAAACCGCACAATTAAATAGCATTGAGAATCATACTATTCAATGTAGTGCCATTAGCGGCCGACGCCTAACCCTGCTGCAGGTCAACATAACTTCCTCCTTGATGGAGGCTCTTAAGCGGTCCTTGGTGTTATATTTTCTCCTCGGCCAAGCTCCACACGTTATAGTCAAGGGAATTGCAATTGGGGATAGAGAAACGCAAGTCGAGAGACCAGTGGTAATAAAAATTGCTGTTTAGCCATGTCTGGATCTTCCTTGTCTTGTAGGCTAGACTGGAACTTTGATGTAACATGTAATCTTGCCCAGCGGTCACATCCTCTATTCAGAGCTTGACAGCTGTGTTTAAGACGTTAATACTTTCAGGCTTTTTCCAATAAATGAAGCGCCATGATATTCCCTTCGTTGCTCATAAATTGCAGCATCATCACGGAAATGAGAAACTTTCTATTGATAACGGTTGATCTTGACAGAATCCAACGGTCATTTTGACGATTCATATTTCTGTAATGGGTGAAGTTTTCTTGGCCCCAAAAATAATCTTAAGAAACCAACGCTATGGTGCTTGATGTCATACAGCAGTGCTTGGACCTTTAGCTTACTGTCTATCTTGTTTTTCTCAATCAACAGTTAGCAAAAGACTTGTAGTGCAGATCCTGGTGCACTGTTTGATAAGCTCATCACGCCCGTTTCTTTTACCAAACCAGTCATGCTCCGGCTAAAATCCCAATCATCTCCTCTTTCACTCCGCGGGCAAATTCAAATTTAATTGTAATTAAATAGCTTATTGTAAGCAGTTACCTTCTCTTGCTGGTCACATTTTCTGACTTTTTAACTACGTCGTGGTATTGGGTCTTTTTATAGCCAAACTTTAAAATAATACCGGGTACGTTCCGAAATCAAAGGATTCAGGTGTCAGCACGATGATGTATTTTCGGTTCGTTTAGTTGATTATGTGAAGTTAACTTGTTGTGATACCTAATAGGTGATTGCACATGCCCATAAGTTGGCCTTTCGGCTTTCCCTAAATGCACCTTAAAGTATTCCAGATTTACCTCAAAGATCTTATAATATTGTCAAAATATTTGCGAACCCATATAGCGTTGTCAGGCTTTGCATTATCCCAAATATTTATTTGTTAAGAATGCATAAATGCTTACCGCAAAACTCTATCCTCTATGTTGTAGTGAAAGGCTGGAGGAATAATAAAATGTCAAGTAGCTCAAAATACATATAATTTGATTGTTTTAAGGCAAAATGAGAAATTTTAGCCTTTTATTGGAATAGTAACAGATTTAATTGCCTTTAAATTTAAAAAAACTTCAATTAAATTTTCCAAATTATTAATGCCTGCTTTCGTACGTATGAATGAATTGTATTCCGTTCATAACCCTACCATAAAAAGAATTAAATCTTTTCATAAGGAAAAACTAATAATAAAAAATTGAATAGAAATATATCAATTCTGGATACTCGGAAAAATCTTTTCTAACCTTACTTTAATACCAAAGAAAAACCCGTTGTACCTTTCTGAGAAGAGTAAAAAGGTACAAAAAAATAAAAGCTCCCCATTTGGTCACAAGTACGTGAATTTTTGTTATTGATATCTGATAGGAACTTTCACTTTTCTCCTGTTTTTCATTGTGCTGGCGTGGTACAGATTGTAGAGTGCGTCATCGTATCTACATTCATTTCCAAAAGAAAAATCTTTTGGATGCTGCGTACAATTTCACCTCTCTCTACTTTTATCTTTGCTAGAGGTGGTGCACTGTCCAATTCAGGTCTCAAGTAAAATATTGTTGTTTCCGAAAAGTACCAAATCACCTCCTTTCAACGTACATATCGTCCTGAATTTCGATTTACCAGCACGGATAGGTATGATTTCAGAAACTGCTTCTTGAGCTGACCTCATTACGTATTAACGTAGTGTAATCGAAATTGCATTTTCTGCACCTACATCATCTTGCATTTGGGAAAACTTACACTCCAAAAAGGATGTAAGAATAAAGGTAGAGTAAGAGGTTCCAAATCTTGCGATTGGCTGAAGAATAGCTTGGAGTTTTCAAAAATTAAGCATATCTTTTCCCACCATCCGTCGTACGTATAAGTCATTCCCACCATCACAGGCGAGAAACGAAATTTAATTATAAAAATCTTATCCTTACTTTGTACTAAACTCCAGTTGGTTGTCCTAAACAAACTGTCTGTAACACGAAAGTTGGTGGCCTTGTTCGAATAGGTTATATTCGGTCTGCTGTATGTTTCACAAAATTATTCCAAAGCAGCAACGAAAGCGGGCGTAGTAATCTTTTTTACAATTTCAAAGTGACCTGCGTGATCCACAACACAGGTGCAGATCACCAACCACACCTTCTTGTTCTTTAAAATAAGTGGCCCAGCTCAATCAATTTCATTTGCCTCAAATATTTTTGCATCTTTTACGCAATTGAGTGGAAGAAGAGCAGGACCTATTTCATCTGCTTTGGCGAAAAATCTCACACAGCAATTACAGCTGTAAATTATGCTGCAAACTGTGCGTCGTGCTCTCAGGATCCAATATTTGCGTCGTAAAATTGTCAACATAAATCCAACGCCAAGATGACAATAATATCGGTGAATTCCACGTACAATTTGTTTTGCCTCTTCTCTTTATTAGGCAAATGTACGGGAAAACAATAATCTCCTATATCCTTGCGATAGGTCAAACCAGTCTTCACCCGTAAGATATACCTTTCGATCTTGTATATCTTCAATTTTTCTAATCAATTTTTATCTTTCTTTTGCAGTGAATTCTTCATGTTAAATTCGGCTCTGTATCATAAAGCTCATTTATGAAAAGAGACATTGACCTCTTTTCATCGTCTTTCTTGCAAAATTTATTGCGTAGAAATCTTCGTACGTAAGTCATAATTCGTATTTTTGTGGAAATGAACATTCCGGGAAAGAGTTTAGTATACAATCCGATACAGTTGGACTTTTTCGCTCTCGGTGCATTTCGTTTTCGTCATATGTTTCCGTAACCGTCGACCATTCTCGTTTGTCATCATGAAGCCCAAACGGCGCGTTCTGCCATTTTAAATTTCATAAATCTACAATCTTCAGTTTTGCTCATCTCATTTATCTCCTTCGTCCTGTTGTAAATAAACGTCCCTCACTAATTATTTCTGCTGATACAAGCGAGGACTCTAGATGAGTCACACCAGTAAAATTTTCGAACTTTTTTTAAATTAAACGATTTTTTCACCAAGTTTTGGTAGCCGTACTCCAATAATGCTTCCTATTAGCTCTAGTTGTGGAATAGTTGTTTTCTTGGCCGGCCAAGCCGTGACTTGACAAAGACGACTTGTACGCTCACGCACTTTTCCATTTCCACTCGCAAAAATACTACAGTGGAGTAGACGTCTTTGCTAGATGCTTCTTTCACTCTCCACTTGGAGAACAACTTCGTACTTAACGGGTGCTACAAGTTTTGTGCCCGTGTCACCACACGGAATGGACAACACACTTGATCCACACGGATTTCAACTTTACTTTTTGCACTGCAAAAGCTTTAACAGTTTTACTTTATCCCCGTTTACTATCTCCACTAAAATAGTTGATAGAGGAAAGTCGCTTTTACGTTCTAGGTTGGAGTTGATAGAGATCGAACGTGTTTCTTAAATCTCAACTCGTCAAGCTGATTAGTTGATCGGGTGCCATCATTCGTTTCGTTGCTTTTTCTCTTCTGATCTCTGCAGAACACAGAGGATGTCGTCTCCCACAAATTTCGCAAATTTCCACAAATTCAAAGATTTGTAATCTTTGTCAATGTGAGAGCTACAGCAGAGAAAACAATATAACATTGCCTTGGCTCAAATATAGTTATATCTATCATGTCCCATTTTATCACAGAACACATAAGTTGATAGTTGAAAATTAGCGAAAAGAAGATAAAGTAAGAAGGAGCTTGCGTTGTTATTGTTTCTTATTAGTGTCGTGAGTGTTAGGCTTCTTATCCATTCACTCAGCTAAAGGGAAAGGCATAACTTGTACGATACCCTAAACAAATCATTTCGCAATTTAGATTTTCTGTTGAATCTCCACTTCTTTTTCAATGAATAATAACAAAACGTCAAGCCCTGTTTTATGCGGGTCGTCGTTACGTAGACAAAGAATATTTTTGCAAATTATATTGGATATCCTAAAAAAGGCTCGACTCCACGAGTGGAAATAGCCAAGTCGCTGAATCTCTAAATACAAAATTTTTAAAGTACATAAGTAAAGATTCAACTTCTCTTATAAACTCTTAACAGAATTTTCTCAACAGCAGTAAAAATAGAAATCACTTAATTGAGTAACTTGCGTATGTAGACCTGCATCTATAAATTCTTGTTTCCATGCCGTTTTTGAAGCAGTTTCCTTAAGTTCACGTAGTTCTCGTTTGATGTTTGGTAACCCATAGCCAACTTGTAAGCGAATTAAGCCCAAAATTCTAACCAGTCAATTAATTTTCCTGAAAAATTTAACATCTGCATGATTGAGAGCTTAAAATTTCATATCTTGAGTTCAGAACCATTGGTTTCTTCTGCCGCCTTAAAAACTGAAATAGTTTGGTACTTTACCTTATATTCCACTACATCGTATGCCCCCCCATGCATCGCTTGGAGTAGATGAAACAGATGCTATCACGATTTGGGATGGGACGTATTTTTATAACCAGAATAATGCATTCTTCCCTCAACGTATAGCTACCTGAATGTCCAAAAGAACCTGCAGAAGCCGATTATACTAGGAGAGTGCATTATATCCTCATCCGATGGCTACGTGGTGCGTCCAAAAGAATAGGAACCTACAGAAGGCAATTAATGATAGTGACGGCAAATGGTTATGTTGTAGATGTCAAAGTCTTGTTTGGCGGAAAGTTGTCTGATAGAAAAACAACGGAAACAATTATGAACAACGAAAAATCAAAGTCTTTGTTCTGGACATAGGCTTCATTTCAATAAAAGTCATTCTGAAGACTTAAAAATTTAGAATTATTCTCCACCACTTGACAAGAAAACAATTCACTGATGAAAAAGCAAATGAATCTCTACTTTGGCCTCGCATCAAATGCGTTGTTGAGACTCGTAACCATACGATCAAATGTTACAAGTATCTGACTTCTGTTATCGACAATAAGAGTCTCACATACCTGCTGGATAATGTGATGTTTGTCGCGAGTCTTTTAACGCATTTGATATTGAGGATGTTACCCAAAGGGCTGAGGTAGTGCCGAGTAGTGTGAGAAACTTCAATAAGTTGAAAATGCTTGTTGAACACTACAGCCCAAATCTCCTAAAAACCGAATTCAAATACATTGACCTGAATGTGATTTCCACACTGGACACATCTCCCGATTATCAGATTTATACCAAAGAAGACTTGCAGGAGTGAAATCCTGACAACCTACCGATTGAGAAACTTAAGTATCACAAACAAACAAAAATATGGTTTATCACAGTCCAAATAGAAGTTGATGATCTTTTGCTGGTAGTAAAGTATATCGTATATTCATCGTTTATGTCAAGAGATGACAAAGACATTGTTTGTAGGTTCTACTGTCAATGTAAAGAAGGTGCTAGAGCTGCTGACTGTTGTGCACATTCACTGATGGTTATCTGGTATCTGGTACGGACGTTGGCTCGAATCGATCTGGTGACTTTCTTAAAGCACATGACAAAAATGAACGTTCGTCAAACAAACTAGCCTTGTATTATAATAAGATATTGATGAATCAGCAATTTTTGAATGTCATCAACTAGTTTTATTATTAACCAAATCTTAATCTGTTGCAATATTTTGCCTTATGCAATGCACCTTTAACAACTTTATGAAGCTTTTGTTCTTCATTTCGTTATTTTTAATATCGGAAGTCATAGCGTTGTACTGGTAAATATAGTGTTCGACGCGTATTTGCGAAACTGTTAATAGAAAACAAATAAGAAATATATCACTAAACCGTAGTGGCAAAATAATTGAATTGCTCTTAATATCCAAAATAAAAGCTTAACCCTATTTGCAAAAATTCTCCTGCACCATAAATTATTAATTTCCAAAAAACGACATTGATATAAATTGAATTTCTCCTAATTGGTGCAAATGTAACTAGTAAATATAAAGTCCAACAATGTTACAAATCTTTTCCATTACAAAGGATGCAGTTAAAGAACAAAGCCAGTATTTAAAGTGTTGTCTTTTGGTGACTAAAGTGACTCATCTGTCCGTATCTCACTAAGGGTGGTATCCAAAACTAGTGCACTGATTTAAAATAATTATTAACAATTTGACATCGACTTAATCTCAACAAATAGGCTTGGGCATTACACTTCTTAGCGGCCTTCCAGGTAAGAAGAAGGCTTGCGTGTATCGTTTCCTCTGGTGTCGTGAGCCCTTTGCGCTTCCATTCACTCAGCTAAAGCGAAAGGCATAACTAGTCTACCTGGGAAAGGAATTCGCAATTTGATTTTCTGTTGAATCTCCACTTCTGTTCAAGGAGAGTAACAAACATCAAGCCGTATTTCTGCGATCGTCGTTACGTGACAAAGAATTTTGCAATTATATTGGATATCCTAAAAGGTCGTCCACTGTGAAATACAAGTCTGACTCTAATACAAATTTCTAAAGACATAAGTAAAGATTTAACTTCTCTTATAAACTCTTAACAGAATTTTCTCAACAGCAATAAAAATAGAAATCACTTAATTGAGTCACTTGCGTATGTAGACCTGCATCTACAAATTCTCGTTTCCATGCCATTTTTGAAGCAGTTTCCTTAAGTTCACGTAGTTCTCGTTTGATGTTTGGTAACCCATAGCCAACTTGTAAGCGAATTAAGCCCAAAATTCTAACCAGTCAATTAATTCTCCTGAAAACTTTACATCTGCATGATTGGGAGCTTAAAATTTCATATCTTGAGTTCAGAACCACTGGTTTCTTCTGCCGCTTTAAAAACTGAAATAGTTTTGTACTTCACCTTATATTCCACTACATCGTATGCCCCCATGCATTGCTTGGAGTAGATGAAACAGATGCTATCACGATTTGAGATTGGACGTATTTGTATAACCAGAAGAATGCATTCTTCCCTCAACGTATAGCTACCTGATGCGTCAAAAAGAACATGCAGAAGCCGATTGTATTAGGAGAGCACATTATATCCTCATCCGATGGCGACGTGGTGCGGCCAAAAGAATAGGAACCCGCAAAAGGCAATTAATGATAGTGACGGCAAATGGTTATGTTGTAGATGTCAAAGTCTTGTTTGATAGAAAGTTGTCTGATAGAAAAATAATGGAAACAATTATGAACAACTTGATGGTGTACCGCTGCTCCAAATTTCGCTCCATCGCAACTGACGACGAGGCGTCACAACAGAAGGTCACTAAAACATTGGTCCACACTCAACTAACGCACGCAGTCTTACTACTTCTGGAGGCAACCCTGTATTACTATGTGATACTGACCAAGGCTTTTGATAAAGCTCGGGAACGAAACTGGACTTTCTCAAAACCAAAGCAGCTTATAAACTTTACCTCTGCGAGAATCTTAATTTTTAAAGGTTTTTGTGCTTAAAAGAACCAAGTAAAATTTTCTACTATACCTACCCAATGTCGTCAAAAAGTGGCCTAAATAAGAATAATTTTTTTAGTTTACGACTATTAATATTTGTTGTGAACGAAACCCATAAAGTAATCCTTATACGGTAGGCGGGCAAAATTAGTTTTTTACTTACCACATGCTTTGCGAATTTTGATCACCGTGTAGCAACTTCCTAAGAAACAGTCCTCCAGACAGTATTTGTGTTGCCTGTAATTGAGACATGCTCAACTCACTTTTTAAGTTGTCGCAAAGTTTACCATTGTCTAAATGAAAAAAAATTTAGCTACAATTTCCATTGCCTGTTTCAACAAAAACGTAATAAAGACTCCACCTGCTTTCCATTTTAAAGGGGAAGAAAAGCTTTCGGATTTGGAAAAACCACAAATTCTAAAATAAAATTTCTTACTCATGGTAGACGGAGGTGTTTGCTAAATAAAAACAGTTTCAAGCAGCTGCTCTGATTATGTTACAGTTTGCACAATTTAAACAGCTGTGAAAATTGATATAAACCCAAATCATCTTGCAAACACTTGAATGTACCGAAGTTGCTACTCCAATATTAAATACCAGCTCAAAAAGTCAGCTAGTATAAACCCATATTTAAGCACTTGTTATGTAATATTGCCACAATTAATAAAATTTGAGTATATTCGCATAATTAACCCTCTCCCCTCTTCAGAAAAAGCAACAGTTAGCACTTTTGCTGTTTTTAAATCGTCAGCTCCAACAACAGTAACTCTTAAATAAACCATAACATATTCATCGTATACTTGCTTAGTCTAATGATATACTATAGTTTAGTTACTAAAAGTTTCTCTAAAACTAGTGAAAAAGGCTGTCCCAAAAACGGGAAACCCAAACTAAATACTTGGTTTGGAGCTTCGTCGACAATTGAAGCAAAAATGAGCTAATAATTGTTTTATCAGCCATATCTAAGCACGCTGGCGTTAGTTCGGCTATATTCTATTTCACATAAATCAAAGTTGTGCCGCATGCGCTTACTAACGACAAGAATTGGCCACGTACTGCATGAAAAACCAATAAGTGGTGTAAACTGTCTAATTACTTTATGATAATTTGACCTGTAACAGCTCAACTGTGACCTAAACAATAAATCAAAAACCTTTATGCAAGTTTTGGCAACAAACCGGTTTGAATGAGCTATTGACCTTTGTTATCGGTTTATAACTGTAGGAGGAGTTGCAATGTTAGTTACAAAAAAATATACATACTTCTGAACGGAAAAATTTTAAAAAAACTTTTGTGCACATGTTGTTGCTCTATTTAAATGAGTGAAACATTAAATTATTTTTTTATCCTCA
This sequence comes from Sinelater perroti, assembly GCA_036346155.1. Classification (NCBI taxonomy): domain Eukaryota; kingdom Metazoa; phylum Arthropoda; class Insecta; order Coleoptera; family Elateridae; genus Sinelater; species Sinelater perroti. The sequence goes on from JARFIY010000189.1 coordinate 17,314,582, forward strand.
TAAATTAAAGGTAAGCTTTGGGCTACTTTAGTGAAAAGAACTGTTGTTGGTTCTAAAACAAAGATATATAAAACTCTAATAATGTGTATTTTAATTAGTTTATTCGCATACAGTAACACAATTACGGATTAACAATTTGTAATAACGTAGCTCGAAAACGATATTTAGTAAATTTAATCAAATATTAATATTGATAGTTGATACTAATAATTCTGCTTACTGTATGCTTTATTTTGACGTATATAATAGCAAATGTATTGACACTGAAATGCAGATATTTTATTTGAATAACTCTGACTTATTTCTTACAGAAACTTCAAAGAAAAGGCTCCAATAAAGCTAACGCTATAAAAAATATATAGAAGGAAATCTAAGATGTGCGCCTGAGATAAAATTCCGAGAATAAACATAATATAGTATACATAAAGTGCCTATTCTACTAAGTACATTAGGATTCCGAGGTCTCTAGATACATCAAACGGCATATTAGAAGATAAAAGAAACATATGCAGCTGTTCAGGAATTATTATAATCATTAATATATTTTATAAGCTAATATAAACTGGCTTTTTAGATAGCTTTCTTGGGATAATTCGTTAACAATAAAAACGGCTGTATTTTTAACAAAATTTTCGAATATACACCCATTTTATTCATAACTATTGGGCTAAATTTTACTATTTTAGATCACATTCCAAACAAATGATAAAAATGAAAATTTTAATGAATAAATTATTACCTACTAATTGAATTATTTGCTTTGCTCCCGTAAGATGATAAAAGTAGCATTTGTCAAGGTGTAGTAAGCTATCAAGCCAGAATAATCAAAAAATCACTTCTCTAATGGACTTAACGGAAAGCTTAATACTTGTCTTTAACTTTGATAACTAATAGCAATCTATTTAAGTTATAGTAAATTCCGAAATAATTTCACAATTTTTAAGATCACACTTTAAATTAGATCGCAGGAATACCCATTTTTTGGCATTTTGCAAAAAACGAGATGAGGATTGGATATTTTCCATTACTTTTCGTAGATGACAATACCAAGTACAGAGTACTGAAAATTTTTGCAGTTTTTTAAAGTTTGTTCTCCTGTAACGTTAGCCGAAGATCTAAAAGTCGTAAACTTACTTTTTTAGCTAGTGACAAAGTGAAATTGAAAAAAAAATTACTACAACTACGGTGTTACTCACCAGAACTATTATTTAACTTTTTGAGAAATTTTAAATAACTCAGAAATATGCAAGTATTTCCTCAGGCAATAAAGGATATTTCAAAAAGGATCATTTTATTTAAAATATTTATAATATGAAAAATAATGAATTTGGACACTTAAGATTAATTTTGTATTACAGGGCTAATCTCTAAGTTTTTTCACATACGAAATCATAGTTACACCATTGGGATGCACGGTATATGTCTATACAGTAATTAAATTCGTCCCAAACTTTTGCGAGCATATCTGGATCCACTGCTAAATCGTTAGATCCCATACGGCCGATCCACCGTTGTGAAATCTGATTATTAAAAAATCTCGGAACTTTCAAGCTCCAGTGTGGTGCTGCGCCGTTCTACTGGAAACTGAAGTCATTCACTCGAATCAATATCTAACTTTGGAAAAAGCCAGTTGTCAAGCATATCTGGATATGTGATTCCCATAACAGTGTTTTCTAAGAAGAGAAAGGAACCATACACTTTTTTCCAAAAAATTTCCCAAAAATATGGAGTTTAGGAGAATTTGTCTAATGCTGTACAATTTAATGTGGATGCTCCGTACCTCGTATTCTAATATTATGGAGGTTTACCTTACCACTTAAATGAAAATGAAAAGTAGTCTCGTCAGAAAACACTTAACGTGTTACAAAATTATGTTTTTGACACCTTGTCAAGGATGAATTGACACAACTCTGCATGTCGTTGTTTGTAACCTGCATTTCATAATCAAAGCTCGCCGTAAAACACGCCAGACAAACGTCGAAGAGATGTTGATTCTCTAGCGGCGCGGCGAGTGGATTTTTAGGGGCTACGTGCGAAACTCAGCCGGATGCACTCCACATCTTCGTCTGACACACGGAGACGATCTCTGGATTTCTCTTTACACAGATAACTAGTGCCTTGGAATTGTCTACACCATCGCCTAATGCTCTGAGCGATAGGAGGTCCAACACCATATTGTCGCCAAAAATTAACACACAAACTAATTTCTGGTGTCCAGCCGCCATCTTGACAAACACTGAAGTGGCAGGTGAACGAAGCGCGTTGATGGTACCTACCGAATATCGCGTGAAGCTCGAGAGTTCCCTCTTTCCAACAGTGCATTATTCAATAAAAACGGATTAAAAGCTGAATAATTAAGATTTTTTCATAAATCAAATGATTCTTTTTGAAACACCCTGTATAATAAACGTCCACTGCTTGTGCAAGTTGAGATCCGATCAGTTTTTCAAAATTAAGCTAGATTTCATGTATAAGGTGAATGTCAGCTATACGAACAAGTGTTACGAGGTGATATCTGATAGGAAAGAAACAAAAGCATATGTTGAAAAATGCGTGTGTTTAATGATAGATGCTCTTTTAATTTTAAATATCCAACTGGGGAGGAGTAAATAAATTAGAAATTAACAACAGTGTAATACAAGCAAGAAGGGCTTAAATGGTATTTTATGGGGTAAGAATATAATTTTAAAAAGAAAGTAAATATATATATATATATATATATATATATATATATATATATATATATATATATATATAAAGGTGTCCCAGAATTAACGCAAGATTTAAATTTGACGCCATTTATGCAGTAAAGTGTTGACAACCCTGAAACAAAAACAAATCGACAGCTGACAGTTTAGGGTTAGTAAAAATGGAGCGTTACACGATAGAACAACGTGTCTTCATTATTGAACAATATTTCAAACATAATGAAAGCTTGGCGGCCGCTGTTCGAAAATTTCATACAAAATATGGTCGGAATAGTGTTTTAATTTCGTCAACTGTGAAGAGATTAATTAAAAAATTCCGAGAGACAGGATCCGTTGGAGACGCCAAACACACTGGTCGTCCAAAAACAAGCCGTTCAAATGTCAACATCGAAGCAGTACGTGAGGAGTCCAGGAACCTCAATTCGGCGTCGCGGACAAGAATTGCAAATTTCAAGAAGCTCTCTACAGCGTATACTCACTAAAGATCTGTGTCTCCATGCTTAAAAAATTCAATTAACACAACAACTGAAGCCTAATGACCATGCACAGCGAAGAGAGTTTGTTGAATGGATTATTGAGCATCAACAAATGGATGCTGATTTTTCGGGCAAAATCATCCTAAGCGACGAAGCACATTTTCACCTTGATGGGTTTGTTCATCGCCAAAATTGCCGCTTTTGGGGTTCTGAGAACCCACATGTGATTGTCGAAAAACAAATGCATCCACAACGTCTCACTGTTTGATGTGGATTTTGGGCTGGAGGCATAATTGGACCATACTTTTTTGAAAATAAGGCTGGTCAAGCAGTGATTGTTAGTGGTGCTCGATATCGCGACATGATAACACAGTTCTTTTTGCCGAAATTGGATGATATTGATGTGGCCAATATGTGGTTTCAACAAAACGGTGCCACAGGCCATACAGCCCGTGAAACACTTCAATTACTGCATGAGACATTTCCAGGTCGTGTACTCTCTTGTTTCGGTGATCAGAATTGGCCCCCTAGATCGTGTGATTTAACACCAACAGATTTCTTTTTATGGGGTTATTTAAAATCACAGGTCTATGTCAACAAGCCCACAACCACACGTGCATTAAAGGAGGAGATTCAACGTTGCATCAACGAAATTCAGCCACATTTAAGCAGAATGCTCATGGAAAATTTTGACAAACGAGTGCGTATGTGTATGCAAAGCCGTGGAGGCCATTTGCCCGATGTGTTATTCCATAAATAACCCTATCCTATGTACTTTATGATTCAATAAAAAAATTACAATCAAAAGACTAAAAACTGTGTTTTCTATTTAATTCAAATCTTGCGTTCATTTTGGGACATATATATATATATGAATCAATTATCAAAAATTTGGTAAATGTACGGCTGCAAAACATGGAGACTTGTGGAAAAAGAGGAGAAATGTGGAAGCCCCTGAAATGGACGCGGTATGGCTAACAATGAGAAGTTTACGAATATAAAAAATAAGACATAAAGAAATTAGACAATGCGTGGATACAGAAGGCACAGTCGCAGACAATATTTAGCGTAAACAATTAAACAATTAATATGGTTTGGCTGCGTACGAAGAATGGAGAATCACAGAATACCCAATACTCAGAATACTCAAATACTAGAGTGGATACCTCAAAGTAGACGAAAAAAAGGAGGAGCAAAAAAAACATGAAAGGAATACGAAAATCTATGAGTATAAGAGATCTAACGGAAGTGGAATAACCGTTTGATGATTGGGGTTTGTGCTCACGAGGTGGAAGAACATGTCTTATAAGACATTGAGGATAACTCCAGTATAAATTCCCGGAAAGTGGCCCGACAGTGAGTACCGGAGGTGTTACGGTTCAGCCCGCCAGACCGACATTGGGCCGGTATAATTGGCGGCGTGCAGGCCGAAGCCTCCATAAGGATGCTCACAAGGTCAACAAGTCCCACCTGTTCCTAAAGCGGTGCCACCACTAAGAGTCCAACATCAATGAGGAACTGGGAAGCCGCCCCAGTTGCTAGCCCTTAGTCCTCGTGTTAGTAAGGTTCCGCTTCACGTTTGACGAGTACCCGTCAGGTCACTCGTGAAACCTCTACCCCTCTGTTACTGACTGGCATCCGTTGCCCACAATTGTGGGATTGTAGCTCCACTAGCAGTTTACGGGTATCTCGCGCCACGGGGTGAGACGCACTACCACTCGTGTCGGTAAAGTTTCCTTTACCACGTTGGACGAGCGGCTCAAGTCACTGCGTGAGCCTCTACTCTATATCTGTTGATACTTGTTGCGCCCGTTGCCCACACTATTGTGGGATAGGGTGGCTCAGCACCTTACGAGTCTGCGTCGTAGAGTGAAACGCAGCCACTCGTGTCGGTAGAGTTTCCTTTACCACGTTGGACGAGCGGCCTCGTCACTTGCGTGAGCCTCTACTATCTGTTGATACTTGTTGCGCCCGTTGCCCACACTATTGTGGGATAGGGTGGCTCAGCACTTTACGAGTCTGCGCCGTAGAGTGAAACGCAGCCCACTCGTGTCGGTAGAGTTCCTCTACCACGTTGGACGAGCAGCCGTCGAGTTCGCTTGGGCGAACCTCTACCACATATCGCTACTGCTACCGGCGTCCTTTGCCCACAAGTGTGGGATCGGATGGCCTGCATAACAGTTTTAACAGGATAACGTCATGTGGTCTAACGTCTCCGTAGGCCTTGGGCCTAATCGATGTAGCAAATACTCCAGTCGATAGTACTCGTGTTAGCAGGATTTCTCCTGCCTTGTTTGACGAGTTGCCGGCGAGGTCACTTGCGTGAACCTCTACCCCACGCCATTACTACAGGCGGCATCTGTTACCCACGGATGTGGAATAGGGTAGCTCCACCCGCAGTTTTATGGGTAAACGGTGTGGGGTCTCCCGTTTACCCGGGTATATGAAACGATTTTCTCCCAAAAGAAGGCTTCGCGTTAGTTTTTGCAGCAACCTACCGTCATTATGAGATTTATATCTTCAGTCTCCTTTACAAACAAATCAATTTTTACTAAGGACAACATTATTAACTTATGCAACAATCATTTGTAAGACTGAATCCCTATGAAATGGTTAAAATTCCTCATCAGCAATGCTTTAGAATAAATGTTTCGGCTAGATGGCCTAACCAATCGACGACATTCGATCGTCTTGCCTTTTACCTGCACAAACACTTAAACGGAACACCTATTCCAAAATACATTACACGGTATAATGTAATGTAATGACCCAAGATTGCGGACTCACTGTAAACTTTCATACATATTGTAAGGTTACAAGAAACTTTTTTTCTTATTTGGAATCACTTTGTATAAACACAGATTGATAACTATGTAGATAAATGTTATTTAAAAATAGTTATTGCTACAGAAAAATAAAATTTTAATTCTTTGTCCAAAATATGCGCCAGCTAGGACTAATTACTGCATCGAAAAGATATTTAAAAAACTTAATAAGTGGAATTAACTTTTAAAAGTGTGGTTTTGTTTCGAAATATTGCTTTCCTATGTACAACGTAAGAAACTATAGGTTGTCCCAAAAGTTCTGTCGCCGAATCAAAATTCAAACATTTTTTCTGCCTTTTTCAGTTTTTTGCTATTTTTGTGTTAGAATAATATGTCTGGTAATGGTTACGAGATCACACAACTTGAAATCCGAATTTTGTTGCGCCATTACTGGAAGCATGCCAAGAGTTCTTTGATTCTAAGCCGGCTGAATGGTACTTCGAACAGATCCGGAAACTTGCTGAACGGTGGCCAAAGGTGGTGGACAAAGATGGGCTATACTTTGAAAAATAGTTATTGTTTTGAATAAATTTGTGCATAAATGTTTGAATTTTGATTCGGCGACAGAACTTTTGGGACAACCTATAATATATTTTTTGTTTTTTAAAATAAGTGCAGGCATGTTAAGTAGAAAATGATGTCTTGTAAAAAATATATTTTTTATTTATATTAGATTAAAAGTGAAAATATTCGTTTTTGAATAATTTGCCTTTGAGCTAAATTACAGGGAATTTAATGTGAGAATGTTATTGAATAAACTATCTGCAAAATATCTTGATACGTTTAAGCTTTAATAATTGGATTAGTTAGCGTAAGAATAATGCCCAAAATAGTTTATTTAAAAGAGGGGTGAAATGGAACATTTCTTGGTATTAGAAAGTGACAACTCCAAATAATACTTGAAACTTGTTTAGAAAGCTAATGCTCCATTGCGTCGCTTGGTGCGCGCATGGAACTGGTACTCAGCCTCGAAACTAACAAGCTGGTTCGACCAAAATCGGTTTGGCCTGACTTGAGAAACTTGGAAAAACAAAAGGCAAATTTATGCCATTTTCGTTCAAATCGTTAGTGAGTAAGGTTCGCTCACTTTAATTGGATTTTTGTTTGGATTTATATGGTGAGCAAATTACTTTAGAATCAAGCCAAAAGCAATACTACTATGCACCTTATATAAATTTGTTTTTTGAAGTAAGTCCTTGCGTTAAATACAATATGAATCGATGACGGCTTCTTTGAAAGCCATTATTAAGTTTTGGAAAAAATAAAATTATTTTTGATATTATTTGGAGTGTTAATAGAAATTATGGTACACAGATAGGTCACATACATAAATTTCCTCTATGCAGTTGATTAGCTGGTACTGTGTTAGGTTTAATAAGTAAAGGTGTATTTCGATAATACTAAGTATGTTTAGATTAGAATAGGATATCTTATTATCACATGAATTTAGAACAATTTTAGAACTTTGCAGTTTTTGGGTCAAACGTAGAATTTTTATAACTTTTATTAAATTATTAATAAACTGTTAGCTCTGCACTAACTTTAGGCCCGAGTCCGTTACTATTAGGAAAAAATTAGTTTTTTTTACTATTAACGACCCCTTTCATATTGTCCAAAAATTGCATCAAAATTGTTTCTCATACGATTGTAAATAATTTTATTGCTTTAAAAAAGACCCTTAAAACCTGAATATAAGAATTAACTTTTCTATTATAATAATGGCAAGGCTCTACGCCCCGCGTGGGAGCACGACCTGCAAACTGAGAGGTTAAGGCTCTCATACGTTCGCTCTCTCTGGTGCGGGGCGATGTGGCAAGCACCGCGCCTAAGACGACCACCATTATTACCCCTTGTTCGAGTGAACGCAGGTACTCAATTATTTTTAGTGACTGAGTAGGCCACCCGCCAGGCATCAGAGAGCACCAGGAATTGAACCCGAGTCCGTCACCATCGCAGCCCGCCCCACAATCACGCGGCCACGCTGGTTTTAACTTTTATATTAAATATTTATATATATATGAGTCAGTTTATGTACTAGTCAAACCCGATTTTCGCATCTAAAGCGCCAAAAGTTGTTATCTTGACAATCTTCATTAGTTAAGTGTTGGCTTTCCGTTGCCTCACGTATTTCTTTGATCTCGGCTCTTTTCCTTCGCTCCTATTGTTTTTAGTTTAAAACTATTTGTGGCCATCTATTTGGTTAATTTTTCATCTTTTTTCCTTAATTTGCTCTGATTTGTTTTTTCATTTCATTAGAGAAAATATGTTTTCTGTAATGTTCTCATTTTTGACATGTTCTAACTGACTTTTGCTAAAGCTTCTTTGCAAAAAGTCTATTTCTGTAACTAATTTTTTTTTTTTTTTATTTCCTATTTCCGCACCGTAGGTAAAATGCTTTTGACAATCATATTGTACATTTTTTTGCCTTTTGTAGATTTGTGGTGACCATAATATTGAGTTTAATTTTTGTGTGGCGTGTTTGATATGTATTATTCTATGTCTGTTCTCTTTTTGACTATTACTTTCATCTAATGTTATTGTACGTAAACATTTATATTTACATGTTTTTATTACTTTTCCATCTATCTGCATGTACTGAGCTTTTCATATGTAACCATATATTTAGTTTCGTCAAAATTTACAGTTATTCGTCATTTTTTACAGATTTTATGTAGTTTTCTGGTTATGTAATTAATATTATCTTTATTATTTGCCAAAACTATTCGATCGTCTGCAAAAAGGAGAGTGTGCAAATAATTTTTAGTAATCTCAATTCCACTTCTTGTGCATTTCAATTTCCATCCTTTTAATACTTCACTTATATACAGGGTTGTATCCAGAAGTAGTAGGACTGTTTTTTTTCCGCACGCGCGAAGCGATGGAGGGGGGTCTGCAAGTCCGGATGTTATGGAGGGGAGCCTTGGGAACAGGTTTCGACCTGCGGCAGTTGCCTGCGTGCGTTAGTTGAGTGTGGACCACTGTTTTAGTGACCTCCTGTTGTGACGCCTCGTCGTCAGTTGAGATGGAGCGAAATTTGGAGCAGCGGTACGCCATCAAGTTTTGCTACAAACTTGGAAAATCTTCGATATTTGAGTGGCACAAGTTGTTTCGGGAGGGGAGGGAGCTCGTCGAGGATGACCAACGCGCCGGGCGTCCGTCAACCTCGCGAACGGACGACAATGTGCTGAAAGTTAAGCAACTTTTGAAGTCTGACCGACGGTTGGGCATTAAATTAATTAGTGATGAGCTGAATCTTTCGTACGAGACAGTCCAACGCATCATCACAGAGGATTTGTCGATGAGAAAAGTGTGCGCGAAAATGGTGCCGAAAGTGTTCAGTGACGAGCAAAAAGAACTGCATGTTGAGATTTCCCAAGAAATACTGAACTGTTTGGAAGAAGACGAACATTTTCTCGATAATGTCATCACTGGAGTTGAAACCTAAGTCTTCCAATACGACCCTCAAACAAAACGTCAGAGCGAAGAGTGGCACACCGCACAATCACCCCGTAAAAAGAAGGCCAGAATGTCGAAATCGAAAGTGAAATCGATTTGGATTGCATTTTTTGAACGTCATGGCATTGTCTATTATGAGTTTGTGCCTCCTGGACAGACTATAAATGCAAGATTTTACATGGAAGTGCTCACACGGCTGCGAAATCGGATCACACGTGTGCGATCAGACCTGGTGTGAGGAGCTCCTGGCCAAATTCGACGTTTCCACGTTGACCTCACCCCCTACAGCCCTGACGTGGCTCCGCCGGACTTCTTCCTGTTCCCCCGGATGAAGAGGCAGCTCAAGGGCCATCGTTTCGACTCGGTGGAAGCAATCCAAGCGGCAACGACGAGAGCGCTGGAACAGCATCCCGGAGGACGACTTCCAGAAGACCTTCGCGACCTGGAAGGCTCGCTACGAGAAGTGTGTGGATGCCCAAGGGGCCTATTATGAAGAGTATTAAGTCGATGTACCAAAATGTTCAATAATTTTTTAATCAGTCCTACTACTTTTGGATACCACCCTGTATACATTAAAAATTGTCGGGGATAGATAGCACCTCTGTCGTAATCCCTTTTTAAGATCAAATGATTGTGTTTATTGCACTTTTCTAATTTTATGCAGTTTTGTAGTCGCGTCTCAATATATTTTAAAATTTTACACTTGGTACAGTGATGTATGCCTTTTCTAAATGTAAAAAAGGATGGAAGTCTCTCTGTTGCTTGCAGATTAACAAACTTAAAAAGTTCGTTACTGAATTCTATGTCTGTCGGTCGGTCTGTAGGTCCGTCACAAAATTTGAGATTTTTTAAAATTTGAAAATGGATTCTTATATGAAATTTGACGCTGATTTCGAATTCGAAATTAAAAAATTTCTATCTCGAATAATTTTCGAGATATTCGACTTCGAATTTCGGGAAAATTTTCGACGTTACGATTTTAAATGTGATTCGTATAGGAAATTTCACGCTGAATTCAAAAATGAATTCGAAAAAATTCTATGTCGAATAATTTTCGAGATATTCGATTTCGAATTTTTAAGTTCGTTCTGGGATTGCTTACAGAGCAATCTCTTCGCCGGCCCCATGTTTTTTTTCTGTATCACTTGATTTATAGTGAAAATATTGTCTATGTAGGATCTACCAACCACACAGCCATATTATTCTTATTAACTTTCTTATAAGCTTTCTACCCTTTTTAATTATCCATCCCTATAATCTTTTTATTAAGGATGTTACTGTAATACCTAGGTAATTGTAACACTCTGCTCTATTTCCTTTTTTATGTATTCGACTAATGTAACCCAATTTCTATTCTATAGGTATTTTTTCTACAAGGCATTTATTAAAAAGTTACTGCAATAATTAAATGAGTCTACTAGGGGCGTTTTCTACTAGTTTAATAGGAATATCTCCCGGACCTAGTGCTTTATTACTTTTCCTCTTTTTAAGTTTTATTATTATTTTTACTATCTTGTGTGTAATATCATTTGGTGGACGTCTTTGTAATATTCTTTCTATTTATTAATTTGTATCATTTGTGTGTTTGTTTTTTGTAGATCTTTCTTGCCTAAGAATTTTTAATACTTTCCAGGATTATTAGTTTTTATTTTTTTTATAATATTTTCTACTTTTCTGTACATATTTATCCATTCTTCATTTTTTGATTTGATTACATCCTTCTTTACTTGTCTTCTTATTCTTATGTACTCCTTTCTGTCTTGTTGTTCTTGTGCTGTCACCCACTTTTAATGCCCTTCTCTTTCTTCTTTGGTGTTTTTCTACGTGTTAATTTGTTTTACTTTCGTTCTTTTCTTAAGACACGAATTTCGCTTCATGTATTCTTTGTTTTATTTGATAACTGTAACATAAAAGTTTATTGGCTCGACCCGTAGCAAATTCAAATTATATTTTGTACTTCTTAAATACGTTTCTTCTATTTTCTCTTTTGTTTGGTGTATTTTTCTTATTTTTAAGTGTATTTAGCTCTAAGTAGCATGTGGTCTGTTCCACATTAAGGTCCTTTTAGAGCTTTTATATCATATGTTTTTATGTTTGTTTTTTGTGTTTGTACTAAGTAATGTATTATAAACTTTAGTTCACGTGTTGGTTGATACCATGTGTATTTATGCTTATCTAGATGTTGAAATTGACCATTCATTATTTTAGATTAAATCTGTTGCATGTTTCTATTAATTGATTCTCATTACCGTTTACTATGTCTTCGCCAAATTTCCCATTTCTGGATTTCTTCGCGTCCTACTCTCGCATATAACTTTCCTAAGAAGGCGATTTTTATTCTTTTTTTAATTTTTTCTAGTATAGAAATTAAGTTATTTTCAAATTCGTCTTTTGCTATTATGCAAATGGTGTGCCCAAGTATTTGTCATTAATCTTTCATTTACCTTTTCCCAGTGTTTAATGTGCTTTTTATTTATATTTATCACAAGCTAATTTTGAACTAGTGTAAAATACATTTTTTAAATTTGTAGTTTGGGTGGATAACAAAAATGAAATCCTATTTTTTATAAGGAACAGAAATCAACTTTAACTAATCATGTAAGAAGTCTTCCATGCCTTAGCACATATTCCGCAGGATATGCAGTGCAACTGCCAATATAGAAAACGCTTTTCAACCTTATAAATAGCCAGCGACCTAAAACATTTTTTGCGTACGTGCGTTTATTAACTCTGTTTAATTTCCGCTCAACCCGGACATATGAAGTTGGAAAACAATTTTCATTAAATTTTGTCGCAACGTCACCTCGCGCATAAAACGGTTTCCGCTTTGGCGCGGCCTAAATAAGTAGCACGCGCTGGAGTATATTAATTTGTTGCTAGCATGGGAACTAATTGGGAATGTTTGCTGGCGCAGTTTTTGAGGCGGTATCCGATTTTATGCGTTTATTACGCGATCGTTGTGCCACTGTCAATGCCCTAAGAACTGTAGGAAAGCCAACTTTGCCAAGCGCGAACTTCCTCGGGCGTGACACGAATAGAATTAGTTTGAAGCGATTCCGAGCAACTAATTTAATATCTTCGGTTTACAGTTAAAGAGGCTTACATGTAGATATCTTGTTATAAAGTTGTGTATATTGATCTTGTTGCGGTTTTCTTTATCCTATAAGTTGTTTATATTATACTTGTTTCTCGTTTAATACTACCAATTAGAGAAGTAAAACTAAACACAGCAATTTGCATTGTTCTTCAATTTAATTAATGTTCCTAATAGCAAATATATAATAATATAATGGTAAGGCCCTACGCCCCGCGTGGGAGCACGTCCTGCGAACTGAGAGGTTAAGGCTCTCATACGTTCGCTCTCTCTGCCCGGTCGTCGCGCACCATCTCTGATGTGGGGCGAAGTGGCAAGCACCGCACCTTAGACGACCGCCATTATTACCCCTTGTTCGAATGAACGCAGGTACTCAATTATTTTTAGTGACTGAGTAGGCCACCCGCCAGGCATCAGAGAGCACCGGGAATTGAAACCGGGTCCGTCAGCATCGCAGCCCGCCCCTCAACCACAGGACCACGCTGGCTAACAATAGCAAATATAGGCCTCCCCAAATTGTTTCTAGTTGTTTCTCCTGTGACTTTTTTTATCCAACCAAATCCAAAAATATTATTTAAATCATTCGCCCATCTCGTTTATAGACGTCCTCTTCTCCTCTTTATCGTTCATGGTCTCTATTGTTATATTTCTTTATTCCACCTGTTATCTTTACCGCATGAAACTAGACTATCTCCATTTTAGGGTTGCTGTATCTCCCACGACATTATTACTTTAGTTCTTCGTCTAGAAACTTTAATATTTTGGCTTTTAATCTTTTAGCTTTATGTTTAACATTTACTATAACTCTTTGTGTTTTAGCTAACTTATCAGTAAAATTTCTTGTCAATGTTTTGACTTTTGTTCTACTTCACAAATGATTATCTATAGTTTTTCAAAACTTATAAACATCAATCAGATGATTTGCATTTTTCCGTTTATGTAAATACCTTTCTTGTTCCAGTCTGTCTTTCTAAATATATCCTCCCAAGTTGCTAAGAATAACTTCAGACTCATTGAGTTTCTGTGTCGCGCTCCTCTTCTTACTGATGTGTGATGTGTGATATTGTCTTATAGTTGTACTGTCATTTACGGCTTTAAATATATGGATATGCATTATTTGAGCATATCTATGAAGGTCTGTAAAGATTAGATGCAGTGATAATTCGTATTTATTTAATTGTTGTATTGATGTCTTTATGGTTAGTAGATAGTCTATCACGTCATACCTCTGGTCAAAACCTTTATTCGGTTGGTTTGTAACATTGCTGTTAAGTATAATTATTATGATTACAGCCGGGATATTGGACAGTAACTTTTCATTCTGCTTTTATCGCTCTTCCTATGTATGATACTGAATTGTTCTACTTTTTTGGTATACTGCTTTCTTTAAGAAATTTATTTAATATTACTTTTAATGCCTTGCGTAGTATTTCTTTTTCTTCTTATAGTAATTCAATCATGGCCTTGTTTTTCCTAGTGCCTTATTTTTCTCCTTATTTTTAAGGCTATTGATTTGTATCTGTTTCCGGTATATTCTAAGACTCTATTTACATTTTTAATTTTTGGTATTTTTTGCTTTGTTCGTAGAAATCTGTAAATAATTCTTCTACTTTCTTTAAAATTTCTTTTTATTATTGATTTTAGTATTGGTATTATCGTTAATTTCATTTACTTGATCTCTCTCTAATAATTAATTTATCTATTTATATAGTTGTTGTTTTTTATTTTAATAGGTTTATTTGTGGTTTTATTAATATTTGTATAAGCAGGTGATTATTTTTAATGGTGTTCTTCTTTCTGGGAATAGCTCTTTTGCTTTATTACTCTATTTTTCCTATTTGTTTTTCTTTATTTTCGCTACTTTATAACCTACACTTAATATTACTTTTTTTTATTCGTTTAGTTGTTTCTTTTTTCTAATATTATCTCTTTACTGTTTCCTAATGATCTTTGTATTTTGGTTTTTTATTATTTTTTCGAGTCTCATATTAATTACTAACTTTGCACTGACAATTTTGTATATTTTAATACTGATAGATCCCTTAGTAACTTTTATCAAATGATAGCACATAGTATGTTCCGTTCTTGGTGAATTTGTCACAGCTTATTCAAGACCATTATCTATTAACCTTTTTTAAGAATATTCATGTAATATGAGACTTATTGCTCTAGATAATTAAGAAGCATTTGATATCTGTAATTTCTTTCTTCCAAAGCTATCTTATCATCTTGATTTTTTCTTTTTCTTAATTTTAACATTTAACATTAGAATCTCCTGTAGATGAAGTATATTTACAGAAGTGATCCGTTGGGTTAATTATTTTATCATAAACTATTTATGTCTTTATCATTGGCTGCTAATGTTAGGGCGTCTGTTCGTATGATTTTCAGGTTGCAATGTTTTGATATTTGCTCTTTTATGTGATATTTTTTTACATAATGTTATATATGGCAGTGTTCGTTTATTTATTATTATTTTAAAATTGTTTTTTATAGTGCAGGATGTTTTCTGATGCTAGTTTTAGATACGCTTTCCATTTATCTTGATTTCCGATAATCTAATAATATCTCAATTTATTCTCTTTAGTTTCCCCTCCAAGTCTTTCAAAATTTTATCTATTTTATAGTATTTAGCCATATTTAATTTGGTGTTTGCTCTGTAGTTTTATTACGAACTTTTGCTCCTCTTTCTTATAATGAATGGGACAGACTGGCTAAACGATTTGGAATTGTGGGCTTGAAGACCTTCTTGTCTGAGGTGATTTTCGTTATTTTCTTAAGCTTCTTTAAGGGTTGTTTGTCTTAACTGTTTACTTTTACCAAGTGGAGCTCTGCATTTCCTATGCAAAGAAATTTATTTATGAAGCCGTTCCATTCCAACTTGCAATAACTTGCGATGTAGCGGCTAAACTAAGAGTATTCAAGCCACTAGGATTATTAACATACTTTTAAAGAAACTGAATTGTTTTAAAAGTATAAGCAAACAGGCCATTTTAAAGTTTCTTGACACCAGCTAGAGAAAAACTGTTACATGTGACGCACTAATATTCATTACGAGCTAGTACAATCCTTCAGTGCTCTGCTAAGGGCATAGTCGAACGCCAAGTAGATTAAAAGGAACAAGAAAATGTCGAAGAGACTCGAAGAAAAAAACACACGATGAATATTTTAAAGAATTTTAAAAAATAGAAAAAGTTGTTATAAAGCGAGGGAAACACAGAAAACAGCTTGTATTCAAGACACATATCCATAAAATAATTTCCTGTTACCAAAAATTTCGACATCATAAGAATCTGGAATGACTAACATTCAAAAAATGTGCGCTACATCACATTTGTTGCGTTTTTTATTTAAACGTACTTCTTACTTATAATATATTCTATTTTACATGGAGTAATAAGTTAATGTAATAAATGTGTTAAACTTGGGAGGTGAAACCATTTAGTGACGGTATTCCTACAGATACCGTAGAGGGTGATGACCATAATGATTGTTTTTAATTTACTTCGCCTAGAGATCAAAGGACCATTGTCGCTTAAATCTTCTTATTACAGTTGGCCACCTCTGCAACATATCTGTTTCCATGTCCTTAAATTTGTTGATGCTACAGTGTTAACAATTTATATGATTTTAGATCGTTATTGAGTGTTAAATTAGAAACATACCAAAGTAATAAATGTGACGTATTTATTCGTCTCGTTCATTTTAATTTTCCATTTGCTAAATTAATCTTGGAGTGGTATTTTATTTCTTGCGATGCTACAACTTGGTAGTTATTTGTTTCTAGCAGGATAGCTTCATCTGTAAAAGTTGAAATTGTAGTGAGTAATCTGTAGTATAAATTAGATACAATAAAAAGCCCGACATGCTTCTTTGTGGTACATCTGGGACAGTGTTTTTTATCGTCTTTTCTCCAAACTTCTTACGATCTTGTTTATAACTCTGAGCGTTTTTTATACTGTAACATGTCGTTCTCTAGATCCGAATTGATAATCAACGATAATAAGTAAGGGTTGTAGTTTATTTTGAATTCTTTTTAGTGAGAATTTTTTAAACAATTTCGGTGAGATCAGCGAGAGGCTAATTGATCGATAAAAATATACTTTATTGGTAGATTTAAGTTAAGTTTGGAAATTATTACAATCTGGAAAAATTTTCAGGTTAGCCTTTAGTCATTCTAAGCATGCTGTTATATATGCTTATTAACAGTATTATTGTCTTCCTTGGTAAATGTCCGAATGTTTTCCCTGTAATAAGATCGTATTTTGGTGTTTTGTGCTGATATATGTTTTGGGCTTTTCTTGTGACATTTCTGGGGGAGAAATATTTGGCTGGTGACATAATTTGGTAGAGCATTTCTAAAAATCTTTCAGTTTTACTGTTTATTTATATAGTATTAGAATAGTAATTTTCTTAGATTTATTAAGGCTTCATGTACCATATTTTTTGTTCTAATCTGTTTTAGACAAGTTTGTGGACATTATTCTGTAACTTTTGCCACCCATTTCGTGCTCTGCGTTTTTCAGTTACCAATTCACGTATGTAAAGAAAAACGTAGTCTATTTTCTTTATTTCTTGCTTTGGCATAAGCTTTGGAGTGCAAAATTGCATCCTGCATTAGAGTGGTAAATTATTGAACTACACATCTAATTAAACGTTTTGTTTTTTAATTTTTATAGTTTTTCTTATGTATCTATTAAAATCATCCAATTTCGTTTCGACCTGCTTTTGGTTTATTGTTATACCGTTGGTAACATATAAGATAGGGATTTGTAAAAGTTTTGTCTTTTGGTGTAAGTTTTGCTTCCAAATCCTTATGCTTGGCGTTCCTACCACCATCTATAGCAAATGTGGGTTTCAGTTATGACGTCATGTACTTTTGACAGAAGTAATACGTTTTAAAGATCAATAGATTGTAGATATTGTAAAATACTGTTGGTTGGCATTAATTTGAACATCTACGGCTAGCATTTTGTCTGTTTTGTAGTGCAGTAGTTCGTGGTAATTAAATTAATTGCTAAATATAATAGCTATACCTCTATATACCATGTCATCTAGATAAGAAATATGGTATTTTGTCCTTTATTTTAGTAGTAAAATGTATATTGCAATATTAGTACAATATCTGTTTTGTGTATCTGTAAAAATGCTGTAGTTTAAGTTTATGATTTGATAGCCTTAAGGCGTTCTGAAATAATATTTGGCTTATGACAGTAACTAACATGTTTGATACTGACAATAAGTATGCTGGTTTAATTGATACGTTGATTAAAGATTGCCTTAAATTCGGTCAGAAAGGTTGATAATTGTTCTGTTATGTTTGATGATTGTAAGAGCATGACGCTTAATGGAGCTCTGAGGACTATAAATAACCGACCTTTTTACTCTCTACCATTTACTGGAGCCTGATAAGGAAAAATATCAATTTTTCTGTAAATCCATGCAAAAAAGTATTCAGAACTTTCTTGTCAGCACCACAACGGACTATATTCCGTTTTCTATTCCTGCAAAAGTTTTCAAAAATGTCGATTTTTACGACCTCATGTTCTAGCACCCATTCTGTACACTTTTCCCTCTTATTCCTTCCCTTCACTTAATGAGTACCTTTGACGTGGCATTCAATGACACAGACTAGCCGCGGTTCAATTCATTGTGAGCGGTGTTGAATGAACTGGGTTCATCTGTGTACTTCAGCGCCAATGCGGCTGCGGGGGCTTTCATTGTCAGCCTCATTCTGCAATATTTATTATATTCAAAGCAACAATCGCGAGCAAAAACGAAAAACCAAACAATCAATCGATGTTTTGAAGTATGTGGGAGCCGATTTGGCGCGTACAAGAAAGGCCTTTCCTATTCAAACATGTAAATGAGGCAAAACTTTCTGCACCCAAAATGACTCGAACCAGGATCAACATATTGACAGTTCTGCACCTTACCATTACACCATGCACCTCTCTGACGGGTGAAGTTGAGCAAAGAATCAAAAGTGTGGAATGAGAGAAAAGAGGTTTTGTGAGGTTTTTGAATTGCCGAGGGGGGTCAGTAATGTTCGCCTTTTTAAACTTTTGCACCCACTGGGTATGGAATGCTACTCTATAATAGTTCACTATTGAGGTTTTAACTATTAAGTCACTCGATTTTAGACACAAAAATATACAGATCCTTGTGAGTCGTGCGGAGACGACCAGTTGATTTCGCCTTCATAGCTGATCCAGTAGTGCGAAACCATTCAATGTATCGGAGTATTGTGTTACGATCAGGAATCGCCCTATCAGGCGCAAATAAAAACAAAAACTAAATTTTCTGAACTACCCAGAACTCAAGTACTATCATTTTAAAAAAGTGTTTTTTTGCACCACCCGATACGACTGCTCA
This sequence comes from Sinelater perroti, assembly GCA_036346155.1. Classification (NCBI taxonomy): domain Eukaryota; kingdom Metazoa; phylum Arthropoda; class Insecta; order Coleoptera; family Elateridae; genus Sinelater; species Sinelater perroti. Next base: position 17,333,516 of record JARFIY010000189.1, read on the forward strand.
AAGTATCATTGCTCCTGTCTAAAATGTAAACTCACATCTGTATGAGATTAATTGATTAAGGTCTTTAAACAAAACAAGGTTTTTAAACAAACTAGTTTTTATTCATACCATCACAAATGGTGCTCTGCTTGCGTCACACAATACACGTCTGAACTCTGGTTTAGTTCGATTGAAATGCTCTTTAAAGCTCTTCATGGCAGCAGTAATTCGGTTTCGAAATTCATCGAATATTTTGGTATTGGTGACACATAATATACTCCCCAAATAAATAAATCACAAACAATAAGATCAGACGACCTTGGAAGGCAGCACAACAACATCAAATATTCTCCGGCCAATTCACCAATAACTAGATTTCTTTTTTACATAGTCGTGAATTCTTTCATACCAATGAAGTGGAATCCCATCTTGTTGGAACATAAAGTTATTATAATCTCCCATTAGTTGTGGGAACAGCATTGTTCTAGACAACCTTTTTCGGTTCAATTACAAACGTGAATTTCTCCACATTTCTTCCAGAGAATCGTAGTAGCCACTCTAAACACCATCAATTTTCTCAGGGTGGTTGCGGGGTTGACGTGCAGCATTTGGGTTATATTTAAGCTTTTGCCCTGTTAAAACCTTCTAAACGTTAGAAAAAAAGAAAGATTAAGAGCTTAGATCCAAATAGCTTGTTCCCAAGGATGTTTATGTCCATGTCACCACTGGATGATTTTAATAGCTTGCGCTTCGTTAGATTTGGTTAAATTATTAACACATACTTTGATTTCTCCGAGTTACTAGGAAATTAAAAATTTAGATCGAAAGATTGCAGTATCTCAAAACTAAAATCTTACAGAAACTACTTTTATCTTCAGCACCGCTAAAATATGTCTCTAAAATTTAAAGATAGCTTGAAAAACACCCTGTATGTTGCATTAAATGGAAAGCTCAGGTCATCCACAACTCTATATTTACTGCCTGACCGACTAATTGGAGGCTGACGTCATCGCACGATAAACAAGTTAATGGATCTGGATAGACTGCACTCTACAGTAAATGTACCGCCGACTACTGCACGAGCTCCCTTTCATCTTTTTAAGTGAATTTAAAATTACCGGTATTGTCGGAGAATAACGCAAAATCTCTGCTATTCGTTAAAATTCACCGGAGAACAACGCGAGCGCCGTGCAGTTATTTGGATTCGCTCGAGGCTGCGCTAGGAGGAAAGTTTAACTGTTATTTTTGAATTCGAAAGGAAGACGGCGATGTACGTAGGGGCGGGTGGTGTTTTATTTTACATAAATTTCCCGGACGGTTCGGTTCAGTAAGGCTAAAAGTGTACTAAAATATAAGGCTAATAGAATGTTAGATTTACTTTACCCCTTTCGAACTTGTATTTACTTTCTTTGTTTTCGCAAATTACCTTCTTATATTACTTCATTAGTCGTTCCGTTATAAAATGATTAAAATACTTAATTTCAGTGTGGCAAACTTTGGTTCTATTAGAAGCTCTCCATGTTCTTAAAGGGTAACCCATCAAGATATCAAAAATAAATAATTATCCAGATTAAAGTTCTATAAAGGCAATATACGTTGACTTTCTTTTGCCATCCTCTTTTTTACAAGTACTCTAAGAGTTATTATTGCTTTTTCTGTACTGGAATTTTTCTCAAAGCCAAATTTATCTTTTGTTAAACTTCGTTCTACAATTTTTTTAATTTTGAATCAATTTTTTGGAAATATCTGTTACTAGAAATATTATGCGACCATTTTCGCAGTTTTTAATTATACCTTCTTTAAGTATAAGGATTATTTTTTTTTAAGTCTTTGGAAATATTTTTCTTTACATATATCTAGCATATTAGTTCGTGAAGAGTTTATGGACTCTTTTTTAATACCTAATAATTTTTGTCAACATTTGTTCAATTCTTATTTATTTTTAGTTCCTTAGTTGTTTTAGCATATTTGAACTCAATTATCCTCTTTTATCTACATCTACCTGGTTTTTTTATCCCATAAATTTTTTTTTAATACCACCTTTTTTCCACCTTTCAGCAATATTGCTTTGTTTCAGTGCGAGATTTTTGCTTTGCGTTTTACGTCTATGCCTTCTCTTTTTATCTTCTCAAAGCACGTTTGTAATGCAGGGTGTCCGTCTTTCGTTTTCTTCAAATGGCAATATCTCATCCGTAACTATACATTGTCATAGAATATTTTAAATCTCACCTACGTCTACGGCTTCTTGTTCTTCAAATTGCCTTAAAAATTCTCTTATCTAATAATTCTGCATTTTATCTCTTTGCCATTTTCGTCTATCTTCCTCTTTATGTTTTTAAAATCCTAAAGTTGCAAATAACCGTTACTAGCTTGTGAGTACTATCCATGTTGACACTTGCTATTTTTTATCTTATTTCTGAATTTTCCAAGTGTATCGTCTACGTGAATGATGTCTAAATGGTATAGCAAACAGTTGCCTCTTTAATTTCTTCTCCCTGAACCCTTCATTTTATCTCCAGTTCTTTTTCAATAATAACATTTCAGTCCTTCATTAATATTAAGTTCTCTCCTTTGATGTAGTTTATTGCTTCTTCTATTTCTTGATATACTTTTTTCACTTCATCCTCAGACAGTTATAGTTAGCATGTGTATTTATATTACAATTGTACTTTTTGGTTTGCCAATTACTTTCACCAGTATCACTCTTTTATTCTTGATGGTGTAGCCTTTTACTTTTTGTCCTATTTATGTTTTTATAATAACTTGTCCAGTTATAGCAGCAGTATTTATTATCCTGTATCTGTCAGTCTACGTATTGCCTTTTTGTAGCCATCTTGCTTTATTTATTCCAATTAGTTGAATGTTATTGTCTATTATTTGTTCAATTTTTCTAGTTTTTAATTTTTCTACAATGTTCTAACAGCTCATTTTATTTTATTTTTTAATTTGGATGTATTTCTGTCTTTATTAATTGTTGCCACCCGAAAAACCAATCTGGGACAGTTTGATCACGGGAATCTGTAACTATTAAAAACACCATACTATTAGTTTTGCTAATTTTGAAAGGGTTAGTAGCTCCTCGTTGCTTTCCAGGAAAAGATCAGCTTGAATCTTTTGGCTCATACGTGTCTGAATTTGATTTTTTATAATTCTTATGTTTGCTATGAATATACCACCTGAGCCTCATTAGTAAAAACAGGATGAGATTGGCATCAGGATGAAAGAAGCTTATTACGTTTATCCACCACTTTGCAGTCTCAAATAGGTCTAGTAATATTACTTTGAGGTACGTGAAAAAGGTTTCATGGAATTTACTAATTCACTGACTATCAAGACAGTAGTGTATCCCCGCAATATTTAATAACCGTATTGCAATAATCGAAATGACAAATAATACAGGCCTTAGATTAAAGGCACGCAGTAATATTGAGTTCATGACGGCTGGAAGTCGTATTCTTATTAACATTTATCGAAGAATGGGTCCTGTCTATAGCGACACCTGTATAGATGTCAGTACTATGAAACGGTAGACAAGAAATGTGAAAGTAAAAAATCCAGCCAGGATAATCAGGCTGTATAACCATCAACTATTGAGATTTTTTTCAAACGACTCTACCATATTATTCGTGATTTTCTTGGCTAGGGGAAATTAAAAATAGCTTTTCTGACAACTCTTAACTCTTTGTGAACAGGAAATTGATGTCTTTAGACATTTTAAAACACAAAAGTGCTTAAATATTGTCCGGAACTGTTATTTATAACAAACAAGAAGGGTGTAAACCTAAATTTTCAACTACCAAAAGAACGTATTTTTTGCTAAAAATTGAACTCGTGCTTTATTTTGATCTGAAGTATTTGTATATCAAATTTGATGTTTTTACCTCTTAAGCGTTAGCACGCTTTCGGTAGTTAATGAATGGCTTACTGTGGCATAGTTAATGTGATTATCTTTTTTAGCGGAGATGATATATTTAACACTTTTAGCGAAAAATCGGCGTTAATTTAGTTGAGATTATGATCAGTGTGAGGAATGAAAGACGTAAGAAAAATCATACAAATAGTTTGTGATGAGGGATGAAATATTGTAACAAATTAACCTCTTAAACGTATTAATTCGATTACAATTCAAGTTGATCAAGTCCTTGGGGGTGATGGACATTGTGGCTGCGTACTAGAATCGGCAGTGTTGACTCAGCCATTTATGAGAACTAATTCACTTGAGTTCCTCAGAAAAAGCTACTAAACCACCAAAAACTAAAAAAGCAGTTTACATCCATGTCGAACAAGACCAAAATGCAACCTAAAACCTTGAAAATGATTTTCTGGAACATAAAGGTCTTATTCAAGTGTGTAAGCAAAAGTGGTCACATCTAACGCTAATTAGTCCAGCATTAAGTGTGCTGGACAGAATGTTACCAATAAGAAGAATAGGGGATATGGTTTAAACGTATCAGTCTACTATGTAATATTCGAGTTTGGCGTAATCGACTATTTAGTTATTGAACAGAAGACTTGAGTTCAGTTCTCAAATTTCAAAATTGATTTTCCTAATTTTCTACGGCCGCATAAACTTTGTGTAATAGTTAGCAACGCGTAGAATTCTTATGATTTTGTTAATATTTAAATTATAAGCGTTTCGTGGCATGTTTTTATGCATATTTTTTAGGATATAGTTAAGATTTATCACTTACTGAAAAGTTTGTATCTGATTAAATATTTTTTCTGTTTATAGTATACTGAATATTTGTTGATTTATTTGCAAATTTAATTTTATTATTGTAACCAATAATTATTTCTGCTATATCAGACATAAGATGCCATGAGAAACAATTTAATACAAAATAGACTTAGAGGTACAAATCGACCCGCTACTTTTAATCACTGGTAATAAAGTGGCTTTTCTTGTATCCAGCTTAAAGCTTTAATTTCTGTTCACCTTTGCACCACCTATAAGTACAGTATCGATTTTGCTCCTATTTATTTAGTAATTACGTTACTATAGATTCGCTGAAAGTACTTTCGAAGGAAAAGAACATGGCAAGTTAATGGACTTGCCTTATTTTAAAATCTTTGAGATAAGTTTCAGTTACGATAACTCGAGCCATTTTACACAATGTTCTGATAATTATCTGTCTCTCTATTTGGATAATGTACGAGGACTATCTCAAAACTAAATTTCCTATTTTTTCTGAGCCACCTAAAGAAACGAGTTAAGATTTTCAGAGTAGATTATTTTAGTTTTGATGTATTTTTAAGCACTCCACTTAAATCAAAGATTTCTTGTAGCATGGCACAATCGTAAACCTTTAAAATATTTGGCGAGTGGACTACTAAAAATAATGGGACACTTGCAAACTAAGAGTAATAATTCGGACATCTAAGAAGCGGTGCTTGTCATATTTCTTCGGATTAGAGATGGCGTGCGATGACCGGTCTTAACTCCTCCGTTAAGGCCACGTGAGGCGTAGTATTACCATAATTATTTGTGCAATAGTTTTAATGTTTTAAGGTACAGAAACTTTTGTAATATATGAGTATTATAAATACAGCAATGGCAACGTAAATAGAACATTTTATTGAATTTCAATGTAAATGTTTTTATATACTTTTACTGTAATCATTAGCGTGCGCCTATACGTTTTGTCAAATTTGCAGGCGTTGCCCATTATGTATTGTTTGTTAACGGCAGAGGTAAAATAATTTATTTTAAAGAGCACGACTAAAATACTAGGAAACCTAGTAATTCAAAAAAGTTAATATAAATAAGAGCGATAAAGGGAAAATATAAGCAGTAAAAATAGAAATGTTGGAAAAGGATAAAAAGAAAAATAACTTAATAATAGCAAATAACTTAAAAATAACTTAAGAGTTAAAATTTAAAATTAAGGATTTTATAAAGTTAGAAATAAACACAAAAACGAAGACAAAAACACTAAAACAATAAGAGAAAAAACTTGTGCAATCGAAATGGAAAACCGAAGAGAAAAGATTAAAATACCTAAAACAAGTACATAGACTAAGAAATTTTGAAGAAAAAATATATATTAACATTGACTTCACGGAAAAAAAGAAGAAAATACAAAAAACGTAAGCAAACATGAGAAAAAGAAAAAACCAAAAGAAATAATATCAATATTTGTTATAAAAAAACAATCATAAATAGGAAAATATAGGACTTAGAAGATTAAAGACTAACTCTTATAGAATCACACCAAAGAACTAACGAAAGGAAAGCAATAGACCCCCAAAACAGAAAAAAATTTAAAAAGAATTACGCAAATAAAAGGAAAAAAATTAAAAATTAAAAAAGACAAAATTTAGGAAACGATGTAAAAGTAAGGCAAAAATATAATGTATGCACTATTAGTAACCATAAAAAATTGTGTTAAAAAATAAAATAATAAAGCAAATAGAGAAATAGGTGTCTAAGCATAAATTCGTTTAAATTATAAGGTGAAAAAATAAAGGTTAATTATCAGGAGAAAATAACAGAAGGAACTGGACTACAAGAAAATCAATTAAAAGAAAAAATATCGCAAAACTAAGGAAAATATTTAAAAATGTAATTAAAATAACAGCAACGGAAATATGTGAAAAAAATAAAAATATTAATAGAAGGAAGCGGACGTATAGTGAAACAGCAAAAATAAAGAAAATAAGAAGAATAAGAAATTGTGGAGAAACTACTTAGGAAAAAATAAAACTAAAAAAGATAAAGAATGATGCCAGATTTGGAGAAAAAAAATAAAAACACTCGTTAAGAAGCCAAACAGAAAAGCGCAAGAAGATTTTGGAACACAGAAGGAAACAAAATGCTATACCGTACCTTAAGAAAAAATAAACCCCTCCGTTAAAAAAACATCAAAAATAAAAATGGGCAGTTGCTAACAGAAATAATGGAAATAAGGAAGGTGTATTATAAGGAACTGTTAAGAAATGAAGAAGGGGAGCAATAAGCTCCAGTAGAATCCAGCGATAAGATGGGAAAACAAGAAGTTGAAGTCGGTCTCTTATGAAAGCGAGGAGTACTGACTAATTATCTGAGAAATAAAATGATGGCGTGTGAAATGAAAATCTTATTTAAAATAGAAGAAATGACAAAATCGATAAAATAAATAGTATACTAGAAATAGTTGAAACGCAACAGTTAAGATGGTTTCGATACCTATAATAAAGTGGTAAAAACTATATGAGAGCCGCAGACCGAGGAAAAAAAAGAAGAAAACCAAGAAAAAAGTGTAACTCAAAAATAGATGAAGCATTAAATCAAAGAGGGTTTAAGCAAAGAACAAGGCCACGAACAGGAAGAAATTAAGAAAAATTATTACTTGATTACTTAGGGTAGAAGAAATAAAATAAAGCAAATTATCCTTTAGTCAAAGTTTAAAAAATACTTTTCAATACAGAAGTAATTGACATTTTATATGTAAAATGTAAACTTTAAAATTTAAAATAAATACAATATTTATTTTTACAATTATTTATTTTATCAGATTTATAGTAGCCTCCTAGCTAACATTAAAATATCCAGAATAGAATAGTGCTGCAATGTTTAAAAATAATTTTGTGCAACAGTTTTAATTAATAATTTGAATACTTAACTATATGTATGTTGTTAAGTTTATGGAATATAAATTGACGTTTTTTATTTGCAACTACATACAACCTTTTAAGGTGCAACTCAACTTTTTAAATTTATTTTTTCATAAAAATCATTAAAAAATTAAAATAGCTATCATTTTTTACAATTATTTTCAACAATCAACAAATTCGGGAATTTATCTTCTTAGAAACTAAGTAATTGTTTTAAAAAAAAAGCCTTAAAGTGGATTTTGGCAACTTTCACGAAACCAGATCTATTACCATTAAAGCTATTCTGCAGAGACCACAATATATGGAAATCTGAATAAGCAAAATCGACAGAATACAATGGGTGTTGGAGGTTTTTCGTTTTACCTCCTTCACTTTTCAGAGCTTTGCTTGTGCGACATGCGAACTGGCGTTGTTATCAGTGGCGTGAATAGGGGGCGGCAGCAGATGCGGTCCGTCCCGAGGTGGAGTTACCGGAAATATAAATGAGCAAAGCGGTGATTTTTGAATCACTATGTTTATGTAATTTGGAATGCATTAGCACTTTCTCATTCGCATTTTCACTTAACTAATGAAAGTTATGACAATTTAACTATTTTAGAAATTTTGGAGCTGAGTAATTGCAGCAATTTGGAAATTCTTAGGATTGTGCAATTAATCCATAATATCGAATTCCCAGAAAATTGTTTACAAAGAACTTACACCTTCTCTGATCATAAATATTTTAATGGCTACGGAAATACCCGGCTAAGCTACGTGATGCCTTTTCTTAATTTTTGAAACACTTTGTTGGTGAATTTTCAACTTACCACCACCTTCGCACTAGCATCAACAGACAGTACGTACCTACAGTACAGCATATAAATCTTTATCCGATCCGGAAGTTTGGATGTGTTTGCAAATGAAGCGTTTTAAGGAAAGCGATGCCTCGTACCAAAAAAAGAAAGAAGCAAGAGAAAATGAGAGGAGGAAGAGTGAAGGGTCACTGCAGAAATATTTTGGGGCTACTGGAGATGAATTTGCGAGTAGTAAAAGCATAAGATGTATCGTAGCAGAAAACCAATAAACGTATGGTAGCCTTGAAACCACAGTGGAATCATCAAGTTGAACCAGTGACGGCATCAGAAGCAGTTTCGAAAACTGAGAATTTGGAAGCTGTTGCCAGTCCCGACCCAGGCAAAGAAGAACTAGAAGTTGAAGATGAGAGTAAAGAACCATTGAAACTTGTGGACTTGAAAGATATTGGACAGTAACCTACGAACATTTCAGATTACGTCCGTGTGTTCCTCATAAGTCAAGGTTTCGCTGTGGCTCGACACATAAACTGCGACTTTGCTGAAGTTGCTAGACCTGGTGTTTCTATGAAAGGTTCGACCAGGAAACTGACTGGAGACTGATTTTTTTCAGAAGTTACCAAACGGCGAGGAGATTCTGCGTTCCTGGATGGTGTATTCTTCCAAATTTTTGTTGTTTTGCTTTTGCTGCAGATTGTTTGAACTGTTACTGGTCCTGCATAGAGATTTAATTCTGAAAATGGATTTAGCAAATGGTGGAAATTTAATCCTAAGCTGGAAGCTATCCCAAGTGGGGGCAGAAGAGGAGAGATCTGCTATATCAAATTTTGGATATCATCAAGTTCTTAGCAAAGCAAAACTTGCCGGACATATCTCACAATGATCAAATCAGGTGTTACGTTACGTGAGGATTGAGGGATCAGAAGTTAGTGTAGGCGAATCGTTCATTCATAGAAACCAAGAGGAGGAATGTTGAAGAACTGACGCAGTTGATAGTAAAAAAAATTCTGACAGATGGACTCGATATCCAAAACAGTAGAGGTCAAATTAACGACAATTAAGCTGCAATTATTGTCATACACACTGGAGTCTAATTAATTTAATCAATTAATACGAAAGCCCAATTAATTGCCTGCACCAACCATTTTTAAGCCTAGTTGGAATTCATGCTGCTTTGCTGTAGATTTTATTATATTTTTTGGAACTGTTGGGCAAACCTTTGTATTTCTTTATCTTCAACCTATCGATGGGACGTACTTACTGCTGCAATAACACAAGGAGTAAAACGTTTGGCTGAAACGCGCTGGAGCGCAAATTATGAAGCCATCAACATGATAAAAACCATTACTTGAAAATTCTGGACGTTCTGGATCAGCTCACGGATACTTCCGAAAGCACAACTACGCGATCGAATGCGGATCTGCTGCTGGAAGCGATGCAGTCGTTTCCGTTTTTTGTTACCTCAGTTTTGGGGTCAGGTTCTCTGCGAAATCAAAGTTACTTGCAAGAAAGGCTTAGTCATCACCAATGCGCAATTAAAATGTGTGACTTAGAAACGTTCTTGAAGAACAAGCGAGATAACATTAATTCCAATGGATTTCAGTTTTGCTAAAAATCTGTGTGAAGAATTTGGAATCAAATTATGCCTTTTCGAAGAAAGCGTAAGCAGAATTTTGGTAACGAATTGAAGGATGCCTATTTGACGTACGGGGAGAAATAAAAAGAAATGTTTGCGTCTTTTGATAAGATATTGAAGGAAATTACTTCCAGATTTCAGCATCTCTAACACCTAGATGACCAATTCTGCTTTTTGAAACCTTCGAAGCTTTTGGATGCCGAATATTTATGCGATCTGATGACATTGGTAAGGGTGAGTTCCAGGCAGAGCAACGACGGCTTTAAAATTTGCCAATGCATCGCAGGAAGAGGCCGAAGTTATTGAAGGGAGACCGCCTGAGCTTCTGCAGTTTATTCAACAATTCAACCTTGATATTTGTGTTCCAATTATTGTTATAATGTTGCGATTGTTTTTGAACGTCGCAATAAGTGTTGCTAGTTGTGAGAGATGCTTCTCCAAGTTTAAATTAATCAAAATCTCAGATCAACTATGAGTGAGCTCAAATTAACCTCGCAGCACTGTCAACAGAGCAGGAAATTACTAATCAGTTGGATGTTGTTATTAGAGAATTTTCTTCTCACAAAACTCGAAGGGTCCATTGTAAATATGTTGTGTTATTTTTGTTTTATCTTTATGAAATGAAATAAACGATTCAGACGTAAGACTTAAATATGAGTTTAAATTTAACCACTTTAGTACTTTTGGCGCAGGATTGGGGCGGCACTTTCAAAGTCTGCCCTGGCGCCACTAACGCTAGTTACGCCGCTGGCATGAAAAATAACAAATTTGTTTGATCAAAATTATACGTTTTTCGTACATACACACATTTAATTTGGTGAGTTTCTCACAGATTTTCAATTATTTCACTAAAATTCTCTTACACAGACTTTCATTGAACGTAATGATACTAGACATACAGAAAATTTAGTTGTTTCTAGATGTTTTTTTTTATTGTACGTTTTTATATAAGATTTTTGTCGTCTTGTTATCCATCAAACCCTGCAGCATCTATGTATGCAATTTAAAAGCAAATCCAAGTTTCTTAAATCTTCAAGTTTCTTCTCTTGATAATCTCTTCTGTTTCCGTTAAATGCTGCCTTAAGCAGGATTAATCATTCAGATTAAAATCTGATTATAGATTTAGAGTATTATAGTTGTACTACATCCAGGGAAAAACGTTTGTGTTTACTTTGCTCGCTTACAATTTATTTTACTTATATTATTGTAATATTATGCTGTGCTAATCAATGTTGTGGGAGTATTATTGAAACTTATTGCAAATGGCTTCCGATAAGTGTGGATATTTACAATTAAATTGAGTAGTAGGCAAACTAAAGAAGTTATTACATTTATAGAAGACGACAGCAGTTTCTTTTTTAAACATATTGTGCATTACATAAGGAGAACATTTTAAATTGTAACATTTTTTTATTTTCCTTTAGTGCAATTATACAATACTTTTAACTTCACATAAAATACATTTGTATTGCACCTCATAAAATTGTGCATAATATTAAAAAAACATTATAAAAATTTGTATGAGGTGAAAATTTTTGTAACGGAAATAATTACACTTATTTGTGGTTCTAAAAACGATGCTGTCAAAGTTACCAATTCTTTAAATCTTTAAGCAGCTGCTCATGTGGCGTTAATGTGTATACGTGTACTAAGTTTGAATTTGATTTGTCTCGTGATAGATAAATCAGCTGATGACCGGATGGCCAAACAAATTAGCAGGTAAACAAACTTTATAATTGAAATGGAATGCAGCCAATTTAATTTTGGATTTTCTAAAAACTGTATTATATGGTATCACAAATTAAAATAGTCTTGCAAGTTTCGTAAAATAATATTTTAAGAATAGAAAACACCAATGATTAATTCCGACAATACATCACAAATAATTTCATGCTACATATCCTCGATGACTTGCATATAATGCATTATTTTAGAAATACTTCAAAAGACATCCTTTTCATTTATTATAATTTACTTAGACAAGCTCATAATTTAAAATATAAAATGAAATAAAAAACTATTCCTTTATTTTGTACTAAAATTTTTAAATATTTATATTAAAGTATATCTTACTGAAGAGTATATGCATCAGTTTACTTCATAACCTTTTAAAACATTCCAGTAAATTAAAGATTTTATTCTTTCAGAAATCTTTAGTTTTCTGAGCGAAATTCTACCCAAGATCTTTTTTATTAATTTCTGAGTAAGTGAAAATTTTATGGCTCTGGGTCTCAGCCAAACTGTAGTCGTCTTTAAAAATTTTTAAAGATACCTAAGGTCCATCTTTCTCTTGATGTAATATGACACTAGGATTGCCCAATTCTAGACGCTTCTCATTAAATGCTGTCATTAAACAGTCTAATTAGCAATAGTACCTTGTTGGAATAATTTCTTTAATTTTACGGCTTCTAGTACACGATTTCTTTCCAATCTCACCACATATATGGCATTTGGGAAATTGGAGATGGTAGTTTATTAATTTGCATTCAATTTTTGCTTTAAAAATACAAAAACAAAGTATCTAATATATTGCTAGTGCCACAGATTTAATTTTAAGTAAAAATTAAACAAATCTTGTATTTGTTGTCATTATTTTTTTTCAAAATTATGCTGAAATAAATAAATTTCCTTTGTCGAAATGACGAATATGATTTTGTTGTATGGAAAAGTCAATGGTTATAGTATACAGGCTAAAAAATTCTATACTGAAACTTTTACAAATTACCATTTATTATATTAGGAGTACTGAATAATATTTAAGAGATGATTACATTTTCTAACAACAATAGATATCGTTTTTAGAGGTAATTAGAGGTAATATATAAAATTGAGTGTAGTGATCAATTGTACAATTAGGTCGAAACTTCTGACCACCTTTTTTGAACTCCTCATTAAAAAGTAGAATAGGAATGTCTCCCATTGAAACACCCCTAAGGGAAGTTTTCCCGCTTTTTTTTGTTTTAAAGTGACATATCTCATGAACGATAATATATAGAGTGCTGAGACCTTCATAGTTGATTGGTTGGTCTAAGTTTGAGTTTCCAAGGTGTTTATGAGTTTCAACATTTGTATATATTACCGTTTCACCCCTTGATCTTGTTTAAGTGCAGAATCGTTGACTGACAATATGCACAAATATCTGAATCTCTTGTATTGCAAGAAGTGATTTTTAAATATGCTAAAGCTTGGGAAATTGCCTCTGTCGAAGACATAATGGTCAATACCAATAACTTGCTACAAATAGTTGTTGGAAGTTTTTAAAAAATAAATAACACTCAAAAACGTGGAACAAAAAGAATCATTTATAAGACGAATTAATGCTTACATATTTTAAACATCTCAAAAATGTCTTAAAAATTGGACCCAATTAATTATTTTTTTATTACAATACTTACATAATCGATAAATGGACTAAATATTAGAGCACAACTTTTAATTACTCCAGTTTGCGTATATGGCGACCTAATGTATTTTTAAGCTCTCGGAACTCTAGCAAAACCTTATGTACCAACGCCTGTACCGCAAATATAACTTTGTTATTCCGTAATAAATTAGTAGTACAAATTACAATAATGGTGGCTATATAAATGATAAGGTATGTACATGTTAACGAAAATAAGGTAAATTGCGTCAATTATAAAAATAATAACCAGTAATGCGATACAAAAGAATTGAATTATTGATAGTGATGAATATGCGACGTCAGAGATTTTCAAAGATAGTGATAAGCAGACGAACAGGATATTTTCAAATAACGTAAAAGATTAGGAAGATTCCCTGTCGAACTACAAATAAGGACAGATAGGCTAAACACATTTCCAAAAGTGATGCAAAATTTAATACTTGAGGAACAACAGTTATGACGAGAGCAAAGTTCTAACATGTGTTTTAAAAAATCAAGGGAAGAGAATAAACACAGAAAAGAAAAAATGGAAAGTGAAAATTTTAATAAGGAAAAGAAGAAACTGTAAATGCCTTAATCGCAGAAGCAGATCAAATTGAACGTATTTAATGCAAGAAGCTAAAAAGGCATAGAATCATAAAAAATTGAAATGGGTTGTCCGTGATAGTGGATAAAATGTAAAAGCAAATGAACTTTTAGAGAAATTGACACTAATAATTTTATAAGAAACAAAGAAAAGGGATAAAAAAGAGCAACAGCAGACGTAAGATGGATCAATCATAAAAACTTATGTGAAGTACATACAGAAATGGGAATAATGGACATAATGAGTATTATCTATAACACTAAATAATGTAAAGAACGAGGAAATATTAGCAAAGTCAGTTTACATCTCAAATAATAATGGGGAATGTAAAAAATATAATATATATTAGATTTAGAAAATAAAAAGCAGTAATAAGAAGTATTAATAACAGAAAATCACTCTGACACAATAAAACAACAACAAAAATAATAAGAATGATCTAGAAGAAATGACATGTAGCAGAATTTGGAAAATTGAAACAACTAATTAATTATTGGTAAGCAGGAATCATATTTTCTATGTATAAAAAAGAGAAACCGAGATTGTAGTAATTATAGGATGAACAATAATACATAAAACATAAAAAAATGAGAAAGCCTTTTTTCTATATTTTGATGAAGATTTTGGCAGAATCTCGATAACAAATGTTTAGAAAAGCTTAAAAGAGAGGAGGAATAAAACTAAAATTAATTAAGCAATTAGAAATCTAAATCAATTTATGTAATATCTGATCAAATCATTTTTTTAAGATAACAGCAGATTGAGACGATTGGGGTAATCAACCCATGCTTTCAGTCTTTGTGGATTTAAAAATTTATAACACAAACCAAATTTAAATAAATTGTTTATAGGTTATAAAAATTGTAGAGTTAACATTGCCATATAATCACAAATATAATTGCAACCAAAGCGTGGCACGAAATTACCGCAGAGGGCCGTAGTTCCGACTTGTATTGGGCACGTAATGGACTTTCAAGTCGTTAACAATAACAAAAAGTCCGATAACAACCCAACGATTTTTGTGTCAGCATGTCACGTGCAGAAGCAGTGGGCACCTCTGTATCCGCAATCTTTCGCAATAGGAAGTTTAATAACGAAAGCTCGAGGTTTGGCCGATAGATAAAAGGATAAGCAGTCGATCGCTTAATAAAGTTGCTAACTGCATCAAATCTATCCGATATTAACGGCTCACTTAATTCTTGAAATTATATCTTTCACTGTGTAAAATACAAAGCAATTCTTTTATATATAAGTAAGTTGTAGAACATTTTTAATATCGTAAATTACATTTTTAGAGTTTCGTGATTGGCAATATTTATGAAAGTAATTTTGATGATCATTTTTGTTATTGTATTTTGATATTATTAACATTAAATAAAAGGTTGCATTAAAACAAGTAATATTTTTTTATTAAAAGTGGTATGCAGGGTGATTTACAAAATATATTATATGCAATAGTGGATCAGAAACTAAATAAAATGTTCAAATTGAGCAGTAAAAGTAAAATAGTAGCGCTGACTCGTAGCTAGTCACATGCAACATTTTATCGTTCAGTCATATGGCACTCAGTGATCATATCATCAAGAAGCAATGCGCCGTAACGCGTTTTTTGAGGTCAGAAGAAATTAAATTTGCGGAAATCCATATCCGGATGTTGGCACAGTATATATCACGCAGCATGTATCAACAAGTGGAAGGAAGAACAAGTGTAACCGATAAAAGGCGACCATCTAGATGGTAGATGTCTTAATCTAGTGCCGTTTGATTATTACATTTTCGGCTTCTTAAAAGAGATACTGCGTGGTCTTAAGTTTAGCTCGGATAGTGAAATGCAAGCGGTGCAGCGTATTTTGGAAAGCAACCGAAACGCTTCTTCTTCAAAAGAATAAAGAAGCTCGTGAAACTTTTGATTGTATCAAAAAGTAACATGTTGCCATGTGCGTTTCACAAGTACACGCTTTATTTAAAATTGATACGTCAAAATTTGCTACAAGATTAGCATTAAAATATTTATAAATGTGTTCGAGAACCAAAGGGGTTAAAGAACAACTCAGTAAGTTAAATATTGTAACCAAAAAAATTGAAAATTTTATTGTGCCAATGATTGACGACAAACACAAAAATCCAAATATTTTTTATTCTAAAAGATGTGTATTTATTATTTACAGATTTACTTGCAATTTTATTAAATTAAGGCGGTGGTAAGAATTAAATAAATTGATGCGTTTTAGTTTTAGTAATATTGACATTGACTTTGATGACCGATTCACGGAGTAATCAAAATTTTCTCCATCAAGATCCTAACTCATATAGGTAACAGACGATGTAGACCCTCGACCACGAAGCACTACAGAAAATTACTGACGTGGGTCTTTGCGACCCAGAACTAAGTTGCAATCACATACATCATGAGAATGGTGTTCTTACTTCTTACTTGATAGCCGCAATTTGGGGTATAGGAAAAAGCCTAGTTGCAATCCAGCTACCTTCCTCTTGTAAACCATCCTATAAATATAAATTTTTTCATGTTCGTTTTGATTCACGCTTACTCCAAAGTAAGTAGTTTTTTTCGGTTCATTTCTTTTCGGAAGATTCTACGATTGTCCAGATAATCTGGCCAGTGAAGATGAAGATAGTTTCAGAAATTTTTACATCTTTGTCTGCGTGCGGACTATTATAATAAAGGGCATTATCGGCATATCTTAGACATAAAGTTTTCGAAATCAGTTAATGGTCTTCGACAGTTATCCTCAGACACTTTACCATAAGTGTCATGGTTGACATGATAATCCCTAGTCTCCCAAACTTCAATATTCTCAATAATTAACTTTAAAGAGCGTGAAATTGACAGAGGTAAAGTAAAATGATAATGATAGTGGTGGTTGCCTTGTTTATGAGAACCTACAGCAGGCGTTTTACGATGCCATTCGGGTCGGGTAGCTTGCGTAGATTGAGCACTCGAGTAAGCAGAAAGATTTTCTTATAGATTGTTGAATCCAGATAGTTGCGGATCTTTCGTCGTTAAAAACGATCCACAAAATGGTCAAAACAGTCTAAGTTCAAGATTATTTCCAAAAATCTCAACTTTACTTTGTGTTATATGAAAGCCGCCGCGCGTTCATTGATGAGTGGTGTAGGGAATTTATAGTTACGTAAGATCTTGGCCATGTTAAATGCCTCTAGCTTTCTCTCTCTTGCGACATTGAAATGTTCCTCCGTGGCGGTTTTAATTTCTGCAACAATTTTTTTTATTGGCAATTTGCGAATTTACAATCTATTTCTATACAGAGTATTGGGTAAATGTGTCAAATATATATTTGTGGTATTTTTGCTAGTATAGAGAATCCAGAGATCAATACGCACATCATCACGCTCAATTTTCCTTACTGACGATCTTTTTAATTCCGGAGGCAGTAAAGCCTTTAGAGCAGACAGGGTTGATGGCGAAACAGATAAATGCTTGAGTAGAGGTGGTAAGGTGACGTGCCACCTTCTCCAAGTCTTTACCAGAGTGATTGACTCTAATAGACCCCATGGTTTACCGCAGGTGGATGTAGAGACTGGCCATGAGACCGTAGAGCTAAAGGAGGCGTCGTCGGCTCCATCGGATTTGCTAAGATGAGGAAAACCGAGATGTAGTCGCTGTTTAGATCGCCAACGCACTCCGTTGTCTTAATGGCGATGTCAAGAACGTCTGAATAACCGTAGAAGCCGTAGTCGATAGGTTCCGGGAATCTTACCGCCACGAGGTCTCGGGGATGGGTATACCCACGTAAGGTGCTGTCGTTGGTGTTAGTCTCGTGACTATTCCACGTTGGATTCTTGACATTTAAATTTTCTGCTAAAACCTTTGCTATGTTTTTCTTGTTCTACTGGAAGTTATAATCGAAAACTAACTAGTCTGGGGGCAGATATTTTAAATATTTTAGGTGGTCGGTAGCCGAGGACGATACCGGATGCAAGACTTGACAAATACTGCTGTCTATCCATTCCTCGTTAAGCGCTAATTGATGCCATGATATATATGATTTGGAAGTTTGACCGCATATCTGACCTAACTGGCCCTTTAGCCCGTTCACACCTTAAAATTAAAATCGAATGTAGACAGACAATACGGGCACCTATCTATAAAGCGTCTTGAGCAGTTTGGCGAATTCTTGTATGTGGTACATAAGAGCAGAGATAACTTCACCCGTGATATTGGCACCGCCCAGAGACTGGAACACTTCCGAGACAAGCGACAGGACTTTTTCCATAGTTTGGCTCTGGATGGTAGTGATGATGGTTACTAAGTCCTGGGGCAGGTTTTTGAGTTTGAATTTCTGCTGTAAAACTTTCTTGCTTCTGGCTGACTAGGTGGTTAAACTATTTGTACATAAATCCGCCCAGTTGCCGGGACGGAACGAATACTATTCTCGTTGACGCAAGAACTGCAGATCTGCGTCCCATGGAATGTTTTGAAAATTTAAAGCATCCTCTATAGCTAGCAGAATGAATGCCTGAGCAGTTTCTGTAGTTTTCTATGCAATGGTTTCCGGCGTACTTTAAGCACAAGGGCACCAGTAGCACTTCCTAATGGTTTTCTTCTTACATGACTGCTAATCTGAAATAATTTATTTACCATACGTTAAAGGTCTTACGCCCCACTCAGTCGTCTTCTAAGAAAACGAGGGTCACAGAGCATTTGTTCATCATCCTCCGTATTCTTCTTACTAAATGCCTTGAATTAGTAGGTCCTACACAGCGGAAAATTTTTTCTTTTAGTAAAAGGTAAGTGTGGTAACCCACATGCTATGTCTATTTACCATCTTTTTTGGTACTTCATTTTAGCAACATTTTCTTTTATTTTTTCTTGGATATTGGTTGTAAGCTTCTTTCAATGCTAGAAGTTCCGGAAAATAATAGGAGTGCCTTAGTTTTTAGCTCTTCTTTTACCATTCTTTTCGTGTTGACCTGAATGGCATCGTATTGATTGCGTAATTAAACGTACACGTATTCTCCTCTGACCGGGCCACATGGGTGTTGGTTTCGTCTTTAGACTAGAATGAATTTCTTCTCAACACCAACATCGCATCTAGTTTGTACCATTTTGTAACTCTTGCGGTAGTTTTTTTTTTGTCTGGGGACAGCATTAAGAAAGGCTGGAGGATAACCTTGTCCAGATTGCTTGGTTGAAGCCTAAAAAGTTCAAACGTAAGCTTGCTATGTGAACGTGCTCAGCGCTTTGGTTTCGTACTACTGGTCCTTGCCATCCTGCCGAAAACACTATGTGTTGCAAATAAGTGCTTGTACAAGATATTAAAACTGTCACTGAAAATGTGCTATACACCGCACAGGGAAAACGTCTAAAAGACGACAGTCACACTTAACTGCAATATGAACTTCACACGAATTTCGCAGTATACGTAGAGCGAGCACATAACGCGTCCACTTTGTACTTGTCCCTCGGAGAACATTTTTAACTTAGTGAATATATCGACATGATACTTCTCTAAGAAGAAGTGTCTAGACTTTTACGGAAGATCCAGTATTTTGGCCTCTTCTTTTTCTGGATTAAAATCCGTTGGATATTTTCTATTAAGCCATACAAAACAATTGGTATATTACTCCCGTGAATAATGTAGTAAAATATATGAGGATAAGGATGGAAAATGTTATAAAAATTATTCCAGAATTTCCGGAGTGTTGGACACGGGTCTATATGGGCAATGAAGATTAGCATTTCGAACAATTTTTGAAAGTATATTATAAGGGATAATTAGCCAAATTAAATGGTATATTAGTATTTTAAGCATATCCAAAAATAAAAAAGGTTGAGATTGTTTAAATTTTGAACTGGTAGGTGTAATTTCTCTGTTAAATTTTAAACGTCATTTTTTATCTTTGCGCGTATTTAAAACGTCATTTCACTTTTAAACTCGGCTAATATTTCTCTATAATGTACGTCTTAAAAGTTTAATATTTATTACGTGAAGTAAAATTCACAAATTAAATATAACTTCTTTGTCTTGTGCATTCGGAAAAGAGAATTGCGGAAGGATTTCCATAATCACCGTATTAAAAAATTTATAATATAAGCAAAATCTCTGGCCGTTTCCTTGTCAGATGGACGCTAGGTGAGCCGTGTTTACTGTGTTTAAAAAACGAAATCAGGGTTTTGGCTGTCGAAAACCCTTTTTTTTGCATACGTAGTTTTCACTTACTTATCGGTCTAAATACTCCAGTGACCACCAAACAAACTCGAATGTAGATACAATTTTTCGAAGTCTCTCTTAGTCTTGATCAAATCCTTTTAAAATCAGGTTTAGCGTCTTTTGTAAATTACCGTTTATACATAGCTGTTACCTAATAATTCTTCTTCTGGGACAAATGTTTCCAGGACGCCCCATCTCATTAGATGGCTGGCTAGACTTCTTGCAATTTTTTTATGTGGACACACGTGAAGTCTTTTAAAGCAGACCATGGGGTATAGAGAAATTAAAGGATACTATTCGCTACTAATTGGTAGCAGTACTGCTGGAAACATTAAACATAATCTTTGTTTGTTTGTTATTTTGAGAATGGAAAATTATTCTGCCGAACCTTGTATTTAAAATGTTGAAAGGGTGTACCATTCCTAGCGAAGTATCCTAATTTTAGATAGATTTCAATAGTAGCTTATAGAGTAATGGTTTGTTTTTTTACTGACGGACTTTATGGTATACCTAAAAGGCAGTAAACTTTCATATAACTTATATTTCATCCATCTGCTTCCTTTTTAACATAAATATTTTACTGTTCTGAAGTAAGCTTGTTGTTGATATTGATATAATAATATCAAGTATTTTTATTGATACACTTTATAGGGGCTAATTTACTTTTACCTAATTTTATTCTCCATTTTTTCGATCATCAATCTGTTTGGCAGTTGACTGTAAACTTCTTGCGAATTTTTTATTATTTTTCTAGGAAACGATCGGTGCTATGTCAACAAAACTAGATAAGGTGCTATTTTATAGTATAATAAGTACAAAAATAGTCATAGTCGAATTTTCCGTGGTACTCCAGTATCAACTTTTCCGGATTTTTCTATTTGTTGGACTCGAAAATGCTTATTAAAATATTGTTTTATTAAGTACACTGTCTTACCATGTAGTGCCTTACACCTCAGGGTTTTTTTCTTAACTATTAGTTTTATAACCTTGGTCTCTAAATCTAAATTAGAGAGTTAGAATTTAATCATTAAATAATTTTGATGTCACTGACAACAGTGATTTGCAATTCCTTTAACTTTACACAATCTGTAAGTGGGGCAAAAATCATCATCTTATCGGAAGATGCTCCTATTTTTGCAAATGGCGTTTTGTGTCATTGGGACTTTGACTTTTTTGAAGTAAACAGAAGCAGAATACTCGTAAACAAACCGTGAATCACTAAACGCATCATTGGTAATTTTGCCTCAACGTAAGTTTTGTTATCGATTCCCTGGTCGTGTGATACCAACGGTACAAACATTGCGGCGCCCAGCCGTTTTCCTTAAGGAAACTGGCTCAACACGCAACAATAGCAGATATGGCCGGCCCGGGACCAGCCATTCTGTCGAAAATATTGCTGCTGTAGCTGCAGATATCCAAGAAAACCCTCAAATATCAACTAGGGCATCAGTAGACTGTCTTAACAGCGAATTTTGGTAAAAGATTTGAAAATATTCCAGTGCTAAGTGCAAACATTGAATCCGCTATTGCCTGCAGACCGCCAATTGCGTATAAATTTTAGCTAACCCCTCCTAAACCCTCACCGCGATGAGGATCGTCATGAGTGACGAGACGCATTTCCACCTGTGCGGATACGTGAATAAGCAAAATTATCGTTTCTGGGGCGCTGAAAATCCGCGTGCTATGCACGAAGAGCCATTACATTCTCTAAAAGTCACTGTTTGGTGCGGCATTTACGGAGGAAAGGTTCGAGGACGGCGTCGGTAACACTGATATTGTGACTGGTGAGCGTTACAGTACCGTAATCAACAACTTTTTGCTGCCGCAAATTGACGAACTGGCTTTAAAGAACATTTGGTTCCAGCAGGCGAGTGCAACCGCACACACTGCACAAGCGACAGTGTACATTATAAAGTAAGCGTTTCCGCTCGGCTAATCTATCGTTTTGACGATTTACACTGGTCCGCAAGATCGCCCGATTTGGCCATTCCAGAGCTCTTTCTTTGGGATTTCTTGAAGTCACGTATCTGTACGAAGAAGCCGCAGACCTTGGGTGCCATAAAGGAAAAGATCCAAAAGAAGTGGAGAATTTATCGCCAAGAGTTTTGAGAAAAGTCATGGAACTACTGTGAAACGAGCCTGAAAGTGCATCAGCTCTGGCGGCGGTCATTTGACTAATATTATCTTCGCGACTTAACGGGGAAAAATTTAAACATTTAGATAAACATAATCAACAAACCGAACCATTGTTTTTATTTACAAATAAAATATTGACTTTTGCGTCACCTTGTATATTTAACCCTAAATTTATTAAAATATTGACTTTATTATTACTTCTCTTGATTATTACACAAAATAAGCTTTTAACAAAGATTTGTGGAATTCTTGAAAACAAATAGGCGGTTCAAATATGCACATATAAATTTTTCAGTTATTATAACTCTGTTCGATGCTCATTTAGTTTAATTTTATTCTACGTGCTCTAGTTTGCCCCTATTTCCTTTAAAGTTCTCTTTAAGGTGTTACAGATTATTTTTCTTTTAGCTCGTTAGCATTTTCCAAAATTACTTGTGCTTTACCAATAAAAATATTGAACTGTTATTCCGAATATTTATTTAAAATTGACAAATTGATATTTTCTTGTCATTTAAAGCTCTTTAAGTCTGTTAGACCTTTTACTGACATCGGTTGGTTTTCTTTTTTTATGATACTTTCAGCTACTGCTAATCAGATTGGGAAATGTTTGGAGTTCGTATCTCATCCGTTTTCGGTTTGCAAGCAAGATCGAGTATCTTGTTAGGGTCGCTCGGCCATTACATGTATTAGTTTACCCTAGCGCCTCACTCTTGTTTGCTTTTATTCCCTCAGGCGATTCCCTTCCTTTGTTAATCTAGAGTTCTACTATGCAATTTTGCATTTAAGTTTCTTCCTATAATAAATATTGTGACCACTTAGTAGACAATAGAAAAATAGAAATCTTTGTTTCATAATTTTTAATTTTTCTAATGTAACTTTTCTTTTATAATAATAATAGTACTGGCACACTTAGTTTTATTTTCTAGATGTATGGTGCACCATATTTGATATCTTTTAAATTTAATATAGAAGGCATCTATGTACCAAAAAAAGTTTTATGTCTACTTTATGACTTACTAAGTCTTTTGTGCCATAATCTGTAGTCTATGAACCATTTTTAACCTATGGAATAGCTCTTTGACGGTGATAATGTACTTAATTTTACTTTTATCAAGAATCTTTGGAGTATTATTATATTTGATTTGCTGGTGGTGCTCTACAATTGCACCCCATAGGTTCAAATTGGTACCAAGATTGTCTTGTATAATAACACTTTATTTCCTAAAGTCATTTGGTTATGCGATTTATTAACTAGTACATCTTGGAAGATTGGAGACCAAGTTGTTTACGTTAGGTTAGGATATATGTCTGCCAAGTACGTCGTCGATCTATATAGATTCCAAGTTATTTTGTTGCTTCCTTTTGAGAAAGAACAGATTTATTTAATTGGACTGATGGGCAGCTGCCCTTTTTTAATTATGAAAGTAATATGCACCGACTTGTATTCATTAACTTTTATACGACAGCATCGAAAGTAGTTTTAAATTATATCTATATGTGCTTGCAAATCATAGGAAGCTATACGTGGATCTCTAGAAGAAACCAAAATCGCTGTGTCGCCAAGCAAATATGGTAATCAATATTAGTTTAGTTTTGGACATATCGGCAGTGTACAGAGTGTACAGTAAAGACCCAAGGACTCTTTCCTGGGGTACTCCTGTTCTGATTGACGCGAGAGACGTGTAGGAATTTTAGTACTCAACTATTAAGTATCTGTCTGTCATGTAGTACTGTAATACAGTTAGTTATATAGTAGCATGATTTTGATTTTATACAGTAATCACTCATGTCAAACCTTGTCAAAGGCCTGGAAGACGTCCAAGAACACTGTCTGTTTCTGGGTTATCCTTAATTTTCTTAGCTACCCATTGTGCTTATTCTACTGTCTAGTGTTTCTGTCTAAACCCAAGCTGGTGTTTAGAGTTAATTTGTTTGTCTCCTACTATAAGGTTTGGTCATCGTAATAGTAAATTTTCTAATACTTTTGCAACTAGTGATAAAATACTGATCGAGAGGTGTAAACACACTTTTTCTTGTCTTTCTGGTTTCTGAATCGGTGTAATTTGTGCTGGGGCGTAACCTAGCCTGAAGACTACATTACAGATTACAGTAATGAGACTATGTAATTACTGTTTCAGTAATTAAATTGTAACCAGGGGGCTTCTGGGATTGTTTTTGTCATAATTGTTCGTTTAATTTCATGAACCTTAAGTAGTTTTATTGTCAGATCTATTTGATAAGGTACTTGTAACACTTATTCAATCTGTTTCTCTGTGACTCGAAAACGTTGGCCAGGTGTTCCGCAAATACATGAGATTTTTTGTTGCTGTCTTTAGCCCACGTGCCATTATCTTTTCTAAGAGGAGGTATTAATGTTTAAGGCTATTTAAATCTTTTGGTTGCCTTTTATAAAGAGTAATCGATGTCTTCAGATGCTGCAAGTTCTGTTAGGTAATCTTGAGTTTTACTATTTTTATTATTACCTAGTACTATTTTAATTTGTTTTCTTGCTTGATTTAATTTACGTTTGTCTTTCGAGTCTCTAGTGCTTTGTCATTTCTTTTGTAATTTCCGTTTTTCTGCAATCGCGTCCTTTATATATACAGAAATTGTAGTATGTATGTTTTCGGCTTAATGTTTGGGTTAAGACCCCATACTGTCTGTTGAATATAACAATTAAAAGTCTCGACTATTTGCTTCACGTATTCGTATGTTTTTAGGGATATGTTTAACTGCAGTTTTTCTTTTATTTATTTTATTAAGGTTTCTTAGTCTTTTGTAGCACAACACTGAGACATTTATTCATTTATTAGCGATGAAGAGTGGTACAACTCGAGGCAAGATTTTACTTCGAGGTGGTTACGCTAAATTCCTTTAATTTACATAGAATTCTATAGTATCTGGAATCTTCTTTTTGTCCGTAGGCCAGTAGAAAGGTGGCTAGATGTTGTAAATTATTGTTTACTAAAGTTGGTGCCCCCTCGATGTGGTTAGTTTGGATGCCCACAATGGATGTGTTGCATTGTAATTACCTGCAGCAATGAAGCAATGCCCTACCATATTATCGAATTGTGCAAACCCGTCTTTAACTCTAGCTTTGAGTTGATAATAAACCACAAAAGCTGTTAACTATCCCTTGCTATATTCTACTGCTATATTTGTAATCTGCATGTGATTGTGACTACATTTGTTCAACTCATAATATTTGAAGCTATTTTTTTATAATTGCCGTATCTCAATCTCCTATTCCATATAGATCTTATATATTATAAAGTGAGTATTTAGGAGTTTAAATGTAGGTTCTGTTTGTCATAAATCAGAATTACATTTATATTGTGAATATAAAAAAATTTTAATTTAAGAATATGATTAAATAGAATTAGCGTTCTAGATGGTAATTCTCAAGGGAGTTTGCTCTATTACTGTAATTGTGCAACGACGTTAGTAAGTACATGCATCTCCTCCATTATTTTTACTAACATTTCTAAATTATTATTCGTTGGCTGCTGCGGTATAACTGAGTTGTGATTCTGCTAGTTAGCAATTTGACTTGGTCGATTAGCAATTTTTGTTCTTTGGTTGTTGTGGAATAATGTTATAGTTGTGGATTATTTGAGTTGATGCGCTTATTTTCTCTTCTTGGTGGAAATTTTAATTTTTGTAGTTCTTTGTACACTCTACATTATTTTCCTCACAGTTTATGCACTTTACATCTTTACTGCGTGCTTTTCTAGAACAGTGTGCTATTTCATGATTACTAATACATTTTAGCACTAAGATTTTTTTTACAAAAACTTTTTTGTAGCGTTGACGCTACAGTAATTCTCTCTTCGGATAAGGTAGTTCAAATTGAACTATGTTGTATTCTACCGTGTGCCAACCATATTCTTTCACTTGAGCTACTGAAATTTGTAAAAAGTGACAAAATAATGTTCTGTTAATGCTGCGAAAGACTGGGTAACTTGTGACATGCTATTCCAGTTATTTTGCATGAACGGGATATAATTTTTGGCCTGTAAAATTAACGTGGGTTTCTTTATGAGTAAAATTTTAAAACTCAATTTTAGATTATATGTGGTACCAATTTTTTTATTTGTTTTTATATTCCCGAATGTCAGTATAATCTTATTACGTGTTGTTCTGGTTTTGCATTTTAACTGATCTGCTATACCAATACCTTAAATTCCTCACTCCTTAATTTAACAAATTTATTAAATTTATTTTTTACCTTGACTAAATAAAGAAATACTTGTAAAAGGGAAAATGCATTTCCACTTTTTAAGTTTTAAAGAAAACACTAAAAATACTGGTAACACCAAGGACATACAGTCTACAAAATTTGTTTTGATTTATATAAAAATTATATTAAAATAATGCAGAAAATTTTTAAAAATTAATCAAATGACCTTTAGCAACTACATTGCGACAAGTTTTAAAACCCGTAGCCGTCTTTGTAGTGGCACACATGTGACCTTATAAAATTAAACAGCTGATTTCCTTGTCTTTCCTCTTATTGATTGTGGTTTTCTCGATTTAAATTCCACCAAAGAACAACAGCAAAATAAATGTTAATATCATTTTCCGCCATATTCTGGGTATTTTATAAAAATATGTTGTTATTTTCTTTCTGGTTACTCATGTCTCGTTAAATTTTACAAAATATATAAGTCCTTACAAGTTTGTAACCATGCGTTAACTTAATTTTTTGTGGTGACTACAATTTATAATAATATTGCCATAACTTTATCTAAAATTAGCTTATTATATTTATTGTAACATAAAATACAACTTCAGTGTCATATAAAAATTTGTTTCTCTTTTTGGTCGCACTTATAGTACATGTCTTGATTCTTACACTTTTAGATTCCTTTATCTCTTCCTCTTTTGTATAGAATTATGATTCCACATTTGAGTTACTCAATTTCTTTTCTTTTTATAAATAAAACAAAAGTACATAATTTTGCTTTTGTGTTTAATGAGGTTTTTTCATTTCAAATCTCTTTATATTTGATAATTTTTTACTCTTTTAGTTTGGTATTGCAACAATATATTGTTTACACCAAGAAAATAAAATTGTTTTTTTGATTAAATTAGAATGACCAAAAGAAAGATTATTAATTTTTTGTCTGGGTGTAAAGAATGTTATTCAAATCCTAATATACCATAATGTTATTTCAGAATCTTCTTTATAAGCTGGAATTTATATAAACATGCAACTTTATCTATTAGAGGTAAAATACATTTCGTCGGCAATAAATAAATGTGCACGTCTTTTCGTAAGTATGGAAAATAGAAGGAAAGTATTTGCATCATGTAATATATTAATCTCTAAAAGTCAATAGTGCTAAAGATATTGTAAGCAAAATTTTTATCTTCCATAAGAGTGATGCTACAAATGTTCATCCAGTTTGCACTTGATTTAAGAGTTGCAAATTGGCAAATGGTTCAAAACTTCTTTGTGAGACATATGATTTTTTCTAAGAATACAACATTGTGTTTCACAGCTTAATAAAGCAGAGCATATGGTATAATATAACACGAAATTTAAACTTATATATAGTGAAAATACAAAATCACAAATGAAACTTTTGTGACAACCTTAATCCAGATTAACATCTGGGGACATTTTCAACCATACCATAGTATTGACGCTATTTTATTGTTTCCACGTATTGCAGTTTGCTGCGTTGTTTAAGGCCATTGTCTTCTTGCAGCACCATACTTGTTCTCTCAGAACTCAAATACTTCTCAGGAGATTTCAACAACCATTTATAATAGTTAGTGTATATATTTTCAGCGTTTAACTTATCTATAAATGGATGGAAGCAACCAAAACAGCGTTTACAGAAGCATCCCCAAATATGCACTTTTCAGAGTGTTTTACTATGCGCTGAAAATTCCTGTTAGTCTTCAATGACTACGATTTTGGCAAGAAAAGCCATTCCCAGAAAAAAACTCGTCCGTGAAAGATAACATTCCCCAATTTTGAACCAATTTTTCTTTGGCTACGCTAGTCGTTTTTTGCGTATTTTTCTAAAAATAAAGGTTTGTTTCAAGTTGGTAAAAAAAACGTTTTTTTTCTAACGCGGAAGACTTCGAATCGTATTTAAAACTCTACTTCGTTTTTGCGATTTTGTTTGCAAGATCGCTTTATCCTTCTTCGTTGTTGTGATGCGGGCTATTCTCTTCTTCAGCAAATTATCTACATTTCCGACTACCACATGTCGCTTTATCCACTATTTCTCAGTTTCTTTATAGGTTAGGTTCTATCCTTTCGTATGATTCACTAAAAATACTGTCTTCTGTTTCAGGAATTTTGCACTTACAAAAAAAAAATTACTGACACTAAAAACACAATGCGCCGACAAGCTATCACCAGCGCAAAAGAGCACAAAATATAGATGGTGTTGCGGTGCTTTCTTACTAAATGACGACAGTTTCTTTCTTGTCATACAGACTATATATTAGCAAATTATTATACATGTTATGAAGCTTTAATCACCTATTTTCATTTTATAAAAATATAAAAACACTTGTAGATTAGACCAGTCGTTGATAAAATCGGGTTGCAATGATAAAATTAAGATCAATTAACAAATTCACTGCCTTATTATTCAAAACTGTACAGTTAATAATTTTTAATTTTCAGCGCGATTGCCAGACAAGCTAAAATAAATATTTCTTAACAACCAGAGCAGCAGCCTGCGTAACAAGCTGGCACAAAAACGAGGGTACACATATACCTTTATTAAGACATTTCTCAGGAGGATTTCTGGCAAATACGCAACCAATTTATATTTGTAATATCACCAGCCTCGTCAGTTTGGCAAATACTCAACATCAATTATATTAACGAAAGCTTCGGGGAGCGAGGGGCGCTTTTTGTGTTTGTTCCTGCGGCTCAATTTTACATTCGCAACAAGATTCTGTTGTCGAGATAGCGCGTGTTAAAATAGATCGAGAGGTGAATAATTCACTAACGCACCGGGCGCAGCCCACTCGCCCTATTATCAAGCGTGATTATGCGTTGATTATGTAGGGCTGCTCCTGATACGAAAAGGATGAAGCCGCGGAAAACACGCAACAAAGGCTCGCGCTACTTTGCCGGTTTGTTTGGCCGCCAAAGTTATGCACATAAATTTGGCTGCAGCCCCTAACCTTCGGCTTCTTTTGTTAACTTCAAGAGGGTACATTACCAAATTAAATGTAGCGTTAGCCTGCTCCAGCTAATCTATTTTCAATTACTTGTTAGTTCACACGAACAAACGATGAGCTTAAATACTTGTATTGGCGTAAAAGCGACAAGACCTAGAAATTTTTATTTCTATCTACTTATCTATCTAAAAATTTTTAGGAGTCTGTAAACGCTAATTTAATAATAAATAACATTGGGATGTATAAAGTATATATTTTTTTAATTGTTGAGTGTTTGTTTAGTTACCAGAACGAGAAAAACAGTATGCAACGGTGGAATTGCTTTATAAGATATGCATATATGGTATGTGGTAGCACCGTTCTGTTGAAAATAAAACGTTGCCTACATAATAATTGTCAAAATAATGTAACAAGTATGCATTTATTCTTGGTCGATAGTATTTTTAAGTGCCATAACACCCTTCTCTTTAGAATTTTGAAAAACAATTGTTAATCACACCTTTCTCCCATATTGCACTTGAAATGGTTATATATCAATATAAAAATTATCATTGAGTGGTTAAGGGCTTTATATTGCCCAAATATGAAAATATTGTTTATTAACACTTCCAGTCAAAATAAGATTAATTTATTATGATGATTTTTGTCAAAATTTAGATTTAATTGGTTGAACGGTCATTTACTACAGTAGTAGTTTATACGCCATTAAATTCAGCTTCAGTTTCTATACATATTAGCCTACTAAGTCTTTTACATTGGTTGCTGCATTTCACGCGCTTCAGCAACATTATCAATCAAGCTAAATCTACCACTAAACTAGTGTCGATGATTCCTTTTAACAAACCTAAACCACTTTTACCAGACTTTCTTCATTTTGCTTATCATTTAGACACAAATTTTTCATTGGTCTGTATGTTTTCGATTTCTAATGACCTAAAATTTTTTTGTGGGGGTAACTATAAACACGTTAAAAATGAATATAGTAGCGAAAATTTTTACTACTTCAACCGTGATAAATTAAAAAATATGTATGTAGATGTTGAAATAGAATTACTTTTATTTTTTTATTGACATCTTAAATTAGAAAGAGTCTATAAACTCGAATACTCGGATGATATCATGCTAAACTGCGGTGCTGCTAAATTGTATGACTGTGAACTGAAGTGAAATTTGCTTAATCGGAAAATTGGTAAATTTTAGATCTTTTGAAATTCAATAAATAATCCATATCTGTCCATAAACAACTCAGTTTAAAAATCCAACTCAAGAATTATAATTATATTAAACATTATTTAAGACAAGACTGTATGCCAGTAACTGTTTAAAAAACTCCTTATATTATATTACATCAAAATTTCTATTTACCCGTGCAACCTAAAAGTTGCATAAATAACAATTGTTGCAAATATTGGCACGCAGTAATCAATTTTCTCAAGGAGTATCACTTGCCTTTTCGGACATTCATTCAGTACCAATGAAGGGGCCAGGTCTTCCTAAAAGGTCATATATATATATATATATATATATATATATATATATATATATAAACAATGCTCCATAAGGAATATATAAATGGTTAGGCCGAAAAAACCTATTACCTACATGAACATCGTGTTGACGCGACTAAACCTTCTGCTTCTTAGTTTTCTTGTTTCGAGATTCTGTAGTAAAAAGTTTCGTCCAGATAACCCAACAGAAGAGATAAAGCTCACCATACATCGTGATCATGCACGAAGATTTTATGCAGTGTTGACGACATAGAGCACCAAATGCATAATTGAATATATATATGGAAGTAACTTATTCACAGCAGCGCCAGAAATTTATAAATTTTACCTCTATTTTTAAAATATTAGCGAATTTTTTATGGTTTTAAAAAGTTTTAGGCTGCCGTCATTGGAAGCACTTGACCCTCCAAACTTAGATTTAGCCACTGCAATCTTGGACGCTGTGTACAACTTCTAGAAAAGTTATTTAGACATAAATGGCTGATTCCTTATTACAATTTTTACTGAGAATTGTCTGCATTGGCAGCATAATTAACGTGCCACGGAAGTGCTCCATATATTAGACAGTTTTATTTGATTTAGTTTTCGTAAATTGAGTTGCCCCCGGTAATACTGGAGTTCAAATAGAAACATACAGACACTTTGATTTCTTTTCTCAATCGGGTATGTATTTCCATTGTAGCCACATTAATCTCCTTCATAAAAGTTACTCTTACTAAGCAACTAAAATATTTAATGTAATGTAGCTGTCAAGTGTCTTTCTTATTAAAACAAATATAATCAAATAAGCTTGAAACATCTTGAAAATACTTATCTAATCTAGCAAAAATCATGTCAAAACCACATAAGCAGCACATAATGCAGGATTTACCAATATGTGCTACGCCTTCTCACTGTAAAGTTAATATACACACTGATGTTTTAAGGGCAACAGTCTTTATCAACGTGATACTTATCATAGTTAAACAACAATTCTCTTTTTCTCGTTACAGCTGTTTATACGTAAGATAAAGGTCGGGTTTATAAAACTGAGTTTCTTATAACAAAACAATGTAAGCCTGTTTCGTTAAATTAAAGTCCAACATCAAACTCAAGGTCTTTCCGAGGTACACACTTTTGGTGAGAAGGATTATCTGAATTTAGCTATTATTGCTGCCAGTTTAGATCGGTTCTAAGCCACTGATTTAAGTAGCGACAATTCGTAATCATTCAATATGCAAGTGTAATTTGTTTTGTTGACATTTTCTTATTTTGCTCGTGCAGCTACAGTTTTTTTCTTCTTTGCCCATCTCAACAGACCATCAAAATATTTAACTACTTTTCAGTGTATTTCATGGATCAGCAGTTGCAAAATTTTTATTAGATTTCGGAATTAGCAAACGTCTACCCAAACTTTGAATCAGAATTTTAAAGTTAAGAGTTTTTATAATTTTTTATAAGCAAATTTCCAACTATGAAGAGTATTGCTAGGCCTGCTCGATTCTGTTACAATGTTGTGCAAAGAATTTTAATTATTCGGAAAAGAGTTGGAACTGCAGACATTCTATATAATGACAATAAACTTCATCCTTTTGAGTTGTCCCAAGGAAATTAGTTCTGCTTACGGTAAACAATTACGATTCGAACGGTAACGGTTTGCTTTTTTAAAATTTCCTTTCAAAGTAAAAATAAATAAATATTGCTTATTAGATTATTGGATTGAGTTTGCAAATAAAGTTTACCGTACTGAAATGACACAACTGATAAAAACCATAGAGATCATTACAATTTTCTCGATACAGTTATGGAAAATAAAGAAGATTGGTACATCTGCATATGCTCTCAAAACCAATCCAGTACAATAGCTGCAACCATATGTGCTGAAGTGTGAACTACTTCTACTTCCACTTTCACAATTAAAAGTAACAAGCTCATATACATCACATAATCTTGATAATAAAAAAATGCTAGTTTTATGCCAGATTTATGAAGAAGTGCTCCCTATCATAACCAGCAATAATTTTAAGACCTTATCAACCATAATTTTCTTCTTCTTCTTGTTAGTAGGCAAATTCTGCCAGTTTCATTGATAGGTTTATGCCTTTACGTGACGTTATTCTATCTCTTACGTGGACGGGCCGTACTTCTTCAATACTATGCTGTTTTATCTCTGGCTATAACCTGTTCTCTGCCATTCTACTTATATGGTTGTTGCATTCCTTTTTTCTGATCAAGATCCATTCATTTATTCTCTCGATGCTGCATTTACTCCTCACTAGGCCTCTTAGAGTATTTCCGGTAATGCCTCTTAATATTCTCATCTCTGCTGACTTCAACAGTTTTTGCGTCTTGTCTGTGATAGGTCTTGCCTCTGCCGCGTAAATCGTTGTTGGTTTTATGGTCGTTTTATATATTCTCGATTTTGTTTCCGTTTAGATAAGTTTAATTTTCAAAATTGTTATTCAAATATCCAGCAACCTTCTTAGATGTTTGAACTTGTTCTTTAATTTCTTTCTTAAGCTCCATGTAACTTAATAGTATGATTCCTAAGTATCTCATTTTTATGGTTTGTTCTATACTAGTTCCTTCTATTTTCTAGTTAGCATCTAATAAGCTACTTAATGATTACTAATAACTAGCTTTTTGGTTTAGATGGCCATATTAAACTTTTTTGCTGATGTTAAATTTGTGGACTAGTCTTTGTAGACTGTCCTTATATTGGGCTATTAAAACTGCGTCGTCTGTGTAGCATAGTGTTTTTATTTTTTCCCTCCATCCTATATCCTTTGCCGGCATTAACATTCTTTCTTATCTCATCCATTATCAAGTTAAATAGTAGAAGGCTTAAGTAGTTTACCTGTATTATTCCCGTTCCCATGTTTACTGAATTGACCGATTATTATAGCTTCTATTCTATATTATCTATGTATATCTTTAATTGTTTTGGTTATATCTAGTGAGATTTCTCTTGTGTGTAATAGGTGGATTATATTTTTTAATCTCACTCTGTCAAATGCCTTTTTAATGCCCTTTTTATGTCGGGGAAGCATAGAAAGGCCGGCTTGTTGTATTCTAATGCTTTTTTGATCATTTCTCTTATCACAAATATTACGTCTATACATGATCTTCCACTTTGAAAAAAAAATCCTATTATTCGTCTGTTAGAGTTATTTTTTGATTTATTCGTTCTGATAGTATTTTTAGGGTAGTGTTTAGTAAATTGATTCCCTTGTAATTTTCTGGTTTCTTCTTATTACCTTTTTTGAAAAACAGAACGAGGATGCTTGTATTTTGTTCTTTTGGTACTATATTGTGTTTTACTACACTTTTAAATGCAATTATTTTACTTTAAATTCCCCAAAATATGTTTATTTTAAAATTAAAGTATTATAATAAAGAAAACAAGGGGAAATCCTACTATGAGTGTGACCTATAAAAATACTAAAATACTACATACGTAACCTCTAGTGGCATAGAAACGTGATTTCGGTTGTACTAATTTTTTGACCCTGGTAATGTTATCAAAACTGAACTTGCAAATCTTTAGAGGCTGTATCGCGTTACGCTACTAAGAATTAGAGGGAAGTAAAAGTAATCTTTATTTTCAACCTAAGGATATTTCTCAAGCCAAATCTTATCATCCAATTAATCTCGTGTTTTTTCATCTAAAGACACTAGAAAGACTTTGACAGAAAAATAAGAGCGCACTAGCAACTAGTTCACTACACTCTAATTGGCATGCATACATCCAAGTAGGTCTACGGAGTCTACACTACACTTGGTTGTAGGGTGGATAGAAAGATCGCTGGACAACAAAATCTTTACTCTAGCCGTATTTATTGACAAAGGGGGTGTCTTTGACAATGCTACCTTCGATAGCATTGATATAGCTCTCCGACAACGTGAGGTAAGTGACACCCTACGAGAATATATTGAGATAAGACCATTAAAGCACAGTATTTAAAGGCTGTCTCCAGGAAAGCGCACTGTCACCTTACTATAGAATCTAGTAGTCTTCTCAAGCGACTTAATGGTAAAGGATTTTACACAGTATGTTATGCCGACGACATAACTATCTTGCTCACCGGCAAGTTTGAACAGGGCTTTGCAACCTAATGCAAACACCACAAATGACTGAGAAGTGGTGTTTAGAACGCTTATTATCGATCAACCCCGCAAAGACAGAAATTATAGTATTTACTAAAAAAAAGTAAGGTCGAAGCACATAAGATGCCTAGACTGTTCTAAACATCTCTTACCTTTTCAGATGAAGTTAAGTATCTATGAGCTATGGGTATCTTTTCAGATAATATAAACCTCTAAGTAACCATAGCATTAGGCAAACTAACACAATCTTTCAAGTGGAAGTATTAGCTATAATGCAAGGTGCAAATGTACCCTTTATCAAGTCGAGACAAATAATGTCTTGGAGCTCGTTTTGCTTGAAGGGCATTCGGGTTTATAGAGTAACGATCGCTCAGGTAATATGGCATGGCAAGGCTCAGAACTACTCCCACTATCATCAGCCGTACTCTGCACACTAATAAATCAAGAAACCCACAATCGACATTGTAGTAGATATGTCAATATGAAGATATGCCAACATGTAAGGTATGTTATTTAAAATCTAACAACAAAGATGGCTAACTTCTGCAAACAGATGTCTAGAGGCAAATTGTGGTTTGTAGTAGGAATATTATCAGGACACTACAAATTGAAAAAGCGTATGTACAGAACCTACTCTGTCGAGGCTGCAATTTAAAGGGCGAGGCGGCAGAGCACTTTCTTTGTGAATGTCCCGCGCTTGCTTCAATTACAAGATCCATGTTGGGAGAGTTTTGGCCCCGTATGGCCAGCATCAGCGCTACCCCTCTGTTGGACATCCTCAAGTTTACCTAAAGGATTGGTTGGCTTGACTGATGGATGTACGGAGAAGCGGCGGAAGAGGTAGTACAATGGGCCCAATGAGGCCTAACTGCGCGTTTCGTTACCCTCCACTTTATATACAGAATCCAGAATCCTATGATTTCAATTTTGCAGTTACATATATGAGTGTGACCTACACAAAGCAATCGGATGGCTAAAATACTGCATACGTAAACTCTAGTGGCATGGAAACATAATTTCGGTTGTACTTATTTTTTGACTTTGATGATCTTCTCAAAATTGAAGTTACAAATCTACTCTGCAAGAAAGAATATAAGTGTTGGTATTTAGCCCGAAAGCTTTGACCTTTTACTAAATTGTAACACACAGCAAATTTGTTACTATTTTCAGGTAAAAATTACATAAATTGTGCTTTCTGCAAATATCATTTTATAATTATGGTTATAAAAAAGTTTGGTAACATTATACAAATAATAAAATTAGGAGAAGAAATTGAAGGTCTTCATTGGACTTGAACTGGTTGTGGTAGAATACACCAACGAGGAAGGTAATAATTAGACTATCTAACGCTTGCAATTGTAATTATTTTTATTCTCAGTGATAGGAATTAATGTTATGCAGTTTCAACTTTTCAGATCTACGTCACTTTTTAATAAGCTGAATGCAAACAGTTCAGGTGCCTAATTATCTCTCTAGAGGATTTCTACTTAGCTAAGTTGTCACAAATTTTATTAGGCTATAAAGAGCATTATTTGAGATTTCAATATTAGTGGCTTGCTGAATAAGTCACACGACTTTAAAAGTTGCTTTGTTTGGACTTAAAAATTGATTATAAGCGTTCTTTAAAGACAATTAATAAATGACTCATCTATCTGTTAAAAAGTTTTTGACCTTTCTTAATGCTAAAAATTACTACTTATAGACAAACTGTCAGTTTTCGTATAATAAAATGAGTCTTAGGGGCAAATGTAATATTCTTTTAAGGACATTTGAATTTCTAACAGACATTTAAATTGACGTTGCAGAATCTAATCTTTTAACTATTTATTAAAATTATACAGTCAACATATAGAATCCAAAGCTTCTCTAATAATTGTAAACCTGAAGTGTAACTCCTGTAGTAGGTATTACACTTTGTAGATTAAACATATCCAAGTAAATCCTAAAATCGTCATTTTATTTGAATTCTAAAAAAATACAAAAATACAAAAAAAAATAATTGCACTATCTACTTTTGCAATTCGTGGAAATTATAGTGATTGTTTTCTGATTACTTTTAGTTTTGTTGAAGCGTACTATTGTATCTTCGTCAATGACGATGCAATATTTAATGCTTCGAGCAGTAACTAATTAAGATAATTTTAATTTTGAATATAAAAGAAAATGTCTACTTTATCAACATTTGATAAAAGAGCTGCCGGAATATTTTAATTATTATTTGTGTTTTGCAAGTCGTATGACCACAAGAACCTTTTTATTTATTATATAATGCTGGCGAAAAATTATACAACCTTTTAACCTACCATACATTTATATACATTGCCACGTGTTTACTTTGTTCCTTCTTTGGTTAATTACCTTGTGTGCGTAAACATACTTGTAGATCTTTAGCATCGCTTACCTTAACTTAATTCCAAACTTAGTTAGCTTTGACTTCGCACGTAAACTCTGAAGGGGCGTTTACCTCCAAAGCACGTAGTTGCTCGTCAGCTGTTGGATAATGTTCTGAATTATAAGTTTCATTACAATGAATTCCAAATAACTTAAGTATACTCCTAACAGCGCTTTGTTCGAGTTCTTAGACGATTAAATCGCACCCCTGAAAATATACCTACAATGTAGTAAGTTATTTACTAAAATTTAAAATACTCGGTGCTGCATTTCCTATTTTATTCATAACGATCTAGATATATTTTAGAAGGACGTTTTAAATTTGTTTACCTTTTTGGGTAACGAACCATCAGATTTGCATGTAAATTCTTGCTCTGTTCTTACTAGTCGTTTAGGTAAATTCGAATTTTTTAGGTTGTATTGCAGGAGATCCAAAACACTGCCCTACATCCAAGTGAAATCCCCTATTAGATAATACACCAAGTTAATCTCACATAATTAACAACCTACAATTGCATTAAAAATTGAAATTTAAAGGCCCAAGCTTGACAGACCAAAAGACTTTATCCAAGGCAGGAAGATAAATCGCCATAATGATCGGCAGATCTGCCAAGATACTTCTGAACTCTTACCGTTATGACTATAAAGTTTCTTGTGTCTGTGATAATGCTGGCGCTTGTAAGCAACGAAGGAGTTGTTATAACGCCTCATTTCTTTGCGCAAGGCCTAAAGGTGAGACAGTTGTCAAGTACCGGATAGAGTAGGTGCTCACTGGATGAGAGTACGTGTTTCAGCAAAACTCCGCTTCAATCCACAAGCAAGGGAGACTGAAGCATAGTTATTTTTTATTACCACTGGTCTCTCGACATGTGGAGACCCTCCAACCCCAACTGCAATCCCCTTGACTACTAGGTGTGGGGCGTGGTCGAAGCAAAGGACAATGAGAGACATCATAACACCAAGGAAGACTTAAGAGCCTCCATCATGGAGGACAAGAGGAAATTGTGTTGGCCTACAACAAATTTAGGTTCTGACTCTAGATCTCACTGAGAGGGTCTATACATAATAATATAGTTCTCAATGCCGTTTTCTTTATTTTTTTCGGATTTACCTCGACAACCATGTATGTTCTCAATTTTTGGACGTGTCCGTTTTATTCACACTTTTATTTGTACAAATAAAGGGTTAATTTTCATACATAACAAAACTATATTATTAACATAGTAACTATTTACCATCAACTTAGCAAACTTTCGACAACTTGGTGTTTATCAAGAAAAAGTCATCTTCAACTTTATCGAAACTTGATTGATTCAATTTAATACGCGAATTTGCATCTTAAAGATACGCAAAATCTTTTAAAGTTATTATAACAGATGGCAAAAGCAAAAAATTGATAATTACTTAACGAGCTGAAAACAACACCCTAACAGCTTTTTTTGTGTGAGAGCAAGGAAGAAAGAGAAAATGATTTTATTAATAGCATGGAATTTTTAAAACGGTAAATAAGGTTACTTTAAATGAATAACTCCCTAATGCTGAACACGTAAAAGACGCCAAAAAATACAGGTCGCAATAAATTTTGTATCCCGTTCTGGACTCGAAAGGTTAAACAAGGAAATTACCTACGAATTACTTCCATCGTGTCACGCAAAATCAATGCTAAAGTTATTACAGAATGTCTCCACGAGGCAGATTGTGTGGCCGAATATACGTAACCGCATGCATATATTAGCTGGAGTGTTTGCGGCAACAATGGCGGCTTTATCAAAGAAAAGTTCAGAATGCTTAATTCAACGCCGCGGCGAGATGGCTTGCATGCTGCACATACTCGCACGCTTCAGTCACAGCGGGATTTTCGATGCGACAAGCGGCAATTGTGATAAACCATTCTATTATTACATTAAACCTATGTAAGCTCATCGCGTGTGGGCAACAAAGGACGCCGCAGACTGGAAAATCTTTTACGTGGGGCGAGTTCCGCCACTGTACCTGCGCGGCCGCACGTTCTATCGCCATATAAATAATACCGACGCAATTTATTACGCTTTCGGCGGATTTTTCTTCCCTTTGACACTTGTAATTTCCGCCGAATGTGTTGTCAAATTTATAAGCTGCCTGCTTGTTCTTGCAGAGCCCGACACCGAAATCGTCGGCGGCCCAGAGCTGTTCATCGATCGGGGCAGTACCATCAACCTCACCTGCGTGGTGCGGCACAGCCCCGAGCCCCCTGCTTACATCTACTGGAACCACAACGACGCCGTAAGTGTCGCCATCAAATATTTAAAGTCGATTCCGCCGAACTTACGCGCCGGCTTTAATTGAGAAGTTTGCATTTCCGAAGAGGCGCCGCGGCGCGCTATCTCCCGCGCCCTCTTTTATCTGCAAACAGCCTTGATGGATGTTTATACTTTTTAACTCGCCGCCGCCCCCTTGTCGCGCGCATTATCGCATTATCTCTGCCTTGATAACTCTCTCAGGGCGCCGTTCTCTTTTTGCTAAAACGCGCGGCACATCGTGGGCTTTTTGTTTCCGCCATTTTCCCTTTCACCTGCCACTGCACATTACAGCAAGTTTCAATTGCTGCGAGCTTTTACTTTTACGAAGATGATGTATCATGAGAATTTTTAATGAATTCGTGGTCATTAATTGCAATGTTTGCATTTTTTGTTTTTATAAAGGACTCTTTAACTTCTTTTTCTTTGAAATTTAATAGCAATCTGTCTTACAGAACAATAGGTAAATGTTCTAGCAGATTTAGTTAATTAATTAATAACAAACAATAAATAACAATCAACAAATATGCAGAAGGTTTCCTAGTGGCTTCCACCTCTTCATTAATATTTTCCAGTTTATTTTACTAACATAAAAGTCTAGTACAAGCAGTGAATCGATGCGGATGTTCCGTATGCCGTCCGATAATAGTGCAATACGCTTTACCTTGGCTACATTACTCCTCTATAAACGTAGTAAGTTTAGACTTATTTTAATATACTTTACCGAACATCACAGCAATTACTACCCATACAATTAAAATGGATTATCAAGTGCCTCATAAACTCAAATATGACAGTTTATTACCACCAATAAACGAAGTTCAATAATTCTACAATGAAAACCAAATCTTCTTCTTCTTCGCTCTTATCCTTATGCCTTCCAGCGTCGGATTTATACGTCACGGTCCTCCTTAACCCATTTCTTCCATTCTTTTCTGTCTCTTGTTAAACTTTTCATTTCGTTTACTGTCTTTCCTCTTGCTTTTCCCACCTCAATGATTTGACTTATCCATTTCTTCCTGGGTCTTCCCTTTCTTCTTTTCTTTACACTTCTTGCTTCGAACACTTTTCTGCATATTCTCTCTGGTTTCATTCGTTGTATATGACCGTACCATGTTAACTGTCTCTTTTTGATTTTGTTCACTATTGGTTCCTGTTGTAAAGTTTCTCTTATTTCCTCATTCCGTACTCTAACAAACTTTGTCTTATCCGCTATCCTTCTCAAGTGTTTCATTTCTATGGCCGTTATTACACCCTCATGTTTGGTTTGTATCGTCCAATTTTCACTGGCGTATAATACTGTTGGTATTGTTATTGCATTATGTACCATTAATTTCACTTTTGGTCTATCTCCTTTTTCCCAATATCGTTCTATGTAATGCATAGTAGATCCTATTCTCTCCTCATTCTGTTACTCAGTTCTGCTTCTATTCGGCCATCATCTGTTATTATTGTTCCCAAATACTCAAATGTTGAGTCTCTTTCCATATTATGCCCTTTACACTTTACTTCTATTTTGTCCCTCTCCTGGTTTTGATTCACTATCATTGTTTTACTTTTCTTAATGTTGACCTCCATTTTCATTTTCTCTATTTCCTCTACCCATATGTTGACTAACTTTTGTAATTTATTATCCGTATCTGCCATTATGACTATGTCATCTGCATACATTAAACTTTTCACCTTGACTGGTTCCAGGTTTCTATATCCTATTATTGTATCCAATCCTTTCGTTTTTCTTTTAGATTTTTGCTATTTTATCCATTATTATCATAAAAAGCAGTGGGCTTAAGCTATCGCCCTGTTTTATGCCACTCTCCATTTTGAATTCCCCGGATGTCAGTCCAGCTATTTGAATTTTTCCTCTAACTATTTTGTATATACTTCTGATGGCCTCTATTAGTTCCTTTGTCACTTCCACAGTTCCTCTAAGCATTCCCATATTTTTCCTCTCTCAACTGTATCAAGAGCTGCTCTTATGTCTAGAAAGGTAAGCAATAGTTCATCTCCTTCCTCTATTTTTCGTTCTATAATGTTCCTCAATATGCATATGTTGTCATTAGCTTGCCTATTTGCCCTAAATGCCCTTGTTCCTCCTCTAGTTTATTTTCTATCACTTTTCTAAGTTTCCTCCAGAATTCTGGTATATACTTTAAAGCATACCGAGGAGAGACAAATGGCTCTATAATTATCGCATTCCGTCTGATCCCTTTCTTATATATTGAACTATCAAATTCTTTTCCCAGTCTTCTGGAATTTTCTTAGTTCTCCATGCCTCCTCACATATTTTCCAGGGCCATTCTTTACCCTTTTCTCCCATCCATTTTATCATTTCCGGGTCTATTTTGTCCTCGCCCCTGCTTTCCCAATCTTTATCTTTTCAGTGAATTTTCTAGTTCCTCTCTCGTTATCTGTTCTGTTTCTTCTCCTGATTCTTCCCTTTCTATTTGATTTTCTTTCTTCATTGTCTCCTTTCTTTTAAACTTCTGCTCGAAGTAGTCTTTCCATACTTCCATTATTTCTTTTTGCCTGTTGTAATATGGTTGTTTTATCTCTAATCCTCTAATTTCTTTTCGTTGGCTTCCTCTCATCTTTCTTATTTTGGCCCAGAAAATCCTATTATTATCTTTATATGTTTTATTTATCTCTCTTCCAAAGTCTTCCCAGCTTTTCTTTTTAGCTTCTTTTACTGCCTGTTTTACTTTATTTCTCCTATTTTTATATTCCTCTCTATCTTGTTGCTGTCCAGTCTGTATGTATTTCTTCCAGGCCTTTTTCTTTTCCCGTATTTCTTGTTTTACTTGGTCATTCCACCAGTTTGTTCTTTTCCTGTTACTATTTATTTTTGTCATCCCACAGACACTCACTGCCTGAGTATATTACTTCTTTAAATACTTTCCATCTTTCTTCCATTGCCCACTCACTTTTCTGTATTTCTTGTCTATGAAACTCTTCGTCTGTTTCTTCTTGATATTTTATCCTCTCTTTTTCTACTTTTAGCTTATTTATCTTTACCTTTATAAATTTTATTTCGTTCTCTGTTTTTGGCTTATGTATTTTCCATGTCGCTCTTACTAATCTATGATTCGTTCCTAGTTCCGCCCTCTTCTCGGTTATTATTTGTTGTATACTATGTCTTAATTCCGGTGTATAGGTTATATAATCTATTATACTTTTGGCCTGTCTCTCCTCTGCCACAAACGTGTACTTGTCTTCTAGTTCTTGTTCCCAGAAAGTATTTCCTATCAATAGGTCGTTTAACTGACAGAATTCTATCATTTTAGTTCCATTTGTATTCTTTATTTCCTCTCCATATCCGCCCATACATCCCAGCCCTCTATTCACATCTCTGCCTACTCGAGAGTTCCAGTCCCCCATTATTATTATTTTATCGGTATCCTCTCTCACTTCATCTCTATTTTTCTGTAATTCGTTATAGAATTCCTCAATTTTCCTTACTTCACTTCCTTCTATTGGTGCGTATATTTGTATAATTACTATTATTTCTTCCATTTGCAGGTGTAAGATTATCATTCTCGAATTTATTGCCTCTGATTTGATGACTTTTGGTTTATTTCCTCATTCACGATGATTCCACTCCTCTTTTGCTCTTTCTTCCATTGTTACCCTGAATAATACATGTAGTGTGTATTTGTCAGTTTTATTGTCCCATTTCCTTTCTTCTTAGTTTCGCTTACTCCTAGTATATCAATTCCATATTCATCCATTTCTTCTGTTACCTCTATCTCT
The DNA here is from genome assembly GCA_036346155.1 of Sinelater perroti. NCBI lineage: Eukaryota > Metazoa > Arthropoda > Insecta > Coleoptera > Elateridae > Sinelater > Sinelater perroti. The sequence goes on from JARFIY010000189.1 coordinate 17,377,000, forward strand.
TTCCCTGTTAGTGTTGTAATATTCCATATTCCTATTGCCATTTCTTTTGTTCCCCATTTTTCTTCCTGTTTCTTTTTAATTTTGTCCTCTTTTCTCCTATGTTTTTGTATATTATATGTTTCCGTCTGTTTAGGTTTGTCCATTTCGCCAATTTTCTTATTTCCATTTGCGTTAGCCTTCATTCTTTGCCTTGTCGTGTCTAGTTTCCCTCCATCGCTCCCTACTAGTTTTTTGTATGCCGTCCTGTTTTTGTTATTTTAGTTAACTTATCTCTTAGTGTCTCTTCCTCGTTGCTCTCTGGGTATCTTTGACTCATTGTTCTTCCTTTTTTTGTGTTCTTCTCTCTATCATACTCGTCTTCTGCGTCATTTCGTTCTACTTCCTTATACTTCTGTCTATTTATTTGATTTAGTTTTTCCAGGGACATAATTTCTCCATTTATTATTAATTTATTGTATCGTAGTATTGCGTGATCTCCTTTTTCTCTATACTGCTTCATGTATTTCACTAGATATCTTCTCTGTTCCTGTATATCTTTTGTGAAGTCTTCCTCCATGTATATTTCTGTTCCTTTTAATTTTTGTAGCTTTTAGTATCTTCATCTTTTTGTTGTGGCCCCTTAGTTCTATTAGTATTGGTCTTCTTTTTCCTCTTTGTTCGCTTCCCAATCTTCTGATTTCTGTTATTTCTTCTGCCATATTTATCTGTATTCCCATATCTCTTATTATAATTCTCACTCTTTCTTTTAGTTCTAGTTCCCGTTCTCTCCCTTCATTTCCTTCATCCACTCCGTGTATTATTATTTTTTTCTTTCTTATATCTCTTTCTAGTTTATCTATTCTCTCTTCTTGTATTGATGTTTTTTGTTCTAGTAGTTCCTTATCTTTCTTCAGTAATTCATTTTCCATTCTTACGTTATTTAGTTCTGCCTGAAGGTTATCTATTTTAGTTTCAAGTCTCTTGTTACTATCTTCCATTTTGTCTAATTTTCCATTTATTTCTTGTAGTAGTTTCATCATACTTTGGGTATACTCGTCTTTATTTTCCATTTTTACTAAGCCGACTAAGAACCGACCCGGATCCACTCCTCGGAGGTCGTCGTTCTCTTTTTATAAAAAGCTCGTTACTTCTCAAAATTCTGTAAGATTTGCAATACGGTCCTGCGGTATTTTGAAAAGCCCGCGGTTTGGTATCGCTCCGCCGTTTCGTTCACGCGCTTAGCCTGTCAGCTGTCATCGGTGTTTATTTCCTTCGTGATCTATTTTAAGTTTTCTACTCGCTGATCTTACCTTTATCTGTTGTTTATATTAACACTATTCACCTATTTTACCTTACTGTAATCACTATTTGAATTTAATTTCATTAAATTTTCACTTATTTATATTTAAACTGAGAGGCATTCACTATTCAATCTTCCTATCACTTGCCAGGACCGGACCCAAAAACCAAATCCAATATCACACATATTAAAATTTTAACGAGAAACCCTTATCTCTGTAGTCATCAAAAATGTACCACTTTTCTTCACAGATCTGGAAATTAAAAACGAACTCATAGATAAGGTTTCAGTTCTTAAAGTAATGCGATTACACACCAAAGAAAGGAAACCGCTGCCCGTCTGTGCAGTTGATCTTACTAAAAACGTAGAAGCAAAACGCATATTTACATTAAAATCATTATTCCACTCCATAGTAACCGTTGAAGTAAGAAAAAAATCTAAGATCATACCCCAATGCTATAGATCTCAACAGTATGGGCACACCAAGAATTACTGCTGCCAAAAATTCGTATGTGTCAAATGCGCAGGCGATCATCTACATGCCGAATGCAAAACACAGCCCAATGCCCACAGTGCAAATTATCGTAGTTGTCCCCATCATATTACACTACTACAGCAACGTACAAAAACTCAGACTACTATCCCCAAAACCATGTACATCTGAAACTCGTACGTTAACAGCGAAAAGACTTATGCAGACAAAATTAAAAACGGAACCAAACTCAACCCAGCCAATAGTCTAGAACTTTCCAACAATATTATTCAGGTCCTCCTCGAACTACCCACGTTTCACCTTAACCAAATTAAATCGTTCATTACCAACAACTTCCTGCCCATGCTCTTAAATGGACCATGATCAACAAAAACCAATTCAGTGCTTAACAATCCTCAACTGGAATGTGCTAATACGCTCCTACATCAACACTCATTGCCTTCTTAGCTGGACACAAAGTTGACGTCACTTACTGAGACGCACCTAAACGAAACAATCAACCTCAAAATTCCCGGTTACCACGTCTATCGCAAGGACCGAATCTCTTTGACTGCGTCAGGAGGGATGGTGATCCTAATCAAAAAAGTTTTAAACACTTAGCTAGTGCTTACACACAGCCAAATAAAAAACTAGTACCTGACGACATCAAAACAATATTCGATACAACCCAGCCACTATTGGTCATTGGTGATATAAACGCAAAGCATACCTTATGAGGCTGCAGAACGTCCAACTCCTAGGGGAATAAACTCGAGAACCTTGCAACAGCTAATTCCTTTCAGGTCCTAGCAGCGGATTGCATATTTATTACCCTTATCGAAGAGAACATGAGCCCGTCAGGTTTGACATTTTTCTGCAGAAGAATTTCAAGAAGCCTTTATACCAACGAGTCATAACCGAACTTAACTCAGATCGCATCCCTGCTTTACTGTCCTTTACAAATAACTTAATACCTAAACAACCAATACCCAAGCCTATAAATAGCAAAATCAAGTGGGAACTATTTAGAAAAAATACTAGAAATAATGAAATATCTTGTCTCACAAATATTCAAAGCAAGCAGAACACTACGATTGCTAACCTCACTATATCGAACAGCGATAGTGGACGACAACCATGTACACTAGTACGCGTAACCGCTTTATTAGATTACAACTACCCATCGAGGCATATAATCAACGAGAAAAGAGAATTTAAGCGCGAATAGGCAAAGAACCAGAAATCTATTAATCAAAAACACTAAACAATTTGGCCCATTGGATTAAAAGAGAACTCGGCCTTTTCAAAGCAACACTTATAAACAGCACAGCCAACTTTAGCCCAAGAAACAGGGGGTTATAGAAAACCATTACAAAGATCCTAAACCAAAGAAAACGAACTGCCTACACCCACGACAGGTAAAGGCAGCTATATTTCAGAAGAAAAAGCTTCTGCTTCCTCTTCGCACCTTGAAATAACTTTTACTCCATAGAATTAAGCCCACCTCCTCCAAGGAGTTCTTTCCACCCAGCCATTTTTTTATGTTTCAAGAGCCAAATCCAAAAATAAGGCGGATGCGGCACCACCATAGTGCAAGTCGACTATTTCATGCCTAAATGTGGAGATGTTCTGTACGCGTTTGTTCGGGATGTCTACCATCTCAACAACTTCTCTGACCTTCACTCTACGATCAGCCAATACATTGTCATGGATTTTACTTATTCTGGTTTGACCACATCAAAACTCCATAAATCACTTATAAACCATACAATGTAAAGAAGCAGATACTTTTTCAACTTTTCTTCGGTTTGCTTGATGGTTTTCTACGCAGAAAGTAGTGTTTAATTAACACACAAAATGCACTTCTTTGCATTATTGCAAAAGTGTTTAAATTATTCATTTTCGACAGCTGTCAAAACACTAACTGTCAGACCAGCATAAAGTTTATACAGCACTACTAGAAAGGATGCTAGTATTCAGAAATATAATCATATTTGCAATCGCACCGCTGTCGCAAAGTATCTCACTTTTTACTTTACCCTCGTAGTATTTTTAGCGTGGACGGATAATTAACAAGTTTATAACAGCAAAAAGCATAAGAATATATAAAATATTGAAAAAATAAAGCACAGTTCAGGCACAAAACTTTTAAATGACCTTAAGTGTATGAACAGAATAATAAAAATTGATATTGCCTAAGTATCGGTGTAACTAAAAAGAATATTTGCATTTTCTCCGGTTTCTCTAGAATCACCGCCGATTAACAGTTGCTGATATTGCTTCTAATGTTGGAATAGTATATGGCATTATGTAGTCATTTCCAGACATTACCCTGGTTTATAACAACGCTCAGCCCCATGCAGCTGTTCAAACTCCACAAACAACTGAGTATTTGTTCTGAACTACATTGGAACATTCTCTTTACAGTCTAGGCTTATCTATCTGCTGTTATCATTTCTTTTTTGTCCTACTAAAAGAAAGACATATTATGGCGGACATTTGACGGTAACGCAACTGGCAAAGCGTCTATACGCTATTATTTGGTCATATCCACCTTCGTTTTACAATAGCAAGATCAAAGCAGTATCTTTCGTTAGGAAAAATGTGTTTTTCATAAGAAGATCATCCAAAGAAATGTGCGTTTGCATTTTTATAATTTACTAATAAGTTTTTTGAAAAATTCTGTTTTGTAGACGGTGCCCTAAAAGAGGTTAAGGATTTGAGTATAGAAAAAAAATTATTTGTCTATTAGTTGGCAAAGTTCTTACATGATTTTAAAGAGTAAACATCGACTTTAAATGTGGAACAGAATGTTTGACAAATTTTTCCACGAAACATTTCCGACAAAATTCTCGATCCTTTAACTTTAACGAACTTTTCGAATGTTTGCTTTTAATTCTAGTATCGTTCTTATTTTCGTAGTATAAATTTTGGTTTTCTGAATTTCTAGAGGAAAAAATTGCAAGATATTCATGGCCAGTTTAGTTCATTAATGGAACTACAAGTCATCCAAATCCATGCCATTTAAATAAAACACGAGAAAATCTATTATCATCCCACAATAAGGTTCACCATTGATAATCACTGTATTTCCGGCCATTTTAAAAACAGATGTCCGAATTACTCCACCAGCATAAAATTCGTACCAAACTGTTACTCTTTGGGTATGCAAAGGCAGTTCTTGAATGACTCGAAGATTTTCTATGTCCTAAATACGATAATTTTTCTTATTGACATATCCACTAAGGTGAAAATTCGCCTCGTCGCTATAGACGATTATCTTAAAAAAGTCTCCGTCAACTGCTTGATTTTTTAGTACTTAATCGGCAAATACCCGATGTTTTCAATGATCGTTTGGGTTAATTCCTGGGTTAGATAAATCTTAATTGGGGGCATATGCAGATATTTTGTTAAAACCCTTGCATGATGCTTTATGAAATATTCAGTTGAAATGACTGATGGAGTACCGAGGTTTCTGGAGGCTGCGTCACGCTATAGTTTGCAACAGCAATGTCCAGCTGATGTCGGGTTTTATTTTTGTCGTCTGTAACTGGCCGGGTTTGTTCAAGTTTTTTTAATTAGTATTTTTACAGTTGTTTTATTTTACGCACGTTTTCTTCCGAAAATGTCTAGTAATTCGCACACGGCTTCGACGAGACATTCCCTATGCTTGTCTCCGTCGGGTAGCTCTTCATATTGACTAACCGCAATGTGTTTACTACATCATGTAGAACCTGCCAACTTTGCAGAAACAAAATGGCGCACTGTTTAAATCATGCGTTTCTGTTAGAGCATTCAATATTTAATGTTCCCGCGTAACCATATTAATTTATAAGAATAAAACTTTATAACAATAATTATTCCTATCGTTTTCTACAAACATACAAAACGTAAGCCACTCTAGTTGCTTCTAAATATGATTGTAGGACAAAATAGTTAATGACTTTTTAATAAAACATAGGATGAAATGATAATTCAAAAAACAATTAGGTAATTAACTACAAATGTTTGATTTTATTTAAAACACCAAAGTCCAACTAGTTTAGCATAATTAAATTTTGTTGAGCTAAATTACATAACTTGTTGCTACCGCTAACACCGGCGGAAGGATTTATTACGCAAACATGAAAATAGCAAAAATTTGCAGATAACGCCAAAGTACCTGTGCAAATAAGTTTAATGTAACTAGAAAGCGCTAAAAACCTGCCCACCGCAAAAAGCTTTACGAACGCGTCCACACGATCGCAATCATTTTAGCGCACTTTCATCATAATTTTGAGTACTCTTCCTGAAGGCCTTATAGCAGCTTTCGCAAAATGACAGTGATTACCAAAGACTCTCAAGCTTAAATAATTGAAATGTAACAGCAAATGACGTGCTAAGCTAAACATGCAAGCGTGCTGCTTCGCATGTTAATTAATTATTATTGGTTTTGAAGCCTCCAAAGCAAAGAGAAGTCTAATGTATTCAGCGTAAAATATTAATTGCTGACATAGACACGAATTACACTAATGGCAAACACGGTAAGCAGCATACAATTACAATTTAGTATTCATTGAACTAGACACAACAATAAATTGTGAATATGGGGGGTACTAAGGAAGTTTTGCAATATGGCATTAGAGATGGTTGCACCAAACCGATTCAAGCTTGTACTGCATCTGGAAGAATGACCTCTTGGTGCTACTAGCTTCTGAACTGTAACAGTGAGAAAAGCTCGTCTAGAGCAAACACGAAACATCGGCAATTTTGTAGTACGCGTTTTGAGTGTTGATCGGTATTTGAAGGAAATCTTATGTCCATATTCATATGATATAAGAAGTTTCAGGATAAAAAATTCAGTTTGGAAGACGTTCCGAAACCGATACTCCCGTCTTCGTTTGCCAAGAAAAAGAACATCGTTGCTGTCAAGAAGATGCTAGCATCCGCCAGGCATGCGCCTTATCTCCAGATAAAATGCTTGGACCATTCTACATGACCGCCTTTAAGTTTATCTCCTTTGGGTATGCCATGTCTCAACCGACTAGCAAATAGCGTCGTAGTCTGCGAGATGCTCAAAGCGAAACATTCCTATATATTAACAACGTCATAACAAGTGTCAGAACCTGACCTTATTTTTATGCCATGTCTTTTAAAATTTACAATATTTTTTCACTTTAATGGCATGGCGTATCCAGATTACTATAGAAATTTGTTTCAAAGGATAAAGACATGCATATGGTATGCTGTGATGTATTTTAAAAGATTAGGAAAATTCAAATGTGCGTTGCAGAACTTTCTTAGTACGCCTTCATATTACTTACACATAGATTATCAAAGATACAACGATACCTATATGATAATAAAACTTTTAGCTCTCCGATGCAAAAAATATAATTTTAAAACAATTGGTCTTCTACAATGTAATACACTTATTCTATATTTACACTGTTGTACGACATTGCGTTTTTTTTTATTATTATTGGCGCACTTACCGGCAGTCACAATGCCTTATTGTGCCTCCTAACATGTAGAAAGTCATCCTTTAACAATCAAATTGGAATCTTCTGTAAAATATATTCCATTTGGGTTTCTTTGTGAAATCAATGCCCCTTTAAGTTCTTTTTAACTACCATTAAAGTAATAAGACTACTTTGAAGCTGTACAACGTGATAGATACTGAAAAGTTGACGGTTTTGTGCTTGAAACATCAGACTTTGCAAATGCAATAAAGATTTTTCTATCAACTTTTTTTAGGTACATAATTCTTTACTAACTCTAAGCGTTTTTGTGATCACTCAATCATAAAGTTACTTTTGTTGATCATGAAGAACACACATATAAATGGGGCAAAACTTTCTTCCTAATTTTAAGGAAAGATTATGGTCAAACGGTTATTTGAAAATGGGAAAAATGATTTCATTAAACACAAGTAGTGAAAAAGTTTTGTCTAGAGGGTTTCTTGATAGACAACATATCGTGCAAGAACGAACAGAGATCATTTTTTATCAAAGAGTGCATGCAATGGCTGTTGTGGCCGCACAACGTACTTTTTGGGCACCCTTTTAACTTTTTCAAAGAAAATTGATTTTGCTGTAGGTAAGTAACTTTAGAAGTACTGGTTTTGTAGTGAGAAGGGAAGGAAGAACACCTCTAAGTACCGAAAAACATATAAAATATTTGGTTAGTTCTGATCGATCTTTTTGCTCAAAAAGGCATTTATTTAACGTAGAAAATAAATTGATACATCAATCAAAATGTTTTTTATCATTGTTTATCTATCGGGCATCACGCCGATGTCGTGCCCAAAAAAACAAACGGTCGTTTGAGACAATCTATTCATCGACCCCATTTTCACTTTTTTGATATTACGGAACTGCGTGTCTGCTAATAAGTGTCGCATTGATTGTAAAAGGTAGCAATCTGATGGAAGCAGGTCTGGAGAGTACGCGACGTGCAGAAGAATTTTCCACTGGAAGTTAGCAGTATTTTTTTTTGCTGCCGAATCAACATGAAGCCGAGAGTGATCGTGCAAAAAGATTACTATTCAGTGTTTGCTAGTTATGACAGACTTCTTCTAATGCAAATTCTTATCCAAATTATGTAATTAACAATTACAGTAACTATTTTGCTCGATCTCAGTAGATTGTAGTAGCCCACGCCCTCCTAGTTCTATCAGATACAGAGCATAACCTTGTAGCTGTTGATATTGCGCTTTGGTGTTGAAGTGTACGGTTCTCTAAGGTTCATCCACAAATTTTTGCATTTGAAATTAGCAAAATACACCCATTTTTCCGAGTGTTTTAGTCAAGATATTATCTAATAATGCCTGCAATTGAACTTTTTTGCCTGATCTGAGCGTTTCTTATCATTTACACCAAACTCATCATTTTTTAAACGTTGAAACCAAAATCTGCAGTTGAGATATAATGGATTTTTATCTCTATAAGTTACTAGAAGTAAATAATCAGCTTGAGCAACCAATTTTTTCAAATCAAACATGAAAAGTAAAAATGCCCTTTAAGACATTTCATCTTTTGAAACGTAAAAACTATAAGTAATTAAATAAAATGAGAGAAAAACTATCATACACTACACAGAACTATTGACAACTATTGACATTAGTACTAACAATTAGATTATAATTACTTACAATACATAGATGCCACTGATCAGAACTAACCAGAATAGTTATAAATACAAGAAGGGTTCTGTTTTGCAGTCTTTAAGACATGCAAACATGCACTCTTTGCCTTTCTAGTCGTATGGTGCAATACATTAAATTTTTGTTTCTATTTATACAAAGTGGTTGTTGTACAAAATAGGGTAAAATCGCTTGTAAATCATCAACCTACGAGATAATTGTGAAACTCCTCACGACAAACCTGTCGCTGTTTGATGTATGACTATTAAAGTTTGGATTATTAATCCTTGTTTTTTTAAGAGCGAGGCTAACGTGTTATTATCTCTTAGAATAGGTATGTTAAAATAATTCGTAATACTCCAACAGAAAAACGTTTAGTTCCAACATGATGGAGCGACAGCCTGCAGAGTAAGAGCTTCGAAATATTTTCTGGGCGGCGAATTTCGCCGCATGTGACTCCTTCCTACGGTGATATCTCAAGGCTCAGCTCCACAAAGACTGTTCTAGAACCATCAAAACCTTACGAAATGCAGTACGTCAAAAATTAGATGTCTTCTTCAACACATGTTGGAAAGACTAACAAAGAAATTTAGAATATGATTTCAACATAAAAAATTAGACACCACATAGCATATGTCTCCTTTATGGTAGATTGAAATAAAATTCCTGGTGCTATAGTTCTATCCTGTAAAAATAATTGTTTGTATATCACCTATTATTTTTTTAGCCAACCTGGAAAAGAGGGAGAGATTTTGGCCCAGCCTTCAGTGGGGATTTAAAAATAATAAAAATACATGTACACTCCTGCCATCTACCATAGTTCAACTAAATTTGCAATCACAGAACTTTTTAAGGTCTTGTTTATTTAAATATAATACAAATTTGTCCAAAAATATATAATACATTCAATAATCTGGTTAAAGTAATACTGTACTCATTAAAATGTTATTGTTACATAAATATGTAACCCAAAAGGGGATTTTTTTAATATGGCAACGCATTCTGGTTTCAATATCCAAGATTAATTATAGTAAATTTAAATGTCGTAAACGACTTTCTTGTTAGAAACAATTTTAACTCTTAAACCTTTTCCTTAATTTTTCTGATTGCTATTTTTGTGGTTCTAGATGCTTCTGACTTCTGAAAGAACGATGGTGTGCGTTGTGATAATTTTAATAAACTAAAAAAAGTTATCTCATTTGTTTAACCAGAGAGGAAAAATTGTATTGTATTTTTATTGTAGATAATTTTAACATAACTTGAAATATATATTTACTTTGCCAATTTTAAGATCTTACGGTTAACTAGAACCAGAGTTGTGAAGTGTGAAAGGTCATTCACATTAAAAGTTGGTGGATTTTGATAAAACTCTTCAGAAAGGAACTTAAACTAATGTAACAGTCAATATTAAGTTTTAAACCCACAAGCCAACGAGAGTTAGAATTATTAGAGTTTAAAGGTCATTCTTTAGCTATTAACAGATTTTGACCAGTTTAACACGAAAGTTCTTTAAATCAAGTTGAGAATTTTCAAAATGGACTGTTTATTGAAATGTCAATGTCACTTACACTAATAGCTACTTAAATGAGTTTTTAATGGATATAATTTTATTATACTTCCGCCTCTTTCTCGTGCTTATTGTTTTTCTACCCAGAGGCATTTAAAGTAAATTAATAATTTGTAACTGCATTGGTAGATTTGGAATTATGCAGAAGGACATAAAGCTTTTACAACTAGTTAAACAAGTTAAGCAAAGTGTATTGTGCGTATTGATATTGTAGTATAAAAACGTATTAAATGAAAAATGTTCAGAAATAAAGGCAGCACTTAAAAACACGAGCAAAGTTACGTGGAATTCGCGTGGTTTTGTACCATTTACGCAACCGGCTTTTTTGCCGTTAAAAGGAATGGCATTAAACTTGCATGAAATGGGGATAGTATTTAGGGTAAGCTTAAGACACATGTACATAAAGTTTCGTTTACAGTGGCTAGAACTTTTTATTATAATTATTATTAAATTATTTGTCTAAATACTTGATGGATGTCTCATCTATTTTTCTCAGCGAATTTCATCGCAATACAATTTAATAAATTTTTTTTATATGACGGCCTAATTATTTGTTTTGTAGATATTTATTTTTTTGTTAAATATTTTCAGTAACCAAATTGAGTAATAAGACATAATCATATTTAATTTTCAATTGTAATGTGATAATCAATTTTATTTTTGAAAAATAAGACGAATTATAGGGTCATCCATTTACTAACAAAACCTAAATTTCTTCCAATGAATTTAATATCAATATAGATATTGCAACACAGCAGAAATTGAAACTTTTTTCGTGAAAAATATAATTTTACCAGAGCATCTATACAGAATTAGACCCAGCGCACCAAATTGGAAAATCCTTTCTAATGCTACTGTTGCCACCGGTTGAATTTTTTCGGTAACATTTGCTTTCAAAGCATCTATAGTTTATGGAAACTCTAATACTTATAAAAAAACACTGTGACTGATAATATAATTGCTGTGATTTATAAATTATGTAATAGCCTAATAATTTATTTTAATTTAAAAAAAAATACAAACCTTGATTACCTGAGAAGTAGAATCTAGTTAGTGTTTTCTTTTTCTCTTCTTCTGATGTTGCTTCTAACACAACTAATCTCCTTTCTTTTTTTTTCTTTGCCACTTGTTGAAGTACTTCTTGTTCTCTAATGTATTGCTAATGCTGTTGTTTCCGCTATTCTCATTTTTAATCTTCTTTGGTTTTAATTTATATTTTCATTTTCATTTTATACTGCTTTTCTACTATCATAATTTGTTGTAAGCTGATTGTGTATCTATGCACATTGTTTTATAATTTTATTTATTTCGTTGTCTTTGTCTTAAAATGTTTTGTATTGTTTGATATCTTATTTATCATATGTGTATACACACCTACAGAGATTTATAATCAAAAAGAAGAAGAGAAATTTTACAATGACAGAATAAATGTACGAAAAAATACTAAAAAATGATATTCTGGTAAAATTAGGACCTTGTCGTTGGTGGGGGAGCTTCGTTCTCATACAGAACGATCTAACATCTCAAAATGGCTGGTAGAAGGGGACATCGTGCCGAAAGGGTGTCACCGTTAAACGCTTACAAGCTCTAGCAGACACAGTTGGTAAACTAGCAAGTTTGGTCCCATAAGGGTCGGGCGAAGGGCGCTTAGAAATGGTAACCCAGATAGAAGGATGTCTGTCCCTCCAGGTTGGAGGTTGGACTGTAAAAGAAAGCCGTTACGGAACCTTTAAAGAAGCCTCGGAAATCTAGACGGATCAATAAGAAACAACTTAAGCAATAGAACATGGATTACGAATTAGGCACATGAAATTCCAGGACGCTGTTTCAACCCGGAGTCCAAAAGAATCTGCTCATCAAGTTAAAAAGATACAAAATTAGGCATGGCAGCAGTACAAGAAATAAAGTGGATGGAGCAAGGAATTCGAGATACAAGAACACACTATATCCTTCACAGTGGAATATTGGATGTAAACAAGGAATTTGGCGTAGTCTTTATAATAGACAAAGGAATTAAATATAGCATAATAAATTATCAAGCAATCAATGAGAGAATATGCACACTATGGATAAAAACCAAATTCTTTAACATAGTGCTAATAAACGTACACTGTTTCACGGAAGATAAGAATAGAGAAATCGAGGAAGCCTTTCACAATCGACTGGAACATATATATGGTAACTTTACAAAGAAGGATACTAAAATCATACTGGGGAATATGAAAACTAAAATAGGCAGGAAGCAAGAACATATTGGAACAATTGATGCACATAGTCTACATGCGGATACAAACAAAAATGAAGAAATATATTTTGCAAACACCAGAGATATGATGGTTAGTTTCACTTGGTTTTCACATAAAGACATCCACAAAACAACATGGATATCGCCGGATAGAGCAACTGCCAATAAAAGTATATTAATAGTGTATTAGATATTAAGAGCAAAAGAGGCACATCATGCGCATCATGATACAAATTAAGTTTAGATGCAGAATCAACAGGTAATGACCCAACAAACACATTCGTCAAGAAAAACTAGATCTAAATAAGCTAAAAGATCCGGAAGTCAAGAAGAAATATGAAGAGATCAACAATAAACTAGAAGAAATGGACAACGAACTAGAATGTGAAAACCGTTGAAATAATATAAAAGATGCAAGTAAGTCTACAAAAAATATTGGGTATACAAAAACCCCGACGCAAGCAAGAATGGTTCAACAAAGAATGCGAGAAAGTAGTCAATAAAAAGAGCTCACTACATATAAAATATGTTTAACAAAGAACAAGAGAGAGAAAAGAAAAGTTCGAGTACGCAAGAAGAAAACCTGATAAGGTATGCAGAAAGGAAAAACAAAAGTTGCTAAATTATCAGGTGGAATAACTAAAAAGAAATTTTAAGAATAATGATCCCAGAAATGCATACCAATCTATAAAGAAACTTAGAGAGGGATTCATCAAACCGCATACCACCTTAATGAAAAAAAAAAGAATGGCAACATAATAACAGACACAACAGAAATCAAACAAACGTGGCAATAATATTTCCAAGAACTTTTAGAAGTGCCGGCAATAGAGCGAATGCATCAGAATGATCTGAACAACAACGAGCCTCTAGGACCACCCGCATTAAAGAAAGTGATTTAAGCTTTCGAGGCTCAAAAAAAATAACAAATCACCTGGATTTGATCCAGTGAAATTATAAATAACAGCAGGTTATAAACTTGTTGAACAACTACACGCACTGATACTAAGAATCTGCAACAAAGAGAACATTGGAAGATTGGAAAAGAAGTCTAATTATCCTTATCCATAAAAAAGATGATAAGCTAATATGCAAAAATATTTACTTATATACTAAGTAAGAAGACACAAAAGTATTCGGAAAACCTATCGGCGAATATCAATTCAGGGTTCAAGCTTGACAAATCGATCAACTATTTAGTGTCAGGGAGATGTTGAGACGAGCATGGGAGTATGATGTAAAGATAAACCAAATATTTGTCGTTTTCCGCCAGGCCTATAATTCCATCAAAAGCTTACGAAATAATGAACGAATTTGGAATAACAGGAAAGTTAATCAGACTAATCTAGACAACTATGGCAGAACGGTGGCGTTCGTAAGAATACAGAATCAGATGATGGGTTGGTCCCAATACTGTTTAACATTAGCTTTGAGTATATCATAAGGAAAATGACAATCAACCTTATGTACAGACTGAACAAAAATCCTCCCAATTAGCAGCATACGCAGATGACATCAACATAATGGGAATATATATATATATATATATATATATATATATATATATATATATATATATATATATATATAACCTGGAATACAAAGCCAGTGAGGTAGGACTAACAATAAACGTAAACAAAATAAAGGTCCTAACACAAAAACATTTAGCTAGATTGCTGCAACCATAACCTTTGGTGACGACAACATGGAGTAACAAATTTTACTTACCTGGGACTAAAGCTATCCAAAGATGGAAGAGAGGAACCAAAGATTTGTAAAAAAGTCGCCTAAGCAAACAAAACGTACTTTACTCTTCTATACATATTTAGATCTCATAATGTATACCCAAAGAATGAGATTCGAAGCTATAAGATCGCCATCAGACCTATAATAGTATATAGATGCGAAACATGGGTTTTAATACAGAATATGGCAAACTACATCAACGCCTTCGAAGGAAAAATTTATACACCATGAGCTATATCAAAAAGATAAAGAGATCATCATATCTGAATTCGCTAGAACCTAAAGACTACGGTAAGCCGGTCATATAGTTAGAATGGGGCACTAGAAAATGCCAAGGCGTGTCCTCGAATCGAGAGTGGAGGGACACAGACCGATAGGAAGACCCCGGCAAAAATAGCAGGAAGAAATCGCAGAGGACGCAAAAAACATCCTAAACGTCCGCAACTGGAAGAGAGCTGCTGTGGATGGAGATGGATGGGGGAGAAAACTGAGGAAGGCCAAGGCCGTAAGCGGGCTACAGCGCTATTAGAGAGTGATAATATTAGAGACAAATACGAAAATTGCAAAAGAAAATTATGAAAAAGTAGTAACAGGAGTACACACTATTAACAAAAGGACATGTAACAGCGAAAACAGGCAGAAATAATGAAACAAGAAGAAAATGGTTAAGAACAGAAAAGAAGAAGAACTAGAGTACTATAACGAAAGTAAAATAAAACAAAAAAGATCTGCAGGCAAAAGAAAAAAGAGTGGCTAAATGGAATGATAAAGCAGATGGAGCTCAGCTGTAAGAATAACAATACAAAAAATTCTTTAAAGAAAAAGAATCCAATAAAAATTAGAGGACTAAAAAACCAACATGGTAATATTGAGTACGATAGAAATAAGAAAAAAGAAATATGGAAAGAACACTTCCACAGACTACTATACGAGGCAACGAAAGAAGATAATGAACACAAGCACTGATAAAATCAAAAGCTGTTGTAAAACAGAAACTGACAGACTGATCCTATTTACGTAGGCAACAAAAAGTCCGTCAATGAGACCAACGGCAACGTGCTTCATGGAGCAATTGAAAAGCTGATAAGTAAACCTACAGAGAGACTATGACGAACAGATCCAAATTATAGATATGCACGATCAAATAAGTCCTAGATCAAGGAGACGCATTAACAGGATTTTAAACGTAGCTTGGATTTGCAATTGAAATCAGAAATCAAGACAAATAAACCTACAAGAGACTATAAAAAACAAAGAGGCACAAATTATAGCATATGCCGATAGATATAGATCAAATCAAGAGTTGAACAGGATCTTACAATCGATCGCTGGATTTGAAATGACGGCTGCAATAAATGAGTAGCTGGATGTCAAACTCGGTAAAATACCAAGATACAAATTACCTGTGTACGGCTCTAGATTTGTAGCAGATCTATCCTGTGACAAAGGGCCTTGAGGCCTAGGAACTATTATAAAAACATACAATATAAGATAAAATCCAAAAAGTTTACACGTATTAAACGTACGATTTTATATGCTGCCAAAATTATGCGCCCTATGCAAACAAAAAGAACAACTAAGAGTCTTCAAAAAAAGTATTAAAATTGATAATGAGGCTGAAGGTTATGGAGAAGAAGGATCACAGGTAATTTACGAATCATGAACTTTAGATGTTATGGAAGACGAAGATATTGTGAAAGCGATGATAGCTCAAAGGATCAGGTTGCTGGGACACTTAATGAAAAAAACCAAGCACTCTAAAAGAATTGGGATCGTAGATGCCTGAAAAAAGGAAACCAAGAAAGAGGCCAAAAATTAGATTGTATTAATAAAGTAATGAAAGATTTAAGGAAAATAAACACCAAGGGCTGGAACAGTAGAATAGTAGAAAAACAAAAACTCTAAGAGAAATATAATAAATGGAAAAATGGGAACCAATCTACTCCGCGAAACGGATTATATTACTTCGAGAAAAAAGGACTATATTTTACAAAGAATAGAACGTCTTTATTATTATTATTTGTTTTATATTGTCTTTTACTTATGGCACTCGTGATTTTTTAGCACAACATCATAATTGTATAAATTTGTTTCTTGATACTTTGTCTGCAAGGAGATTCTCCAATAAGAACGCTTGGTTGTTGCCCAAAAATTTTATAGAAACTCATTTCTGCTTAAGTAAATATTTTAACAAACTAAACTGTTATTTTTGTTATGAAAAAACCTACAAGAAATTCACGAGAAATCTTTGCATTTGCAAAAGGTCACTGTACGGTGTGGTTTATGGCATGGTGGCATCATCGGACCATTCTTTTTTCAAAACTAGAGAGGAAATGCACTTACAGTGACTGGTAAGTACCGATTGATGTTAACAGATTTTTTGTGATTAAATTTAGATATAGAATTGATTTTGAGGACATGCATTTCCAACAAAACAGTGCCACATGTCACACTGCCGCTATTGATGTATTACAAGAAAAGTTTGGAGAAAGGACAGTTTCAAGAATGCAACTGTTAGTTGGCTTCTATAAACACACCACGAACCTTTAATGCATTAAGGATTGAACATTAGACGCTGCATTTGTGATATTAGACCCGAGTTATTCTAAAATTGGTTCTCGAATTTGTTCGTGTGTACGAAGTCGAGGTGGACACTTAAAATGTGTTATGCAAAACCTAATGCAATAGACTTTAAAAATAATATAAAATTTTAGGTGTTTCTGAAACAGTTTTTATTTTATTTTAAAATCATATCGTTCTTACTGACAACTATTTTATTAAAGGATAGTAGTTTGTTATCTTATTTATTATATTCCATATTTTTAGACTTATTTTAGGATTTTTAACTGTAGTGTCCACCAAATAATTATATGTCGTTACCGTCTTTATTTTTTTCTGTTAATTAATTCTTTAGCTAATTATCACTGTTTTACATGTGGTTATATGTATTTTTACTCTTATTTTATTCATTCGCCTCTCCGGTACTATCTATCTTTGTACTTAAAATTGTTATGGTTTCGTTGTACAGTCTTTATTAAACAATTTAATGAGATCAAAAAACATTTACTTCCGATGAGAAAATCATTTTTACAGTTCTTTGTATGGAGCGTTTCACTGTATGGATGCGAAAGCTAGACCTTTGGAGTACCAGAACAGAAACACTTGGAAGCACTGAAACTGTGGCGCCACGAAAGAATACTCAACATTAGTTGGATGGAAGAAAGAACAACAAATAAGGAAATCCTCGGAAGAATAGGCGAAGAAAGAAAATTGATTAAGGCAGTACAAAAAAGCTGTCAACAGCTTAGATCCAAGTGTTCAATAAAATTCAAAAATATAGTGATTTATACAATACTAAAATAGAGTGACGTGATAGCGAGGTTTAAGGGAGTACAAGAAAGCCACAAACACGAACAAAACAAGGTAGGACTGGGATTTAAGGGAAAGAATGAGAATCATTGCTACTTAACGAAGATAAGAGGGTCGATCGCGGTCAAACTTTTCCACAGCGCCAGCGACCATAAGTACACAGCCGGTCGTCGGATAAGAACGCGGCTGACCGTCAAGACCACTTTCAAAATAAATAAAAAACAGATCCGTACCTAACATTTTACGTTTTAAATACACTAAAATAACATCGCGTACAAACAAAAAAAGGGCGCAAACTAACCCAAAAGTGTGCATATAAGAAAAGCGCGAACAATAATAGTGCATATAAATAAATGACTGACAATAAAGGTGCGCGTGCAACAGTATTTAGTTCAGGATCAATAAAAGACTTTATTTATAAAAGAAAGCGAGAGATAGGACATCAAGAGGAGGAAGATAACCAAGAGGAAACAGATAAGAACCCCGCCTAGTAAGGAAAGTGAGCCCGACATAAACAAGGAAAGGCTAGAAAGATTAATAACAGATATGAATTCACAGATGAACATCCAATTGCAGGAAATTAGAACAAATATCCAAGGAACAAATGAAGATATAAAAACAATTAAAAATCATACCAAGAGCTATGGAGAAGAAATTCGGGCCTTAAAAGAAGAGCTTATAAGAAGAGAAGTAGACTGGGAAAGAGAAAATAAAGAAATGCGAGGCGAAATAGAAACACTAAAAACGAAACTTGAAAATATGGAAAAAAATACTAAAAGAAATAACATAATAATAAAAGGGGCTGACTTCAAGGAAAAAAATATGAAGCTGAAACAAGAAGTTAAGGACTTCTTTCAAAGCCAGATGGGAATATCAATGACAGTAAAAGACGCATTCAAGATAGGAAACTGGAAGTCAGCGAAAACTTTCAACAAAACTAGAAATCTACAGCAAAACAAAACTACCTAGGGAATATATATAGATAACGACTTAACTTCAGAAGAACAAAAGATACAGGCGGCGATAAGGAAAGTAGCAAAGAGGAAAAAAGTAAAGGAAAACAAACACGAGTAGGATACCGGAAAATACAAATAGGGGGCATAAACTACAAGTGGTCAGACGAAGAAGGAGGCAGCCTGAAAAAGGATGAAGGCTCAACCCCAAAAACTGATCAGGAACAACTACGAAGAAAGACAGGAAAAGGAAAAACAACGCTCACAAACGAAAACGACTGAGAATAATACAGGCGGCAACGAGAAAGCGGAACATCCAGACAAAAAAACAGCCAACATAATAACAACACGAAATACTAAGCTAAACACAGGTAAAGAAGACAAAAACAAGAAGGACAAACTCAGAAAGTATATAGAGGGAATAAGAGACACAAGGAACAACACCTTTATCGGATGCTAAAATGTAAGAACAGTGTTTGAGAGTGGGAAAACTGAACAGGTAGCAAGAGAGATGAATAATTATGGAATTAAAATACTAGGAATTAGTGAAACAAGATGGAAGGGAGAAGGGTGAATTCAACTAATAAACGGCAACACAATTATCTACTCAGGAAAAGCGGAAAACAGCCCAGACAGAGATGGATGAGTAGCAATAATAGTCGATAAATCGACTAACAAATCCATGATAGAATGGGAACCAATATCAAAGCGGATTATATGGGCCAGATTTAAGGCTAGATTTAGAAATGTAACAATTATTAATATATACGCGCCAACAAATGATAAAAGCGAGGACGTAAAAAACGATTTCTACGAACAACTCCAAAGCGCACTGCGTAGCATTAACAACAAATTCAAGCGAGATATAAAAATCACAATGGGAGACTGGAACGCAAAGGTCGGAAATAACAATGAGGGGTTGGAACATGTAATGGGGAAACATGGACTAGGTGAAAAGAACAACAACGGGGAAAAATTGGATTAATGATACGAGGCACGCTTTTCATGCACAAGAAGATACACAAAGAAACATGGACCTCACCAGGTGGGAAATACAAGAACCAAATTGACCACATAACTATCAAACGCAAGTGGATAAACAGCCTAAAAGACGTTAGAGCAATGAGAGGGGCCGATGTTGGATCCGACCACGAATTAGTGAGGACAAAATCAAGCCTACAAAAGAATTTTGTACAAAGACATTGCAGCGTACGCGTCAACATCCAAATGTTAAAAGAAAACGATGGAGTTTTAATGAACTTTCGAGACAAACTAAGAACATAAATTGGGGACACAGTCATAGAGGAATGTAATATTGAAGATATCTGGTGTAAATACAAAGATGCAGTAAGAACTGCTACCATGACAACTATTGGCGCGAAAACCAAACCAAATAAACCTTGGATCTCTTCAGAAACACAAAACATAATTGAAGAGAGGAAAAAATTAGAAATATAGCTAGTAAGCACAACACACAAGAAAGACGAAAAACGATCGAAGTGCAATACAACGACAAAAACAAAAAGGTAAAAAGGAGCGCAAGGAGAGATAAACGGTTATACATAGAAGAATTGGCCCAAGTAGCAGAAGAAGCCTCCAAGAAACATGATGTCAAAAAACTATACGAGATCACAAGAACATTAATGAGTAAGAAGCGCAAACAGGCAACCAAACTAAAAGCAAAACTTAGGAGCTACCCAGAACAGAAGAAGAAGTAACAAGGAAATGGGTCGAACACTTCACATAAATATACCAGAAAATAAAAATAAACAAAAACGAAACAACAAGAGAAGATTTGGAGGAGCAATTAAACATTGACGAGACAGAATTTACAAAACAAGAGGTAGAAAAGGCTATACTCAAATTAAAAGATGGTAAAACATCAGGCAGTGACGGTATCCCATCCGAATTATTAAAGGCCGACCTCGAAACAACAACACAAATAATGCATACCTTAATAAAGAAACTATGGACAGACGAAGTCATACCCAACGACTGGGACTAGGGCATTATAATTAAACTGCCAAAGAAACGCAACCTGACCGAATGTGAGAATTGGCGTCCGATTATTCTGCTATGTACAGCCAGCAAGATACTAACAAGACTGATGCTTGACAGGATGAGAGGGGCAGTTGATAGAAAACTGAGAGACAACCAAGCAGGATTCCGCCCACAAAAATCATGTATAGACTAAATATGCACACTGAAAATCATTCTGGAGCAAGTCACAGAAAGGGGAGGGAAAATATTTGTGATCTTCATAGATTTCATTAAAGCCTTCGACACCATCGACCGCAGCAAAATGTGGAAATTCTAGCTACCTGCGGTATACCAACGAAATACATAACAATGACACGCATGCTATATGAAAATTACTACGCAAGGATCAAACATGAAGGGAGACTAACGGAAAAGATACCAATTCAATCCGGAGTTAAACAAGGTTGCACGTTGTCGCCACTGATATTCCTCATAGTGATCGATTGGATTATGAAACACACGGCTGACAACAAATTAGGATTAAATTGGACTGTATTCGAAAAGCTCGAAGATTTAGAGTTTGCAGACGATATATGTTTAATTACGACAAACAAACTACACATGCAAACAAAAATTGACAAATTAAACAAGACAGCAAAACAAGTGGGGTTAAAAATAAACACTAAGAAAACAAAACTCTTAACAGAGGCAAACGAAAGTGGCAAGAAAATCAACTTAGAGAGGCAGGAAATAGAAGAAGTCGAAGAATTTTGCTACCTGGGAAGCGTGGTGAATAACAAGTGTGGGAGCGAAGCGGATATAACAAGAAGGATAATGCAAGCACAAAAGGCCTTCAATATGTTATGGAAAATTTGGGCCTCCAAAGACATGAACAGGAAGGCAAAAATAAAGATCTTTAGATCAAATGTTAAAAGTGTTTTAATGTATGGAGCCGAAACTTGAATAGAAAACAAGAACAACATTAAAAAATTCAAACCTTCACAAATAAATGTCTAAGAATAATATGCAACATATTCTGGCCACAACGCATCACCAACGAAAGACTCTGGGAAATTGCAGAAGAAAAGACGATTGACAAATCAATAAAAAGATATAAATGGAGATGGATGGGACACACACTCAGGAAACCACAAAACAGCATCACCAAACAAGCCTTGGACTTCAACTGGACAGGCAAGTGAGCGAGGGGAAGACCCAGAGAAACATGGAAAAGAAATGTGAATAAGAACTGGAAGCCCAAAACATCAATTGGGCGCAGGTTAAAAGGCTTGCACAAAACAAACAAGAGTGGAAAAAATTTGTGAAGATGATTGTGGACCACTCAACTTCAGATGCGCAGGACTAGCAATCTGCCATCTTTTACAAATGCAAATTGAAACGCCAATGGCGCCATACGCTCCACTAGGAGTTACATGAAATGAATGAATGATTCTACAAGACAAAGGCTGGAAAATCATAGAAGAACAAATAAAAGAGGACGACCACGGCTGGAATACATCAAACAAATAATGAGTAATGTAAGCGCAAGATCCTTTAAGGAACTGAAAGAAATAACACAAGATCGATGTATGTGGAGAACTGTTATAAACCAGTCGGAAGACTGAAAATAGGAGAAAGAGAAAAGCTTCCATGACCTTTAGAAACGATGGCAGCTGTGAATAGACTATAGAAGACACTACTTTGACAGATCTAGGACTATTAGTGATAAATTATTTATTTATTAGTAGATAAATTAATTAAATTATCCTTGTGAGCTCAGTTTTAAACCTTTTTTGACAAGGACCTTACAGGACACTCGTTTGTTCTTAGAATTACACTATTTTCTTTTAGTCTTGTAAGAAAGGAATGCAATAATAAAAAACTGTTTTTGCTTCACTTATCAGTAACGAATGAACACACATCATACTCTTAAGCAGTAAACACATTCTGCCAGTCTAAAAAGACTAGTGCAGTAACAGCAGATAAAAAACAATGCAAAAAATGTTGTGTCCCTAAAACGAATCCACCTACTTTCATACCACCTCTTATTAATGAGTTTTGAGACCTGACTCGACTTTGATTTGTTTCCAGCTACTTTCATAAGAAATATATGCCACGACAGCCTTCCGACCTGAAAATGAACGAGCTTATCACAAAAATGAAGCGCCGCGAACACGCCTCTGACAAATTCCGAACGAGATGTTCCTCGTCACGCTAATGTGTCGCTAGTTGCAGGCCCATCTTTTTCGTGCCGCTACACGGCGCGGTTATCTTTCCCATTACGATGTTTGCACGCGGAACTCTTTCTGGGCGAGATGTATGGCCGACAAGGATGACAAAGCCGCCCGCTATCAGATCGCTATAACACCGCGTATTAACCGGGCATAAATAAGGGCGGCTCGCATTAACAAACAGAAATCGGAGCCGGATTTCCAGCACGCACCGAAACAGCGCCGCAAAACGCAAGAGCTTTGAAATACATAAACCATCGATTTCATGAACTCCCGAAAAACGCTCCAGTCTTTATATCAAGCACAGCTGCAGTTGTGCTATCGGTGTGGTTATTGCCTCAATTAAAACAATTATAGGAAACAACTGACATTAAGGACAACGCCAGGAAGGGGTTTTTATTGGAAAGTAATACATTTGGATGGTAATTTTGCAGAGAGAAAGTGCCTTTTTACTGCTGTGGGCGTTTTTATGTTACCTTTTATTACTAAACCAATTTTAATTAAAAATTAATTTTCCAGAAACTAACTAACCTGCAATTGTTAAATTAAGTTAATGCGCAGCCTTCTCTTTCACCCTGTTTTACTGTTATCGTAAATGCCATTTGAGCAGGCAGATTTTAATCAAAATTAGTTTTAAAGTTAAAAATAATTAATGAGTTATTACAATAAACAAATACCTATAATTAATTTGTTTTTATTGCAGGCATTTTCATTTTTTATGACATTTTCCTAGTATCAACTTTCTTCTTTTTTCAAAATTTAATTTTAATAACTCATCTTGCAGCTTTCTTCTGTACGTTCTCAATGCGTACAATATCAAATATTTTTATATTCTCTTGGTCTTTATCCATTTTAGTGCCCATGTCGGCGTGAAGTGGTGAACACAATATGGTTGAGACTTATTTCAAAACGGCGATTCTGTGATTGTGATACAGAATCACATCGGAGTAGGTCGTCAATGAAGAGTTCCTACCAAGACCAGTATTCAAACAAAAATCTCTTATAGACTTTGTAGGGTTTGGACACCTGCAATGAGGCAGGCTGTTGTTACATTGTTACAATATTTTGCCGCTAGGCATGCTGATCGAAACTTAGGGAAAATTTTGTATTGCGATCTGACATTATATCCATACAAACTTAAGGTGGTCCAAAAACTGGTACGCCCTTCAGACTGCTTACGATGACTTACAGCTGTGCTCAGTAGTGACAAAGTTTTTTTTTTAGTAGTGGACTCCACAAAATTTTCGACAACTCCATGGGCGACCTCTCCACAGTCAATTTGCAACTGTTTGGTATTTTGGTGGAACGAAATTTAGCATCATAAAGTTGTATTTTTTGAGGAAGGCAGCAGTGATTGTTATATGTACCCGGCATATTTCCTAAAGGTCAAACTCAACAAACATGAAAGTGCACCATTGCGGTTCCAGCAATATGGTGCTATCGCACACACAACGAGAATTTCTGTTCGGGGACAAATGTTTCCAGGTCGCCTCATTTTATTACATGACGACATGCCATGGGCAGCTAGACCAGCAATGCTCATACGGGCAAACATTTGAACGATATCAACTTTAAAACTGATTAACGACTAAATGGTAAGTATTGTTCACCAAGATAGTCAATAAATGGCTAGAGAAGAAGTTATACTTTTACCAGCCCGTCGACCAAGCAGAATTCAGGGCGGGGTATGGTACTAACAGTGTGAATTCCAGATTCACCATGCTAATACATACGTGCGTAAGAGTTTTTACCGCCATGTTGAAATGCGCTTTCAAACAGCTCAACTGACATGATATGGCAATTAATGTAGATGGAAAAACCTCAACAATTTAAGCTTCGCGAACGACATCGTCCTTATAGCAGGTAACATTACAAAAAATTAAAGCAAGAAACGAAAAAAGTCGGATTGAGCATAAGCAAACAAAAAAAAATTATGACCAACTTGGTACTCGAAGGAGCAATAGCGCCAGGCAATAATATTATACAAGAGGTAGCGGAATACAAATACTTAGGTCACAAAATCCGAATCAATATGGACAACCAAACAAATTAGTTGAAAAGAAGAATAAGCCTGAGATGGGCAGCTTTTGGGAAGTTTTAAGAGCTATTAGAAGTTAATAAACTACCTAATAGTACAAAACAAAAATCTACATTCAATGCGTCTTGCCTGTAATGACTTACGGAGCAGAAACACTAAGGGTAGTGCAAATAAACTAAAAAATATGGAAAGGGTCTTGCTAGACATTAAGCTACAAGATCGTATAAGCAACACCAAAATACGATAAAGATCAAAAGTTGAAGACATCATAAAACAAATTACGATTTTTAAATAGAACTGGAGATGTTACGTTGCGATGCTCACAGATAATAGATAGATATCCAGAATAACTAAGCTGGAGACTCCGTGCCCACAAAAGGAGCAGAGGAAGACTTCCAACTGGATGAAGCGACGACCTCAAAAGGGCCGCAGGTCAATGGTGGAGAATGGCACAGGACAGAATGGAATAAAGACTTTCAAGAGAGGCCTACGTTGCTCGCTGGGCTAAAATACCATTTGCGTTCCAGTTTAGGAGTTTTAAGTGAATAATAGTGTTAATACTGTTATGGTCCATTAATGAGTAAAGGTAATAGATTTGTTAAAATAAATTGTTTGATTTGCCCTAAGTAAGGCTGAATGAAATTGAGAATTGTTTTCAAGATTTTATTGATTTGTGAGTCAGTGACAGGACTAGGAGTGCTCCAGGGTTGACTACAGTTAGCTGGACTATTCGTTTTGGGAAGTGGTGGAAAGTTGGAGAAGTTGTTGTTTGGAGGGGGTGCTTGACTGTTGTTTTCGGTTTTTAAATTGGTGGTTGAGGATTTATTTTTGTTGTACTTGGATTCTTGGAAATACGAGCAGCCACCAAAGTTAGCCGGGTGGTTGCCTCCACAGTTAACACAGATTGCGGCAGTTTTATTATCTTTATCGCAATCAGAATAGAGATGGTTCCCTAAGCATTTTACGCACCTTGGATGTAGTCGGCAGTAATTCTTTGTGTGGCCGTATTATTGGCATCTGTGGCACTGTGGGGTGTTTTCTGAAGTTCTTAGCTCAACTGTTACTAATGTGTGGTACAGAGTGTTAATTTTGGGAATTTCTTTGGCTTTCTCGTTTGCCGTAAGAAGTACTGCGCAGATCGGTATTGGTTTTTATTTTTGTTAAGAAACCTGGTGATCCGTATGATAGGAAGATTATATTGATCGAGTTCTTCTTGAATGTCTGCTTCTGTTAACGAGAGGGGCACATTTTTAATGACAACTGACAGAGGCCGTTCATTTGGATTTTGATAGGTGTGAAAAGCTATTTTATTAGTTAGATAATATTTAGCGAGTGTTCTGTAGTCAGATTCCGAACTTAGGATGATCTTTAGAAAGGTTCCGCTGAGGGCCGTGGTATATTTATCAGTAATAACTTTATTTAAATCGTCTATTACCTGTTTATGATTTACAGGTCAGTGGAGAAAAATTGGCGGTATCTTGATCTTGTTCGCTTCTTTGACGGGTTCTGGAGGTGTTTTGCTGCTTCCATCTTCCATGTCGGCGGTGTTGGGATCGATGTTTGCAGGCAGATAATATTTATTTTGCACCAGCAGCGCTTCATGTAGATCACTAGTTGGTGGCGAGAGGTGGTCACTATTTCTTTTGGTGGTTGACATTGAGCCGCCTCCGCAAGGGGCAACTAACTTGTTTTAAATTGTCTGAGATATTGAAAATAATTCGTAAACGTTGTATTTAAAATTGAACGCAAATACGTGAAATAAAATGTGTTTATGGATAAATTCGCGCGGGGTCACGATAGCCTGCGGTCGCTTATGACATCCGTTCTGTTGACACCGTTGACACCGGACTCCTTTTCGATGATTATGCTTAGATATTCATCTGTTTTGATTGCCAGTTCTGTAGTTTACAATTTCGATACTATTCACTTTGTTACATTGGGTATTTTATTTAGAACACTTATTTTTTTAAATGCGAATTTTGTTAAATCACTTTTATAATTCTTATGAGAAAAGTATAAACAAAAATTTTTATTGTTTTAGTTATGATTATCCGTAGAATACAAAATTAAAGCTCAATAAAGCTCTCAGATTTTGTTCAAAGACCTGTTATGCTGCAGGTAGATGTTCAGATCCAATTATTACTTTTAATACAGTTTCTAAAATATTACTGATATTTTTTTTATTTGCAAATATATAAACTAAGTTGCAAAAACGTGCTTTTTGTTTTGGCTTCAATTCCACAAAGTTGTATTACATTATTTCATAAAAATACAACTAGTAACAGCAAAAATATATTATTTTTTATTTTGTTTATTAATAAAAGGACAATAACCATTATTAGGAATATTGGACCGAAGGCCGTTTTTATTATTTAATGTAATCGTAGTACATGTATCTATTGAAAAGCACTTAATAAGTGTAACATAAAAGCTAACTTATATCACTAATTATAATTAAATTAATTATCTTTCTAATTAGCGTAGTTAAGATATATTTGCACATTTATTGGAAGTTTAATGTGAAAAAGGCTATGTGTATATGTGAGTTGTATTTTAAACTATTTAATATGCTTAAATAAATCAAATAACGTTGATCAGATGCGTATCATAATTATTAAGGAACAATTTAAGGCTTCTTCATGGTTCATAGCATGCAATCTTGATAAATTACGTTTCTGAATATACCTGCTGGATCATAAAATAAGCTAACAATATCTGTAAACGATAGACGTTAAGAAATTATCATTTAATATGACTTACTAATTGTGAATAAGCTCCGACATGTAACTCAAGTACTTAATTACGTTTTGTCTTAGCAAAAAAATAACGCCCAACGCTTGGTATCTTTTATGTTTAGAATTGACTTTAAACTTGTATAATACGGCACTGATGACAATCAAAAAAGAAATTTTTTGCATTAGATAAGTTTTAAAAAATTTGTTTCTAAATTGTCGTTTGCAAAAAAAAATATAAAACGGTTTGCCGCCTAAAATGGCTTAATATAATAAATAGTTATACGCCTCTTAAGTGAAAGAAGGATATCAATACTAATAAAAGGAAGGCTTATCTTATTACATCACTATTAATAATTAATAATACTAACCTTTTTCTAGTCAATTTATGGCAAATTACTTAATTATTTATGTATTTTTAAAAGTTATTATTTTCAGAAATTTTCTTTTTGTAGAAAAATTTTGAAGCTTTGGTGATAAGGAGTTCAAGCTCATCGGTAGTTTCAGTTTGGAGGACATATTACTTATTGGATAATTTCAATTAATAAGTCTCTTAGACAAACATATAGATGTGCCTCTTGGTGGAAAGTAGCTCACATCTACTTTATTTGTATGCGTCTAAGCAAACACATGGCAAATCTGTTACAGATTCTTCTGAAACACAAGGGTTTGTAATATTCAAATTAGTCATTATTTATCCAGAAACGTTAAGTGTTGCTTCCAGGTCTAACGTATTAGTAATATTTAAATTTTTTGCCCTTTAGCGACAAAATTGAATGATAATACCAGATGTAGTTTTTCAATTTTGGCTATGTACCACCAATACTAAACACTTAACGGTTTGCGTTTGTAGCAACAACATAATTTTTGTTGCATCAAATATTTTAGAATTTCAGCAGGATTGGTTCATTACTTAAATATAAAGAATATTGTTACTAAATCTTAACGATAATTTGTAAAATCTTATGTTACATCGCAAACAATATACAAAAATGGTTTAGATGCTTCAATTGTGGTAAATTTGACGTGGAAATAAGGACGATCCAAGATGCGTTAAAAGCTGAGGAGGAAGGATTTCAGAAATTGCTCGATGAAGATTAATAGACATTAATTTTTTTTAATTTTCTAACCTTTTGAAAGTTGTGGGAAAACTTTACAAAAAGATAGGTGCCATGCGTAATGAAGAAGAGAGATACTTACAGACAAAAACCATGTGCAAGATCTTTCTTGATAAGTAAAAAAGGAGTTTTTGCATAATATTGTTACTAGAAATAAAAGTTGGTATATTTGATAATCTGAAATTCGAAAAAGCAACATCAACGCTAAACTAGAATATTTATGAACAGAAGAGAATATTCTATATTTGGTTGGACCAGAAAGGTATGTTACATTTTTAGCTATCGAAACCAAGTCAAGAGATAATCAACGATCTTTGCCAACAACAATTAATCAATTTGAACCAAGCACTAAAAGCCAAATGTCCAAAATACAGCAACGATTCTAAAATCCTTTAATATGTATTTTTAAGTGGTCTCATAATTTACTCGGATGAATAACGGAAACCCATTAATGGTTTGTTTTTTCACAAACTCAACTACAAAATAGACTTTGGTAGAAAAGTGCGATTCATGGTAGCCATTTTGTTTGAGTACACTGGTTACAAGATCTTATTAACAGTCCAGATAGCGCGTCGTTGGAACTTTTGGCTTTGTACCATGATGGTCTTCTCTGGGATCAGATACACTACGCAGAAATAATATTGGCCATAAGCTTATTGCAAAGTTCGAACTGATTACCTCTAATCGAGGTGATACATTATATACAGGCAAACGAGGTAGCTTCTTACCACCGGACGGTCCACAAGATGAATGTGTCTGAATAGCAGCCTATGGAAGACTTGCCGGTTCCCTCAGAGCATTTATCTTGGTCGCACTTTTCGATAGTTTTATGTTGTTAATATTGACCTGGCAGACCACCCTAAATGTCGTTTGTGTTACAATCGTCAGATTTCACTAGATTCGTGGGTTGTTTTCTATTCTACATTATATTATCAGCTCGGTTTTATTTTAAAAGTGTGGCTGATTTCCCGTCACACCATGTTTATTTGGATTCTGTACATGTGAGAGAGAAGCAGTAACAAATTGTTTCTGGTGTTCTGTTTGTGAGAACGGTTATGTTTGTCTCGTCTTATCTATTAACACCCATATTGATGCTTTGCTTAATTGGGAGTTACAATACCGAGTTTAGTATGAACCGAACTTAAGTTGATATTTATATCGATGGGTTTAAATCAGTTTAACGCTAAAAACTAGCCCTTTTATAATGGGCGTTTATAATGGTAATTCTCAAAATTATGAATACATACGCACAAATGCTATGATTACAACTATTGATGTAAATTTGTGTGATAATATAATTTGTTCGTTCGTTATATTTAAATCTGACAGTGATGTGTCAGGGGCAAGGTAATATATGCTATTATATGTGTCTTGATTGCTATAACAAGTGAACGGTATTATCTCACCTTTCCTAGGGCTTTAGATATATACAGCAATTCACTTACCTAAATAAAATTCAACAAACGCGTTTAATTTCAGCTTTATTGTTGTCGTTTTAGAGTTAAATTTGTATTTACGCTTTGATAAATATTATTGGTATTAATTAAATATCCTTTTTATCACAAAGAATACTAAATAATCTGATTGTTCTGTAATAATAAGAGCGCGGCGATTAAATTGATTTATTATTTGTTTAATTAAATTAAGGACAAAGGCGAGCAAAAGGAACAGAGAATTAAAAGTAATAGGAAGGCCTATTTACTTCTCGTAACTGTGAGCTTTACAAAGCAATATAAGAGAGCTTTGATTTATTCTATAACTGTATTCAGATTACATAAAGCTTTGACGGAAGGTAGGTCGAAGATTTGCACCTTCGTTAAGAACAAGATAAAAATTACATTGAGATTACTAAACAGTGGGATACACTATTTTTAAAACTTACTTTTAGGGTAGCAGTATACGCGAATTTCTAAACAGATTCGATTGAAAAAGTTTCGCAGTACGGATTAAATTGTGAAATAGGTATTAAACATTTTATTTTACATTCATTTATAGCTATTTATAACATTATTCTATCTTACTACAAAAAATGTAGATAGTTGATACAAAAATGTCAGACTTATATTAGGGAGCATACCTTTAGCATGAGGAAGGGTTAAAGGGAAAGAGGGCGCCATACATAGAGTCCTGTAGAGTAATAAGCTTTATGTTTTTCCTTTAAATAACAACACAAAAACTATAGCACTGGAACTAAATCTACTTTACTACAGCTGTTATATATACATATTGCACAAATTTGTAAAAATCTTTTCAGCTAACTAGAATAAAAATGAAGAAAATGGATAGGCAACCTTTGATAATTTTTTATAAAACAATAAAAGAAAGTTCTGGCAAAAGAAAAGTAGATTAGACCGTATCCACATGGATGAGGAACATAGAAAGATCCTTTTAACCTTACTACAGAATGATTTTCCGAATATGTTGGTTACATTTTGCAAATAATACAAAGTGGATTAAAAATTACACAAAATAGGTAGAATAAGTAAGTGTAATTATAAGTAGAGCCCCATAAGACTCCCATTGTAACTTTTACCAATAAGAAAATGGATGTACACATTGATGTTAATAAATTATGACCTATATGTGCCTGAAAGTAAATTAAAACAGTGTACCACAAAAATAGCTTTGTTTAATATAAAGAAATAATAATACTGTAGTAGTCAATAGTCTCCTTGACTGTACAATCAGTCTGGTTTGCGGTCCATAAGTACATTTTATGTATGTTTAATCCTAGTGCTTAATACTATATATTAAATTGTCATAAAGAGTAATACTCCAATAAGCATTCTCTATCAACTACATACGTCGGTTTTGTAGTTTTGCTATACAATATTTATATGCAACAAGTTGTTAAACCTTTTAAGTTTTCTGGATTTTTCTTCTTCATCAAACAATGCGGCTGCAAGTTCATTCTGGTGTACCAGGATTTTATCTTTGTATATAATACTGATTTTGGTGATTTTTTTACTTATTGTTAGATCAGCGTGTAAATAATAAGTTCATGTTTAAAATTAACTTATTTTTTAATTGGACATTAAAAATGGATGATAAGAATAACAGGCAAATCTCTAACCAACAATGGGACAATCTGTAAATATATAGATTAATCCAAAACTGCAAAGTACTAGTATAGATGTTTTAAAGGCCCTACTAAGTATTAGCAAAGATTATATTAGAAATCATGTTACTAATTAGCAATCCAGGCAATGGACTTATGCACCATCAGCTCCAAGATTGTGTAAAACTACAGGCAACTATTAAAAACTTAAAAAAATAGGACATAGTCACTTTTTTTTAATCCATGATAATATAGAAATGAACTTGGCAATGAAACATCAAGTTTTCCATTAGTGAAGCAATTGTGGAATCTATAACACAATTCGATAGGCTCTTTGGTCCAAAATCACCAGGTTTGAGATAATCCAAAGCTCTAGTTGGCGAATTTGCTAAAGGAGGTATCTTGAACTGCAAAATAAATAATAGCCTTAAAAGAACTGCAACGCACGAACACACAATCAAGAATGGAACAGTGGTTCATGAAAAATACATTTTTTGATAACAGCACAACCGTAAATGATATAACTAAATTCGAACAAATTTCCAACCTTATTTTAAAAATATAGACAATAAGAAAACACAATAGTCTTTAGGGCAACCTGTATAGGTCCATCTATTTATTCTTCATTATAAAATGACTTTACCCTTGAATTTATCAAATATTTTATTATCAAAATATTCTTTTAAATGTTGCCATGGGTTTTAAGAGATTCAAGAATTACAGCCACACTTATCTTTCAATGCTTGTCTTAGAGCTTTTAAGCTAGATAAAATATTTTGGTTGTTAATGATTAATTGTTAAATATAGCATCGTCAGTTTAATCTTGAAATTTAATCTACAGTCTGCTTTGTTTTATGGGTAGTAATTTTCTGGAATGATGTTATTTCTAACTTAAACACCCCAAATAAAATGTTTCACTTAATAGTAATCAAGTGAATAAGGGTGATAAACCTTCTAACCAAGACTTTTACGTTGCACTCAAATTTCCTTCTATACGATCAGTGGGTTGGACCAAAAATAGGCACATAGTTATAAAAAATACCCATTTTATATACACAGGAAAACGTTTATGTCCTCTACACTCTAAGCATGTATGGCAGTAGCTCTTTAATATTTCGCGCAGTTAACACATTTCACGAACAGTATAATATTAGCTTGCTTTGAACCTTGCCTTCGGAATAACATTTGGAACTTTTGATAAATAAAGAAATCCAAAATTAAATCAGAAACCTAAGGCCCAATGAAATGGTATTTTCTGCCCCATTTATTTTTTCGTCCAGGTGTTCTCTTGCGAAAACCTTCAAACGCTGCAATGCTTTATTTTGCTTAAACAAAAAATAATTACTTCCAAGATTGGTCAAAATTTAATTATTTTTTAAATAAATTCCATATTTTTTTTTATTTGAAAGCTTCCTATATTACAAATTTAACCGTAAAATTTGCGTTTGTGGGGCGGCCGAGTAAAAAGAAAATAATTTAAATTAATCAAGTAGCGAAATCGCCACACTCGTTAATGGTAACTTCAAAAATGAAAATTATTTTAGTGTCTAATTTTTCTGAGTATTTTTGTTAGCCAAATAAGTATACAAAAAGCTATGCAATATTAGTATACAGAGAAAATGTAAAAATATCAATATAGTGATTACACATGCACTGCTACAGAGGAATAGTTGCTGACGCAGATCGAAACTGGAACAAATAAAACCAAAGAGAGGCATTATGCAGCCGCGAAAGACACGAAAATACAGCAACAGCAAACTTAACTATGAAATAATTGTATAAGAACACAATTTTAAGCAAGAACTTAGAGATAAACGGAAACAAAATATTAATTAACAATGGAATAAGATAGAATAGGTAGTCTTAACAATCCAGAGAAAGGGAATGCTGACAGAAATGGGGAATGGGGTGATGTTAAAAAACAACTCAAGAAAATTAATAAAATATGAAGATACCACTAGGAAAACCAAGCCGTTCTGTATCTAAAGAATTTAAAGCTTCTATCAAAAAATAGCAAAAAATGCCTAATTTTGAGAAAACAAGAAAGTAAAGCTGGGTGGAAATAGTTAAAAAATCTGGAAAGATGGACTTCCGTTTTAAAGAAAAATATAAAATGACAATAACAGTAAAAATGAGACTTACGAATAGAAAAAAATTAAGAATGGTATATGTATATTCAAAAGAAGCCATACAAGTGCTCTGGAGAAGAAACCGATGTTAAAGTGATGTTAATAGTCATAAGAAAGAATAAGAACTACAAATGCGCTAGAAAGAACGAAATAATAGATGAATTGATAAAAACACATGCAGATAGAGAGAACTTCATAACAATAATTTATGACCTAGTATGAAAGGTACGGCGTATAAAGATAATACCAGAATTATAGTCCGATGTAAAAATAAAACATAAAACTAAGAAAATTATGGAAGGGTGGGGCACGAATTACTTTGCAATATTTTAACATATATATTAAAAATAGACTGAATGAGGCAATTGAAAGAGCTCTTGGCGGGTGTCAATGTAGATTCAAGAAGAATAGATCGATCACTGATTAGATTTACATTAGTAGAATTATTAGTTTTACTTAAAGCCGTTTAAGTAAATTTATGACTCAGTAATTCAGAACAAATTATATATAGCTATGGAAAAGTTGGAAATACCAGCTAAATTAATTTTTTTAACCAAAATAATATGTAAAGGTGCTTAATGTGAAATTAAAATTGAGCGAAATATGTTACAAATGTCTACGGTTAATTGAGGTAGCCGACTGAATTCTAAAGAAAGTACTACGATATATCCAAATTTACACGAAAAGGTACAATATACGATTACAAACATCGACATATTACTTATGTTAACAATTTTGTACTCACCATAAGAACAAAAAGAACTACGAGAAGCTCTAGGAAAACTAGCAAAAACAGTAAGAGTGTAGACTATCATTCAACGAAGGAAAAACTAAATATTTGAGAATTAGCAATAATAATAAAAGAGGGTAATATAAGAGTATTTAAAAAAAGAGTTGCTATCCTACTTCCTAGGCGTAAAGAGATGGTAATTCCGCCCAACGTATGAAAGTGTACGTGTAGTTACTTATTACGTTGGACAAATGCTAGGTAATTGATCTGTGTATAGCAATTTATTCATTTAAATTGCAAATAAGTCAATGTATTAAGGTGATGTACTCTTTCCAGCAGAAAATACTACCAGCGTAAAATTAATTTTATTTGCAGTTGAGTACTTCTTGTAACAACAATTACTTCTTAAATATTAGAGTTAAAATTGCTGATAAAAAAAGTTAAAATAGTCTTAGAGCTGACGAGACATCTCAGCGATAAGAACAAGTTAAATGCTCTAACTAAACAACTACCCAGACTAAAATGATTGGAAAAATAAAATTTTTAACGAAAATCTCTCTCTACGTGATTACACTTTCCGAAAGACAACCAGAAAACTAAAACGCCTCCCGACTTTTTATCAATAAAACTAAAGGAACCTGGTCCCCCAGCAATGAAGAAGAAACAAAATGACTTAGTAAACATCATAGACTCTTTGGATTCTTTACTACAAATATACTTAGTCATTAAGCTTTATTCCTCAATAAAATTCAAATTGAAATTAAGTATTTGAATACCAACAAAACAACCCACCACGACCTAATACAGCTCATCAGGAACGGGATATCCACTTTAATGCATAACTTTAAATCTATTACAAATCCAACATTACCTTATACAAGGCTTGTATCAGAGATTTGAATTTGAAAATCCGGAAAACCAGCTAACAAAATAATTTCTAACTTATGAAGAAAGTAACACCAAAAATACTACAACCCACACTGAAAGAAAATGAGATAATTCCATAATTCCACAACATCAATTTAGCTTCTGTAAGAAGCGTCCTACTTTCCAACAAATTTATTTTAAAGAGAAGTACATTCAGCTATTCTCCTAGTATAAGTGAGACATTTGACAGAATATGGCATCTCGGTCTTTTACATAAAATGAAAAAGGATCTTCCACACCAGTATTTTCCATAATTCAAATCATAGCTGAAACAATAACTTTTCCAAACAAAAATTTAAAACATCTATGACATTAAAGCTGAAACACCCCAGGGCAGCGTTTTGGACGCGTGCTGCATTAGATGTATGCTTCAGATCTTCCGTGTCAAAAAAACACATTAATAGCCATCTTTGCTAGCGATACGGTTAGGCTGTGCTTCATACTCATCCAGAATAGGCAACAAAAACGTACAACTGGCTCTAAAGATGGTTTATTAAAGTTAATAGAAATAAATTCGCTGCAATTTCTTTTATATTAAGACAAGTTAATCCTACTTCAGTTGATTTGAATGGCATCTCCATAAGAGAAAAATTAAAGTTAAGTATCTTCACAAAATATTTGAAAAAATTACACAACAACTAAGAGAAAAAAAAATGCTTTGGATATTAGAACATAAATTACAATTATTGTTAGGTAACAAAGTGCTTCTATATAAAACAAAATTAGTACCCGTCTGGTCGTACGGACTGCGCAAAATCCTCAAATATCAAAATACTTTAATGCTTCCAAAGCAAAACTCTTCAGTACATCAAGAATCGTACACTTCACAACGAACTTAAGATTCTTTGAGTTAAAGATATGATTAAAACTCACTTATCAACAAATTTATTCAATAACAACAATTCTTTCTCTAAATAAAGGCCATTATCCTCTACGACTGATCTGCAAAAATCCGGATCTGGCCAAAATATCACTCCGCCGGCTTTGAATCAAAATAGTCCTGATGCAGTCCTTTACCTTCATCAAAAGGCTCAAACCAACGACCGCGCAAGAAGTGTTCCAGTGAGCGAAAGAGGCCATAATCGAATAAAGCACCGTCTGAATCGTAGGCGGCTAGTGGAAGAACTTCGATGCCGTCCAGCTTTTCGAATTTCTTTTGGTATTCTTGGCTTTATGCGGCTTGGAATTGTCCTGTTAAAACAAAGCGTGCTTTCCCCGAACTAATATCGAGTGCTTCTTTTTCAGCTTGTCGTAAACACGGTGCAGCTGCTGACAGTAGAGCTTGGCTTTGATATCGCGACCATTCGGAACAAGTTTAAAGTGTGGTTCAGCATCCAAAACGATTTGCAGATCTTCGTCATCCAACATAAATGGTCGACCAAAACATGGCTGACTTTTATGATTGAGATCGCTACAATTAGACGTTTTACATCAACTTGCTACAATGCTAACGTATCAGGATTTGAAGTTCAGCTTTGTCTATAATGTAAGAATTAGTTAACTGAGATTTTATAAATACAAAACAATAGAAAAATTGCGTAAACATTATAACAGAACTTTCTTCTCAACCTGTTATATGAACGGAATAAATGTACACATCAATGCGTTAGTGACTAATGTGCGCAGCAACAAAGTTCTCATGAGAGACGGTTAAATAGAACTTCAAAAAAATTCGAATTAATTAAACAACAGCAATCTATCAGGCCTGTGCGGGGTTGCTAGTCCCCCATCAGGCACCTTCCCAGGTGGCGGATAGGGGAAAGCCTCCCAGATATGGGTGGTACCGAGGAAATGAAATACTCGGGGCGGACCAAAACTAGCAAAGCAGCGTCTGACTTCAGAGAAGCGGCTGCAAACAGCGCCTGTTTTCCCAGGTTAGGGACGGCTGATACCAAAATCGTCCAACCCGCCTAGTCAGCATGGAAGATAATGACTATTACCCCCTTAAAAAGGGGAGACCTATGTCCAACAATGGATAGAACAAGGTTGAAGAAGAATCTATCAGGAGGGCAACGCTGGGTTGTAACTCCTCACTTATCACTTTTGGGATATATGTATATATAATATGTAATATCAACACATTTACTTATTATTCAGGCAAGATTAGTCGTAGATATGCAATTTAAATAAAAAAGAAGAAGCAGATGTTTTCAAAAGTAGGTGAATTTTGTTATCCAGGTGTGACAATTCTAAACAGAGAAAGTGACAGTACAGAAATAGGTGAGCAATTGATGAAAGGGTACATGAGAACGTGATTATTTTTTATGTAAATAGTGCGATACATAAAAGACATTATAGTGACATACAAGTATTATTAAGGGTTTTAAACAAATGTGATAAGGAAAAACTAGAAAGATTAGTTAGAAAATTTTTGAGAAGTGTCTTTAACGAAAGAACACCAAATGCGAAAACAATGCGACGATATGAAAATGCAGGTAGTAAAATCTCACAGAATACAGTGTCTATGAGATGTGGAAAGGTTGTGCGAGCATTAATGTTGAAACAATGTGTGAAAGGAGAAAAAATATAAAGGCCAAAGAGCATTTCCATGAACTTGGAAAGAGACGAGAAAAAGCTATAACAAAACAAGCCTTAAGAGTGCAATGCCTGTAGTGTTTAATTATTGCTATTATTCTAAAAATATATACGATGCGTTTAGGAAAGGGTAAAGAATAATAACTCTATTTCACTTCTCTCGTAAATTTGTCTTACAAGGTGCGTACAAGTTCTAAGGTGTCCAAATTTCTTTCTCGAGAAGGAATTGCCCAAGAAAATCGAAAATTCTATTACTTCTGGACATAATTTTCACCTAGACATACATATTTTTTACAAAGTTGTCGTTATAACTTCTTGTCTGTTTAGGACACTTCTTTAGGGGTGTGTTTTTCCCACTAGAAAATCGCTGATGCAACAGCGGCGCGATTAGAACATGAGTGATCACAGATAGTGTTCTTCATGAACGGAAATTTATGACGGTATTACGTGTCAGTATCTCTTAAAACATTGCCACTCGCACAGCCTTGTGTTCGTCGGTCAGCATTTCTGGGACCCACCTTCAAATAAACTTTCCGCATTTTCAGGTCAACTTGCAAAATGAACTCCACAAATCCTACGAAAATGCCAAGTTTAGAGCCGATATCACGCACAACATCTTGCTTCACTCGCGCGACCATGGTTTTAGTCCGGCTGGTTTGTGACCAAGGCTGCTTCGGTTCATTGTCGCACAACTCTTGATCTGCTTTAACCTTTCGCACCACGAACGCACACTGCAATGGCGGTAATTCGACCCGTGTGCATTGTATGGTGTTGCCATCTATATTACAAATTCAGAAATATTTCCCGCGTCTTTTAAAATTAACCGCGTCTTTCTACTTACTCTCACTGCTGAGGGAAAAAGGCACATCTAGAGAAACGCGACTTTACAGTTGAATTTGTAATTCAAAAAAATATTTTAATTTAAAAATAGTATAAGATACACCATTAAATAGCATGCTTTAGCTCTTAAAAATAGATCTCCATATTCTGAAACTGCTCAAATTTTTATTCAAAGCTTTTTTGTAAAGTTGTTAGAAGACGTCAGATTGACACGTTACGTATTTTTTACATACACTTCAGCTCAGATAAAAAAGAACTTTTGCACACAAGCTCTTTGATGCAAATGTATAGAGTACATATGCAAAGCATAATATGCGTATCTGCAAACGAGCCGACTTCCTTTCAGTTTTTCATGCAGCCATTTGCGCCCGCGTGTCACCGACAGTCGCTGAAAGTCTGATTTAAAACTCATGAAAATTGAATTTGCTGCCAAATGCCGCGACTATTTCTGCTGCGGCAATTTCAAACATAAATCTGCACCTGCACTTATTAATCTCGCACACATTGGCACCGAAACGCTTATAAATTATGCATCAGATGATAGAAAAGTAGGGTCGCCTTAACTTGCAATGGCAGAGTGAACGAAAACCTCGCTAATTCTGCAGCGGGCAAGGCTTGTACAACATTCGTCAACGTAAATACTGAGATAATTGCAGCGACATTAATGTATTTGAGTTTACTGTAGGATCCATTTTCATGCGGTCCAAATGTATGCATTATTGCACATTATATAATTTAGTAAATGAATAACAGTCATGTCTTTTAATGTTTTATTTAAATATGCACAATTAATGCAAGAATATAAAAAGCTTATTTATCTTTGTTACTTAATTAATAAGAAATATCGGTAGTAACATTAATAATACCCATTATTTCCTAACGATACACAAGAAAATTAGGTTTTTGCTCCATTTTTTCTATCAACCACCTATCCAAGCTGCATCACGATTTTTTCTTTGTTTCACGTTCTACAGTTCTTCTCCGCGTTTCTTCTTTACCCGGATTTTCTGCGCACTTTTAATTTTTCTTTTTTCAAAATATGATCTAACTATTCATATTTTCTTCTTCTGATTTTCTCATTCACATAATTCATTCCCGATTATTTCCACAGCTCCTTATTTGATTTTGTTTGATCTTTTAACAACCAACTTTTTAAAATTGACTTAGCTTCCTATTAATGAAGGTTTGTAACTTATGCTGTACATTTCAGAAACATACAATGAAACTGCTTCTACTGTAGCGTTAAACACATTTGCTTTATTTTTAATTGAAATTTTATTTGTATTTCAAACACTGGACAGTTTCAAACAGTTGCTTCATACTTAATTTATTCTAGCCACAACGTCTTTTAATCTTCTCGTTGTTTTAGACCATAATTGCAAACCATTTATAGATAATTAGGCTTGGTGCTTCAATATTTATGCAAATAGCCCTAGTCTTCTTAGTGTTTATTTTAAATCCTACTTTTTGTTTTCACTTTTATTGCATTGGCCTTCTCTTGTGTGTGCTTTGCATTATGTTATTATATGCAAGTGCTAAATCGTACGAGATTTCTTAAAAGCCCAATTGAATTTCTCTATTATAGTTTATCAGAGCACTGCCTTGCAATTAGAAATAGGGTACGATATGTACACACTAGTTAAAAGTTTTATTATATATATAGTTTGTGGGTGTTTATAATTCTTAAATATAACAAAACCCAAACTTTATACAAATAATAGTACAATATTTTTATTTCGAAATAAATATAACAAAAAATTAATAATATGAAAAGTCCACAAATTTTGGGAAAAGTTTTATCTCTATGCTGATTTTTATATGTAAAGCCATAGGTCACGGTTAAAAATCATTTAGCTTGTGATTTTCTTTTCTTCTTCTTCAAGTGCCTTGACCGTTATTGATCGTTGGCGATTATGTTGGCCACCATATTTGCTATTTTTATTTAGTCCACCGCTGCTCTAAAAGGTTGCACTGTGGATTGCCCGTACCACTGTCTCAGATTTTTTAACCATGAGGTTCTTCGTCTACCAGGGCCTCTTTTGCTGTCTATTTTCCCTTGTATTATGAGATGTAGTATACCATATTTTTCTTGGTGTCTCATAATATGAGCAAAATATTCCAGTTTTTTTCTTCACAGTTTTAACGACCTCCATTTCTTTATTGATTCTTCTTAATACTTCATCGTTTGTGATCCTATCTACCCATAGAATTCTAAGCAGTCTTCGATAAACCCACATCTCAAAGGCTTTTAGCCGTTTAAGTAATACTTCTGTTAATGTCTAGCTTTCTGCTCCATAATACAGTACTGTAAAAACATATGTTCTCACCATTCGGATTCGAAGGGTCAGGTTTATATCGTGACTACAAAGGGTTTTCTTCATACGCAGAAATACAGCTCGGGCACATTCAATGCGTCTTTTTACCTCTATAGAGGGATCCCATTCTTTGTTGATGTTGCATCCCAGGTATATTGCTTTTTCTACTTTTTCTAACTGTACTCCGTTTATTTGAATGTCGTTGTTCTGCAGTAATTTGTTCTTACTTATTATCATATATTTTAAGCCGTATTCTGTGCAGGTTCTGGCGACCCTATCCATAAGTGTCTGCAAATCTTCATTGCTACTTGCGGTAATCAAAGTGTCATCGGCATATCTAATATTATTTATCGTCTTCCCATTTACTATGATTCCCTCTTTCACATCAATTGAAGAGAAAGGAGGAGGGACAGTATTCCTTGATGTACGCCACTTTTTATGTTTATTGTTTCAGTTAGGTTGTCCTACTCTAACTGACGCTGTTTGGTGCCAGTATAGGTTACCAATTATTCGCAAGTTTTGTCATCGATTCCTGTTGTCTTGAGAATTTGGGTCAGTTTATCGTGTCGTACCTTGTCAAAGGCCTTTTCTAAATCGATTAAGCAATATGCACATCACAGTTGACATCTCTGCAACGTTGTATTAGACTTGAACTGCAAAAAAGCTTCCGTGTCCCCAGCCCACTTCGAAATGAATTGAGATCCACTTAATTTTCTTCTATATTTTGATATATTCTGGCATGGATGACGCGTAAAATATTTTAGAAGGTGACTCATTAAACTTATGGTACGATAGTCTTTACATTTAGTAGCTCTATTTTTCTTTGGGGTTGTAATAAAAGTAGATTCCCTTCCTTTGGCAATGTTCCTGTGTTGTATATTTTATTGAATAAGTTTGTTAACATTGTCAGTCCTATGTTCCCAAGCATTTTAGCACTTCACTTTTAGTCCATCCGGTTTAGGTGCTTTGGCATTCTTTGCACTTTTATTGTCTTTCCATTCGTCTTTTGTAATATTTGGTCCAGTTCTTATATCGTTCATATTGAATTCTGTATCTCCATCATCGCTAAATAATTCTGAGATGTATTTTTTCCACAGTTCTAATTTTTGACATTCTTCTGTTATAAGCGTTCCTTCATCATTTTCTAGGGCTCTAGTGTTCATATTTATTTTGAGTCCTGATACCTCTTTTAGTTTTTTATGAAGATTAAACATGTCATGTTTTCTATCGTATTCTTCTATTTCTGAACATTGTTGAAACATTCTGCTTTTGCCGGTCTTATTTTCCTTCTAATTTCTTTGTGGATTCTGTTGTAGTCTATTTGATTTCGATTTTTGTGTTTCCTTCTCTCGTCCATGAGATCTAAAATCTCTTCTGTCATCCATCCTTT
The DNA here is from genome assembly GCA_036346155.1 of Sinelater perroti. NCBI lineage: Eukaryota > Metazoa > Arthropoda > Insecta > Coleoptera > Elateridae > Sinelater > Sinelater perroti. The sequence continues at coordinate 17,419,777 of JARFIY010000189.1, forward strand.
TTTCTTACCATGTCTCTCTTCTTTGAATATTGTTTCTTGTATGTTAAGGGTTATACCTTTTAACCACTTCACCTGTGTTTCCTCTTGTTCGTTTTGATTGTTGAGTTTATTCTCTATTTGTTGTGTAGCGTTTCTACATAGTTCTGGGTCTTTTAGTTTTTCTCTGTTCAACCTTGTTAGTCTTTTAGGCTTAATCTGAATTTTCTTGTGCCTTTCCAAAATGTTTAATATTAAATGGATGAAAAAGCAAATGTTTCGTAATTTTTTGATACTAAACGATAGCTGTAAGAAATGCATTAACTTCACACAAATATATCCTATGGCCATGGGTCTTTCCAGATACCTCAAATGTATTATGTCAAAAAAAATAAGTGAATTTATATTTACTTATTTTATTTTTTAAGTTAGATCTCTATCTTTGGTTTTGGTGCTAATTTTTTTAATATTTTTTTGAACTGTTTCCAAAGCTTTGTGTCACTTTGACGGTATAATAAAATTTTTATTGAAGTATGTAAATGCAAAATATATGAATTTCGAAATATAATTTCCGCTCTTTTCCAAAAAAAAGTAATAACAAGAGATAGTTGGAAATATCCCTACACAATTTTTAAACACGAAAGGTGCAATTCATCGGTTGTGTGGGTAAATAGTTATTTTTTAGAGCTGCAGATAAGAGCAGGAGGCCAAGTAACGTTTTCAGTTTCCTCATTGTTGTGTTGTCGACTCTTTTAATATGTCTGGCATACTTCAATCTCTTAGTATTTGTCTCAGCGTTAATATAGACAAATATTTGATCTCATCTCCGATATATATATATATATATATATATATATATATATATATATATATATATATATATATATATATATATATATAAAAAGGATCTTCACAGCTGACGCTGTCTTCCTTCACTCAACCGTTTCTTCCACTCCTTCTTGTCTTCCCAATCTCCGTCTGCTAGCCCTCTTCTTTCCATGGCTTCGTCCACCTCATCTCTGAAAGATCTTCGGGGTCTTCCTCTCTTTCGTTTTCCTGGAGGACTCCACTCTGTTATTTTCTTTATCCATCGATTATTGTCCGTCCTTCTAACATGGCCGTACCATATTAATTTCTTTTCCTCGATGTAAGTCAGTGTGTCTTTTCTACATTCATTCTCCTCTCTATTTCTGTATTTCTAATTCTGTCCAGTCGTGTCACCTGGCAGCACCTTCTCCAAAATTCCATTTCTGTGGCTTTTATTTTCCTCTATTTTTCTTATTAATTATCCAGTTTTCTGCCCCATATGTCATAATACTTGATAATTGTGTTATATATTCTGTGTTTTGTATTTTTGTAATGTGTGTGTTCCATAGAATGGGATGTAGTTGTCTGATACTTATTCTAGTTTGTCCTAACCTGTTCTTTATTTCTTCTTCTGTAGATGTATTTTTGATATAGTAAAGCCTAGGTATTTGAACTTATTTTTCCCTCTTATTTCTACATTGTCGTCTATTTCTAAGTTTTTTACCTCTTCTTCTGTAATCGCTAAATATTCTGTCTTGTCGAAGTTTATTTCCTTAGTGTACTCGTCTTTTAGTTTTCGTAGCATATAACTCAGGTCCTCTTCATCTTGGGCTATTATCACTTGATCATCTGCGTAGCTTAGTGTATAAAGATGTTCATTGCGCACTGGTATCCCCATTCCTCACATTTCCTTTCCAATTCTTTAAGGTATCTTCTAAGAATATCTTGAATAGGGTTGGAGATGTGCAGCATCCTTGTAGGAGCCCTTTTGTTGTCTTAAAGTAATTACTGATCGTCTGCCCCACTTTCACTGCCACTTGGTTGTTTCCATAAAGTTGCTGTATTGCCCTGATTAGACTTTTGTTGATCCCTATATTACTCATCGCTTCCCACAGTTTTTTTCTGGGAACCGAGTCGTACGCTTTTCTGAGGTCTATGAAGGCCAAGTGAATGTCCCTGTTTTTCGCTCTTTTCTTCGCTATAAGTTGTTGGATAGTATATATGTTGTCTATACAGGATTTTCCGGCTGTGAATCCTGTTTGGTCTTCTATTTTGTTTTTTACTATTTTTGCATAAATTCTTCCCATTAGAGAGATCACACTAATGCCTCTATAGTTGTCACATATTCTGCGATTACCTTTTAAATATCGACGTTATATACGCTTTTGTCCATTCATTCGTTAGTACATCCCATTTAGTGCTTTACGAAACATATGTTGCATCATGCGTAGTAATTTCGGTTCCATACTTTACCATTTCGGGTACTATTCCTCCCGGTCCTCCTGATTTTCTATTTTTTAATGATTGTGTGGCCTTTTTGACTTCTCCAATTGTTATTTCTACTTCTTCGTGTTCTATTTGGTCATTTTGTTTATTTTCTATCGTTTGTCTTTTAAACTCTTCTCTATTTTCTGTTAGCAGATCCTGGTGTATTGCTCCCATTTTTCTTGTTGTATGAACGGTATGTATGCCTTTTCTTTTGAATTTTTCTTAACGTTTTTAGTATGATTCCTCTTTCACATCAATTGAAGAGGAGAGGTGACAGTATCCATCCTTGATGTACGCCACTTTTTATGTTTATTGTTTCAGCTAGTTGTCCTACTCTAACTGACGCTGTTTGGTGCCAGTATAGGTTACCAATTATTCGCAAGTCTTTGTCATCGATTCCTGTTGTCTTGAGAATTTGGGTCAGTTTATCGTGTCGTACCTTGTCAAAGGCCTTTTCTAAATCGATTAAGCATATATGCACATCACAGTTGACATCTCTGCAACGTTGTATTAGCACTTGAACTGCAAAGAAAGCTTCCCGTGTCCCCAGCCCACTTCGAAATCCGAATTGAGATCCACTTATATTTTCTTCTATATTTTGATATATTCTGGCATGGATGACGCGTAAAAATATTTTTAGAAGGTGACTCATTAAACTTATGGTACGATAGTCTTTACATTTAGTAGCTCTATTTTTCTTTGGGGTTGTAATAAAAGTAGATTCTAAGCATTCCTTTGGCAATGTTCCTGTGTTGTATATTTTATTGAATAAGTTTGTTAACATTGTCAGTCCTATGTTCCCAAGCATTTTTAGCACTTCACTTGTTAGTCCATCCGGTTTAGGTGCTTTGGCATTCTTTGCAACTTTTATTGTTCTTTCCACTTCGTCTTTTGTAATATTTGGTCCAGTTCTTATATCGTTCATATTGAATTCTGTATCTCCATCATCGCTAAATAATTCTGAGATGTATTTTTTTCACAGTTCTAATTTTTGACATTCTTCTGTTATAAGCGTTCCTTCATCATTTTCTAGGGCTCTAGTGTTCATATTTATTTTGAGTCCTGATACCTCTTTTAGTTTTTTATGAAGATTAAACATGTCATGTTTTCTACCGTATTCTTCTATTTCTAAACATTGTTTGTTGAACCATTCTGCTTTTGCCTGTCTTATTTTCCTTCTAATTTCTTTGTGGATTCTGTTGTAGTCTATTTAATTTCGATTTTTGTGTTTCCTTCTCTCGTCCATGAGATCTAAAATCTCTTCTGTCATCCATCCTTTTTCTTACCATGTCTCTCTTCTTTAAATATTGTTTCTTGTATGTTAAGGGTTACATCTTTTAACCATTTCACCTGTGTTTCCTCTTGTTCGTTTTGATTGTTGAGTTTATTCTCTATTTGTTGTGTAGCGTTTATACATAGTTCTGGGTTTTTCTCTGTTCAACCTTGTTAGTCTTTTAGGCTTAATCTGAATTTTCTTGTGCCTTTCCATAATTTTTAATATTAAATGGATGAAAAAGCAAATGTTTCGTAATTTTTTGCTACTAAACGATAGCTGTAAGAAATGCATTAACTTCACACAAATATATCCTATGGCTATAGGTCTTTCCAGATACCTCAAATGTATTATGTCAAAAAAAATAAGTGAATTTATATTTACTTATTTTTTTTTTTATGTTAGATCTTTATCTTTGGTTTTGGTGCTAATTTTTTTAATATTTTTTTGAACTGTTTCCAAAGCTTTGTGTCACTTTGACGGTATAATAAAATTTTTATTGAAGTATGTAAATGCAAAATATATGAATTTCGAAATATAATTTCAGCTCTTTTTCAAAAAAAAAGTAATAACAAGAGATAGTTGGAAATATTCGTACACAATTTTTAAACACGAAAGGTGCAATTCATCGGTTGTGTGGGTAAATAGTTATTTTTTAGAGCTGCAGATAAGAGCAGGAGGCCAAGTAACGTTTTCAGTTTCCTCATTGTTGTGTTGTCGACTCTTTTAATATGTCTGGCATACTTCAATCTCTTAGTATTTGTCTCAGCGTTAATATAGACAAATATTTGATCTCATCTCTGATAAAAATAAAAATATATAAACTAAATTCATAACAAATTTGGCTTTATCCTGTAGATATTTTGTAATATAAACAGCATTCTCTTCGTGTTCTAGGATTAGTTGACCATTTTGAACTTTTCCTCGAAGAAGAACGGCCTGGAAATATAATTGTTGTGTAATTATTGAAAGTATGTCAGATTTTATACTGATTCTGCATTTTATCTGCCTATTCAAGCTGGTTTTTCTTGTACGTCGTACAGGATCCAGTTTTTATTTACTGGATTAAAAAAAAAGATTTTTATTGTTACCTCCAAACAAATAAATGTCCGCAAAGATGCGGTTGAACTTAATGTTGTCTGTAAAAGAGTGTGGCATCCATATTCCTTTTTAAATGACTAAAGTCAGATGCATCGTTAATATCTCTATTCCCACAATCTCCTTAATTGTGATCTTTAGGTTGTTTTCAACTAAGGCAAACACAACGTCACAGTTAAACTAAAATCACTATTTTACATTTTTTTAGGATCAGATATGTGGTTCACACAAGAAGTCGAAATGCTGCGCTCTATGGATCCAGTGCCCATTTTTTTCCAAATTTGTTATAACAAGCAACATCAATAACGTGACTTTTGTTCTCTTTTTTGCCGCGTATATAGCACAACTATAAAATATGCGCACCAGCACCATCATGCACCTATAGAAATTGGCCACAAACTAATCAGCCATTAACGCATTAATATCATTAGAGTCGTTATCTAAATTCGTTTAGTCCACTATAATTAGATCTACGATAATAATTTTAAAATTAATGTTTAACTAAGTTATCTCTGGGTAGTTATCGGATATATTCATTTGCTGGGTATATTACTGTGACTTTAATTATTGCTATTACTTTATTGTTCTTTAGATAACTTTTGATTATTTGTCATTCTATGCTGCTCTTATCTTTATTTTTAAATGTTGCTTGGTCTTTTCACTAATTGTCTAAATGATCATCTAATTATAAAAAAACTTAAATGTCAGTTCATGTGTGCAAGTAAAGAGTTTTTGAAATTAATCTACAATAAAAAAATAAAAATTAGTTACTGATGAAGCTATTATTGTGATTTTATGAAGGAACATATAAAATTACGATTAACTCTACACATTTTCAGCAAGCAACAGGTTTCAGTAAAAAAATAAGTAAACAGTTTTTGACAAGCTAACAGGAGTGGTTGGGTTTTTGTCCATTACAAGTTTTTGCTGATATTGAACTATTGTGTAACGTGCCTACATTATGTGGTTGAATCAAATATAAACCGTAATTCTTCTGAGCGTTGTAAGTAAGGATGCCTAAAAAGGATTCTTTAGTCAACAATATCAAAGCGTTATAAGAATGTTCGGAATTTTGGGATAGTTTAAGAAACTATTCGCGAAAAACCCTTAAAAAGACTCACTTGTACGCATGGATTAAATAAGTGTGGGAGGAAAAGAAACAGTTGAAAATTAAGATCGTTGGCACCCCTCAAAAACCAGCATAGTTAAAAAGAATGTCTGAATTTTCAATTAAGTGTTGCTAAAATTATTTCTGCGAACTTTTAGGCAAAACTAAACTCGCATATAGTCGAGAAATATAAAAACTTACAGTACAAGACGCCAGGCTTCTTATGTTTGACCAAGCTGAATACAAAATTGAGTATTTCTTCTAAACTACACTGGGACACTATAGTCTGGGGGTATTTCCTTGCGAGGGTCATTTATTTGCACCACTAGAAAGAGCATTAAGGAAACAGACTTTACAACAATGTTACTGTGAAAACATATAATATAAAAAATAACTTTGTATGTATACTTGTATTTCTTAAATGCTTTAATCAACTTAAAAAATAATTCTACTTTATATTCCATCCCAGTAGTAAGCTGAAAATGTTATTAGTGAAAGAACAAGTAAAACTAAAGACTCCTAAAAGAAGTAAAAATGTCGTTATTTTCATATAAATTAGCACTTCTGAGGACCAGTTCATCCCTTTACTTTTTGTATTTGTACTTGTGAGAATAAAACAGAATCCACTAGAGCTTGTAAAAGTCAAACGAGTGTAACAAATTTGTGTGATTAAACAAAACCTGTTTTGTTGATTGTAAGTAGACATTTTATTTGCAGATCCCTTAAAGTGATTTTGTTATCGAAATATATATTGCAATTACCTGCTTAGCTTACCTCTATATATATTATCTAAAATGCAACAATTCGACAAGACGATAATAGTTTTATTCAACACACTATTTGTAGAATCGACTCGCGATCTGATGAGTAAAACATTTTTGTCTGCTTCTGAAAGATATGGCTATCCATATATCAAAAACAAAAACCAGTAACTTTAAAAACTGCAAACGGTATTATGTAACAATAATGTTTTAAATAATGTAAAATGTTTATCTTTTTAACAAGAACTTCTCTTAATATCATTCTATATTTCCTTATGCATATATGTTATGAAGTATATGCATAAGGCAGCAGATATTAAAACATAAGTAAAGCAAATATAAGTCAACGCAGAAAGTAAATATAGTAAAATTAACATACTAACATATGAAGAGAACATATTTGTTAATGATACTAATTATCTAGGAAAATATTCTGGAAAAATCACAAAGATGATAAATCAATAGAAACTTCTGGATTATTATAAAATTATGGAATGTACTAAGTCTATCTTTGATTAATAAGTAATTATTTATTTCTATTCCTCAAACACAACATCTTAAAAAATTATATACATAAGAAGAGGCAAGATAGCTAAAAGAACAATTGTAAGAATTTAAAAAATATGGTATGATATCTAAAAGAGAGATGGGAGTTAATAAGATTTGCGAAGACAGATGTGATTAAAATAATTTTAAAAAGAAGCATTTGGAGCAATTTATATATGACAAATTAATCAACACTTTATACTATGACGTCAATTTGACAACGCAAACGTCGCCTTGACGAAGAAGACTTAGGATTGGAGTCAGTAGACAAAAAGTCTATCCTATAAATATAGTCGTTTTCTTATTTCTGTCATGTGTTTATTATTTATCGTTAAATGTCTTGCTCTAACTCTTTTCAATTATCTACATTCAAGACAGTCCAGTGTTTGATATCTTAATTCAATGAATATGCCAGTTACGTGACACAGTTACATTAAGCCACAAACTTATACATTTCTTGTCCGATATTAGCTACTTTCGATACTACCCGATCTTTCCTTTAAATCTCTTTATATAAGGCCAGCATTTTTGCTCTTGCAAAATATGAAAGTCAGTGCAATTTATTTATTGAAATTATTTTAAGTAAATATTACTCTATATATTCATATTATTTTTTTACTCTCTTTGTATTGTTTCAAAACCATGTGTATTATGCGATGATTATCGAATACCTACAAGTCAAAGCATTAAGTCTAAGTAGTTGTGGTAGTGGATCATAAATTCCTTGTAGCAAAGCCATCAAGAGGCAGGTAAATTTAATTTTGATATAAATCAAACTAGAATATAATAGATTTATTTATTCTCATACCCGCCCTCTACTTTATCTGATTCTTTACATTTTTGGGCCGTACGAGTCTAGGAAATATATATTCTAAATCTGGCGAGCACTGTGGAATTTACAAAAAATTCAAAAACATTTTAATGGCGTTTCCCCACTCCCTTTACCATTAAGGAATTTAGTAAGATATTCACCAAACAAATGTGTATGCAAAGTAACGACGGGGGGGGGGGTATGAAGGTTGGACGCATAAAACGAAAAGCTGCACTAAAGTTTTCTGAAAATCGTGAGAGGATCGGTTAATTGATAGCATTTATACAAAATTAAATCTGTAAAGAGTATGAGTATTTTTGACTGAATGCTTTTAAAGTATTGTCCCTGCTTTCCTTAAAGGCAGCAGAGCGTAATCAGTCGGTGGCGGTTTTCCACGAACGAACCTGAAGAACGCTTAGCGCATTAGTAGACGCACCCTAAATCCTAAATCCGGAGAGCAAAAGTACTCCACGACTCGATAATCATATTTATAATTTCTCTCTTTTTTATCTAAATTTACATTATTTTTGTAATTTTTTTTGTTTATTATTTTCCATTTCTTTATATTTTTGTATTGAATCATTTTTAAGAATAATTTTAATATTTGCATCAATTTTTATATTAAAAATGCTTTGTTGCAATTATTTATATTTAATAATCCATATTTGCTATTATTAGCTGTTAATAATATAAAATATATCATTAATTTCTTGATTTTAAATTACTTTTATTTAAAAAGTAAATATATATATATATATATATATATATATGTATATGCTGCCAGCGTGGTCCCGTGGTTGAGGGGCGGGCTGCGATGCTGACGGACCCGGGTTCAATTCTCGGTGCTCTCTGATGCCTGGCGGGTGACCTACTCAGTCACTAAAAAATAATTGAGTACCTGCGTATAGGCATAGAGACAGGGGACATGGAACATAGAGGCAACAAAATTATTTTTTATTGTAAATGATTGTACTAAATTTAGCAAAGTAAAAGAGATAGTGCATTCATGCTGCCAATTGTGGTACGGGATCCTTGGATAACAAATAATAAATTTTAGTTTTTTTTTTAAATAAATTAATATGAATGGTTCTTGTTTTTGTGATTTACATATACATAATAAGGACGTTACTTCAACTACAGAAGGTTTACAATGAGTATAGCGGTTTTCTTTTGCAAGATATTTTATTTAAGGCCTTTATAAAATACTTCCGTTGATAATCCAGCAGTCGTTGGCAAGCAATCTAACGATTTGTTGATAGAATCTTTCTTTCTTTATGTTTAACGGTGGCGAAAAACTCTGGAATGAACTCCAAGTGTAAGTAGTGGAATTTTGGAGATATTCCATATCTTATGTTACAAGAAAATTAATAGCCATGTTTCTAAATGAGTATCGTTATGCTTTCTTCTTTTAGTTCAGTAATTCACTGAAACGAGTTGTTTTAATTTGTGAACCGATAAATATGCCTTCCATACGCTTCTCGTTAGTTTACTAGAGTAAGAGCAGCAGAAATTATTTCCTCTCAATACCATACATTCTTTATTTTTAATACTAAGTTGTTTTACTTGTTACTTCTTTGTAATGTAAATTTGTCGTAAAATTGGCTAGTCCACTCAGGCAACTTCAGCTTGGCACACATTTTCCACTTATAGTTAGGATACGGAAGACATTATAGTAAAAGGTGTTTTTTTAAGACCGATAGAACTTACTAAAGGGTTAACTGTCAAACGAACAGTAATACTGCGCTCGCTTTTTGACATTTATGATCAGTATACTCTGGCAAATCATCATGAATAGATTGACACTTGAACAAAACTACCAAATTATCCAGATTTACTTTGAAAATCAGTCATCGATTCGCGCAACTTATAGACGACTTCGTGATTTTTATGGCGCACATAATCGTCCATCTGAGCAAGCCATCCGTCGAACTGTGGATAGATTTCACACCACATACTCTCTAAATAATGCAATAACACCAACACGTCGAAGGAATGTGCGTACTGAAGAGAATATCGGCGCTGTAAACGAAAGTGTAGAAGAAAATCCAAATTCATCGATTCGTCGTCGGTCGCAGAAATTGGGGCTCTGTCAGTCCACTATTTGGAAAATTTTGCGCAAAGTTCTTGGCTTGCACCCGTATAAGATCCAGCTGGTGCAGGAATTAAAGCCACGAGACCATCATATGCGTCGTTTTTTCGCCGATTGGGCTCTAGAGCAGTTGGAAACTGACCCGATGTTTTATCGCAAAATTGTGATCAGCGATGAGGCTCATTTTTGGCTTAACGGGTTGTTAATAAACAAAATTGCCGCATATGGAGTGAAACCAATCCACAACAGACCCTACAGACTCCGTTACATCCAGAAAAATGCACCGTTTGGTGCGGTTTACACGCTGGTGGCATCGCCGGACCTTATTTCTTCAAAAATGCAGCCGGAGCTCGCGTTACGGTCAATGGAGATCGTTACCGCACCATGATCAATGATTTTTTGTTTGAAAATATGGATGACATTGATCCGGACGAGATGTGGTTTCAACAGGATGGCGCTACGTGCCATATGGCGACTGCAACCATCGACATTGAAATCAAAATTTGGCGATAAGTTGATTTCGAGAAATGGACCTGTCAATTGGCCTCCAAGGTCGTGCAATTTGACACCTCTTGATTATTTCCTGTGAAGCCACGTGAAGTCACTGGTTTATGCTGATAAACCAGCAACAATTGACTTGGAGGCCAACATTGTTCGTGTTATTTGTGACTAACGGCCAGCAATGCTCGAAAAAGTGGCCTAAAATTGGATGTCAGAATACGCTTCGTCAAGAATAGCCGCGGTGGCCAAATGCCCGAAATCATTTTCAAATGTTAATGCCACGTATTGATCTTTCGAATAAAAAAATTTTTTTGATCAAAATTTAATTTTTTGTGTTATTTTTTACAATTTCTAGTTCTATCGGGCTTAAAAAACGTCCTTATAAGCTTCCAAAGTGTTGTATGTTTCCTTTATTAGTGTGGAAAATTTTTAATAAATAAAAACCTTCCACTTTTTAAATTGTAATCAATCCAATTGCTACTAAAACTTCAACAATATTGTAGAAATAGTCGTTTTGACTCACGTTAAAGAGTGAATGACGAAAGTTCACACATAAGCGTAACAGTATGTTGCAAACTTGGCACTGCCTTATATAAAATGTCAAAATATGACCTTAAAAAATTAAAGTAATATTTTGACATCCACATTTTAAAACCTAGATCTCAATACAATACAATACAGTAAGTTTCATAACTCTTAATGATTTAGAGGAAGTAGAAAACATTTGTCCTTTGAAATAAATTCGTTATTATTAATAACATTTGTTTATTTTTGAGGCAATAATTTCTTCTACTATTGCAAAATGATTAAATTGCCAGCTTCGTAAAAAATATATATCAAACGTTATAAACTATAATCAGATCGAGTAATGTATATGTTGTTGGACATGGCAAATTTTTGACTCCTTGCTCTTTGATATATTTTTTCCAACAAATAATATTTGTGCACTGGAGGGTTCTTTTTGTATCAAGATTCAGTTCCTTTTGATTAAAAGAAAGTAACAAATAGGCAGTACTTTATAAGTTCTGACAAGCTGTTTAGAATACGATTTTGCATTTACAGCTAGACCCTCCAAAACCACCAAAGTGTAATATTTCTTATAACTTTCACCAAATGCACAGTAATATTTTACATCCAAAACAGTCATGACTAACAATTAAACACTCCTTACGGTATGCCGATGTTACACTATCCTTTCTAGGATGTCACGATAGTGTCTATATTTTATAGCTATGTGCCACGCTAAACCCGACACCGAAAGGTAGCGCCGTACAGTACTGTCGATATTGCAACTGTTGCGAAGACCTGGCGTTTGCCGCTCTTCGGTCCGCCACTATGTAGCGTTAGTCTAGCCAAAGTGGCTGCCATGGTAGAAACCTTTACGTAGGTTTTTGTTACGTGCATTGTCATCCTTAGATTATAATCTAGGAAACCCCCATATATTTTAAGACAGCTTGGTTTTGCATTCTGGTTCCCCCTACCTTTATTTCTATCTCTTTCAGTTTGCGTCCGCCGGCTAAGAGAAGCAGCTCCGTCTTTTGGGTCGCTCATTTGTTCAACCTTTTCTGATATAATTGCTATGGCGTTTGTGGTCAGGTTATCCAGTAGAGTTACACATTTCGCACTTTCGCATGACTGCAAGGTCGTCTGCATAGTCTACAGTCTCTACTTGTTTCCATAGGTTAAACCTCAGACTCTGGTCATAGAAAATATACCATAGTATCGGTCCCAGTACCGATCCCAGTGGGACCCCGCATGAGATACTAAATTTGCTGCCTTGCTCAGTGAGAATACTGCGTTGGCTCAGGTAGTATTTTATTATTTCTATTAAGTACTAATTCTAGCTTTTTCTAATGCATTACGATGCCGGTCCATGGTGCTGAGTTAAATGCATTTTTGTTGATTAGTGTGACCAGAACGCAGAATTCATGGTTTTTATGGGCCTTTTTTTATATAGTCCGGGTCGCTGTAACCTTTTTAGCGCATCAGATGAGGATCTACCTTTTCTGAAGCCATATTGGCTTCCAGCCGTCGTTTTATGATGGCTTCCAACATGTTACCACAGACATTTAGGAGACATCGGGGCCTACAATAAGACTAGCTTGACTCTCTTCTATATCTATGGAAAGATTGTCTGTGAAAAGCATTTATTAAAGATTTTGCAAATTAGTTCTGGTCTTTTTGTAGCCACAGTTTTCATTACGGCTGGGGGTATGCCATTTGGTCCTGGGGCCTTTTTGCTTTAATCTGACCTATATATTATTTCTTCTATCTAACCTCCGGGATATAAAAGTTGCTAGTCATTTTCCACGCAATGAGGGGGTGCTGAGAGTAGTTTTACATCTATTTTTTTTATTTTCCGTTAATATTATCTTAGGTCAAAGGCGCATCTTGTCCATCACAGTTTAATACGCTTTTCCGCACTCATGAGATCATGTGCCACTCCGCAGCGATTCATATTTAGTAGTAAGATCTTTATTGTCATTCTCTCCGGGATGTTGTTTGATTTGCCGTTTTTTTCTTCTCGCAGCCAGTGCCTCGCTGGTTTTTGGGTTTTGTAGCGCCGGATCTGGTATTTTTCTGGGTGTCACTAGTTTATGTTTTTCTTGCTGTTAACAGGGCGGTTTTAAAGTCTCGGCGTTCTCCACTTCTCGCTTTGCAACTTATCTTTTCGCAGAGCAGGCATGCTTCCTGCTCCTCGCAGTCCTTTGCCCTGTGTCCTGTTTTTTTTTTACAGTAGTAACACAGTCTGTCTGGTCTATTGCATTATGAGATTGTATGTTTGTATGACCAGCATTTCCTGCACCTTCTTAGTTTAATTCTTCTTTCAATGATACAGTTGATGCGTATTTTTTTAATATTTTATCTGTGTATTCTTTAGTAATCCTTATCGTTGCAGCACTAGTTTTATTGGCGTTAAGTCGTAGTTTCCCTATTGTATATCGTCCTTCTCCTAAGCTCACGATTATCTCTTCTAAGGCTACCAGTATCTCTTCTTTCCTTGTTGTTCCATCAAGTCTAGTATGAATAGTTTACGATTTCTTCAGTTCCCCTGCTTTTTTAATTGTTAGTTGATCCCGAATATCTCTATGGCTGTTTTTAATTCCTTAATCGTTTCTTTGTTTTTTCATCAGTAATTAGCAGTTTGCCATACCTTGTGCTTCTAAGCTCATTATGAAGTTGCTGGCTGGTATGTCACTTATTGTTGCTTTCACTGTCCTTAGAGATTTTCTATAGTCGCCACCTTTGTTGTTTACAACTAGCGCATATGTTTTTCTTTCTCTTGTTAGAATTAGTCTGTGCTCTGTAGCGTCTTCTTTTTTTGCTACTGTCGTGTATATTGTGGTTTTCATTTTTGAATTGTAAAAACTCATTCCACCATCTTCCTCATCTTTTCCAAGTTAATTATTTTAATATGGTATAGTGCGATTTGTTCTTTATCTCTTGTCTCATCTCAGTCTTTTTAAGATTTCTCCACATTTCTTCTTTTGTTGTGCTGTGTCCTACCTTGACTATTACTCTGCTTGAGCGTTCAATCTCGTGGTTTGAACGAGTGCAAATGGTTTGTTCCAGCACCTCAAAATCTTCTGCTACCTCTGTCAGTTCCGGGAATCTACCTTTATATAATTTTTGTATGCCTTTTTCCATGGTTATGTCGTCTGACTCTATCATTACTACTTTCATAACTTTATCCCTTGTTTGAAATGGATTGCCCACCTTAAGTTTGGTATTGGTGTATGTCTCTTCATCCCAGTTCTCCCTTGTATACTCTTCCATTCTTCTAAATTTTTTATATCGTCTAATGTTTTTTACGTTTGGTTCGTGCTCTGCGTTCCACGCTTCCGTTTTGTTGCCATTTCCTTGGTTTGGCTATTCCAGTCTGTTTTTCAATTTTCTCTCTTTTATACTCCTCTAGCCAGTCCTTAGTAGAACCCCTTTTAAGCGTCTCTGTGTTTCTTTGTAGTTTCGAGGATATTTCTTTGATTTTTCTCTTTGTGTTAAGGTTTTCTTCTACTCGCTTTTCAAGGTCTTTTGACAATCTTAAAATTGCATCTAGTATTTCCGGTATTTTAGTTGCCATATCTTTTCCTTTAGTGTCATCTTGAAATGCTGTTCGGGCGTTTTTTCATCTTCTTTCCCACCTCTGTATTGTCTCAGATTCGTTACGCCTTACGTCGTGTACCATATCCTGGTATATGTTCTTTTTGTTTTTGTCTCCAATATTGTTCCCACGAGTTAAGACGAAGAATAAGTCACCCACAAGGTGACGCCCTTTCCTGTAAAAAGGTGTTTATAGTATGGGGTGCGCACAGGTTTTTAGAGGTATTCTCCTCCTTTTTACAGAATGGTCGTCCGCGCATGTCGGCCAGTTAAGGCAAGCCCTGCGGTCGCAGGTGCCTGTGCAGCGTACCACTGCTACGCCCTTCAGTGGTTGTTGGGGCACAGACTGCGATTACGGTATTTATCGAGACGTCTGGCGTTCAAGCGTCCTTAGCTAGATACCCCTGGATGCGCCAATTTCGTGGCACTAACAGGTGGCTCCTAAGGGTGACCCGCCTTAGTTTCTCCTCTTGTCCTCGACCTTACTGGCATGGATGACCCTACCAGGAGACCATAGTCTCCTGCCAGCATCCTCTCGGGGTCGTCAATGGTACTTAGCCCCCACATCAAGGTCTCATAGTTCTTTGGGGGGAAAGTTAGCATAACTTAACCCAATACAGCTTAATATGACCTTTCAGGAATCAGAACTAATGTGTAATTTTAATTAACATTTTAAAATTAGTATTTTGCTTACTAGCGCCGTTTTCTACTCCACCCCTAGTAGAACTATTACAGCAAGTTTTTAATAAATGCCTTATAAAAATAATGAATGCTCACAGAATGTAAATTAGATTAAATTAGTCCAATACATAGAAAGGGACATAGACCAGAGTGTCATAATTATCGAGGTATTACATAACATTATTAATAGGAAGATTGCATAAACAAATAATTAAACAAAGGGTAGAAAGTATAGTTGACTTTGCAGAAGAGCAATGCGGTTTTGTGGCTGACAGATCCTACATAGATAATATTTTTACCCTAAACCAAGTGATAAAGAAAAGATCAGCAAAAGATAAAAAGACTTACATGCTTTTATTAAATTGTAAAATTACTTAAGACTAAAAAATATTAACCTTCCTGATATATACTTTATATACACATTTATTTACTTATATACACATATAATAAAAATATTATGATATAATTTAAAAGCCATATAATTTGGAAATAAATTGCAAAAGCTAACCATGTGCGTCGCCTCATTTCCGTAATAAAGTTAACAAGTTCCTTGCTGTTTTCCTCAAGAGAATTCACGGATTTTGACTACCGGATGTTCAATTAGGGTCAAACGTTCATATATTACTAATGACAAAATTATTTACATCATACCTTATCAGTTTCATTAATCTTGATGTTTCTGACTTCTAAGATGATACCCCAATTTTGTGATTAAAAGCAAATTAGATTTAAACGTTCTTTGACTATTTGTTTATATTGAACCAGGAGATAAGTACAGTAGTATTTATTGCACTAAGGCTATCGACAATTACATTTTCAATGTTCCTATTTCTAAGGCTGCCTGCAATATCGGGTTACGATCTCCGAGCTGCTCCTGCACTTCGCAATTACCGCACTGATTGCTCGTAATTGCTGGTAACGGGAATAAAGTTACTGGGGCGAACACGATGAAAGGAGCGCGCTGATTGCAAATAGACGGTCAAGCACCAAAGAACTTTTGCAGCGGCAAGGGTACAGTGCAGGGCATTAATCACATAGCATTCGCAACAAAAATGTCGGTCGGTCTGCCAACTGGGCCATAGAGTGCCTGTTGTAGGAGGTGCGCTGATAGAAGCTCGAGGCTGCAGCCATTTATTTACCTTGCTTTTATGTAATGTTGCAGCTCGTTAACTAGTTTGTTATGCATACACACCGCGTATTTTGCGACCGCCAGAGGCCAGCCGGCGGTTAACTAGCCCATGCTTTTCGGTTTAAATGCTTCATTGTTGATTGAATTGAAAGTTTATAGTTAATAAATAGGTAATAGGTGCGGCATTGCATTTTGAAAATGAATGTCAATAATACAGAGGTGGAAAGAGTTCTAAAATTTAATCTGTAAATAAATTATATATGTCCAAGATGTTTGGAAGGCAAAGAGACCAGCTTGGCTATGGCATCCTTAGAGATCAATTATACCAAACATAGAGCCGCGATCTGTCACATTGGCGCACGTCGTTCCTGCGTGAAAATCAACGGTAAATACTAAATACTCTCCGGTCGTTATACAAACCTGCCCGGGGTAATCTCACCATGCTTCATAGAAACACACGACTGTGTGATTAAAAATAGAGTAGTAGTAGAAGAAGAAAAAGAACCTTTTTGTACAAAGTATCGAACTTTAAGATAAAAATAATTTTAAATAAATTTCTTAATATATCGAATAAACATATTTAGCAGCAAAATCCTTGAAATTTTGAAATTAATTATAAAACCATGAACTCAATATTAGTTCATAAAAGGATAATAACAGCATTAGATTTAAGTAAACTAGTGATGACAATGGTAAACCCCCTTCCATATACATACAGTTTGTGTGATAAGAACGTGACCATCATTATTTGGTAAGGAGGCACAGCAGCGCCATCTACATTAATTCGTTTGAAACTTTATTTTGTGCTCTTCTGAGCAATATATAATTATTGATGTCAGTTCGTTATCTTTACAATGAGTCCAAAATTGCTGAAGCGATACGAGGCAGTGTTTTAGTGCATCATGCGAAAGGATCGAAATGGACGTATAAAGCGGATGCAAAATATATGCAGAAGTCGGGGGCATTCTTTAAAAAGTAGGTAAAGAGTGATTTGGAGGTTGGGAGTATAGAAAAAGAAGGATAAAGCGATCTTGCGTCTCTTTGAAGACAAATCAGGCTTTTCGCTGTGCTGGGCCTAAATGATACTTCGAAAGAAAAAAATTTAGACATTTCTAAATACGATTCGAAGTCACCTGCATGAAAACAATATATCCATCAATGGATGTCGGCAACAATTACAGCAAAATCTTCTTGGTTATGTGTGGCTCTGAATAGTGTGTGGATGTCTAGTTTGTCCAGTTCTTGATTTTTTTGAGCCACAAATGTTTCTTCAGCAATAGGTACTTTGTGTTTCGGAATATGTGGTGATGATATACAACTTTTCTTTGCTTCACCATGATCAAAAGCTTTCTATCTCTATCTATTCGTCTCACAACTTCAGCGTTGAGTATATGGGCATATGAAAATCCTCAGTATATGTAAATTACTTTATTGTTCATTCAGCCCTCTTTGTACGCGAACAGGGTCATGTAGTTGGCTTATTTCATTATTCTCATGGGAGTCTTCGAAATTACTAAATGCTCATGAAACATTTTTTTTTCAACTTCAGAATTGCGTAATCATCACGTATGGTTTTACATTACATGCATAACTGTATATATAAATTTGACTATGCATATGTAACGAATAATTTTGCTTTCCAGTGTTAATTTTAACCTTCCGTCTAAAAGCCATTGCATTTGTTGTATCTTAAGTCGGTTTTTTTCCATCCATCTTCTTTATGATCTTATTGATTGTTTTGTGGAACTTTTATATGGTGAAATATTGCTGTCGGAAGCCGAATTGGTTTTTGGCTAGAATTTGTGTAGGGTGCTTTCATTTTTAGCCTTCTGAGTAGCAGTTTTTCAAATATTTTGATCGCAGGGCAAGCAACTAATAGATCGATATTAATTTGGTTTGCGTATTGTTACAATTTGTGCAAAAGTGACGGAAAGGTATATTAATTTGAAAATGATATTGCAGATTGTGTATAAGAGTGCTATGACTTTTCCTGAAAATTATTTATTGGTTTGGGCATTTTGACGTTTTGAATCGTATCCTCAATAATATTTGCATTAGGATTTCTAAGACCGGAGATTTTGCGATGTCTTCAACAATTACAGTGATTTTCTCTTGTTCTGATCAATAGCCTAGCTATTGTTCATCCTTAATGGTAGTATGTGGCTCGTTGGTTTTTTAAAATTCTCAGTTATTTTCCAAAATATTTTTTTGAATAAACTAGTTAGCTCTCAGATGTTGAGTTTCTAAGATTTTGTAATGTCTATTAAGCCTTTCTGATCAGTTGAGTTTCTAGTTTTGTGCCGTACACTTCTAACTTATCTTTTCTTAGTTGTTAATTTACGAATACTATAATAATAAGTTCCCCGTAACAGGCCTCGAAGGCCCTTTGGGGTCGTAACAGGATAGATCTGCTACAATCTAGAGCCTACGGTACACAAGGGTAGTAACGTGACCAGCGCTACGTACCGACCGCCTATTATTACCCCAGAGTTTGACCTCCAGGTACTCATTTATTGCAGCCTGAGCCGAGCTGGGCCGTAAAAATGCCAGTGATCGAATTTGCGAGAGCGGGATTCGAACCCGCAACTCTTGGTTTCGTAGTATAGCGATCTATCCACTAAGCTACCACGGCACCTACGAATACTAAGAAGTATATTATTTTTAGGTAGACTTGCGACAGGGCCGGATATGTTGTTCTACGCAGCTTCTTGTACTATGGTATTTAACAGCAAAATCAAAATCAGTAAAGTTGATCTTTGTTTGGCATTCTTATATATAGCATCAAACTTTTTTATGGATATCTATTGGAATAGTTGAATATTAATAGTGTGTAATACTGTTGTTTTTAGTTTGGTTTAGAATTTTTCTGGAATTGTTTCTAGTAGCTTCGAGATTTTTGCAGACTTCGCCGCCCCTGTAATTTAATGGGTAATCTTTTAAACACAAAGCACACACGACCTCTGCCATATTTTAATCATTTGTAAGGCCTTTAACGACATAACTTTGAGAAACTGACACTGTATACATTGCACAATGTTATTTTTTTATTTGATGGTTTATCACTGATTTTCTTCCGACCTAATGATTTCAGATTGCATGTATTTTTTTTGTTCGACTGAGGTTCTCAGTCTACATACAAGGCATTAAGGATTGTTTAGTGGTTCTATACATGATGTTTGAGATGTTTCTAATAGTATGTCTTTCTTGTTTTAACTTTATTTGATGTCGGAAATGGGGGTTCCTTATAACGACTCCATATGTCCTTTCTTCTTTTGGTTAGATTTGTATCATTTACTAGTCGAATCAATTTCTTTTATCTATTTTGAGAAGTTGCATTTATTTTTATGCTTGCAATAAAATGTTTTTCTTCCGTAGCTTAAGAAAGAAAAAGGGGGAAGAAGAATTATGAAATTTTGGGGACACCAGTTAGATTTCGATCTGAGCTTACTTTAGCTTGAATGTTAGGAAAGGATTGTTTGCCTGATTTCTTTTCTCTTCTTTATTATTTTCACTTTTCTCTTCTATATGTAAAGCTAAGGGAAGTTTCAGGGATATTTTTGGTTTCTCCTGCTTCATGATAAAGTACGCTTAAATTCTGTCTAAATTGAGTATATGGTGCTTGTTGATAATTTAGGATTTGTGGGATTATCATCTGGGGCATCAACAGTAGAATTGAAATAAAGAAGGATGCAGTACTATCATAGTTGAGTAATTAGAGCTGAATTTTATAGCACTATTTATAGGCTCGATTGTTGAAACTAAACTTCAAGTGTCGACTTGTTTAATTATACCTGATAGTGGATAGCCACCAAAAATTTAATTATATTTTGAGTTCGATCCTACACTGAAAGCTACTATCAGTTAACTCGATCCATGGGCACGGTTGTACTATGTTTACATTTGATCAGCAAAGTTTTTTTTAAACAATTTATTACTTACATTTTTGCATGCGTATATAAATAAAAGAATTAAGCACCATTTTGTTCGTAAGCACAACTTCCTTTATTGCAATTTTTTAGAGAAATTGGCTCTTCCTTCGAAGCCTTAATCTGCCTATCCTCCCAGGATATTAGTATTATATACGTCACACAACGATAGTTTAGTTTGGTTCACACACGTTGTAATATGCGATCTCAAAGTTCATCCAATATTGTTGCCACTGGTCGCACATGAACTAGATTAGTAAGATAATAAAATCGGGAGGCCTGGAGGGTCAACTGAACAATGCCATATCTTCTCTAACACATCGTCCAATCTAACCTCATTTAGATAGTCACGCACTTTACTATACCAACAAGATGGAGCCCGAACAAATTTTGTAAGACTACATTTTAAACATAGATATATTCTCAATATTTTCATGTATCTTTTAATATTATATCTATAGCGGTTTGAGAAATTTGCCTTTTTAAAACCTGATTATTCTTTTGTAGCAACCCTGTATCTGAAATACTTTGTGAAGACTGTCAAAAACCTTGTATCGGTCAATCAAACAATAAAATCTTTTTCCAAATACATAAACACGCTCTAGTCGTATCGAAAGGCAGTAACTTGCTAAACATAATAAAGAAATATGCCACAAAGTCCATTTCACCCATGCAAAGACAATTTTTTCAATTTCCAGTCTCTCAGAAGAATTATTCGTGAAGCATTTTAAATAAAAAAAACGTTTTTACCCCCTGAATGAAAGAGATGATAATTAACCCTTACTTGCCATTACCCAATGCCATCAATTACACACCACTAATCCTATAAACTTTCTCCGACCCAGTGCGTTTCTCGCCAATCTTTCAGTTCCATATCTGCAAATATTAATATAAATACACAAAGAATCAATTTTCTTCAAAGGTCCATAACTTTCCTTGCTGATTAGGCAAATTGAAATTTTGAGTTAAAAGCCAAATTATCTTTAAATGGCAGTACATCAGATGCTGAAACATCGGGAATTATATTAAAAACAAAAAAAATGTTGGTTACACTTGTAGCACAATTAATTTTTATGCATTTTTGTGTTTTGTTGTGCATTAACAATTTTTATTTAAATTCCAGATAACAATTAGGAAAGCTAAATTTTGAGTTGTAATCCACTATTACTATGAACGAGGTCTTCAAGCACTTAAAAATTTTTTACTGGTTTGTCAATTGTCATCTGTAATTCAGAGATAAATATTCTTACTGCATCACAATACAAAAAAAAAATAAATAAAAATCAATTTTTTGAAGTATTAACAAACTTATCTTGTAACTTAGTGTGTATCTAGTCTTTGAAGGGCATATAAGAAGGGTTTCATAAATAATTCACGACTACGTGGAATAAGTCAATTAGTATAAAATAATCCTAAAAGTATCACACAAATGTTAACACATTTTTTTAATTACCTTGCGTTAACAAATCCTCTATGTGCAAGATTTTGCGTGATATATTGTATATTTTTTTCAATTTGAAAAAGGTCACATTTAAATAAATATTGACTTAGCTCAGACTTTAATTAAACATGAATTGAAAGGACAGGTCAAGAAATTTATAGACAAAATACTTAATTTAAAGCTTTTACCATTACTAGTATTGGGATGAGTTTGGCAATAGCTATAAACCAGAAAAATTCCTCATTGCTTTCCGGACTTGGGCCATTTCTTCTACTGTTTTCCATCGAACGCTCCTTTCTTCTAGAATGTTATCCATTGTATTATTCTAACTTGTTTTGAGTGTACTTTAGACTTTCTTGTCTATTTTTATTTTCGGTTTGCTAGATTTTCTACACGGTATAGAATAGCGTGGTAATTAAAATACAATAGAATAGGTGAAAAGCAGCTAAACTTAAAAAGTGGCTATTTAACTTGTAGTTTCATTAGAGTTTTGATAAACAGACAATAGTAAATTAAATTTTATATTTTTGGCGTCAATAGTACGGGCACCAGTGAGAAGGAACAATACATATAGCGTAAACAAAAGTGGTCTGAGATAACGACAACAAAGTCCACATCTTGTGTGAAACCACGAATGGGGTGCGCTACATCTAGGTATTTGCGTAGTTAGATCAAGACTTCTCAAGGCATTGTTTGCGATGACCTTCAAAAAGTATAGATCACACTCTATATAATTTTTACCTATGAAGCTACGTAAAAAGAAAGTGTAAAGGACGAAGCCTCACGCACTAGGAAGCTTGGAGGCACAGATTCAGAAGAATCTAGCAATATTTAAATAACTTTTTTCAGAAGTCCATACATTTCATTCCTGGTTTGAAGAAACTGGTTGACGCCACAGATTAAAAATTAACGATTAGACTTTTATTTTTGTATGCAATAAAGTACATGTATAATTTGTTTTAACAAATATGTATTATAAAAAACTAATTTTTATACTCTATAGAACTAATTCTGTAAAAAGCTTGTATTATATAACGAGCATTGAAGCTTTTACAGGCAATTACGAGGTTTTACGCCAAATTAGCGGTTGCACTGCTGTGAGAGGTTAAACTGAAAATCTCAAGCTTTGAATTTAGTTTTCAATGCGCGCTATACAAACGAGAACCGCATAATACATGCGTGGGCCCAAACAGCCAAGGCAATCAGCTGGTAAACTACCGCAGATAGCCGCTACCTGGAAATCGATAAATATACGTATTTATTATGAAATAGAGGAAAATAAAGCAATCGGCAATTTCCACTTCAATAAAAAGGTGAGAAATCTATTAACATGGATGGAATTGAAATATTTTGGGGAGAGCGTAAGCTCACAATTAAAAGAACTTAAGAAAGACACAAAAAAATATAACAGGGCTAACCAATCAAATAATGTATGTAATAAATTTCAAATTGCTTGAAAAAGCCTAAAAAATAGAACTGAAAAGGAAAAATAATATTGAAAAATAGATAATAATCCTGAAAGAAGGACTAGAAAAGCATGAAAGCAGTAATTGGAAGAACACGCGCCTAGAATATAAAAAGGTAGAGTTAAGTAGTGTATACTATGAATTTTCATGAAAATGAGGACATTCTGAAAGTCAAACTCCCAAATTCATAAATCCAAATAAGCAAACAAGGGATGGAAAAAGTCAAGAAGAAGAACCCGATAAAAATCAAAGCAAAAAGTTATGGTTAGTTTAAATCTTAACTGCCAAAGAACGGGAGTTAGCAAACGAATTTAATAAGGCGATATTGAGAATATTAAGTTCATCTTAAACTAAGAGAAAAAGACAAGGCTGTATAAATGCTAAAGGATGGAAATATATTAATATATAAAGAAAGGAGATAAAAAGTAGTGGCATAGATAATACTAGCAGGATATAATTATTTAAGTTATCGATTAGAAATTAAGAAATACAAGAGTAAGAAGAGCACAGAAAATTGGAAATGACCGTTTCCTAGTAGACTCACGAATGGAAATTGAGACCGGAGAATTTCAACAAGATCGATCTTTAACCTAACAAGGATAATCCTACAAACAGCTTGCTTTAATGTTTGAAGTGCACACGAAAAGAAATTATTTATTACAAAAAATATCTTTTGGAAACTGTTGGAAGTTTAAAGTCGGAATAATACATTAATATCAATAAGAAATGTTGATAACATAAAAATATATATTAACCCAATTATATTTTTTTTGTAAAATAAATGATAATTTGCAGTTCTCTACCTTCTTCTTTTATATTATTTGTATAAAACAATTGTAAACATTATTTCAGAAAGCTATAGATTTTTTCTCATTCAGATTCTCTCCACTTCATTCGTAAATTGCATTGGGGGGTAGCTTATTTAGTCACTAAAAATAATTGAGTATCTGCGCTCGTTCGAGCAAAGGGTAATAATGGCGGTCGTTTAAGGCGGGGTGCTTGCCACATCGCCCCGCATTAGACCTCGTGCGCGACGACTGGGCGAACCTATGAGAGCCTTAACTTCTCAGTTCGCAAGTCGTGCTCCCACGCGGGGCGTTAGAGCCTTACCATTATTACTGTTTAGAATACTTTCAAATTTTTCAACCACTTAAGTTGTAAAACACAAATTGTTATCAATTCATGTCTTTATTTTATAGTTACTAATCTTAGTACAGTTTTCTCAATAATCCAATTAAATTTCAACACTAAGCACAATAAGTCACATTATACTGCACGTTTTTACTTTAAATCAATTCTAGCTAATTTCTGTTACCTCCAGAATAATTTATTTAATATAGCAAATAAAAGTAAATCGGAAAACAGATAATGATTATAATGACAAACGTTATGAATTCGTTATAATAGAGAAACTTGTTCAACTCTCTGAAAAGCAAAATATTCGATAGTGGCAAAGCAAAACTATATGATAAATCACCAACGAAAACAAACTTTAAAGATAACATTGCATATCATATTGCAATATCATGCTAAAAAAGAAAAAGCTACAACTTTCAAGTCTTATCATACTCAGCATACATGGTAAGACTAATAACATCAATACATGTTTCATCAATTTTCTAACTAAAAAAATAAGAATTTTAAGCACGATTTTCTTTATGAAGAAAATATATAATAAAGCTTAGAGCACATCATGTAAAAATATTACACGTTTAAATCAATTATGTTATAATCGAGGATCGAATTACTAAGTTGGGAACCAATGTAAGAAATAAAAAATGAGCAAAAGTTTGGATGGTAGGAATTACAATTAATACATCAAAAATAAAAACAGATATAAATAAAGTAAATACACTAGCGAAGATAAGAATTCAAACTTATTTATAAATAAATTTTATTGGAAAATACAGCAAGCTTGAAGACATAACAGATATTCTAATGTAATAAAGGTGTCAACACAAAACAAAGGAAAAAGATAAATATTTTGGCAACAAATGTAAAAATACAATAGTTGAAAAGCAAAAATGCAGAATAACAAGGAACAAAAGAAAATAAAATGCGCACATAGCTGAAATAAAAGAATATTTAATAATATCGAAAAATTAGAACAGAAATACGTAAACAATAAATTTAAAATATTCATTTCAAATTAAAGACAACAGAAAAAGGAAACAACTATAGAACGATAAGCATTAAATGGTAAAAAGTACAGTAAAATGTAAATCTAAGCAGACTTTATTGATGACATTGAGGGGCCTTGCGTTCTTCTTCGGTGACTTGACGTGGATAGTGGATGGCCTTATAAGGGAATCAAAGTCTTAATGCGCTTGCGACGGGCGCCTCTACCCAGCTCTTAGTCGTAACGGGCATAAATGATGGGAACCTATTCTAGATCGCCTAGAATTTGTTGACGTGATATTCTTGTATATCGTGAATTTGTTACGAAAAGATTCTAGGAAATGTTACACCTCATATGTACAATAAACGTACCAACAAAAGAAGGAATGATTGATACAGGACAGGAAGGTATTGAATTTACTAAATCAAAAGAAAATAAGGTACATGTCGTTGATATTGAACACGGTATACCACATAATAAATACACTAAGTAAAAATGTATTGAAAAAGAAATTGAAAAGAATATTTCAAAAAAAAGCGATTTGTCGCAGACCACATATTTGTCATTAGGCACGCATAGTTGCTAAAGCTTCTTTCTTTCTCTTTTCCCATTTATGCCTTACAGCGTTGGGGCCTCTATCCATTTCTTGTAGTTGGTTCTTTGCATCGCTAACGTCCTAGCTTCCTGAATGGTCTTCCCTCTTTTTCTTGCCAATTCTTTGATATTATCCTCCCATTTGATTCGGGGCCTGCCTCTCTTCCTCTGTCCTTCGGTCTGGTTTCAAAAATTTTCCTCGGGTATGAGTCAGCTCTCATCCGCATAAGGTATCCGTACCATTTTAATTGTTTGTTCTCTATCTCTTCTATTATTGGCTGCTGTTCTAATTCGTCCCTTACGCTTTTGTTCCTAACTCTATCTCTCCTGGTCTTGCCCACTACTTTCCGTAGATATTTCATCTCAGAAGCTGTTATTTTTGATCTGAGTTTATCCACTAATGTCCAAGATTCCGCTCCGTATATTAGTGCAGGTGTATAGATGGTTTTATTTAAATGCATTTTTGTTCTAACTTTAAGCTCTTTCTTGCCTATTAAAGTGTTATTTATTTGGTAGTATATTTTGTTTGCTTTACTTATTCTGTGTCTAATTTCCTCTTCTATTTTTCCATCTTTACTGATGATTGTTCCAAGGTATTCCATTTTATCCGCATACTCCAGTTGTTTATCTTCTATCAGAATGGCAGTTTGTTCTATATTATCTTCTCTTGTAATGTGCATAACTTTACTCTTATTAGTGTTTATATCCATTCCTTTTTCCTCCAGGTTTCTTTTCCAAATGTTTATGTTATTTTGTAGTGTTTGTGCATTTCCGGCTATTAGGAGTATGTCATCTGCATAAATTAAATCTTGGGTCATTACTGGTGTTAGATTATGATATCCTATTCTTATTCTTCTGGTTTCATTTTGCATTTTGTTATTATATTATTCATGTATATGATGAATAGCAGTGGACTGAGACTGTCTCCTGCTTTACCCTCTATTCATGTAGAATTCCTCAGACTTGTGTCCATTTAGTCTTACTTTGCCTACTACTTTTTTGTTGATGCTTTTTATTATTCGTATTAACTTTTGGCTTGTCTCTAATTCTTCCAGTGCATTCCATATGTGCCTTCTTGGTACCAGATCAAAAGCAGCCCTAAGGTCTATAAAGGCCAAGAAAGTGTCTCTGTTTTTGTCTATTGTTTTTTCTATTATGTTTCGTATTGTGAATATATGGTCCTGGGTTTGTCTGCCGGGCCTGAACGCTGCTTGTTCCTGCTCCATTTTGTCCTCAATCTCATTTCTTAATCGTTTTTCTATGACTTTCGAGTACACTTTACCGGGCACTGATGATAAACATATTGCTCTATAGTTGTTGCAATTAACTGTTTCTCCTTTCTTATATATGGGCACTATGATATTTTCTCCCAGTCCTCCGGTATCTTTTATGTTCTCCACGCTTGTTGAAATATTATCTGGAGCCATTTTATGATTGTTTCTCCTCCTATCTTGAGCATTTCTGATGTAATCTCGTCTTCCCGGTGCTTTTCCATTTCGTGTTGTTTTTGTGCTTGTTTTATTTCTTCTTCTGTAATATCATCGTTTTCATTCTCCTGATCTACTCTTTCCATTTCTGGTTCTTCTTGAATATCTTCTTGGTTCTTAAATTTATTGTGGTAGTGGTCCCTCCATGCTCTTAAAACTCCTTCGGTCGTTGTTTCTAGTTTTCCTTCTTTGTTCTTTATATTTCTTATCTGTTTTGCTTGATTGCCTTTTAGTCTTTTAATTATGTTCGAGAACTGTTTTTGGTTTTCTACATAGTTCTGTTCTATCTTTGTGCCGAACTGTTCCCAGGAGGCTTGCTTTGCTTGTTTTACCGCCTCTTTTGATTGATTTCTTTTTTGTATATAAAGGTTTCTGTCTTCTTCTGTATTTGTTCTTTTACATCTGCACCATGCTTCTTTCTTCAACTTAATATTCGCTTTTATTTCTTCGGTCCACCATCTTGTTCTTTTCTTTAGACTGCTTTGATTTACCATTTTTGTTCCACATATTTCTCTGGCTGTTTTAAGTGTGGTTTCTTTGAATTTCTGCCATTTCTCTTCTAGCTTCCAGGGGGTCTCTAGCTGCCCTTCTTGTGTTTCGAGGTTATTTAATCTATCTGTAATTATTCTTCTATATTGTTCTCTTGTTAGTGGGTTTTCTAGATTTTCTAATTTGATTTTTTCGTACTTCTTCGGTACTTCTATTTTTGGTTTTCTAAATATTTTATCTGCTATCACTAGTCTATGGTTTGTGCTTAACTCTGCTCCTATTATCACCTTGACATCATGTAATGCATATCTCATGCTTTTGGTTATGGTTATATAGTCCACTACGGTTTTGTGTCCAAGTTGTTCGGCTTCGTAGGTTATTTTGTGTATCGTTTTATGTTTAAACAGAGTGTTTCCGATGAGTAGTTCATTAGTGATGCAGAAATCGATCATACGCTCTCCATTGTTGTTTATTTCTCCCTCTACTCCGTGTTCCCCCATTGTTCCGTGTCCCATCTCTTTGTTGTTTCCGATGTGGGCATTCCAGTCTCCCATTATTATTAGATGGCGGTTCTTGTTTTGCATTTTTCTACTGTTCTTTGTAGGTCTTCATAGAACTGTTCTTTTCATTCAAGTTAGAACTTTCTGTAGGTGCATATATTTGTACTATCCCCACTTTCTCTTGCAATGCTAAGTCTACTGTTATTATTCTGGGGCTTATGGCCTCCCAGTTGATCACTTTTGATTCTACGTCGTTGCTTAGAATGATTCCCACTCCTTCTGTTATTCTATTTCCTACCGGGGTTCCTGCATACTGAAGTGTGTACCCTTTATCTAGTATCCTTATACCATTTCCTCTCTTTTTTATTTCTGCTACTCCCAATATTTGTGTTTTGTATTTTATCATCTCCTCTACTATTTCTTCCTCTTTTCCATTAAGTGTGGTAATATTCCATATTCCTATTCGTAACCTGTTTCTCGTCTGTTGTTGCCTTTTATTCCGTCCTAGTCCGAGGCTTCCTATTATTCTCTGAATCATCGTACCTCAAATGGGTGATTAGCCCAACGTCAAGGGCCCCGTTACCTCGGGACAACTGGTGCCGGGTTATACCCCCCGGTACTGGGTCGCCAGAGTCTCGTCAGTTTTCCAGCAGGGTGCACCGGGTGGTGTTGACTACCACCTCTCGTGCAGGTGAGGTTGACATTTGGGGCCTTTAAGATGTTGTTGGCCCCCTTACACCCCAGTTGCTAAAGCTAATATATATAAAAAAAATGATACTATACAAAAAGCAAAAAGCTAATATATAAAAATGATACCATACAAAATTAGAAAAGATAATGAAAACTATAATATGCCAAGCTAGGAAAAGAGACCTACGTTTTAGCGTTACGAAAACCAAGATTAGGAAAAATAGAAAAGGAAACTAACACATCAGTGCAAACAATAGTAAAAGTACAAAGTGAAAAAAAAAGAAAGGGATAAGGAAAATGTTTAAATAGAAGCAAAACTACGTAAAAATAAAAAGCGTAGATGCTTTAATATAGTATAAGGTACGCCCATAAAGTAAAAAAAACTCCAAAAATTTATTGAATTGAAGACATGTTTCTGTACATTTAATATTCTTTAAAATGACAACTTTAAGCATCAATTTGCTAGCGGTCCTACTACACGTTATGTCTAACTTAAAAGTCTTAAACCAATTTCCCTTTTAGATCACTCGTTACAGTGGCTTACAAATTTTTAATTTTTAAGCTAACCTCGAGTCAGAGTAACAAAAAAAAGTTGGATGGGGTTGTGTCTGTCTATAAGTAGATTTTGGCGACGTTGTTACTGTTTATTTCGCTAAAAACTCCCTCTCTAATAGTAACGCATGGCTCGGAGCATTGTTGTGATGAGAAACTCAGACGCTGGTGATCTCTTAAGAGTACCGAAACTCTTTTCTTTAGCGGTTTAAACACTTCTACGTAAAGTGTATTCTCTGTCCGGGTGGTTATGGATAACACATTTAAAGTCAAAAAAGAAAGTGAACTTCTCTTTCATCTGTAATTTGTTCATTCGAGTCTTTTTTGGTGAAGGAGACTTGGCAGTTTGCCGCTCAAAGCTCTGTATTTTACTTCCGAATCGTACTTAAAAACACATGTTTTAACACCGGTTATCACTATTGCCAAAATATCAGGCTCACTTCTTACGCGATTCAAAATCACGAAAGAAATTGACACAAGATTTTCCTTTTCTTTGAGATCAATTTAGTACAAACTTCCCACATCTGCAATTCTGTTGTGACGATTTCATACGATTTTTTGAAGTCTCACTTTGTCTGCTATCAATCTAATACTCAGACGTCGGTTATAGTCTAAAATCGCCTTCATTTTAACCACATTGTTGATAGGCGCCTGTCGCGTTGCTTATTTTAACATCTTCTCTTCCTTCTATGAATGGTTTGTGTCACCTAAACGCTTGTGCTTTGAGTTCGACGCAAAATGTTATATGGATTGCTAATAGACACTGTGCTGCATTTTGGCGCGCAGTCTGTAGAGGTTCAAGGGAAAATGGGCAAGGTCTGGCCGTTTAACTGATACTTCCCATCAATAGTCACGCCCGAACATTCCGGTCCCGACCTTTCTGTTTGGACTAAAAAAATAATCTTGGCGTACCTTGCATCTCAAGCTTTATGGCAGTACCAACCTAAAAAGGCACAAAACAATAATAAGAGTTTTTCCTATGTACGTGGACATATAACAAAAGTAAGAAAAACAAAGTTGCAGCTTGAAAAGGAAAGATTTTTTGAAAAATATTTGGCAATAAAAAGGGCGACCAATGAAAGAGAAGAACAAATAAAAAGTGCTTCACTAATACACTTAATCTAGCATAACCTAGTAAATAGATAAGGTATCAATAATATGAAAAAAAGCAATGAACCAAAAGATCTGAAAGAAAATTATCAAGAAATAGACCTAAGATATATAATCAACAGCCTGCGATTGTCTACCAAATGAGCTGAGAATACGACCGCAGAGCTGCTGTACTAAAACCCTTCGAGCACAAGAATCTCCATCAGAATTTATTGTGTGGTTTGACTACAAAAAGCCCAGGTTTACGACGTAGCCAAAAATTACAGGGAATGTAACCACTAGGTAACAGGCAAGCTCACAATAAACGATTTCATCGCAAGAGAAATGATAAATTCTTTCGCATTTGAAACAGAAGATCGATCAGGATGCTGGGCGGAGCATGACTGACCAGATAAAACAAATGGGCAAGGCATTCAGTTTTACAGTGCACCAGGACCTGCACTACAGGTCGTTTGTCCTGAGGAGTCGCTTTGATCCTTTAATTCCCTGTCCATCTTGTTTTTCTCAGTCAACATTTGGCGAGTCCTCAGGACGAACGACCTGTAGTGCAGGTCCTGGTGGTGACTGAGAAAAACAAGATGGACAGGGAATTAAAGGATCAAACACCGTTGAATGATATCAAGCATGAGAACGCTGGCTTTCTGAGATGCTTTTCGAACGAAAAGAACTTTATCCGTGGTAGCAAGATGAATCGCCAAAATGACTGTTGAATCTGCCACGATGCTCCTGAAGTTATGTATCTATTATTATGCATGGAAAGTTATTTGCCTCTATAACGGCTCTGGGACTTGCAAACAACTAAGGGAATATTATAACGTCTCACTTCAAGGAAAGTTTAAAGCTGACCGCCTACAGTAATATCAACATGTTGGAAACAATTGTCAAACTTTGAATAGAGGAAGTAGCCGCATGTTGCAGCAAGACTCCGTTTCGGCCCACAAGGCAATAAAAGCCCAAGCTATATATTAATTTGTATTACCACTGGCCCTCCGACTTGCACTCCAGTGTCGACTGCAACTCGCTTGACTATGACGTGTGAAGCGCGGTCGAGACAAAGGTCAATGAGAAGCATCATAATACCAAGACAGTTTAACAACCTCCATCATATAGATAATGACACATATGGGCAAAGAGGAAGTTGTGTTAATAATATTTACTTTAGTTGTGCTAAGTTCCTTAGAATAAATTGAATATTGCTTATATTTTTTTATCGTTTAATCATTTTCCGAATTTATCTCGATCTTGTATATTATTCTCAACTTTTCAGAAAAACTCTAAATGTTCTGATCTACAGTTTAAATGATTTTGCAAATTTACAAAAATTACCTTCCTGTACAATGCCCCACAGTACAATTAATGGCCAGTTTTTTGTCAAACTAACCTATATGTATTCGAATATATAGGGAGGTACATTGAATTGGAAAAATTTTGTTGGTTTAGGTTTTGTTGGTATTGCGTAATTGATGGTGCAGGATAATGAGGGATTTCTACATGACGAGTAAGCGTTGGCTATCGTCTCTTGCATTCAAGCATTGTGGGTATTTTTCATTTCACGAATAATCCTACTGGTGGGATGGAAAATGAGAGCAATTGCTTTAGCTTAAAGAAAGTCAATTTTGTTGCTTGTTTCTTTATTATGTTTGGCAATTGCCGAACCATTATCGCCTCTCCGTACGCCCCGAGAGTGCTTATGTATTCGGCTGGATATTTTCCGGTTTGTTTGACTTATATATGTCCTTTGACAGTCTCCACAAGGTATTTTATAAACTTCTTGGGATTCAATGGGGCAGTGCTCTTTTGCTGAGCGAATAAAATCAGCTAGCTATTTGTTTGTCGGCCTTGAAAACGGTACGTATGTTTTGCCTCATAAGTGTGCGGTAATGCCTCTGATATAAGTTGAAATGCTTTTTGTTGGTCAAGATTATTTTATGATTGGGAGTTGATTTTTTAATTAATATTTTTGATTGCATGGAATAAAAATTTATTGAAATGTATTGTAAATGTGGTGGTAATAGTTTTGAATTTTAAATGGTGGTTTTTCATGTCGGAAAGTCTGATGGATCTGGTGATGTGAGATTTTTGCGACCTAATGGACTTAGCAAAGTGATTATGGAATTTGGCATCTACGTAGCGGTTAGCATGAGTAGATTTTCTATAGACAGGATAATTGAAGCTGTTATTCTTTGTTATACGAGTAGCTAGGAAGGGAAGGTACTTATTTTGTTCGGTTTCCATGCTAAATTTGATATTGGTGTGAATTTCATTTAGGTGGGAAAAGAGTTCAAGAAGCATGTTTTATCTGTGAGGCCAGATGCCAAAAGTATCACCAACAAATAGTATAGAACAGTAGGTTTTAATGAGAAGGAAGCAAGGGCTTTTATTTTAAAATCGGTTATGAAAAGGGTAGCTATAAAAGGTGAAAGTGGGGAGCCTATGCAAGCACCGTTAGTTTGACAGTAAAATTTATTTTTTATACAGGCAAAGTAGGTGTTGTATAGGCAATAATTAATTAAGGAGAAGACATTGTTATTTATATTATAGGCTGACTTTAATAGCTGTAAGGTATTAGGAATAGAGATATTAGTAAACAAAGAGACGATACCAAAACTGACCGTATCATTTTGAGTATAGGTAAGGTTTTGAGTATTTATAAGAAATAATAGGAGTTTCGGACGTAGGGTGACGCAAGGTACTTAGCTAGGTTTTAGATGGGAAACCGAAAGCACCAACTATGGGAAGTAAAACAAAAGTTCTTTTTGTGAATTTTTAAGAGATACATTTTTTTTAAATTGTAAATTCAATACGAAAATGTGCATTATCATTATCAACTTCAGTACCGCTTATTATATGTACATAACAGTTGGGCTGAAAAGTTCGTAGGCTAACATTTTTTTGGTTATTATTCAACATAGTTGCCTTCGATTATAGCGGTCATGCAATTTTTCGATAACATTTTTATAGTACGATTTCTCTTTAGCCTAAAAATAGGCCTCACTCTCAGCGTTTACCTCTTCATTAGTGCTGAATTCCTTTCCAGCGAGCATTCTTTTGAGGGCTGCAATCAGGAAAAAGTCACTGGGGGCCAGATCTCAAGAATACGGTGGATGGGGAAGCAATTCGTAGCCTAATTCATGCAATTTTGCCATCGTTTTGATTGACTTGTGACACGTTGCATTGTATTGATGAAACAGCACTTTTTGTTCTTCAAATGGGGCCATTTTTTCGTGATTTCGTCCTTCAAATGCTCCAACAACACTTTGTAATAATCGCTATTGATGGTCTGACCCTTTTCAAAGTAATCAATAAATATTATACTTTGCGCATCCCAGAATACTGATGTCATAAACCTTGCTAGCCGATTGTTGCGTCTTTCCACGCTTTGGATTCGGTTCATCGCGTGCAGTCCACTCGGCTGACTGTCGATTGAACTCTGGAGTGTAATGATGAAGCCATGTTTCATCCGTTGTCATATATCGATGAAAAATTTGTTATTATTACCGTTGAATATCGCTAAACATTGCTCTGAGTCAACGATACGTTGAAACTTTTGCTCGATTGTGAGCTCGCGCGGGTCTCATTTTGCACACAGCTTTCGCATGTCCAAATATTCATGCACGATATGCCCAACACTCTATTTTGATATCTTCAGAGTCTCAGTTATATCGATTAACTTCAATTTACGGTCATTCATAATCAGTTTGTAAACTTTTTTATGTTTTCGTCCGTTAGCGCCTCTTTCGGGCGTCCACTGCGTGTATCGCCTTCGGTGCTCATTTCGCCCCGTTCAAATTTAGCAAAGCACTTCTCAACGGTGGATTTTCCTGGTGCAGAATCCGAATAATGTTTATCAAACCAAGCTTTGATTTCAACAGTATTTTTTTTTTCATGATAAAGCAATGCTTCATTAACACACAAAATTCTTTTTTATTCATTTTTTTACAATAACAAAAGTTGCTTCACTCACAATGCTATATCTTACGAACCAATTGTCCGACAGCTGTCAAATTTATACACGTATCGTTTGAAGGTTAGTACTAACTAAAAATAATATGGATTTAATTCTAGTAACACCATATATGTGTCAGCCTACGAACTTTTCAGCCGACCTGTTATAGATTCTGAAATGTAGATATGATAAAGTATGCTGCTAAAAAATTAATAAAATGCATTTGAAACGCTTCAATTAATATCGCATTAGTAGCAGAAAATTGACTGCACGTCCCTAAATGTGAATATAATCGAGCCAATGAAAACAGGCGAATGAAATGACTTAGGCATATCAGATTTTATTTGATTTTAGAGAGCAAAAGGTCCTTAAAAGCTGCGCTACAAAATTGTTTTAGTTTCAGTCGGATAATGCCTCTAAATAATTCTGCGTTTTGAGCTTCCGGAGTCGCCCCGAGTGTAATTACAGCGTGCCCTTTTGAGCTCCACAGAGAGCCCGGGGCGACCCATAAACTTGTCGCGGTTGCCAAGTGCAACTACAGCATGTCGCCATCCCGACATCACGGAGCGCCCGCTCCGTCATTCGACTCCGACTAATATCTGCCCTTGTTCCAGATAATCAGCTATTCGAGCTCCCGTGGTGGTGTGAGCGTCGCTACGGAAAGGGGAGAAACGAGCCGCAGCGTGCTGCTGATCCAGCGAGCCCGACCTTCTGACTCCGGAAACTATCAATGTAACCCTTCTAATGCTCGCCCCGCTAATGTCACTGTGCACGTTCTCAATGGTAAGCACCGCATTTCGCCGGGGGCCCTTGGAAACTAGGGCTGCGTCCGACCGTGCGCCGGAAGAAGCCGCCCGGCGGCATTCAAATGCGCTACACGCCGCAAATTGGATTTGATCCTCCCCTGAAAAATGGGGTGTCGGGCGGCGCTCGCAGTTAACCACTTTGTTAACCACGCTTTGTTGATTATTCGACACTGCTCTTAATTCTTTATTACCATTATTTATTGTTTCAAATAATGGGATTTTTTTTAGAAAACTACATTCCCAGTAAAGATTTTTCCACATTTGAATGATTCAATGAAAATTTGACTTATCTACTGTTTCAAACTCTGTAGTTAAGACTTTTTCATTCTCCACTGCTATGAAAATAAATACATTTGCCCAAAAAACAGCTTCCTTTTGAATTTTTGTGATCTAGAACCACCAAAACCATCACACAAAAATGAATGGTAAAAACTACCTAAAAAGTCTTTTAACTGTAATCTGTAAAAACTGGAAATTTAGTACAAATATTGGGGTGATGCAAAAGTCTTTGTTTTTACTTTAAAATTTAGTTTAAAGAAGATAAGCAATTAAAAATCAAAATGTATATCACTGAGTTGTCTGGTAATCCACCCATCAATGTCTTCCATTCTGTCTCGTTCCTATTCTTCTTGTGGTTTGAAATCAAAGAGCTGATGACGTCCTTTTTTTTTTTCTGAAAGATGACAAAGTAGTGTTCGGTCAGGTTCTTCGAACCGAACATGGTTTAGTATTGTCCATCTGCAGCAACACATAAATTACAAAGACGGCTGCGATTGACCATAACCAAAATTGTTATATGATGGGATACATTCTGTCGAGTTATCGACAATAAAGTTCGGTGATGACAACCCGACCTTCAGCAACCAACTCAAAGTAAATCACATATTTGTAATTCTACCAAACGCAAAACATAACTTTTACCACAAAACTCTTACGTTCCACAACAGCCTTTATGGCTTGGTTTGATCTGTTTAATTTTTCAGCAGTTGCTTAAACATACAGTCAATTAAGTAAAAGTTTGTTCGAGTTAATACAGAGAAAAAATTTCTTTAAAAATATTTTGAAATTTATATATTGTATCAATAATGTGTCCAGTCACCATCAGTGTCGATAATTCCTTGGCATCTTTGAGACATGCTTTCGATCATACTTTAAAGTGAACAATTTTTTCACGAAGTTTGTGCTTTAGGTATGTCCACACATTTTCAATCGGATTTGCGTCGGGAAACTGCAACGGCCAATTAAATATAACGGTGCCAGACTGCTCTTTCTACTTAGTCTTCATTTTTCTTGATGAACCAACATTCGGCAGTCGGTAACAAATATTTCTTATAAAACTCGAACATTTTCGGAGAATTTAGGTTGTACGTAAACAGATGCAACGTTCCGAAACCCAGTTTTGAGAAGTAGCCTCAAAGATACACTTTTACTGGGTGTTTAACAGTGTTTAACTTGTTAGTTGAGGGGGACTATAGTATATTTCCAAACAGAAGCTTCGTCCGTAGAAATTACAATGCTTCAATCTCGGTCGATATTGTTCTTTGCCCAAGCGAGTCTCTCCGTCACATGATTGCACAAAGGTTTCTTCGAAGTACGGCATTTGATATCATGCGCACGGAGATGGGTTTGAATAGCTACGTACAATATATCGACACTTCTTGGCGCAATGTTAACTCCGGGTTTTGCGAGAACTAGTTTACCATCTATTTTTCGACTCTAGGGGACAGTTTGCCTATCGACCCACGTTCCGACAAGTTATCGGCCGTTTTTACCTTCTTATATCGCTGCATTCACTTTCTCACAAATATTTTCGACTTGTTTATGTACTTAGCATCCGTTGCATGAGACATTTTTGGACCTTTCAGGTAGGTAAAGAGAAACGCAACTCGTAGCGCGACGCGTGCGCGGCGCGCATGGTGCTTTACGCGTTTCTTACCAAGAATTCAATGCAAAGTGAATCTTTTGTGGCAAAGCATCGAGGACAAAAATAGCGCTAATTTTCCCAAACACACTCTTACTTGACTTACTGTATTAACTCCTGCGTTAACGCGAAACGCATTCTTTTACATTGTCTTATTTATTTTCTTTGTCTAGTTTGTGCAAGTGACGACTTCTTCCCATCCGGATGATTTAAGCGGAGAATATTTTAATAGTTTTAAGTAAAACACTCCTGGGAAATGAGGAATGTCACATCTTCACCTTCAACTTCGCATATTATTCAAGTTTGATTATTTCCAGTAATGCCAAAGAAGAATCAAAATTTCAACATTCAACCTATCTTATCACTTACTTTTTTAAGTTCAGATTTAAGAAATAAAATTTAACACAACAGAAGGTGATTTGTTCTTTTGAGATCTATTCTACATAACAAACGTGACCATCTCTAGCATTATCTGTGTAACTGCCAAAAAGTCTAAATTGTGATTGTAAAAGGCACACACATTTCTTAATTGGGTTTAGTGTTGTCTTGTATATTTATATTAGGATTTATTTTTAAAGAAATTCTGTTATTTGTAGTTTAATTAATATGATTTTCGTTAAGAGAAATTTAAAATTAAGTTAAGGGTGCTAAAGTTTAATAATTAAAATGTAAGATTCTCTTTGTCACAACATGCAGTAGCAATTCAATTGTAGCCAAATAAAAAATACTGATATGTAGCTATCTTATCGGGTGCCACCAATAGTAATAAACCAGCTATCCATAAAAGGGGTATTTAGTCATGTTTATTGTCGTTTTATTGTAAACAATGTCAGATTTGTTTGGAAAAATACTAAAATCTAATAAAATTTGAGAATCGCATAATAACAAACATTTTTTTAAATTTTAGTAATAGCAAAAGTTAAAAAAGTTATTAAGAAGTGAAACATTTTTTGTGTATTGCCCACGCTATTTGAGGGCAAAACCATACTTAGATAGAACGTCCAAGGAAAATTGTGTCTGGAAGAAGAAGAATCGTATAAATAAAATGTTGAAGCGAGAAGAGGAAAGTATTAAATCTATTATTAAATGAATTTCAGTTTATCTTCTATAAATTCCACCGATATGGTGATTATGTTCTCCAAAAAATAATTTTTATAACACCACTGGAAGCGATCTATTTATTAGTTAATTTATTTATAGACCAGATCAATATATATTTTATATACATAGAGACTGTTGTTTGTGTCAGATAATGTTATTCGTGCATGTCTACTTTAGTAATTTAAACTTATAACTTGTAACTAACTGTGCAGCAAACGATAGAGCCAAAGTTCCATTTAACGTGTCAAATACTGAAGAAATTTACATAAGTGCTGGATCAATTAAACTTTGTTGACATTGAAAAAAAAACGAAAATTAAGTAGACATGTTCTTAACGCATTAAGAATCTTTTACTTTTGTAACCTACGAATTTCTCATATCCAATTTTGATCTCTTCTTCTTCTTTGTCCATCCCTTATACCCTAAGGTGTCGGGTCCTCTATCCATTTTCGAAATCTCTTCCTGTCCCTAGCGATTTGTTTAGCTTCTGCGATGCTTTTCCCCCACCTTTCCACTTCCTTCCTGATAGTTTCCATCCATGTTTGCCTTGGCCTTCCTCTTCCTCTTTTTTGTAGCGGTATGCTTTCTATTCCGTATGTTAATGTAGGTAAGTATATTGTTTTATACAGGTGGAGCTTAGTCTCTTTGCTCAGCTCTTTCTTGTTGATTAATGTTGAGTTGATCTGATAGTATACTGTAGTCGCCTTGGAGGTCCGGTTCCTTAATTCATCTGTTACTGTTCCGTCTTGGCTTATTATTACTCCAAGGTACTCATAGCTCTCCACTTGTCCCAATTGCTCTCCTTCACATCTTACGTTCAGGTTTCTTTGTTCTTCACCTGTGTTCTTACTTATTCTCATTATTTTGCTTTTCTTCGCATTTATTGTCATTCCTTTTATTTTAATTTCGTTGTTCCAATTATTTATTGCTTGTTGTAGTTTCCTTTGGCTATCGGCTATGAGTAGTATATCATCTGCGAAGACGAGGCTTTGTATATTGATTGCCCCCATGTTCCAGTGTCCTAGTTTAGTGTTCAGGTTTGGGTTGCTGCTGTTCTTAACTATTTCATTCATCATGATAATGAATAGTAGTGGACTGAGGGAGTCTCCCTGTTTTATCCCCTTCTCCATCAAGAATTTCCCCGATTCTTGTCCTTGTATTCTTACTATTCCTTTCGTTCTTCCGTATAGTCGTTTTGTGGCTTCTACAAGTTTTCTCAGGACGTCAATTCTTTCCATTGAATTCCACAGGGTTGCTCTTGGTACCGTGTCGAAGGCTGCTAGGAGGTCTATGTATGCCAGGTGTAGCTCTTTGTTTCCTTCAAGTGTCTTTTCTATTACTGTGCGAAGCGTAAATATGTGGTCTTGAGTCTGTCTGCATTTTCTGTATGCAGCTTGTTCCTCTAATAGCTCGTCTTCTATGTGATGCCTTATCTTTTTTTCTAGTATCCTGGTGTAGATCTTTTGTACGTAGGATGCCAGGTATATTGCTCTGTAGTTTCCACAGTCGTTTGTGTTACCTTTTTTGTGGATTGGTACTATTATGTTTTCTTCCCAATCACTCGGTATTCCTTCTCCTTCGTATACTTGCTGGCATATCTTGTGTGTCCATTTTGTATACACTCCCCTCCGTATTTGATTAGTTCAGGGCTTATTCCATATTTTCCTGCAAATTTTCCTACTTTCATGTGTGCTATTGCTTCTTCTGCTTCTTCCAAAGTTATTGTTTCGTTTTCTGTCTCTTCTTGTTCTACTCTGATAGGGTTGTATTGTTCTTGTATGTTTGGTGCTTTGAATTTTGTGCTGTAATGTCTCTTCCATGTTTCTAATATTTGTGGCAGTTCTGTAACGACTTCTACTTCTTCGTTCCTAATGCTCCACACCTTTTGTTTGTGCATTCCCCTTAGGCCTTTAACTGTTTTCCAGAAGTCCTTTTTGTATGTGTGTATGTGAAGTAGTCTATTTCACTTTTGGCCTCTCTGTTTTCTGCAATGAAAGTTATTTTATGTATTAGTTTGTGATTGAAGAAACTAGTTCCTATTAGCATTTCGTTACTTATGCAGAAGTCAATCATCCTATTGCCATTGTCGTTTAACACTCTGTCTGTACAGTATCTTCCTAGAACTCCATGTCCTTTGTCTGGGTTCTTTCCCACTCGGGCGTTCCAGTCTCCAAGTATAAATGTGTGTCTGCTTCTGCCTCTAGCTTTGTCGAGCACTTGTTGTAGGCTTGTGTAGAACATTTCTTTTTCCAGTATGTTGTCATTTTCTGTTGGTGCATAAATCTGTATGAATGTAGTTGTTTCTTCTAGCTTGACATCTATTGTCATTATTCTTGAACTGATACCTTCCCATCCTATCACCTTTCCGGTTAGATCTTCGCTAATTATCACTCCTACTCCCTCCTTTGCTCTTGTTCCTAACTGAACTACAGAGTAGAACAATTTGTATCCTTTTTCGAGTGTTTGTTATTTGATTCCTTTCTTTTTGATTTCTGAAAATCCTAGGATTTTAACTTTATATCTCTCCATTTCTTCAACTAACTCTATCTCTTTCCCATTTAGTCCTGTCACGTTCCATATTCCAATTCTTATCCTTTGTGCACGCTTAGGTCGTTTTCCATCTTTCCGTCCATGTCCGAGGCTTTCTGTATACCTCGTATGGGTGATTAGCCTGACGACGAAGGCCCCGTTACCTTGGGACAACTGGTATCAGGTTATACCCCCCGATGCTGGGTCGTCAGAGCCCCGTTCGTTTTCTAGCAGAGGGTACCACGTGCAGGTGGGGTTGACATTTGGGTGACTGGATGTTGGCGCCACCCCTTACCCTCCAATTATGATTTATAGTAAAAACTATATTTTATACTTGTGTCTCAAACATCAAACCAAAAACGACATTTTTCATTACAATTACTCAAGCAATGGTCAAATTCTTAAACAAATTTGCACAATGAGCACTTGAAAAGGCAAAATTAAGGCAAACCGCAGTTTTGCAAAAATTATAGAAAAACAAAATAATTTAATTTGGATGATACCCTTTCAGCTCTCTTTCTTATTCTTCTGACTTGTCTTTGTCGGATTACTATTTTTTTATCTTTGGTTATTCAAATGTGTTAAAATATTTACCATGAGACAACGAGGAAACAATTCAATTTCCACTGATATAAAAACGGTATTTTAATTTAATAAATATTTGGCTACGTATAATTATATTATAAATAATTTAATATTGAAACCAAGAATTAATTTTATATTTAATAGATTACATTACATTCTTTATCATAAGTGACATTTGCACAAACTATACTGCACTTTACTGATGT
Organism: Sinelater perroti; assembly: GCA_036346155.1. Classification (NCBI taxonomy): domain Eukaryota; kingdom Metazoa; phylum Arthropoda; class Insecta; order Coleoptera; family Elateridae; genus Sinelater; species Sinelater perroti. The sequence goes on from JARFIY010000189.1 coordinate 17,461,614, forward strand.
TATAATGCAATGTTTCTTTAGTCACTTAATAGTTTTTCTATAATTTAAAAATATATCTATTTTCCAAGATTGAAAACGTTTTTAGTCATATATTAAATGGTTCAAATGTTTCAATAATTTATTTAGAATTAAAGAATCAAGAAAAAACGAAAAGACTTTGCACTAACCTAATACTTAGATAAATATATGAAAGTTTGATTCTATTTAGGTTAGAGGTTGTGTATAAAAGCATTCTAAAGATAATAAATCAGAAGTAAGGTAAAGGTCATGTACAATGTGTAGATATATTGCGCGTTTGTATATTTAAAAGAAAATATATAATTACAATACTTGTGAATAAAGTAGATTAAAGTAAATTAAATCACTTACCTTCTGTGATAAAAGGTTGAGGTTCGTAATAAAATTAAATAGCAACATAATCACTAGCGTAGTGATTATGTTGCTATTTCTACTTCTACGCATCATATTTCTGACCAGCATTCCCAAAACCCCAAGCAACGGGATTGAGCTTATTTTGGGCAATAAAATGTACTTAAGGGTCTGCAAAAATACGTCAAATAAATGCATTGTTTGCGCACAAATGCATATTTGCATTATAATAAAGAAATCTGGGGTAATATTTTTTCTGAGACTTTTCCGAGTTATTTGCGCCTTGGAACGTCTCTATACAAATATTCTACAAAGAATTTAGGAATTTTTTACCAATTTAGCTCTACTATTTGAGCTTTGCTTACTTTCATATATTGTTTTTTTGAGTTAGGCTAATTTTTATGTGGATATATAGCTATAAAAAATATAGTAGTGCACATGAATGTAGAAATTTCTAGAACAGTTTATTTTAAATGTGTGATACTAACACAGTAAGTAGAGCACAGCGGTGCACTCCTTGAACACAAGACTAGTTTGTGTTATTATTTTATTGCTTTATTAGTAGGTAACGAGTACTTTACTATTATTTTACCATTGTTTTAATTATACATGACATCCTCAAATAGTATATTTAGCTGAGAATAATTTTGTTTGAGTGCATTTGAATAAAGTTTGCATAACAACCATCCCCACACATTTTATATGATGTTAGAGTCGGGGAAGAGCTAGTCAAAAACATCCATGCGTTGTTCTTGAAAACGTTGAATGTTGCATGTGGAATTAATACTGGTGCTGCTTTATTGAAAAATAAGTGCTGGACTTGCCATAGCATTTGAAAATGTGTCCTTTGCCTATTCTAGAATTTGTACGAAATTTTATGTTTTATCTATGTGTCGCCATTACCAAATTACAGGTTCATTATAAGATATAGGTTCCCACAGAATAACTTAACTAATATCAGCTCGTGTTCCAACAAAATCACTTTCTTTTTACGCAAATCATACCAGTAATAGAAAAATTCGCCCAGTTCTTCCAATAATTTTTTTTATTTCTAAAGATAACTTTTGTTACTGTCATGTCCACCCATTTTTGAATGAGCAAATAGGAGAAGTGAAATGTAGTGCAATAACACCTTTAAAGCAGGCCGTTTTTCGACATTTCAATAGTGGACGGCTCTTAATGAGCTTCTTAGTGACATATTTGTTCCTTAATTTTTTGCGATTTGTCCAGCTGTTTACGGCAATCTCTATACTTAGCGCAGTACAGCATAATGTTTCTTTTTCAATTCTAACGAATTTTGTGGGCGAGTTAAAACGGTTTCCGATAATTTTGGTATCTTTGATGAAGCTGGTTATAACCGGGCCCGAAAAAATTATTCTTGCAGTAATTTTAAACTTCTTTATGAAGTGCCTCAATTTTCCAATTTCATTAGCCGTTAAACACTTTTTCTTCTTATGTTAACACGTCGTAACACTGGTCGTGTGCTTACATCAGATACTACATAATGTAAGCTAATTGAGCAATAATCTGTATTGTTTGATACAAAATGTCACTGAAAATCTACTGTACTATTTTTGCAAATTCATTATATTAAAATTTGTTAAAAGTTTAGGAAGAATCTACTGGTACACCAAAAAATAATCTAGGCAAAATATAACTAATAATAACATCTTTATAAAGAAACCTTTTAGATTACTTAAAAAAGATTTATAATTATTAATTTCACTTGGTTCATATTTAGCTTCTCGCTAGTTGTTTTCATTTCATCCGAATTGAAATCGACCATATCGTGTAAAGACTGAAATTAGTCTTTAGTTTGCTTGTATTGTACTTCGTCCAAATTTTTTGGAGTAAATTTTATATTTTTGTATTTTAAAATATGTTTAACTTTACGCTGCAACTCCCCAGCTTTACCACAAAAGCGTTAATCAATGCTTTTCTCTCCTGCTGCAATTTTATGTTTTTCCAAATCTTAGCTAAGCGTATATTGATAAACTCAAATTTACACGATTACAAATATTATATATTGTTAATTGCTCATTTCTCACAAAAAGTTATATTTTGAAACTACGTTACCCCTATAATTTGGCAATTACCGGTTTGTGGCTTTCTTAAACACTGCATAGTGAATTTTAGTAGCATAAAAGTCAACAGAAACCTTAATACTTAATCTCGGACAATTATCAAATGTATAAAAAGTGTACCAAGAGACTAAAAGCATATGCTATTTAGGAGTTTTTTAAATTGTATTTTTTATTCTGACTTCCTGTTATATCATGTGCTATTTTTAGTGTTTAAAAATTTTTGTTTTTGATTGCTTTTGTAACATCTGTAAATAGATTTTTCCTTCCAGAATGTATTTAGCTATTCAAACTTTTGATAACTTTGAGTGTTATACTATCTCAGACATTAAGTTTCAAAACTATCCGTTGCAAATGTGCTTGACTTTCGCTCTCACATATTTTGAAACGTCATTAAATGTATATATTGGATGTTTTTTGATGCAATAGAAGTTGGAATTATTTCTACAATACGATGAAATTTCTATTTCTCTTTACGGAGATAAATAGTATCTTTTATTCTTGGAACACTTAGTGATAAACTCAAGTCAATTAAAGAGCATTTTTGACAATGCATTTTATTATGCGCACAGCGTGCAACTCTATTAGCTACTCATTTTCCATATGAAGATCTCCAGTAATACTAAAATTTTCTTGAACAAACGTTAAATTAGAGAAAACAAATATGTCTTTATATTGAGTGGCACTTACAACCGACAAAAATTAACAGAGTAGATTAGGTTGAAATTCTAACACATTCTACGATATATTCTAACCTATAATATCTACCATAAGTCATAATTATATATAATATCAAACAAAAAATGACTAAATTGAATATAACAAACACTACTTTTTGACTTATATTATTAAGGAACATACTAATTTTTTTTTTATTGGATTAATGCAAATTTACAATCTACTTAATAAGGTAATAAGTAAATGGGTTGAAAGAAGTTCACTTGAGTCAGGGGCCATCCATTGACGGCTGTCTGGATTCATCTAGCTAGGTCTTCAGGCCATGTTCTGTTAAGTCTTCTATTTTCCAAAGGTTGTCTGAACAGTTCACTGATTAGCTCGTTGCTGTGGATTTTTGTGTTTAACAGAGTAAGCACTGATGACGTCGTGTATAAACGGTATTTTGAGGTCGTCGTGTATGGTGTTGTTGGAGACATACCAAGGTGCATTTAGTAACATTCTGAGGGTTTTAGATTGAAAGGTTTGTAAAATTTTTGTATTAGACGGTTTGCTGTAGCCCCATAATTCGACACCATATGTCCAAATAGGCCTAAGAATGGTTTTGTATATGAGGAGTTTGTTCTGTAGTGAGGGCTGAGATCTACGATTTAATAACCAAGACATGTTCCTCACTTTTAAATCTAATTGACTTCTTTTTGCCTTAATGTGTGTTCTCCAAGTTAGTTTTGCGTCAAGGTGAATGCCGAGGTATTTAACTTCTTCTTTGACAGGAATGGGAGTGTTATTGAAGGTAAGAGGAGGACATTCTGCTCTTCATGTTGTGAACGTGACTTGACACGACTTATCAACGTTTAGATTAATTTTCCAGTGCGTAAGCCAAATTTGGAGTTGGTCAAGATAAGCTTGCAATTTTGCAGAAGCTCGTATCGGATCGAGATCTGTAGGAAGGATGGCTGTATCATCAGCGAACGTTGCTAGTAGTGTATCCTCGCTGGCTAGTATATCAGCGGTAAACAGTAAGTACAAGAAAGGTCATTTGGGCATAAGTAGGGGTTGGGGTTGTAATATTTTGTGACAAAGGACTGGGCCTGGTTGGTCTTAGGTGATGGTTTCTGTTTATTAAGTCTTGATAAACTTTACAGCCTTTGTAGTTCGCTGGATGATTTTTCTGACTTAGAGCACATGTTGCTGGTGTATTTTTAGATTTGCTGCAACTAGAGGTGTTATGTGGTCCTCCGCATTTAACACACTTAAACGGTTTCCTACAATTGGTTTTTGTGTGTCCATAGTCTTGGCATCTTGTGCATTGTAAGATCCCACCTTTATTTCTTGGCGCTTCTGCTCGAATTTTAGAATGATACAGAAATTCTAATTTAAAGATGTCTTTATTATTGTTTTGTGGCTCGAGATCTACAAAGAATAGAGATAAGGGCTCTTTAGTAACCCGATGCCTGACATTTGTAATATTACAAACTTTGTGTTCTTTTTTCTCTTGATGATGAAACAATGAACTACAATGAAACACAAAATCAAACCAAACACTCCTGGCAAATAGTAAGCAAAAGAAAAAGAGCAAAACGACAAAATTCTTCTGAAATTGATGCCCAAATAGAAACTGCTAATCAGTTCTCACTTCTCTCTGAAAGCAATAACAACACGTCTAATACTTCAATTACTCCAAAAAGAGAACCGAAACCTCCACCAATCTTTATATACGGGGTCTCAAATTACAAAGACATGATCGATAACCTAGCACAAGTAGTTGAAGAAGAAGCTTACACTACCAAAACGTTAGCAAACAATACTGTTAAAATAAACCTCAACACTCCTGAAACCTATAGAAAACTCATCCGTCACGTTCGTGAAGAAGAAATTGTGCACCATTCATATCAGTTAAAACAAGATAGAGCATACCGTGTAGTCATAAGAGGCATCCACCCTTCTATTCCCCTACCATAAATTACGCAAGAACATACTAAATAAGCAATGTAAGTTATTAAATTACAAATTAATTTATTAATACTGCTAATTATTAAAAATTCTAATTTCTGTTATACGTACAATGGTTGAGTAAAAATTTCCCCTATAATTACAATAAATATGTGCCTGGTAAATAAACGGAAACTAGCAAAACAAGTTTCTCTTTACAGTTATTGGTATGGTTAGTAATATTCTGCCGAGATTATTTTTTTGTTATGGATATATACAAGTAAAAGTTTTGCTATAATAACAGCACATAAAACTTTATTAGTGTCTACAATAACCTGGAAATAAGTCAATAAGAATAGAACTGCTTTAATCGTAACCTTTACTACAATTAAGTAACAGATGAAACATCTTAAAATGAAAGCTTTATCTTATAGACTAATCATAAACCGTGGTTGAATAATTAAAGAAGTAAATTCAAGACATGTTTCAGCAAACGAATATTTTTATATTTTAAACTTTAATGTAACAAATAAGACGCAATCACTATTTCGTAAATGTGTTAGAAGATCTGACGATAAAGAACGAAGAACCATGATTATCAGTGATTATGTTGATATCCAATTTTGTTACAAACCACCACCTTTTCTTACAGAAAGCAAGAAATTTTAATTCATTCTATTTACAAGTACGATATGTCTTTAACTGTATAAATGTTTAACCCAACTACATCTTTTAATGACCTTTACCTTGCTTCTAATTTACCGTACCTTCAGAATGTTTTTATATGTAACCCCAACCTAAACAGAACCAAAGTTTCATATATTTATCTAAACATTAAAGTGATACAGAAGCTTTTCTTTCTTTTAAGTAGTTAGATGTGATTTAAATAGATTTTTCAACCAGTTGAATTCTTTAATATACAACTAATTTTTTTGTTTTCTTGAAGAAACTTCATTCGGTTGCACTTTTTCACGGAAGGGTAGTTTTTTATCGTAGGAAATTGAATTACTTCCTCCTTTATGGTAAATTTTTTGGGCACATAAGTGAGAAAAATGAAAAGTCGTGAGAATAGGAAGAATGAGTTAAAAGATTCCATCCGAACTGCATTTTGTTTCTTATAATTTTTGCAAAACTCAACAATTTACAAAAGATAGCTGTTTTGCCTTGGTGTGTCGTTTTCCCTTTGCTGGGGCTTACTATGCAAATTTTCTTTAATAATTTGATCAGTGTATGAGTACTTGTGCGAACAATACCATTTAAGGAAATTCTTAGTCGTTTCTTGTGATGACATCTGTCACGAGATTATAGCCAGTGATGATTACGTTTATTCTATGAAGCATAATATCCAGTTTTTATTATTAACTAAAATGATTTAAGGAATTGTTGGGTATAAGAGTGAAAAAATGCACAAATGTTGCGATACTGCAATTTGCCCTTAGCCCTTAATGTGTGAGAAACCTATCTGTCTAATTCCGATTGTTAACGTGTAACCTTGACTTTACTTTTGTCTTTAATTTGTCTACCGCAAGTTTACTTTCTAAAAGTTATTCTAAAGCAAAATTTTTAATTTATTTTTAAACAGCTCTTGCTGTTATTGTATCTTGTAACATGCGGTAGGAATTTTTCTAAAACTTCCTGAACCATTAGTTTTAATTTATAATATATTTTATACAAACTACAATAAGTAATTGGTCATTATGTGCATGATAAACTACTGAAACTAAAATTTATTCAAAATTAACTCAGTGAAGTTCAGCAGTGATCTAAAACAATATTTCTTGGTAGAATTCTTTTTAAAAATATAATTATAAGCTTTAGTAATTTCTTATAATTATCCTACAAGTGGAATATACACTTTTTAACTTGCGAGTACGATAAACAATCATCCTTGAAGGCCTCCTGAAGCATTCCAAACGTTTCGGTAGCATTCTTGCCGAGTTTGAAGCAGAATTTAATTGCGTAGCTTTGATCGATTTTTGAATCCATCGCGCCGTGTCGAAAATTGAAAATAGACATTCACGGAAACACGTCCTGCCTAGAGCTCAGAGCCGACTTGCACCGACCGCGTATGGAAGCTAAGACCCCACCACCTGCCCCAAGCGTCAGAGCACGCCGGAATGTACACTCGCGTCCGAAAAAAAATAAGGCTCATTTCTTTTGGGATGGACCTTGTATAGACGACAGACTAATTATAACTTATTTATTTTCCTTTTTGCCTTGGCATTTTTTACATGCCTTTTGTAGCTTCATCTTCTCTTGAATGTTATATACAATTATTACTATTTACCCAAATATGAAAAAATTGTTTTTCTTTTTAAATGGAAATTATGCTTAAGGCATCAGCGTGGGAAATTTTCCAATTTTGTATAACTTTCTTCTGCTTTCCGGTTTATGCTATGCAAGACTTATTTTGAGCTGACGTTTTGGCTCATACGGACACGAGAGTATTCCTCTGTCCACGAGCCGGCGCAGACGAGTTCAAGTTTCGCTGGAAACTCATGGGTGTATGTGATTGTCCTTATCTTTATTTTTCTACTTTGTTAGCTTCTGCCATTACTTAAAAAATCTTTATGTTTGTTACTGCGTACTTCTTTATTCTTGTTGGTTACTGATCTTTTCTCAAAGTACGACATTTTCAGGAATAAAAAATAAGAGTCTCTAATATCTTGCTTTTGCTCAACTTTGTAATGGAAAAAACAAATATCTCCTTTTTATGAACTTTTGGTTAGTACTGGAGGTATGTGATTAACCAGCTATAGTTCTGTTTTTTCTGTTAGTTGCTACTATATGCCATGGTTTTAGATTATTAAATTCTACTACCTTTAACTCAATTATAAATAAAAAATTACTTTTAACAAAACACATCATCAGTTCAGCAACAAAGCGCAATATTTCTTTAACAATAAATAAGTTGGGAATATATTTTTATCTAATTACAAAAGCAATTCGCCGTTTATAACAGAGGCGCTGCTATATATCTCTATCTTTGTTGTTTTTTGCATAAAATAGTGACTGATGATGAAAAGCAGAGTGGATATAACAATTTGAAGAAACTCATGAAAAGCTGGTAAACCATCCATATTGATCACAAACCTTCATGTTTATGACAACAACTTTTCTTTCGTATATTTGCTGAAACTTCAAGGTGATATGTTTTTGTAAGTTATTAAAACTGGATGAAATTATTAGCGATGGGCGTTACAAGCACAACCTTTCGCATTTGCCGTAAAAGTACAAAAAATCCTTTGTAGATAGCGACCGTGGCCCCATTACTCTGCTGCAGACACGGTGAAACGGGTTTAAGGACATACTTGATTTATTAAAGTGAAAACGTTTGTTACTTTTAACATATTCAGCAGACTAACGCCAGATTTTTACTTGTTCCGGTTCCTTTGCAAACCAGTTTAGCAAATTATGATTTTAAAGCAATCATAAAGGTAGATAAATACATTTTACATCTACTGGAAAGAACGCAACAATATATAAATGCTACTGGAGAGTACTTTGTTCATTAAAGTGTACTCTAAATTGTTATAAATGATCGTTAATGTTTATTAACAGAAGTCAAAATTTAATTTGTATACATAACATTTACCTTACTACTCTTTACTTTATATTATTATAAATATTCCTGCAGAAACCGAGCAGATTTTTCTATTATATTACAGTTGCCCTTACAGTTGTTGCATTTATTGTTGTTTTGCGCCTCTTATTACTACAGTTCAGCGTCTTAGAATATCCGTAGCAAGCTTGTAAAATGTTTTATAGAACTAATTTTAGTGTGAGCTTCTCTTACTCTAACAACCTGTCCACTCTGTCTACAACACGCTCATAACCTTTTATCCCCCGTTTTAAATTCTTTTAAACCTTGTATTTGTAGCTTATTTTGAGAGGCTAAAACTGTTACAAAACAAGATTATTATGGGATGAATAAACGGAAAACTTTTAATTACGCAATAAGTTAGTAGATGAGATTTATTACATGGGGTATTCAAAAAGGTTTGCAATACGTTCGTACATTTTCAAAATACTTTGTACTACAATTCTTGCGCGTCCACATCTTTCTAAATTAATCATCGTTTTCTTAAAGATCCGAGCACATTCGTTATCCTACCCCATTAAAAGATTCTAGTCATTAAAAAACTCTGCTTTTGGTTTGCTATAGCAATAAATTCAAATTTGACATCTCGTGGCACTTTAATGATACTACTTGCTTGTTAGTTAAGTAGGGGTACTCACAAGAAACTAACGTTTTTTGCTTGAATCTCTTCTCTCTATCAGACATGACACCTATTTGATAGCAGTAATGTTTCATATAAACAAGGATAGGCGTCCTAAACTCGAATCGTCTCCCAAATTTAAATTTGCATTCTGGAATATCGTTGTACTATAAGTACAATCATTTGACTGTTTAGGTTTAGCGGGCTGTATCGTATTTGTAATTTCAAACAAAGAAAATTCAATTTGAAAGGCCAACAAGCTGGAAGCAACTCACCGTGAAAGCGAATACTCTGCTGCAGGATTCAGCTCCCCGGGGCTCAAATTAGGGGGAATCGAGGAAGAGGAGAGAAGGGTGTAGGCGTAAAAAAGAACTTCGCTGCGGGGCTGATCTTTTCTAATGTGGGTCCTTCAGCTGGTCGTGTCCGAGGTTTACAACAGGATTTTTCTATTTTTCCTCGACATGTCAAATACAACAAACGACTTCCGGGATGTGGAAACTCCTGCCACCAATCGAACTCTCGGTCAAGACGATCGTACACACAAAAAAATTAAAACCGGTCGAATCGCTTCCTAAACCATCAATGCTACGTAGAAACGGCCGTAGCAACTCCGCTTTATAGAGACGTCGCGTACAGGGGAAACCAAAAGACGACTGTTTTTAAAACCCAAATAAAAGGAATTGGTGATTAGCCCGAACACAGATAATGTACAAAATTGTGGCATAAAATTTCCTTGTCTTCCATTTTTAACCAAAAACTTGATGTGATTTTTATTTTATCTTTTTGTTATATAATATTAAATTGAGCAAATCGCAACGTTGGGGATTTTCCATACTACCGTAACAGCTTTTTACGTCTGGTTGTCTTCATCTATTTTGTTTATATTTCTTTAATAACTAATTAGAGCACGTCGTATTTTATCAGTATTACATGACCAAAATATTCAAATTTCAGTCAATTTATATTTGTAATCTTTTCTTTATGTTTATTCATTCTGCCAAGTTTATTTAAATTGCCTATATTATCTTTCCACATAGTTTTTGGTGGACAGAGGTACAGTCAAATTTCAAATTCTTCCACAAGTGTAAAAGTTGCGTAACTGAGCATCTCTATACCGTATATAGCTTTTTGTTGCAAATATCTTTGTCGTCTATTCCGGTTGTTTTAAGAATATCATAAATACTTTACCGAGCTGTTGAATATGTTTTTCAAATCAGTTGCGCCTATGTACATGTTGTAGTTTACGTCATGGCATCTTGAATCGTCATTTACACCCTCAAAAGCGTTTTTCTTGTTTCTAGTCCTTTTCGAAATCTGAATGTAGTGTTTCTTTTCTATTACTTAATTAACTTTCGAGAGCCTATAAGGCACAGGCGAATATTAATGCGATCACGATCCTTTCTGTCCTGACCGCTAGCTTTACCGTTTTATGTTACTTTTATCATATTAGTAACCTGTGTTATTGGTGGATTTGCATCTAACTCATCTTGAGAACTTTGATTGACACACACTTTACCCATCTTTGTAAATATTGAGGCAGATCGATTAGTCTATTTTTTCGTCTGTTTTGAAAGTTCTTTTATAAAATAATTTGCCTAAATTCTGCACATTCTTGAACATATCAATTCACTTTTGCCTTCCTTTCTTGTTCTTAATTTTTTTATGAATTTTGTAATTGGTTTCTACGCTTACAACTGCTCACTTGATTTATAAAATTCCAGATATATTCTATATTCCTTTTTCGTTTTCTTTTAGCTTTTTTCTGAGATTTTCCTTTTGTGAATCTGTTAAGATTGTTTTAAATTTTTTTCACATTTCTTCAATATTACGATACTTTTCTGTTATCTCTTTCAACAGTTTAGATTCTTATTTTCGTATTTTCTCCTTATGTATTTTATTTCTATCCAATCTTTTCTTTTTGTGTCTCTTATTTTAGTATTGTGTAATTGTAACTTTAGTTTTGATACAGAAAGATTATGGCCAGTTGGTATGTTCATATCTGGATATGCTTTTACAAACATAACTTTTTTAATTTATTTAACCAGATCAGCAACGTTGTGCTATACATGGTTTTGTTAACTATTGATTACATTTAACACTATTGTCGCTTAGGGATTGCCTATTGGCGTACCCATTCACTGTTTAGTTTTATTGTTGTATTATTTTGGTTTTGTCACTACTCTATACTTTATTATCACTACTATCATCGGTTGAGAGGAGATCTTGCGTCAGTTTGCGTTTCAAGCGTTGATGTATGTGTCTCATTCCTAGTGCGTAATGGGGTGCTCCTGCACAGTTGTTTAAATTTTTAAAGAAGGTTGCCGCTAATTTTTTAATGTGTTCTTCTATGGTTGGGATATTTAGTTCAGCGTGTAGTTGGTGGTTCCTTATATACCATGGAGAATTTGTGGCTATTCGAAAAATCTTAATTTGTAGTGTTTGTATTTTGTGGATGTGAGTCGGTGAAGCAGATCCCCATACACAGCATGCATACATTACCAGTGGTCTAATTATTGATTTATAGATTAGCATTGTACAGTCTATGTGTAGTGAACTTTTTCGGTTTATCAGTGGGTATAGTAGGACTAATCTAGCATAGCTTTCATTCAATTTGTGGTTAATATGGAAACCCCAGGTTAGTCGTTGATCTAAGTATACGCCTAGATACTTAACTGGGCTATTTTGCGTGTTCCATGGAATTTCTTCATTATTTATTTGAATGTTGGGTATGTCTCTGAGGCGTCGTAAGGTAAACACTTGGGTTTGACATTTGGTTGAGTTAAGGTTTATGTGCCATTTTTCCATCCAGCTTGATATTGTATTTAGGCTGGATTGCAGTTCATTTGATGCTTCCAATACTTCGTTACTCTGGGTAAGTAGCGCAGTATCATCTGCGTACATAGCAATGGCTGCATTGTCTGTTTGAGGTATATCATGGACGTAGATATTAAATAGTGTTGGGCCCAATGTGGATCCCTGTGGGACGCCTGCATTGATAGGTCTAACTGTTGAGTATGTAGAATTGATTCTAACGGAGAAGGTGCGGTGTGTGAGAAATGATCAAATAATATGTATCAAGTAATCTGGTATGTACAGGCGCTGTAGTTTATAAAGTAGACCTTCTATCCAGACCCTGTCGAAAGCCTTTGCTATATCCAGGAATGCTGCTGTAGTATAAGCTTTATTTTCGTAGCCTTTTACTATGTATTCCACAATTCGTTATAGCTGATGGGTCGTTGGATCTAAATCCAAATTGGAATGGAGGGAGTATGTTAAGCAAGTGTAGGTTTTGAAGCAGGCGCCTGTTCATTATTTTTTTTTAACAATTTGGATAAAGTTGAGAGCAGGCTAATTGGTCGATAGTTCGTTGGAGAGTGCCGATTTTTTCCAGGTTTGTAAAATACAAGTACGGTTGCATGCCTCCAGGCAGTAGGGAAGTAACCAAGTCGCATGCAGGCATTGAAAACTGTGGCTAAGTAGGCGTGTATTTCAGTTGTGAAGTGTTTAATTATTATGTTTGGTATGAGGTCTCTTCCTGAGGCTTTTTTCACTTTAAGTTTTTTAGCTAATCTTTTAACCTCTCTTGGCGATGTTGGTTTGAATTCACCCCTTGTATTTGATTCGCATTGTTGAAGATATTGTCTTACTTCCTCATCAAAAGCATTATCATTATTTGGTGCTGGAGTAAACACAGCTTCAAAATGGTCCGCAAATATATTGCAGATTTCTTCATCTGTTGTAAAGGTTGTGTTTCCATCTTTTAGTGGTCCAATTATCTGGGGCTGTCGAAGAATTTTCTTTGTAGCTTGCCACATTGTAGGGTCATTAGGTTGTAACTTCTGGATGTAGCGGTGGTATGAGTTAAATCTGTAGTCATCCATAACTAAATTTGTATATCCCTTTCTGGTCTGTTAGCATGCAATTTTAAATTGTACATGCATCTTTTTGGCAGTTTGTGAAATACATCTGTAGGAATTATTTGTATTTCTATATAAAATATTCTAGACTTGTTCCCCCTCTCACTTTAATACCAAATCTGTAATATCCTTTTTTTGTCTCTGTCTCATTTTTTCATTACAGATCGCCCATACTAAAAGTAGTTTTATGTTTTTTTAACAACTAACTAGTTTTTCATAGAATTTTTTAATCTGATCTTCGTTTGCTTCTTATATGAATGCACTATATTGATGTACACTATGATTCTTGCGAGTGCTGTCATAATTATTTGATCTGATTTGTATATAACATTCTTAATAGCATGAGCCCCATTATGTAAGATAATAAGCCTCACCGTCTTTGCTTAATACGAAAATGCTTATTGATTATTACTCTTCCAAAGTCGGGCGACCTCATTTATTCCAAATATTTTCATCGCCCCATTTTCCTTAAGTATTTTTAATTATTCTTTTCCATATTCTGGGATTGTACTTGAGTCAGGCGCATCTTGCAAGTTTCGGTCAGGGATTATATTTCTCTAATACCGTACATATGTGTGAAATATTTCCTAATCCGCTGGCTCTCATAGAAGATTAAAAACTAAGCAATTATATGAGGTATAGAAGTAAAAATTACATCTTAATTTGTAAAACAATAAAAAATAATCTTACTATATTTTTTATTGATAATATACGAGACTTAACATAAAAGTATTAAATTTCTTATTAGAAAGTTTTACAATGGTAATAATTCCGCTATTCTAGTGACAAATGTAATAAACATATCATTTAATGTTAACCCTCCCAAGTATTATTAACAGTAGATCCACGTGTAATTAAATAAATTTCTTTATTCAAGTAGAGACTTAACATTACGGCGATATCTTAATATTAATGAGTATTTGTGTCACGCTTCTTCTTCATTAATAATGTACTGCTTAACTTCAACACAACTAGACAAATGCTAGGCAATTTCAACAAATCACTTGCCATTTTTTAAATTTAGTTGTACTCTGAGTTGCTTACAATTTATATTTGTGATATTTTAAAATGCGTTCAAACAGTTTTTGGCCAAAATGTGTATATTATTAGTAGATTTCCCAGGGGAGTTCTAAGGACTGCATTAAAAAAGAAAAATTGCAAACAGCAGAATAACACCAATTTTCGTTTTTTCCTCAAAGCTATTTCCAGCGTTTTTGTAAATTGAGGCAATAATGGCACCTCATCGCGAATAATGAACAAGCGGAATATGCTTTGCATTTCATAAAGCTGACGCCATTATTTTTATATCTGCAACTCCCCCATTCCTTGCTCCATATCTCATTATGGTATACTAACACAAAGCTGAATATGTCGTTAGAGTTCTCCCCGCTTCAATTGACGTAAATGCCAAATCTGATGAAACTAATGAGAAAATATAGTTTTTAACTAGCTAAAGTGAATAATAATTTTATTTCCAAATTACTCATTTAGTTGCTTTTATTTTTACACTACTTTTGAACATAACTATATTCAAAGATAATAATCTACTACACAATAATAAAAAAATAACGTTCTATATTTGCAGTAGTTAAATAATTAATTTAAGATTATTTACATAGGATCGTCATGATTCAATTTTTTGACAGTAGTACAAGAAAGCCCCCACAATTAGTAATTAAGCTAGACATACAATGGTAGAAGACAACACTCAATGGTTATGCGCTAAAAAATAGCTCTCATAAATAATTGCCCATCATCTCATACATGATAATTTTCTTGTCCCTCTGATGGTGCTGAGGTTCGTGGGTACCAAGAAGTATATTATAAATCTTCACTTCTTTGATGGCATTTGACCGTTAGCAACTATACTAAGTACTGGAGACAGTTTTGGAGCCTTGAGCCTCTAAAAAAACGTGTTTCAAAAGGCTCACGTAATAAGAGAGGCCCTAGACGCGACTTTGTAGCAACTTGTACTATCACTGGTCTCCCGACTTGTGGTTTTCCTCAGATTCCCAATTACAATCTCATCACTTACGTGTATAGCAAGATCAATTTAAAGCCTTCTTCATGGAAGTAATGACTTCTATGAATAGAAGGAAATCGCGTTGGTTTACCCCCGATTGAGGTTTCATTTTTGCTGAAGTCTGCTTGGAGTAATTTGATGTATATTTATTTAGATAAATTTATTATTTTAAATAATAACGAAATTATTTTTCTCCTTGTGAGATATACTTTTTGTCGCTCCGTTGTTAATCTGACACCTTTCTATTGACGTTACTGTATATGGAGAAAGGTTTATTACTAACAGAATCACAAAAAATGTTTTTCGATAAAATTTTCCACACGCTGCCTGATCTCAGTTCGATGATCAATTAAACGAGATCCGAGAAATAAGATGCTATCATGATGCGTTGCCAATCATTTTAACTGAATGTGTGAATTTTACAATTTGAATAACTTTCTGTCCCTCATTTCAAACAAAAAAGACAAAATATGCTTGCTTGCTCAACATCAGGCTACTCGGATACATAAAGAAAAAAATCTTTGTTACATCAGTGCACCGCCTTAACGAAGAAATTTAGCTGAAACGACCCAACTGGCCATACGGTGTGCTGCTTTAACAGATAACGCTCGTCTCACATCGCTAATCTGACCAAAAAATCTATATGCATCGTATTCTTCTGATTGAAGCCTTTAAGTTTATTATTTTTCTTGGTCGTTCTCCAACCATCTACGAAATATTTTGTTTAAAAACGATGTTAAGTGAAAAACGTAACTTGACGAGTCCTTCGTGTCAAGACCTCGTGATTCTAGCCGTCATTTCCTAGTAAAATTCGAAGACAAAACCTCAACACTACAAGCAACTACTGCAAGGCAACGTTTGAGGTTCAATTCTATATTTGCTTTTCACTGCTGATATACCAACTACGCCGTGCATGGAAATAAGAACATTCGCAAATGATACTGCTGTTCTCGCGTGCAACTATGACCCTTTAGCTGCTACAAAATGACTACAAGAACAAATACATTTATTAAAAGAATGACTAAAGAAATGAAGAATTAAAGTAAATGAAACTAAATGAGTGCATATAACTTTTACAATGCAAATAGGAATATGCTCTCTTGTTACCATAAACAATATTGTTATACCCTAATTTGAAGAAGTGTATATTTGGGATTACACTAGGTCAAAAGCCTAACTTGAAAGCAACATTTAAAAAAAGAAGCACAAAGCAATTGTTGTGGAGCTGCTCTAGCTATTCTAACATAGACATTATCTAGAGGTTTCAATCAAAAACATTAAGAACTCTTATGCTCTATAGATCGTGACAAACCTCAACCTACATACCGACTTCAGCACCCCATACGTTCGTGATGTAATTATAGAACAGGCAACCAGACACTATGAAAGACTTACATACCATCCAAACGAACCATTAATGCTACAACCAAACTTTCAGCGATTAAAGCGGAAATTGTCTTGGTATTTACAACTAACGTAAACCCTTTATCATGATCCTCAATGGAAACAACGAGAAAACGTCACCAACTTCATCAAATCAATCAATTTTTTCAACAAATTAGCTTATAGAATCCCTTGTAATTCTGATTTCTTATGTACTATGTTTCAATAAAACGAAAGTTAAAGAAAGATTTGGTTTTAAACTTCCTAATATTTATTCCTTTGTGACACGGAAATATACCTGGTCGGGTATTTTTTCTCATCAATAGACGAGTATGTCGACTCCTAAATTTTCTTCTTTCTTCCTTTAGCACTACAACTGTTCTGTTATTGATTTACATGTTTTTGGTCTAAGACACAATTATGCAGTCTATTTTTGAGTTGTTCTTCTCCCTGCTGGTTTTCATTGAGTTGGGGGATTTTCTAGGAATCGACATAGTATACAATGTCCTCTCCTCCTATCAGACTGTTTAGCTAATCATTTATTTTTATTTAGTATGGCCCATTTTTAGTTCTAGTTTGTTCGAATATTCTACGGGCTCCGTACTAACCCAAGTTTAACAGCCATATGTTATCACAGGTCTTATTATTGTTCTATAAACTTTCGTTTTCGTTTTCTTACTTATCATATTTGATGGCATTAGCTTCTTGCTTGCGTAGCAATTTTTCATCCCCGTTTTCATTTGTCTTTCGATTTCTTCACTTACATTATTATTACTATTCACTCGTGTGAGCATAAATACAAGAAAGTTGTATATCTTTTTCTTAGACTAGAATATACTTTACTTCTGTGGCATTTATCTTTAGTCCTGCCTTCTATGCTTTATTAGCTTGACCTTGGGATGTTCTATTCTTATCGTTATTATTTTATTTTTGTTGTGAATCTATTTTCTCATAACTTTTTTAATGTCAAATTAAATAAAACTGTTGATAAGGCATTACCTTGCATGACCACTACTAAATGCTTTAGATTTATTTTCTTTTACTATTATTTTTACTTGTCATCCTCTAGACATTTTAAGATTTACTACTTTATTTAGTAATTCTAGTTGTTCCACGTTTTTCATCATTGTTTTCTGTTTGAGCTATCAAAACCCTGACTATAAATAGACGTTAAACTCTTAGACTATCTTATATCTTTGCTTGATTTAATATATTATCTACCGTCAATTGCTTTCTTCTAATGGTTTTACTGTTGCATAACTTGCTTTCTCTAAAGCTTCTTGGCCTTATTCTCCTTCTTTAGTTGAATTCATAAATACTCTCTTTTTCGATTTAGACTTGTCGGTCTTTCCTAAAGATTGTTTTTTTTTAACTCTACAGATTTCATAGCTATCTATGTACATGTTGTGTCTTTT
The DNA here is from genome assembly GCA_036346155.1 of Sinelater perroti. Taxonomy (NCBI): domain Eukaryota; kingdom Metazoa; phylum Arthropoda; class Insecta; order Coleoptera; family Elateridae; genus Sinelater; species Sinelater perroti. The sequence goes on from JARFIY010000189.1 coordinate 17,479,629, forward strand.
CTATTTTTAACATATTATTCTAACTTCTTTTCTTTTGGCTTTATACATTGTATTTTTTGCCCTGCTCTTTTTCTGGGGACATTTTCCTTCTTCAAGACTATTGCTTCCCACATTGATTATCGGACCACTCATTCTTCTTTTCCACTTTTCTTACTTCTGTATTATTTTTAGCAAAACCAAAAGAGATTTCTTGACGACTTCTCATTTTTCTTAAATACTGAAAATATATATTTATACTTTTTAGCCTTTTCTTTTATATATATGTGCTATATATTCTTTTTACGCATCATTAATCGATTAGTAATCTAAACACAACACGCATCTCGACATGTCTGCATTGATGCTGCTCTTTTTTTAGGTACCAAGATATGGTCTATTTCGTTTATTTGGACAGTCCCTGATATCATTCCTTTATGGATTATTCTATTTTTGAAATCAGTGCTGGTTTAGAAATATAATACGTTTAGAAGTTCAACTAAATTGCAGTCTCCGTGCATTATTCTTCATTTTGTTGTGTAATGCATACTTGCTAATGACTCCTTTACTGCATTCTTCCTTGTCTTCCTTAAAGACTCCCAGTAGTACTGTTGCATCATATCTGCACATTTTTTAAGTCTCACTTTGTAGGCTTAAGACAGGTATCGTTAGTCATTAAGCTACTCAATCTACCCAACAACTCATGAGAACCGTGTTCCTTCCATAATAAATTTTAAAAAAAATACTAAACTCCTTGTAGACCTGGCGTTCCGTATATCTATTTTTAGTAACTGAGCCATTATGATATATTGATTCGCATTAAGACAAGCTTTTTTATATTTATTTAATGTGTTTGTTGCGGCCGAAAAGTGGACTGTATAGTAATTTTAAATTTGAACAAGAGGAACTTCAAACAAAGCTAAAGCTAAAAACACTAACCTGTGGAAACGGCGCTTTCCCGCAGAAATCGGTTCCAGTGCTGTTGGTCCTGGGGCCTCAGAAAAGGATATAAAGGTGTGGGAAAAAAGATAGGACAAGTTACCCCAATCTTCACAGCGAAGCCTACCGGTGCAAAGGTCCCTTCGTCGTGGCCGAGTCAGAGCAAAGAAAATAATGGACCGAGTTTTACCAGCAAAAATTTCAACTCCCGAAATGCAATCGGAAAACAAAATAACCTCTGGGAAGACGTTAATCTGGTCGGCAAAATATCGAATTTCGCCACAAAATTAGCTTTTAACAGAAGCCTCGCAGAAATGAAAACTCTCGGTTAAAAATGCTCTCGGCTTACGTAAAATTTAAACTATCCCAAACTAAATTTAAAAAAAAACGACGCATGCGAGAACATAGCAAAAGACCAAGCCCGAACAAAAGACCAAAAAGCCCGGCCCGCGGCCTAAACCGCGCTACGCGTGCTCGTGCAAATTCACAGCCAATAAAAACTAAATATACAGGAGAGTACCAAAATACGACCGACCCCAATTTAAAAATTCAAAAATAAAAGTAATTTGAGATTGGTGCGAACAGTGTTAGATCTTTTATAATTTTCAGATCAGCTAAGTTGTTTGTTTTTGAGAATTTAAGTTATATTCTAATTATTTACAGTATTAAAGTTCTATAAATGTTGTGAGCTTTGAATAGTTTTTCCTCTATGTTTGGTATGTTTTAGTTAAATTTGTTTCTATATGATGCATTCTCTATAATTGTCATCGTAAGCGTTATGACTTTGCTGTTTGGGCTTTAGAGCAACTTGAAACAGATCATAATTTTGGGAAAAAATTATCTTCTCAGATGAAGCTCATTTCTGGTTAAGTAGATACGTTAACAAAATTGTCATTTTTGATGTGAAGATAATCTACAAAAGATTTACGAGAAGTCTTTGCATTTGCAAAAGGTCACTGTATGGCGTGGTTTATGGCATGGCGACATTATAATTCGTTTATTAAACGAGGTAGGAGATGCAGTTATATTGACTGGTGAGCGGTACCGATGGATGTTAATAGATTTTTGGTGTTTAAATTTGGATCTGATTGATTTGGAAGACATGTGGTTCCAACAAAACGGTGCTGCATGTTACACTACTAATTCCACTATTGACGTATTCTAAGGAAAGTTTGATGAAAAGATAATTTCAAGAATTGCAATAGTTAGTTGGCTTCCAAAAAGTTGTGATTTAACTCTTTTAGATTACTTTTGGTGTAGTCTTTGCAAACAAACCACAAACCCTTGATGCATTAAAATTAAACATGGAACTCTGCATTTACTTTATTAACCTAAACTACTGCACAGTCATCGAAAATTGGGTTGATCGAATTTGCTCGTGTGCACGAAGTTGAGATGGACACTTAAATGACTATGGTTAAAAGTAATATAAAAAGTTTGGTTATATCTGAGAGTTTTTATTTTATTTCTTTTTAAAATCGCATAGTTTACATTGGAAAACCTTTCATTAGTTAAGGTCTACATATTTAAAAAAAAAACTTGGAAATATTCTCCTTAGATGGGTTTGTAAGTATGAACTCGAGTTTTTTGATTATAGTATTGTACGTTTTCCCTTCTGTAGCTCGAATTTGCTGATTGTTTCGAATTTTAATGTAGTATCTTTCTTGAGGCAATAAATCGAGCTACTTTATTGATTAATTAATATTTTTACACTTACTACAAACTGGGCAGTGGTTTGGTTTGTGTTTTTTACTGGGAGTTGCTATTTGTCGTCCTTTGTACAATCGCGTAATTAAAAATGGGTATAGTTGAGGTTGTGCGGTGCTGTTGTCAAGATTTGGTGATGCGATCGAAATGTCGACGGTAGATTATTTAAATGTGAATAAATATAAACTTAATGCATACGACACAGAGTGGCAACGTTATCACAAAACCTTTGAAATTCAAATGGATGCTTCAAAGCTTGTACGTTTCCATATTTGAATTTCCCAAATTTTAGCTTTAATATAAATGGATGTATAAAACACTAATCAAGTTGATTTATACACAAAAAATATATTACTTTTTAAATTATTAATTGCTTTTTTGCCCTGTAGCAAACGTACATAAATGTATAATTCAACTGTCAGAGTTAAAGTAACTGGCTTTAGCAATCTTTAATATTTTTTATATATACATTTCTCATGTAAATAGAGGAAATTAAAACATACCAAATTTTTTTGTTTACTTTATAAATATCACACAGTTCACATAAACCACAGCTTCAATTTTACAAAAAATGAAAGAGCAGGTAATTACAATTTTTTGTACCGTTAATTTATTCGCACGAAAAATGTGGAAATATCTAAACTTGCTTAAAAGTTTTATAATAAAAGTTCCGGGGTTAAAAAGGGCTACATAAATATATTGCATATTAATATTTGACGTACAATAAATCTAAATACAAATGAATTGTAACTGGATTAACTTTAAAAAATAATTATGATTCCCTGCATCACTTTAATATAGTCGACATCAATCTTGTAAGAAAGCAAGGCGAAACTAGCTAACAAAGCTCTGTTTTCACCCGAAATTGCAGTTTGTTTAAAATATAACAAACTTATACTTAACCAATTATGATAAAAATTTTAAATGCAATCCACTAGTATGAAAAAAGTTCTAAAAGAAATAAAAATGGCCATTAGACCTAATATAAAACTCAATTTCCATTAAAATCAGTAAATTTTCGATCTTCTTTAGCATAATTTGAATAGTAATGCGCTTTGCTCCAACATTCGGCAGAAGATTAAATGCCTTACTGGCATTGTAATGAGCGAGATGCTAACTTGAGCATTCTGTTGAAGCCAATATTCAAAAATGACACTCAAACGTATCGGAAAATCTTTTTCTTGTTAAATTGGGTCGGCGATTGGCCGAACAGGAAATAAGGGCCGACAACTTGTTACGCATGGCGAGACTGTCTGCCGTGGATCGAAAAGGAGAAAATAAAAGTTAATTTGACCCTTTTTATAGCGTATGAAACGTCTCTTCGAGAATGATGCATTTACATTTTGTACTAATGCATTTTGAAATTCTTACGTGGTATCAGCTTATAATATTCAACGATTATGACACATTTATGAACAATATAATCTTATTATTTTTGATATTAATTTAAATCTTTTACTCTACTCTAAATTTCAGTTTAAGAAGGAAATAATTCCTTACAATTTTAACTATCAGAATTAAAAATTACTTTAAATGATTTCTTCATTAAGAACAACAATAACAAACATTAAAAAAGCGCTCACACTGCAAAACTGAAATTGGAATAAATATAGAACTAATATTTACAAAACCATAAACCAAAATTTATTCTATAAAACAAGCTGTCATTTATGCTACTCTTCGACTAGAAACATACACAAGTGTTACAACCATATCTTTAGAGATCAAAAAGCTTATTGCTGAAAAAAGAGAGCTAGGATGCGATGGCACCAGTCATGCACCAACAGACAAAAATACTTACAACAACTAGCCAATAAACTTAAGTCCAAATTAAAGGAGGTCATAGCTAGTTATTCTATGGCTAAAGCTCTATTCTGAACTGATACGATAACTAAATTTGGCGTTCTGTCAAAACAAAGCGGAAATCAGTGCAAGCTAATCTCCTAATCTGCAGGGAAACTCCCATGCCCGCTCTCTGAACACGAACCAATAAAAAAAAGGACTGACCTCTTTACCAAACATCTTGTTGAAGTTTTTACTGTACCAGACCAAGAAATTGCTAAATATCTAAAGACTACTGATTCGATAAAACTAGTAACTCATAATGAAATCAAAGATGAAGTCAATCGCCTAAATGTGAAAAAATCGCCTAAACTATTCAACGATCCGTCAGTGTGACCGTGTCGTCTACAATCTTTGGAGACAAAAATTCTGTACTTCCGTATTTTTTGATATCCCTGTGGTATTTGATAACGTATGGCATAAAAGTCTGGTTTATAATATTAAACTAGCACTTCCGTATAATTTCAACCTCTTTAACAGCGAATACTTGAACAGCTTTATAATTAAAGCTGAAGTGTCTCAGGGTTGTGTATTTGATTCATCACTATACATACTGTATATGTCTGACCTACCCACCACAATTAATACTTTAACTGGAACTTCGCCGACAAGTGTACCTTCATATGGTAGGTAAAGTTACCTAAACCCCTTACAAGGGTTAAAAGTGGAAAATCAAGATTAACGAAACTAAATCAACTTAGATAACCTTTACGCTAAGGAAGAACCTTTGTTCTGAAGTTTCTACCAAGAACACAATAATTTCTATAACGTCTGCAGAGAGTTAGATCTTGGATTCAATGAATTATATCCCATGAAAAATATTTCGGGGGTCCTCTAAAACAAAATTCCGCTCTACAAACCAGTTATGAAACCCATATGGACTTATGGCATTCAACTATAGGGCTATGCAAGCAAGTCCAATATAGCCATCCTCCATAAATGACAGTCCAAAAGTTTTTGCACTCAACGCATCTTTTTAACCAAGCGCTTTACATTGAGCTCAGCATCCCACTTCTGAAAAATATTATTCAAGAACATAGTAACAAGCATCATGCCTGCCTAAAATCTCACGGCAATTTCCTAGTGGCACCATTAATACAATAACAAGAAAACAGAAGTTTGAAAGAATCTTGACTATCCGACTGCAGATGTTAAATAGACTTCTCACTGCTGTCGATCATCCAGTACATTTGTCTAAGTTTAAAAGCTAATTACTTTAGTTTGGTGAAAGTTTATGCTTTGTTAAACATTTATCCAATTGGATACCAAAATATTTTGTATTTTTTGCTTCAGACAATTGATGACTATCATTACTGGAAAGTAGGTGCCTTTTTTGAGGGTAAATGTTTCTATTTGGTGTTGCTGGCCGATCAGCTGTTTGAATAATGTAACTAGACGTTCTGTTGCTGTATGTATATGCATTGAGGTGTTTAATGGAATATATAGAATAATTAACTTGTCTAGTTTATCACAGTATACTTTGCAGTTAATCTTCTTAATGTAATAGTGATGATTCTGTTGAGTTTTCCAATGTATTTTTACACATGGTGATGAGTGGAGTATTATCAAAGATTAAATCAAAGGCTTTTTAGGGATTTAGAACTGTTGGTGTAGAAATCGAGTAGATCTGGTAATCAACTCTGATGTCGGCCAGCAAGTGGATTAACTCGTCAATGTGCAGTTTATACTGGTTTTCTGTGGTGGCTAATAACGCGCGTTCCTTCGTAGTTGTTTAGCATTCCACTGCGTGTTTTTGCCATTGGAATTACCATCTACTAAAAATCTGCCAACATATTTAAGAAATTAATCAAAATCTTGCTTGTTATTATATTTAGTCGGAGTACAATGCCAAAATCTTTTATATTAACATTCGTGGCTTGAACGTTCATTAGTTTATATTCTTCTCTTTGATGTTGTTTAATGGGTTGTTTTATGATCATTGCATCACTGCACTGCTTGCGTATGCAATTACATCAGGATGAGTGATGTATAAGTGTTATACCTGTATATTTTTACGTGATTTCTATCATTAAGACGACCATCTGAAAATAACATTATGGCGGTGTTATTTATTCATTCAAATTCCTATTTTGAGTAATGAAGCCATTATAGTGTGTTATTAATTATTGTTGTAAGAAGGAAAGCAATTAGATCTATAAGGGTTTTCATCATTTATTTTGCATCTGATGTAATATGTGATTCACTTACCCTGATTATGTGTGCATTACGTTTTGACATTTGGGCACATGTTGGTCTCTATTGTGTTGTATCCAATTACCTGTATTTTGAATAAAGTTAAATATAGTTATTATTAAAGCTGTTTTGTAATTGGTTATATAAGTGCTTATCAAAGACACTCACTAGTTGGGTGATTGGCCGTAACTTTTACACAGCGCAGCTTATTGTTACGATTATTTTTGGTATATCCAAAACATTGGCATTGGCAAAAGTAATTTAACTGTAGAGATGTTTTTCTGAACAGAGGTTTGTTAGTTATGCTTTACATTGCACGTTTATAATTTTATAGTCGGTTTCTATTATACGTTGTTAAATGGCATTTGTAAGCAGCACTCAAAAAGACTTCTTCTAACTCTCTTAACTTCATCATTTGTCAAACTCCTTCATTCCACAATTATCTTAGTCTGCCTCTCTTCCTAGCCTGTAAAAGATTTAACTAAAACACAAACTTCGGTCATTCTCATTAGCTGGCCAAAACAATTTCTGTGATCTATTCTTCATCCGATCAACCGTCCTATCCATAGCATTTATTCTTGCTGGGTTTCCTCGTTTCTTATTTTTTCTAGCTTTTAAATTCCTACACATTGTCTGGGATAATCTATCTCTGTTGCAAGTAGTCTATGTTTTATTTCTGAGCTGACCGCCCAAGTTTCACATCCATAACAAAACTGCTTCTACAAGTGATTGTCCTAAGCTTTTCTTGGTTTTTTGTGCTATGTCTCTGTCCCACCACACAGAATTCAGGCAGCCTATGGTTTTTTTGCGTTTCGAATACGTAACTTAGTTTTTTGTTTGCCAAAGTATTTATAACTTTGCACTTGTTTCAATTTGCAACCTCAATTTACTATATTCGGTATATAGTCTTTTAAGTAAAAATTTAAAGTCAAAGGAACTCTGTGCTATAATAGTCTCGTTGTCTGCAAAACTTAAGATAAGAAGATGTTTGTCAGCAATTGGAAGATCCATTGCCCTACTACATTTCTTCCATTCTTTAAACGCTACTATAATATAAGCATTGAAGAAAAGGGGCGGTAAATATTTTGTATGGATAAATTGTTTTTAAGTTCGTTTCCTATTGGTCCCTGATTGGTTATCCTTTATAAAAATTTTTAATGATGTTAACTTGAGTTGCATCAAGCACTCCCTTAATTTTGTTGAAGAACAGAGTCATAAAGTTTTTCAAGGTCTAAGAAGGCTCAATGTACTTCCTAGCCAACTGGAGATATACTTTTCAAGCAGCTATTGGATAGTAAATAAGTTATCAATGCAGGATCTTCCATGAATGAGTCCTTTCTTCTTCAATTTTTTGTTCCATGTCGATTCTTACCTTGACCTGTTAAATTTTGTCAAATTGAACAGTTAACACTAAGTTGCCTTTAACATTAATCTTCCGATCTTCTGGTATTTTGCTGATCTTGCAAATATTGTCAGTAACTTGTGTAAACCGATTCACGAGAGCCAGTAACTGCTGATATATTCGAGATCCCAGGAGATCTTCTATTGTTCATACTGCTGAGTCATTTTAACGTCTTCTGTTGATATTATAACATCAGTTTTTCCGCGGTTTCCTTCAGCTACTGTCACTGGTTTTTTTTGTATAAATTTATTTGTGTTCTCAGTTAATAGCAATTCGTAATGTGTCTTCCGTGTGTTTATATCGACCCATTTATTTAAGCTAACTTTATCATTCTCTGTACTTTAGTGCTTTGAGTTCCACTTATTTTTTTTTAACTTCTATGCACTTTAATTCTCAGGCCCGACTTTTCTCTAATCTTATTGCATTTCTCACTGATATGTTCTTTGCCTTATACCCTATTCTCTTATTAACTGTCTTATTGGTTAACCATTTAAGGTACGTTGCATTTTTTGTTTTATTAGTGACTTAATTCTTTCAGTTAGCCTGGGTGGTTTTTGTTTTCCTTTTTTAATTGTTTCTTCCCCACGGCTTTTTTGCTGCTCTCTGTATTGCATTTTTTATATTTGTATGTCCTACGTCTATGTTATCGTTTGGTTGCAGATCGTTTAAAGCCATTTCTAATCTTTGCTAATGAGGGTATTTTATGCTATCATCTTGTAGAAGTCTCAGTTATTATTTTTTAGTTTCAATTTGTTTTAATGGTTTTTGAATTGAATATTTGTGTATGTCAGCATGGGCATACTACTCTTACTATAACGAGATAATGTTCAGATCCGCGGTAGACTCCTCTCATGACCCTACAGTTTTTTACTTTAAACTTTGATGATTGGCTGGTAATCACATCATCTAAAATTGATTTTTGTTTTAACTAAGGTCTTTCCCAAATGTATTTATAAATTATCTTATGAGGAAAACTAGAATTTGTACTATTAAATTTATAAAGTTCACACAACTCTATAAGCTTCTCTTTTAAGTTATTGATAGTTACATTCTCCTTATTGTCCTACTACCGATTTGCCTGTTCTATTTCCAACTTTAACATTAAAATGGTCTGCTAATGCAAATTGTTATTTTGCGTTAACTAATTCTAATACTGTTGATAATTTTTGATTAAAATGATCTTTAGTTGAATACTAATAATACATAGATACATTTGTAATCTTTTAGATGTTTCTGCAAGTTCTTCTTTATAAGAATGGAAACACCAGCGCTAGCGTTTTGCAACACCAAACCATTATAATAAATAGTTAGATAATACCACCACAACCCTTTTCCTAATTTCAGGAAAAACAGTAACGTCAACTTTCCAGTTTTTTTATGGTTTGTAAAATTTCTAGAGTGTTTGTTGTCGCTATTCTCTGAGTTTTTTTTTTTATAGCTAATTTTCGTCGAAAAGTATTTCCGTCCGTATTCCAAGGCTTTTCCCTGGTGCAAAGAGCTTTTTAAAAGTATTAACAGATAGATAATGCAGTACTATCATATCGACCAAACCCCTACATATCCCCCCCCCCCCATATCTTTCTCAGCGGAAATATTCCGTTTTGCGGTGCCGTAGATTAGTCATTGGCTGCCATGTATTACCAATGGTCTTCGTGGACGTCGAAACAGAACTTGCTGGCAGAACTTTTACATCAGTGGGCATTTTTTGAAATTTGGTGGGAAATATTTCTATCGGCATCAAAATATGCCCTCAAAACTCTTTCACCATTCCTGGACCGCCTATTTATAATTTGTTTAATAATATTAGTGTATTCTGATATCTTGTAGAACATTGACTTGTTTATGATTAGTTAAATTGCATCAAATTATAGGTGGTTGTAACCGAAATAGCAAGCTATTAATTGTTCGTTTATGTTCGGTTAAATTACACTATATACATAGAGAAATTTGTTTTTTGTATGGTTTAGCTCTATGTCATCTATTATCTAAAGTGTAAAGTAGCAAGTAAAATTGTGAAATCACGTCACGCGTCCGCTTGCTTCGAAATATCCCGGAATCCAATTCAATATTCGAATTGTACATTTGTTGCTACACTACATTATTTATGATTTAATTTTCTTCTTTCAAAGCACAAATAGATATTTAGATTTTTAAAATAATATACACATAGTTGTGAAAGAAGCAGAAAAATATTCACCCTCTCTTAAAATATATAATTACAAGCACAGAAACCTCTAAGTTTTTTATTATCAACTCCAACCTATACATGACTTTTGACTTTTCCAAATTGACGTTTTTCTCATCACTTTTTCGTTGCATGACGTTAGCTGGGACTCCGTCTGGTGTACGGCAATGCAAAAATTCATTGTTACACTACTGACCTTTTAAATACACTTCGGTTTGTCTTGTTTGAACCACGGCATCTTTCCAAGGATGTTAAGCATAATTATGAATTATACGATTACCGATATTTTGCAAATTATAAGATGGGCTTCAATTGATTATAGATGAAACTTTTTTCTAAATTAATTTATAGAACTATAGCAACAAATTATTTTTAGTTTAAGTTTCAATTAACAAAAGCTACGTATACCGATTAATTTTGACCACTAATATGCCCAACAAGAGCACGTGTGCTTGTTATGGTCGACCCATTCATCCTGATCGGGTAGACTACTTTTGATTTGGGCACATAACTCTTATAAAGTATTCTAAAAAACTTTTACTTACATCAAAGTATTTTGATAAGACTAGACAACAAAGAGAATTTTTTAGTACTTTCCATGCTTCTAAAAACAGGAAAAATTACTATTTTTAAAAAGTATCTTCTTTTTTAATTTCGTCATTTTTTGGACCGTCCTTCAAGAAATAATTTTACCATGTTTACGACATCCGCTATTATGTTGATTGCTTTTAAAAACACTACAGATTCAAGATCATCTTTATAACGACTGAAAAATAAATCAATTGAATTATTAACTTAACAAGAATAAGTGTAAGTTGACAAATTAGAATAATTTATAAAGAGCATTATATTCGATTTGCGTAAACCTTTCTATGGGTTCAACAGCTTTTAGTACCTTTTATAGGCAGATAAATATATTTTTTATTTGAATATCCGGAAGGTGCAACAGTATCAATTAATATACATTTACTTTAGGGTACAAGTGATGAAGATGTGTTCGAAGACAGAATATGTTGTACTGATTGTTCCATCATGTCAAAGCACCTGTCTGTTTCAAATGTCAATATTTGGTTTGTAGATGGTTTACTTTCATATAAAAGAAATCTTTCCTTATTACAAGCTGTAAAAATACCAAAAGCTCCAAATAGAGCTTTAGCGATATTTTTTGCCCAATTTTTAAATTTCTTTTTAATTCTATAGCAGTGGAAAGCGCAATTTTTAACCAAATCTAAATACTATGATTGTAACATACTAAAAATTTTTTTTTCTTAATTTTCCATCACTCTCTTCGTTCGAACCACTACAGATCTCATTAGATGAGAGGTACTTTTTTTAAAACACATATTTATTGATAATAATTTAGGTAGTTTTTACTCTCAATAAACACTGGTACTACAATAGTTTCTAATTTTAGGCGCTGTAAAAAAGATAGTTTTAAGTTCAGACTTCTTAAAGTCAGCAAATGGATGTGAAGTCGTGATACAAAATTACCGTTTACAAGGTATTATGCTTAAAATTATTTCGCCATTTCCAAGAACAAAACTAATACAATCAGGAAAAAATTAAATTACTTTAAAGGTGATAGAAAGAATAAATCAGTTAAACAGGGCTATGAAGAAAACCATAACATTGTCATACACAGATATCAGCCACAGTATGTTGATATTATACAGAAGAAAAACAATAATGGCCAGGAAAAAATAAACTAAAAAGAAAATGCCTGATCTTCAAAATAAAGAACCAGAAATTAGAAAAGCCTCAAAATACTTTAAATAATTCTTTAGAAATATGAAACAATTCAGTAAGAAGAGTGGTAAGAATATACATTAAAAAGGCAATGAATAGAAAAATACTATAGATTTGATATAGCTAATGGAAAAAGGATGTGAATAAACATTATTTAATACTAACCAATGAAAGTTAAGAAAAACAGCAGGTATATATTAAAGATAAATACTTTATTGTTTAAAGGGTAGAGTTTAAAAATAACAAAACTTTCCTCAACAACTCTATTAAACATAGGTAACAAGGTATTCTGCTGCAAAGGTCTACTTAAGACGTGGAATAGTTTTAGACCAGGGAAATCATATATTGACCTCATTAAACATTAAGAACTGCAATAGCCAATATTTCAATTACGCTGGATTTAGAACACATTTAAACTATAAAAAAATTTAAAAAGGTTACAAAGTATAATTTTTTGTGGAAAGACATATTTGGTTATGTTAGATAAAACCTAAATACAGCATTGAAAGGAACAAATGACTAGAATGACTATTTGCTGTCTCATAACGCCATTGATATGTAAAATTGGGTTTATGATTGAACATAAGCATAAACTTTATTTAACCTGTATTTAAAATACATACTAAGAATCTGCTGGGCAAAGACAATTTGTATTATAACTTTTTAGGAAGAGACACTCAAATTGACTTTATCAAACAAATTTAGAAAAAAATATTTGGTTGAGATAATTACTCTACACGAAAAACACGATCTATATAAAACAGCTCTTGAATGGAACGCACAGGGAACAAGAACGAAAGGTCATACTAAAGAAACATAGAGCAAGACAGTAGAGCGAAACATAAAGAAAACTATGGTTCAGCTGGACCCCTTAGCGGCATACGAGGAAAATAAGACAAATATAGAAATTGTCGCTGATGATGTGGTCCTGCTCTTGTCCTTACTATTTGGGAAGTGAAGGTAAGAGTATAAAAGCATTTGGAATGATACACTTAGTCTGTTTTTCTAAATATTAGTAATTTAAATAACTTAGAGACAATGTTTTGATTTTGCTGAAAGCCATTATTGAAAAACTTTAGCTGCGCACTGTCTCTTTTATTATGTGAAATATAGCGAAGTCAAGATCCGGCAAACATGAGGCGTAAAGGAGTAAGGTGTATACGAAAAACTGTTTTAAAATATGGATAATATACACATAGTCAAACTCTAAAATCTATAACCACTTAATGAGATCTGCAACAGCCTGGAATAAAATCTAAATAGACTTTTTGGCAGTTGCTTGACAATATTCCTAGTGTCTTAGTATTAATAAAGTTATTCATAAAACGAGCCAATACGTTAACAGTCTTTTACCGTTACTAAAATTCAGCATTGATATTCCGACAAGATGCTGAAGACTACATACATTATATTTTCTTCGAACAGAACTAGAATATTCATACCATAAAGTACCAAAACGTGATTGCTACTGTTTTTTTAAAACTTTTGGGCATATGACTGTTAGAGGTACTAAAAACCGTTGAAGCCATAAATTCCCATGATAGACTTTAAATTGGGAGCTTTACATGACTGACCACAGCACTTTCTATTTTTAAATAGTCAATTATTACTAATGTATAATTTTACTTTTTATTTTTTATTTAAAAATTGAATACTATGTTCTTTAACATAGACTATTTTAATTTTTACTTACGCTTATTTTTGTTAAGATAATAATTTAACTGGGTTACTTGTTTGTTGAACTTATAGCTATTCTTTTAGTCATTTTTTATTTAAAAAGTTCATCAGATTTTTAAAAGAATACCAACATACCTAGTTTTAAATACAAAATTAATAATTAAATACAAATATTGTAAACAATTGCCCTCTTGGTGAGTTGGTTTTTCGTATTTTTACTTGTCTGTTTTCAAGTAAAGAAAATTTGAAAATGTTCATAAAAAGTAAGCCTAAAAATTTTATTTGGTACATGAAAGAAAAGATGCGTCTGCTTTGTATAAGAAACAAAACAGTGCAATAGCTTCCGAAACTCCCTAAGCAAAACTTTATATGCAGAAAACCGAAATTTATTAAACTGCGCCGTAGGACGACGTACATGTTTGGGAACTACATTTGATGCAATCTGCTGCAAACTTTAAACTTTATGTACTCGCCCGAATAGTAAGCTAAATTACACTTCTAATTTAAACTGTTAATGGCAGCCACTAAACAGTGCTCGATAATCGTAAAGTTGTTCAATCTGATAGTTTCGCAAACAAAATGTCTATGCTTTCATTAACGGCTTCAATGTGTCTAAATTCTCGCCTAATGGCGAATCAATTAAACGAAGTTTGCGTTATAGAAGTGAACGAACGTACCTTCCGCTGTTCATACTCTCAAATCAAATGTTTTAGACATACAAAGTGTTTTAAAGAGAAAAACTGCAAATAATTTGCAAACTGTAAAAATAATTCAAACTTTAACACTACAGACTCACAAATTCTTTACATTACAAAATACAAACTTTAAAGAACCAAGCGGCAATAAGCCAAAGCTCAAATTTTCTTAGAATATTTTCAGTGCAACAGTATTATATTTAAAATTACGATTCACCCTGCTACAACCGTCCAGCTTATGCAACTTTGGATCTAACAGCTAAAAAAGAACATCCTCCAACAAAACAAAATTGTTTATTTTGTTGAACAAGATTTTTGCTCGGCGAGTTTCTAAATCAAAAAGTCACCTTGATCTGAGCAGACATGCCTGCAAAGCAAGCAACACTCACGAAATCCTGCATAGTATAGGATACAAATAAATTCCAACGATGATATTCTTATTCTTAACTTTAATGACATATCAAACTTTGGTACACCTCTTATTTTTAGTGATGTGGTGTTTATATAGACCCAAGAAATAACAACAAATGCTAAATTGTTAGTGTCTTGAATAACATGTGGGAAATGTAAGGCAAAATTTTGGTTTATGCGTTTTCAGTTTTTAAGATTCCATATATAGCAGTATAGAATAATGGCCCTCAATAGCTGCACATAAAAAATATTCTAAGAATCAAAATAAATCAACTGATTTGGAGAGGCAGGCGTGTAAATAGCTCTCGTGGTGTGGTGTGGAAACGTAGTACGGCCCGTTTGGAACGTCAACCGAGAAGGCCCAAATCGTCCCTTAAACGGCCGTCGCGTAAGCGGATGGGGGCAGCTACCGATATCAACCAACGAATATTGCCAAATCGCTCACCTGTATCGGCTTCTGCTTCGGCTTCGTCGGCGATTCCAAGGTGACCACCTCTGCGTTGCGGATCTGGTATCTGCGGGATCATAAGACGCGACCGAATTGGCCGCGCTGAGGGATGCGAATCTATGCGGGTGAAGACACGACCGAACTGGTCGCGCATAATGGCGAATGTTTCTTGCGGGGTGAAGACACGACCGGACTGGTCGCGCTGCGGAGTGCGAATGTATGCGGGTTAAGACACGACCGAACTGGCCGCGCTGCGGAATGCTAATGCCGCCGGGCTTCGCGCCTGGCTTGGCGGTAGGTCTTTGCGGGAAATTTTCATTCGACAGCACCTTTCATATCAAAAGGTGCCGCCGACGGCGTATGCAGACTTGTCGGCTGAGCAAAAGCCCAGATGCCGTTTTGTGTGCGATGGCAAAACGTAGCAGATATCAAAGGCCAGCATGCCGCCGCGATATAAAGCGGTTCAAGGGCGAAAAGGCCGCCACACCATGATTATTTAATAGAGGTCTTAATTTCATGTTTGGTCCAGCATTTTATCATAGAAGTTGCTATGAATATTTTTTTGTTTTCTAACCCAGAATTTGCATTCTCTTCAACGATTAATGGATTACGATGGGGTGCGATTCCTTAGGGTGGACTGAACTCTTAAGGTTATTTAAAAAATTCCTTCAAATGCATATTAACCAAATGACTTAGACATATTCTAGATCTTGATAAAATTTGAACAAGAATTACGACTTTTGCCTCTTAGCAAAAGAATGCTGGTGAATATAAGCCATCTGCAAATTAACTACTACTATATTTGTAACTAATGTCATTAATTGAACTCCTGCATCTCTTCAAAAGTTATTTGATCGTTCCATATTACGTATAATATCTATTGATCTTTATTTTAACGAGCGTCTTGTCCACTTTTAGCCTTGCATTAATCTCAGTGACATTCTATAGCTTTGGTTGATCTGTACTTAACATTACTATATCATTAGCAAGCCTTGAGTTGCATAAATAAATTTAATTTATCTTTAAACCATTAATTGACCTGTTTACATTATGAAAAACGTTTGTTAAGACAGTTAACAATTTTACTGGATTTATTCTCTAGGTTTTTTTATACATCTTTGCGTTTTTTTGAAAATCTAGTATTGACCATATTTCTGATGAATTACATTCCTTTTGGTAACCTATGAATACCATGTACAATTTTATGACGTATTCATTCATCTTTTCCATTATATGACAGTTAATTAGAAAGTGATTGGTATAGTCGAGTTCAAATTTAAAGCCGATTTTTGATTAGCAATTTGATAGAATATGAGTAAACTAATTAGTAAATTTGCATCATGTGGTTGATTCTTGTGTTATAAGGCCGTAGTCGGAGTTCAGAAACTCTTGACGTTTCGTCCACAACTGCGGCAGACATCTTCAAAAGAAAATCTTCTAAAATTTAAGTGACTGTCCCGTGGTTTTTCGCCTTTCCACTCGTGCGAGTATAGTGGGGATAGTGTTAGGGGGCCATTGTTGACGTCACCAGGATGGTAGATAACGTAATCCGGCTAGGTGCTGACGTCAACCTTGTCGTTTCAGGTAATATTTTGTCACTCGCTCTTTCGCCGTATTGTGGTCTGTTTTTATGCCTTAAGAGCGATAAACCAAGATTTAGGTAGATTGAATCCGTCGTCCCTGTTAATTTTTTTTTTATATTTATAAATCTCCGCCGCTTCCCTATATAATCTCGGGTAATAACCACAATTGGATAAAACTTGTGCTTCCCCTATTTCTATGTCATGGTTAGGATTTTCCAAAGCATGTTCAGCAACTGCTAATTTTTCAGGTTGTTTAAGGCGTAGATAACGTGTGTTTTTCTTTATCTTAGTGGTAGTCTCACTATAAACTTACTCACATGAACAAGGTATGCAGTATAGCTCTGATGTATCTTATGGGTTTCTTGTATCTTTGGCTGGTCTAAGCAAATACCGTATCTTGGTGGTAGTAGTATAAATGGTTTTCACTTTGTGTTTATTAAGAATTTTTCCTATCCGGTCTGTAACCCGATTGACGTCAGCAGCTAGTCCGATTACATTATCTACCATCCCATTATCCCTACCACACTCGCACGAGTATAAAAGCGAAAACGCACAGGACAGTCACTTAATTTTATCAGAAGATTTTTTTCTGAAGATGTCTGCCGCAGTTGTGGACGAAACGTCAAAAGTTGCTGAACTCCGACCACGGCCTCATAACCTCTTTTTGTCCATTTAATATTTTTAAACTTTTTGTTTTATAGATTTTAAGAATTATCTTCTTTTACGTTATTGCATATCTTTCCTTTTTTAATTAATTAATTTGTTGTTTCTAAAATTCTTCTTCTTTCTATCAATTTTTGTGTTTGCTTTCAAATTTGTTTTTTTTAGTATAACATTTACAGCTACTGCAACAATAAATACACTTAAACTCCTTGTAGGTATACTTACATGTTTTTTTTGTATTAAGAATGTTTTATGTGATTTAGAGTTCCTTACAAATTTTATTTGGCATTCTATTTTTGTAGGGACGTTCAATATTTGCTTTGGAAGAGAATATTTTAGTTTGGAGTATTTTTAAACTAGTATACGAACGCTATTATAAAAGCAAAACCAGTTTAATATAATTTTTTATATGGCTCGATACTTTAGGAACAGGCCACTTATAGTTAGTTCGAACCAATCTGTAGTCACTTTGTAGCTTGTTGTCTTGGTCAGCACTGTTTGCCATTATGCTTTCAAAGAGTTAAGACGCCTCTGTCTAAGTGTGTGAAAGATTAAAGTGCTATTATTTAACTTTAATGCAACACAAATCGTAAGTTATTATTTTTTTAATCAACTAAATAACCGAAAATCTAAACAATGAAAGCCCAATGGAAGTTCAAGCGCAAAATAAGCATAAATTTGACTCATTAACACCTACACTAAACGAAGTGCAAAAACGTTACTTGTAGACACCAAATATTCCAACACATAACAAATACAACTTGCTAGCTAACCTAGAGGCCGACTCAAACGATAACCCCGACGATAATCATAGTCAACACAACACAAATGCAGACAATATAACTGAAACTTCGACAACAAAACCGAAAATAACGCTCATTTATCTCCATAACGCCGTGAATCATATAATACTGATCCCAGATATCAAAAAATTAACAACCGGCGAATTCACAACCTTCTGTAACACAAACACATTAAGAATAAATTTAACTAAAAATGATGACTACAGAACCTTAACAAAACACTTTACGGATAACGAAATTAAATATCACATCTTCCAAAACCCAAACGACAAACCTCTTAACGTCGTGATTAAAAATGTACCGCTATCTCTAACAGAACGAGAAATCTTTGCTGAACTTAGCAGGAACTCTGTACCAGTTATTAAAGTTACACGCCTTTTAACTAAAAACAAGCAGCCGCTACCAGTTTATGCAATGAATCTAAATGATAATGATTGTGAGGACTGCCTACCAGCATTATTTTGGTATGACGGTAGGAGACCAGGATAAGTCATCGGATCTACATTTATGTTGCAACTCATGTTCAGTTTTATTACGAGAATGATTAAAAAATAAAAAACGTTCAACGGCTTTCGCTGTGCCTATGGTTTGGCGGGAGTCTACAAACCATACAGATGGCTGCTATTTTTGCTTGACTCTGCCTATAAAGGCAGGATTGTCAATAAAAAGTGGAACAATTCAATGCCCGAATCTTTCATCTGCTATTCGACTTATTCCACATTCAGACAGTTTACCAGTTTCTACTCCACCCCAAAATTATGAGTTCGAAGTAGTGTGGCGGAGGAAGAAGAAGCCAACAAGCCTTCAATATCTTAAGACCTTGATTTTGAAGAAAAAAGATTGAGCTGTCAGTAACGATCACGGAGAAAAGGTTCCATTAGGATATTTCTGTGATGGAATGCAGATATCAGGGCCACGGGAGTGAAGCAATGTTCGCAGATTAATGCTGGTTTTTGAATAGGGATGCTCCAGAACTCACTTACAAGAAAAAAGCCAAAAGACTGCAATCTCAATGAATCCACCAATTGATTCTCTGTATATCCAACCACCTAGTAGTATCTGTAATTTAAAAAAAAGAACAATCACACTTTTAATGTTGTTAGCATGTGTAATTTATATTTACTGTTTTTTCTTAATCCTTTAAAATAAAAAACATTCACCTATTGTATATCACAAAAACTAGAACTAATAAAAATTTTTCTTTGTTATATTTGTTTTTCTCAGCCCAAAATTAGTAAGAATTGACTCATGAAGTAAAGAAACATTTCACAATTTTTTTGTTGGGCCGTGTAATTTGTCCAGCAAATATTTAAATTGTCACAATCTAAGAAAAAGCATTATTCGTAATAATCTCCATAATTCGGTCATTAATTAACGTTGACAATAACAGACGATAATGATTTTTGATGAGACTGTTTTACATGAACTCTAACATCTTGTTATGTAACTAAAATCACGAACTATTTGTACTTAATCACTGGTTTTGTTTTGAGACATGGCTTAGTAAAAATACGCAGCTTGGAGAGAACAATTTATGGTGTGTGATCACTAATAACAGAAAACGAACAATTCTTGTAGAGATATTGAGGAAGACTGCAGAAATCTAACCATTGCGGCACAAAAGAAGTTACTAGAATATGCAGTTTGTTTAAACTATATTGAATATGATGCTGATTTTAAAATCACTCTCCTTAAAGCTCCTTTAATAGAAGTTTTTGCTGAGCTCTCTAAACATAAAAGTTGGCATATTTTAACAACAAAAATAAATTCAGGGGGCAATATTTATATTTCTAAATAGTACTTCGGCAAAGACGAAACCTAAAACTTCTGCAAAAGTTTTACCTTTTACATCTATGCATATTATTTATCATTGAATAAAACAATTTGAACATAATTTGCAACAAATTTTTATTTAACTAAAAATGAATTAGAGAAGCAAAAAGTATTTTCTATATCTTACCGGCTTTTTAGACCTTGTCTATCATATTAACCTTTTACCAAACAAATGTCTTTCGAGTAATCCCAGAAGATCTGATATTTGAGAGGTTAATAGACGTCCTGCGTGTTGCTTATCCTCCACGTTCTTCTTTGAACGTTAGTGCTTCCTAAACGTTTTTGATAAAATATCCTCCCCATTTCGGCTGTAGAGCTTTCGAGCTTTCGCAAACATATATTGTATATCGCTGATCGGTACTGCGCTGAGTTTTGACAAACAACTATCCACTTCACAAGAGATTTGCACTATTTAAAGGCTCAAATAAAAACCTGACAACTCAGACCAACAATTAGCCCCGAAGACGTATCTCCCTACCCTTTATGATGTACCTTGTATTTACTACCAGATTTGATTTTTATTATGTGATGTATGTATAATTTAAACAACAAAGGCGTTCTCAATTTACTTATACACATGATAATTTTTATAAATTTTTACTAATTTATATATTTCTGAATAATTACATCTGCACATAACGCCACATTTATTAGCACAATATTTTTAACAAAATTTGTTATGATTGATACAACTATAAGCTAAATATATAAAGCTTTACAAATATTTTTATATTTGGAGAAAAGTTAATCAATTGTTTATTATCTGGTCGGCTGTGAATGTATGTCTATTTTAGTATCTATCTGTCTTGTTGCGTTATTATTATCAATATCTTTCAGCTTGTATTATTTTAATAAACCAAAACTACAAAAAATAAATAAACTAGTAATATTTTTTATTTTCTTATTTGTTTAACAGAAAAACTGAATTTATCACATAAAAAGGCCTTTGCAGGAAAACACTTCACGTAACATTTTGCTCCGCTTTGTTTAAAATTTTATTTTAATGGATGCCCCTGTCGAACTTTTTTGTCCATTTAGTGCTACACGAACAAAACATTAAGCTATGCCCTGTATGTTCCAGCAAAAAATATAAAGTTAAAAAGTACTATATTTAGAACATAATGTATTATGCATGAACTACATGTAGCTAAGCAGCTCATAAATGAAAACATTTTCATAGCGTTATTCTGAAAAACAATTTTTTAGTGAAATTCAAAGCAAGAGCTCTAATTCTAGTTTCCCAGGTTATGGACTAGTATCTTCAAAATTTATAACTAGCCCCGAACTGTAATTTGCTCTCAGATAATTAATTTATCACAAAGTATTTCGGGTGTATTATTAAAAGCAAGTTAACTGTTTGACTATTTTGAAAAGTTTACGTATTTTATATTATAAAGTTGAAGCTCCCAAAATCTAAAATAGAAGTCTGCGGTAATTAATTTATCTGGTTGTGAATATAATTATTAAAACCCTTTTTTGTTGCTTTAAGAGTTTAGTAGGAGCACTTTCACCTCCCCAGAACCTAATCCCATAGTACATTCTTCTTCTTCTATTTATATGTATATGCTATTAGCCTGTTTTAACCATACATTTTGTGTAGTACTATAAGCCATGTTAGGCATACCCCGGGCAGGTGGATAGTCTAACCCGTTAGAGGAAGGAGAATGTATTTTACTTCCGCCAAAGATGTTTTGTATGGTGGCCGGAAAGCATATGATGTTTGCCTGGGAGTCGAACCCAGGCTCGCCGCGTTCCACTGTGGCAGGCGAATTATTTTACATATTTAATAAAATTAGTGGCCAAATCGTAATAATCTTTGGCATCTACATTACTAAGGTTGTAAATGACAAGGAATCCTTTATTCTTACATACTGGAGTTATAAATAGGCTATTATATATTTTTTCATCAAACATCAAATACTTATTGCATATATCCTTTATTTACAGATATTTTCTTATTTTTGAGGCTTATCAATAAAGAAATCTATAGGGAAAATTAACATTGTTCTAAACTTTCTCCTTTTCTTCGTTTCTGTTCATGATTTTGCAGCTTGTTTTAAAATTTAATATAACTTCATTACTCATAATTTTGTGTAGTTTACTAATTATTTATACATACATCTAACTTTTTTCTCCGCATTTATTTTGGGAAGTTTCAACATTAAACCAAGTTTTTCTTTAATTAGACTTAAGTCTCCAATTATGGAATTCTTGTATCTAGTAGTGTATTTTTACACAAGTTTTAATTTGAACATTCCATTAAATATATAATAACAAAAATCTATCAATAAATATTGTAAGTTACATTTGCATCATAATTATTGGAGACCAATACAAAATTAGAATGTAGATTGCGCAGGTGTTGTTTTTTTCATAGACAAATGGGAGAATTTTATGAACCTTAAATTGCAGATTTAGAAAAACGCATTTATGATTCGAACTAAAAGTTGTAATTAAGTTTGTGGGGCGCTTTCCGGCATTATGTGAAAAGTTATCAATAAAAACATTATTGTGATATTTAGTCTTTTCAGTAACAACAGACTATTAGTCCAAAAGTAGCCATAATTCATTTGAAATTTAAAACTAGACTTTAATATTCATCAAGAATGTTGAGATTAAAATTACCTAAGCTAAATAGTTTACTTCTAATTTCAAATGCAACTAACTAAGCGTCAAACAATATATCAATAAAATTACAAAAGTTACTTTTAGGGGTTCTAAATGAATTTATTCAAACGCTGTTTATATTTTTTAAATAGACTGCAAGTACTTTAAAACGCTTCAGCACAGTCATATGATTAATACTTTAATACTTCTGAACTGCAATAAATTTTTGTATACAGCATGCTACTACCTCTATAACCAATTGCGACAAAAATTTTTCGCCACGTGAAAATTGTTAATCCCGTACGTTGGAAGCCACGTTCTATAAGCCAATGCTCTTAAATTATTACTTTTATTTAAAAAATATATCATATTTACACCTTAAGCTTCTAATATGTAAATGCACAAAACACACGTCAGTTTCTGATCTTGTTAAGTTTATTTTACTGGTCTTCGAAATAAAAATTCGGCGATAGTGCAATTTTGAGGTCAGAAATTTGCATTTATTAAGTTTTGTTCGTGTTTTTATCTAATCGAATTATGACAATAAAAACGCTCTTCCTATTTAAAATAAATTATATCAGATCTTTTGACTGACTGAAATTTTACTTACTGCATATTTCTTAACACAATAGGTTCAACCGGGTATATCCTTATTTCTAAAAAGTTAGTACAAAGACTCATAACGCAACAGGTAGACAGTCAACAACAAGTTCAAACATGGAATCAACAGCAGACAAATGACAAAATGGAAACAATTATGGTTAAATTAATGGCAAGAATGGATATTATGCTCAATTTTCTTAGCACCGTAATCTCTAAATTACCATAATGAATTAATTCTTGAACACTGCATTCTATAATGCCAATGGCGTAGAACAGCATAGCCAAGAAGTTAAAACATTTATAACAAATAATGGCATTGATATTTGGCTGATCTTAGAAACACCCAAATATTTCATTTATGCTGTAAACCACCCAGACGGCTCATGGAAACAGAACAGTAATAGTGAAGAACTCAATAAAGCATTATATAAGCCACGAACATTAACATCAGTATTGTAGTTGCAGAAGTCAATAGAGACATAACATTTGCAGCACTATACTGTCCACCAAAACACAAAATTAAAAAAGAAGGTTTTAACTACTTTTTTAATGCTCTAGGATCATGTTTTATCTTAAGTGGAGACTAAGGGGACGCGGTGGCTCAGATGGTTCAACCAGTTGACTCTGTCCTCTAGCCGGCGCGCGCGAGTTCGAGTCTCGCTAAACCCATGGGTGTGTGTGTGTGAATGTCCTAGCAGTTAAGTGCATGTTAGTGGGCACAGTAATCCCTTGCGGCTGCAGTGCCTGTAAGTGCGCCAAAAAAAAAATGCAAAAAATAAACAATGGAGATCAAGATTAACTTTACCCCGCGGTGGAGATCAAAGCTATGAATGAAAATTACTTAAACTACGTATCAACTGGAGAACCTCCTACTGCCCATCAGATCTTAACAAAATTCCTGATCTACGTGATGTCTGCATCATAAAAGGAACAGCAAAAAGCAGCATTAATACTATATTATGTTTCGATCCATCCTCGAATCATTCGCCCGTAACTATCAAATACAGTAGCACTGAAAACACCAAAACCTGTTTCACGGCATAATAAAGTTACTAACTGGAATACAGAGAGTTAATTGATACTAATGTTTATCTAAACTTACCTTTATAAACAGAAAAAAACATGAACAATGCTGTAGAACACATCAGTCCATATCATACCATTAATCACAAAAAACAAAAGGGCAGAAGACTATCCACCGTTAGTTAAACAAAAAATAACCGAAAAAACTCGGAAGAACTTGGCAAAATACAAGACAGCCAAGAAAAAACTCACCAAGGCATCCCACGAATTGAAATCTTTCTTGAATAACATAAAAAACCAGGCAATACAAGAATATTTAGCTAAGCTAACCGCCACCTAAAACGGCCACTGGCAACACTCTCACCTATCAGATTACCAAAGAAACATGGAACTTGGGCGAGAAATGTCAGTGAAAAATCAGTAGCATTTGCAGACCACTTAGCACAATTATTTCAACTATTTTCTCAGACTTTCAGAAGAATAAAAGACAAAAAATACTAACACAGATCATCAAATTTTTAAAGTCAGAGAAGTCGAGAAAGTTATAAAAAGGCTAAAGGCAAATAAAGCCCCCGGGTACAATTTAATCATTGCCAAAACATTGAAAGAACTACTAGAAAAAGGTGTGAAAATTATAAATTGCTTCCCACAACAATGGAAATTAGCACACGTAATTCTAATCGCAAAACCAGGAAAAATTTGGAAGAAACTACATCATATTGGCTTATCAGTCTTCTTCTAGTCGTAGGCAAAGTACTAGAAAAACTAATTTTAAAAGAATTAAATCAATCCTAGAGGATAAAAGCCTTATACCAAATAGAAGTAGACACAGGATAACCATGACTGAATTAATCACGACCTACAGCTTAAAAAATACTGCTCTGCTATCTTTCTAGACATCAGTCAAGGTGTGGAATACAAAATTGCTTCACATAATCAAAAAAGAGCTCCCTGATTACTATAAAATCTTAAAACATACCTTGAAATAAAATCCTTTCAAGTCAAATATCAACAACAATTGTCCAATCTACCGATCTACCCAATACAATTAGAAGTTTTGCAGGACATTATCCTGGGATCCTTTTTATACCTTCTATGTACTGCAGACCTTCCTTCCACAAGTCAATTAATGGTAACAACTTACGCTGACAATACCGCAGTGTTAGCTTCGCATGACAACCCAAACACAGCTTTTCAAATACTTCAAAGAATCTTACAGAAGGTACAAAACTAGCGGACGATCTGGTGCATAAAAGTAAATACAAGTAAATCCGTTTTACATTTTTGTTACAAAAAGAAACGTAAACCTCAGTCATGCTATACAACAAAGCAATTTCTCAAATACCTCGGGATGCATTTAGACCGACGACTTACCTGGAAAACTCACATCTTGAAGAAAAGACTGGAATTAGGATTAAAGTTTTGTCAATTATGTTGGTTAATTGGCAGAAACTCTCGGCTAACGATAGAAAATAAACTGTTACCCTACAAATGCATAATTAAATCTATTTGGACGTACACCCTCCATTTATGGGGTCAACTAATTATTCGAATCTAGAAATACTATACAAATTCCAAAATAAGATCCTAAGAGCAATCGTCAACGCTTCTTAGTATGTTCCAAACTGACTAATTCAACAAAATATTTCTGTACCGACCATCAGATGAGAATTAAAAAGGCAAAGCATAAAATACCAAGACAGACTTCAAGGTCACTCCAACAAGCTAGGAACAAATTTACTACAAAGGACAAACACTCAAAGATTAAAAATATTTGATCCAGTATACTTACCTGCAAGATTTAATTAATTATATGCTTGTGTTCTTTGTATTTATATCTCAATATTATTTGTAATTAATAGTTATATTTGCTTGTTATAAACGGTTAGTTACATTGAGTTATCTTAGGAAAGAGTGCTTTCTTGAGAAAGCTCTATTTTATGTCACATTTTATTGTTATCTATTTACTGAACATTATTAATGTAACAGATTGTTGATATTCTTAGAAACAATAAAAAAAATATTTTTTAACATGTGACTCGGTGGTTCCTTTTTTAAGATTTCTCAGGAACAGCTATTTACTTTTAAAAATCTAAAGTTGCCAAAATAAATTAAATTTTTTTCAGGGGGTATTGCAAAAAACTTGGAAGGCCATCTTATACGAATCCTTTATTAGGTATTACAACAAATTAGCTTCAAATAAGCAACCGCTCATGATTCTCAACAAAATAAACTAAGAATACGACCGCAGAACTAGTACACTCGAAACATATGACATAGCTAATAGGTACAGAAAATCTAACCATCGCTAGAAGGTGACTACTGATAGGGTAAATCACAGCAAGCAATCGGATCGCAAAAGAAATGATGAATCTGTGTATGAATTTAAAGAGAAGATCGATCAGGACCCTAGGCGAGGCATGATTGACCTATCAAAAAAAAATAGGCATAATGAAGTGGACGGTCAGTCTACAGTGCACTAGGACTTGCACTACAAGTCTTCCATCCTGAAGAACCCCCAACTATTGACTAAGAGAAACAAATAGACAGGAAGTTAAAGGCCCAAATCCTAAACGATGTCAAGCATGACAGCTTTGGCCTCCTGAAATTCTTTTCAGACGAAAACAGGAAGGTAAATCATCAAAATGACCTTTGGATCCACCAAGACGCTTTGTCATGCGTACAAAGATAGTGCTGGGACTTGTAAGCAACGAAAGGAATGTTATGACTTTCCATTTCCTTGAGGAAAATTTAAAGGACACGACCAACAGCTATATCAATGTGCTGAAAACAGTTGTCAAGCCCTGGATAGAGAAGGTAGCCGCTGTCATGAAAGTAATGACACATATAGACAAGGAGTACATTATGTTGGCTTGCATCAGATTTAGATCCCAGCTTGAGATAGTTGTGTCCTCTGGTGAGGTCCACATTGAATACCATGATTCTCAGTACTACAGTATTTAATTGTGCAAATAAACTTAATTTGTCTTGTATTTTAATATTATTTTTATTGTTTATTTATTTTCCAGATATACCTCAACGACACTGTACATGATTATTCATATGTTGAATCTTTTGATGTAAAATAAATGTATTCATATACAATGTATTTCTGCAAATAGATTTAGTAAAATCACGACATTTTTTCCAGATTTTCCGTGCATTCAAACCCAAATATCGCGCCTCGGCGCATTTGGTATTGTAAATCGCGTGCGTTTCCATTCGATATTTTGGGAATTCGAGGCGCCGAGAGCGCGCTCTGCCTGCTTTCAGATATTTTTCATTTATTTATGCGGGCTCGCGTGGGCTGGCGTCGCAATCAGGGCTTCTCGAGCTGCCATTTCGGCAGCGCAGGGCTTCCCCGGAGGGCGCCAGCCGCCGCGGCGCTCGGCGTCTGAAATATACAGAGGCAGCCTCGAAGGAGCGGCCGGCGAGCGGGCGCTTCGGCGACGAAAAAGTCGCAGCTGCGAATCCGCGCCGGCCACTTCGAGGCGCCCCGATTGCGTTTGCGAGAGTGGCTATAAATCTGCTCGTTTTCCAGGTGAACACCCAGAAGCAATGCAACACGGCGGGAACCAGCGAACATGCCCTCCTGTGACAGTGATTGCTGCAGTCTCTTTCGTTCTACTGTTAAGTTGTTAATTTATAGTCGTTTGCTGTCGAATTTCTGACGCTCTTACCGTGTAAAGTAACAAATCATGTCGAATCCATCGTTACTGGGAAGTACTTTAATTGTAGGGGTATATTGTATATAAAATTATGACATGTTTTAGTAGTCCTAAGATGTTGTTGATTTATTTTCTTAAGTTTAAAAATCACGTGTATAAAAACTAAAAAACTGACACTAATAATTTTAATAATCAATAAAATCTTTATCCTAACCTTTACCGAGCGTTTCATTGCACCCCGCGATCCGCCCCGATTTAGATTGTGCCTGAAGCTGTAGCAAAATTAAAAAGAGCGACAGCAAAGGCAGTATCGCGTGGCTTTGCCTTTGAAGCCGCAGTTATTTTTATCTTTGAACAGTCGTGCTTAATAACAAACTTTCCGCCGAGGTTTTCATTAAAAGCCCATCCGTGCCTAGCTGTCAAGTGCAGCCTTGCTGATACAAGTACACAATCTAGTTTGGATCATGAAAACCAATTTGTATTGTGCTAAATGGAAAGTAGATTAACCGACTACGCCACGTTGCTGCTGCTCGCTGCTGGAAGCTGCGAAGACACGTTTCAGCCAGCCATTAAACTGCTAATTTTTTATCGATGCTTTGTTAGGTCGTAAACCAACAAACCTTTAAAGTGTAAGTCAAAGATACCAATTACCAATACGATTATTTATGTGAAACAAAACATAAAATTTGTATGTACATTGAATGTGTCCTCTATAATAAAATTAGAATAATTTTACTTTATTATTCGTTAAGGTAAAAGGTGGCGCAAAAGTTATCACTCGGTTTGCTAAGGCAGTAACTAACTAAATATGTATCTGTTTTGTTTGTTGATTATATTTATTTCAATGTTTAAATTTTTTCCATTAATTCACGATGATAATATTGGTTAAATGCACATTCAGGCTCGTTTCACAGCAATTTCCATGATTCTTTTTAAAACTTACGGCAATAAATTCTCTACTTTTGTCCGATGTTTTTCTTTACGGCCGTCAAGGTTTGTGGCTTGTTCGTAAAAACCCATAACTTCAAGAAACCCCAAAGAAAGTAGTCTCGAACGGTTAAATCGGACGATCGCCAAAACGAGAGATTAACACGTCTGGAAACCCATGCTTTAAAATGTTCACTGTAGCTCGTGCGGTTGCGCCGTTCTGCAGGAACTACGTGTTTTTCAAACCCAATCAATTTGCGACAGCAAGAAGTCCTTGATCATGGTTCTGTAGCGCTCACCAGTTACAGAAACTGTGTTGCTGACACCATCATCGAAAAAATATGGGCCAATCACCTTTCCTCCGTACTCGCCGCACCAAACAATGATTTTGAGAGAATGTAATGGCACTCCGTGCATTACACGCAAATTTTCAGTGCCCCAGAAGCGATAATTTTGTTTGCGTATTCGCATAAGCGAAAATGCGCCTCGTCGCTGATGATGTTTTTCAATAAAAAATCATCTTCATCGCGGTCGAGGTTTAGGAGGCGATTGACGGTCTCCAGGCAATAACTGATACACTGTTTGTTCTTTTACCAAAATTTGCTATAAAGCTCATCCATTGATGCCCAATTGCGTGGCCTGTCATTTGTTTGATGTTTGAGAGTCCCCTTGGACATTGCAATCACAGCACCGATATTCTTCACTAAACGGCTGCTCCGGGGCTGGCCACGTCTGCTACTATCCTGTGTTGAGCCAGTCTCCTCGAGGCGAGCGGCTAAACGCTCCTGTGTTTATCCAGTTGGTGCCACACGACCAGAAAATCGATGACGAAATTCACGTTGAGCCAAAACCACCATCCGATTATTTGTCAAACACATTGACACAATTATTCCGCGTTGTTGAGAAGTATAGCGATTCATGGTGTGTATGTGCATTCTGCTTCTGTTTGCTTCTCCAATATCAAAGTAGCAATGACACAAGACGCCATTTACAAAAATGAGAGCATGTTCTGATAAAGTGATGACTTCTGCGCCACCTATTATAAATAAAAATGCATCCTTTACCCTTAACCATCCCTTACGCCAAAGCCCTCAAGAGGCAGGTAGATGTCGTGATGTAGGAATTTGTTAAGCGTATAAATCAAAATTGTTTATACCCATATCTCCTCACTTCCTTATCTAATTCCTTCCATTTTTAAACTTTACTTAGATATGCACCTAAAAATGCATGTACCATCCTGTTCAAAAAATAAAGTTACTTTAATTTGAAACTCGTAATTCAAAAACTATTTTCTGGTGTTCGGATAACTTTCAGCAACATTATGTTTCTAATTTCAGTTTGATGTCAAATAGTTTATAAGTTTAGCAGTTTGTTAACATTAACTTATTGCCGTTTGTTGATTTTTAAAATGCCTAATATTTTTGAACAAAGGAATTGCATTAAGTTTTTGTGAAAATTAAATTAATGTCACTAAAACGTTTAAAATAGTGCGGGAAGTATTTGGTAATCAATGTTATCTAGAAAAACTGTAGTCTAGTGGCATAAATTGTTCAGAGAAGGTTGAGCCTGTAGAAACTAAATTTCGTTCTGGTCGACCCAACATCAGTAACCTAAAAAAATATTGAAGAAATAATAAACATAATAATGAGAAATCGACATTTGACCCTAAGAAAGTTTGTTAATGTTATTAGCATATCAATAAATTTAATAGACGTAATTTTAAGTGATGTTTTGGGCTTTAAACGTTTTTGGCCAAAATTCAATCATTAATATGTGATTCCTTTTAGTCTCCTTAGTCCTTATAATGCTGTAACAACTTTCGTAATTGTATTCCACATAAGTTTTCAAAAAAGTAAGCTGTGACTTTTAATCCACTATTGCTTGAAACGGAAACTTCTAACAAGTCTATTCGGAAACAAGTCAAAATAAACCACGCTTTTAAAATTCTACCACACGCAAATCATGGCTTTTACGCGGAACTGACGGAAAATCTTGACCTTTTGGAATCCACTTCTTCTGTCGATTATGATTGACCAAAAAGACCCACTTTTCATCCGATGTCACAATTCGCTTCCAAAATCGATCGTTCAAGAGATTGTTGAGCAGTTGGCGGCAAATTTCGAGTCCTTTAGCAGCTTGGTTTGCAATATATTTTACCGTTTGGTCGTCGTTAATGAGTTCGCCAATAGCTTATAATAAAAGAGAAAAGTATTTGTAAGTTTTGACAGCATTTAATCATACAAAAAGAGATTTGGTATTTATGGCCGCATTGTTATTAAAAAAAAATTACTAATATTCATTCGGTTTTTTCTCGCTTTTTATCACTGGCACACTTCAAAAGTCTGTAAACACATATAAACAGCTAAAAATGCGGCTAATCCATTATTGTCTCTATTGAGAGATGGATTGTTTAAGCAATGATGACATCAAAGGGCAACTTAATCAAGCTTTCTATTTAAAATAGTTAAACTGACAAGTTCCACAAAAACTTTATTTGTAAGAAAATAGAAATGAAAACTGTGACGTCCTTACATGTTAATTTGTTATGTTGAGCATTACATTCTGATAAGAATAAAATTTACCTATATCTCTGGTATTTTAAAGGCAAGTCTTTTTTAACACACCTATTATACTAAGCATTATAAGAATGTTTATATTTACTTCTTTCTGGAAACTAAAATATTTATGATATAAATAGCCCTCATCTAACAACTCAAAGTTTTATTCGTGTTTACTTCTCGCAATTCCACAATACACAAAGGAAAACTGTTAATAAGGTTAATACAACGAAACCCTTTGCACAGCTGCTCTTTAACCTGGACGTAGATGAGAGTGGATTATAATGCGCATGCATGACGCCGGGAAGTGAGCATTGAGCAAGCAGAGCAACGAATGTCCATTAAATTTTGTACAAAACTAGAACATTCTTAAGTTGCAGAAGATTTTTAGAAGTAATCCAATAAATGCAGCATGAGTAAGTCAATAATACAAATAATTTAGGGTGCTCGAAAATCTGTTGAAAGTGATCCATGCTTTAAAAGACTAACGACTAGCAGAACACCGGTAAATGTTGTACGTGTACGGGTTATAATCGATAAAAGTCTGTAACTGACAATTTGAAAACTACAAGATGAACTGAGAATTCCAAAAACTAAAACGTGTGAAATTTTTATAGAACATTTTCAGATGAAATCTCTTTAGAATATTTTGGATAACAAAGATGACACTGAAAAAGTGTATGAATACTTACGAAGTGCTTACTTTGAAGGAAACTAAGGCTGTATACAAAAAATAAAAGTCAAGAGAGAAGCAGTATGAAAATCAAAAATTGTATCTCAATATACGCGGAGATACTACAATAAAAAACCCAAGTGCGTTAAATGCGCAGTTAAACATCAAGCACAACAGTGCAAAAGAATCACAGACTAAGAGAGAATCAAATAAATGTGCTAACTGCAGAGAAACACACAAAGCAAGCTACAAAGGATGTGAAGTAGCTAAAGAGATGCAAAAATTAAAAAATGAGTTAACAAAAGCAAAAGAAGAAGCAGCAACAGAGCAAAAACTACGAATTCGAATCTATATAGAACAGGACATTATTGTTGCTGCAGAAGACTCACAAGTTCAATTAAACAGAGAAGCTTCAAGCAATGTTGATAGCTAGTTTTGACAAACAAGAACAATTAATAAACAATTTTATAGATAGAATAACAAAACTCGAAAAAGGTTGTAATAAAACTACAAACATAAAAGTAACTACTACATATAAAAAACAATTTTACTGTTTCATCAATACCTTGGCATAGAATCGACACAGGCAATATTTAGAGGACGCTGTTTTATAAGAGCTAAAAACATTAGATGGTGCTTTAGGCTAACCCAAAATAAAGGCAAATATTTACATAAAGCAGCTATTGAGCTAGGATGTGAATATCACTTCACGGGGAAACCTACATATTGGCCAACATATCCTAATAAAATACCATATCTACTGAATTTCTTCATTGCACATAACTACTAATTATATAAATCTTGAAGAAGTATTTGACCTTACATCTGATTATTCTCCAGTAATAATGACATTGAGTGTATATATAATTATAAAAAGAATGTAACGGAACAACAAGTTAAGAAATTGGGAGCATTTCCAGTGGAAATTAAGTAAAAAAATAAAATGTTCCGTTGCAAACAGTGGAACAACAAGCAGCTTGGAACTACAAGAATTAAAAAATTAATCTGTTATTTATACTTGCGTGAATTAACAAACTATTAAGATAATGACTGCCCGCTTTGGAAAGCAACAAAAAATTTGATAAGACCAATCACTCAAATTTCCATATACGAAGAGAAGATAGAGGATGTGCTCAAAATAGCAAACAAAATGCGGACCATTTCGGAAAACACCTGTAAAAAAATTTTTAATCTAATGAATCTAATACAGAAATGACTTAGAGGAAATATAATTAGGAGAAAAAATAAAACTTTTCACCCCAAGAGGAGTAGTTAGTTTAATAAGAACAAACATCAATCTAAAAAGGCTCCTAGTTACGATCTCATTACAAGACCTATACTGAAAAAACATCAAAGAAAATATATTCTCAAACTTACAAAGTTGATATAGTACATCCTTTAGACTGAAACATGTACCAAGTGTGTAGAAAAACTACCAAAGGAGCCTAAATCATACAGACCTATTTCTATACTGCCGGTGATATTAAAACTCTTCGAAAAGCTGCTACTAAAGAGACTTAAAGTGATTATAGAGAAAAAATTTAATAAAAGTCCATCAATTTGGATTTAGAGCTCAATACCCCACAATGGATTAATTCCACAGGATTACAGACCTAACAGAGAAAGTTTATAAGGAGACAAAGTCTGCTCTACATTATTCCTGGACATATCGTAGGCGTGTGATATAGTCTGGTATAAAGAACTCATAATAAAACTGAGACATAACAGGCAGATTTTACAGACGAAACAAAAAAAATACTCTAAATTAAAGTAAACTAAAGCAGGAGTGCTACATTGAAGCGTTCTTGTGTCATTGTTTACCTACGATGTACCAAAATGATTAATATCAAAACACTACTCCTAACAAAAAAAGTAATGCAAACTAAACAACACAATACTTACAAGAAGCTACCAACGAATGAACAGATGGACTAAACAATGGAAAATAAAATTAAATAAACTAAAATCTGTAAATATAAATTACCAAAACAATATACTTATTACGATAAACGAAACCCAGGTACCATATAAAAATACGGACAAGTGTCTAGAAATGAACTCAGATGCAAAATTTAGATCGAAAGAGCACACCAAGAAAAAAAAAACTAGATGTAAAATATAAAAACCTGTACTGGTTAATTGGCAGAAGATCGCAATTATCAGCACCAACAAATAAGTCTTAAAACCAGTATGAACTTATGGCGTACAGCTTTGGGGCTGCGCTAAGCCAACCAATGTAGATAACATACGAAAATTTAAAAATAAAGTACTCCGAAGTATTTTGGATGCTCCTTAGTATATTCAGAATACAGATTTACACAGATACCTAAAATTTTCTCAAAAAATAGTTGAAATCTGAGAGACGCCAACTTGTCATATTTTAGTTTTAGGCTATTTTAGTCCATTTATGTTAAGATAAAATTGCTGATGGATCAATTTTATTTTATATAATACATTATTCTCTTATTGAAGTGTATAAATTCATTTTTATTCAGTGTCCATACTTCCATAAGCGGTAGTGTATATGCCTAATCTATCAGAAAAATTTGTGAAAATCAAAAACAGCAACATTAAAATCAACAGTTAAAAATTGAACCAGTTTGATTTATGTTAATCGCTTAATATTTGGTTTCTACATAAATTTTGCTAGTAAACTTAATGTTTTTGGAATAAAGCCTAACAAACAATAAATGGTAATAAATCGGTACCAACTACAATCCTAGCTTTCATCCAAGAAATGTAATCTTCTGGGTAAAACTGAGGGCCTAATTAGAAAAACTCTTTCAAAAAACGTAAATTTAAGTAAATAAATTAAAAGCAACACTCAACAATAAGCATCCGAAATTAATCAACAGAGAAAATGTCGGCGTAATACCAAAACTGTACAGCTTGGCTAGGAATTGTAAAGTTTTCCATCGCATTTATCTAAAAACAAATTTGTATTTTTATGTATTTGGCAAATTTTATTTAAAAAATACATTTTTTGATAACTTCAAAATGCATTTAAATATTTTTCTAAAAAAACTAGCAAATTTTGGATAGAATTATAAAGCGTTGTCTTTTGTCAGCTCTACTTTACCATTTATAGGTTGAAAGTAAAAATTAGCCTTGCACACATTTGCGTCTAAAAACAGACGTGTGCAGAATTTTTCTTCAGACAAACCGTACGGTACTTGAATGCGTCTCGCCATAGAGAAGGACTTGCTACAGAGGAATTTCGGGTAAGGAGCAAAAACGTTAAGCATCAAACATCAAAGCATATTTCAGGATTTGAAGAAGATCGAGGAAAATGCATTTGCCTCGGCAAATGCGAGTGCAAGTACGAAGGCGACCGTGGTGTTTCAGGTGACATTCAAAAACGCCGGTGGAGCAGATACAAGTGGATATGATTGCAAAATAATGCAGCATTTGGATAAATACTCTAATCCCATGTAGTCAGGCGAAAAATTTAGTAGAAAGTAGCAGGCTACCAGAGAGGGCTGCTCAAGTGATGCCGACAGCGACAAAAATTCACATCTCTAACAGATTCTCAGTTATTCAAGGGGATATACATTTAAAGAAATCGCTTACTGTGACGAGAGAGAAATGGCACTGGTCGGTGCTGCTCGAGCTCTTCTGACATTATTAAACCTAAAAATGTGGCTGGAAGCATTAACATCGGTTCAACCAATGAAGATGACAACAGAGGAAGAACATGTCTTAGAGGCGCGCACCTCTTCTTCTGCCATACGTACCTCCCACACCCAAAGACTATTTGGATAGGTATAAGGGATGCTCTAGAGACCTTCTCAAAAAAGTGCATCGAAGAAGATCTGGTGGCCCAATATTCTTGTCACCACAGTTTAAACGAATACGGCTCATGAAGGATAAATGTCCAATGCCCCTCATGTTTACTTAGGTTAGATATAATAATAAGAATGTCTTCAAACTACGCCAGGTTTACTCCCTGGTCGTTCACAAAAAGCAACCGTGAAATAAAAAAGCAGCTGGGGCAGTGCAGCGCTACCAAAAATTCGGTCAAACTCGGCACTGCTAAGCTCCCCCGCGCTGCACAAAATATGACAGCGGCTACTACTCTAAAAACTGTCAGATGAATTAAAACGTACCAGAGGTCTGCCACAGTTACTTTTAACCCTGGCACCACTTATGCGCAAAAAATGAGGGAGACCACGATCACGAGGTGCAACAAACGGAACACCCATCCGTGATCGCAGGATCAGCGCAACCCAGCGAACCCACAGCACTAAGCAATAGCACCCCCAACCCCGATAGCCTTGAGTATCACCTAAAAATAAAAATAATCTTCCAGTTCCTTTAAGATTCATCGTCAGGACTTACAACTTTGAGCGCCACTGCAAACTGCGGTGAAATTCTCTAAAACCTTCTACGACACGCACAGTATTTCTCTTATTTGATCCGTTGGGATGACTACACCACCTACAAGGCTTGCTCATTTGAGAAGACCTGGATCTACCAGCAAACTTTAGTGCTACTCTGTGGATGAAAGAAACCAAATCGCAACCCAACATGCAATCGCCGTAAGTTCCTGAAGTACATAATTCTTCCTTGGATAACACAAAAGCGACCTAGTCAACTATTCTTTGTCCAAAAGTCACCATATCGCAAGAAAATAGGGACAGAAAGCCAAATACCGCTAATCAACAGTTGATCTAGTGTGATCTGGAATAAATCTTACGCATGTAACTGATTTATCTCTTTACAATATAAAGCTGTCTAATTGTTTAGTCTTTAGTATGATAAGCTTTGAATAATTCTTAATGACGTATAAGCTTATAAAAATGTAAAAAATTATCGCAGTTAACAATAAATAAATGATGGGTTCACAGGTTAAACCAAATTATAAAAAAATTTATATAATTTTGGTATTACTTTAAAGCCATCCTCAAAGCAGAGATTAGCTCTTAAGTCGAGAATTCAATTTGCCAACTCACCGAGAAGAGCTACAAGACTTTAAAGAAAACTTCTGATTTAATTTTAATTACCTTATTCACTGTTAACTAATCATCTTTCTTTATTCGTTTCTTGTTTTTGTTTCCTACCTTTCGCTTTTTCAAACATTCTTATGTAATTTACTTTTGAGGTGGTATTACTAATTGTAAGATTTATTCCAAATACGCTTTTATATTTTTTTTAGTTGGCTTGCCATTCGTAATGGCCCAATTATTAATTCAAATGCTAAAATTAGAAATCTTAAAAGGAAGACCTATGTTTCTACACACGCGTATGTGGTAGGAATAACAGTGAATAACTACTGCTGACTGGCTTTACTGTAAGCTCCCTTTGGGCCGCCGCTGTAGCTTAGGGATTACAGGCAGTACTCCTCAGTCTGCGGACCCAGCGTGCGGGTGAGTTTAGCAGGACTACTCTCAAGTGAGCATAGTTTGCTTTCTTGGAATTCTCCGTAATACAACTAACAAGTAAACGGTGCAACATATTTTTTGATGTCCACGCTTAGTCCGTATGCACATAGAACATTTCTATATATGAACATGTAGACAGCATCATAACAGAAGGCAAAACCTGTTTTGTAATGACTTGGAATGAGAAGTGTATCTAAATTCCTGGTTTTGGATACAAAAGTGTACATGGCGTAAACAATATTTAAACAATATATAAAAATTAGAAGTTAATTTTAAAACATTTCTAATTTTTCATGTACAGCATGAATAAAAAATAACTGAGCATTAAAAATTATCCAAAAACTTATAGTATTACTGAGTCCTAAATATTTGCCACATAGATAATACAGATATCTATTGCAAGGGGTAATGAATGCACTGCAAACAAATACCTCCGTCCGCTGAACTGTGCAGTGTCATATAGAACTAATGACTACAGGATTGGTAAACCATCTAAGAAAAATGGCTACCATTTACCACCCACTTCGCCGAGAACGTGGAGACAGTACAGGGAATGTTTACTCGCAGCCCGCAAAATCAAAATTAAACTAACAAGACGCGCAATACGTACGGTGTACAAACAATTGACTTTCAGTGTGTAGAACCTCCATTACTTGCAGGAGCTAAAACCTGAAGTTTGTGACCGCAGAATGAAACATGAGTTAATGTTAGATTGGCATAAAAATTTGCCTGAATTGTCGTCAAACGTCATAACTGCTGTTAATGGGCGTCACGTGATAGCAGTCCCAAAATGGTGGTTGAAGGATGCAAACTTGATCAAAAATTACAATTTAGTGGGGAATGGATCCATATCTGTGAGGTAACACGAATTAGGAAGTGTTTAGGAACTTGAAAACATGGATTCGGAAAGTTTTCAGCAAGATTGTAAGAAACCGTTTGAGAAAACTGGTTCCTATACTAATAAAGTGCGTGTACAATTAGTTTCAAAAAACTTGTATTACAATTATGATCTTTATTACCCATATTTAATATCTAGTTACTTTTCATCCACCCTGTATTTATGCAAGTAATATTTATCAAATTAGTTCTATTCTAATTTTAAGCACATTATTTGTCATGTCAACATATTTTCAAGGGTTTGCTGGTACAATTCAGTACCACAAGCATCGCTCTGCACAAAACTTCTAAGCAAAATGTTAGTAATGGCCTTACTTAATTTTGCGCCGTAGTATTTAAATGAGATAAAAGTCTTTATTGCGTGAGTCGAAATGAATAATAACAGCAATTATTGTCATTGCGTGACGAAAATATTAACAGTTTACTCCAGGGGTGAACCATTCCCTCTAATAAGTAAGGCGGGCCGCGCTATACTCGCCTTATAAATGTTATTTGAGCCGCAGCCAGCCGCTGCGAAATCCAATTATTAATAAAATTACTCTAACCGACAGTCCGAAAGTAAAAATGCGCCGCGCTGCGCGGCCGCTCCGCCATTCATCCACATCAGCGCGTTATTGCGATTGCGTGTACCGCGGCAATAATTAGTTGCCAGATATTAATGGCATTATTTATTACGTTACGTTATTAGATTCATTAGACTAATCCACCGCAGACGTAACGCTGAAATCAAAAGCGCATATTTTATGCGGCCGCGCGGATTAAGCTCTCCTCATGATTTATAAACGGCCGAGCTTTTACGGGCGGCTGCATTTGAAACTGGGCCATTTTCATGCATCGGGGACATCAATAAGCCGTGAAAATATGAAAGCACTATTAAGCACAATTAAGCGACGTCTGCAGTAAAATGGAAATGGAAATTATACTTTGTAAATATTACAAATGTTAAAAATAAAGCGAATCACATATAAACCGAAATTGTTTAAAAAATACAAACATAAATTTTTTCTACATAATTTCCTTACTTAGAAACATATTATTATCAACAAAGAGAAGCAGCAACGCCAGCTAATTGCACACGATCGCTTCGCCAGTAATATCGTTGTGAAATCTCTGTGCTTCGAGTGCTTCTCTTAATGGTTCAAATAAATGATAATCGCAGTGTGATAAGTCCGAACTATAGGGAGATTGTTGCAATATAACCAAGAATAAGTCCTCATTTTTTATCCATTTTGGGCAACTGTATGGACCGAGCGTCGTCGTAAAGTAGAAACAATTTTAGCAACCGTTAACTGGCGTTCATCTTTAAAAAGGCAGAACACAGTGCAAAATATTCCCCTCGATTGCACTAGTGTTGAGGTGACGTCGGTAACCTTCGTTTTCAACAGCTTTTGGTTTTGCTAAAAACATTTTATGACAGTCTTTTTAAAGATGTTGTCTTCCAACTATGTTTTAAAGCTTTTCCACACATTTAGAGTATTGGTGAAGTCCTACAAGCCAATTTCAGTTGTTAGACGACGACCAAGCAGAGGATGATCAAAATAAAAGAACAGATGAAAGGGCGTCGAAACCACCGCCTGTATACATAACCGATGTTAAAGCAACGGAACCGCTGATGTGTCCACTAGAAATTATAGCAAAAAATGAATACACTTTAAAAATTTTAAATAACGTCAAAGTAAAGATATTATCAAAAACCTCTGAAGAGTATACTTTTGTCACTAAAGCTCTAACGGGGAGAAATACAGAATTCCACACCTTCCAGCAAAAACAAGAACAAAGCTTCAGGGCAGTTTTGAAAGATATACACCCATCCACTTACATGAAGAATTAAAAAAAAGCTAAAAACACGCGGATATTTGGTTACGAATATTATAAATATTAATCAAAAAAGCACAAACATCACCTTAACACTGTTTTTTTAGAATTAAACTCGGCTGAAAACAATAAAGAAGTGCACAACATAAATAGACTAGCATATGCTAGTAAAAAAGTAAAGCGCGAATTACCTCAATGTGTAAAATTCCAAGTATTTGGGCATGCTAAAAATTTTTGTAACAAAATTCTTGTTGTGCTAAATGCAATACCAACGTAAAGAAAGAACCCCCTATGTTAAATGCGTGTATAGCAAATTATAAGGGATGTTTTGTCTACCAGCAATTACAGCAAAAATTGTTTCTTTCGTTAAAAAGTAGACAATTTGTACCTACTCGTCAATACACACCACAACGGACTCTGTCAAACATTAGTTATGCTTAAGCAACAAGTGGAAGCAACCAGCAATATGAAGCTAAGGGAAGAGCTAATATGATCAAAAAAATCGATCTTTTTCCTTAAAAAGTTATTAAATTTTTCGTAGAATACAATGATAAAAGTTTTATTTTAACCCTTAACCACAGACGACCGGTATTTTTTACCGGTCAGCAGTTTTAATTTTTCGATTTGGGGAGATTCCCTTTATTTACGCACTTATACGTTAATATACCTTTTCGGCGCTCAGTATTACTTTGATAGCCGAAGTGTCCACTGCGTGTGGTGCAATTTTGCTGATTTA
Source organism: Sinelater perroti (assembly GCA_036346155.1). Taxonomy (NCBI): domain Eukaryota; kingdom Metazoa; phylum Arthropoda; class Insecta; order Coleoptera; family Elateridae; genus Sinelater; species Sinelater perroti. The sequence goes on from JARFIY010000189.1 coordinate 17,520,620, forward strand.
TCGCTACTTATAATTCGTAACCGGTAAAAATTACCGAGGTCTGCGTTGACGTAAGTATTTTTTTAATTCATGTTATAATGAAATTGGATTATAGTTATTTTTATTTATATTATTGTGTTGTGGTTTTGTTATAGAATATAGAAATAGATGAAAGAAGTAGTCCGGGCCCTTCGAAGAGGGTTAAAATTGGAGAAAAACATTTTGAAGAAGCTGTTAAAAGATGGTTGAAGAAATTAATTCTGATATAAGTGATTTAGATTCAGATGATGATTATATGGAGAGTGGACATGACACTGTATCAGAAACAGAGGCAGAAGATGAAGACATCGAAAATCCAACTTTGGACGCTGTTGAAAATACCAGTTATTTCTATGGTAAAAAAAGTTTTAAATGGTCGAAACATCCTGCAGTGCCTAAACATACTAGAACATTGCAACATAACATAATTGTCAAATGCCCAGGCCTTAGGAATCACACGGTGCATACTGCTGATCCTGAGGAAGTGTGGAATTTGTTTTTTGATAATAATATTCTAACCTCATTTTTCTTTCAACCAATGCAAAAATTGCGGAAACAAGGAAGAGATAAAAATAACGCAAATGACTCTGATCTGCGTGAGTTAGATCTTCCAGAATTGAAATCCTTCCTAGGATTACTGATATTAACTTCGATATTCAAATCCAATCACGAAAATATTCTATCCATTTTTGCTACGGATGGACGCGGCCGAGATATTTTTAAATGTGTAACAAATAGTAACCGATTTCAAGTAGTTCTTTCTTGTCTAAGATTTGATGATGCGGAAACCAGAAACGAACGGATAAAAAAAGATCCATTGGCTGCCGTATCAGAAGTATTTAACACATTTATCGCAAACTGTCAATCTGTATACAGTGTTGGTGAAAATGTTTGTGTAGATGAGATGCTGGTTGCATTTCGCGGTAGATGTAAGTTTAAAATGTTTAAAATACGGACTAAAGATACATCCTAAGGATACCTCCTTAATTCTTATATTTACTGCGGAAAAGATTCAGATGGATATGATTTCAGTGAGGAGGAAAAGATATATTCAAAAGCTGTGCTAAAACTTGCAAGATCTATTTATAGTACTCATCGTAATATTACCGCTGATAATTGGTTTTTATCTATAGAACTAATAAATGTGTTCTTACCTTTGTTGGGACATTGAAGAAAAATAAAGCAGAAATTCCAGCTTCGCTTTTGCCAACAAGACAAAAACAAATTAACTCTTCTCTTTATGGATTTACAAGTAACATGACATTATTGTTCTACGTCCCAAAAAAAAGCAAAGTTGTATTGGTTGTTTCCTCAATGCATCATAATAAAAACAACGATGTTCAAACTGGCAAGCCAGAGATAATTGAATATTACAATTTAACAAAAGGAGGTGTATTTATTGCTGTAGTATGTGTGAATTCCTTTATCGCGCATCAATCATATCGAGATAATCAAAAAATGGACCGCATTGATTTTTCAAAACAATTAGCAATGATATGGGTACAACCAGAAATGAAACGCAGATTTCAAAATGTGCTCCTTCCCCGCGAAATCCGGTTTTTCTTGCAGCGTATACTCAAAATGGAAGCTCCATATTATGAAGCCACTCAATCTTCCAATGCTAAAAGGACAACCTGCAGGAGGTGGCCAGCTAACAAAGAAAGAAAAACACATATATGCGTAATATGTAAAACTCCCATATGTTTGCAATGCACCGTGAGAATTTGCAAGGAGTGTGCGACTTGATTTTTTCAACTATTTTACCTCTTGCAGGTTTTTTTTGCAAATTTATTTTTTTCTTTCGTAATGCTGTATTTTTTATCTGAATGTTATATTTTAAGTTTGTGTAATAGAATGAATTTTTGTTTTGTTTAAATGTTTTTTATAATCGTTCTTTTACAACATTAAAAAAATTATTTAAAAACGGTCATTGAATATATTTTTCTTATAAAACTTATGTGGTTTTATTAAACTCAAGAGTTTTACAGCTTTTACCAGACCTAAATACCCAAAATAATATAACAAATATATATTAAATTAATTTGTCAATGACAATACAAAAATTTTATAAATTTAGTATAACCGGTAAAAATTACCGGTGGTCTGTAATAATGTTCCTATAATTTGACGTCTGTAGTTAAGCATCGATTAGCATGGATAGCCTATGGTAAACTTAGTTTTATTTTGAACTCCAAAAATATTGCCCAACATCTTAAGACGAAAGTTTTTGATATAATGCATCTTACTTATATACTATAAGCGATAATATGATATAAAACCCACTTGCACAAATTAACACCATCAAAGGTCAATGGTCAAAGTTCAACTCTAACGGTTACTACGTGACAGAAAAACTAATGTATGGATTAGGGAGAAAACAAAAGTGATAATGTTATTGAAGCAATAGCAAATCTGAAATGGAGTTGGCGACCTTGCCAGAACACAAGAAACTGATGGACAAACAATGCTTCAGTGGCGTCGGAATATAGAAGAAACAGAGGAAGCCACCTCATATATAATTTGTCAATGATATAAAAAATGTGATTGAAATTGGATAAGGGCTCAAAATATACCAGTGGAAGTCAATGAAGGAGGCCTTCGTCCAGTTATGGACCGAAACGGGCTAAGAAGAAGAAGAAGAAGAAGTTAAGGGTTAAAATTCGAAGTCCGTCTAACGCTTTTCGACGTTTTTCGAAATCGTGTTTTGGAGCACTTGGCAGGTATATTGGAGCGTTCGACAAAGGAGACCTTTTTCTTTTGTATTTTGTTTCGGGACAAGACCCTCGCGACCTTTATCGTCGAAAGCAGCCTGTAGGGCATGGAAACAGCTGCAGCGGAGCAATAACGAGTTTTTCAAAGAGACGAAGGTCTTTTGTACGATCCTGACATCGTCGATTAAGGCGTAAGTATCATTTTTGGTAGTCAAAACTTTAAGCGCGTTTTTCTCAAAACAGCCTTTTTAAAGTTTGGGGGAAAGATAACTCAAAAGCTAATCGGCCGATTTCGCTGAAACTTATAGGATTTACTCATTATTAAAAGCTTCAAGATTCAAGATCCACTTTTGCAAGAATTTCGAAAATTTTTGGCAAATTTTCGCTATTTTTAAACGTGTCCCAATAGTCGACATTTATTTCACTTTATTTTGGTCTATCGACATTTTATAACATTATTTAACATGCATTTTCTTGCTGGACTATTTTAGATAAAAAAAAGCAGCCTCCACAATTTCCGCAAATCAACGTCTCGGCTTCTGACGTGTTCTATTTAAGCCTCCATGAATCCGCCATTTTGTATTTAAAAAATATATATTTTTGTTTCTTGTACTTGTATTAAACATCCTGCAAAATTTTATTTCGATCGAATAAACACTTCATAGAAAAAAACACTTTGAACAGGCTTTGATTTTCGCCCGTCTAATTGTGTCTCCCCTCTAATACAACACCAGCCCAACCAACATCTGACAATATGATATCTCTTATGACTACTGTCATTTCTAAACTAAATAATGGACCAGCACCTTAAATTAGCAATACGGAATGTTAATGGACTAGCACAACACAGAGGCGAGCTTACGATCTTCCTGTCAAATCACTGCATAGACATAATGCTGACATCTGAATCACATACAAATTAAACATTTCTAAAGATTCCAAAATTTATTATATACGTAACATAACGTACAGACGGCGCTGCTCATGCTGAAACTGCAATAATTATTAAAAACGCACTCAAGCATCTCGAACTTCAAAATACAACTCAGAATGTCTTCAATCCACTAATGTAGCAATCGAAGATTAGAAAGAGCTTTCAGTGATCTCAGCAGCTTACTGTTCGCCCAAGCACAATAATAAATTAGAACACTATGAACATTATTTTTAAACACTGGATAGTACTGGATGTACCTCTGGTGGTGACTACCATGCAAAACATGTTCGATGGGGTTTGCGACTTCCTACCGCTAAAGGCAATAACTAATAATGGGTTGCACTGTATATCTACAAGCAAACCAAAAATACCAGATTTACACGACTTGTGCATTGTAAAATGCATTAACCTAAATTATTTTAAAGCATCATCTTGCTTTTGATCTTTCAGTTGACCACTCACCAATTATTGTGTTCGTAGGGGCCTAAGTGATAAACAAACGAACAGATCTCTTCAGAACGACATTTAATGAGATTTTACCGCCCGATATATCTTTAAAATTTGAGAAGAAATTAATCTCGCTATTTTATTATTTATTTAACACAATATGTCCCATAAGCCGCATGGCTGGTAACACCTTCAAACGTCCAGAAAATAGAAACCACCGACCATCCTATGATGGTCAAAAAAAATTGGCAAAAAACGTTAAGTTGCGTCAAAGATGGCAAACAACAAAGCATCCCCGATAATATGCAAAGGCCCAATCATACGACTGCAAACTTACCTGAAAAATGTGTAACTGACGGAAACCACTGGCTAACTCCCTTTGGACAGCGACCGAGAAGTTAAAACAACCACAAAACCACTTGACGCTCCTGCATCTCGAAAACAATACTTGGGCCAGAACTAACCTGAAAGAAACTTTTGCTTTTGCAAAATATTTGGAACCCGTATTCCGCCTATTTGATTCTGGGGCAACAAGAGAAAAAGAGAAAGAAATTGCTCAATTTCTTGAATCTCTTTTCCAGATGTGCTTACCAATTAAAATTTCATGGCCAACAAGGTCAAAGTTATAATTCTAAATATAAATCCATAAAAATCACCCGGTTATGACAATTGTGGTTAGAGCATTACGAGAATTGCCAGAATAAGGTTTCAGATTTTTCACTTACCTAATGAATGCTGTTTTAGAGTAAGGTATTTTCCAGAACAATTATATTAATACCTAACCTAAAAACTAACCGCAGATGTAACTTCCTATATATCAATTAGTCTAGTGTCGATTGTATCAAAACTTGTTGAGAAACTATTACTAAAATTAAGACCAAAATTCGAAGATAAGTATCTGTTACTAAACCATTAGTTTGAGTTTCAAAATAACCATGCTACAGTTGAGCAAGTGCACCATGTGGCAAACAGTTTCACGAGTCTTCGAAGGCAAACGCTACTGTTCGGCTGTCTTTCTCGATATCACGCAAGCATTCGTCAAAGTAATATAAAGGTCTACTATTTAAAATTAAGAATTCATTTTTCTCAGATTGATATGAGATACTAAGATCATACCTAACTAACAGACATTCTTTTGTGAGGTGGGGAGATGGTTATACATTCTTGTTTCTCATTGGCGCTGGATTTTCTCAGAGAAGTGTTAGGTCCACTTTTTTATCTTCTTTATACCATCGATCTACTCATCACAACAAAAACTACTCTCGTCGCACACAGACCCCAATATAGCCTCTCAACATTTTCAAGCCTGTTTACAAAAATTAGAAATCTAACAATGGGGTAAACGAAGTTAAATCAGTGCATGTGACTTTTGCTCTGAGAAGTATCACTTAATAATAAACAAATACCAAGATGAACATGTTAGTTACCTAGGCGTTTAATTGGACCAACATAGAAAAAACATATCTAAATAAAATAAAATCAGCTTATCTGAAAATACAGAAAATGTAATAGCTCTTAGGAAAAAGTCGCAACTATCTACAGAAAGTTAAATTCTATTATATAATACCATTATCAAACCGATCTGAGCACAGCTAGCAACTCAAATATAGATGTTTTAAAACAACTCCAATCTAAAGTATTAAAATTAAGTTTCAAAACGCAGAAGACTAAAGTAGATAACTGGAGAGGAAAGAAGATAATGAAGAGAACGAAACTGAGGATGATATTACTAAAAAAAGTAAAACAAAATAAATCCTAAAATCAATACGGTAACAGCTGCAGGGGCTGACAACATTGCACCAAAATTACTCAAAAAACAATGAGAATCAATCATAAAATGGCTCAAGGCAATATCCCAACAGGCCTGGAGAACAGAACAAATACCAACGGACTAGAAGGTAAATATTATTGTGTCCATATACAAGAAAGAAAAAACCTCAATCTATAGGACAATATGTTTATCATCAGTCGCAAATAAATTGTACTCCAAAATTGTATAAAAAAAGGAACAAAATCGAGAGGAGACATAGGGCCACATTTTTACGATTCGAAATATAATAGAAAAAAAATAAGCAAAAATGGATAAATCTTCTTGGACCTCTTGAATCTTAAAGGGGCATTCGACCAAGTGCCATAAAAACATATATGGAAAGCACTAGAAGAAGTAAAAACTGGCCCCAAGTTAATACAAATAATTAAAAGCATCAACAAAAATGTAGAAAGTAGCAAGGCTCAATGGGTGTAAATCGGTTAAGTTCCATATGGATAAGGGAGTGAAACAGGACGATAATCTTAGCCTGCTACTTTTCATAGTATACATAAACAGCATAATCAAAAAATGCAAAAATGAAACTGGAAGAACATGACTAAATATCACAATTTAATCAAATACTGCTCATAGTGGATAACCAGCGTCAACTCTAGAATAATATAAACATTTGGAAAGAAACCTAGAAGAAAAATAGGTCAATATTAATAAAAGTAAAATAATTCATATAACCAGAGAAGAACAAATAGCAAGAATAAACATTCAAATAGAAAACAAACGACTGGAGAATGTAGATAAAATAGAAGTCATAGAAACAATAATCCACAAAGATGAAAAAATAGAAAAAATAAAAACAGGATAAATAATGCAAATAAAATCTACTATCAAATAAACAATATTCTAATGGTCAAAAAATGCATCTTTACCAAAAGATATATACATCTACATTACTGTAAGGGTCAGAATCAAATGCACAATAGGCAAATCTTTCGGGCATAATATTCAGAAGCGAGCATATCCAACAGAAAGAGTGAATTATTGACTTTTTTAACTCCAATAGCAGCACAAATGCAATATATCAAAGATAGCAAAGAAATGTTAAACCTTAGACTATTAAACCTTTATATTTGATCTTACAAATTTTAACGACTTACATTTATTTATTATTTATTCAACCGAACAGCACAAGTTGTTAAATCGTATCGTTAGCAACAGTGAACAAACACTTAAACATTTAAATAAAATCAATAACAAAGATTTAGGCGTCTGAAGATTGGGGGATGTACAGCACCGGCGTAACCACCTTATCCTCTTGGCCGCGAGCAAGCTGTTCGTAAATCCGCTGGCGATACTCCTGCCTTTGCATCTCTTCCGCCGTTTTTACTCTGCGAATGGTCTTCGCCAGCATGAAGGCAAAGATGATACCCAGCATCTGTAAACAACCCGCCGATATTTACGAAAATCGACTCTTGCAGCAGCTTGTACCTGAACTAAGGCGACGCAGGTAGCCCCGATACCGAGCATAAACGCGGATTCGGATACGATGTAAGTCAGCCGATCCAAGCAGCCGTTCTGGTAGATTTCCTGCCCTCTGCACTCGGCAAATTTGCAGCAACTCTCCGGGACCATGAACTTCTCATGATCTATGGTGACTTCAGTACCGTTGGCGATTGGCAGGCTAGTCCAATTACTGGGAGAATGGACTCCGCAGCAGTAAAGCTGCAATTGCTTGCTGTTAGGGGAAAAAGCTGTCCATGGTTACTACTTACGCGAGTTTGCATAAAATCCCACGAGTATTGTGCCTCCAAGTTGCTGTCGTATTCATGAATGGTTTCGTTCATGTTGTTTTCAACGGTCTTCACGATGTTGGCGCGCATGGCGTAAGCAGCGATGGCGGCAGAGACTTCCAAAATGAGAAGAACCGACAATAGTAGGCCATACTAAAACCATATGATTAATTAATTTGCTTAATATCAAATCAAAGTAAGCAATAATCGACCTTTTAATTATTACAAGAGAGTTGCGGCTTACATTTTCTTGTTTTTCAAAGAAAAACAAATATTTCGTTGATTAAATAAAAATAAAACAGTAGCGAGCTTAAAACAACACTTCTGTTTTATTAAATTACCTCTCATTACAGAATAATTACTAAACATACCTTGTAGAATCAGTTTCATGACATTAACCTAAAATAATATTACCTTCTATTTATTTAACACGTTGGTGTTAGTTATGGCAACTTTTTTTTTAATAAGGAATGATATCACGATATGACTCGAGTAGAACAGCGTTCGTATACCAAAATAGCCGTTCTTCATGATGTAAATGCCAAATAAATGCCACAGAGAGTTAGTAGAACCTGTTTAGAACAATTCTTTTCCATACCGAACAGTCGCGAGGTAGGTAGCAGAATTTCAGTAAGAACGCGAAGCAACTAGCGACTGGTAACAGACAGAATGATTTTGTAATATAAACTCTGTACAGAGTGCAAAATAATTACCCAGGCAAATGTATTCGTGCACTTTTCAACGCGTAAGCATTATCGATTGGTAATGATAATACACCAGGCGTTTTCACTGTCATTTTCTCTACATTATACCTTGTATTTATGGATTTATGTTGTTTTTGAGGTAATGGCACCGCCTAGTAAATAGAGACCCCCAAGTTTCTAACTGTTCAAGTGGGGCGTTTGCCCTGTAGACATCAAGAAACACCTCGGTACCCCCTTATCAACAATCCATGGCGCCATCAAACGATACAAGAAGCTGACAACGGGCAAGGACATGCCTGGCTGAAGCCGCTGAGTCGGCGTTTCTACGCTGGCCATTGTTAAAGCCATCCGAGAGAGAACCAAAGAAAAATCCTCAACAATCCATGCTTCTAGTATGAGCAATTTACCGTTCGGAGCTTTACCTTTATTATATGATTAAGAAACAGCAGCTGACTAACACAAGCAGAAAGCCGGTGAACAGTCAAAACACCTAGGTAATTGCTCGATTTGCTGAGATGCCAATGCAAAAGGAAAATACCATTTAATTGTCCTCTTATCCTGCATATCTCATGGTTTTCAGGAGGCATCACGGCTAATAGAAAAACCCCTCTTTTTTATCGATTAGGGCGTCAAGATGCAAAAGTGTACAACAAGGACATCCTGAAGCCCATCTGCCTTGACTGAGCCCCTAAATACTTTGGATCTTGCCATTGGGTTTGGTATTAGGATGGATATTCCGGACAACGAGTATCTCCCTTGGTACCTCGACTGCAATCCAATGGTCTTCTCTGGCGAATTAGAGAGAAAGGCCTACGCTACCTCCCGCTCATCTGTGAAATTTCTGAAGCGATCCCTGCTCAAGATCTAGGACAAACTCTCCATCAATTACCCACGTGCCAGCGTCGATGCTGTTTCCAAGAGGCTTCGCTCTCTCTCTCTCTCTCTCTTCGCAAATAGAGATCGATTCCAGAATTATTTCAAATTTTCCACACGATCGTATTTTGGGCCAGGCTGAGAACTGATTTAGCATTACTCTCTGCACAATTACAAAATATCATAGACCCAGCTTGTCTTGTGGACAGCTTTCTTGAGACATACGACAGTGTGTGACACAATCTTTTGACTTATGTCCCAACCCAAGTTATATTTCTTATTTAAAATAATATAAACAAAATAATTAAAAGCTTCTTACGTAATTATCTACAGCACACATTAAACAAAATTAGAGGAATATTTTTTAGGTTTGTGAAGACAGCTTTACTGCTTCTTTGTAGTAAGTTGGTTTAGACAAGTAATTAATTACAGGGTGATTTACATTGTTGTATTGCTATCAGTCTGCAGTACAGGCTTGGCAGTGACATATATAAAATATGATGTCAACCAAATGCCATCCACTACTCCGCTGACATACGACCATGCTTTTAACCAAATATTTTCTAATGAACCCTTAATAAAACCCTCGACGTTCTTTTTTAGCACTGGAATCGCAGCAGATTTGTTGACATAAATTCTTTAATTCAAAAAAAAGTCCAATGGGCTTATTATACCACCTTTTCGCGCCAATCTCCAATTACTTTTATTTGGATTTTAAATTTGGGCCGGGCGTCTTTTGGCTCCCTTTGTAATAGTTTTTATTTGAGATCAATTTACCCGCTTGCCCCGGTTTCGGCGGCGGCGTCGCCTCTTTTCGCTCGCTTCGTTTTTGAATTTTAGTTGTGATGGTTTAGAGAGCGTACAACCGGCTTTAATTTTTCGTGTGTACGAAACAGTTTCGACTGAGAATTCGCTGGTGTGTTTAATTGGCGGCAAGATTTTTCACATCCCGGTGGTCGTCTGTTGAAGGTCGATTGTTATATCGGGATTCGATATTTTGCCGGCCAGAGTTTTCTCATCCCGAGGTCGTTTTCTTGGCCAATTATTTCGGGAGTCAAAATTGTGCGGCGGAAAAGCTCGGTCCTATTTCCTTTGTATCTGGCTCGGCGAGGAAACAAGAAAAACCTAGTCGTAAACCTCAGACAAACAACCAGCTAAAGGACCCACATCAGGAAAAACGCTTTCAATCGGCCCCGTAGCGAAGATTGGGTAACTTGTCCTTTTTTCCACTCACACCTTTTTTTCCTCTTCCTTGATTGCCCAGGAGTACAGCTCGGGGAGTCGATTCCTGCAGCAGAGCGTCCGCTTCCAAGGTGAATGTCATCCAGATTTGTGGCCTTTTAATTAAAATTATTTTGTTTAAAAATAAAAATTCGACAAAAATTTGGTTTGAGGTAAGTGAAAGTTTCACGTGTTTTCTGACATACTACCTCAACTTATTAAAACCACACCATTCAAATTCAAATTGTTGACTTTATTAAAAAAAAGTTATTTAACATTTCTCCATAACGAACACCACTGAGAGTAATAGCATTTTCAGCTTTGTCCTTCGATTTTCATTATCCCAAATGCAAAAATTTTAACAATTCACAAAACCCTTTAAAAATAAGCTTCATCAATCAACATAGATTTTTTGCAAAAATCTTTATTAACTGCCGTCCTCTAAAACATAATTCACAAATATACAGTGTTTATGTTTCAAATAGAAGAATTACAAAAAAGGTATTATAGTATCAAAAATAATACATTCATTGAAACATAACACTAAAATTGTAATTATTAATGAGAAAAACAGAATACCTTTATTTATCAGAATAACAAAGTTCATGCTACAAATTTCAAAAACTCTATCAAACAACTCCAAAAATATTTACAAACAAGTCACTAATAGACTTGGTCTTACAGACAGTGAATTATGATAGCACAGTTAAGCCAAAAAGAAAGTATATTTTGTGCTGACTTTAAAGACAATGGTTACGAATCGTGCAGCCAAGTTGTTGAGGCGTTTGACTGCAGGGCTGACGAATCTGTGTTCAATCCTGGATTTCAGAAACCTGACCGGCGACCTAATCAGTCACTAAAAATACTTGAGTATCTGCGTTCATTTCTAAGACGTGGTGATTGCCACATCGCCCCGTATCGGAGATGGTGAGCGATGACTATGTAGTAAGGGAGAAGATATGGGAGCCTCAGCTTCTGAGTTTGTAGGTCATGATTTTAGTGAGACCTTAGAGCCTCACCATCATAAGATACAGTACCATCTTATAAAGCAGCTAATTTTATTAAAAACTTTGAAGAAATTTGATAATCTAGCAGTTCTGAGCTCAAACCTCTAGACAATTCTTTAAAGATCTGTAAAAGAGAACCCTAAAACTGTATTTTGCGAAGGCCGCAGCAGATTTTTATGTACCCACATTGCATAATGATAGGTAACTGTAAAGTTAAAGATTTTTTGAACCATATTGAATTACAAGATGCTTTTAAGTTCTAAGGTCTTCATATTTTTTCCTGAAAAACTACTTGCCCCAGAACGTTAAAACTTCTCTGTTGCTTTTCAACTTAATCACCACATTTTTACAATGTCGTCGCCATGACTCCATAGCTCTTTAGGGGTGTGTTTTGCCCACTGATAAATCGCTGATACAACAACGGTTCAACTAAAAAATGAACGACTACGGAGGGTGTCCTTCATGGTCGAAAATCCATAACGATATCACGTGTTAATATTTCTTGAGATGTCGCCCGCGCAGCGCTGTGTTCATCGATCAGCATTCGTAAAACCTATCCTGAAGAAACTTTCCAAGTTTGTAGATCGTCATGCAAAATGGATTTCACAGATCCTACGGAAATGCCAAGTTTAGAGGCAATATTACCCACTCCCAATCGACGGTCTTCTGTAACAACTTGCTCTACTCGCGCAATTATGTTTTCGGTCCGACTTTCTTTAAATTTTTGCCCCCACGGGTGCACATTTTTAAGATCCATAATGCCTTCACCGCATGTCTCACTTAATTGGCAATGAATTTCGATGGGCGTTCTACACAAGAAGAGAAAACGTATGATTACAAGTTGTTCTTCAACATTAAATATCGCCATTTGAAGTATACAAAACAACACTCGTTGCAATGATGGTAATTCGACCTGTGTATATTGTATGGTGCTACCATTTATATTATTACTTTTATTTCTGAGAAAAAAATTGGAGACCTTTTCAACCTGAACGCAACTCATATTGAAACATTTTCTTGTCTTTATAATTATATTTTAGTAAGAGAACTAACTATATACTAACATTAAAGTTTCTAAAACTCTAATGTTTGCGTATTCATTTGTTGTGCAAGAAACAAAAATTATTTAAGAGCACTTGTTGCATTGCTCTATTACAGGCTCTCTTACTTAGAACAGTGTAGATATATATAACATTGATAATAATGCAGTTATAGTTATTGTAAGCTGCAATGTTGCTAACTTGATCAGCAACTTAATTATATTATTTTAGATAAGACTTATCTTTCCGCAAATTTAATTTTTATTACAAGAGTTAATCTATTTGTAATTTGATCCTGTACTTCAACAAAGTGCATATTCATTTGAAAACAGAACAGTGCTTAACATGACAGAAAAAAATGTGTGTGTTGCTTACTGCAAAGTAATAACATCAGAAATAATACATAATCAAGATTTATGCTATTTACAAGAATCAAGCGAAAAATAAAGTTTCCTATTTTATTCTGACAGTTATGATAGTCTTTTATATTATTTTATTGTTAAATATTGGTAATATTCAATAAAACGTGTGCATGTCTGTTATATCAAAGAATCTTCTAAAAGGTTTTCACTCATAACGACATCAAATATATTAGACATCAAAGCTTTTCAAAGGAACTACGCAGCCTTGTACTTGTTATCCGACTACGATGGCTGCTATCCTAAATTGGACTACATTCAAGGCTCTTCCACCAAAACATTTAATCATCACACATCTACAACTACCCCTGTAATTAAAACGCATTCCAACAAACTGCGCCAACCCTTTCTGTAAGGGCAAGGAGCAGCCTCTTAAACGGAAGCCCCGACTCACCGTGTTCACCAGCATGGTGCTCTCTTTGAACGCGCCGATGCACCCAAACAGCGCCACGAAGAAGATGATGACCCCGATGGCTATCACCAGCTGGGCCGGCTTGAAGTGGTGCGCCTCCATGAACGCCTCGAAGTCGTAGTACACCGCGTTGATCGTCGATCCGATGGAAATCATCAGAAAGCCGACCATCTACGAGGTGAATTTCAATTAGCAGCAGTAATTGTAGGCGCTGAAATCAATACTGGTTTGGATGCAAATGCCTCTCGGCCGGCATTTTTAAATATCGACTTTGGCCTTTTTACATTATGCAAATGCTGATTAAGACTTTAGATTGAACTGCACGCGTATTAAAAGTTAATTAAATGCACAGCTTTTCCGCGATAAGCGAAGATATTGCAGGGCTTATGTGTTCCAAGAACGTGTCGCCATTGTGCCTTACATTGCCTTTATCTTGGAGCCATACCTGCTTGCAAAATAGAGATAACAAAGAGAGCAGAAATAAAATGGCGCAGTTCGGTACTAATTCGGACGCACTAGCTTCAATTAAGCTATGCGGGTGTTTTACCCACAACCCCGCTGATTAGTCAAATAAAACGGCGATCACGGGCGAAATTTTTTCAAAAAAAACAATTTTCGTGCGCAAGCAATGGAAAAATACTCTGGACTTACCACAAACATGAAGTTCGATATGAACAGCATGTATTTGATGCACTTCATCCCGATGTCGAGATCTCGAGCCATTTTAAATGTAGCAGTTGTGATGCACCCTCTGCAGGTTGTCGAATTAATCTATAGAATAACTGTAAAGGGACGTTGTACCTGTCGCTGTCACCTATTCCTTATCAGAAAGATAACGGCGTTATCGCCAGTGTGTACTTAGCAATAATGCTTATTAATGTTTATTGCGACATAAAACATCACGCGTTTTTAGCTATTGTCAAAACACTTTTTGTAATTTACTTTTCCACGTAATCGCCGTTCCGATTCATACATTTGTCGTAGTGTGGTACCAATTTTCCAATACCTTCATGATAGAAAGCAGCCGCCTGTGTTTTCAGCCAATTCTGTACGCTGTTCTGTAGCTCGTTGTCTGTGGCGAAAGTTTGTCCTCCTAGCCAGCGTTTTATGTGAGCAAAGAGATGAAAATGTGAGAGAGCCAAGTATGGTGGGTGAACAAAAACTTCCGATCCAAAACGCTGCAGGAGGATCGTTGTCGCAACTGCAGTGTGTGGCCGCGCATTGTCATAAAGAAGGACAATGCCTGACGACAACATTCCTCTTCTCTTGTTCTGAATTGCCCTTCGAAGACGTTGAAGAGTCTTGCTGTACGAAGCTGCAGTGACGGTTGTGCCACGTAACCTTTACGGTCCCAAAACACTGTAGCCATACACTTTTTGGTGGAGAACGTGCCCTTGAACTTCACTGGTTTACGACTCGGGGAGTGTGAATGCATCCACTGTTTGGATTGCTCTTTCGTTTCTTCAGTTTCGCAATGGACCCATGTCTCATCTCCTGTGGCAATTTTGTCCAAAAACTCATCTCCGTCGTGAGAGGAGCGCTGGAGGAAGGTTAACGCGGCGCCAATTCGTTGAGTTTTGTGATGGTCAGACACCATCTTGCGAACCCACCTTGCGCAGAGTTTGCGGTACTCGAGTCTTTCAATCACAATGGTATAGAAGGCTGACCGTGAAATTTCCGGAAACAAATCACTCGACCCAGAAATTGTGAACCGAAGATTTCCGCGAATCGCCTGATCCACGCGCTGAACAAGATCATCGCTTGACACTGGCTTCCTTCCCTAGCCGCCTGCATCATGAACATCTGTGCGTCCAGCATCAAAATTCCTGCACCATTTCCGCACTTTGCTGCCACTCATGAACGTTTCCCCGTACACTTTACTTATTCGTCTACGAATTTCAGCTGCATTGCTTCCTTCAGCATGCAAAAATCGAATGACTGAACGCAATTCACAATTGGCGGGAGACTCTATTTTTCGAAGGATGTTTATGTGCTCTCTACGTACTCAGAAATGACAACCGCGAATCGACGCGTTCCCCGGGCCAACTACAGACACAGCGCAAGACGTCTGAGCACACACCTAGCGGATTTTCCCCGAAACTTTCCTTTAGGGACCAATCGGACCTTGAAAAAAAGTAGCCCTCGTAGTAATACTTTATTATTTTACGATTAGTTACACAATTGATTTGAAATAGCAACAATTTTGTGCTAAATTTTATTTAAAATTGAAATTTTAAAGTAAGTTTTTGATAATAAACTATTTGATCCATTAAAAATGACAAACGTTTTGAGCAACCTTCCACGCCCAAAGGTTACAAAAAAAAAACTGAAAGAAAAGAGACGACAAATAATTCGTACAAAAGATATCGGTGTTTTTTACTTTTACAATGCATATCTGCTGTTTTCAATTTTTAAGAATATTTTCACTTAGTCTTCTGTAACCTTTCTGTTTTCCGATGGTTACGGCAAAAGGTATTTAATACGGTTTATTCAATTACGATTAAATTCAATAAATATTGCAATGTAATGTAAAGAATGACAGAAATAATCCAATAACGCTTTCAAGCATTAAAATTGAGATAGTTTTTAAGAATTTTTATATATCACGTCATAACGTTCAGTATAGATGTGCAACTTGTTTCTCGGTCCCTAATTTTATTTGATTGTAGTACCTATTAAAGTTCTTATATTATGTTCTTCGTGTAGCCATATTGCTGTCGCTGTTACACCGTATTGCAAAAGATAACTGTTCTACTAACATAATCTAAAATCAAAGTATTGAAAGCATCGTCCTACGTTGAGCAACCTTTGCGCATTGCCTCTTTTTCAAGTTTAAAATAAAAAAGTGCTAATAAAGCTTCAGAAATGATTTTTTACGGATTTGGTAAGTCATCTGAAAGAAGTAATTCCAAAAGTTTGACAGTGGATATTTTGACCTTTATGGTGCTAAACTGGGCAGTCAAAGAAGGTCGGCGATGAGTAACCGCAACAACTTCTTAAAAAGGATTTTTGTCGCACACAGTGAGAGCTTATAAAAGACAGAGAGTAACACGTCAAGTCATTTCTAGGCACCTAAAATTTAAAATGACTAGCATTAGATCCTCTACAGACAAGAGTAAATGAATTAGAAAATTATAATACACCTGGTATATTCATCAAACTTTTCCCTTTTGGATAATTACCTCTTAAGAACAGTGCAACATTAGATATATAAAAAGATCTGGTTGACTTCATGAATTTCAAATTACCCTCTATTTTTGTGGAATTCGACAGTTCCCCGAAGGATGGAAAAATACATAGAAAACGAAGGAACTTCTTTCGAAGATTAAATAAGTAGTCATCTTTTCATAAATGCCATACAATTTAATAAAATAGTTCCAAAAATTTAATACAACGAACATGTTATGTATTAGTTCCTTAATATTCTTTACTTACATTCTATAATATTTGAATAGAAAATGTTACTTAATACACTAAAGTAAATAGACTATCAAATAAATGTAAACAGAGCAATTGCTTTCAATCTACAAAGGTGTTGCTGTTGTGTTTCTCAATGCTGATAGGAGTAAACTTCATTCTATGCGAAGTCCGACGCTATGTCTCTCCTTTAGCATGATATATTTTGATAAAATCTTCATTTCCCTTTATTTAGTGTTAGTTGATACTGCTTCCGATCTGTTTTTAGGAAACTTGAAATGTTGATTCCCAAACAGGTCCAACTTTCTTAACCGTTTTTCCCAGAACTTACAAAAACAACAATCCTCTACTGATCCCTCAACTGACTACTGGTGTACTCCGTACGAGTCCAAACTGAAATAACGCTTAGTGAATCTAAGTCCGCTTCACTGGAGAAAGCATTGGTGTGGGAGAATGTATCAGAAAACGATAACCATAAGCATAACTTGCCAATGCCCAGACCAGAACAGTACGCTTGTCCATTCGCTCCTGTTCTCTTCTTTTCAGGATTTCCTATAGGCAATCAGATAGGTATGATCCTCTCCTATAATCATTTGTAGCACAATTCCGTTAAAACTACTGAGCTTGGCTCTTCGCAAATGTGGCCACTTCCGCTTGGCTTCAGCTGCCTCTTGAGTGTATGGGCTCAATCCAAGCCCGCTCATTGTTATTGGACCAACAACCGTGTCACTGTGGAGTCTTCCAGTCTCCAGCAATTTCGAATTCGATTGATTTGTCATAAATAGTGCTTAGCATTGAAATATTGCATCCTTTTGCAAAAATTCCTACAGGAGCATACGAAATTCGCAACAATCATATTTCAATAATGCGATAATATACGTTTTTAACGTTTTCAAAATTTGTATATACAAACTGCCAAGGAACTTGTTTCCATTGGTTTTTGTGCTACCATCTGAAGACCGTATGATCAATTGCGTTCAAAGTCACATAGTTTGTGCATCAAGTATATACAAACACAATGCGATTCCCATTTCTCAAAAAATGTCTTCTACAAAAAAAGATGTTCGATCTCCAAAAGAGTGCAACTAATCGAATTCTGATACAGGAGTAAAAAAGATCCCAATTAAACCATCTAATTGTGGATGAAATAAGTCTATTAGAAGTCGACACTTAATTGGAAGACAATAATAAAGTGATTAAAAAATAATTTACAAAATTATAAAAATTATCAGATTTGGCATTTTTAATTTTCAATTAAATTAAAATACTCATTTTATTTTCAAATGATGGCTGGCTAACTGGAAAATAGCAGACAACTAGCAATGTTCTTGACCATGGTCAAGGTAGAACTGGTTGCCCCCATACGGTGCGCACAGAAGAAAACCCAAATTATTCGGTTACAAATGCATTAAAAGAGTTGTCTATCAGTAGATCAGCACTCCATGTGATATTACGAAAAGATTTGAAAATATTTCCGTACAAAATCCAGCAGCCATTGAATAATAAAGCCATCAAAGATCGATTTGAATTTGCTGTCACTCTCAGTCAAATGATCGCTTGACGAGTGTCATAAAAAGCGAAGAAAAACATTTCGAGAATACTGTGATTTAGCCCATAGTTCAAATAAATAATTGTATTTTGTCATATTAATTAATCGCTTTAAAGTTTGTTTTTTTTGAATAAATATTTTTGTGCTAGAAACATCTTTCTAGACACGGTTATGTATCTTTCTTGTTTTCTCATCTGAAATAAACAAAATAATAACAAGAAAACGAAAATGGGGGTTAAATTGTAAAAAATAATTTATAAAGCTGAGATAAAACTTGATCATACGCAATCTGTTTTTATTGATGTCTACATATAGTAAAATTAACAGAATCTTTGTTTCGAGATTTATATTTGCTTAAAAAACAATCTAATGGCTTACAAATTAGTATTACGTATATACAACATCATTTTCTAAATCAGATATATATATATATATATAAAACCACTTTGTCTCGAAGCTTGGTTAGAATTACACGGCGGATACTTTCAACAAGTCCGCTATTTCGACATAACTCTCGCTTCTTTTCTGTTCGTTTCTTTTCCTCACACAGGTTGAAGATTATTTGTTGTTATTATAAATAATGCCTCTGTGCTGCAGTCAAACCATTTTCTTAGCTTCCTTAACCAGAACATCCTTCATCTTCCTACGCCCTTCCTTTCTTTTATCTTTTTTATTGGTGTTACTGTGTCTATTAAACTCATCTAATCAAAAGCATGCATCCATTTTTGCTTCTTATAAACCTTTGCTCTTTCGACTAGAATGAGCATCACCTTACTAAATTTCCCATGATTTTATCTATCAAGTCGTTCCCGTTTCTTCAATTCCTTATTGTACTTTATCTATAAATAGGAGAACATTTTTAAAATTTGTCTCATTTCATTCACAAAATGCTACATGATTTGCACGAAAATGGGAAATTTGATATTTTACTGCTCTAATTGCTTTACTGCTCTAAATGCAAACTATACCGATCAAAATTCATTTCCATTTCAACCTTAAAATTCCTATTGATGCTTGTAAAGCGACTTGAAAAAGAAGAGTTACTGCCGCCATGCATAACAACTTTTATTCTTGGCCCATCTAATGATATCATCAGAGAAATTAAAATTGAACAAAGATGTCATGGAATTTTTGCGAAACAAATTGCGATTGGTACTCGGTGTTAAACTAAAAAGCGTATCCACATCAAGAATCAGATGGTTTAGTATCCGTTCGTATGTCTGCTAGATAGTCTGGTGTTGTGTGATACGACTCTTGTTATTTCGGTTACAAAGAAACGGTAAATTGTTACAGATCAGAAATTTGTTAAAAAGACATTCTTTAATCTGTTGAGACTACTCGCCGAAGATCAAACAACACCTAAATGTTAATTAACAAGGCCGAATTTCAACCGAAATATGATCTCTTAAATGCAAAACTTTTCATCTATAGGATCGGTGTGACAATGGCCAATAGCATATTTCCAGGGTATGCCATTTCTTACAATTTATAGTTTACGACTACCAATAATATTTCAAAGACAACATTTACATTAATAAGCAACAAACAGTTGATGATCTAAAAAGGAAGATATGTCACGAAATTAAAGCCATACTCAACGAGTTAAACAGAACTTTACTAAAAACTCCAAGAATACATAAACATCCGCAAAAAACAATCTACATTTCAACAATCTTTTTTTAAGAATTGAAACGTACGGCACAGATATTTGTATTCAAAAATTCATTAATATGCTATTTGGCACATAGTACTCGTTACTTTTATTTTATTTTTATTTGCTTATTCATCACATTTTTTCCAAAACTTGTACGTGATTTTTACAAAGTGCCTCCAGCAAAATATAAAACTATACCTTAACATTTTCATATTTCTTACATCTTATAATATAATATACATTATAATGTGCATTTAAATAAACAATGAAAAATAAAATACTTTAATCATGCTGCCGCCCCCTGAATACTATGAGGCCGTTGTTCAAAAAAATTATTCAAAAACTGTTCTTGTCGTATCATTTCTGCTTCCGTCTTGAGTCTGCGTATGGCTTTAGCCAGCCTAAAGGCCGTCATTACACCTAATACCTGCAACAAGTTCAGCTCGAGTATATTTTAAAGAACATACAGAGAACAAACCTGAATTATCACAACAGTGAACACAGTAAATGTAATAATCACTGAAGAGCTACATATGAAATCTTCTATGACGCTGAAGCATCCTGTGGTGTAGATTTTGTAGCAAAAATTGTTGGTGTAGTTGCAGCAGCTGAAAGGCACAGTAAACGACAATCCTTTAATGATTACATTGTGGCCAATAATTCCTTCAGAAGCCCAGTCAGAAGCGTATTGGACGCCGCAACAGTGAAACTGAAAGTTTAATACGTTAATAACGCTGAAGCCAAGCTCATCAAATAGGTGCGTACACTCTGTTGGACAAAATCCCACGACTCTTTCGTGTCGTTGAAATCTTGTAGTGCCTCAACCATGTTTTCGTTTATACTGTCGAGAATAGTCCAACGCATGGCGAACGCTGCGAGTCCCGTCCCGATTTCCAAAATCACCAGAAGAGTTAACAGAACACCGTACTACAAAAAATATAATTTAATTTTAGTAGTTTCACACACTTGTCGTTAGTTTAAATATTTATATAAATTAATGCATTTCTGTGGACAAAAAAAATTAAGGAACATCAAAAGAAAGTAACATTTGTTACAATAATATACCACACCACAGTTTGGAAAATTAGACAAAAATAAACTAAAGATTAAAATTTAATTGTTATATTCTATTAAAGAAAGTTGTCAGAGATAAAACTTGCAAATGATAAAATTCCAACAAATAAATCTGCGCTTTAGTTTCATTCAGAATTGATAGTATGTACTAGTAGTTTATTCTGGTGTTCACATTTTGATATACAAAAACCTTGCTTTATCAAAAACCACACTCCTAGAGGCAACACTTGACTTGAGTTTAAATAATACAAATCCTAAGAAAATATTCTCAAAAGTGTATACGGATAATACAAGAAATAGAAACCTCTAATATATAAATAAAGACAAATAAGACAACCGGGTGAAACTAAGAATATGTAACGTAAGAAAATAAAAACATATATGAGATAAACACACATTTTTTAGATATATTTAAAATAAAAAGAAATAGCAAATAATTAAAATCAATTAAAGGATACTCCTGAACTCCTGACAAAAGGGTAACAGAATCATGAAATTAGAAAAAAGGATAAAGAATTGGAAAGCAATTAACCAAGGTGTAATATAACTATTAGGAACTATTAGTGTAATTCCAATATAAAATGTATATATATATATATATATATATATATATATATATATATATATATATATATATATATTAAAATTCCACAGCTTAAGACAAGGAAATATTTTATGAGAAATTACAACATGCAATACATAAAATTCAAAATACTAACAGACATATAATAGTTGTGAAAGACCAGAATAAGGACATAGGAAAGCAAAAGAAAGATAAAGATGGCATGATAGGCAAGTATGTTGTAGCAGGAAACATAAATGAGAAAAACGATTAAATCAACATTTAAACACAAAATAACATAAAAACAAAAAATTAGGACACTAGAAATGTAAAATATGTACAGAACATAAAGGTTATAAAAATTGTAGTAATAAATAGAGATACTAGAAAACTAAATAAGAAAACAACAAATTATATATAATAATAAATCAAACTCTATAAAATTTCAAATAAAAATTATTACAAATAGCTAAAGAAGATATATACCCATTCATGAAATACACATATAATGCTGCACAAGAGAACAGAGTAGGGTCCCGAAGTTCAAAGGAAGCAACTCGGACAATTCTAGAAACTCTCCTCAATGGCGTTAAAATATACTAAAGAATAATTAAGTAAAGACTATAAATCCAAATCGAAAACTTACTACATACATAGTGGAAGAACAAAAAAAAAAATAATAAAAAATATTAGACAACCTATTCTTAGACCTTAAAGTAGCCTTCGGCCAAATACCTCTATCCTTCATATGAGCAGCGTTAGAAGAACCTCGAAATTAATAAGAGTCATTCAATACTTGAACAGTAATAAGCATCAATCAACTTTCATCAAATATAAATATTTAAAAAAAAAAAGTGGCATAACACTAAACTTGGTGGTGGTGATGGTAAGGTACTAACGCCCCGCGTAAAAGTACGATCTGCAAACTGAGAGGTTAAGACTCTCATATGTTTGACTTTACTGGCCGGTCGTCGCACACCATCTCTGATGCGGGGCGATGTGACAAGTACCGCGCCTTAAACGATCGCCATTATTACCTCTTGCTCCAGCGAGCGCAGGTACTTAATTATTTTCAATGACTGAGTAGGCCACCCCCCAGGCATCAGAGCTTAGACTACTCTGGCTTCAAGCCTGGACTTTTGCAAAGTAAAATACCGAAAACATCAAACACCGACGTTATAAAAAGATTAAAATGCAAATACGTAGAAAAGAATTAGAGCGAGGAAACAAGTGTGAATACTTAGGAATAATAAACGATGTAGACGAAAAGATGAACAAAAAATAAACAAAATTAGAATGAGTAAAGAAGGAATATTTATTACTAAATCTTTTTTTGTATATAATAATATTTGTCCCATTAATAACATATCAACGAAATCCCAAACCATTTTAAACAGAACTCAAAAATGAGTCTCGGAAATAAAAAATCATAAATATCAGCCAAAGAAACAGGACGCAATAAAGTAACAAACGCATATATTAAAAAGGAAGTGAGATCAGTTGAAAAAGCAATATTGGCAGAATAAATAAAAAATTACAAAAAATACCTTCAAATTAAAATGCAAAGGAGAAGTGTTAAATGAAGATTAATATAACGACAGTTGCGGCAAACAAGGAATCTCAAAGTTGGCACAAGATAAACAGAACTACAAAAATAGCTTAGTACCTCAGCACCATAAGATAAAAAACGTGAAGATAAAGTAAAAAAATCCGGTGATCAAGGACATATTCGTAAATTATTGTGGCTAAACAAATTATTACTGCAAACTAAACTTTCAAATAATTAAAGATTAGCAAATTAACGGCGTTAGGTGCTTTAAGGCTGTTTAGAGAAAGTGGGATTGCTAAAATTGATCAAAACTAGCACAAAAGCAACTTCCATATGTTGGATTTAGATACATGGAACGATTATATACATTATATACATATACAAAGCAAGGAAAACTTACATTGTGCTTTAAGAAATATAAAGCAAACATTATGGAACTGAGTAAAAGCAAATACCCAAATATAGAAAAAAGGGTAAATTAAAGAAACGAAGTTGGAAAATGGAAAAATGATAGCAGTTAACAAAGTAATTAGTTTTATACCTATTTCAGATAGAATAATCACGATAAGAATTCAAGGACTCCGAGTAATGTTATATATAGTGCAAGTATATGCTCCTATATCTGGAAACGATTAAGAAATAAAACAATTCTGATATTTAACAAACTCTAGATATACCTACAAAGAACGGGAGAAAAGTTCAAAATATCGTAAGCAATTATAGACTAGGAATAAAAAGTGTAGGGAAGACAGATTGAACCAGGTCTGTCAAGAACAAAATATGATAATTTCAAGTAAGTTATACTACTTGAATACCGTGTCCATCGTCTCGGCCCTGCGCTGCTCTCGTCCTGGAACTTGTTACTTTAAAAAAGGACGAGGCGCGAGTCCATCGTCTCGGCTCTGCGCTGCTCTCGTCTAAAAATTTGTTAATTTAAAAAAGGACGAGGCGCGAGTCCAACACTCGAAAGTTGATTAAAATAAACAGTACAAGACAATAATTGACTCGTACTTAAAATTTTGCTACGTCACTGAAGGTAACCGTGCGAGCTCGGCCGCACGGCCTTCGCCATTATCGCCTGCGTGCTCCCTCCTAGCGGCCAAGCGCTCCCACCCGTCCTCCCGCAGTCGGCCCGGTAGCTCTCCGAGCGCGCTGTGATTGGTCCGTTTAATTAATTTTTAATCGGCTATAACTTATTTATTTGACCTCGGATCAAAAAATTTCATTGTAATTTTTTGTTCGTCTCGGTCTGATCTATCCGGGAATATAAATTTCCCGAAACATTTTATGAACACCCGGTATATTAAAAATCCTGAGCTTCAATTTTTTTTCGAGTTCCTATTTTACCAACTTTTATTTTAAATTCAAGTTTACCTTATGATAACAAGTCATTTTTATTCTCATAAATTTTTTGTATCTTCAACCGTTTAGATTCGCGACCGCTTTGCGACCGATTTTGCGACCTTGCGACCAAACGGCTATGCCGATTTTTACCAAAATCTTCGCACTGCGTCCCCTACCTACAAGTAACTTGCATACCAAATTTCAAGTCTCTAGCTCTTACGGTTCTCGAGATATCCTGTTTACTGACAGACCGACAGACACACACACACACGGACCAATGGCTAAAACCAACTTTTTTGGTGTCCTGAGGCTATATTTCGTCCAGAAATGTGAAAAACTGGGTAGGTCAAATTTCCGCCGATTACATTACTTTCCTTATTATAGGATAAGGAAAGTAAAAATCGCCAGCGATCAATGATAACATCATCGTTAAAAGCCAAATAACTGAAATACTGATAAATACAAAATATGGCAATTCCATCAAATCAGCCAAGACATACCTAGATGCAGACTTAGCAACTGACCACAATCACAACTATCAAAATTAAAGATAAACTAACAGTAAAATTGGGGACGCGGTGGCTCAGATGGTTCAACCAGTTGGCTCTGTCCCCTAGCCGGCGCGCGCGAGTCGAGTCTCGCTCAACCCATAGGTGTGTGTGAATGTCCTAGCATTTAAGTGCATGTTAATGGGCACAATAAGCCCTTGAGGCTGCAATGCCTGTAAATGCGCAAAAAACAGTAAAATTAATAAAAAACCAAATGAAATGTAAATAAATCCGGAAAGAGACTCAGATACTAAACGGAAAGCATTGAAAAACACAATATAAATTCAAATAGAAAAATATTTAAAATACTACAGGTTCATAACAGGATGAGCACAAGAGTGACGGGTGATATATTAAAACTGATGGATAAGTACAAAATATCAATATTATATAACTTTACTCAAGAAAATACGAGACGCCTAAGAGAAATGTTATACAGATAAATATGCAGAAATAGAAAAATTGTAAACAAACTATGACGATTTTCATTTGCACAAGAATATTAAAAACTAGCAAAAATAAAATGATCAAATAAAAATAATTGTTGACATCAAAGAAAATTGAGAACGGTGGAAAGAGTACATTCAGGAATTATTTGAAAGGCAGCCGGTAATAATAAAGGAAATGCTAAAGATGGTAAATAACAATAAAATAAATAATAATACATGCACTAAAGTGGGTAAAATGCCCAAAACATAATGTAATTCCAGCTGTGATGATAAAATTAATCTTCGAAACACCAATCGGTGTTTTATGAGTCACACTCTCAAAATAGATATTACACCGAAAATTTTCAAGGAGTTTTTCAAGAGCTTAGCGAAACCTTCGGTTTCAAGAAGTTAATGAATGCAAAAAAGCCCTGTTTGTTTCAATGTGTACATTCAAAGATGTATGGATATTAATCAACTAAAATATGTATAATTTTACAGTTAAAATAATAAAACGTTTGACAAAGTGTCCCATAAGTACCTCATTCGATCACTTAAAGATAAGAAAATATATGTGGAATATATTAGATAAAAAATTGTTTAAAATATAATCAGTGATTTCAGAATATTTGTTGGAACTGACATCCGAAAACTTATAAAGGATGACAATTTTGAGGAAAATGGACCCGAAAAGGCAGCATGGGTATCTTTAAACTTGTTGTAACCAGATTTCTTAAGAACGAAAAGGATCCTGACTACAAGGCCATTGTAACTGAAATGTTGGAAAGCTTCAAGAATTTAGGTTGCAACATAAGTTTAAAAATACATTTTTTCCATTCACACCTAGACTACTTTCCAGATAATCTTCATTCTGTCAAAGAGAAACAAGGTAAAAGATTTCACCAAGATATAAAGAAAATTAGCAGATGCTTGATGTTAAAAAAAGACGATCCCCAGCGATCCTAGAGCAGAAGCACAAAACGAAGTTTTGATGGAAAGCGAAAACGATACTACAAGAACTGTTAAACAAGAAAATCATTCAGTTTTACTAATTTTATGTTGTTTTTATGAAAAATGTTTGGTTACTTATAATTTTAATAAAATGTAAAATAAAATATTCATTCCATATTCTTAAGATACATCTGCTTTTTTGAAAAAACCCTACGTGATAGGAAAAAAACCGGTTTTCGTTTTTACGTTCAGCACTGAAAACACAAAAAATAAGTGACTAAAGTTAAAACAATTTTTAATAGGTATTTTTGCAGGCCTGTGTAACTTATCTAACTTGTAATCAGCCTTTGGGGGAGTCTGTATCTCCTATGGGGCGCATCACCAAGTGGTGTATCGGGGAATTCTAGTAGATATACCAGGTAGGAAGAAAATCAAATACCTCCCTCGGACCAACAGGCAACAACACTGTCTGGCCCAGATTGGGCAGCTGCAAACAGCAAATGTGAGGAGCTGTTGATTATACACTCGCCAACTCGTCTGGCAAACGTGGGATTTTATTGCCAATTACCCCCTACATACCAAATGAGATTTCAGGTTTTAAAACAAAAATACCTCAAATGAGTTTTTGGGAAAACAAATTAATGATTCCGCGTAGTCTCCTCAGCTACCACTAGGTAGCCCCACCTTCAGGTAGGCGGTACCGCCCCAGATAGGACACGCACTCACTACGTTACTTTACTTTCAACGCACAGTGGACATTTTCAGTGTGGACGGTTGTTCGTGCGTTGCATCATCGGCTTGGCGCTGTATTTTAGTCAGTTTACCCAATTTATATAGCTGTTGACCCAATTTTGCCATTTCCATGCCACCCAAGACCTATCCAACTCTCGAGGGGACCTTGTGTCCGGTTCTGGGCCACTTTGCAGGCACACAACTACCTTCAAAAGGCGACATTCTACGCTTCTACAAGTTCCAAATCATTTCTTGTCACCTGTATACGCAATAAAGTGTCTCACAAAACAGCGTCTGAGACATTCAACTCGCTGGCCTCCCAGTTTGCTGTACCTCACCAGATCACCAAAGGCGCCATCAAAAGTGGCATCAGCCCTCTGCGGTCGTTGACAATTGCCCAGTACAAAGACAAGCTGCGACGCAACCCACCCAATGCCATTTATTTCGATGGAAATCGATCGATTAGCCAGTAATGTGAACGGCGGGAAGATGGTGGTTTTACTCGGAAACCAACGAACATGTAACAGTGCTCTCGATGACTCAGGTGGGCACTGAGCTGGAGTTCTACACCTCACTCACCATTCCCGAGGCGGACGATGACAAGAAGGTATGTTTGCTATTGTACATTGCCTAAATTTATTGTATCTATTTAATTGCAGCCCGTCGATGTTGCAACCCGAGTTTTGGTAGAATATTTAGAAAGATCGTAGAATCGACATCGAAGCGAGCCTTATGCTAGTGAGGCGTGACGGCTGCGCGATAAATGTCGGAAAGTCATTCGGCGACTAGAAGAACACCTCAAGAACCCACTTCAGCTGGTGATTTGCCTAATGCATCTCAACGAGCTTCCTATTCCAGCACGGATACGAAAACTGGTGGGGCAAACAAAAAACATCAACCTACAAAGGCCCGCTGAGTGAGGAAATCAAAAGAAACAACCTCCCCACTGTTCCTATTGCCAACTTTCAGTCCCTTTCCTGGAAGAACGAGCAAAGCATTCTTTTTCCTACCTGGCCTGACAAATTTCTCTCGACATCGGTGCGCAATGACTAAGCCCAGCTGTACCATCTGTACCTGGTGACCAAGACCGGTAAAATCAGCGACATTTCCAAGCAAGCACTCACTCAAGAGATCCCAGCTCCTAAACTCTCTCACTGGCTGACAAACCGCTTTTTGCATCATCCGTCGATTCTTGGCCGAATAGAAGCCCAACTCGCTTTCTCAACTCACCCTCATGTCAACGTACATCGTCAAGGTTTACTGCCCCATTTTTTTTCATTCGAAAAAACCGACCGTTTCTTCTGGACTCTACATCTTCCACCAGCTCGCGATGCGCACCCGAGGAATGCCAAGAGCTGCGCAAGAGGCAGTCGACAAAGTCCTCGTCGACAACACTTACTTTGCTAGTCCAGAGTAGATCATTACTGCCATGATCTTCTCTAAATACGAGGGCTATGTTTTGGTCCGCTAAGCTCGAACCAAATCGGCCACTTCTCGTCGTTTGAAACCCGACAAAGTCTGAGCTCAACCTATCGGCCGCTCACTACTCCCAGTTGGTTGACATCAATGTCTTATCTATAGAACCACCTTTTCTCAAAGGCGTTCTGAATTTCTCAACCATCTCATTCCCCTTCCCAAATCACTCGAATTTGGTGGAGAAGTGTGTTTAAGATGTTCACCTCGAAGCTAAGCGTACCAATTGTGACTACGCTCGCAATGGGAATTTACTCATCAAGAAGGAATTCAATATTTAGTGTATGTTATCTATTATAACAATAAAATAAATCAGTTGTTTTGTACGTTGTTAAGTAGCATTTTAAGGGCTAAAACCAAATTGAGATTTGAAATTCCAGCAAAACGGACTTTGCCCTCATGTGTCTCCTCGTAAATGTCTACTGTGCGTTGACAGTACAATAACGTAGTGGGTGCGTGACCCTTCTAGGGCGGCAGCGTCTACCCGAAGGTGTGGCCACCTAGTGGCAGCTGATGAGACTACGCGAAATAATTACTTTTTCCCAAAATATTTAAATCGACGGGACTTGACTTTAAACTCATCAGATCGCCTCCAGATTTTGCCAGAAATTCTTTTTAATAAGGAGCCATACGTGGATAAACATCGAAGAAAGAAAATTTTAAGTGCATGCAGCCCTAGTTACTAGGGTAAACAATGCATATAATTTTTTTCTATATTTTCTATATCTATGTTTTTTATTTTTGTTTTTTTGCGAATTAAAATGCTGTAGGAGTTTTTAACTTTCGAGGAAGAGTACTTTTAAAACATATTTTATCTAGAACAGCAGTAAAGTATATCTTGATTAAATGATCTTCCAATCTATAATGCAGTTTGTAAAAAATAGAATCATTTAACTATATTTGCTTGCAATCTGTCTTCTAATAATAACTTCTTTATTAAGCAAAATTTATTGATTCGTTGTGATATAAGGACACTGCCCATATTTTGATTAATTTAAATAACCAAAAATAGATAATACAAGGAGTCGAGTACGAGCAGTGTTACAATGCAGACGTTCCTTGGCCTGCCTGATATCAGTGCGATACGCTTGACCTTAAAGCTATCCGTAGATAATATTGTAAGTAAATTTTATTTTACTTATTCTCAACAAAACTAATACAATCTCGGTAAATGAATTAAAAATGGATTATCAAGCGCATAACAAGCGCAAAATAGACAGTTTAACACCGCCCGTTAATGAAGTCCAAAAACGGTATGCATGGACCACCCAAGATTTATTAACCAGTAATAAATCTGCCAGCCCATTTGGAAAATACATTAGTTGATGGCGAATCTTCCAACAAAAATGACTCAAACGTGTCCGATAAAACACAATCACAGCCAGAAACTCATAACATACCAACCATCAAAGTCCCACCTATCTACTTACCACACACCTTAAATCATAAAGCCTTAATTGAAGACATACAAAAACTAGCTGCTGGAACGTTCACAACAACGTATAACACAACCACATTACGAATCAATTTAACAAAAGACGAAGATTTTCGAAAATTAACCAAACATTTTACAGAAAATCAAATCCAATATCATACTTACCAAAACCCAAATGACAAACTAATTTCCGTAGTAATTAAAAATGTTCCACTTTCTCTGACAGATGAGGAAATCAAAACTGAACTAGCTAGTCAGGTGCCTGTGACAAAGGTAACACGATTGTACACCAGAGATAGAAAACCTCTACCTGTATGTGCACTAGAGCTAATCAATAACGAGCAAGCGAAACGTATATATTCACTAAAAGCAATTTTTCACTCCGTAGTTACTGTTGAAGCTAGAAGAAAATCCAAGAATATACCTCAGTGTTACAGATGTCAACAGTATGGCCATACTAAAAATTATTGCGGTCTAAAACCAGTTTGCGTAAAATGTGCTGGTAATCATCGACATTCCGAATGTCAAAAGAGGCCAAACGAACCACCAAAGTGTGCTAACTGTGGAGGCAACCACAGCGCAAACTATCGTGGCTGTTCACACCATATTACACTACTAAAACAACGGACTCGAGCCCAAACTAGAAACTCGTACATCAATAACACACAGACCTTTGCAGATAAGCTTAAAAGCGGACTCGCCCAGAACAACAATATTACCTCCTCATCCACTCCATCATTATTACGCCGTGCCTTAGCCAAATTAAAACATTCATTATTAGCACTCTCTTACAAAAGCTTATCAATGGACCTTAACCAAAGCAAACCAATACAAAGTTTAACCATCCTTAACTGGAATGCAAATGGAATCAACAATCAGCGCTCTCTATTTATTGCCTTTTTAGCGAGATACAATGTGGACATCGCCTGCATATCAGAAACGCATCTTGATGAGACCATAAAATTTCGAATCCCAGTTTATCATATCTATCGCAAGGATCGAAACTCCAGAGTAGCAGCTGGTGGCGTAGCGATCATTATTAAAACGAAATATGAACACATTCAACTTCCAGAAATTGTTAACTTAAAAATTGAATTTACCTCAATAAGGGTTAAACTCGATGATCAGAGTAGTGTAATAATTGCTTGTGTCTACAGGCAGCCAAACACAAGAATTGTTGAGGAAGATATAAAAAGAATTTTTGACACTACTGAATCAGTACTAGTTTTAGGAGATATGAATTCCAAAAATACCCTGTGGGGATGCAGAGCCACGAACCCCGAAGGTATTAAACTGGAAAATCTTGCCATAGCAAACACCTTCCAAATTTTGGCACCAGATGATTACACCTATTACCCGTACCGAGAAGACCACCAGCCTGACATACTCGATATTGTTCTCCTGAAAAACTTTGGTAAACCTATCTTTCAAAGTGTCATACCCGAACTAAATTCTGATCATCTCCCAGTACTGGTGTCATTCACCAACACATTAATCATTAAACAATCTACTCCAAAATTAACTAATGGAAAAATCGATTGGAACGTATTTCAAACTCAGCTCAATAGTAAACTCCACTGCCCAACACAATTACTAACAACCAAAGACATTGATGCGGCCGTGGACCACTTTACATCAACAATTCAAGATAGTGCTAAATTAGCTTGTACAACCACTAGATAGACTCATCCGACAAATTACAATTATCCCCCCAGATACATCATTAACTTAATCAAAAACAAAAGCCAGCTTCGGTGTGAATGGCAGAGAAACAGGAACCCTCAACTTAAAAATAAATTAAACAACCTAACGCACCAAATTAAAAGAGAACTGGACAGCCTACGAATGAATACATATCAAAAACACATAGCAGATTTCAGCCCAGGAGATTGGAGCCTTTGGAAAACAACTAGAAAAATTCTAAATCAAAAAGAAGAATTGCCAACGCTATCATCTGTATCTGATAATGTCACTTACACTTCCGACTCCGAAAAAGCAGCTGCCTTTGCTGATCATCTTGAAAACACATTCACTCCTGCGATTACCTGCACGCCTACTCACAACCTACGAATCATAAACGATATTGAACGAAGGGTGCCAATTCCAGATGAAATTCAACCAACTTCACCTAACGAACTGAAGGATATTATCGAAAAGCTCCCCGAAAGGAAATCTCCTGGCCACGACTTGATCACCAACACAATTCTTAAACACCTCACATTGATGGCTATAGCTTATCTATGTACTACCTACAATGCCTGCATGAGACTAGGGTACTTTCCAGAGTCCTGGAAACTTGCGTACATTCTAATGTTCAGAAAACCAGGAAAAAACAAAAACAAAATAAGCAGTTACAGACCCATAAGTCTGTTAACGTCGTTATCAAAAATTCTTGAAAAAATTGCTTACAACCGCTTGCTAGAACACATTGAAAATCTCAACATCTTGCCTAAATTTCAATTTGGCTTTAGAAAAGGCCATTCAACAAGCCATCAACTACAAAGAATCAGCGAGCTTATCGAACTCGGATTTCATAACAAACATTACACTACAGCAGTTTTTCTTGACATAGCACAGGCATTCGACAAGGTGTGGATCGAAGGCCTTAAAAAAAAGATCCTAGACATAGCCATGCCTGTATACCTTAAAGCACTTATTTTCTCCTTTCTAGACAATAGAACCTTTGCAGTTAAAGTTAACACAACACTGTCCGAAACCAAAATGTGTCGAGCAGGAGTCCCACAAGGAAGCATTCTGGGCCCAGTGCTTTTCAACATATTTACTTCTGACGTACCTGAGCTTAATACAACAATTGCTACCTTTGCGGACGACACTGCCGTATTTACCCAAGCGGACAATCTTGTTGAAGCAATTGCGATGCTGCAGAATGCAATTAACAAGTTATCTTCCTGGTACAAACTCTGGAACATCACCATAAACCCCGACAAATGCCAAGCGAAAATCTTCACTTTGCGAAGAATCAATAATCCTCCTTGTTTACGCATTGACAATACCGCAATTTGTTGGAATCCGAATGATGGTGCAATCAAATACCTAGGGGTATATCTCGATACCCGTTTAAGTTGGAAATACCACATAAACCAAAAACTTACCCAAGGATACACTAGATTAAAGCAGCTATACCCGCTCATTAATCGCAAGTCTAGTCTCAAAATTAAATGCACAGTTTTATTGTATAAAACCTTACTACGACCTCTTATATTATACGCATCACCAGTGTGGTGCAATACATCGAAAACACACTTGAAAAAAATTCAACGCTTTCAAAACAAGGTGTTAAGAATTGCTGTAAACGCACCGTGGTATATACGTAACACTCAGCTACACGAAGAGCTAGGCATCCTACCCGTCGATCAGTTTGCTAAAAGATGTGCGGAAAAATTAATCTTAAACTCAAGTGCGTGTAGTGGCGCGGTTCATTATGAACTCTTTAAAATGAACATTCATACCAGGCTTCAACGCAAATTACCCCAGGATATAGTGCTAACAAATCCTATTAACGAATAAGCCAATACCAACAAGTCAAATTATTGTGACCATTATTTTGTCACACAAGTTTTGTTTAGTGTTATATTAACATTTTTATTACCAATGCTATGTATAACAAAAATGTTTGTTGGTCTGGCAATATTTTAAATTAAAAAAAAAAAGATAATACAAGATACTTAATGCCTTGATTAGCTCCCATAAATGTATTTATAAAATTGCTGTTTTGAGATGCTTTCTTATCCAATTTTTTATTTGTTCTTTGAATTCTGGCTACATGAAAGGTCCAATCAGAATCCTTTGTCATGTTTACTATGGCTGTTTATTTCTACCTCGCTTTATTTCTTATTGAGAACAAGGCGACCGTAACGTAGTTGCCTTACTACGGCTTTGCCAGAAAATCTTAAATTGGCGAAAATAATTATCACAAGACACCTGCATATCAGTGGGTATTAAACTGATGATTACAAATTTATATTTATTAAATGTTTTTAAACTCTTCATTAAAATCATAGCGGTTACGGTACTCGATCGAAATCTTGCATACTAGTCGAGGAAAATTAACACGAAAATAGGTCAAAGTTCCAAAAACCTGTGCAGTAAGATGGATTGAAATGCGGTTTTTTGCCTTCGCTTCTTTGTCGCATTTACTCCATTTGTCCACCTTTTTATTCTTATACAAATGAGAAACTGCATTTCTGCACCGAAAAAATGCATTTCTTCGCGTGCAAGTTTTGAGACGAATAAAAAAAATTTATTATTCCGTTATACATTGTGGAAATGGGCCCAAAATTGTTGCTCGGGGGGTTTTCGGGTCGTTGAATACGAATACGATGCCAGAAAACCTATATGGTGCACCTGGGGACCAGAAAGTCCTGGTAGTGAGGGTCATCTACGGGGTTTTCTCTCAGTTTTCTTGAAAATTGCACCAAAATGTTTACTAGGGGGTTTTCGGGGTCGCTGGACACAACTATGATACTGAAAAAACCGTGTGGTATACCTGGGAACCAGGAAGTCCTGGTCGTGATGGTAATCTATGAGGTTTTCACATAATTTGCTTGAAAATTGCACCAAAGTCTACTCGGGGGATTTTCGAGGTTGCTGAACACGATTTTGATATTGAAAAAATAGTATGGTGTACCTGGTGACCAGGACGTCCAGGTCGTTTATCGAACAGGTGAATAAGTTTTTATGAATAAAATTGGTTGTACGATAAAGTAAATGAATTAAGTATGCACACGATAGACACGCCTACTGAAATTTGTACCTGGAGACCTGGCTACGCTGGCATCTTTCATAGGTATATCATTACACTGTCATTATACCTATTTATTCTGTGGGGAGGATTAAACAAATTTATTTTATTATAATAATGATTTATATCGAATTAATTATACAAGGCCCATAATCTTTATAATTTTCATAATCTTTATAAATTATAATCTTTATAGTTTTATAATCAATTCAAACCAAAAATCACGCAATTAGTCGAGTCATTTAGATATCGGATGTATCTGAAAGCTATTTCCAAAAAGAAGAAAGTAGATTTATCGAAAATAATTGCAACATCTAAAACGAATATATTTCCAAGTTCAAAATTGGCTATATGGAGAAGGAAATGGCACGGATCCAACACAGTGGGGATGGAAACTAAAGGATGGCTCGTTAATTCCAATAAGAATGACTCAATCGGCAGGTCCATCAAATATTATGAATTTGATATTCTGTAAATGTAAAACAGATTGTGGAAAATTGTGCGGGTGTCGAAGACAAGGATTGACTTGCAGTTTTGCATGTAAAAATTGTTTAGGCTCCAATTGTACAAATGTAGAAAATTATTTTGTAACCGAGATAGTAGCTGCTCAGATGGAAAATGTAGATGATGCCGAAGCCGAAAATGTTGATGAAAATATAAATATGAATATGGAAAATTTAGAGATAGATAGTTGAAATGTTATAATAAAATTTGATAATCTGAAAAATTGTTTGTTAATGAATTTATAAATAAATTTGTAAAATAGTAGCACATGTACACACGTATATATATATGAAAATAATATATTTTTTACCTCTTTTTACCCTGTCGATATATTACAAATAAATCAATAAATAATCAGAAAACTACGACAAATTCATTACTGAATAAAATAATTATTATGTAAAAACATACTTTTTTTGAAAATGTTTATCTATTAAATGGTTGGAATGTATTTTTTGTTTTCTTTTCAAAAATCCCTTCCCTCAAAATATTATATAATCACATCATCAAAATTAGCATATCTCAATATATTTAAATTCGAAAATTTTATCATAACATTTATTTGATTTATTAAAACTCACTTAATAATCCATCGATTCTTATACTTTATAATATAGAGTATACGTAAATTCATTTACTTTATCGTACAACCAATTTTATTCATAAAAACTTATTCACCTGTTAGATAAACGACCTGGAAGTCCTGGTCCCCAGATACACCACACGGTTTTTTCAATATCACAATCGTGTCCAGCGACATCGAAAACCCCCCGAGTAAACAATTTGGTGCAATTTGCAATAAAACTGAGAAAAAAAACCCGTAGATGACTCTCGCGACCAGGACTTCCTGGTCCCAGGTATACCACACGGTTTTTTCAGTATCATAGTCGTGTCCAGCGACCCCGAAACCCCCCGAGTAAACATTTTAGTGCAATTTGCATTAAATCTGAGAGAAAACCCCGTAGAAGACCCTCACGACCAGGACTTCCTGGTCCCCAGGTATACCACACGGTTTTTTCAGTATCATAGTCGTGTCCAGCGACCCCGAAACCCCCCGAGTAACCATTTTGGTGCAATTTGCAATAAAACTGAGAGAAACCCCGTAGAAGACCCTCACGACCAGGACTTCCTGGTCCCCAGGTATACCACACGGTTTTTTCAGTATCATAGTCGTGTCCAGCGACCTCGAAAACCCCTGAGTAAACATTTTGGTGCAATTTGCATTAAATATGAGAGAAAACCCCGTAGAAGACCCTCACGACCAGGACTTCCTGGTCCCCAGGTATATCACACGGTTTTTTCAGTATCATAGTCGTGTCTAGCGACCTTGAAAACCCCCGAGTAAACATTTTGGTGCAATTTGCAAGAAAACTGAGAGAAAATCCCGTAGATGACCCTGGCGACCAGGACTTCCTGGTCCCCGGGTACAGCATATGGCTTTTCTGGCATCGTATTAGTGTTCAGCAACCCAAAAAAAACCAAGTAACAATTTTGGGTCAATTTGCACAATATATAACCAAATAATGAATTTTTTTTATTGTCTCAAAACTTGCACGCGAAAAAATGCATTTTTTCGGTGCACAAAGGCAGTTTCTCATTTGTATAAGAATAAAAAGGTGGACAAATGGAGTAAATGCATCAAAGAACCAAAGGCAAAAAACCGCATTTCACTTCATCTTACTGCACAAATTTCGCACCTAAAATGTTAAATTTCCTCGGCTATACATATAACGGTGTAGCTCTAAGGTGAAACTTATCCTATGTGTTCAGAACGATGCGGTGTTTAGGGGCTAAGAGCGGTTTTGAAGGTAGCGTCTCGTAAGAAGCGGTAACACCGGTGTCGTCTGGCAATAATGGGCGACCAGCGACAATAGATCCGCTCTTCATGGTTGATTGAGCTCGACTCGCTTATCGCGACCTTACGCCGCGATCTCGCTACTTTCTAGCCAAAGATCTTTGCTCTCTTTCTCATTCGATTTGGTCTCGCAGTAAACAAAACACAAACACATTTCTCTCGCGTATCAAATTTTTTCATGCACACAATCACAACAAAATAAATAACATTATTTTTACTTTACAATTAAATAGAATTTAATTGCCCTTTTTGTTGACCTCTAGAATCTTTACTTTTAAAAGTAACTAAATTAAATTCAAAACTCTTGATTTTCAAAAATGTTAAAATTAAACCCAAACGACTTTACACAATTGAAATAATTGCCTGACTCAACACTTGTCTTTATACTCTTGTGATAATTAGCTAATTCAAACAAACAAATGATTTAAATGGACCATATTAACATGAATTTTATAAACAGGACAACTTTTCCTGAATTTTTGAAAAGCCTTTGATCGGGAGAGAGCAGGATGGGTTATAGAGAAACTAAGGTCAAAATATCGTAAATTAATTTAGTGCAAATTCTCCTCATGTGCAATCCGTCGTGACGATTTCATGCACAATAGGTTTTGGAAGTTCCACTTTATCTACTATTAATCTAACACTCCGGCATCGGTTAAGGTTCAAACATAGTTTCAACATAGCCAGATTGTTTTGAAGTTCGATAGGTTGACAAAAAGCTTTCGCATTACTCGCCCTTTGTTTCTTCTCCGAACACTTTTAACTTCCTAAAGATTGGTTCTGTCTATAACATATTCTTCCCATAGGTCCCTGCAAGTGTCTTGGCTGCAAATTTTTCGAATTTAACGCAGAATTTTATCGCGTATTTTTAATCGACATCGCGCTGTATTTTTACCTGTGACGCAACACTTAAATAGCTGTCCACTTCGCAAGCGATTAACACTCTGTAAAAGCTCAAAGGCAAATGAGCTAGGACGATTTACCTGATATCCCCTCCAATCGCTAGACTCGAATACTTCGACAGCTAACCCATCTGCTTGGACCAAGAAAATCAATCTCATTACTTTCTAGGCGTACTTTGTGCTTCAAGTTTTTTTTATATATATTCTTTGTTAACACTTTTATGTTAACACTACCCTTCTTGTGTGATTACTATTAATTCAGAAAGTTTTTAAAAACTAATGTACCCACTATAAAGTGCGTAAAATCTTCCCGGGTAGTCTTCTTTACACTGTTCTTAAAGTTTTAATCTTTTAAATTCGAGAATTAAAGATCCCCAAGAAAAGAGAAAACCAAAATCAAATTATTTGTGGTTGGAGACAGATAAACTAGAAATATTTAAAAAACTGGAAATAGAAAAAATAAATGTAAAAGGTAGCATTTGTACTGTTATAAAAAGTACGTTATTCCAAAAAGGAAACGATATGTTGATAATCTTCTATCCTAATAAAAAAAATCTTCAGCTTAAAAATAAAGGAAATTGCAAAGAATTTTGGAGAAGCATCACCAAAAGAAGAGAAGTGATTTTGTGGGCTACGATCGTGTCAATGCCATCGTCAAAGACAACACTTTAGTTTACCATCAATTGTTCAACACCTTTATGTTTAAAAGAGTGGGGTGATAGTTAACAAAATTTATTAGCGCATTTCGATGATCATCAAACAGTCTTCATCTTAATCCAGTGGGCTAGGCATTCTGGGTGATCTTGGAGACTAGAATTAATCGAAAACCTAACTGAACTCACACCTACTCTGCAATAATAAACATTGGATGGAATAGAACTGAAGTTTTTTTCGACTATAAAAAATTAGTAACAAATTTAATCTTGTTTGTTTGAGAGGTCTTTATGCATTCTACGTGTTCTTATGCACACATTTTATTTATAAATCAACTCCCGTATAATAAACAAATATTAACAGATCATTCAATTTATTTTCAAGGTCAAATTTACCAGAAATGTTCAACCTAATCTTTCTTACTTACAGTAAATAAGATTGGATAGTAACAACATTAGTGCTTTCGAATTGATTTTATTCAAACGCTTCTAATTATGGCTTACATTTGATCTTGTAATAGAATTCACCAAACTAACTGATCATCTACTTGCACATAATTACAAACGAACTATGTACTTTTTTCACATAACACCAGCAAATTTATCTTCTTTGATAAGAGCGGCGATAAGCATTCACGCCTGAATTCTTATCGGCCAGATTAATTCTTTATAGTCGAGACTCCCGTCATACATTAAAAAATATTACCATTAATTATTAAGTAATTTTGAATGTTGCACAACTTCACTTACAGTAAATAATGATAACTATGCTACCAGCATCTAGCTTTTTGAATGTTGTAGTTTTGAATAACTGTCTAATTACAATTAAGAACTCATAATTACTATTCACAAACCGCATTTACTTCGTACTAAGCATTACTACGCGATTCCGCCATTGTACCTTTTGACAGCGAGCAGCTGACATGCTAGAAATGAATTATAATTTAATTTTCTCCTTAGGCAACTAAATTTCACCTTGAAATATAAAATGTAATCAAATTTTTTTATGTATTCGAGTATTATCCATAATTAAATTAACTCACTATATACTTTCCCAACGATGTCTCAGAACTAAGCACAAATGTAATTTCCTTGAAGAATCACAACTTCGTGCTTTAGAACAATTATAATTTGCTCATTTTCCTTGTAATTTTAAATGACACGATCACCCGGCTGAAAATAAAACGAACTATTTTACTTTCATCGAATATCCACTAAAATGTATCACTCTTAAGGCTGGATAAGTTTCACCAGAATTCCGTTCCACTTGATGTATCATAGCGGTGTTACTTTAGAGAAAAAGTGAACTTAATATTAATTGTAATTTTCTTCTTGATTACCTTCATAATGTACCATAAAATCTAAATTTAGCCATCTTCATAAGTCAATAACCTCATAATATTCATACTTTACTGATCCACATTAGATTGTAATGGTCTTAGTTACAGCAGAAGAACTGCTGCTAGAAAAATATATTACTTTTCCTTAAGAGCAATAAATTAAATAACAATATACCAAATTTATTTTAAATTATCCACTAAATTGCACATATAACTCAAACACATCTCGAAAATTTTCACTCTTTCCTTGACAAATATGTAACTATATCGAAGTAATAATAGCTCATTTATATTCTGTATTAAACTTAAGACCAACTGAAAATAGCAATATTTAATAAAAAGGGAAATGTCAATTAAAAGACCGTAATTGATTTAATAGCTGGTAGTCCACATGCAGAATTTAATAACAATAAGTTCTTAATCAAAAGAATAATTAGCACATAATTAATAACCTCAAATATTCATTTTTATCAAAGAAAGAAAGTCTGGTTCTTTCTAATAAAACAAGAGGCGAATCCCACAACATTACGACTAGTAAACCAGACAGACACTAAGCAACAAATTAGAAGCAGTTTTCATACTTTTTTGAACAGAGTACGGCTAAACTTATTTGTGAAGTTACTAATAGATGATAAAAGAATAATTCGCCGTTATAATACTAAAACTCTCTTAAGCCGATATAAATAACTTAATATGAAATAATTCACTGTTTAAAATAACAAGAGGTTAGATTTTAAAATTTAAAATACAAACTTTTAACTTTAACACGTCCATAACCATAGATGGATGTTCCTTTTAATTTTTGAGTTATTTGTAGGTATTCTTAAAATTGCTTACTGTTCCCCACAGCTAAATGCAGTAGAACTAGTCTGGCTTTGTATAACAGTATTTTGGTCTCCAGCAATAGTTGAGATTTTCGTCTTAAGAGTCAATATATTTTTCGATATATTTCTTCCAGATGTTTGCGTTTCATCCAAATGTGTTTTCTCCACATCAGTCTTCTGTCTAAGTAAATTCCTAGATATTCGACGTTTTTATCTTGCGAAAAATAATGGTTATTTAGCGTAACCGGTGGGCAAGTGCCTCTTCGTGTTGCAAATGTCACTTATATTGATTTTGTTTCATTAATTTTGATGTGCCATTTTCTGAACCATAGTTGTAGGGTTAGGTCAGCTTGAGGGTTGGAGGATGCCATATTCATGTTCCGAATGCAATATTAGTACCGCCTTGTTATCGGCAATGTTACAGTTTTTGTTGTTAGTGAGATGGGTAGACGTGCTGTATACAGGAGGTATAGTATAGGTTCCAGTACACTGCCTTGGGAGACGCCTGGATAATATTGTTGTTTAACAGTCTCCAAAAGCTGATAACTGGATATAGATTTTTTTTATTTTGGAAAGTAAGCCATGATGCCAAACTTTGTCAAATGCCTGTGCCGCGTTTTTGCTTCGAAGTCTTTGTCTCTTTCTTTTCTCTATCATCCTCTTTAGTTATATATAGTTTTGCTTCTATCTTTGCGGTATATAGACGGCTTGTTCTTCCACCATCTTTAATCTGCTTCCTCAATCTCCTTTCTAGAATTCTTAAATATATTTTCTGTGTGGTAAAGAATTGGCATATTTCTCGATAACCGTTGCGATCATTTGTGTATTGAGACTATTATGTTTACTTTCCAATTATCTAGTACTCTATTCCCTTTCCAAGCTAGTTGGCGTATCATTTCAGGTGTTATGCCGTCTCTCTTAGCAGCGTTGCGCAGTTTGAGCTGATTTACTGTTTCTCTTACTTCTTCTATTTCAATGTTGTTTACTTCAGCATCAATTTCATATTTTAGTTATTTTTCAGGTTGTAACGTTCTTATTCTTAGTCTTCTTCTGTCTCCCCATTCTGGCTTTCTTTGCCTGTAGAATTTTCTTTTCTTAATTATTTCTTATATTCCACATTGGTTTCCAAATTTACCTCGCAGACCTTTAATAACCTTCCAGAAACCTCTTCCATTTCGTTGTATTTTCTCTCTAAATTTTCTTCAAATTTTTTCCAGCAGCAGCTTCTTTGGCTTCATTTTTTTTTGTTCATATAACTGTCGGTTAGTTTAGTCTATAGCAGCATTGATAATGAAACTGGTAAATAATTTAATATTTTGGTTTATATTGCTTTAAGAGCTATTGGAATAAAGAAATTTCAATGTCTATCCCAAATTGCTTTTTGAACTGAACTAATATAGAGTAATATAACATCGTGCAGGGCAACTATAATTGAAAAGCATCAGTACTGCGAAGATCTTAAAAAACTGACTAATTAAATTGAATAAATATGAAGAGATTGCATAAACTTAAACTTATCGCATCGAAGCATACGTTAAATCGTGTTATGTATCTGAGAGAATGATTTAATTATTCTGATAAATATATCTACAAAATTGAGTTTTCGCGAAAAAGAAAAAGGTAATTCTGACAATTAAAATTACCTAGAAGAATGCGTGGTAGCAGTAGTTGATTCATAAAATCCTATAATTTTGGCATGTCTTCGGCTCCATGTGGTAGGTAGATTAAATAATTGTTTAAAAACGCACTGCTACTTCTGATAAAGATGTTGGCAGAATGGAAAAGTCATGAAAAATGTCCTTACCCACTATAAGCATAATATCACCATAAACTGGATCCCCAACATTATCGAAGTATAACTAATATGAAGAGTTTGCTAAATAAAATGTTGTTCTCTGTTGGTAGATTTGTTTCTTAAACGTTTATTATAAAAGAATCATGTAGTAAGAATACTAATTGTAGTTGTACGAAAATATGTTGCAATCCTCGATTATTTCATTGCATTAACATATTAGCTTAAATCAGTTGTAACCAACCCCTCTTTGGTGATACCATCTCTACAATCCTAATGCAT
Organism: Sinelater perroti; assembly: GCA_036346155.1. Lineage (NCBI taxonomy): Eukaryota > Metazoa > Arthropoda > Insecta > Coleoptera > Elateridae > Sinelater > Sinelater perroti. The sequence goes on from JARFIY010000189.1 coordinate 17,563,591, forward strand.
TCTTTTGCGTAGCATATAACTCTTACTATATAAAACATGAGCTGCTAGTCATATGGAAAAGGCCATTAACCACCCATGCCTCATTTTCGAATTGCCTCCTTTAAAATCAAATTGCTCCCTCTTGGAAACCACGAACTTAAACTTTGCTATTAGCATCAAAGTGGGAAAGACACTCTAAAATTCTATATTCTTATTCATTCGGTTAATAATTAAAGCTTGGACATTCATGAGATTTTCGTAAGGTGTTTCTACATAAGATGTATTACTGCAAATACACATCGATGTATAGCGAGGGAGAGAAATTGAAATGCGAAAACCTATAACGTAAGAAGACGAATCTACAAGTTTTTTCTTTGCGGATTTTCAACCGTTGAATACTACAGCCTGGTATCAAAAGCCTTCCAAACTTTTCCTATAAATACTTACAATAAATCAGGGCAATACATAACTCCTTCGGAAGTATTTAAAATTATACGTGATACAACAAGTACATTAAATTTGCCATATAAGTTTTCTCAAGTAAGCCGTCACGGATCTTCTTTATGTCAGATACATTAATAATAATAAATAAGACTAGTAAGAGACCCCACGCCCCGAGTAGGGGTTGAGAGGTTGAAGCTCTCTTACTGCCCACTCCTTGAGCACTATGTCATAGTCCCTTAGATGATAGCATTATTACCTCTTATTAGAAGTAAACGCAGGTATTCAATTATTGAACCTGGTTTTGTTTGCACTGCAACCTCAACCGCGCGGCCACACTGACGCTTATTAGATACTTCATCAATAACTTTTATGAGATTTTACAGTCTGAAAATTGATTAGTTTTATCAAAATTGCTCGGCGCGTACAGATATTTAAGCAAAGGCATTGAAGAGGCATTTTGAAGAGTTACTTACACTTAAACCCACGTACAGCTTACAAGGTTATGTTTGGACTGTAGAATAGTAGCTTTCAAAATTTGCTTATTAATGACTAAGCATCTCCTTAACCATGCACTCTTCAAAGTAGGACATTTTATCTTAGTGCGTTGGACTAATTTTTGCAAATTCAAATTATATTACGCTATACGAGTAGATTCACACCGCTCAGGATGTTGATAAGTCACCTTTGACAACGATTAGAACTTACTTAATTTTTTCTACAAGAATGATAGCGTTTTGCTTGGTGATATTTTGTAGTAATGACATTGCGGTTAGTTAATATGGAGCGCTACTCAATAAAGGGGCGACTGACGATTATTAAAATTCATTACAAGCACGGAGAATATTTCGCTGTGCGCAAATTATGTGGTATTTCGGGGAGAGAAATGCACCAACTGTGAAAAGACTATTTAAAAAATTGAAACAGACAGGTTCCGTTACGGACAACAAAAAATATACAGACATCGTATCGGTCATTCAACTAAAACAATTTTGCTGATGCGAGTGGCAGTGTGACGAAACGTCACTACAACCAAATATTTCAAAAAACACCATACAATAGTTTCAACAAAAAATCTGCATTTGCAACCATTCAGCATTTAAGTAACCCAGAAACCAAAGCCGGACAACTATTTGAAATGCTAAATATTTTCCAATTGGGTGCTACAGTATCAAGAAATTGACGACAGTGTTGGTAAGAAAATCATCAATAAGCAAAACTGTCGCATTTGGGGCATAGAAAATCCTCGAGTCATTCAAGAACGGCCTATGCATAGCCAGCAAGTAACAGTTTGGTGCGGATTTTATGCTGGTAGAGTGACTAAGCTGTTCTTTTTAAAAATGAGGCCGTAAACGCAGTGACTATCGATGGCAAACGTTGTCGTAAGATGATAATGTTTTTTAGTGCCTTATCTGGATAACATGAATTCGGATGACTTGCGGTTTTAGAAGGACGACACCACCAACATACGATACGTGAAAAACTCCAAAGCAAAAATTTAATAAACAAACTTATCTCTCAAAATAGCTAAGTAAACTAATCAAAAATGTCTTGCGATCTCACCGTAGGTATTCTGGATATTTGTAAACAATTCCTGAATTTGGAAAAAATTGAAGTTATCGACAAAATTGAGCCAGTTATGCATAACAGTGGTCCAGAATTTTGTCAGTAGAATTTGAGTGCCAAATGAGCCGTGAAGGGCATTCTTCAAATATCCTCTTCCACATTTAATAACCAACTAATAAACAAATAAAACGTTTTTTGTAAAATTAAATTCTGCTTTTCTTTTATTAGCAAAAAAAGAAAATATGTTGACTTTTAGATCTTAGGATTTATTTTTAATGATTCAAAAACATTACAAAAATTTTGGTAATTTGATCACAAATGAAAAGAACATAAATTGTAATAACCTTTTTACAATTATGTACACCGACTACAATATAATTTAAATTAAAAGAAGTCCTATATTCACATTAAAAGTCTGTAAATTTAAATTTTTAAACTTTCAAACAAGGTATAGTTATTTTAAATTTAAAATAATATCCAAAGGCATCTTCATCAAATTCCTTTTAAAATTCTTCTTTATATTAATGATTCTTGCACCGTATCAACTGTAATAATTTACTCCTGTACTTTAGAAGACTAGGATTAAATTTCAACGTCCTCTATTACGGCACCAGCTATGTAATACCTCTTTTACCTTACCAATTTAATTTTAGACTGCTAGAACTTAACTTTTATTATAAATTTAATTTTATTAATCGATTTGAAATTACTATATTTTAGCACCGTTAACCTGTTTATATCGGAAATTAATAAAAAATTCTCGAAAAATTCGGCTTCACAATTTTTTCATGAAGCACAAGGAACTATAGCATTTAAACTACCAAAATTTACAAAATTTAAAACCTAAATAATTTGTATTTAAAGTTCTTTTAAATAGATAAATAATGTTTAAAAACACTAAATTATAAACTTCAAATCGAAATATCAAAGTACTGATATCCAACGTACATGAACAATATCACAACGGTCCCAACATCGAATACACAACCAAAGAACTTACATTAAAAGTAACTGGAAGGTCTAAAAAAGGAAATAAATACCAAAACACTGATTAAAATAAAGAATAAAGTGCACTCAAATAGAAGTCCTGATATAGCTAGCCATAGCTAAATCATACCAATCCCTCAAAACTCCAATTCACCAATACTAATTTATTCTTTTGGAATTATAGATTATTTAAAAGATCTAATTATTGGAAAGAGCATTAATAAGTTTCAATTATACAAACAGTTAAGCCTATCTTTGTCAGTACTGAAGCCTTTTCACTCATTAACATACATACTCTTACAATTTCGGAAGATAAAGCTGAGAATTCCAGAATTCATCTGCTATTTCGCCATTGTTAGAAAATGCAACATTTGGCTAAGTACGCCAAAGATGTACGTAATTCCTAAATTTCATATGGTTTGAACTAAAAAATATAAAATATATTTGAAGCACGGTACCTAAGTGACATAAAAGTTATGATCAAACCACTCAGAACAAAAATACTATATCTCAATGCGTTAGTTGTCAAAGCTACGATCATACTAAAATGTATCGTAATAGGCCCTCTGATTGCATTAAATGCGGTACAACACATAACTGAATACTTCTGAATACAAAAAATCCCCAGACATCCCAGCGAAGTGTGCTCTATGCCAAGGAAGTCATCCGGACAACTATAAAAGATGCACTATATATAAAGACATTCAGAAATCCAGAAATGGGACATATAGAACACTAACAATAACTCGTACCAAAAAACAGACACCCTCCACCATGGACAACTTCCCGCCCTTAGTAACAGAATCAGCAAAGCATAACTAAGCTAGTACATATATGTCTCAAAACACATAACATATCATCAAGCACCTACAGGACAAAACAACATTAACAAACTACTTTCTAACTTCTTTGCAGAATTTAAAACAATTTTTGCATAACTTATAAGTCAAAATAGCATGGTACATCTGTGAACACGCTTTTCTACAATGCCTCTAATTTGCGAAATTGATGGCAATGTTTTGACTTCGAATAATCCTGCTTGTTGCAAGTCCGAACCAATGTGACGGCAATGAATGTCGTAATACGCTAGAAATTTACGACTTGCTTGACCTAATAGTCCTTTGGCATCGCACAAGACTACACGCTTGTTCAGCTGTCAATTGTTAGAATAACACATATTGCCGTAAAACTACATATTGATTAGAGCCTTATTCTATCGGTACCAAATAAATGTTTGTTTCAAAGTTTGAAAATGTTTTATAAAAATATAAGATTTCTCCTTTCATGTATACCCTGGATTATTTCTGTCTTGTTGTACAATCTATCATCTGATTAGGATTTGCAACTGGAAGAATGGTTTATAGAAGGATTCTGTTTAGATCCATCGGGAGAACGAAACGTTCCATGGAAAATAATGTTGGAACTGCAGAGACATTACCAGCCAATACAAAAGATCGAATCATGTATAGCAGCGCAGTTAATGAAAAACTATAACTAACCTTCGATATAAAGGTAACATGACAGTATGGCCCATGTGAACCTGAAGGTAAACTGGCAAATTATCGATGGCAAATTAGCATTGCTAATACTTATCGAGCAAGCTGTAGATCCAGGACTTTGATCTTTCTAACTGAAATTACGCTGACCAATTCATCGATAAGGTTTCATCTAGGCAAACGATACGAGTTTCGACGTAGAAAATCCCTCTAAGAGTAATTATGGCAATAAAAAAATTTGCAGTTGCAGACCGTATAAAAGGAGCAAAGAAGTCACACGAAAGGACAGTCTTATTCAAAGACTCATAGCTCTCCTTGGGGAGTAGGCAGATTGAGACCCCGAGTGAAGAGCTAAACTCTTGAAAATGGCATCAAAGCCGATGCCGAAACGTCGAGAATTTTCTGAAAATAGACGCGGTTCATCCCGTGAACTAAGTTAACCGCGAAAACCTATCCGAACACACACACACACACACCACACTATTTCGACTCTGCTACTTACCTATACTATGGAAACGTGATTGCTAAGCCTAGTAAACCGCCTATCCAATCACAATCCTGCAGGCCAATAAGTCTCCTATCCCTCCTTTCCAAAATCCTTAAACGATTCCTACTCAAGCGCCTCAAGCTGTAGACCTAGATCACTTATTCTAGCGCACCAATTTGGATTCCGTGAAGCTCACTCCACCATACACCAAAGTCACCGAACTATTACACACATCATAGAAATCTTGGAGAAAAGGAGTATGCGCCTAACAGTTTTCCTAGATATAAAACGAGCCTTTGATAAAGTATGGTATAGAGGCTTGTTAGATAAACTTAAATTACATCTCCCCAATCATCTATACTTACTACTTAAGCAATACCTCTCAGGCAAAACTTATCAAGTCAAAATAAACAGCGCAGTATATCCATCAAATCATGTCTAAAGTTCCGCAAAGCAGCGCTCTTGGACCGTTACTATACTTGCTTTACACATCAGATGCTCCAATCACACTACGTTTGCGTACGACACGGTCATCCTGTCAGTCAATCAGTCTCCTGAAGAAGCAATACAACATCTTGACCTGTTACAAATGGTTCCATGAGTGGAGAATTATTGTCATGAACAACAAATCAACACAAGTAACTTTCACCACGAGACGTGCTGAGTGTACGAAACCAGCATTAATAATGCCCCAATCCCAATTAAAAATTAAATGAAATACCTTGGCATGCACCTCGACCGAAAGCTCACTTGGAGCGCGCATATGAAGACCAAAAGAAAGCAGCTAGACCCAAAAATTAAATAACATGGTTACTTGGACGACTGTGACAAGGGTTATTAAGTCATTCAAAGTTGTTGGTAGAGGTGGTACAAAAAATACTTCTTTTACGAACCCCCACAAGAAAAAGTCGTAACTGGTATGAGATCGGAAAATCTCGCGGCCAGAGATAGAGATTTATTCAGAAAAGGTCGAAAATCCCGATGTCAATGGAGTGGAGCTCCGTCCTGTTGGAGTAATCATGTTATCAAAATAAAAAGATCCATAAACCGTTCTCGATATGGCAAAGAAAACATTAATTTTCAGGGAGTCTCATATTCTACTATTGTATAGGAATTTTGTACCCCCACATTTGAACATTGTGTTAGTTTACTTTCATACTTAGGTAAAACGTTGTCTTGTCACTAAAAATTAAATCGACAGAAAAGTGCATCTTCCATGTTTTCGAGAATTCCATTAGAAAATTCTACACGCTTTAGCTTGCTCTCACAAAGAGCCTATACCAGTCTTTTTTTGTGACAGTCTAAGCTCTCTTTTACTGTACGGATTGACTTAATTGGGCTACGTTCTAAACTCTTTCAAACTCGATCTACATTTTCCTCCGTTACATGCAGCCTACCTTTGCTTTTACCATTATACAAACAGCCTATTTAATTAAAATGAAAACTCCAACAACAAATTTTTTTCCTCATCGAAAGCTCGATGTTGTAACAATAGCGAGATGCCCGTTACACCGCCGATTTTTTTTATTGAACATACAAATATAAAAAGCCTTGTGCTGCACTACAGCCATATAATTCAGAACTGGTACATCTAATTCTACTGGATAATTGTGCGCTAGGCCCGAGTACTCTAGCGTACATCCCCTTTGAAATCATCCACATAGTCGTATAAAATTGAGTAAATCACCCTTATAATTTTACATTGAAATTTTCTGAAAACACTCAAATAATGTAACAGTCAAATCTACTGAAGCTTTTAAAATCATCGCATTATATCATCATCATCATCAGCTATGTTATCCATCGTCGGATGTAAGCCTCCCCTAACGTTTTCTTGGGGGGTGTTTAGCCATGACTCACCGCGCTGGCCAAGCGTGTTGGTGAGGGGTGTGAGGATAGGTAGGGATATATAATTTAGGTAAGAATTAGGCTAGGCATGATTGCTCCCTGTTTCAGGAAATGGGAACAATCAAGATCTCGCGTAGGCAGGATCGTTAGGTTCCTGAAGCAGGTCTATACTTTAAAGTAGTACCTACCCTCTACCACACATCGCATTATATACCAAAAAATAATTTTATTAGCAGTGACCTTTAAATAGATTATTTTAAAATGACCTGAAAAAATGATCGCAAAGTCCTACCGCTAGGACTTTAATTTCATTATTTGAAAAAAAATAGTAGATTAGCTATTCGTCTTACAGTATATTTAGCTTCTATTTCAAACCCACTTTAATCTTGTGACTAATTGAAAATAGCTTGGATAGATCAATAGATGACAAGACATTACCTTAAATTTCTACTAAAACCTGCTATCCATTTTTTGCAGTTAGATTATGGCAAAAAAATCGTCACGAAACAATACGCACATAAAACTGTTACAGAAAAGTACGTACAAAAATTCGTTTTAGTTAAAACTACGCGTCGTGTGTTATAGATCCACACATCACGCAGAGAACGCCCAGAAAACAACTTAGGCAGCCCAATAACCTCAATAATAAAAACTGAATTCACAAGCTTTTTGGCTTTCCTGTTCACTTAAATTGTAATCTGATTTTTTCTTTTGTTTATTTCCAAATCTCAGAATCTGTTAATGGTCTTCAGTGGAATATTTTCTCGGAATGCAGATTTCGGGGGCTACTTTTAGCCCCTACGTCTCTGCACTTCACTTAGATATCACAAATTTTCCTAGAGAACGAATCATTATGCGAGGTACATCTTAAAAGCAATGAGACGAATTCTAAAAAATCTAGTTAACTGAAGATGTATGTATATGCACTTAACATTCTTCAAAATAACATCCTTGTAGCTTGCCTAGAAGTCTTGAGCTGGAATATTTTTCAGACCACACGTTACAGCACCCCGCACATTCTTAACAATCTCAAAATAGTGAATTTGAGCCGGAAAAACAAAAAAAGTCTAGCTAAGCTAGAACCGGGCTATAAGATTGAAACAGCTTTGCCACAGTTTGTTTCGCCAGAAGCTCTCTCACTAGCAGCGACGCATGGCTTGACGCATTGTCGTGGTGAAGAACTTACGTGTTTGAAATCTCTAGGCGGACGCACCCACTTTTTTTTCTTCCAATTAAACACTTCCATTATAAAATGCAACGTTTTCGTAGACAACACTTAGCCGCGTTGTCCAAAGTGTAAGACATTTTTGGCCTCCTCTCTTCCTTCTTTGAACGCTTTGTACCACCTTTTGCCATCTTTCTAAAAGTTGGATGATTCCGCTGCTTTTTACCTGCGAAGAACTGGGTGAGATGCTCTTTGTTGGCCTCATCAGAATCGAAAGACTTACCATTCAAGTTATTTTGCAAAGAACGAAACAAATAATAATCTGATGGGGCAAGGTCCGATGAGTAAACATAGATCAAAACTACCCATCTAAGCTGCAGCATCTTTTGGCGAGTTACCAAACTCGAGTATAATCTTGTATTGTCAGGATGCCTTTGATGGTTGGTGACTTTTGGTCGTTTCTCTCTGAGAGATGTATTCAAATCATCCAATTTGATTTCGCGGTAGAAGCTCAAAGAATATCACACCCTTGTAGTCCCACCATATTGAGAGCATAACTTTTTTTGGTGAAGATCAGCTTTGGATGTTGTTTTGGCTCCCTTTTTCCTCTGCACTACGATCGTTAAAGTTGAATATTGTTGTAAACAATCCATTTTTTATAACCGATCACGATAACCAAAAACGATTTTGTTGCGATTGAGATGAGTATCGGCGATATTGATGCGGTTGGTGAGATGAACCTCCTTTAAGTTCATGCAGAACCCATATATCGAGCTTGCTGATGAATCCCAGCTTTCTGAGATGGTCGTGAGCGGTTGAATGATGAAGGCCCAGTGTCTCCGCGATGTTAGGTGTGGTCTAATGAGGGTTTGCTTCAATCAGTGCTTTTGTTTGATAGTCGTCAACTTCAACGTGCACGCTGCGAGGACTATCGTTGACGTCAAAATCACCAGCACGAAATTTAGCGAACCATCGCTGACACTGACGCTCTTGTAGGGCATTATCCCTGCAAACTTAACGCAATTTTTTACAAGCCTGTCTTGAAAATAAGAAAGTAAAATATTCCGAAAATGCAGTTTGGTTTTCCATCTTCAACTTAATGTAAGAACTGAAAGACGTTACCAAATCAAATAGTTATTTGTTTCAAATGAAGTTTAAACTGTTGTCTTTCAAAATATATAACACTTTCTGACCTGAAAATACATGTGACGCAATCTATTGCATGACTTTTCCGACAACCCTATCTATTATACGGAAATTCCTCGACAACTGGCAAGAAGGAATTAATATTAGAGAAAAGAGAGTAACTATTTACGTTTCGCCGAGAACACCACGTTTTTTGCTAATGACGAAAATAAAATGATTGAACTGCTTAAACAAGTTTAAGCCAAAAAACAAAAGAACTAAATTAATGATAATAGACAGCACAGACATAATAAACAATGGAACTAACATACAAGATATATAAATTGTAAATGACGTTATTATCATCTAAATCTACTAAGAAGGAAATAGTCATAACATTAGCTTTTCCAATAGCGTTATCTGGTGCAGAAGCTTAGATGACAGAGACTTATTAAACTCCTTCGAGATGTGGGCCTGGAAAAAAACCCGTGGACAAATCACAGAAAAAATGCGTTTACATTAAGAGAACTAAACATAAAACATCGTCTGTCTACAATAGTTAAACATAAAATCTTAAAGTAATTTGGTCACATCACTAGAAAATATAACGAAAATTTGGAGTGGCTCGTTGTATAGGAAAAAATCGAAGGAGCACTACAAGAAGACCACACTCCCAAAAGGATTAATAAATCAAGTTAACAGTTTCCCAACATTCTCACCACAACATATACAAATAACAACAGATAGAGCAATATGGTGCTTAGAATCACTTAAAGCCATGCAATCATGTCATTTCAGTCATAAAACTGTTAATTTAGAAGATTTTTTTAATAGTTAATTAATGCATATTTGCAATTTGCTCTTTTAGAGTGGTAAGCAAGTTGGTTTACAGATTGTAATGTGAATGGAGAAGTGTCCATTGCCATAATACTCCGGAAATTAATCAGAATCCAGAACTAAATAATTAGAGTGTTCTGAAAGGCGATGTGAGTACGTCATCTACGTAAGGTATATTCAAATCTTTTTTATTAGTAACGAACCACTGAGCGTTATGTATTATTCTTAGTATTTTGAACTGAATTCTTTATTTTTGTATTCACTCACGTAGTACAACCCTAAAATTGAACATTATATGCCCAAATTCTTACAACAGCAATTTGTTACATGTGGTAAATTTGAATTTGCATCCAATTAGCCGATTAATTTGCTTTAACTTGAGGTTGATTTAAATTATTTTGGCTAACATGTGACGTTTTTTATGTCAATTTTTTATCCAGGATTATTCTCAAACATTTTACTTCATTCTTAATTGGTATCCATGCATCTTTTATCAAAACTTCAGGACAGTTTAATTGTCTGGTTGCAAAAGTGATTTGAAATTACTTTTCTTTGTTTACTTTTATTCATCAAGTATCGAAACAGCCTTGAAGAATATTGAAGCAATGCTGAAGGTTTGCGGGGGCCTCTTGAGGGTTTTCACTTACAAAAACTATGTTTTTGTAGGTAGGATATCGGCGATAAACGAAAGGTATAAAAGAGGATCTAACAGGCTACCTTAAAAGATACTTGAATTAATTGGATGGTGCCTGGACGTCTCTTTAGCAATATCTATCATGATTTTAGAAGAAGAAAATAAGATGTAGATAGCGTAAGTTTTGGCTTGTATAATAAACCAACATACCAGACAGTCAAAGGCCTGTTTAATACCTAGAAAGGTAGCTATGCATAGTTTTTCCTTCAAGACTTTTGATTATTTTATTTACTATCTTATAGCTTTGTTGAACAATAGAGTAATTTTCACAAAAACAGAATTGGAAGATCAGTCCATATGGAGGACAACCAAAAGTCAAAAGATCAACAACTCACATACCCTCATTTAGAAAACGAAACGCCATCTGAGCAAGGGCAGATCAGGATAAAATAATCAATCTTCTCAAAACATTTAATAGAAATGTCAATCCCCCTTATGTAACAACACTAAAAATTTCCTCAATATCCCATTTAGAAAAATACATCCTATACTAATAACAAAAACAAACTAACCCAGTCCATAGCCTACGGTTCAGATCTGTTACGCCAATTGGCAATCCTTTAAAAAAAACACTAAAAATAGAAGAAGTTATATTTAATTTTTAAATAAAAGTATATATTCGGAATTTAATACAAACCGATACAAAAAAAACATTTATATCATAATTATAAGATCCACCTGTACCTTTCAATAGCAACTTGAATGACATGCTACTATCAAACTTTAGGGGTGTGATGCATTCTTTTGTTGCAACATATCGTGTCTTGCTTGCTGCTTCGCCATCTCCTTCGCCGTCTTGGCGCGCCGAACGCATTTAGCGAGCACGCAGGACAAAACGGCTCCGAAAACCTGCAACACATTTTTAATATCTGCGGAACACTCGGGAAATCGTTTACCTGTAGTACAACGATGGTCAGAGAGCACCAAATAACAACCACCGTCGAGTGATTCGCAAATCCCCCCAAAACGCTGAGGCAACCCCTTAAATAAAACATGTCGCACTTTGAATTCCAGCAGCAGCTGTCGGGGACGTGGAACGTGGAGCCGTCCATGGCCACCGTGGGCCCCCCGGTTACGTTGCGAGATGCCCAGTCGAATGGCTCGTAAACGCCGCAGCATTGCAGCTGAAACTTTGAGTGGCACTACTTTTCCCCGTGAAGGAACGGCGGCCTTACCCTTTCCTGAATAAAGTCCCAGGATTTAGTGGCGAAGGACTGCGTCGAATATTGATTCATAACAGTGAACATGTTCGATTGTATACGTTTATATATGAAGGACCTGGCAACCACTGCCACGATTGCAAGAGAGACTTCGATGATAAGCAGAAGGAATAAAAAGAAGGCATACTAAAATATTAAATTATTGTTAACTTGTCATATAAATTAAATTAAATATACAATATATACCTCACATAACAACAAAAAAAATGTTTATAGTCACTTTAAAAGTAACAAATTGTTTATTAATTGGATAATAAATCTGTAGTTTCAAAAAATTGAACGATTAATTTTGCCGTTTTTGGTTTTTTGCTGCATCTTCAATATTATAAACTGAGATGAACTTTAGGAAGAAGATTATCAAAAAAGTTAACATTTTATTAGTAGTAAACCTTTCGTATAAATCTGATCGTCAAACATAAAAGAGTTAAAAGTATTTGGTCTATAACATTTTTTTTCAAGGATAGACAAACATGTCAAATACAGTGATAAAAAAAGTTTATATCGTAATTGTCAGTGTTCGTTGGTGCATTATTTTTTAAAAAACCGAAAATATGAAAACATTAATACTGCAACGAATTCGGTTTATGGATTCGGCATGCCACGCAAATTTCTGGAACCTCCGTTCGCGACGCGCCGAGAATTATCTTAATGTTGACGGATTGTTCTTTCACTTCCAGGGAAGCCTGGGTGACTGGGGTCAAACCTTAGAATACTTTGCACAGTTCCTCAGAAAAAGCGTGGCGGTGGTTATCTTTCTAGATATAGAGGAAACCTTTGTCGTAAGTACTTTAACAAAAAAAATAAACATAAATAGTGCTATTTACCACCTCACCATTAAAAAATAGCTTTTATACCTTCAGTTCTTCCTTGAAATTTTTTGTATTTCTTTTTGGCACGTCTTTCACTATATTTTTCCTCAGAGTAAGAGTTTGTCTTGAATTAAACGAAGATTGATATCACTCAAATAACCTTTTTTTTTCTATATTAGATTTGGTTTCTCTGTGTTTTACACTCTCTGCTTCTAAATTTTCGTCTACTAAATCTTGATCTTCATCAGATAAAAGCTCTTTTATTTCAATTCCTTTTATAAGATACCGTTCAATCAAGTCTTCTAATTCATTTACGGTTAAAACTTTATCACGAAAGTTTTGGTGATAAATTCTTATGTGAAACTCAAAAGAAAACGTGGTGTTGCATACGAGACAACTTACCACAAAACAAAAAAAAAATAACTAATCTGCACATCTGAGGACGTATACTACTAGTTTAGTAACAGATATTTAAAGCCCCATACTTACAACTCTGACCTTGAAAAAGCAACTGGGCATTGCAGTTGTTACCTTTCTAAAGTTAACAGTAAATTTTCATACACTTTATATACATTTTGCAGATCAATAAATAAAAGCCGCAATAATTATTGTACATATGCGTCAAACATGTGTTTCTGACTACCACTACTGGATGTTGAATCTATTCAGAGTTTGAAGGGTAACAGTTTTAGACGAGCCAAACCAATCATCACCTTCCTCTTGCAAGATTAAAAATCTTGTTTTTCCTCTTGAGCTCAGGTTCTTTTGGCATCTTCAAACATCGAAAATGCCTAAACCACATATTTATAAATATTTTCAACTTTTTAAAATAGTCTGATATAACTACTTAGAAACATGTTTATGACTTTTTGTTATATTATCAGTAAGAAGTTTCTATCTGAATTTATATTTGCTTGCTTGTTAAAGATAATAGTGAACTATTGCAAAGAGCCTCTAAGCCTTCTACACAAAAAGTATTTGTCTTGTGAATAGAAGATCAGAAACAAAATATTCAATCAGTTAAAATAAAAAAAACACTCATATAATTTTCTCTATAATATCCACGTACGAATAATTTCATATTGAAGTTCTAAGCTAAACTATCGAAGTTGAGACATAGGTCACAAAAACAATTTTTTGCAAAGATAAGGGATGGTATTATAAAATTTCGAATGTCTTAAGGAAGCCGCGCTTTCATAATGTAGATCCACAACAAGATGGCTCTGTGATGTTCTGCACAAAGAGCAATGTTAAATTAATTGTATATTAAAATAGTTGTTCTCCGAGGCAAAAGTACCAACGGCTGTCGGGAATAATGCTCTTCCATGCCAAACAGTCGCGATGTGGTTGGCAGAGTTTCAACAAAGGCGCGAAACAACCAGCAACCGGAAACGATCAAGACGATGTGTGTGTGTGTGTGTCATGCGCAGTAATAGATCACCTGTTGGAGATGGGCAGACGATAGGCACTGGTTGACCTAGCATGCTAGCAACACTTTCTTTGAAGAATCATCGCTATCGATAAATTTTGGGCCAGGGCATATAAACCAGAGCTCAAACGTCAATCTGCAGAGTGGTAATCCGCAGGATTGCCAAGACGACACGGCAGCTGACTGACAACTGATTTAACATTACTCTCTGTACAGTTACAGAACATCACATTGTCATCGTTATGGGCACACTATGATTGCACCGGAGGTGTTACGGTTCCGCCCGTCAGACCGACATTGGGCCGGTATAGTTGACGGGCGGTGGGGGCAGGCCGAAGCCTCCCCCGCATAAGGGCATGCTCACACAAAGGTCAACAAGTCCCACCTGTTCCTAAAGCGGTGCCACCACCCCTAAGAGTCCAACACCAATGAGGGGGAACTGGGAAGCCGCCCCAGTTGGCTACCCCCCTCCCCTTAGTCCTCTTGTCAGTAAGGTTCCCCTTACCACGTTTGACGAGTACCCGTCGAGGTCACTCTCGTGATACCTCTACCCCTCTGTTGCAGACTAGCGGTATCCGTTGCCCACAATTGTGGGATTGGGTAGCTCCACTAGCAGTTTTACGGGTATCTCGCGTCACGGGGTGAGACGCACTACCCACTCGTGTCGGTAAAGTTTCCTTTACCACGTTGGACGAGCGGCCGTCGAGGTCACTTGCGTGAGCCTCTACTCTACATCGGTTGATACTTGTTGCGCCTGTTACCCACACCTTTAAAATTTACAACATTTTGTAACTGTCCCCTACCTTTGAAAAGACATTTGCCATAATTTATGCCCCAACCCTCGTATAGCAACAAAATTTTAAAAAGGTTGACAACAGTATAGCACAACATATTCAAATTAATAGTACACTTCTGAAAAAAACTTAATATTACCTGTTTATAAAAGCTCCTACTCGATGCTTACAATAAAATTTTTAAAATTTATAAATATAAGATTAACTTTAACAGAGACCAATTTCCATCTCCTTACATCTTAATTAGGTAACTAGAAACCCAGCATCATATGTTAGAAAATCCAAATCAATCGACAGTGACAGTAATCAGGAAAACCGTTACCTACAACTACCCGAGTGATGTCTATAATAAATCCTCAGTACTATCTCCACCACACTTATATAATCAACAGTTGCCCGCCAAAAGGTATTTTTGACGTCCTAGGCTGACAATTTTTTACCCGCCTTTACTCAAACATTTGCAAGGTGGGAACGTATACATTTTTTTAATTGTATAGGCCTTTGCCCTGGATCGGGAAGTGGAACAATTTAACTTACAGTCGAAAACGGAAGAAAACCAAATGGGCATGACAGACGCGCTTTTTGAGTTCAACAATGCAGCCGCGGCCCCCCGGCCATTCGGCAAGAAGCGAGAGCGACCTCAACGTGCGTACGCGAACGCACAGACATTCTTATGTAAATCAAAAGTTCAGAGCTCGAACATACCACCGTTCATATCAGCTGTCTTTGTTTATTTTCTGTTCAAATGTATAGATAGATATAGACAGCAACTTAATTTCAGAAAACCTTTCAAGTGATACGATTTTTGTAAAACTTTGAACTTGATCTATTCGTCATTTGGCAAGATGCCCTTGGATATTTGCATCTACAGAAAGCCCTCCACATTATCGTTATCTTTTCTAGTAATTTATTCTGTGATCTGTTCACGGAATCCTTAGGACTTTCCTCCGGTATCACATTTTAAAGAAATTCAATTTGCTCTTATTACCTACCTTAAACACCCAAGCTCCAACACAACGAAGTACTATTAAACAAACTATTGCTACAGCTATTTTGTTCTTAGCGGGTTTAGATATATTACGAACTTTTCATATCTCATTCAGCTTAATCATCGTCATCAAGAACAAATGTTCTTTGTACCTCCATTGAGCAGTTGTCATCTCTGTTAATGTATGAATTAAAAGAGTTAAAGTAATTTAAAATTCTGTACGTTATTTCTATTGTTTTTTATGTCTATTCTGTCTATTATCGTTAATTTAGTTTTTAGAAATCCAATTTTAGTTCGTAGTTGGAATTCAATTTCAACTTTTGCAGGCAGCTTGGTCATTTTATTTTGATCATTGAAAAAGCTTGCACCGGCAAAACATAAATTAATTATTCTTTTACCTCCAATAACAATTTTCTTACGAGTTGTCAAGAAGTTTCCATATGATGTACTTTTAACAGATGTTAAATAAGATGGGAAGAAGTATATAGCCTTGTCGTACTCCTTTTTGTATTTGAAGTTTGTAGAGTACCTGTCTTGTAACCTTCCTATTGCTGAGCAACTTTCATATGATTGTTTTATGAGTTAACTAAAGTATTGTGGGGTTCCTAGTTCAGCTAGCATTGTCTACAGTTTTGCACAATTTACGTAGTTGAGGATTTTACCGTAGTCCAAAAAGCAAATGTATGTAGACACTCCAGACTCTCTTGTTTTATTCCATTATTTGCCAGACGTTCAGAATTTGTTCTCTGGTTGCCCTTCCACTTTCGAATTTCAAATATTCTTGCGGAATTTTCCATTGCAAGAAAATGCTTGAGGAGTTACGGTAAAATTTTAGTAACATATAAGTTAAGGGTAATAATTCTATTTTATCGGCACAACTATTGATCTGGTTCAGTCATTCGGCCATTGTTCGTCATTCTATATATTGTTGCCAATTTTCTATTGTAGTTCTACTCATTTTTGTTGTTTTAGAATTTCTGCATTAATTTTGTGGTCCTGTACCAATTTAACATTTGGCAGTTTTGAATTGCCTGTATAACTTTTTTTAATATATCTGGTTCTTATTCTGTAGCTTTGATCTGATATTCAGTTTAGCTAGTGACTGTTATAATATTTGAGTACAGGTTTTATAGTGTTTCGTCCATTTTTTGATTAGTTCGTTTACATTAACAGTAGTCTTTCTGCTTATTTTTATTTGTTAATTTTTAATAATACCTCATATTTCATTGTTGCTGGAGGAATTTTTTATTTTTTGCAAATTTTATTTACATATCGACTTTTGTCAGTTCTGCAAAGCCACTGTACTTCTCTAATTAGTCTTTGATGTTTAACCTACTCTCATTTTTTCAAGACCTTGCTTTTTGCTCCTTTCTTTTTTCACGGTCTCCTACAGTTATAATTTCTAACATAACATTTTTGGAAATTTGCCACAGTTTTTTGACATTTGCATTTATATTGTTTTTTGAAGTATTTTATATATGTCAGTCATTAAAAGTTTGTGGTTACTACCACAGTCAAAAGATATTTTTTTATATTAATTATGCCTAATTTCTATTTATTCTACGGTAGAAAGTAATCAGTTGGTTTCAATATTCCGACGTCTAGGATGGTAGACTATTTACAATAGCAAAATTGTTATAAATAGATTTGATTAAGAAAAAATATTTTACCTGCATAATTTTTGATCTTAGCATTTGTACTTCTTTTAAATAAAAAGATTATTAGTCTCTTACTATATATAAGCAAATAATTGTAATTTAAGAAACACTACTATATACGATCTAATCACAAATTTTTGGTAAACCATAGCGGTATACTAAATTGTAAAGTTTCTAATATAAATCGTTTTTGTTAATTTTTATCAACGTCTGTCCACTTCAACAACGATAAAATCAATATCCAGTATTTTGTCTTACCAAGTTAATCAAAGCTGTGCTTGTTTTAAATTCAGACAAGTAACCAAACGCCACTATTGCTAGTATTATGGCCCCAACTGCAATGAAAAGCTCCACGGGTCGAAAGATGCCAGACTCAATAAAGCTTTCAAATTCATTGTAAGTCGTGTGAATGAGTGATCCCAAAGTTGTCATTAGCACACCGATCATCTAAAAAAGAAACGAAATTGTTAGGTACATAAAGGATAATGTACTTGAAAACATTTTTGCGATAACAATAATTTTATCATAATAAAATGAAGCTGCTGTTATAAGAGTGAAAATCTCAAGATGTGGAAGCCACACTCGGTGCTTTTTGTAGAATTTTTCGTACTATTATTCGTTAACTTACAGATTTTTCAGGTCAAATAAGCAAACTATTAAATTATTTGTTTGCAGTCCTCATACAGTGTTCAATGTATTGCAACGAGTCAACAATTCCAAACCATTAATGGTTCTATATTAAGTCTTAAAATTAAGGCTAACTAAAACAAAGCACATCCAATATTTCCTAAGTTTAAAGCTAATTAGTAGAAATGCACTTAAATCATTATTGTTCGTTCATTATTAAGTGGCGAAGCGAAGCGGTCACTTACTAACTTCACGTTGTCCGAGCAATAACTCGAGAACGGCTGGGAATTTCCAAATTCTGTTTTCACCAATCGACAGGTGACCAAAAAGGCTTGTTTGCTAGTGATTTTGAAACTGATTGGTAAAAGGTCAACTAGAGGGTTCTCAAATTTGGGAGACTGCTTCGCCACTTCGCTATGCGTTGCAGCTTTGCAGGTTTATTTTCTACTTTTAAATTACAAAATCACTACATTGGTTAAAAAATTTATTAAAACAAAAAGTTGAAAAACATTCACATTTACATGCTGATAATTTGGTTTCGTACTTTCATGCAAATCTTCTGGTCACATACTTGATAAAAGAAACAATAACAACGAATATCCTTATTCGCACACCATAGAGCATTTACCATATCCCATGGTATTTTGTTCTGCAACTTTTGTATGGTCTTAATATTATATTCGGTGGTATAGCTAGTTAGACGGGTTTTGAAATCTGATTATTAATAATCATTTTGTACTCCACTGTCAAACTAAAGCTTCTGCCCGTAAGCCAATATTGATATTTATATTTAATGCCAAATTGAATTATTTTCTTCTTGACGTTCCATTTCAACTTCGCATTTAACGTCTGGCCTATGTATATCGCCAAATTTTCAATCTTCCTGTGACATATAATTATTAATTATTCAAAAATAGAACAGTTATTTATGTAGAGGAAGCCTAAAAACCAATTATATTTAATTAAGGGAGGACGAATGGAATACACTTTTGTTGCTAAATAGACATGGCTGGATTTAAATTGAAATATTTCTGTATTTTTTTGTAGAATTTTTATTCGGTTTATAGATCAAGCCCTCGCATCAATCTTTGCCAAATAACTTTCCTTTTATATCCATGATGTTTTCGCTTGACTCCAAACTGATAGCCTGAAATCAGTTCTTCATCCTCTATTACAATTATCAGCATTTTGAGCCACAATTTCTTAAAAAAATTGAAGATAGTAAGGAACAGCTATGTAGATATGTAAGATTTTATATCATGAGAGCTTTTTCAGTCTTAAGTAACAATATTACTTCCGCCAATTTCCAAATAGAAGAGATATGCTATAATTCAAATAGCGCAGTGATGAGATAAGTAAGCATAATTATAACTGCCATGAACAGTTCCTTCAAACTCTCGCTTATGATCAAATTAGATCCTGAACCTTTTCGTAGATTAAAATTGGCCTTGGCCTTCTTAGGTAGTAATTTCATTCGAGGTTTAATTTATTAAAATTTTAAACTAAAAGGCATTTTCTAGTTGATCAACGAAAATTTTAGTTTTTTGTTAACTTTCCCTAACACAGAGATCATTATTTTTCCTTATTGGATAAATGGCGGCTTCTAATCTATTTTTTTTAGTAGCCTTCTAAAGTGAATAGCCTATTTCTTCAACTCCTCTGCAACAGAAGTCCTCGTTGTGTCAAGTGTGCAGGTAACCACCTAACCATACAATGCCTACGTAAAACAAAAAGCCCAGATGTAAAATGTGTTAATTGCAGTGGGAATCGCCCGACAAACTATAAAGGTTGCGAAATATACAAACAATTACAACAGAAAACATTCCCTGCTCTCAGAACAAAACAAATAACCAACAGGGGACAATCCTCACTAATCCAACCGGGTGTAACACATGCCCAAATAGTCAGTGGCAGAGCTCACCAAGCACAACTCACAAATACAAATCATCAGCAGCCATTAGCACCACCCTCCCATCAATCTAATGAAATGTCCGAACTGAAACAAATGATGAAAAGCCTTATGGAACAAATGTCAACAATGTTAAACATACTAACAACTCTCGTCACAAAACTATCATAATGGCTCAATTTCTTAAGATCGCACTCTGGAACGCAAATGGCCTACAACAACATGGACCCGAAATTACAACATTTATTCAACAACACCATATCGATGTCATGCTAATCTCCGAAACACATTATACTGCACGAAGCTATTTAAAAATACACAATTACTCCATATATGTCACACCACACCCTGATGAAACTGCACATGCAGGAACTGCCATTATTATAAGATCTTCGCTAAAACATCATGAAGTAAATAAATACCCTGAACCACACCTCCAAGCCACCACTATCGTAATTGAAGATTGGCTAGGACCGATAACTCTGTCAGCGGTTTATTGCCCCCCGAGACACGCAAACAAACAAGATCAGTACAGCCACTACTTAAATACCCTTGGACATCGCTTCATTGCTGGGGGAGATTTTAATGCGAAGAATATATACTGGGGTGCAAGAGTGACAACTACGAAGGAAGAGAACTGTTGAAAGCCATAAACGCAAACAACCTAAGCCCTCTCACTACTGGCGAACCAACCTACTGGCCCTCTGACCCAGACAAACTGCCAGACCTCCTGGATTTCTGCATTGTTAAAAATATAAGTATGAATTACCTTCAAGCTAAAACTTGCTTGGACCTATCGTCTGACCATTCACCTGTTCTCATCACCCTTGGTACACAAGTACTGCATATTGAAAACCACCGTCACTTCTCAACAAAAGACCGACTGGAACTATTTTAAAACTAGAGTCAATGAAGCATTGCAACTAGACGTACCATTACAAACAGAAGGAAATCTCAGAGACGCAGTCGAACATATTACTCAAACTATACAGGAATCTGCCTGGGAAGCTACACCGAGTGAGCTAGAAACAAAACCAATCATCGACTGTCCAGTTCTAGTCAAAAAGAAAGTTGCCGAAAAAAGGAGACTGAGACGCCGATGGCAAACCACTAGAGCGCCGATTGATAAACAAAATCTAAACAGGGCTGCAACTGAACTCAAACAATTACTAAAAACTTAAAAACCAAGCAATACAACATTATCTGGAGAATTTATCTCCACTGAAGAGTCCGACTACTCGCTGTGGAAAGCCACTAGGAAATTGAAAAAAGGTCTATGCAGCACATTCCACCTCTCCGTAAAGTAGATGGAACATGGGCAAGAACTACTTCAGATAAAGCCCTCACATTTGCCAGTCACCTAGAAAAGTTTTGTACCTTACCCAGCCGAAATTACACCAGAAGAAGAAAACCAAATCCACCAATTTCTAGTGGCGCCATTTCAAATGAGTCTTCCATGTAAACCTTTTAGTAAAAGGAAGTAACAACGGTAATTCAAAACTTAAAAACAACAAAGCACCAGGCTATGACCTGATAACAGGCAAGGTCCTTAAAGAGTTACCAGAAAAGGCATTACACTACTTACTAAGATCTTCAACGCAGTTCTCAGACTAGGGTATTTTCCTGAGCAGTGGAAGGTTGCCACTATAATTCTTATCCCAAAACCCGGAAAACCACCAGAAGAGGTCGCTTCATACAGGCCAATAAGTCTACTGCCTCTTCTCTCCAAAGTGTTTGAGAAACTATTTCTGATCAGACTTCAACCAATACTTAAGAACAACAATTTATTGCCTCTACACCAGTTTGGCTTCCGCGAACAACACGGTACAATCGAGCAGGTCCACAGGATAGTAGAACTAATAAATAAAGCTCTTGAAGGCAAAAGCTACTGCTCCGCAGTGTTTCTAGACGTCAGCCAGGCCTTTGATAAGGTCTGGCACGAAGGATTACTTTTTAAATTAAAAAATATTTTTTCCGCTGACCTGTATCAAGTGATCAAGTCATATTTACTTAACAGATACTATTCCGTTAAACTCCAAGGAGACTCCATCAGACTGTACAACACAAACTCCGGTGTTCCACAGGGCAGTGTTCTTGGCCCTTTGCTATATCTGTTGTACACTGCAGACACTCCGACTACCGGGTCAACAACAATAGCTACATATGCGGATGACACCGCCATCTTATCGACACACCCTGACACTCAAACAGCTTCACACAGATTACAAATCCACCTTGAAAAGGTAGAAGACTGGCTAAAGAAATGGCGCATCAGAGCAAACGAGTCAAAATCCGCTCACGTTACATTTACGCTAAAACGTGAAACATGCCCACCAATTAGTTTAAACGGACAACAGATCCCACAACAAGAAACGGTCAAATACCTTGGTATTCACCTCGATCGACGTCTCACGTGGAAACAACATGTCTGGGCAAAGAGAAAACAACTGGGGTTGAAATACAGATCCATGTACTGGCTATTAGGTCGAAGATCAAAGTTATCGACAACCAATAAAATTCTACTGTACAAAGCAATATTGAGACCAGTGTAGACATATGGCCTACAACCTTGGGGCGCTGCAGCTAACTCCACAATCGATATTATCAGACGGTTTCAGGCTAAAGTGCTAAGAGCAATTATTGACGCACCCTGGTATGTGCCTAATGAGGTGATCTCCAAATAAGTTCGGTCAACGAGTTAATTACAAAAGTGAGTGCCACCTATCGCGATAAACTCAGTGCACATCCAAATGAATTAGCAAGTAACTTAATAAACAATAATGGTGAAGTGCGGAGGTTAAAAAGATTTAAACTCTCGGACCTACCCAACAGATTTGAATATTTCAATCTGCTGACTTTCATATAACATACAACAATATTAATATTGTGAACTTAGTTTTAGGTTAGTATAGTTAATAGTCAAGAATACCTAGCTATTCTAGGAATGTTATAAAGGGAAATTGCTATTGTAGGCGAGATCCCACAAGTCATTTAGATAATCATATTAATTACTGAATGCCTCATTTATTTGGCAGATTGTAAACTAAATAACTCAATAAAAAAAATTTAAAAAAACAAATTTCTTCAACTGCTGTTAGATTTTTTACCTGCAAAGCCATATATTCCTCTTTAATCTTTTGTATTTATTTCTTAAGTTTTTGTGTTTTATTTAGAATGGCTTCATTCATTGGATCTCTTGACTGTTATTATCTTTTACTAGCCCTTCCTTGATCAATTTCGTAATTTCCACTGAAGTCCCTTGTTTATATGTAAAATTTATCTACTGTTATTGAATGTTGCAGCTTAAACTAGATTAGTAGTCTTAATTTCTACTTCGAATTCATGAGAATTTCCAAAATATAGTCAAATTGTTCTAATAAATTCTAAATACAATTAAAATCTCATAAATTTTTAAAGTTGACAGCATTAACTTATTTGCAAAAAGAAAAAAATACTACCAAAGAATTAATTATAAAATGGTGTCATGTCATAGTTCTAGTGTGCTAATTTTGATCAAACACATTACAAAATCGAATTTGTACAAACCACTTAACACAACTGTGATAGTCATAAGCATTTCTCAGTCTTCCACCCTGTCAGTACAACTTGACTTTAAAATTGGAATTTTAATTCTTCCGATACGATAATTACGTTATCGACAAATCAACAAATAACTAATGCAGTTAGTATTGTAAAATGGTATTTCAAACACCATAAAATATTTAAGTAGCTAAATGATGGAAAAATTATATGCTTTACAATCTAAAATTGACAGACTTGTTTGATGTGATACGTATAAGGCATGTATAAAAAAAGTTATGAATGCATTTTAAAAATACCACATAGCGTGTAGTATACGTAACTGTTAGGGTAAACCCGTTGTGGGCAGTCAAACGTGGTCAATGTGAGAAGTAAGGATTTAATAGAACAACGAGTGCACATTAAATTTTGCTACAAATTAGGGAAAGTGACAGTAGAGACCGTATGAATATGTATATACAAATGTAAGTGAAGGAAGCTATAAACAGAAAATGTGTTTACGGCGCTTTTGCAGTGGAACAAAAATAACTGAAGTTAAAGCACGTTTAGGTTGGTGGTGGACAAGCAAAACCTCAACCATAATCAAGTGATTACAACAAATACTAGAAGAAGATTGGCGTCTGACTACGTTTGATAGTGAAGAATTGGCATTAACAAAGACACAATGCACACCGTGGTTGAAAATTAGTAAAATTGCTCATCGTCATCTCGATTGATACGCTCGTCAGCTCGGCTTGTGACGAAAAATGGCTGGCCTTCAACAACCCTCGCAAGCACAACGAGTAGCTCTCGCCCAGTCAAAAACCTTCGTTGACCCCAGTCAAGGGCTTCCGCAAGGACAAGCGCATGTTGTTCGTTTTCTAAAACCGCGAAAGCCTCACCCACTTCTAAATTTATTATATTGGCCTTTTCTACATAATCAAACTTTAAAAATTCTCTGGGTATTTGAAAACAAGTTGATTGTATTCAATTTACCATTTTTAGTATACTTGCAAAACTGGTGTACAGAAAACCCTAAATTTTGAAGGACTAAGTACATGTCCATTCTCTTTTTTACAGAACGAGATTTTTGCCTATCATGAGTAGATTTTCATTTGTAAAGACCTTTTACGATGTTTTGAAATGACGATATGTTCCGTTTTCAAAATTACTGATCATGTCACCGTACTACCAATCGTTTGTGTCATCTTCTTTTTGGTTAAGGCATGAAGTACCCAAAAAGAATAAACTTGAAGATGGCAGTTCAAAATGCTATTGTGGGTATCTTAACACTCTTCTATTGAATGATAAATCACATGACTGATTTAAGCATCTTCTTGACAACAACGATGCTCTATTCCGTAGCACCCTCACCTGGAAACGTTCTATAAACTGAAGTTTTCTCTTTGAAATGTTTGACAGCACTTAAATATAGTCAAACAGTAAGCATAATTATCTCTCAGCACAGTAGTCATTTTCTGCAAATACTAATGAACAATCAAACCATACGTGAAGTTGTAGCGCTTAATGACCATAACTAATCTACAATTCGAAGGCTAATCAGAAAGTTTGAAACGACTGGTTCAGTGGTGACGGTGAAATCGACTAGGTAGAATCCGACTCGTCGGACAAAGCAACAAAGCGCTGTTGTGTAAGACAGTGTCCTAGAAAATCTATTAGTCGACGTTTGTAACAACTTGGAATTTTACATAAAAATATTCACGTATATAAAATCCAACTGACACAATAACTGTTAAACCAAAAGTGATGTACTGGAAAAACAACCAATGCTAAATTAATCTGAGTGATAATAACAATAAAAATGATAAGAACAGACCTGCAAACTTCAAAACAAAAAAATACCTCCCTATTCAAATTCGGTACCCTTTATGGAACACGCTATATAAGTAGATTAAATTGAATATGGCATGCGATTTAACAGCTGTTAGCCTTTAAACGTTACATGTGTTTATGTTGAAATGAAAGCAAATTACTTACCAAAAACACAGTGTTAACTATTAGTAGAAGGCGTTTTATTACTTTTATTCCAATGTTATTAAAACCTTTAGATCGAGCCATTTCTATAACACGAAACAGGAATAATGTTTTCGGTGTATTGCTAGCGATAACTGCTACAATCAGCTTATCAGCAAAGATAAGCAGCTGATAGTTGGCTGGTTAAATATTTTTTTGTAAACAGCAGGTACTACTACGTATATAATATAAAACTCCAAATAGATTTTTTGTAGTTTTTATGTTTCTTAATATTTATCAAACCTAAAAGTAGAATTTTCATTTTTATTTTATATTTTTCAAAATCCTACAAGTTCTTTGGCCTTTTAAAGCTTATTATATACACCAAGTCTAATTTTAAGCTTTCAACTAAGACTCCGTACAACTCCAAAGGACTTAGTAAAAGGCAAGCCCAGCTAACTTACTACAAATCCACTTTAAAAGAAGATGTCATAAAACACAATTATAAAAATGCTACTCAAATACTTTAAAATTAAACACAAATAAAAAACGTGCGACCTCACGGTCGAGGTTAAGTGTGCCAATTTAGTTTCCTAATCAGCTAATTGACTAAGTGCTGTAAACTAAAGTTATTATGGCTTTTTTCAAGCAAACTACGCCTATGCAAAATTCACAACAAGTTGCTATGCAAATAGATCAGAACTATCAGTATCAACAGCCACAACCAAATTATCAATTCACGCACCATTTGCCTTTAAATAACTTTTACCCAAATTTAACGGTAAATAATCTCCCGCAACCACAAAACGCAGGTCAGCTTTATCAAAATAATTTACCTTATTACCTCACACCTGCAACTTCACAACCGCAAGAAGATGAATGGCATGTAGTTGAAAGAAAAAAACGACCACGCAATAATGACAAAATGCAAAGTCAAACCAAACAAAGTAAAAATACGGATTACTGGTTAAATCCCACTAACAAATTCGATGTCCTGGGCGAAAAAGAATCTGATGAACTAGAAAACGGCAGCCAAACCACAAATAAAAAAGAACTCAAACCACCCCCGATTTACATATCGGGCGTCAAGACTATTCAGCCACTGATTAAACTTTTAGAAATAATAGCCAAAGAGAACTACGAAATTAAAATACTAAATAACGATGAAGTTAAATTTTACCTAAAACCACTGAACATTACACCACCATAATTAAAGCACTAAAAGAAAAAGACACCGAATTCCACACATACAAAAGAAAAGATGAACGAAACTTCAGAGTGGTTCTAAAAAACCTCCACCCTTCAACCGACGTGAACGAAATAAAAGAAGAGCTCAAGGCATGTGGACACACAATTACGAACATTGTTAATATCCGACAAAGAGTTACCAAAATACCACTGCCGATGTTCTTTGTAGAAATAAAACCGGCAGACAATAATAAAGACGTTTACGCTCTAACCAAGCTGGCCCACTCGATAATAAAATTCGAACCACCTATTGCAAAACGGGAACTGCCACAATGCGCTAGATGCCAGCGACATGGTCATATAAAAAATGTGTGAAATGCACCGAAAACCACCTAACATCGCAATGTCAACGTAGAGAAAGAAATAACGATGTTAAATGCGTTAAGTGTCATGGAAATCACCCTGCTAACTACAGCGGTTGTCAAGTTTATAAAGAACCGCATCATAAAATGTTCCCACTACTACGATTTAAACAACTACCAAACACGGGACAATCACCATCGCACCCATGCCCAAGTAGTTAGTGGCTCATTCGATCAAACTCGCAGTAACATTAATCAGCAGCAACAGCAACAACCTTCAATTCTTAACGAGTCAAATGATTTATCTGAATTTAAAAAAATGTTAAAATCCTTAATGGAACAGATGGGTACTCTATTAAATCTTTTAACTATCGTCGTCTCCAAACCCAACCATGGCCTTGCAGCTTAAGTTGGCGGTATGGAATGCCAATGGCTTGACAAAACACAAAGATGAATTAACTACCTTTCTTACAAATAATTCAATAGACGTTATGCTGATATCAGAATCACACTACACAGACAGAAGTTATCTAAAGATTAATGGTTACACTATATATGCTACACAACACCCGGATGGCACTGCCCACGCAGGTTCAGCAATTATAGTTAAAAACTGCATTAAGCATTACGAGCTCCTCAAATTCAATACACAAGATCTTCAAGCCACTACGATTACGATAACAGATAACAAGGCACAATATCAAAAAGGAGCACTTTGAAGACTATTTCCGAACATTGGGCAACCGGTTTATCTCAGGAGATGATTTCAACGCTAAGCATGAGTTTTGGGGCTCGAGACTTACCACCGTTAAACGTAGAGAATAGCTAAAAGCAATAAATAATAATGGACTGCACTATCTTTCCACAGGTGAACCAACTTATTGGCCTACAGATATGGCAAAAATACCCGACCTACTAGATTTTTGCATTGTAAAGGGGATCAATCCAAATTATTTCAACGCCGAATCATGCCTAGACTTCTCATCCGACCACTCACCAATACTGGTGACACTACATACCCAAGTGCTCCACAATGAGAATCCTCCTTCTCTTAGCAGCAGATTCACTGACTGGTCTAATTATAGGCAATTAATAAACGAAAAGCTATCACTCTCTGTATCTTTAAAAACAAGAGAAGAAATAGAATTAGCTTTGGAAAATTTAAATCAAACAATTCAACAAGCTGCATGGCAGTCAACACCGCAAAAAAGGACAAATGATATCAAAGCAACTTTCCCTATAGAAGTTAAAAAGAAGATCGCAGAAAAGCGCAAGCAACGCAGAAGGTGGCAAACTACAAGACATCCGGACGACAAAAGGAAGCTTAACCAGCTGACGACTGAACTCAAGAATCTTCTTTCCACTACAAAAAATCACATTATTCAAAACTACCTAATGAGACTGACAGCAACGCAAGCCACAGAATATTCGCTTTGGAAAGCTACCAAGAAATTAAAAAGACCCCATCAGCATATACCGCCAATACGTCTAGGTAACAATACTGGGAAAGAAGTGTTCAAGACAAAGCTTCTGCCTTTGCTCAGCAGTTAACAGAAGTGTTTAGTCCATCTGATTCTCAAATACCTGCAAACGAGGAAGATAAAATTCTTCAATATCTAGATGCTCCCTTTCAAATGTGCCCACCTATCAAACCGTTTAAAGTAAATGAGGTCAGGACCACAATTCTAACAGATCTGAACACTAACAAAGCCCCTGGTTATGATTTAATTACATGAAGAGTCCTCAAAGAACTGCCGCAAAAAGGCTTCATTTATATCACCCACCTTTCTAATGCTGTACTAAGACTCCGGGATTTTCCCGTCCAGTGGAAAATCTCAACAATCATAACAATCCTCAAACCAGGTAAACCTAGTAATGAGTTGTCCTCCTATCGACCAATAAGTCTACTCTCTATATTATCCAAAGTGTTTGAAAAGCTCTTGCTTCAGAAAATAATGTGTATTGTTAAGGAGAACAACATCCTGCCCAATCACCAGTTTGGCTTCAGAAGAGAACACGCCACAATCGAGCAAATACACACAGTGGTGGACACAATTTTAAAAAACTTTCAAAATAAAAAATACTGCTCTGCAGTGTTCCTAGATGTTGTGCAAGCCTTTGACAAGGTCTGGCACAAAGGCTTGCTATTTAAAATCAAAAAACTACTACCGCCCGATTACTATGAGTTACTTACATCTTACCTCACTAATCGATATTTTCTGGTTAAATATAGAGATTTCTATACCTCTCTATTTCCAATTAAAGCTGGTGTACCACAAGGCAGTGTGTTGGGCCCGTTATTGTACATCCTCTATACTGCCGACTTGCCAGTCTCACCATTAGTCACAGTTGCTACCTTCGCTGATGATACAGCAATTTTATCATCGCACTCCGATCCACTTGCTGCATCCGATCAACTGCAGGCACATTTAAACAATCTAGAACTATGGTTTAATAAATGGCGTATTGGTATAAATGAAACCAAATCGCCGGTTGTGCTAAATAACAAGCAAATACCACAAGACGACTCTGCCAAATATCTAGGGCTACACCTCGACAGACGACTTACATGGAAAAAGCACATTTTCACAAAACGGAAGTAGCTGGGATTGTCATTCCGTAAGATGTACTGGCTTCTAGGGCGTAAATCGCAACTAGCACTAGAAAACAAAGTTCTACTATAAAAAACAATTACAAGACATATAGACATTATCAGACGCTTTCAATCAAAAGTGCTACGATCCCTAGTGGACGCCCATGGTTCGTCCCGAACGAAATAATACGACGGGGCTTAGGCATTTCAACAGTAGATGAAGAGATACGCAAGCGTAGTGTCCGATACCGCGATAGGCTCTCTGTCCATCCAAAGCTCTTAGCGGTAACCCTACTAGAATCTGATGAAGAAGAACCCAGGCTCAAACGATTTAAACCGATGGACCTTCCAAACAGTTTTGCTTAATGTTAATTCAACTACCAAACTGTTTGTGATTTAGTTTTAAGGAAATTTTTATTGTAAAACTTCCTCCATGTCACATTAAATGTCAAATTATTTACTAAATGTTACTTTAAGTATCAGATTGTAAATGTATCAATAAATTAAAAAAAACACAAATATTTTTATTTAAACAAGACAAAACCTAACAAACTAGTACTATACATTTTTTATTAACTCCCATTATTATTTATACTGGGATACTAACGGCGTAAGAAAGAGTAACATAAAGCATGACCTACTCAAACGGCAACCTCACCTACCGTTCTTAAAGAAACTCGGTGTACGCTGTTTTTCGCTAACGAGGTTATGACAACGGAACGTAGGCGAATAATCATGTAACAAATATATTGGAAATAATAACTTTAACACCTAAACCAAGGAGTTGTGGCATTAGGCGTTGGCAAGCTAACCAATGTGAAAAAATAAAATTGGCTCAAACAAAAAGTGGGATTAAAAAACGAACATATATATCCCCGGATAGCAATTCATATATCCGGAGGGGGAGCTCCATCGGATACGAAGGAGAAGGAGATAATTCTGCTTGAAAGTTAGTGAAAAGAAAAACCCGAAAAAGACCACTCACAATAGAGACTTGGATCATCAAAGACTCGGCAAAGATAGAGATGGGCATATTAACCGTCATTAAAACAACGAAAAAATAAAGCGGGACGGAAAAAACTGAAATGGAGTAAAGAAGGATCAGGGGATCACGAGTACCAATAAAAAATCTTTGCACCACACCTCCATAAATAAAAAATCAAAATATATTGAAACGTTACGAGACTAAATAGAGAAATAGTGACAATACCAAGAATTTGTAATAGCAGTAGACTTCAATGGAAGAACTGGAAAAAAAACGATAGTACGCTAAGACAATATGAAAAGGAAGTTACCAATAACAATGGGGAAAAGTAGTAAAATTATGTGAACAAAATAATCTTAGAATAACTCATGGTTTTTACCGACACAAGGACATTTATATATAAATCTCCATGGACGCAAGCGACAAATAATCTAAAATCTATATTTGATTATATTGTAATAAGAAACAACACAACAATGAGAGTACGAGACGTGCATGTAAAAAAATTTCTCAGCCGTCTCAGCGTGCTCCCACCCACAAACCACCCCACCAGCAGAATGGGGGCGTTGAGCCCTTAAAACGTGAGCCACCGGGACATTCGGTCTCAATCGTCAGCCCCCAAGAAAAAACTATCAAGAGTCCAGGTGAGTCGTTTTCCGTTCTGCTGCCCAGCTCACTGCCCGACACCGTCACTATCAGCTCGCGGTCCGCTTCAGTGCGTAATTTACGTCGTAGGTTAAGTTAGCTAGGATTAGTAGGTTAGATTAATCACACGTTGCAGCCAACATTTATTCTTTTAGTCTGCCGTGCCCCACGCGTTGCCGGTCTTAGCGTCCCGACGATTTACCACCGCCGAGGGGCCACCTGGTAACAGGTTCAAATATGAACGGGGCTGATTTGTGTAAATAAGCCGCATATCACAGCAGCTGTGGGGCCTTGAGAGAGTGGAGCCACAAGCTCAACCCTCCCTCCTTCTCAGATTAGAAGTTGTTCAGTCCTGTTTGGGAGTTACTAAAGAGCAGCGCATTGTAATAAAATTCTTCGCTGGAGAAAACATCCTCTCCGCTGAAATCTACCACAGACTCCAACAACAGTATAGGAAAAGTGTCTTCACTCGTGTGTTTGAGTTATGTAAGTGCTTCAGAAGGAGCAGAAAGCGGGTGGAGAATAAACCGTATGATAGTCAACCGCAAACATTCGTCACCGAGCCAAACATTGATCGTGCAGACGCACTTGTTCGTGAGAATAGGCACAGCACTATTAAGAAACTTGGAGCAATGCTGTCCATCAGTGTTGGTAGTGTAATAAACATCGTAAAAATCACCTGCACTATCACAAGGTGAATGAACTTTGACGAACGTGAACAAAATGGTGCACACGCAAGCTGACAGTCGTATCCTACAGCAGTTTGAAGACGAATATGATGCATTTTTGATCACCGATACGTAGATGCACTACTTCATTCCCAAGTCCCAGCAGTCATCACGCGAGTAGCAGCATGCCAGTTCTAAAAAAACGAAGAGAGCGCAAAGGAGCGCTGGGACTGGCAGAAAGTTGTCCGTGTAGCCTTTCTGACAAAAACCAAAACAATCAATGCAGTTTATTTCTTAAATCTCCTGGCCACAGATGTGTAGAAAAAGATCCGATCTAAGCGGATGGCAAGTGAAAAGCGGATAACCTTTCTTCAAGACAATACACGCCCTTATACGGCCAAAACAACAATAGAAACCTAGAAATTGAAATTGAACCTTCTGCTACATCCGCCGTACAGTCTCGATTTGGCCCCAAGCGATTTCTACCTGTTCGGAAGGCTCTAATCAGACTTGCAAGCCATGCGATTTGCGAACAATGACGCCATCAACCAGACTGTTCGCTAAACCTTTTATTAAGAAGGCATCGGGATGCTTCCAGAAAGTTGGAAAAATGCCTAGACTCCGGAGGGAAGCACGTTGAAGACTGACATGTGCAAATTAGTGTGTGATATTATTTTTGTAAAAAATTAGTACCGGTCATATTTGAACCACCTTATATATTGTTAATACACCGCGGTACTTACGAGACAGTGCGGGAAGTGATAAAAAATTATTGTGTTAGTTACAAAAGCAGACTCCTTGTGTTTCATAGTAATTTAGCCGTTCAACCGTTAGACAACAATATATCTATACATTTGAACAGAAAGTAAACAAACGTAATGTGGCTTGCCCTATGCCCTTGATTTATACGAGGAGATTTGTGCGTAGTAAACACAGACAGCCTATACATTTGAACGGAAAGTAACAAAGACGGCTGTTATGAGATTTAACGTGCCGCGCTCTGAACGCTCAATTTACACGAGATCCATGCGTACGTGCACGCACGTCAGGGCCGCTCTCGCTCCTTGCTGACTAGCTAAGTGGTCGTGACTATCGGACCGCTGCATATCCCTTTTATGGTATAGGAACAAATGCATGTTTACTAGCTTAATTAATGATTCCCCATCCGTTGCAAAAACGAAGCCAAAATGTCGACAATACTAAAGTTAGGTTACGCAATTTCAGAATCCAAACAAACATTCTGTTACTGCTGCCAACATTAATCTAGGGAAAAATTAAAAATCACTTCAAATAAATGTAAGAAATACATAAAGTTGAACCGATTCTTACGTACGAAAACGTAAAAATTACGGGAGTGCATTATAAACGAGCGCATAAGCTTTTCATTGGTTCAAATTTACGTTTTATGTATTTCTTATGAGCAGTTTATGCTTACATCAATTATGAATAAGGGCTAAGTTAAATTTTTCCACGTTTCCGATCCAGAGAAAAACCCGATCCAATTAAAAATTTATACATTTCCACCTTACAAAAATTTGAGGCAAGGCGGGTGAAAAATTGTCAGCCTAGGACGCCGAAAATACCTTTTGGCGGTCAACCCCTTGTAATGTAACTAAAAGGTTAAAACGTCTTAAACCTTTACACCTAGCTAGCAGGTTTATTTCAATTTTGTGCACGTGTGTAAGAATGTTGCAAATATGTAATCATACAATTAATTAGTTATTTTTATGTACAAGCGAATTATCAGTGAATATTCGTTAGTTAATTAGTTAGTTCATTATTTTTGTAATAAAATTTAGATATTGTTCGGTTGTAACAAATTCTATATACGAATTAAAATAAAATGATTACCCTCTATTACATAAACACTTCCATTATTATTAATTAAGTTACCAAATTTAAAAATCCCCTCAAACATTTAGTTAAAGATTCTGCTTTTCATATTATAGGAGAGCCAATTATTTTTCAAATTACTTTTCATAGGGCAAATTTAGGAAATATTACTTACAAAAAACAGTTAGGAGGTAAGTTGGCGGATGTGATGTGACATAAATTGTAAATTCACTAGTTTTTAAAGAGACTCTCCTCTCAAATGAATAGTTGACCTACAAACAAAAATTGTTTAGCACTTATGCAGGACTACTATATCTCTCTGATGTCTGTGTTCAACTATAGTTACCATTCAACTGTAAACTCTCATAACTAGAAGACTAAAACGAACAGGTATTTAAAAGATGTTACGGAATGAAGGAGTTCTTCTTTTTTTCTCTAGCCTCTTGCGACCAATTTTAAGCATAGTTCACCTTTATTTTCTTCCATATATCTCTATTTTGTGCTACCTTAAACTCATCTTGCTGCTTTCTCCATCTTTCTCTGTTCTTTTCCACGATCTAGATTGCATTATCTTGACATTCCTTCTATTGTCTTTTGCTCTTACAACATAACCAGCAAAGCCCCATTTTAACTGTGTCACTTTTTTGACCATATAAGTCGCTTTTAGTTGATTGCGAATCCATTTCTTTCTCTTTTTGTCATGGCTCGCTATGTATTTGCAGTCTTCTTGTTATTTGTCTTGTTTTGTCTATGTTTGCACGCCATAAGACATGACAGGGAGGACGAACGTCAAATGCCCTTATTCTAAAACACTGAGAAATCCTGTTTTTCAATCTTTAATTTGGTAAAGTAAAGTAAAAGCTAACCAGGCCAACTTTCTTTTCTCTATTTCTATTTCTTTATTTTCCTTGATATAATTTGTCCTAGGTATGTATATGTTATAACATTTTCTATACTAAATCCTCTTACCGCTATTTCTAATTCTTTAGGGCGTTATCTTTGTTTTGTTCAAGTTGACTTTCAGGACTGCCATTCTTGATGTTGAGTCCAGTTTTGTTAACATTATTCTTAAATCATTTCTGAGTCGGCAGATATAACAATATTATTCGCGACCTTTAGATGATTTAGTTTTATATCAATTCCTTTTTTTGTCTAAATCTAGATGCTTTAAGGCTCCTTCAAAAGTCAGTGCAAACAATCTCGGAAATATTGTATCCCTTTGTCTTATACATCTTTCGATCGAAAATGATCGAGTTTTCCATATACTTCTACCACTAGTGTCGCCTGCTTGTATATATTATTTAATAGTGAGTGCAGCGATGACAGTCTATGTGGGCATTATTAAGTTCTTCCATCATGTCCCAATGTTTTATAAAGTCAAACCATTTTCATAATCAACAAAGGCCAAGCATAGCTCCAGGTATATATATATATATATATATATATATATATATATATATATATATATGTATATATAATTATATATATAGAATCTGCGCCCACATAGGGGCCAGGCTTGCGAACTGAGAGTTTACTGCTGTCATACCTATATTTGTACTTAATGTCTGGTCGTCACGCACCATCTCTTATATGAGGCGATGTGCCAAGCACTTTCTATCCTATTTCTTTATTACTTTTGATAACTGCCGAACAATTATCGCCTTTCGGTATAGCCAAAGAAGATTCATACATTCTACTAAATATTTCGGGTGTGTTTGACCTATAGAGTTTTGTACATATGCTCCTTAGGACTAGTTAGGGCAATGATAATTGGCTAAACGAATAGTCAGCTTTTTGTTATTAGTCGTCCATTTTACCTCATTAATATGCCTTTGATGTAAGACAAGAACACTTATTGTTGATCGGAAAGAACTTGGTATTGGAAGTTGGTATTTTTGTTAGTATTGCTAATTATGAAATAATAATTTATAAAAATGCCCGGTTTTTTTTTAAAGTCCAATATATCTCATGACGAAGATTTTGGCAACTAAATGGATTTGGGCAGGGTGATGAGGAAATTTGACAATTAGGTAGTAGACAGTGCAATGTCGTTTAAAAAATATTTTGTTATAAAATTGGACAAAATAATTGTGTTATTTGGTTTTTATGGTAAATTTAATGTTGATAGCAATTTGGTTTAATTGAGAAAGAACAGAAAATATGCCTTGTCCATGATGTCATAACAAAAGTATCATCGACATGTAAAGAAGCTAAACTTTCTTAAAAATGGCATCGATTTAATATCGAAAATTACCTTCAAAACGACGCAATCAACACAGTGGACTAAGTTGTTTATGTATGTATGTGTGTGTATACTCTAGCATTTAAGCCTCTCTATCGATGGAGTTGAGGAAATTCAGGAAGTAGAAATATAAACAGTTGACCAGTTTAAACATATATTTAGAAATCTTTTAAATTTTAATATTAAGAACTTAAACTATCTGGAGAGGCAGGCGTGTAAATAGCAGTGCCCTCGTGGTGCGGTGTGGGGAACTAAGTACGGCCCGTTTTAAAAAGTAAAGCGTTGAGGCCCAAATCGTCCCTCAAACGGCCGGCGCGAAAGCGGATGGGGGCGGCTACCGATATCAACCGATGAGTAATTACCAAATCGCTCACCTGTAATCGGCTTCGGCTTCGGCGGCGTTGGTTTCACGGTGGCCACCTTGTTGCGATGTCTTCGTGCCTGGAACGCGACCGCACTGGCCGGGATGCGATGCGAAAGTCTTGCGGGGTGGTTAAATGTGGGTAAAATAAACACGACCGAATTGGCCGCGATGCGAATCGAATCTATCTCTTGCGGGTTGGTTAAACACGACCGAATTGGCCGCATTGCGGGTCGAGTATGTCGCCAGGCTTCGCGCCTGGATTAGCGGTAGATCATTTGCGGGAAATCTTAATTCGACAGCACTTTGCGTCTCAAAGGGTGTCGCCGACGGCGTATGCAGACTCGCCGGCTGAGCAAAAGCCCATATGCCGTTTTGTGTGCGATAGCAAAACGTGGCGGCAGATATCAAAGCCATCTGCATACCGCCACGATACACAGGCGGTTCAAGAGCGAAAAGGCCGCCACACCACTATCAATTTTGAAAACTTTTTTAGTAACCTAACTAAATGTATATTTTTGGTTATTTCATTTTGGCGCCCATTTTTAATATGAATTTTCATCCTTTCTTTTGTTGTTTCTCTTGAGAATGCAACAAAGCGTTGATGGTGGCTGAATACCGGCTCTGAAAGGCAAATTTCAACTTTTCAAAAGGTTTATACCTGTACTTTGTTGATCGTCATAGATAACGCCACTCTTACGGAAAATTGTCTTCTTTTAAATTTGAAAATTGAAAACTTCTTACCCCTTGGATCCTTTTCACCAAAGTGTTTTGTTTGAGAATGAGAGATTACATCAAGAGATCCATAATAATGCTCTATACCAAAGTATTTAATCAAAGTGATGTTATGAGTAGCAGGTTTTTGTCCAAATGTCTGTAGTTGTACGCTGTGCTCTGCTTGTATTTCGTATACTATTATCTGTGAAATCTAGTTGTCAGAATTAATAGAAAAAGACAACCTACTTTCTATTATATATATATATATATATATACGTGGCAAAACCAATTTGATTAACTTAATTGTTTAATGGTGATCTGAAATAAGAATAAATACAATATATCTGGAGATCTCTTGACTCCCAACTTAGAGTCTTACCAATAAATCAAAGAAATAAGAAATTTTAGCAATAATGTGCTTACCGCTTTTGTTTAGTTTCAGTTTTGCCAAATCAATTGATTCATTTTCTCTGAAATGGCGCTCATTTGGTCACTTATTCGTTTTCTTTATCTTATCTAAAGCAATTTAAATTTTTTTAAGTTAAAGGTGGGCATCTTGGTATAGTAATGCCCATCTTAGTATATAATGTTGCCATGTTGTAATTTTAATGTATATTTAATCATCGTAAAATTTTAATATATTAATAAATGAATGAAAAATATGTACATGTATATTACTCTGTTTAAAAAACTAAGGTAACTTTCTAATGTTCCTTCTTATATTGCCACAACCTTCAGTAACATTTGTTCCTAATTTTAGTTTACTATATCAAATAGTTTATAAGTTACAATAGTTTATTTACATCAACTGTTTCTCTTTTTTCGATTTTTAAAATGTCAAATATTTGTTGAACAAAAAGTTGTATTAACTTTTTTGTTATTAATGAAATGCATGCTACTAAAACGTTTAAAATTATGGTCAATTTTTATCGAACAATAGAGAGAATATCATAAACTTAAAAGAATATCTGCCTGGAATAAGATGCCAACTTTATTTTTATGCAGATGGTGGATCATACCATTTTGTTCTTACTATAAATGCTTGCTTAGACCAGCATTTTCCAAAACATTAGCTGATACCACGCAAACTTCATGAATGTGCTCCAAGAAGTTCAGATCTCGCTCCATGCGATTTTTACCGGTGAAGCTACGCAAAGGAGGTAAACAAAGGCTCGCACACTGAAGGTCTTGGAAGGACGGCCTCAGAAGGTTCTCATAGATATTCCAAACGGCTTTCTTCAGAACACTGCGCATCCCATCCCCCACCTTTTGAGGAAACTAGTTAACGCCACCGGTATTGTGTCTGTACTTAAAGTCTTTCGCTTAATTCTCGAGACATTAGAAGAACGTTCTTCCAGAAACATACCATTAATGCCATTTCAAAGCTCTTAAGTTTTTAAATGCCACATTTGTTTCATACTGTACGTGCTTACTCTGATCACTATCATGTGTAATATATATCAGAGCATCGAAAACCTCCTAGTACGATTTGTATGATACTTGAATGGCGTGGACACGGGCACTCCGCTAGACTATAAACAAAGTTTTTAACTATAAGGAGTCTTTAAGGTGAGACTAAAGTGAGAACTAAAAAAGCTATAGATTTGTTGTTTTAAAGGAAAAAATCAACAGATCGCTTATTGCTGCTAGTTGTGAAGAATGGACGCCACAAGACATGTAGGTGGCCAGAGGATTTACTTTTTATTCTAACCTTAAGATCTTTATAGCACCCACACCTGAGTTCTCTATACTTATTTAAGTCAAGACCTGTAAAATCTAAAGCTGACATTAAGACATTCGACATCTCTTCACTGTTATGGCCGCAGTGAGGAATAAACGTCAAAAAGAGTTCCAGTAGGTAACACATAGCATACCACAAAAGCTATTTGGTTTGTGTGCGACACATCTGGAGTTGAGTTCAGAGAATAATACTCGACATTTACAGTCTCTTGAAAAATATTTGCCTTACCTTAGACCACTAACTATATAACGAATTCATTGACAATTGTCCTTGATAAGTATGAAAGAACATCTCTTCCTTCATTTCCAAATTTTGCTTCATGTTGGGCTATAAAAGGATCGAGTTTTGAAATAAATTCTACGCAGCCAATAATTGGTAGTCCACGGGAGAACTCCTAAGAAAATGTTACGCCAATGCAAAACTTCTTCCTTATACTGTTTTACTATTTTACAATTTACTATTTGTGAAACCCGACTTCTACTAATAAATTTTGCATTCTTTATGTCCAGACTTGCCATGATTGCTCATTATATGTAAACTAGTCTCAGAGGCGAGCAACCCAAGCTAAATATTTGGTTCAAAGTTTCGTCGAGAACTGGATTTTAAAACTTTGTAACCTTTCAGAGGCATCTGCTGAATCCAATAATTTACCCAGGGTAAGAGACGTAAACCCCGCTTTGATCGTTGCCCCATAAACTTTCATTGAAGGCACGGAAATATTTCACGATATTCCACGTTTCATGTAAACACTTTCGTTGTGCATTTCAGTAGTCTTCCTTGTAACTCATTATTTACAACTTGAACTTTTTACTTCACACGCACGCTTTACTGTTGAAATTGCGACATAAAATCGTCCATGACTAAACACAGGAGGTAAATAAATACCAACTCTAGCAAGATTTTATCATAGCAAAAGCTAATTTGACCGGAAACTGTCTGTGCCTCAAGATAAATGACATATTTACATCTGTAGGTCCAAGATCTATCGTTGAGATAAAAACCTCATTACATGTTTAAGAGCCAATTAAAACTGTCGTAAAATCAAGTTAGGCGTAAGCTCGTCGACAGTAAGCCTCGTGCCACTACAAAGATCTTGCTTAGAGTT
Organism: Sinelater perroti; assembly: GCA_036346155.1. NCBI lineage: Eukaryota > Metazoa > Arthropoda > Insecta > Coleoptera > Elateridae > Sinelater > Sinelater perroti. Next base: position 17,603,583 of record JARFIY010000189.1, read on the forward strand.
AATAATGGCTTCTTTCTTAAGTTTAAGCTCGTGCAGAGGCATTCTCGTAGGAGTAAGAGTATTTAGACACTTGATTGGGTAATGAGCGATCTCTTCTAATATGATCTGTATTTACCTTCAAGAATATCTAAAGCTTTATCGTTGATTTAATCAACGTCCTCGTTTAGAGGGCAAAGTTTAGCTCTTTTTGATAATGCTGCAATATCAGCAACTGTCAGTTTATCGCCAAAAATATCCTTAATAAAGTTATCGAGCGATAACATATTTCCAGGTATTTTTATGTATCTGTCTAAGTCATTTGAATTTGTAATGGTCCCAGTTCCCAACTCAAGGAGCCATTTGCTAAAATCCGTATCTTATAAACAAACATTATGCTTAAGCTTAATAATTTTAAACAAAGGCCATAAGAAACTGAATTTAATACTTGCTTGAACAATAGCAGTCTAATGACCATGAGGCACCACATAGAAGACATTGACAAGAATCGCCTGCAAGTAACATAACCTTTCCTCTAAATGAAAGGTCATTTGCCATTATCTCTTTAAGAGCGTCGTTAACTGCATTTAATGCATGACTTGGAGCCATCGTAGATTCATCCCAGATCAGCAATTTAACCTGTATTATAGCAGCGACCTCTTGAGAACCTTTAAGTTAGATCACGGGTTTTCAACCAACGAAACTTATATTGCGAGTAATACGTTCGCCCACCCTTTAAAAGGTTTGCTGCAATACCTATAGAGACAACTGGTAAAGCAACACTGCATGATCCTCGCAGAACGCTTAGTAACGTTTCATATAAGTTTTCCCACTGCCTCTTAGACCATCAAAGTAAAAACATTTTGCTGATGGAGTGGAGTATAAATGCAAATGTTTGCTTCAAATTGAGACGCACCATATTGTTGTACAGCAGGCAAGTCGTACTCGCTAAGAGGGTCTGAAATACTGCATCGTGGTGATGCTGGTAGTTTCAGATCTTCCCTAGATATCTCTTAAAGCTTTTAATTCACAGCTTTCGCTATGTCTATTAATATCGCACAAATATTTTCTTTACAAATCTTCCATCATGGCTTCTTAAGAATATTCCAAAACTGAAAATAATCTGCCATGCCATTAAAGACACAAATTATTCCAAACATATCTTTAAGTTTATATGGCATTGCTCAAACTGTGGCATCATCCATAATGTCATCCCTTACTCGGTCAGTAGCTAAAAGTCCTATTTTGGGAGCTGCCTCCCTGTACATGTCAAAAACAACCCATCAACGCCTTTATTTCTTCAAAATATATTGCTCCTCAGATATGAAGAAACAAAAGTCTCATAAAGCATCTCTCAATATTTTCCATACCCACAACATAATCTTACCAACTTTGACTTTCTCTCCGCCATGTTGACGTATTTGCCATTTTTTTGTCATTAAAAACGTAATGCGATCGTCAACATTTAGCTTAAACCACGCTGTCAAGTTGGAATTTTTAAAATCCGCACTATTAAGAGCCTCATGTATATAATCAGGGTGTATGGAACGTAATTGATCATACATTTTATACCCGAATAATCGCCATTTAGCTTCAGGTGCACTGAACGTTTTAATTTCATTGTGCTCCAAGGTGGTAGGAGTCTCTTGGGTTTCAATATTGGCACAATCGTAACCTTTATATACATATTTGAAAAGGTATTTAACACTTTTTGCAGTTCCACAGACCTCGACGTTTATATGATAATTATATTTGAGGTTCACATATGGATTATATGGTAGTACAATCCTATTATCAATAGATTTGTTTCCTTTGACATGAACGATTTTGTTATTTCTTCTTCTATATTCTGTACATGGTGATCGTGGATTCTCAGAGACACATGGTCCATGAATCATGTGCTTCAAAATAATCTCATCAATTTTCGGATGTGTAGCTTTGTCTGGTAATTTTGCACAAGATATTTGATTAATGAGTTCCTTATCTCTGCGTTTGTAATTACCATGTAAGATGATTAGAATATGGGCATACGTTAAACCTCCTTTTTAAAATTCTGAATGAATTTTGGCCTTGACACCCTAGAACTTTGTGTTTTATAGTCATCAAGAAGAGACTTTAATTTCACATTGAAAACTCTTGCAACCAAATCACTGCTCATTTTATCTTTTCGTCAAAGTTCTAAATTTTCTGTAATTTCCTTCCACTTAAGATTACATTGTAATAGAAAGGTCAGGTTTGCCGTACTTTTTCACAATTTTCATAGCGTCTTGCTAGTTTTGTTACATATTTCTTGAGCTTCCTCTAAAGCTGAGGGAAAATATAAGTGGCTTACCAGGCAGTAAATCCAGGTTCTCTGGATCCTATGTGATCTGCCAAATAATTCTTAATTTTTTTTTAATTAACTGTATAAAGTTCAAACGGTTGGCTATAACTCTAACATAAAAATCAACAACATACTGTTGTGTAAACTTTCCTGGATTCATCAATGGGTTAAATTTGTCTCTTATGTCAAGTCGGTAACCATAGTAAGCCATTTGAGTATGTCGTGTCCGTTGTATTACAGCTACTTCGGTAACTGTTGGAGAATTATACCTTCGAGGGTCATCATTTCTGTCTCGGGGATTGATTGGCAGCTTCTTGGACGTCAAGAATGTATAATTGAGCAAATTTTTACATTTCACCTTGTTCTAGGTGTAAACTCCCAACTTGGTAAGAAATTTGACCATGTATTATAAAATGGTAGAGGTCAAATCCAGGTGAGGTTTAGACGTCAGCACCAATCGACACAAGACATGTATGAATAAACTGAGTACACACGATACGCCGGCTGTTGACTCCAATATTAAAGTCCAAATAGGGCCATATTGAATAAGCAGAGGCAAAAGAAAGAGGATTAGGAAAAGTGAAATAGCAGAAAGTGCGGGAGAGCAGAGAAAACGCAAATAACAGATGAACAGTGAGTAAATTGATGTAGATAATAGTTAATTGAGGTTAAGGATTTTGAGAATAAAGTCGAAAATTACATGAGACAAATGTAGATAAGAGATAAGAGAAATAAATACAACTGGAGTGACCTCCACAACAAAAATTTTTGAGTAGGCAACACATTATACACCAAAATAATGTAATTCACAAACGTTAGTGTAAATAAAGTTTAAATTGAAACAGCATAGCAACTAAAAGAGAGCTGTTTATAGATAGGTGATAAACCTGCAACGGGCGGACTGGCGTCTGTCACTTTATAATAATAGATATACTAGTACTTGCAGAGACAAAGAAAAAAGGGAAAGGAGAAAAGATATTAATGGATGGACACAGGTTAATATACACAGAAGGCGTGGCATGCATTATAAACAGGAATTTAAGTGATAAGATCACAAACTGGGCAGGGTGATCAAAAATAATTCTCACGGTAGAACTAGAAATGCAAGGAAAAGAAAGAATAACGATAATTGCAGTCTATGAACCCGATGAAAACGAGAAAAAAGATGTAAAAGATAAATTCTGGGATGAATTAACAATGATAACAGAAACGAGCAAAGGGAAAATATTCGTAGCAGGTGACTTCAACAGTAGATTGGGGGAAAGAGAAAATGATACAGAAAAGGTGATAGGAAAATTTGGTGAAGATAAAAGGAATAACAACGGAAAGAGATAAATAGAATACTGCTCCCAAAACAACCTGATTATAGCAAACTCATTCTTCCAACATAAAAAGATACACATATACACACGAGAGGTTAAAAGTAGAGATGAGAGATCTATATTAGAATACATACTAGTAGAAAAAAACAACAGACATACAGTGAAAGATGTTAGAGTTAAAAGAGGAGCTGAGATATACAGCGACCATTACCTATTAGTAGGAAAAATAAAGAAGACCAGAAGCAAACAGTAAAAGAAGAATACACAGTTCAGAAAGAAACAATAAGAATCTATAAACTACAAGAAACAGAAACAGCAAGGAAGTATGAGATCATAATAAAGCAGAGACCTACTGGTAGATGAAGAGAAGTTTGAACAGTTAAAGGTAGAAGAGATGTGGAACAATATACAGAATACTCTATTAAAAGCAGCAAGGTACGCATGCGGTGTAATTAAGACAAACAAACATATGAAAAAAACCGCCTGGTGGAACGATGAAATAAAAGGACAAGTTAAAATAAAGAAGAAGAGGTGGACAGACTACTTAGGAAAAAAATCAGAAGATACCTACAATGCGTACAAAGAACAACGGACAATAGTAAAACACATGGTAAGAGAAGCGAAAGTAAAGGCGTGGAAAGACTTTGTAAAGTTTTAAAAAACCTAAAGAAAGGAAAAACAACAGAGAACACAGTAATAAAAGATAAAAATGGAAAGATATTCATAAAATCGACAGAAATAATGAACAGATGAAGGCAATATTTTCAAGAACTTCTACAGACCCAAGTCATGATTAAAGAAGAAAGTACACAGATAGAAGATAGACGCCAGAATACAGGAAATGAAGAAGAAGGTATAACGGAAGAAGAGTTAGTAACAGCATTAAAGAAAATCAAAAATAGAAAGTCACCAGGACATGACGGAATCACAGGCGAAATGTTAAAATAAATGGGAGAACAAGGAATTAAGACACTACTAAAAATGTTTAATAAAATATGGAAAGAGAAGAAAATACCAAAAGACTCGGAAGTAGGACAGATTGTCCGAATATTTAAGAAAGAGATAGGAAGATATGTAATAACTACAGAGGCATAACGCTGCTCAGTATTCCTTTAAAACTGTATGAACAAATACTTGAAGGTAAACTCCGAACTGTAATAGAACCAACGTTATCAGAAGCACAGAGAGGTTTCCGTAAGGATAGAAGCGTACAAGACCATATATTTACTGTTAAACAAATAATTACAAAAACACTCCAATACAACGAGAAAGCTGCCTTTGCATTTATTGATCTCGAGAAAGCTTTCGATAGAACGCCTAAAGAGAGAATGTGGAAAAGTTTGAGCAATAGAAGAGTAAGCCCAAAAGTAACGAGGGTAATTAAAAGTTTGTACCAAAAGACAAGGAATTACGTGATAAATAATAACAGAATATCAGAAGAGTTTGACACAAATGAAGGTCTAAGACAAGGAGGGGTAATGAGCCCGGTACCATTCACCATCTTTATAGACGAAATAATACGAACATGCCACCAGAGAATCAAAGGGTTAATTGTAGGATACAGAAAATTACAACCTACATTCATACAAGATTGAGCATTTGCAGATGATATTATAGTAATGACAGGAAGAGAAGAAGAACTACAGCGAAATCTACTGATATGGAATGAAGAATTAACAGATAACGGAATGAAGATGAATATCAGCAAAACAAAAGTAATGACCATTGGGAAAGATCACCATAAGATAAATATACAGATAAATGGAGAGGAGATCGAACAGATAAATTTTAAGTATCTAGGGGTTACTATCGATGATAGCGAAAGACAAGAAATAGACATAACTGAACGAATAGAGAAATGTAACAAATTATATTACGCAGTGAATGTAAACTTTATAAATAAACGAGAGGTGTCACAAAAAACCAAACTTACAGTGTACAAAACAATCTTTAGACCCATCATAACCTATGGACGCGAATCTTGGGTACTGACACAAAAAATGAAATCAAGATTGGAAGCCACAGAAATGAAATACCTGAGAAAAGTGAAAGGTGTCACCCTTAGGGATAGAATAAGAAGCAACCAGATAAGGGAAGAATTAGAGATCAACCCAATAACAAGTTTCATCGAAGGACGACAGTTAGCGTGGTGGGGTCATTTGCAACGGATGGATCAAGATAGACAAGTTAAACAAATATGGGAAACGAGAAAAGTAGGCAAAAGGAAACAGGGAAGGTCACAAGAAACATGGGACAATGTCATAGGAAAAATACTAACAAGGAGAGGAAAAACATTGGTGGAGGCAAAGGCAATGACAAGTAACAGAAAAGAATGGTATAAATTTGTAAATAACTAAATAAGTTAATTAAGTTAAGAAAGTAGGTATATAGGTTTTATAACACATAATGTATTTATTTTATTTTATTGTAGTTCATTTTATAAGTCAACACCAATTTGGTAAATGGCTTTTGATTATATAAACACAAAATCAAATGCAGTGTTGTACGACCGTACGTTGTGTTGAAAGTTTTTGACCTCTTCTTTGTTTCCTTCGCCATTAAAGAGATTCACTAATTTATCAAGAAGTAGAGTAAGAGCAAAGTTTAACTTTTCTTTATAACAGCAAAATTGCAGTCGGCCTTCTTTGACAGTCGTCTGTTCATATTTAAATTTTTTCGACTTACAAGATGTACAAATCACATTTAATGGTCTACAGTGGTATTCAACTATAATTAATTCATCCAGCGGTTGCGTGGCAACATTTTGGATCAAGTATATTTGTCTATCCTTTGCTATTGCTCGACGCTTGGCATTGTTGTGCAATCTCTAAGAGGTTTGAGCTGCAGTTTCATTACTACGTGCGGTAGCTACAGACTGTGATATTCGTGTTAACCTTTCATACCTCTCTGCCTCATTCGACCGGGCAATTGCCTCTGCTAACGACATTTGCTCAAGTCTAAGTGATCTTTGTTCCTTCGTTTGATTATGTTTTCTTTTGGCTTCTTGTTTTTTCATAATTTCGGAATTATATGCTTGCTTTTTTCTAGGCATTTTACACCAAAATCAAAATCAGGTTATTGCTAACTTAGGGCTACTCGGAAGAGTAAACTTAGGGCCGAAAGCAACCAACTTAGGGCCTCGAAATATGTCCAACTTAGGGCTTTTCGGTAGTCCCAACTTAGTCGGTTTATCAGCCATATCTAAGCATGATGACATTCGTTCGGCTATATTCGATTTCATATAAATCAAACTTATGCCGCATGCGCCTACCAACCGCAAGAATTGACAGTGGTGTAAACGGTCAAATAACTTTATAATAATTTATGTTTTGACGTATAACAGGTCAACCGTGACCTAAATTGACAAACTCAAATCTTTATACGAGATGTGGCAACTTTTAAAATCGGTTCCTAACTGTAGGAAGAGTTGCAATGTTAGTTACATGTTTCCGATATAGAGTAGATGCGCAGTTCTAGAATGAATCAGAAGGTTTTGGAATTTGAACCCAAGAGCGCCGATAGAAATGGTGCAGACGGTGATCGATCATTCTGGAAATTTTTTTGTGATGTTATTTCTATTATAATATAAATGTTTAATAATTCATTATACGTTAATGAACATACGATTTCAAAGTTTAATAGTTAAAACATATTTAAAGTTTCTTTGATTAAACTCACTTTTATTTACTCAACTCAAAATTTTGCGTCCCACAAATCCTGACCTCCTAGGCTGCAGTTTACTCAGCCTATGGGCTAATCAGGGCTTATATCAATTATTTTTTGCTACCCCTGTTTCTAAATACGCGTTGGAAAGTTCAGTTACTCTGAATTTGTCATGTTCTTGTTTGATGTCTATGAATAACATTTTGGTTTTCGCCTGAATTTATTTGAATGTATGATAAAATATTTTATCGCCTTGGCGAACACTTACGTCAATAACCGTTTGTAATCGAAACATTTCAAGCGAAAGCGGCGTTCAAAAAGCCTATGGGCCCTAATCTGCCTATCATGGCTCCCAAAATGAGCGGACATATCATCGAAAATAATTCGGGGTATTTATATTTATTCATAACTCCTGTCAAATTGCGCGCCCGACGGCTATCTATAAATTCGTGAATTCCTGCCAAGTTCTCGCCGATATTAAAGCCCTCGTGATTCAAACAAGGCAGTGCTGGAAGCGGCCGCAGCCGAGCAGCGTCCCTGCTATCACTCCGAGATAAGGGAACACCGGCGCCCACCTGGGCGGCTGCGAATGCATCCGCGAAAATGACTGTTTTGCTTGGCTCGCGCGGCCCGTGCGAAGAAGCCTGCAGCTCGCGTTTTGGCGGTTCAAAGTGCGCCGCCCAAATATTCCCACTGGGACATTGCTAGCCGAGTAGTAAACACATCGCGATGAAAAACTGAAGATTAGCGCCGCTATCAGCAGCAGTGGGATAAGATTAACGTGTTGTGTGAGAACCATAAATTTGATGTGCTGCCATACACCTCAGTGACATGGAGAAGGCCGTTCCTCGTCGAAAAGTGAGTAGACCAGGCTGCGGAAGCGATCCTCATCCGCCGCGCGCCCTTAATCTGCGTTTTCCTGTTGCAGAGTCTCGGCTTGGGGAAGAGGGAATTTTCGGAAGACGAGCTGAAAGGTACGCTTTTTATCTCAGTCTGTTTGTTTGTAATTGGCATTTTAATTCGCCATTCCAAAAATAATGACTGACGGCGATGATCAAATACCTCTTGGCCCAAACATTGGCCGGCCTCCAAGAGCGCGCTGCTCTCTAGCGTGACCCTGCGGAGCTTCTATTTATACGAGAATTAGTTTACTTTTAACCTGCATAATTTACAAAATAGCCTCGTTCCGAAAGGGTGGGCGCGATTTGGGCCGCGACAATTTCGACCTCAGCGCTGCTGGCTGGCGCACTGCAGGCAAGACGCGAGACAGGTGTAATCTTTTATTGCTTTGTTTGTCACAGGCATGTAAGGCGCAAAACCGAGTAAGTAAATAATCCGTTTGCGTAAATTCACTAAATTATTGTCACGATAAGGCAGCTTTCGGCGCGATCCACATGTTTCTATATGCCGAGGAATTATAAGCTTAAAAACATAAGGTGAGCTTTCATTTTTGTGCTGTGAGAAAATAATCAGTCATAAATCCTTCATAAGCTCTCCGAATGTAGACGTAGGTAATACAGTTCGTTGCCTTTTGGCACGCCGATCGCACCATAGTAAAAATATTTTATTCTATTCAAAATAACTGAATGTGTAAGCTTACGATGCAATAGCAAATTTCTACAAGAAATTCATTTTCTTTGCTTGGGTCTATTAATATGTTCTATGTGTTGTGAACCAACGTTTATGGGTCCGATTATTGCGTCCGATTTTGTCTAAATTGTGAAGAATGAGCTTTCATGTAACCAAAATACAATTATCCAACAAAAATTAGCATCTTAATAAATACACACAGAGGTATTAGCTAATACTAAAGAGAATATAACATTATCAGTACAGCAGTTTATGAACTGCCTATCTAAACAGACTGTCCAGTCAGCGCAAAAATATCACTTGATAAGGCCAAACTTGTCTAGACAAGTCTTAGAATGAGGTGGAACGTCGCAAACTAATTTTGCGCTAGTACTCGTCATCTTGTTGGAAAAGCAAATGTTCCTAATTCTACTCTCTCTCGTGTGCTAAAACAGTTTAGGGGGCGACTTACGGTGCGAAGAAAACCGGAAAGTAAAGATGAACATAGAATGGCACATCAGAAGGAGGAACAAAGAGCGTTGCAGCTTTTTCAAGACAACCCAAAAATTTCTTTGCGAGGGAAGGCCAAGAAAGTCAAAGTCTCGCAGTTTTCGGTACAAAAAGTAAAAGCCAGAGCTGATCTGAAAAGTTTGAGGGTTTAAACAGCCCCTGATCGGGATGCAAAACAGCTGATGGGTGATGAGACATGTTACTTCGCCAACTTCAATTAAATTGCTGGGCAAAATTACTACACTGCTTGCAGCTGGAAAGATGTTCTAGAGGACTGCAAAAGACAGCAAAAAACAAAATTCCCAAAGAAATTACTTGTCTGGCAAACCATATCCAGTTGTGGTTTGAAGAGAAGACCTTTCATCACCACTGGGTCTATCAACTCGGACATCTATTGAAAAGAGTTTTGAAAAAACGTCTTTTGCCATTCCTGCAGCAGCACTGTGCTAAACCACTTTTTTGCCAGATATCGCAACGTCCCACTACTCTAAAGCAACGAAAGAGTGGCACGCTGCTTTTGCTGTGTTTACTCTTCTTCTTCTTGACAAAAGATTATTCGCCACCTACTGTTACATTTCTTACGATTTGTCTCCATCTTTCTTGAGCAGCCTGATGCGATGAGATGTTAGATTATTCTTTTACTTGATCGATCCATCGCTTAGTCGTCCTTCCTCACTTTAATATCTTCAATTTTAGTTTAAACTATCAGTCTCCATCTCTTCTTGATAGCTAAATTATTGGAGGATCCAGCTATATACTATTTGAGTTAATCGTTGAGGTTCTGCTGTTTCTCTTAAGATTGACTTATTCGTTCTTCTGGCGGTCCAGAAAATTTATAATATTTGTTTCCAGCACCTTACATCTAGTGAATCTATGTTTTTTCTACCTTGGGCTATCACTGTCCAAAACCATATAATCAGATTAGAAACAATAACGTTTTTATGACTTCTTTTTTGTGTTTAAAGTTGTGTCACTATCAATCCGCGTTTTGTTTAGGTGTCGATTTCCTTTCTCGCCATCTCACATCGTCGTATACTACGTACTGGTTTACTACTTTCTCCTTTGCTTTATATTTTGTCTGTTGTTTTGAAATCTATCGACAATCACAATTTTCATCTTCTAATATTTAGTCCGTAGTTTTGGCATTGTTCCTAGAACAGTGTTTATAGTTGCTCTACTTCTTCTCCTGACTTTACAAGTAGTCGGTGTCATCAGCATTCTAATTCGTTTTCCACTTATGACGATCCCTTTATTCTAGATTTCTAGGGTCTTTCGCATAATATATTCTCCAATACATATTAAATAGTATAAGCGATAGTATACATCCTTGCTTAATGTCTTTATCAATATTTGTCTAGAGGAACTCTTACGTTGCTATTTGAATAATGTAAATAAAGTGAAATATCCCCATTTCCAACATAACGGTCCAGAGTTTCTCCCACTGTAGGATATCGAAAGGTTTGCTATAACTTTTCTATAATCTGTCTCAAATTCACAATATGTTTGCGAGTTCCTTTACCTTTAACCAACGCTGATTGAATTTACGAAAATATATATTTTTGGTCTTTCCTTAAGAATTTTACTCATATGAGGCAATAATTCAATAAGACGGTAGCTCTCGCACTGTTCCCGGGATCCATTTTTGGGTATTAAAATAAACATTAACTTCATACCTTCTTCATTTTTTTAATAATCTTGTGGATCATGTCTGCTATGCTTTTCGTCATAGCTTTAATTACTTCTGAGAGTATGCTGTCTACACTAGGTAAATTTTCAGGCTTTAGCTTTCTTATTTCAAATCTTCTTCTTCAATAGAGGTGGTTCTTCTTCGCCCATTTCCACATTTTCCATGTGTGTGTCATCATTAAACAATTCTTCACAAAACTCTCTCCAAGCTTCTAGAACTCCTGGATACGTTACTTTCTCATTTAATTTATTTCGGACAATCCATGTACTACATTTCCTATTTATTTGCTTTATTAGTCTGTACATGTCTTTGGTGTTATTTCATTCACCATGTTTCTGTGCTGCATCACCAATCGTCAATATAAAATTGTCGTTGTATTTGTTTATTCAGCTGTACATATCTGCTATCTTTGCCTGGTGTATAATGATGTGTATTTCTTAATTGTTGTTTATCTTGTTGTAGGCCTTTCTGTAATTCATTTATGGTTTTTAGAATAACAGTCTTGGCTTCATTTTATAGGTTTTCACGTGTTCATTTAGAGGTTCTAGATTAGGTTCTTTTGTTAACTTGTCGTCTGGTATGCAAATGTGCCATCATCATGTATTTGTATCTTCTTGGATTCACTTTTTTTATTGCAGTTTTCAATTTTAGTAGTTTATGGTGTAGCAGCATGTCCGAATTAATAAGAAATCTATCCGAGTGAGATATTTACCATAAAAAGGTATCCACGTGTATAGGCGGCGAATATGTTATGCATACACAATATTTCCTATTATTAAAGGATTGATTACACAGAAATTCATCAGTTTTCACCCCTATCGTTTCCATATTTTCCAATCACGCTTCTTATGTGATCATTGTTGTTTTCCCCTACTTTGCATTAGTCACCTATAGCGACTATTTGCAATAATTTGTAATGTAGTTTGTATGTTCACATAAAACTCTTCTATTAGTTCTTCACTTGATTCATTGGTTTAGAAAACAGTTTTACAGATATTATCTTTTCATTGACAGTATTGTATATCGTTAAAGATATACTTATTTTAGCAAATAGCATTAACTACGACATTGTGTTCTTTTTCCTTGTAAGGTGTCTCCGATGTACCTGTTAAGTCCATATTATATCTCTTCAACAGAGGTCTTCCGGTATGTAGTAGTCCACGGACGTTCCAGATACCAATATTTTCTTAGGGCATAATCTTCAGCTTCTCTCAAGACCATCCTTTAGGAAAATCCGATCGAGGGGTGATTTTTTACATCCGGAATAGCATTGAATAAAGCCATTGATTCTCTAGGAAAATTGTGATCGGTTGAAAAAGTTTCCTTTTGCTACTCTAACTTTGGATGGGAAGTTGTAATTAATGATGGGGTGGGATTATGGGTTAGGATATGGCCCTTTCCCTCTAATGGAGGTGAAATGTAAATCAGGGCTAGTGTTGCAAGGTCGTTTCCCTATCCTCTAGCGAGATCGCTATCAACAAAGAAAAATGATTTTTCCCTTCACAATTCTTATTATTACAATGTATTTGGCACAACAACAAACTTTCAGTTTTGAAGCTTTACCTAACCGCAAAAATGTATCATTTTTATCGACTATAACCCACTAGGTCACATAGTAGCTGATCATGACCAAGCCAAATTGGAATAAATTTATTAAGTACGATCGGTCATTTCCCGTACTTTACTGATAATTCCCCGTTATACAAGAGCTTTCAGTAAGAAGTGTCATTTTAAATTTCACAATAATTTTTATCTATTAACTGTTAATTTATTACGAGTTAAAGTGGTACAAATCGTTTACACTACTTAAAATTAGCTGGAACAAGGTCATAGTAAAACTGCTCAGGTATACGCTGAATCAGAGAAACTGAAGCTCTGAATGTTGCAACATGTAATGACAAGCTTGTCAATGAATGTTATAGACCAAACGTGACTGGCTCTATTTTTTTCTTGTTTGCGAACTCGTATTTCACATTTTTAACCAAATTAAAAGGTAAATTTACCAGAAAATCCCAGTTAACTTCCTCAGATATAACAGTACATCATAGGCTTCACCAACTTCTTTAAACTTCTTTTCCTGCTCCTTTTTTGCATACCTGTCGGGGTAATGTACAAGAGCGCGCTTGCGGTACGATTTCGTGACACCATCATCAGTAGCAGTCTAATCGACACCAAGTATGCTATAATAATCCTTATGGATCAATTTAGAGCAAGAATTTAATGTAACATTTGGCACGAAGCAGTAGCGCCTTCAGGTAAATAACATCTATGTAGGTTTAGAAGTGCACCACAGCCTACAATAACGTCCTTCAGCGTGTTTTGCTTTGCAAAAGCTATAGCATGGTTAAATAAAGCTCTGCATTTGTCTTTTTATTGAAAAGGTTGATGATGGGTGCTTGTGTGTACAGATTTATGCCTTCCTAGAACTTACAATTCTTATATGACTCAATATCTCCCATTTCGGCGCATTTGAACGCGTTCATGGTCTTGTGTGGTCTGCAGCCAAACACAAAACTAGCAGAAAATGTCTGAACGGGTTCTAGACGTTATCTTCGTAGAACATGCATATTCCTAGCACGTATATAGCATCTAGGTTGCCTCTATCTATGTTGTTAGCTATATTTTGCGTTTCTTTGTAACTACTCAAAAATTCTAATTACTAGTCCTTCCATAGCTTGTATCAGACGCAAGTAGGAGCTTGATCCAGATCTTCCTGTAGTCCTTTTTGTCATACGCTTTCTATGCTTCGCCTTCATATTGTGTCTCGATATCTCTAGACTCCCGATTTCATTGTTGGTGGCAGTGTTGTCCAATTTCTTGATTTTTTTTAATGGCCTGTTGGTCTGTCATGGCATCACCAGAAGCGAGGCGTATTTCGCATTGTGCAGATAGCCCTTGATAAAGGACTGGTCCAGCTGCACAGACACAAGAATCCTCCAGAGCCTGACAAAAGTTGTTCAGCATTATGTAGCAAGTGGTTCTGTACCTGTAATGTGCAGCAGGAACAACTCAATGGCTTCTGAGCAAAAAGGAAGAAAAGATCCATATTGCTTGCCTCAAAGAGTGGTTGTCATTTTCGTTCTTCAACTCGGCCAGTTGCTCTGGATTGATTCATCGGGATAATCTCCTCGGAACTGTTGCACTCCATAACCAGGTCCGTCCTCCACCACCATATTTTCCATCATTTTGCTCACTCACAAACTATACAGTTAACAAAAATGAAACGGTACAAGCTTGCACAACGTATTAAAATTGTAAAAAATTACTATGAAAGTGGTGAAAGTTTCTGAGGCAGTTGTACACATTTTGGTCTAATTGTAGTGTTTTGTCGAAAAGTAATTATGAAACTAATCGAAAAATTCAAATTTTTTTGTCAAATTTCGGATGTAAAAACCAAAAACGTGCTCGGTCAGACAGATCTATTAGGAATATCGCTAATACAGCTGTAAGATTTGCAGAAGATCCGAATTTATCGATTTAAAGGTGTTTTCAACAATTGGGCATTTTACAAACAACTCCGGACTGTATATTGCACAAAAATCTAGGCCCAAAGGCTTATCCGGTGCAGCTGATATGATTTTAGATATGGCAGAGAGATTTAAAAAAAACGGTATGATATTGTCGCAGAAAAAAATATGGTGAAGCTGCAAGTGAGTCAAAAGAAAATTTTAATTCTTGTATTAAAGATATTTTGGCCAAATTTTAAAAAACAATACCAAGATACCGACATATCTAACGAAGATAAAACCGGGTTGTTCAAGAGACATCTGACTTAGCTTTAAAATTCAAGAGGAAATTGTATTGGGTGTAAAAAAAACGTAAAAAACTAGGGAAGAATCAAAAAATTTCATTTATCGTTGATAATTAACTAGCACATCCACGTATAGAATATTTAAAGTTCATCAAATTGGTGTTCCTACCCCCTAATTCTTCAGCAATCTTATATACTATGGATCAAGAAGTGATTCGTTGCCTTAAGTCATGTTACAAAAACATATTTTTCAACTCGATTACTTCAGTACCTTCAAAACAAGGAAAATTTTAAAGTTTCATTATTAGATACCACCCTAATAATAAACACTGGTTGGGGATGTGTAACTTTCTAAAATTGGTTGAATTTCCGTTGTCTCAGTGAATTTCACTTTCACTTCTTTTATCTGTACTTCTGAAATTACTTAAAATTCATGTTTATCAAATAAATGCATAACGTTATAATTGCTTTTGAACTTTTTTTTAATTACCGCCCCCTTCTTTTAAATTGTTTTTAAGTTATTCACGTTTTTATTGATTCTCCACATAGGTCCCATTAATGGCGTATTAAATAGCTGAGAGATAAAAAATAGTTTTTTTTAATGTCAGGTTAACTAAAATAACTTGTTAGAATTTTTACAGCATCTCAGATATTTAGTTTTATTTTGTCCCATAGCACAATTCGAGAAGTGATCGCTGTCTTCTATTGCAGTCCCTGTAATTAAATATAAGATATTTTTACTTTATTTCTTAACGTACAATCATTACTTGGTAAAGAGGTACCGCAGCGCCTTCTATGTTAATTTGTTTAAGGGGGAGGTCTGGTTTTTTTTGGGTAAAAATTGATCAATTTTCATATTTTTTATAGAAATCTATTTTATTTAGAGATATGAGACTTCATGCATTTGAAAAGATATATTAAGAGGCATCAAAAACAATTTCTTTTAATTATATTATTTATTTCAACTCCACCAGGGGGCGCCGAAGTCGTCTCCTGAAAAACCGTGCGTTGTGCGATGGCCAGGACATCTTTGCACCACTATTGCCGAAACAAAAAAAATCAAACAGCATCAACAGTAAACATATATATCTTGTCTGTATTCTACAACCAAGTTGTTAAGGTCCGTAGAAAAAAATACCAGCCTGCGAAAGAATTTCTCGGAAAAACGTCCTTTTATCCTCTTCTAAAGTAAAATAAAATATATTAGGTTCAATTTAGAGAATTGGTTGTAGAATGCAGACGAGCTGTTGTTTCAATAAACACATAAAAAAAATTTAGGTCGATCGGATTAATGGTTTTCAAGAAATCGTGTCCACCGCGCGAAAAATCCCCACTTTGAGAAAACGCATTTAGAATTTTTTTCTATTTCGCATTCAATTATTTACAATTATAATAGACAAAATGCTTACCAATCATCAGTCTGCGATTCCTGCGCCATAAACTAATCCTTGGGCCTCTGGAAAAAGTTCTTCTTGTTAATCAAGCTCCTTTTTTCTCTTGATTCCCGCATCTTTTGAGGATTGCTGAAATTTTTTACCAGCACATGAAACTTTTTTTATTCCTACCACACTTTGTTTTATTTGGATCTTTACAAGATCCTGTGTTTTGCGAATATTTAGACATAATGATATCAAATTCAACGCCCGTTCAAAGGTCACGACGTAACTGGCGAGAAAACTCATTGAAACTTGCACCGCGGAAAAACTGGTGCGGCGAGCATGCATGCATAGGTATACTGATACGAATAAATTAATAAAAACATTGCGATTCTGAGGTCGTTAGCCTTTCGGAAATATAAAAACCTGAAATTAATTTCTTGATCCAAAAACACGACGTTTCTTCCGAAGAAACAAGTCACAACTTACAGGGCGGAAAAAATGGCTTAGCGAGCGTGGAAATATATAGGTATATATACATGTATATTTTTGTGGCAAATTGAGATATAGAAAAAATAAAAAAGCATTATAATCCTAGGGTTTCATCTTTCTGAAAAAATAAAAATCTCAAAATCGATATTTTGGCCAAAAAAACCAGACGTCCCCCTCAAATCTTTATTTAGTGCCTTTTTACGCAGTATGTAGTTTGCCAGCACATTGTTGTTGATTAGTTATCTTTACAATGAGTGCACAATTCCTGAAGAGATATGAGGCAGTTTTTTTTAATGAATCATGCGAAAGGATTGAAACTGACGTATAAAGCGGCTGAAAATAATATGCGGAAGTTAGAGACATTCATTAAGTGGATAAAGCGATATTAGGTGGTTGTAGATGTAGACGATATGCGTCTCTTTGAAGACAGGTCTTTCGCTAGGCTATGCTTAAAAGAAATCCGCAAGAAAGAAATTTAGATTTCTCCAAATACGATTGGAAGTCGCATGCTTAAAAAACATTTCTTTTAGATCAACTTTCAAGAAATTATTATTATCAGAAAAGCACCTGAAACATTTGGGATTATGACACTGTTATCTTTACGGACGAATCTTCTTACTGAACATGGACTTCCTTATTGAAAGCGTTGTTAGCAAAAAGTAATAAGATTCGTCAGCACATTATAAGGTTTTGGGGATGCTTCTGTAAACGCAGTTTTAGTTGTCTCTTTTGTTTATGGACAATTTAAACGCCGAGAAAATGTGCACCATCTATACTAATGCTTCCTGAAGTCTGCTAAAACGTTTTTTGGTTCCAACAGAACAAATTCGGTGCTGCAAGAAAAAGACGACCTTTAACATCGGAGTAACTACAGGTATTGGACAAATAGAAACGCTTGACAAAAGTGGGATCATATTTTCACTGTGCCCGGTAACACTGGGTACTGCGTAAATCAACCGTCTCTTTTTCTTTGCAGTGGTATAAACTGTGCACTAATAATAGAGTGAGGCAGTGTGGTTGTGGACGTTATCCAAGTGTGGTGAGTGACCAGAATGTCCGACCTGAGGGGGTTTTAAAAAAATCTAATTGTTGATGTCCGTCTAGCTAGAGCACCCGTGACCAAAACAGTGCCGTTATGCAATGTAACACAAGACACGCTCTCGTAAGTCCTGACCTGATACACAGTGCACGGTAAAACAGGATCGTCGAAGCAAAATAGTTGTCAACAGACGAAGCTGCAAGCTAGGGGTTTCCGGGCCTTGAAACGTATTGTGACGTCGCAGAAGAAAGCAACGGCCGAGAAAGTGACTGCAGAACATAATCAGCAACCCAGTGTCATCCAAAATAGTAAAGCAGAAACTGCATAAGATAGTAACCATGGGCGTGTTGCTATAGCCAAACCCCTAATAACAAACACAAATGCTCAAAGACGATGTGCATGGTGCAATGCTCATAAAAACCGGACATTATAAGACTGGTAAAGTGTCGTTTGGTCGGATGAGTCAACATTTACCCTCTTCTCCACCACTGGATGCGTGTTTGTCTGGCGAACATGATAGGGGTTATATTATGGCCTGGCTATATCATGGTATTCGGTAGCCCCGCTTGTCACATTGCAAGGTCGGGTCACAGCAGTGTTTTTGGAGATTTCATATGGGGTCTTTCTAATACTTTGACAATGAAATTCTATTAGTAATAAGTATAGACTAACAATTGTGTATTGTGTATTGTATTCGCATGAACATATAAACATAACTCAAACATGTATAAAGACGGGTGCTGAACATTTCAACTATTATCTATTAGAATTTTATCTGTTTCCTTCAATCACTTACTTTTGTGATTAAGTGTATCATATCACGGGTTTATTAATAAAAGAAATTAGAGGAAAAGCATATACCTTATCATAAGAAAAGTAGTTTAATCCAGTAATAAAATAACTTTTATCTTGAGACCTAAACCTTTTCAGAACTTTTTTGATATTCATAGTATTACAAAACAGCTTAAAAATTACAATTAAATTTCTGTACATAAGTTTTCCATAACCGATTGCAACTCCATCTATTAATTACACTAATATGCAAGGTTTTGCTGTTTTGAAATGAAAAGGTGTGTCAAAATGGATTTTTTTCGCAGATGACGTTCAAAATTCCGTATTACGTCAGGTTTTTCTAAAAATCACAAAAATGTGGAAATTAAAAAATGTAATTTTTAATGGCATTGATATATGGCATCGTTTGTAACGTTGAAAATGTTCTCCGGAAGAACGAAATAAATGTGTAAGAAATATATAAACATAAATACATATTTAAAAACAAACATACCCAACATTTGCCACTAGCCTCAGCTTGAAACTTCCTCTTCTTAGATTATCTTCGGTGTTCGTCCATATGACCTCTTTCACCATCCAACAATAGTCAGCCATCATATGTATAATTTACTTGCCTTGGTATCTCTTTTCCATCACTTTAATATCCTGATGGAAGCGCTCACCACGTTCTTCCATAAAATCACTAAGATTATCGGGAGAGTAATTTAGATGAACATGAAAAAGGGAACTTTCTCGCTCATGTTGCAACCGAGCAGTTTATAGGATTCCAACATCTCCTCGACTAAAATAGTGTAATTTGCAGCTTTCGTGTTCCCCAAAAGTTTTGTAACACATTTCTTTGCTTGACTATGTTGTCCGCCATTAATTTTCATATCTGTGGGCCTATAAAAATACCACCTTAAATTTTTTCAGACGTGATCGATTGAAACTTAACAGCAAGATACTAAGAGAATTACTATTCCTGCTTAAAATATGGCCCACGATCCCACTTGGGGTACACCGAATAGCATTAATTCCCTTTTTCCACTTTTCCAGCTCCTCAACTTCTCAACACATGCACGGCATACTTTGTAAGGAACCCACGCTTTGCCCTGATCTGTTATTTTAATGCCAAAATATTAAAAATAAGCATTTTTCACGAAAGGCGTAATATTTTGCTTCTGTTTTCCTGTCGCATATGTCCCATATGTAGGTAGCAAAATTTGTCTGGATTATTGACACAACCACATGAAGCCATTGGCACATTAGAAACGTTGCCATATATCATGTCATTAAAAAATCACTTTTTAATCACATTTTCGTGGAAATCCTGACGTGATACGGAATATTGAAGGTCATTTGCGGAAGAAATAAACCATTTCGACACACCTTTTCATTTGAAAGCAACAGAAAAAAGTTGCAAAATTGCAGATTAATGTTATCATTCAATCTTCTTAGTGTGCTTCATTATCACAGCAGTAATGCGCTGGCATTCTTCGCAATGTACGGCTTCTCGGAATAGTTCATTGATTTCTAGGCTTGGTCATTGATGTTACAAAGCCGCGAAACCCTCTTTCTTCTGATTCACTTTTTCCCTTAAACTTTACTTTAAATAATAATAAGAAAATGTTTGTATTTTAATTCTCCCGTGATATAACCAAAATATATAAATATATATAAATATAGAAAAAATCTGCTGTTACAACAACCCACAGTAATTTTCAATTTATTTGAACTTTCAAATTTGGTATACGAAGCATAGTCATTGATTTTGAAATGAGCTAAAAATTAGCCACTTTAAAATGAAAAGCATTTTTTTAAAACTTTAACAAACAATAACAATTTTAACATGTGGAGATTTTGGAGTCGCTAATGTTGAATCTAAAGCGTGTCTATATGACAGACAATTAAAAAATACTAAACGAAACAAAAACTTTTTAGTTTAGACTAATGAAGACATTTTTAAAAGAAAACTACCAATTCTTTTAATACAAATTACGTAGCATATATCTACCATTTAAATTTTAAAATTTTGAGTTCAGATTTAAGATCAGCGGCCCTAAAACTTGCCATGTATTAATTTAGATACCATTTACTTGCTGTTCTAAAAACTTTAATGTTGTTACTTGCTTTTGAAGTTTCTCTCAGAATTTGTTGCTTTTAATGTTCGATGAAGCCGTTCAATCTTGTCGTTACACTGTGAGTGGTACGATGTTGTATGTTTAAAATGTATTCCACACAAGGGCGCTAATGAAGTAAAAAGTTCAGAAATGAACTATCGACTTCAGTCAGTGATGACAAATGCTGGTACTCCAAATCGCCTAATCCAAAATTTGTAGAAAGCTTTGGCGACAGATTTTGCAGTAATAGACGGCAGTGATACAACACAAAGCCCCCGAAGGAGGTAAGGCCCAAATGAGGTCGATGTGAACCATCTCGAATCTATGGTCAGATTCCTTAAATATTCCAATTTGTGATTTTGTATGCCTATTGATCTTACTTTTTTGGCAATCGAGACGCGTTTGTGCCCACTTCCTGGCATCCCTACACACGTATAGATCAAGGATTTATGGACAGTAAATATTACAAAATCTTTATCCTCTAAAATTTGCCTCAATTTTTTAATCTCTAAGTACATAGCTAAGATCTTACCATAGGCAGTATAATTTGTTTGAACATCGATCAACTTCTTAAAAAAATAGTTTCCAGCTCCCTTTTTTGTATTGTTGGACTACAGCTCCAACTTCCACGACTCATGTATCCGTGAATAATGCTGGAGGCGATACGCAGTTCGGTATTTTAAGTAGAGATGCGTTGAGTAGATCCGGTTTACACTTCTCAAACTTGGTTATTGCTTATGGGTTACTTTCCTTTTATCCCGTTTTTTAGATCCTTTGAGAAAGTAGTTAACCAAAGCCTGAGTAATTCCGGCATCCTTGAGATACGGCCTGTAAAAATTTATAACACCCAAGAACGTGCGCAGCTGTGGTACAGTTTTTGGCAACTTCTAAGATTTTTATTACTTCAAATTTTTCTGGTTTTGTTCGAATCTATGCAGTAACTCAAAAAGGTCACTTCTTGAGTAAGGAAGACTGATTTGCTGAAATTCGTGCGTAATTCATACTGATCCATCCGTTGTAAAACTGTGTCCAGATGACGTACATGCTCTTCAAATGGCTCAGAAGCAATGAAGATGTCGTCGAGGTAAGACAACAAGAAGTCCAAGGCTCAAAGAACTTCGTTCTTAGAACGCTGAAACGTAGGCGGTGCATTGCGTAGGTCAAATAGCATATAATTAATTTCAAATAAACCAACTGAAGTAATTAAAGCGGTATTTTCTTTATTGATCGCTGCTGTTAACATTTGGAAGTACGCGTGCAGCAAGTCCCAGTTTCGTAAACGGCTTTTTGTTCTTCAAGACGGTTTTCACGTCATTCATTCTACCTGCGCTAAACTCGCCAGTTCCAATTCCTTTTTGCGACTAAAGTGCAGAGGACTCGCCCATTGTAATTTGACGATGATTTAACATAAATTGAAACTCTTGCTTGGCTGCTTTTATTCCATCTAGACCGAGTCTTCGCGCGCATGCGGAAACAGGGGTTACAGGTTTAGTCTGAATGTGGTGCTCAACTTATGTGTCACATATTTGGGAGTAATTCTCAATTTCGTCAAATCTGAATGTTTCTTAAAAATGTGCTGAAACTTACATGTTGCATTAAGAGTGGAAATACTTTCTAAATCTGTTATCGTAGATATTCGACCCGAGACAATCAACTTAGTAGGTTCATCGATTAATTTTCGATTTTTTAATTCCACGATTAGTCCAAAATAGTGAAAAAAATCAGCACCAAAAATAGCTTTAGACGTTTGGGGTATCACGAATGACCACTCGAATTTTCTTTCTAGTCCCAAATCTATATTTAGCAGTTTAGAACCAAATGTTGGTATTTATAAACCGTTCGCGGTATATAATTTGACAGCAAAAGTATGATTAGGGTCGATT
Source organism: Sinelater perroti (assembly GCA_036346155.1). Classification (NCBI taxonomy): domain Eukaryota; kingdom Metazoa; phylum Arthropoda; class Insecta; order Coleoptera; family Elateridae; genus Sinelater; species Sinelater perroti. The sequence goes on from JARFIY010000189.1 coordinate 17,626,065, forward strand.
TGTAACTTCGCAGCAAAACTGAAAAATCAGCACCGCTATCTATTAAAAATTCTATGCCTGATTTCAACCATTTCGTTCACCGATATCAGGGCGCCTTACGCTTGTCAGGCCTACATTTGTCACCAAAACGAAAATGATAGAAACAATATTCGCCACGAGGGTCATACCAGAAAAATTCTGTAGGCTGTGCACTGACCTGGTCAAGATCTGGAAAAGACCTGCTCTCTATTTTTTTATTAGCCATTTGTGCTGCTCTTGTCGAGAGCTCTTCACTCACAACCAGTATATTTCGAATTGAAGCTGAAAGTTTTTCCAAACAGAGAGTTTTAAGCACCCTGTCTAAAATATCTGTTCCTGCCAAGCTTTGAAACTTTTGGGGAAATTGGCTAGGTTTTAAGTAGCTTAATTAAGCTCGTAAATGTCTAATAACGTTTTTTTTTTGTCAGCATATACTTGTTCTAACGTTTTCGTCTTTAACAATATTCCAAATGTTATCAACATACTTTGGGTCCAACTTCAAAACTAAATAATCAAATTTTGTGCATTCCCGGGTGATATTATTAATCGCAAACTGAGCCTCGACCTAAAAGAACCAACATCCCCCGGTTTAGTATCCCCAAAAGGACGAATCTTGATTGAAACTCGATTCACCTCAATTCGACCAAGAGGTGCCGGGGAGGATTGACTTGACGGCGCCGCGAGCTTCTGTTATCCTCTTCTTCAGCCATGATCGAGGCAGAGATCACGTCGGGGTCATCAATTATTGTGGGATTCCTCTTCAGTTTGGGTACAAACAACTTTACGAGTCTTAAAATCACTTTATTGAATCACATTCGGTTTGGGTTGTCAGTAACAATTTCCATGTGCCTACCAAATGAAAAAATCAAAACCTGTCTAGGCCTCTTTTATTTTCTCTTATCCGTGAGGCAGTGTGGGCGCTTAACACCACAATGCCATACTGAACTTATCTTTTTTAATTTTGTTATTTTAACGTCAGATTTAAAATCAATGACCTGTAAAACATGCATATGCTCAGTTTGCATATTCCTACTGATCCTATTATTTATTCGAATACTTAAAAATCTTTGTTTACTTACTTAATCCTTATGCCCTTTTTACCGTTAAGTGTAAGGCAGGTGGGAGAAGAGTTTGTTATGTTGCTGTATATTTTTCTTTCCATAATTTTCTGTCCTGGGCTACTTGTTTTATACCTTCCCAGTTTATTCCCTTGTCTGCTGCTGCCTCTCTTATTCCTTCTTCCTAGGTTTTCCTTGGCCTTCCTCTTTGATTTTTACCCGCCACTCGCGATTCATACACTCTTTTCAGTAATCTGTTTTTTGGCATACGACACACATGACCAAACCACCTTAATTGTCCTTCTTCTATTTTTTCCATTATAGGTTTTATCTTTAAGTCTTGTCTGTACGTTTCATTTCGGATTTTATCTCTTTTCGTTTTATTTTGTATCCTTCTTAGGAACCTCATCTCCATTGCATTTAGTCTTATTTTATGTTTTTCTGTCAAAGACCACGATTCACTACTATACATTATTGACGGTCTCGCCACTTTTTTCACTACTTCTGTTTTTATTTTTCTTGGTACTTCTTTCTTTCCTAAAAAGTTCGTTTTCAGAGTATTGTACTTTGTGTTTTGTCTTTGTTACATTAATAAATCCGCCATTCTAAAAATTTTAACATTATATTAAAAATCATTGACCTTAAAAACTACCCTATAAAAATTTGACACCATATGCTAGTTATTTTCTAAATTTGCCGCCATATTGCTTGTAGAAATTTTGACTTGGAACCGATCATAAAATTTGGCATCTATCAATAGCTCTCGAGAAGAGAAGTGAAGAGAGCGCCGAAGAGATGGTTAGATCAAGTTAAAACGGCAATAGGAAAGCCAATTCAACAAATCAATCATGAGGTTCAAAACCGACCAATATGGAAAAACATCGTCAGAAATACAATGAATAATTGACCACGATGATCACGACTCTTCCGATAAGAAGATACGACGGAAAGAAGGTGAAGAAGAAGAAGATCGATACCTCTTTGACAGCAGCGTTGCCATCAAATCTTTGTTCTCCAAATACTTCTTTTAATGGTCAAAAGAAATGCTGATTCCAGGACAATGAGCAGCGTGTAGAGAAACCCAGAAACCGCACCTTTTTCCGTTCAGCTCATGGCATGTAAAATATTCCGGTTCAAAGTTATATTTTTCAACGGTTAAGTTCTAGGCTGTTTCTTCAATGTTTCTCTGTACGAAATATAACCATGCATTTAGTTGTAGTTTCATTAATACATAATTCTTTTTCTCTATTCCATTGAACGCTTTATTGTGTCTCGTATAATGTGACCTATGATGTCTACATTATTCACATAAGCTAATGTTTCTTTGACTTATTGTACATTATTTACTGCTTTTGCATTTCTCATTACTGTCTCTAGAGCTTTGTATAGTTTTTTCCTAAAACACTATCATAAGCTGCTTAAACGGATACAACAATTTAGTATATTATTATGCTAAGTTTTTAATATTTATTGCAAGTAAAAAAATCTGATCTATTGTAAACTTGCCTACCCAAAACCCCTTTTTGGTATTGACTACAAGTAGCCTTAATCTGCTCTCACATATGTAAAGAAATATTTTGTATCCGATCTAATAAAGTTCCAACAAAAGTTCTTGTAGTGCTTCTTCACTCTCATTGAATAATTCAGCCAGTATATCCTATGGTCCTGGCGATTTCCCTTTTTAGTTTTCAGAAGGCCAAAATAAGTTTTTCATTCTTAGTTTTCATTTCATATTCCTCCAACCTTATTTTCACAATTTAGGATGTCATCAAAATACTATGCCTACCTGTCAAAAATTTTTTTCGTTTGATAATATAACCTTTTATCTCTACATACATTTGTTCTTGATTTAAATTATCTCTTTTCCATATTTATAGCTTTATAAAAAAAATCTATTTCCATTATTTTGTTTTTTGTTACCGTAACTTTAACAAAACCATTAGCAAACCGGTAACTTTGCCTTTTACTTGCTTTAGTTCCCATAGTTCACTTGTTGTCAATCTTTTTGGTGTTTTTCAGTTAGTAAAGTTTCTAGTTTTTCGGCGTATGCTTTCTTTATATGTGGGTCCTTAAATGTTTTTGTTTTGTATTTTGTTTGTCTTTTTCCTGGTATCTTAGGATTCAATATTCGCGCCCTAATTTTACACTCGCCATAAAATAGTGCCATCTAATATCCATCACATTATTTGCAGGCCTTCTTTCAATAAGGATGTATTCTGTTTAATTAAAAATGTTCCTGTCTAGGAATTTTCAAGTTATTTTAAATTTATCTTTATAGTCAAAAAATTTGGTACCTATTATTATGTTTTTTGGTGTGACGAAGTTGATTAGTCTCACTTCTTTCATATTTATATATTTGTATAAGCTGTATTTGCTAATGTGGGATCGAAAACGGTAAATATTTTTACTGCTATTGAAAAACTTTACTGTTTTATTTGTATTGTGTTTAGTCTCATACTTATTGCATTGAAGTCCATTACCAAATGTTTAATCTTTCCATGCTCCAGTAATCCTGCTCCAAAGATGTGTTCTTTATTATGACAGATTCAGTAGAAAACACCAATCTCGATTGTGCACTATGTCTATTCCTAACCATCGTAAAAATTTGTATGGGTCTAATATACGTACCCTAAACTTTTTCAATGCTGCTATTCTATACGGCGACAGCTTATTCCATGTGAAGGTACCTGATTGTACTTTTTTCGTGGTCTTGGTCATCGCAGTTTATTCCGTCCATTTATATGATCATGCGCTTTCATAAAACTTATTTTCTTACAGAATAGGGTTGTTAACCCTATCTCTCTTCTTTTATCCAAGCTGAGTAACGGCAGTGCCCCGGCAGAAATTATAGAATAACTATAATCTTTGTCGAATTATTTGTAGTTGTAATTGTGTAACTAATCCTCTAATTTTTATCGATCAAGCGTTGACAAGATGGTAGTAGAAGGTAAATAGACTTATCTCTAAGATATATATCTTGATTATTATATAATCCACCTACACACAGCTTTTAAATTATTCTTAACCTTAAGCTACATCAAGACAAAAACATTGATAATGCCTAGTTAGTTCACGATTATCAACAAAATTTAATCCTGGGTTATCACGTTTTGGTGATAAATAGAGACCAATTTTGGGGTAATTCTAGGAATTTTGTCCCGTCTGCACCAAGTGCTAATATTCCCGAAATTGAAATGTCTCAGAAAAAAACGCCACACGAAGTTGGATTATTAAATTTCGGTTTTGTCAATTTATATATGTGGTACTTTGTAACCACCCAAAATAAAATACACGTTTCAGTTTCATGAAGATAGAACGACAGGACGCGCCTCTCGACTGGCACTACCGACGCAAGCGTTGTGATAGTTCGTAGTAAAATTAACAATTTACGGGTATCCAGGGTTTTAGTTTGCCATGCTTGGCGGGTGCCCTACTCGGTCATAAAAAAATAATTGCGTGCCTGCGTTCAGTCGAACAAGGGCTAATAATGGCGGTCGTCTAAGGCACGGTGCTTGGAATATCGTCCCGCATCAGAGAAGGCGCGCGACGACCGGGCACCTTCTCAGTTCGCAAGCCATGCTCCATTGCGGGGCGTCAGAACCTTACCGTTATCATCCTCGGAAACTTAATAATAATTTGTTGAACGACGGAAAAAAGCATCCCTGCCTAGAACGCTCAAAAGCTACAACTCTTTCCATTCACCTCATTACACGTATAAAATCCGATTTATATTTATATTATAAATATCTTTCTATTTTTTAACATTTTTAATTATTAAAAAATAATGGAAAAGTTTCTGACAACATAAAATTTAAATTTGGAACGGTAGGATACATACAATAACATTATTAACTAACTATATGCTATTTTTCATTGCAAAATTGTTTTGGCAAGATCATATGAGAAGTCCTACAGCAAGGCGCAAAATCTGTTGCACAAACTCAAATAGCACGTCTATGGCTGTGGGTTTAAATCCTAATAGATTCATAGTCTTTTGATTCTAAATGTTTATTGAAAATAAACTATAGATAACTTACATCTGGTTGTCAACAAAAACATCTTCATTCGATGGGTTAGCACAAAGTAGAATAGAGGTATCAATAAACCGACCCCATGGTCAAAATGGCGTTCGAAAATTATATTTTTTCCAAAAGTGGAGAACCGTGATAACAAAACAAGTATAGATGCTGATTCAACTGACATAAATGTTGAATATTTCATTTTGACTCGAGTATCCCGTATATTTTTATAAGATAGAACAAGATCTTTATAAAGTAAAAATAAAGTTTATTCCCATCAAACCACTATCCTGGTGTATTAAAAAAAGTAATTTACAATTTTCATGAAATTTTGCTTTTGTAGTAACATAACATTTATTACCAAAACTGACATGGGGTACTCTTCAAGCCAGTCTCAATATGACGTGTTCCCTTGTTCTAAACTACATTCTTCAATCGGGGAAATGTGACCATAAATGAATATAAATCACAAATATTTTTTCCCTAACTTCCCAAATATTCAATGCATTGAACTCATTAGCTTCACAAAATATATCACGTATTCAAAAGCAAACGAATGGGATATTTAAAACATAATCTATCTTTTAGACTTAAACTATTTTGCATTTCCACTTTAAATGATGTCGGCACTTACTCACAACTCATTTAACATTATCATCTTGAAAGATCTAAAAATATTTACATGCAAAAGCGGATCAAAATCATTTTCCACTAAATAGCAAAATAGTCGATTTGTTTCCAGGAAAATGTCTTGGTATCTTAATTTTTGGCGAACGCAAAGGCATAATGTTTTAAAGCTCTAGCAATCTGACACAATTTCATTCCAAAGTAGCTATAAAAATAGCTTTCTGTTCTGCTATACGCCATAAACCGTCATAGCCCGTCTCATTTGAACTACTTGTGGCATATATAGAACTATTTACTGATTTCGCACTTCTTGCATACAGAATACTGTCAACAGGCAGTTTTTTACAAACAACAAGCTGTTGAATTAACTTGGACATTTGAAATAAACAGATCTAATTATAAACAATTAGCGTCCGCAACTTGCCAACGGATAAAGAAAAACCGTGACTCACGCTCATACACGTTGGGTACTCTATTAGCTAGTTGATTGTTTACACAAAAAGCTTCGTTTCTTTTAATAGCATATTAAAGTTTTGTTTTAAAAAAATTGTAATAATAAATGGTAATTTACTGTTAACTTACTTCTCTTAACTTAATCGTAAATATTTTTTGTTTTCTCTACTTGTGATATCCAGAGACTAATTAAAAAGGATTTAAGAAAATCGCTAGATACATAGCAATACAATAAAAACTAAAAACAACATTATTTTTAAAATCGATGATAAGCTGAGTTGTTTGATTTATAAAGGGCAACATTATGACCACATCCACAACAACAAGATAAAGCACATCTTAAGATCCTGTCCGTGCTTTACCTGATTTCTTGCCGAAGTCAACAAAAATTAATCAATTATACTTTTAAGCTTTACCCCATGCAAGTTAAATAAAATTATCAACACTGCTAAATTTTACCAAATCCGAATTATGCAACAATGTCAAGCGCACGACAACAAAATCATGTTTCTTATAATCAAGTACCATTTAATTCTAAATGGCAATCAGCAGACAATAAAAGCGACCTCGGAAAAATAGCAATAAGTTCTTGTAACGCGAAACACAAAATTCTACTAGTTAAATCCAAATAAAAAAAATTAAAACAGGACGAACAAAATACGGAATCGAAAGCACCTCCAATCTTCATTTAGCCCGCGAAGCAAATCGCACCAGTGAATCAGTAATTAGAAATGATAGCTAAAGGTGAACATGAAATTAAAATATTTCTCGTGTTAAAATGTCCATAAAAAAGTACCATAAAAAGCAGTGGCACAGTTTTAAAGCCTTTTTTCGAAATACACCAGACTATCAACTTAAATTAATTAAAGCCAAGTTAAAGTACACGGATATTACGTTACTAACCCTTGAAACATCAAACAAAGAACTATACAGAAGAATTATCATTGTTTTTTGATGAATTAAAATGGACTAAGAACAATAAGGAACATGGAAGGAATACAGACAAACACAGACTTAGATAAGAAGAAAGGAAGAACTGCCAGCGAAAGATCCCCAGAACACCAGAACAAAGCCTAAGAAACGAAGGTACGTCAGCGAAGAGAAACTGTTGATGATCACACAAGTCAAAGAACAAAAAACTAATAGAGCAAAATACAAGGGATAAACTGACGACAACAAAGGCAAATAACAAGGATAACGAGTATAAGGCAAATGTAGAAAAAAAGTTAGGTTTAGTTTATAGACACATTAAAAATAAAAAAGAATAAAAATAAAAAGAAGAAAAAAAGGAAAGCAAATACTAGCGCATCAACCCTAGACACAAAAACCAGAACCTTTATAGGCTGCTAGAACGTTAAAACTATGGCAGAAGTAACAAAAACGTACCAAATAGCAATCGAAATGAAAAAATACAAAATCAGTATATTAGGCATAGCCGAATCAAGATGGAATGGGATGGGTCAGAGAAAGTTAGCAGGCAACATTTCCATTATTTACTCAGGCTACGAAGATGAACAGGCACACAAAGAAAGTGGGGTAGCAATAATGTTAAATAAAGAATCAACAAAAGCACTGTTAGAATGGGAAGGGGTATCAGAAAGGATCATATGGGCAAGATTTAGAGCAAAATTTAGGAACATAATCATAATAAATGTGTATGCCCCAACAAACCAGCAAGAAGATGAAGTGAAAGATATGTTCTATAACCAAATATACACAATTACAACGAAACTAAAAACTAAATATACCCGAGATATTGTAATCATGATAGGTGACATGAACGCAAAAGTAGGAAGAGACTACGAGGGAAAGGAGAATGTAATGGGAAGACATGGAATAGGTGAGGCAAACGATAATGGCACAAGATTAACAGAATTCTGCGCCCTAAACAACCTCACAATAGGAGGAACTTTATTTCAACATAAGGACATCAACAAAACAACTCCTCACCAGATGGAACAACTCACAACCAAATTGACCATATCCTCATGGAAAAGAAATGGAGAAACACATTGCAAGATGTAAAAGCTATGAGAGGAGCAGACTGCGCATCAGATCACACGCTAGTGCGAGCAAAAATTAAAATCAGTATAAAAGCCAAGTATAAACTCAACCCAAAAAGAAGAAAACTTAACGTAAATAAATTAGACGCCCCAGAAATAAAAGAGAAGTTTAAAGAAGCGATAGAAAGAAAAGCCAGCACTATGATGGACCCATCGATACTATCTATTGAAGAGATATGGAACGCTTATAAAAACACATTAAATGAAACAGCAATAGAAATAATAGGTTATAATGAAAGACACGATAAAACATGGATCTCAATGAAACAAAAATGAAACTGGAAGAAGAAAAACAACAAGAGCAAAACTCCTAATAGAGAAAAACCAAGACCAGAGGAAAATATGGCAAGAAAACTATACCAAAGAAAACAATGAAGTAAAAAAGAGCGCAAGACAAGACAAGAGAAATTACATAAACAGCATGATTAGAGCAGCGGAAGAGGCAGCCAGGGAGCATGATTCCAAAACACTATACAAAATAACAAAAAAACTAGTGGGATCAAACAAAATGACGTCAACCAATTAAAAGGAAAAAATGGATAAGTACTGTCCACACAAGAAGAAATTAAAAACAGATGGGTAGAACACTTCACCGAAATATACAAAGCATACGCAAAGACTAATAAAGAAATAGAAGACATAATAGACATACATGGAACACTGGAATTGCCTACAGAAGAAATTTCTAAAACCGAAATAAGGAATGCAATACAAACACTGAAAAATAATAAAGCAGCAGGGATAGACGGAGTCCAAGCAGAATTAATAAAAATACATCCAAATTACTCAACCGAACTACTTTATATACTATTAAACAAGATATGGACACAAGAACAAATACCAAAGGAATGGACAGAAGGTATAATAACAAAATACCCAAAAGGAAATCGAACAATGTGCGAAAACTGGAGACCGATCACCCTGCTCAGCACAACAAGTAAAATAATGACCAGAATAATTCTAGAAAGATTAAGAAACCCTATAAATATAAAACTGAGAGACAATCAAGCAGGGTTTAGACCAAATAGAACATGTATCGATCACATCAACACCCTAAGAATTATCCTAGAACAAACAGCCGAAGTTGAAGAAGAAATCCTCATAAATTTCATCGATTTTCAAAAGGCCTTCTATACAATAGACAGAGAAGTAATGTGGAAAATATTGGAACAATACGGCATACCAGTCAAATACATTAAAATAATAAAACTATTTTACGACAACTCCACGGCGTACATACAGCATGAAGGACAACTCACCCAAAAAGTTGAAATACAAAGAGGAGTGAGACAAGGCTGCGTCCTCTCCCCTCTCCTTTTTATAATAGTAATCGATTGGGTAATGAGGAGGACTGAAGACAAAAGAACAGGGATAAACTGGAATGTATTTGGCAAACTGGAGGACTTAAAGTTTGCGGACGACATCTGCCTAATAACAACAATAAAAAACACATGCAACAAAAACTGATCACACTAAACAACAATGCTAGGAAAGTAGGATTACAAATAAACTCAAACAAAACTAAACTACTAACCAAAAACAACATGGGGAATACAAGAATCAATTAGAGAGAAGAGAGATAGAGGAAATAGACGAATTCTGCTACCTAGAAAGCATAATAAGCATCAAAGGAGGCACAGAGAGGGATATAGAAAGACGCATAGGACAAGCACAGAAAGCCTTCAATTCACTATTTAAAATTTGGACGTCAAACAATATCAGCAGAAAAACAAAACTCCGACTCTTCCACAGTAATGTAAAAAGTACACTACTATATGGAGCAGAAACCTGGAAAGAAGACAGAAAACACTATAAGAAACTGCAAACATATAAATAAATGCCTCAGAACTATTTGCGGAATCTTCTGGCCAGAAGTAATCAGTAATGAGGGCCTTTGGGAAATGACAAAAGAGGAAAGAATAGAGATAACCTTAAAAAAGCGCAAGTGGAGATGGATTGGTCACACCCTTAGAAAACCGATAGGAAATATAACCAGGCAAGCCTTGGAGTACAATAGGACAGGGAAAAGAAGGAGAGGCAGACCAACTAATACTTGGAAAAAAACAATTACAGAAGAACTAAAACAAGTAGACCTAAATTGGAACCAAGCAAAAAGAATAGCAAAAGATAGGAAAAAATGGAAGGAACTAATGGAAAGAATTGTGACAACGGAACGGACTCCAGACAGTGCGTGAGACTGGCTACCTCACCACAAGAAGTCTAAAGCTAAAGCAAATGAAACGCCCCAACAAGAGCCCTTTGCTCCAACAAAGGAGCTATATGATATATGAGAGATGAGAAGAACAATAAGGAAATATAGAACATCACGACGCTACATGATTGCTCAAAAGTTTTTTAAAATTTATATCCATGACCATAACTCGCTCCAAGAGCTACTTCTCTAATTTTTAGTTATGTGTAAAAATAACGAGTTTTCAAAATATCCATGTTAAAATACTAATACGATATTTGGACGCGGAAAGAGAATTTTTCATCACCAACCTTGTAGAAAGACATAATTTCAGAGCACTCTCTCTTTCTCCCCGCAAAGAGAAACACATTCGGAGAAAACATATGTAAAGGAGGTTCCCGAGGATCAGTAACTCTGATAATCAGGACACAGAAATAAGGCGTTGTTGCAAAACAATTTGTTGAAAAGGAGCATTTCTCTGAAAAACAGATTTTTCCCTATCTATTCGATCCACTTGATATATCTGATATATGTCCAAGTGCTCCAGTCAGGTACTAGTCATTTCCCAATAATGGCTGGTGACGTGCTCTGACTTCAAGGACACCCTTTTCACATGACCCTTCACAGTCCACGGCCAATTTTTTCTACAATATCCAATTATCAAAGACAATTAGAGAATCATCTTAATAGCTTAAATTCAAAAATCAGACAGATGTATGTCTGCTCAAAAATCTAACGGTTTCTGTTGAACATGCACGCTACGCCGCACGTAGGCCGTATTGTGGTAGGGGGCTCTTTCATCGGTGATATAGTGAGATTTTTGCGTAGGATTCAGAGCATAATGAAAGCTTCTGGCTATGTAGAGATCTTAGGAGACACTATGAAGCCTTTGGCAACGGTGAATTGTCCTGATGGATAGATCTTCCAGCAAAGTACATATCAGATATATCAAATAGATCATATAGATAAGAAAATGGTCCTTCTTCAAAAAAATTGTTTCTCCGGAACGCCGCATTTTTGTGTGTCCTGATTGTTAGTGTTTTTGGCCTCTCTAATATATATTTTTTCCAATCTTTTCTCTCACCAGGAAAATAGAAAGCCCTGAAGTTAGGTCTTCCTACAAGATTAGCAATAAAAAAATTTCTTTCTGCATCCAAACGTCATATGAGTAACCTAACAAGACATATCCAAAAATTAAAGGCGGGGCTAGTCTTTTAAGCAAAAATTTTTAGCCCTCAGTGTTACCACCTAGCATCAAAGCGCAAAATACCATAATGCGGTAATTATCAAGAATAAAAAACACGAGAAATGTCTGCAACGGAAATCCAAGAAGTGTCAAATCTACTAGCAACCTCGAAACATCACAGTAACAAAATAAAACCAAAAACAAGAGCGAGAAGTGCATAAATTGCTATGACAATCACTCAGAAAACTACAAGCAAAGTTTCTTATATAAGGAATCACAACAAAAGCGTTTCTTTCAACTTGGAATGAAGCAATTTTCTAACACAACAAAAGGCGATAAATCTGCCATCACAAATAATGCACTTCGCCCGTCACAAGCTCCATCAAATAATCAGTTGGAACATTCAAGCAAAAGTTAAAAAAAATAATAAAAATCTCAATGGAACAATAGAGACAATGTTAAATCTTTTGGCACTCAAAAAAAATCAATAATCGTCTAACATCTCAAATTAGCGGTCTAGAATTGAACCACCTGATATAATGCAAAGAAGATTTTACATCTTTGCTCGCTAATTAGTATATAGATCCCATATTAGTATTAAAATTCCAATTTACAAATACAAATTACTTAATATTGCCAAAATAGACTGTGCTCAATCAAACCATACGAACTTCTTGCATAAAAATAGAATAATCTCGAATGCACCACAATAGTGTCCTTCATACCAGAATAAGAAGCAGGAACAATATATAGACTAATCCCGCACGTCGGGGGTAGATTCATATCACGAAGCAACTTCAATAGGGATCCAGAATTGCCGTAACTAAATTTAGGGAACTATTGAAAGACTTTAATCATTTCAATTTGAACTACCGATCGAATCGTGTTTAGACTCATCAAATAATCATTTGCCAATAATAACAACAACAGAAACCCAAATACTAATTAAAATAAAGCGCCTACCTTAAGCAAGAACCCCATAAATTAGGATTTATTCAGAGAAATAGTGCACACGACTCTGTAAATTGATAGCAAATTGAAGCAATAGTTGAAGTAACAACTGCTTTAACAGCAACTCCAAATTGGAGACAGGACTTTACAAATTAAAAGTCCAAAAACGAAGATTGTAGTAGATGGTAAACCACAAAACATCCGAATGACAAGCGCAAATTCAAACAACGTCGGAACATTAAGTGCTAAGTACTAAGAAATTAAAAACCAAGCAGTACAAGTTATTTAAAAGTGTTGTCATCTACCAAATCCGCCGATTTTTTGCTTTGGAAGGTAACAAAATTCTTAAAATGGTCAACGCAATCTAAATCACCCATTCAAAATTCCAATGGTAGATAGGCCAGAAATGATCGTGAAAATCTGAGTTTTGCAATCCTCTTGGAGGAAGTATTTAAGCTCTTCCCTTGAATTACTTCACATAAAAAAGTTGACGAAATCCGGCAACATCTAAATGCAGCGTTCCAAATAATCTTATCTGCAGAGTTTGAAACTACTATTTCAAAAATACGAGTCTATGCAAAACGTCTGACTATGACTTGATTACAGTAAAGTAGATTTCGATATACAACTGACCTATTTAACAGAATACAATTGAAGGCAGCAGTACTAATTATCCCCGTTAAATATGATAAGTTTCAAACAACCTTAGTTCCCTTCAATTAGGGAGTACCTCGGGGTAGCGTGCTAGGCCCAGTATTATTTACATTAGTAATGGTGCTCAATTCCGACTCATACATGACTTCTCACAACCTTCAAAGCCACTTGAACAAACTTCAATTGTAGTGCCAAAAATAGCGCATTGAAATAAACGAAACGAAATGGGTGCAGGTGACCTTCGCATTACAAAATAAACCTGCCTACCCATATTCCCAAATAACGAACAATTACCAGCAGGTGAAAGTGCCAAAAACCTACGGATCCATCTCGACAGGCAAAAAGTATTTCGATGAAAGGCAAACAATTAGGCGAAATGCTTTGTAAAATAGAACGCAGATCCCAGATAACAATTGAAAGCATTCTAAAACCTGTATAGTCACAAAATGCACTCTAAGAAACAGCAATATTGAGTGGGTTTCAAACAAAACACTATATTCTATCGTAAATACCCGTGATATGTACCAAATGGGATTATACAACTTAATATAAAACATAATAGACATTACTCTGACCGGCTGGTTAAGAAACCCCAAAAGCACTAGGATGATGAAGATGAGGAGTCGACGTTCAAAAAAGTTAAGCCAGCAGCATGACAAACAAATTTATGTAAATGTGGGAGCGTTGTGTATTAGCTGAATAACAAATAGTTGTGTTACTAAAAGCTGATACTTATATTTTGCCAAACTACTTACTGAATGTCGTATTTTGTCGAATAGTAGACCGTGTGTATTATTTAAAATAACTGTTAAGCCTACAATTATTTTTCAACTGTTGCCAAGTTTATTTCTGCAAAATAAAATTTAAAAGGAATTGTGAAATAAAAAAAAGCTTGAAATACCCATACGCTTTGCTCACGTATAGTTTTGTGACTTCTATTTTTTACTTCTTTTTCTGGGTAGGACATGACGGAGGAGATATTTTTAAGAGCATATTTACTTCGGGTTTTCTGCGAGTTAATCACTTATTTATGTCAAAACAATTTTCTTGGCCTGGCTGCATTTTAAATTCTAAAAATATTTTTTTAGATCACTGTAAAGCTTTTTGTGGTTGTTATAATTTTTTAATGTGTGCATTAATTAGTTAAACTATCAACTAGGAAGAGGAAAATTTGTCTAAATTAAATAAAACTAATCTTAAAAACATCTTAATACTACCATTCTTAATGCGCGAAATGCAAAATACAGCCCATAATTACCAATGACTCTTTGCCAACGTTCCCTAAGTTGTCGAATCTGTCCGCAGTACCAGTCTACCGGCCTCGAAGTAGTGAATTCTTAAAATACAAAACGACAACCGCACAAAATACACCATAGGTCAAACAAGGCTTTTCCATTTGGAACCAATCCAAAGTCCACACTACTGACAACATTCTGCTAAACCAAGATCATGTCTTTGTTGCCAAGACGATCCTGTCGAGCAACGCTTTAAATGATTATGATTAACAAAATAAACCAACTTTTCGCCACAAATGACGATGTGTTTCCCAAACTGACCAGCCGGGGGCTTTTTAAGTAGTTGATAACAAATCTCAATTGGCTCGTCGATCTGTGCTTCAGTCTTGTGCATTACGTCAAATTGATCCAAGAAATCAAATCACAGATAAAGGTTCGATATCTAAAGCAGCTACAAGTTTCCTTCATTCAAAACAGAGTTAGCTTTGAGCTGGCCCACAATTCTTTGTCTTTCGGCATCACAAATTTCTTTTGCAGCATCTCTTGTTGGCGGTTCCCAATTCGAGCAATAGCTCGATAGGTCAAAACTCGAAGTTAAATTTTTAAATTTCCATCTGAGACCCAAAGACAAAGATTTTTACTGTACTAGACTGTAAAGGAGTCAAGAATATTAAAAATGATTATAACAAATTTCATAAAACATCAAAATTATTCTGTAGTTTGCGTGTTTTCCTCTTAATATTGAAAGATTGGCTCAATTTGCATTTTAAAAGCAAAAATTCTAGATCAACTTACTTGTGATGGTATGTTTCCTTATTGCACTTCATATACTGGATTTTCATGTATATACATACTATCCTGCAATAAATTTCTTGTCTCAAGCCAATTAAAGTAGAACGTCGATTATTCAAATGTCGGTTGCTTGAGTAATCAATAAAGTTATTCGAAAAATCAATTATCTAAATTAAACTTGTTGAAACTAATTCAGATAATCAGGATAGACCCTGGCAATATTTAGAGAGCGCCTTTGACAATGCCAGCTTTAATAGCATTAATAACCCTTTGGAAACGAGAATAAACCACACCCTACGAGAGTCGATTCTACAAATTCCGTATATATATGGATAAGACCATTAGAGGCACAATATCTAGATACTATCCCCAGGGAGGTGTACTGTTAGCCCTAATATAGAATTTAGTAATAGTCAGCCTTCTTGAACGACTCACGTTGTAAAGGATTTTATACAGCAGATTATGCTAACGACATAAATACGAACAAGTGCTTTGCAACCTAATGCAAACAGCTCTTAGAATGACTCAGAAGTTGTGTATAAAACGCTCATTATTGATCAACCCCTGTAAGACAGAACTAATACTATTTACAAAAAGAGAAAGGTCGTAGTCCAAAGGGTGCCTAGGCTGTTCCAAACATCCCTTACCTTTTCAGATGAAGTCAAGTATCTAAAAGTTATGACCGACAAAAAGCTAAATTGGGGAAGCGTACATAGCTTTTTGACAATGTCGCGGTGCAATGGATAAACTTTGGGGTCCTTCAACAAAAGCTGTCCAAGGGTGTACACTGCCATAATTAGACATATGCTATATTAGGCCAGGTTACTGCAGCAATCAAGATCTCACAGCTTCAAAGACTGACGTGTATGAGTATCACGGGAGCAATAAAGTAGCAGCAATGGAAGCATGTCTAATGGGCCTCGCAGCGGATGCATCCTGTCGGGCTGCAATTTAGAGGACGGCACAGCAGAGTACGTTCTTTACGAATGTCTTGCGCTTGCTCCAATTAGAGGATCCATGTTGGGAGAGTTCTGGCCTAGCAAGGCCAGCATCAGCGCTACCCCTTTGACGGACATTCTCAAGTTCATCCAAAGGATTGGTTGACTTGACTGGTGGGCGCACGGGGAGAAGCAGAGAATGAGGTAGTAAAATGGGCACAATTGAGGCCTAAGTGCGCGTGCCTTTGTTACTCTTCATTTTATATCCAGAATCCAGGATACTCTCTAGCTCCAACTACTATCAATCGGCCATATTAAACAGCAATTTGTAAATACCCAAACATGTGTTCAGATTATGCGTAACCTGGGGAGGTCCATTAATACTAAAAATGATCAACGGAGCAAATTAATTTGCCACCCTAGTTCTAATAGATCCAAGTATTTTGTGTATGCCAACTGTAGTCACAATGTATACATTATATAATTTTTTTATTAATTCTCTAATATAGTGCAAGGTCTAAAAAAGCTTTGTTTATTATTAACAAAAAAGTCCACTCTTAACAAATCTTAAGAGTGACAACATACCCGAAAAACGTACATTTTGTAGTGGAGAGACACCAAAACCGACATCTCAATGCAACCGACTAAGAGTATACACTGCGGGCGCCGCTAACTAGAATACATGTACTCAAAAGGATATGGTGAGACTAAACACTCAATTATTCCTACACCTTGATGACCAACAAGAGTATAGACTGGGGTCAAGGCCTTATAGATTACCGCAACCCGGTAACATCCAAAAACTCGTTGTAAAAGTTGGTCAGGATCTTACGTAATTACTGATGCCCATTGCCACCTATATATGGAAAGAACAAAACAATACGTACAGTAACAGAAAAAACTAAAGCCTTCACTAACTGATTAAAAGCCGAAGCAACCTCGACTACATCGACGCTGACTTCGACCATTTTAATCGGCATAATTACGCCACTGTAAGATTAAGAATATGACAAATACCTAGAACCAGAGTCTTATAAAAAAATTATTATTATTATTATTTTTATTTATAAGCGTCCTGACTCCACATAAAGCCCCTAAATCTGATAGAATCCCGAATCTCCCAAGGAGAGCAGTCGTGTGCATCACTACCACTTTCTTTCTTTATTATTTAAAAAATCAACTCAAAATACAGTGTCAAATATGGCAGTGTTGGAAGATTACAATATACAAAGAAATTGAGAGTACCTTATCACTTCTATGGCATACTTCTGGAATTGGTAGGGGCAGGCATTTGCACCGTCATTGTCAGGCAGATGTAGATCCTAGGGCATTGCCTTTTTACTCTTTTGACCTATACACTAGAATAGATGTATTGCTAAATTGAATCTTTACAAGTTCTTGGTGAAGTCGATTGTTGCTTATAAATTAAGGGGTGTCTGCCTTCCTTAATTTATTCTGAATCTTGTTTTTAATGTTGTCCAAATTCGTTTTGACAGAGCTGCTTCAGACCATACAAGCGTACATAAAATGTGTCAGATAAACGGTATGTAGAGAAGTACTACGATGTTTTCTGTTTATAGTTGGATACAACTGCCTTCATTTAATATGCCACTTGATGTTCCTTCACAAAGTGGGTTTCCTAAATTAATTCTGCATCGAGATAGATGCAGAGATATTTTACTGGTTTATCTATCAAGTTCCACCATATGGTTTCCTAAGCATTTGATTTGATTTAGTTCAAGGTTCCGCTTAAAAGATCAATTTATACTCTATTGATTGCAGGTTTTCCTTTTGAGTTATAAAAACTGTGTCCTCAAACAACATAGTTATGTTGTCATAAATAGGTGATATGTCATGCATATGAAGATTGAATAAGAGAGAAACAAGAACGATGCCTTCTAGTACCGCGGTTTAGATTTACGTGCATTTAGAAAGGAAATCGCAAACTTCTAAGACGAATGTGTAATTGTCAATAGAGAAAAAAGACGGTTTAAGGTATTCTAAAATTTTTAAGAGTAGAATCTTGACTTTAAGGGCAGCATGCTATTGTTGGCTTCTAGAATAATTTTTCTTAATGCTTGCTGTGATATTTAGAACTCTATATGTAATTAAATTTTATGAGTAGGATAACTCCAACCAACTATCTCGATTTTGGGGCAGTTTGATATTTAGTGGGTGCTGTTTCAAATGTGATTGTAACAGACAAATGACCAAAGTTTAATTCAGTAATAACAGTTTCCTGATTGGGTTTATTAAGGTTTCTTGATAACAATGTCTAGAATGTCGGGTTGTCGGTTACATCTCTATGGAAATCATTGGAAAGTGCTTGGATAGATATATCGTAATCAGCTGAGAAGCTGAGTAGCTTTGTTCCTACTGGTTTGGAAACTACACCCCTAATTCACCTATTAGGAAAGTAGATTAGACAAATTTAAAGATCAAGCGCAAGCTTGTCTCGAGTAGCTGCTTGTTTAAGTGCTTATAAACGCACATAAGTTTAAGTGGATTACCATTTTGAAAATTAACATAAATTTGCTCGTTTCTAAGTTTGCCCAATCAAGTTTTGGTAGTTTGTAGTGACTCAGCCATTTTTTAGCAAAAGCGTCACTCATTCAGCTACAAAACTCACATTTACTTTATACCGTAACATTGACAATTATTTGTTTACTGATGAGTAAGTGTTTGTAGTACAAGCTGCGTCTATTTGGCTAAAAAGCTAATTAACAAGTAATGTTGAGTTTTGTCTCCATTTGCATACCAAATAAGGAGTTTGATATTATGGATAAGCATCTGGTTATGGGCCATGATGAGACAGAAATAAGAGATTTGTAATGAACAAGGTCTTAATATGTTTAATATAGGGTTTTATGAAATTAAAGTAAATTGAGAGGATCTAACTGACTATTCAAAGAAGAGGAAATATGGTTGTTGTGAAATTGTTGATTAAGAGGACGACTTTTTGTCCAAGTTTTAGGCCAACATTAATATTTTTTCTACAACTCCATGATGAGTGGTAACAAATAAGGAAAACTACATTGACATTACATATAGTAGTATTTGGTAAATACAATAAAAAAGAGTATGTTTAATATTTGAAATTAAATCGGTAAAGACTGAGCCATAGCACAATAACAACAGAGCACGACACGCGACTACATCGTCCGAATGTCAGAGCTTAAATCTGGTCACTTTCGCCTTTCAAAAATATATCTTCCGATACATATTACCGTTTAAATCACAGAAATTCTTTCATATGTAGCCTATATAACAATAAGTTAGATAAAGACATCCCATATAAGCGCCTCAAGATTGCGATGCCCCTGTAAGGCAATACATCCTCGCCAGGTCACCGAAAAGTGAGGGGTTAAGAATTGCAAATCAGAGACGCTCAGCAAGCGGGATGAGGGGGGTTAAATAGGTTACTAAATAAAATAAAAGAGAATTTTACAGACATAACAGATGCGTTTTAAGTTAAGAAATGGCTGTTGCACTCATTGAATTACTAATAAACAGTTTGAGGATCTTGCAATTCAAAAATATCAGATGCAATTACGTCATTAATTTACATACTAAATGCAGCAATTTATGATTTTTCAGAACAAGCGGTAGTCTTATCTTCTGTAGAAGTAAATTCAGTTTCTTTTACTCAAAATTCAAAAAATTATTGAAACAATGCAGTTGAAAGTGTATGCATTGATAAAACTATTTCATACATTAATGGTATGGTCATTCACCACAATTGTTAAATTTGGAAAGTCGCGATGATCACAAGACCACCAAAATGTCCAAAATTAGACCCATTGACTTTACTGTGTAACAGAAAACATACTAAAATTATATTTTGATTTTCCTCTTCCTCCTCTTCTGCCTCTAAATGGATCATGTCGCCGTTTTTAGGTCTTCTAATGCTTCTTACACGAGGGCTATTTTTTAACCTTCCATAGCTCTGCTATGTGACCGGGCAAGTGATACCAGGCGTATTTGCGCATTGCGCCACCGCGCAGCTTCCCCACCATAACTGTCACTGCCCAGTCCAAAACATCAATTGGAGCTCCCACCGGCTGCGAATTGCGCAGCGTCATTCGTTTCCTATAGGCAGAAGGAAATAGCGTAGCAAAAATTCATCGGACAATGAGCTGCATTTACGGTGAAAACTTTACGAGTAATGATCTGCAAGAATGGCGCAGAAAATTTAAAGCTGGCCGGACTGATGTTCACGATGAAGGTGGGCAAGGACGCAAGTCTGTCGCTAGTAAAGACATTGTTCAGCGAGTTGACCAAGACAGAAACTTTAATCTTTTTCGAGAGCTGAAAGGAGAACTGGGAGTACAGCGCTTTCGCACCAACAAGAGCTCAACAATTGCTTTTATATACCCTAGATAAGCTTTTTAATTATCTTAGGTCAAAATATTAGCCTTTTCCCAACTTATCTTAAATATCAGCGAACAAATCGGAACATTGCTAATCTCTGCAGCATCAACTAACTTATCAAAAGTGCATTTTTGTCTCTTTACTTCTGGGACGTCCTCCAATGACTATACTTTCAGTAATATCTCTTATCAAAATTGCGCATTAGTAAATTTGGATATCCGTGTACTAAGTCTATGATTCTTTTTCTAATTAGTATTTCTTTCTCTACTATTTTGCATTCCTCTATTAAAAGTTAGATAAAATGTCGAGTATAACACAAATTAAATAAAACCCTCATGGCCATAGCACTTCATACTTGTCAGTTGGAAATCTTTCTGAGAAGCACCAGTTTGACCAAATCCTTTTGCAAACAGCCTATTATTAACCACTGCACTCTCATAGTCAGACGTATGTTTGATAACAAGCTTCCAAGTATCTTCATGCGCTGTGTCTGACTTTAAAACTCTGTAAGCCGCTTTAAGCAGTGCAAACAAATAATCCGCAGTGCTCCGTAATCCTGCTTGTTCTGCATTTTTACGTCCAGTTGAGTTAATTACGCCCAAGCTGTTTATCTGAGACATTTACGAGCAGCCGTTCAACAAAGCGAATTAATTTAGCGCCTCCGTATGGTTAATGACTCTAAGCCTTTGCAGATGTCTAGATTTCTTTCGCCGAGTTGGAGACTCCGCGCCTCGCGCTCAAAAGCGCCGCCGCGCTAATATTTCGTGCGCGCTTCGCGTGGGCCGGAGCGCCTGCTTTTAATATGCAAATGCTAAAAATAAAAATGGATCACATCAGAGCAAATATAAAAGCAGTTTTTGGAGCGACATGTCAGGCTCGGCTGGCACGTGCTGTGTTCGGAACTAGCTTCCGAATTTAAATTTCAGTTCAAAAAGCTCCGCCGCGGTTGTCTATAAAAATGTGTTTATTCCCGGAGCTGAAAAACAAATGGGAGTTATTTTTGGTTGAAAACGGCAGTGAATGACTCAAACTCAGATTAATCCCAATATTTGAAGTATTTCATAGCGTCTCTCTGTGAAATTTTTCGCATTCGTTGATAGATGCACATTTAAAACCGATTAATCTTCATTGTCAAAATTTTGGCAAGAAAGCATGTTTCTAGAATTAATAGTCATGCTGAAAACCTAAGGCTGAGGAGTTTTGGTAAAAAAAATTACATTACAACAACGTACAATAAAAATATTCTCATTCTACTTGTTGCTGCTTCTCTATGTATTAAAACATCCAAATAACTTTAAAATACACACAGTATTTTAAAATTAGCCTTTAATTATATAATAAACAGGACAAAAACTAGTGACAATAACAGCCCCTCACATTCATAAAAATAGGACCACCAAAAAACAAACCAATTAATAGTTGATAATTCTTTAGTCTTTACAATTCCGCAAATTCGTCTTCTTCTTCCCAGCAACATTAAAGTGACTTAAAAACTAAATGTACATTTTACCTCAATTCCCTGGGTAACAATTCGAAGCAAATTACCTAGCACTGCCCTTTCCCAAAAAGTCTCCGAATTTACCCTTCATATACTTATGCTGAACGCTGAGAGTATGGAAACACATTATATATACACATTATCATCTTCAAGTCTTCAATGATAATAATATGCAATGTTCCGCGAGACTGATTTGTTCTCAGCACAGTCCTTACCACCTTTAAACACAGTTCTGCGACTCGGTGCTGCGTTCCATACATCACTACTAACCTTCAAAGCAGTAACTCTTCTTTTTAAGAAACCACGCTATTGATCGCTGTCCAATTTTCTGAATAAATATCACAATTTGCATGTAATTGGGTGCTTCATCACCAGAATAAGAAAAACCTTATCTCATTAAAATACACTTGAACTAAGAACAAGTAGAATCCTCCATGAGGAAATTGAATTAAGAAGACAACCTCACTATCTCAATACTCTAGACGATGGTCAACACTTATCTATTATTTAGAAAAATTAATTGTCCCACGTCATCAGTTACTTAATTCATCAAAAAAAAACTTTCCCCAACCAATACATTCTCAATCAAAACAAGTAACCACCAAAATTTCTTTTCTGATTCAATAAATAGCAAAAGAGGGCATACAATCTAGTCTTCTTCCATAACTCGTAGTTGTCCTTGAGAAATAAACAGATTCAAACTCTACGCAAAAACCTAACAGCAATCTCTCTTAATAGTGGCATCAAACTGGATACCAAAACGTAGACTTTTTCAAAAATCGACCAGTTCAACTCGTGAACGAAGTTATTCATTTATCTTCAGATATATGGGGTCCCAAAATTTTTTATTATAAATGTGCAGAATTAATCCTTTCCTTTCTTCTGGTATTACCTCACCTGTCTCAACCCAAATATTTTATTTGAGATCATGCAGACACTTGCTGGTTTATCGCAAAATTTTTTTAGATAACTCCAAAAGGATCTGGGGCCATTCAATTTGATAAACGCGCCAGCCTCAATTTTAAAATTATGCGATTTAGAAAAATCTATTGCGCTGTGGCTGTATGAAGCGCGCCACCATCCTGTGGAAACACGTGCTTCAAGGGCCTAACCTATTCATTTCGAGTACCAAAAAATGCTGTATCATAAGTGCATTACACAATTAGCGGTCGGCCATGAAAGACAAACGTGTAAATTCAAGTGCTAGTAGATAAATCTAGGTTTTAGACTGTCGAGCAAGCTTTTACATAATTGTGCTAAAGTGAAAAACTTTTAAGTGCTAGGGCCACTAGTGTAAAAAGTTAAATTGCAAATAACTAATAACATAAAACAGCAAAAATTTCTGAATTTGTAGTATTGCACTAAGTTGTCTGTAGCACAGGTCGTAAGTACGCAACCCAATCTACTGCGCCTGTCATTATATGAAGTCAATATAATAACAATAGTTCCACAAACTTAAACAAGGCGGTAAAGGCGGTGTTAACCAGGAAAACAAAACTTTAAAAAAGGAAATGGGAGGACACCTGTGAAAGATTAAAGAAGCCACGAGTACTCAGAAACTGAAAGAAATATTGCAAGAAAGAGATCAGCTTGTATATAAACAATGAATTCAACTGTTAATATAATAATAATGGTAAGGCTCTACGCCCCGCGTGGGAGCACGGTCTGCAAACTGAGAGGTTAAGGCTCTCATACGTTCGCTCTCTCTGCCCGGTCGTTGCGCACCATCTCTGGTGCGGGGCGGTGTGGCAAGCACCGCGCCTAAGACGACCGCCATTATTAGCCCTTGTTCGAGTGAACGCAGGTACTCAATTATTTTTAGTGACTGAGTAGGCCACCCGCCAGGATCAGAGCGCACCGGGAATTGAACCCGGACCCGTCAGCATCGCAGCCCGCCCCTCAACCACGGGACCACGCTGTTAATAAAACAAATAAAAAGAATAAAATCAAAGCTAACGCATCCTTTATAATCGCTAAAATAAACAAGTGGAACAAGTAAATCAAAATAATGAAAAACAAACTATTTAAAAAACTGGAGTTTTCATAAACCACGATTTAACATGACAAAAAAATCCCGTACAAGGTAGGTTATCAAAAGCTAAGTTCGAAAGGCAGATATTTCTGGATTTAGGATGCGAAAACTGATAGTTTCACAAAAAAACAACAAAACTGAACAAGAAATAACGGACCTTCAAAGGCACCAAAACTGACCAAAGAGAAGAAAATATAACATGGTTTGTGGTATACGGAACGTGAAGGAAACTTTCAAAGAAAGCACCTTAAAAAATGTAAAACTATTTTTAAAAAATGTAACGTAAGTATTATCAATATACAAGAAACTAAGAGGAAGGGAACTGACATAGTTTAAACAGAAAACTACATTCTTCTCAAAAGGGGGAGTGATTAAAGATTCTTTGGATTAAGCTTCATGGTGCATAAAAACTTGAAGTATTTAATAATTAATCTTCAACCAATATCGGATAAGTTGTGCAGCATGGGGTTAAAAAAATATAATATTATAAATGATTAAACTCTTACGAAAGGTAAAAATAAAAAGGAAAAACGAAGAAATTGAAAAACCGTATCGGAAATAGATTAACCATGATATTAAAATGGTGGTTACAGACTTTAGTACCATAGCGGGTACAGAATAAACATAAGCCGGTAATAAGAAATTATATAGCAAATATGCAGAGAACCTAAAGATCTAGACAATATTTCTAAATTAAAGATTATTATAGGTGCATAAATAAGTTCTCAGCTTTTTTCTGCAGAATTAAAGTTTTATTTAAAAACAAACAAAAAAGCTTAAGTATCAAAGTATTCTCCGTTGGCATCGATGACCTTTTGCCAACTTTCGGGTAGCTTGCGAATTCCCTGGTGATAGAAGCTCACCGGCTTCGAGACGATAAAGTTATCGATGCTTCTTCTTCTGTTTTGAAGTACGTATCAGTCAAGTGATGCTGTAACGACCGGAAGAAATGATAATCGTAAGGGGCCATGTCTGGGCTATACGCCGCATGTGGGAGAAGTTCCCAGCCTAACGCGTCTGCAGCTCATCCGTGTCAAATGTTTGAGGGCGTCCAGCATGTGGTTGATCTTCAAGACTAAACCCTCCTCCGCGAAATCTTTGGTACCACTTTTTGCACGTTGCGTGACTTACAGCATTCTCACCATATGCAGCAGAACTTATTTCGGTGGCTTCAGCAGCGTTTTTCTTAAGAAGAAACGCGAAGTGGATAGAAAATCGAATATGCTCTTTTGTGATTGCCATCGTGAACGCAGCTGATTATTGAGGTTACGTGCATCAAACGCCAAATCGCATGATGTTTCGAAAGACCAAATGTCATTGCTTTAAAACCGCAAGAGGGCGGACTAATACGTTACATGTAAACGGTGATGTGCGTCCTGTAAAATCTAAAGCTGAGAACTTATTTATACACCTATTATAAAGGTACCTAGAAGTCACCGGGTGACACTGTAATAAACTATGTCTTTGTA
This sequence comes from Sinelater perroti, assembly GCA_036346155.1. Taxonomy (NCBI): domain Eukaryota; kingdom Metazoa; phylum Arthropoda; class Insecta; order Coleoptera; family Elateridae; genus Sinelater; species Sinelater perroti. Next base: position 17,651,620 of record JARFIY010000189.1, read on the forward strand.
GATATAAAGTGTCTGGCGCTTATACAGGAGGCTTTAATAGACCAGAAGCCGATTTAAACCATAGAACCACAGAGCGCTAGAAAGGAAACGTAAAAGTAAACAATACAAAAAAATACAATATAAGAATAACTTAGATATAGAATTCAACAAAATAAAAGAACCCTTAGGTACACAAAACAAATGGGAGGAAATGAAAAAAGCATTTTTGAAGACAGCCAGCACATTATTGGAAGATAGGATCAGTCCAAACAGATAATTTACCAGAAAACTAAAAAGAAGATAAAGAAAATTTGTAGAAGCAAAAAAGGAAGCCAAATTGAACAAAGACTAAAGATGATTTGTAGATAATTTATCAGAAGCTGAAAAACAAGCAAAATGAATTAAGAGAAACTTAGGAGTTGTAAAGATAAGGAAAGAAAATTAATGTTTGTCAACTTATAACTTTGAAAAAGCAAAAGATGAAAAGATTATTTTAATGGGGTTTTAAACGATAACAACGGGAATGATGAAATACCTGAAATATTGCGTAATACAGAGAAATGTTTATACAAAATAGCTAAGTCAAAGAAAATATAGACTACAATTCAAATTTGAATAAGAATAAAAGTGCTGGAAGAATTGAAACTGAGTGGCGAAAGTCTAAAAAATTATAACTAAAAGTATGCAACACGAAATTATGTCAAACAAATGGTAAGAAGCTTTATTATGTCCTGTACATAAAAAGGTGACGGCGATACGCGAAAATTATAGATAGTATTGCTTTACTGGACCTGACGTATAAAAATCTGGCAAACTGTTTGGAAACTAAATAAAATGATACACTAAAAACAGCAATAAGCGATTATCAATACGATTTTAACAGCAACGTCAAAACAGGTAAGTCCTACCAAGCAGTGAAAGTTTTAAGTATATCCCGATCAATGTGGTAAGGTTGTTAAAAATGATTTTAATGGATTTTAAAATAAAATTTGACTCGGGTATGTTAGAAACATTTAATGTTAACCAAGCCCGCAGTCAAGAAGATCTATTATCATCTACCCTATTCAACCTGATCCTTCAGAAAACAGTACGGAGGAGAAAACTACATGCTGGAGGTACAATTTACCATTATAGACACCATTACGTTGCATACGCTGACTGCGTAACCTGAATTGCTAAATCGGGAGAGAAAAGATATGGACTACTTAATAACAGAAACAAGACCAAAAAGTGCAGTACAACGAAGTGAGACCTAACCACAATTTCAAATTACCAGTAAATAAGGAAAAAATAGAAATTCGAGAGAGTGTCCCAATTTAATTATTTAGGGATAATCATTACTGACAAAAGCGGAAACATTGCGGGAGTGAGTATTCGTCTGAATATTTAAGGCAAATTATATATCATAAGATCGACAGTAGCTTAAGGAGGTAAATTGTAGACCATGGGTGAAAGAGATCAGCAAAAACTAGACACCTGGAAGCGAAAAATACTTAAAAAAATTTACGAAGCCAAAAAATCGACAACCGTTAGGAAAAAAGAACAAACAATGAGGTACATCAGCTATTTGGAAAATATTTGCTAAACCAAAGCATCAAGGCCCAGAGGCTAGAAAAAAAGTGGGCTGAAAAAACGTAAAATACAAGGAAAAAGTGAAAAGGAAGACCTACTAACAACTGGCTGTAAGTCTATAGCGCTAGTCATTGATTGTAAATAAATTTTCCCTTCTTCTTCAAAGGAGTATGGCGCTATGGTGTATTAGAACGTCGCGATACAAAACTCTTTCCTTGCGGGAGTGCAATAGCTTCTAATGAATTTGTTTGGAGTTTTCGGTATAGTAGCCGAACCATTCTGCTCGAGGTAAACATCATCTGATTTAATACCCTTTCACATAAAGACATTTTTGGATATTAGCTATTGTCAGTTCATAATTCAATATCTTGTAAATGTAAAATGTCAATCCATACTATTCTGTGTAAGGACAATCTTGCCATACTCAAACGGATTAAAATGTATTTTGTTCGTTCTATACAAATTCCCCTAATGTTTCCCAGAGAACGACTTGTTTTGAGCCTCCCGGTAAGCTCCTTGTCAACAGTTCTCCTTGTCTGCAAAAATCGAATTATTCACCTTCAAATTGCTTTCGTGCTTTTGCTGTTACAGACATAACTGTATACCTTTGGAGCCTTCATATTTAAATATAGTAATCACCTAATAGTAAACTAATTTTTTTCAAAGAAAGTAGAATAATAATACATGAACTAGACATTCGCATCAAAGAAGTTTCAAAATGATTTAATAATTTATGCAAAATTTTAAGTTTTTCGAGAAAAACATTTTTAATTTTCTTTTTATTTATTTTTCGTCTCTGCGCTGCGCTGCGGCTATCGCCTAAATGTAAATGAAGCTTAGAATGACTAAAAGCAGCCATAATCCAATGTATGACACAAGTAGCATGTCCTCTTCTTGTGCAGCTGACACATTCTGTACTTCTTTTGTCTTAGTTTAATTAGCTGAATTAAGATCTATGCAGCAGTTAGCATCTGTATTAAGATAGCAAGTCCCGTCCTCACCTGTGTTCCAAACATCTTAGACATTGCAAAGGCACATTCTTATCTTCTCAACAGAAGCCATCTTAATAGAACAAACTAATCCATCATTGAACCAATAAAAGTCCACCACCTCTTCTTTCACCGGTACATAGCAGGCAAAGAATAGATCATTTGGATCAACGCCGCGCATAAAGTGACTTATCATCTTTTGGTCCATCCTGCTGACTCAAAATATTGTCGATTCTAAAATCAGAACCAGGCAGGTGAAACAGTTATCACAGTACAGCTTGGTCCAATACAACATTTCTCCTTAACCAAAGCCTTCGTTGCATGGTGTACATGTTTACAAGAGTCAACAAGAAATCGTTACATAAAACCCAACCTTTATGACTTCCCGTAATAGAATTAAAAATATGCGATCAATAGTGCATATGTCAGACCACGCTTTGAACTACAGTTCAAGATACAAGTAAAAAACTTAACAAACAGATAGAACAATAATACACTGCGCAAGTGAGAAAATATTACAAAGCAAGCAGATTGAGTTGTAGATGAACATCTGCCAGCACGATACATTCTTAAGAGTCAGCTAAAACTTACAATGTGTTTCTCAGAAAAAATATAAATCTTCTAACACATTTATCCCTGACTTTTTTAGTAAATAAATTCCCATCAGTTATAACTGCGATGCAAGGCTATCAGAAAATGTATAACAACTAATTAGCAAGAAAGAATAGCTCTGGAAATTTGTTTGCAGATTTAAAAACGATGACTTTAATCTAGACGATCAACTCTACTCGTTTTAAGTACTTTAATGAAAAATAATCCGAGGATTACAGCTGAGGCGATTTCTAAGAAGCTAAATACTAGCAATTCCTTTGCATTTCTCCTATTAAGGAAACCTGGATTCACTTAGAAGTGCCATTTATGGATGTGGCATTTCTTGAGGGACAACAATAAGTTAGACCACGTCTTCGCAGCCATGCTTTCGTTTAAATGCGATGAAAAGAGCCCAAATAGAAAATAGATAAAAGTACAGCGCCTATAGTAAAAGCTGGATTATATCCAATGAAGATGTTGCTGCTTCTCCCACCTGGTGAAACAATCACTAAAAACGTTTAACATCAACTATCACAATGCCAGATCATGTTCTTCATACAAAGATGTTAAAATAAGAAATTTTCATCACTGAACTCAACATAAAGTCCACGAAGAACTCCGGTTGTAGCCAATCAAGAAAAAAGTCAGACCATATCACCAAACCGACACTGGGACAACTAAAAGGAAAATAGGAAACCCTTATCACCACCGTAATCCCAGACCTTGCTCTTTCAGATTTTTACCTGTCCAAAATCTCTAAAGGCTAAATGGCAAAAAAATTAATTACAGGAAGTTATCGAAGACATACAGCTTCTGTGAAGAAGAAATCCACAAATTCTTGAACGGTTGGAGGTCATTGTAGAATGTGATTATGAGAATTGGTTAATAAAATGTTTCTTAGAATGTAACCATTTGTGTTTTTAATGTATTCAAATCGGACACGAATTTTTGCAGTCGCTCTAAAATATTTACTTTGAACAATGGACAGGGTATGTTCCTCAAAAAGATAAAACAAATATAGCTAGGCTATTCAAAAGAAAACTTTGGTTCATTTCTTACAATTCTGGACACAAAAGATCTAAAAATAATTTTGAAAAGTCTTAACTACTAAAAGACAAATATTATAGAGCTCAGACATTAAAAGTGTGGTTACAAACACGAATGCCCACTGCCAATAAAATTTAAATGTTCATGGAATTCTCCAATAAAATAAAAAAGTTGTCTTATTTTTCAAAAATAAATCAGCGAAAGACCAACATGACCAAAATATCCACGTCAAACTAAAAAGCGAAATGCTACTATTTCTTTTGCATTAAGACACTGAAAATCGTATTACAAAAATAAGAAAAACAATCATGAAACTATCCAAAAAACATCAAAGTAATATACAAGATGCATAGTCAGTAATTTCCTCTTTGTAAAAAAAATATTGTTGAATTGTGTTGAGGCTGTACAATTCTAATCGCGTAATAAATTGAAATGTTTAAAGTTGGTAAAACACCTGTGTGGTATATTTTCTGAAAAAATATACTCAAAATACCGTAGAAATAGTGTTACAAATAAAAACTAAGACTTTGAGACCAAAACAGTTGTGAAAATCTCCATAAGATAATGAGGTAGCTAATCTTTATTTTTCAAAAAATATAAACTAGTAAACGGCAGGAAGAGAGCCGTGGTGGTTAACTTTTAAGACGTTACTACATGTATAAAAGCCCGGAATGTCCACGAAACTTTGTTCCACGTTCCCACCTTATTGCTATATCTTTCAAGGTTTTCTCCAACACAAATACGCTACTCTAATGTCGCACTCGCATGCCATATTCAGGTTCTCATCGACTTTATCATAATGCATTTTTTGCTCATTAGCATGCAACGTTTAAGATTAAGCAATTGTTTATAATTGATATTCCCCGAAGACACTCAGAACTTAGTGTTAATGGACTAAAAAGTAATTCCTTTTGCAAATCCTCACTTTTAATTTCATTGTTGTAGTACAATGTTCCTGTTAATTACTGGTAACGCAATTAATAATCCTGCAAGCAAGTTACGGCGCTGCTTGCAAATGTATTACTTTGTTGAAACATGCACATTTGCTAACTCGCTTCGTAGCGGGTCTTGAAAATTTAGAAGGGGCCGTTCGAATTTAGAAAACGACTGATTCAGTTATTGTCATGAGGAATGTAATTTCAACAATTTTAACCCTTTTCATTTAGGTGCTCTGATTTTTTTAATATCTAGTGCAAATTGTTGACATTGCATTGTTGATAATTATGCGATTTTCGAGAATATAGTGCAAAACAGGTCATCATCCCAAAAATCACTTCACCGGGGTTGGTCACTAATACTCGAGACTCTCATCGTAAATCTCTCAGTAAATAAATAAAGAAATCTTATGATAAGACAGAACAGAGTCCTCAAAACCTTGAAATACTCCTTAATTCTGTATCTAACATTACCTTTAAGACTACCAAAAATTGACACTTTGTTTTCTTCTTATTCATCAGAGTTATAACACTACTATAAGACTACTAGTTATAAAACATAATCTGAACCGAAGTTTTGAGATTTTCTAATCACATGTTCAATCCCGCTGTAGCATAATAAAATCTGACCACGTCAGTTCGAAAGACAAAATTACCATCAAAATGCAATTTATTCGAGAAAAGGACCAAACTCTTCCTCACGCACTCACTGTTGTTTGTACGATATATGGTATCCTAGACGACACAATGTACGGTACGAACCTTCCTTTCTCATCTTGCTGCCTTGCAACCCAAACCAAAATTTTCCCAATGTGTAGGTCAGTACCCCCTGGCGCGTCACATCAAAGATCTTAGGATCGTAAAAGGATTTCTAAAATACAACAAAAATGCCTTATTAAAACATTTACTATCCAACAAAATAAATCCCTAACTAAACTACTAAACATATTCTTCACAAAATTCAGAAACACAAACAGGTCTGCTCTTCCTCCTTATGGAAGATGAACGACTTTAAAAACATAAAAACAAGTATTAATGCGCCGCATGTGGCTGTTCTTCATAAACTACTCAAATATGGGCTGCGTATTAGGTACACATAAAATACATCATTTCGAAGTTAGGGACAATTTTTCATTTTAGTTCCAATGACAATCATAGACAAGAAATTAAACTCGAATAAATATGACATTGCAATTTGGTCAAGATGATCTAGAAAAAGTCATGTTTTTCTTTCATGTTCATTGGAATTTCATCATGTTGAAAGAAATTGTCTAAAAACAGATTAAGTATCCACCTGTTTTTAATTCGTTTAGGGAAATAATCACAAAGCTGTTCTTTCAAATTGTGCAAACTGACTGTAAAAAACGTGCTTAGAATTTTTTATATTGTACTTAGTTAAATCTTCCATAAGTTCTTGAATGTACTAGAATAAATTAAACTTTTTCTAGCTGAAGTCGACCGTAAATCAAGTTTATTTATTAAATTAACATCCTAACCTTGGTGAAAACTATTCAAACATTCAATTGTTCAAAAATAAAAAATCACCAAGAAAAAGGCAAGCTAAAGGTCAAAGAGAATTGAGAAGTAGGTTCTCACACTCTCATTTTTCACGTCGTCAATTGTCCTGCTTTTAACTGAAATACATTACCCCTCTAAAACCATCTTACCTCTATGTGGTAAAAATAATTTGCTTACATATAAGAAACCCATATCATTACAAGTTTTTCTAAAAGTACAAATCTGCAACGCTCTTTGTTAAACTTACATAATCCAATTCAGAAAGAAAATATTTTGACATAAAAGTTTCTCAGTGTAAAAAAGTCCATCCACGTAGTAGTATTTCTTGTAATTTGACCATAAGACCAAATCGATGCCTTGTTATAACCTAACACCATCAATGCATACAGCAAAGCATTTCGCCCAGCCAAAATCGAACTTATTGGTGCTCTTCACATCGAATATCAGCCTTTAATAGCGGGCAAACTAAATTCTCTTCTGGAACGCCATTTTCCGCATCGTGTCTTGCAAATTAAAAATATTTATAGATTGGTCTATCTGTAATGAAACATACGTGCCTTTCTTAATATTTTCAACAATTTGTCTGCGAATATCTTGTGCCATATCACTTAGTTTCCTTTAGATAGTATTATCAGGTAAAGGTTAACTTCTTAGCCTATTTTTCACCAATCACTGCTTGCACTATTTCAACACCTGCTGATCAAACCAAATGTTTGGAAATTGTATGGGGCTTTCTGGTTTTTGCAAGGCAAGTTAACTTTTTTTCAAAGAATTCCACAAGCTTATCCTTTTTTCTAGATCTTTGATCTTTAAATGTCAAAGCAGCTTTGACGGCTTACTTTCCTTCAATAAGATATTCTTGACAAAGGACATACTGCGGTTTATTGAAAGTAAAGCTATACAATCTGCTTTTCTTTATATTCTCGCCACTTCCAGATGTAAATGCTTCTAATGGCCATAAAAATCCACATTTAACAAGTATAACTCGTAACGTATCGTTAAATATTTTATATTGTACTGGGTAGTCAACAGCCCCGCCCAAAAGTTGTAAATGATGAGTCATCGCCAGGGGCGTTGACAGCCTACACCTGTCCGAAGAACATTTTTTTATCAGGCCCCTAATATACTGTTTCTTGTATCTTTATATGTTATTAATATCAAAACATGTTGCATAATAGTATGTCAAAAATAAAATCACTGTTTTTAAAATTCCCAGCTCATATAATGAACCGATTTTAATCATTACGGCTTTCTATTATATTGCATGCAAATGCACTTATGATAAACAAACCTTGTCTATAAAGTTAATATAATGAAAACATTTTGCGCGGCAGCGATGTAAACTGGCAACCGATGAGCGCAGATTATAATGCGCATGCGTGAATGAGGACAACTCCACTGGCCGGATCAATTGGGACGGAGTACATATATTGCGTGATTGTTGCAATTACTGAAGAATTAGCAAATTAGCATCCAATTTTGTTCGAAATAAACTATTCGATTAATTCACAAGGTTTTTGAAAATAATGCAACAAGTACAGTATAAGTAGGCATAAAATTAATGATTTACAAAGGGCCGTGTGGACTAGGAATGAGTAGAACACCAAAAATATTAAACGTGTATGGACTACAATCAACAAAAAACTAGAAGATGAGCTGGGGATTCCAAAAATTTAAATGTATAAAATTTTGTCGGCATATCTTAGCACAAAATAGTAAAATATACTCATCGACTACTGTTACCAAAAAAAACAAGCATCTTCGTTTAATACTTACATAAATTGAAACCAAATATTCAAAAGGCTCTAGTGCTATCTCACACTTTCTCAAATACAGTGGGAAAATCTGAAAACAAAAAAAAATTGCCGCACTTAGGGAGATAACAAAAACAAATTTCATTAGATGATAGATGGAGCCATCTACAAAGAAACCATTTCAGCAGACGTTCCCAATTATTGGCCCGTGCAATCGTTCTGTTATTATGAATAAAGTCGAGTACGGCAAGTAGAGCGAGAGGGAGCTGTCAACGATATTCTTGTCAAAAAGGGGTCTCACTTTAGAAAAATTAGTGAGCCATTGATCTAGAGTAAAGTAGACTCATTATACATTACAATAGAAAGGAAATTTGGCGATTTATAAACCCTTCCAATTGTATTTCAGTGTATAGTAGAGCATTCATATTGGTAATGGTAAGCTTCTAGGCCCCGCGTGGAAGCACGGCCTACAAACTGAGAGGTCAAGGCTCTCATATGTTAGCTCTGTCTGTCCGGTCTTATATTTAATGATTCAATAAAAAGTAATGTAAAAAAAATAACATAAATCCTAATGTCCTACACTCTCCGTTCCAAAAATAACCGGAATGGCTTAAAAAAGTAGTTGAGATATCTTGGCAAAAATCATTTAATTTATTTATAGTATTCTTACTCAACAGAAGTACGATGCTTGCTTCTATGCTAAATGCATCAACCGTACTGATTCTCAATTCCTAAACATTTACATGATTTAGAGTGGTTTTGAGATGCTTAACATTTGGAAAATATAAGTGTCGTTAATTGAATAGCGAGAATGGTTTCTCTTCATCGTTAGGTCACTGAATAGTCTCATCATCTTATCACCAGTAATAATCGTTTTTAAGAAGTTTTCACCTCTTCGAGCTCCCCTAATGATGCCTTTGCAATGCCCAATTTGCCACAATTATTGATCATCCATCAATGTGGAACACACTTTGAATTTGGCTTCCGTAGACTAAGTTGTTCGGTTAAAATGCAGTCATTACTTTATGTTCCCCTCACTTATTGATACACCTTCGTTTATTTTTATTTCGGACTTACGATATCAACGTGCTTTCACATATCTGTCTCTAATTTTAAACACACTTGTAAGAAACTCTGTTGCCTGGATTCGGCATTATTTAACTTTAACAATTATTTAAAAATATAATACATCACTCAATATGTTCGTAGGATGACTGTTAGATGGAGCCACTATTGGCAAACCATATGATTTAGAACGCTAACCTTAAATGATACGTCAATTCTGACAATCTGACGTTTACCTTCCCAGTTACTGTGGTTTTAGACGATATTTGATTTCATAATATCAATGGAAAATATATCGAGGTTTCATAAAGCATTGCTTATTAATGAAAATATACGTTCAAGAAGAGCAATGACTTGACAACTGTTATTCGACACTGCTCCATCAAGGCAACATGGTAGAGCAAGTGGTTTGTATTAACCACCAGTACAAACACGAATGATGTCTGACACATTCAAACTTTCTTGTATGCCAAACTCTGGCTAGTTGTTCCAGAACAAAAGTCCACAAAATAGTCTTTGATGTAAATTATGGTTAAAAACTTAAACCATGGATGAAGTAAGACAATGACCTTTTGGAACTTCCAAGGCATCCTCATAAATTTGTAGCCTTTAAAAATAAAAATCGTTACTTTGGGGGTAAATTATTTTACATAAACGTCTTTTATAAATTTTCGGTTTTCAGTCTAAACCTAAGTTCAAGGAACGAATACCAATAAATCGCTGTAGAGGACCCTAAAGAATCTTGAAATTCATAGACATTAATTTTAAATCTGCCCTATTTCCTCAGAAAAGACGAACAGAAACATTATCTCACTTTTGGGGTAACTAAGATTTACTTGATGTTTTCCCTGCTAGGATAATTTATTGATCTTAACCAAAACAAATACAACCAACAAAAAGTGTTTATAATTCCACTACAATTTTTTTTTATTTCTTGTGATATTGAAATAACTTTTGTGCAACTAAATAAGTTTACTGATTTTTCTTCAGCATTAATTTTTGTAATTGATAATTTTAATTATTTTCTCTTTCATCTTTGCTTTTCCACCTATAAATATGTAAATGAATTAGTGCTGCGTTTTAAAACATATTTTAAGACTTCAATCTGGCAACATGGCCAGGAGGCGCGTGCGAACACTTATCTAAATCCCACCTACATCTCCTTTAAAAAGTACTTAACAGTTCACCTCTGATAAAATATGCTTCCGACAAAAATCAAACATAAATTCTTATAACATAAAAACATGTACATGAAATAATTTTTGTAACTGAATAAGATCCTTCTTTCAAACTAAATTTTTTTCTTTCCAATATTCATCTATTCATGCCCCAAAACATTACCCTTTTTGAGTAATCCCCAAAAGATTAGTGGAAACCTTTATGGCCAATTAAAAAATTCGTTGTTACTGTCGCCTTCAGCAAGTTTTATCCTGAAGCCTCCACAACTAGTTCGTGCGAAGAGAAAGAACTAACAAATTTTCACTGCCAAAATTGTCCTTTTGAATGTACCACTTACAACTTTTGAGAACTCAATATTTACCCTTTTCTTTTATCACAAACTCTAATAAATGCCCCCAATCAAGACTCCTCTAGAACATTCAAGAAAGAGCATATTATTAATGGCAGTCTCGGCAAAAGGCACTTCTCCAGAATTTCTTAATAATGACTGCATTTTCTCACTTTCAAAGGTTTCCTTAATAACGGTAAATAATGTCCCAAGATTCTATAAAATATCTTTATAACAATACTATCTTACCTCCTAAAGTACTGGAAGAGAATAGAGTCACAAGCCAATCACAGACCATAACCGCATAATCTATGCACTTAAAGAGTGATTTTCTAAGTTATCCAATTCTGTTCAAATTAATTAGAAAAATCCCAAAAGCTATTTATAAACCGAGCTCAATGGGAATCTCCAATTTCCACGTTTCAGGATATTATAAAATCTTTTCTTTTGTTTAGTAGAGGCTAATATTATACCAAAACTCAATATTTATGTTTAATGAAAAAGTCCAAAACTATAATGATTATAAATGTAATTTATTATTATAACCTTACAATCTAACTGTTACTCCCTACTTATGCACACCTTTTAATTCAATTTTTATGTTGGATGGTTTCTTAAAAGATAAAAATCCCATAAAGCATTCCAGCAAAATAATAGGCATTGATCGAAATTCCATAGCTCAAACCCTTTCTTTCTCATCTATTCTCCGTCTCAATTGACCAAAACTGCTAGCATTAGTAATTTAACTGCAATCACATCATTGGCATAAAACAAATAACAATCGCCACTAATTTCACTTTCACTGTGCACCTAAGATTTTTAGGGACCATTTCAACAGTCTTCATATATATTCAATTCAATTTTCACGTTACTACAACAAAAGGTCAACTGTCATTTGTCATCTTCAATATTTTCCTTTTCTTAATCAATCACAAGCACTTCTTACAATTCCAAAAACTCACTTGACAATATCTTCAATTCCATTGAAGATCTAAGAATTGGACAACAAAATCCAAGCTACTAACAAACCTACAAACAACAGCAAAACTTTGCTTCCAAAATCAGCTATATCACAGGCAGAGTGCTCAGTTTCATTATTTAATAGCCACACCTGTATAGGTTCCACTATTTAAAGTGTAATTACAGTAATAAAAATAGACAACACAAAGGAAAATGGAATTATAAAATAAACAAATTTATTGGTGCCGCAATTGCACAAATGCAACTAAAGATTTACTATTATTCCAGACTTACGGACTGCTTTCGACCTATTAGACCGCAACCAGGACGGAAAGCTAGCCGTCTCCGAGCTGCAGTTCATGCTGCAAAAACTGGGCATTCAGCTACCCGATGAAGTGGTGCAGCAGCTGATGAAGAGTGCAAGCCATACCGGTAAGTCAACCGATAATTTAGCGTTTCTCTCTATGCCTGCTCTTTAACCAGGAAATGACTTGCTCAACGAAAATGAATTCATGCTGTGGGTAAAGAAAATACAAGGCCTGCTGCCGGAAGAAGAGGATGACGCATCCAAAGACCTGATCGCAGCGTTCAGGGTATTTGACGTCGACCACAAGGGATACATCACCAGGAACGAGCTGCGCAGCGCCATGGAGATGATCGGGGAGCCCGTGACTGAGCATCAGCTGACCGAGTTCATCAAACTGGCCACCACTGACAAAGAAGGAAGGATCAACTATGAAGGTGAACGCTGCAAGAAATTAACTGGTCCAAATTAATATTTGTATGTTTAGAGTTTGCAAGACAATTTTTGTGACGGCAAGAATCTACAATGACGAGTACAAATAAGGACTTCAACTATCACTTTTAATAGTATACATAGAGTTGTTATTATTAAAATTGCTATATGTATTTTTATTTGAATAAGACGATTTTAGACTAGCAATATTTTTATTTATGAGTTCCTTATAAAAAACAGTCTTACAATAATTGAACTGCAAAATAAAATGCAAATAGACCAGTAGGGTTACATGAAAATATTAAACATCTTTAACATCATGTCATATACTCCGGATGAACGAATGGTTGCCGCTGCCGTAGTCAGCCCTTTCCAGGTAAATAGATCTGAGGAGGGGCTCATGTTTGGGTCGTAACAACCCTCGCATATCGTTAACACTAATATCTAAATCTTTAAAACCGTGCAATAGTACAATGGCAATGATTATGACAAAAAAGCCACAAATGTTGCCAACAACATCAGCCCCTTGCAAATGGCCCCATTCACGGAACAAAATGGTGGAAGCAATTATCACAAACGTGGTGAACAAAACATAATAGATTGGTGTGACAATGCTGGTATTGAACAAATCCAGTGCCTTATTCAAGTAGTCCATTTGAATACAAATGCAAATGATTACAGTTACTACAAAAGCATAAGTCAGCCAGCTGTTGAAATCGTTATTTTTACCTGAAAATGTTTCTCTTATAGCAAGACCCAACCCTTTACAAGACATCACCGTTAGGCTGCCAACAGCTGAGCATAGTATTATGTAGACAATAACACTTTGGTTGCCATATTTAGGGCCATAATAGAATGATATTAAAACAGTAATCAGAATTACAATACTAACGTACAACACAAATAATGGATGCACTAGTTTTTCTAGCAGCTCTGCCAAAGATTCAACTTCCTCTTCCTTTGGTGAATGAATCACAATTATTGTCGATCCCAACAGGCATAAAAAACATCCCAACTAAAAAATAATCATAAATATTCACATGTCGAACATTAAATAGTATTACCTTGCCAATAAGGTTTAACCTTTCTTTTAAATACTTTGACGACAAGACCGCTGTAACTAAAACACTTAGAGCACCGAGTGGAGTTACTAATGAAGCAGGGGCGAACGCATATGCTGTAAAATTAGCCACCTCACCCAAGCCCACTGTGGGAGCAGACAATTAACGCCCAATGCAACATAAACATTTTCACTTACTAAACAGAAACCCCATCCACCACATCCATTCTTTCAGGTAGCCAAAACCGCCTGAAGCCGCCCGCAAGCTACCTGCGCGGTTTAGTTGTATCAACGCTTTCTTCTTTATAATAAAACTGGCCCCGATAAACAGGGAAGAGCTGACCGCGAGGACCAGACCTATGTAAAACTTCGTTTGATCATATGGCTGGGCCATCATAGTTACGCCTGTCGTCGTTAAGACGCCCTCCCAACCAGCTGTGGTTACCTTTGAGGAAGAACTTTCCAACATTTTGCTAAATACCTGATGATTGAGGTTAAAATTGCTAATTTAGCGATAACGAAAACTAATTATGCCGCATTGCTGCATACCTCACTCCACCAATAATCATAATTACATAACAATCCATTGTGACATCATTATTATTTACCTAAGCAGCATATTCCAATTAAGATTACACTCTTAACAGCAAGGTTAAGATAAAGTAGACATAACTCGGAGTGACTCAGACCGCCTAGTTGGCAATGTTGCTGATTAATTGTGCAATTGTAAGCGATCATAAATATATTTTTAAATACACGATTAATACTAACTAATTATATAGATACGTGCCTTTATTAATTAGAATATTACTTTTATAAGATTATTTTTAAATTGCACAAAAAGAACCCATCAGTGTTGCCAAACTAATTATTATTCTTTGATGTAGTATACCGGGTCACTCATAGATAACTAACAAGAAACTCAAAATTACAATTTTTAATATATTTTACTATATACATTTAGTATTGCAGATGTAGAAGGTAATGGGAATTATATGTCAATATAATAAACTTGTCAATATATATCAACAAATTTTGATTAATCATTTATTTTTAAACCATCCTAACCCAAGAATTATGATCAAATAAACAATAATACTATCCTGCGTTTGTTTTGATTCTAGAAAGCCATATAATGAAGTTTACTATGCACTATGCTACACTTTAGTTTCATTACACGTGTGAACCAAAAATTTCCTGCTTCCATAGACAAAATTATATATAAGGTCCGGCAAAACTGAGGTTGGAAGTTTCGGAATGACAGATCGTGATTTAAAGCGTACATGATGCGCCTGGGAGTTTATTTTAGAAATAAAGATAGGCTTGCAATAAAATCATCGATTATCAGACGATTGTAAGATTTTTGAAAGCTGAGTCTTCCTGGAAGGATCAAGCGCAGTGCATGTTCCACAAAGAGATCGCTTTTGAAGGTTCAGAAAACTCTAGTAGGTAGGAACAGTTCTAGAAATTTTAACAGCACAGCGTGGCTCCAATTGTACCAATGAGCAGATTCGCTTGCGAAAATAAATAACTAGTTATAGTGTCAGTGTCTTAATTAGTAAAAGAGTGTTCATATATTATCAAACAATTACAAAGCGAAAATAAATAATTAAACCCAGGAATCGAGTAAGCATGAAAGATACTTCCAGAAACTCTAGAGAAGAATTACATGCAAGCACGGAATATTATTCTAGATGTCTGATTGAAGAATTAAAGGAAAATTCACATGAAACAAAGATAAAGGCAGATAAGCAAATCGGGTGTTTGAGGAAAGAATTGAAAGCAAAGGCAGAACACTTGGTACGTTTGAAAAAAGAGTTGAACACAGATGATTATTCCAAAAGTTTGGAAAATAAATTAATGGAATTGCAGTTAAATGCAAGTGCCTTAATAAAGGTGAATCTTAAGACCTGCAGTAATAATATGCATCAGAAGAAAAGGTTTGACAGCAAATGGCTGTCACGGAAAACACTACAGCAGTCGACTAGGAAATAAAGATAAAGCTGGGCTCGAAGTGTTAAGAAAAGAGACCGTCACGGAATGAAATCAACGTACATAATCTACAAGCATATTGGACACAATGACATCGCTTAATAATGGAAGATGCTCTTCAGACAAAAGTTTTGGAGAACGTCTATGATTGTTGGTTGCGTCAAAACTCTGTTGAGATATTGAAATTGAGAAGACTACAGAAGGTCCAGAAACTATTTTGTTGGATAACCTGTAAAGAATTTTTAAAGATAATTTTGTGTGGATTTGTTTGTACGCATGCTGGCGTGCGTGCACGCATATACCAGATGTACAAGTATAAAATGCGGATTTTTCCAAAATAAAAACACGTTAAATTCGGAAGAATGATAAAGTGGTTTATTCAAAATATGCTCCATTGCTAGTTCCACATTTTTTCCATCTTTTGGGTAATTTGTGGATATCACGCCAGGAAAATCTTCCCCTTTTGCCGCGAATTCATTTTTTCACATCTTCGAACGCACCAAAGTGCTGCTCAGCAAGTGCGTGGCCCATCAATGCAAAAAAGTGGTAATCGAAAGGAGCCAAGTCTGATGAGTAAGCCGCATAGGGTAGCACTTCCCAGTTGAGTGCTTGTCACGAACCGGTTTTGCCGTGTGTGATATTGTGATCGTTTTGCGAGTAGCGAACGGATCAATTGTTGTTGGTAGCGTTTGGTATTAACCATTTCACTAGGCTTTAACAACTCATAATAGACCATATCTTTCTGGTCCCACCAAACACAGAGCATCGTTTTCCTGCCAAAGTGATTCGGTCTTGCGGTTGATATGGATGATGTGCTTGGGTTTACCCATGATTTTTTGGGCTTGGAATTCTCAAAATATATCCACTTTTCATCCCCAGTAACAATACAATGCAAAAACAACTTTCTTTTGTATCGTTCGAGCAAAATTTCAGATGTGTTTTAGCGCCTTTCCATCTGCCTCTCGTTCAGCTCATATGTTATCCAGCTGCCGATCTTCTGAATCTTTCCCATCTCTCGTAGGCGATTGGAAACAGCTTGTTGACTAACGTTCAATTGCTCTGCGAATCGTTTTTGTGTTTGTGAATCGTCTTCGTCCAACAATGCTTACAATTCCACATCTTCGTACTTTTTTTCTTCAAATAAAAACAAAAATTAATGCTGTCCGCGAATGCTCTTTATTTGGCACAAATTTCGACATATTGAACACAGCAAAACAATACTATGCAAACACTTTCTCCATTTATCACTTGTGCGCGTTGACTCTTGTTGGTGGCACAACAAAATGGCATATACGTCAAATTTTTATACTCCACACTGCATTGGCGCACCAACTGTTGTCTCAAATCCTCACTTCATACTTGTACACCTGGTAAAGTCACTGGAATCTTGGTTAATGGTAATTAACCAAGGGAAATTGGGTCCATCATAAAAGAACATTTCAATATCATCACGTCATATTCCATATACCTATACGTTTATTTGTAACTGAGAAGAAAGTTGTTCTATATTAAGGTTTGAAGACCTTCAGAGAACAAAATCGAAAAATTTGGAAGGTCTAAATTACATTCCCATAAGCACAATCGGTCTTTCCGGAAATAAGGGTTGTAATTTATTTTGCCCATTTTACATGAACCGTGGTCTACACAGCCATTGTACCTTATGATAACATGGTCATTTTTAACAACCAATCAATAATAAGAATTAACCTATGACATGAAATTTAAGCGTAGAACGACTTGTGCAATGAAACTCCCTATGTTTAAAAACGCTAAGCACAATCAAAATAACCCATAGAACAGTTGGTATTAATTGTAAAAAAAGTCAAAACCAATTTTTAAGTCACGGTATAAATGCCCGTTGCAATACAAGAAGCATTAATAATTATTAAACATCAGGATGAAGAATTAAGGGAAAATGGATGCACATGGAAATTTACCTTTTTTGGTATTCTTATACTACTGCCTTTGTTTCTTTTATTTCATAGCATACGCCATGGATAGCTAAATGTAGTTTTCTTGATAGTTACGAGTCTAGTTGATCAAGGTCGTGACTCGGCAGACTTGCTCTGAGACCAGTATTTTCAGCCATAGGACCTTTTATTGCGATATGCATTATTTTAGTAAACCATAACAATAACCACTATGATGTTATGGTGACATGGCCTGCATCAACCTGTAAGTCAGATAGGTTATAAATCAGAGTATAAACAAGTTTTGAAATGACAAAACATTTGAAAACACTGCTCAACAAAAATAAAACTAATTATATACTTAGCAAGGACTTTTGATGCTTTATTGAAGTGAACTACATGTGTTTTGAGCGCTCCGATAAATTAAAGTCCAAATCGGGCCTAATCGAGCCTTCAGAATACAGAAGTTAGAGGAGTAGAGGCGGAAGCCTGCACTTCAAAATAGGAGAGATACAGAAATAAGACAGGAAGTAGAATAGTGAGTAAAACAGATATAAATAAGAGCAATTTCTTAGGTTAAGGAAAACAATAAGGAACAAAATTGTATGCTATATATAGATAGGCAACCCATCATACGCCGCAATCCGCAATCGTCGGGACACCAAGAAATGAATGAGCAGCTGAAGTAAACATTGCACAGAAGAAGTGAAGGTGGGAAGAACACAATAGCGGGTAAAGCTACTAAAACAAAGTCAAAAATGAAACCAGAGGAGATAGACAACAAACAAATGAAGAAAATAGAAGATATGTTTGAAGCTATAAGCGGAAACCTATTAAAGATGAATGACAAACTGGAGCATCTAATAAAAGAAAACGAAGAAGTGAGACAAGAAAACGCTGTGCTAAAGAAACATGTACAGGTTCAAGACCGAAAGATAGAATGGCTGGAGCGCGAGGTAAGAAGGAAAAATATTATAATTAGAGGAGTAGAAGACAAGGCGAAAGAAAATGGCGAAGAAACAAAACAGGCGCTAACAACAGTAACACAAAAATTAGGTATACAAATCAACAAGGAAGATATAGACGAAATGAGGAGAATAGGATAGTACAAAGCAGATAGACAAAGACCAATATTAGTGAAGTTAACTACGGCAAACAAGAAAAGTGAAATACTTAGCAAGACCAACAAACTGAAAGGAACCAGCATATGGATAGATGACGACTATACGAAGGAAACGATAGAAGAAAGCAAAAAGCTGATTCCAACGATGAAAGAGGCCAGAAAACAGGGACAAAGAGCACATCTGAAATACATCAAACTGGTAATCAACAATGAAATATATGAGGTAAAAGAATAAGGAGAAGATAAAATAGAAAGAGAGAAAGGAAGCTTGCAACTGGGGACCAGCAGCAGTAGCAAAAGAACGGTAAGTGAAAGGTCACCAAACGGCGGGCTGGAGGGGAAACTAAGTAAAATAACACGTACAACAAAAAACTACTAAGGGCAGACGTAACAAATCACACTAGTAAAGACGAAAATGGCAAAGATAATGGATATGAATTACTAAAACAACGAAAAATAAACAAAAAAGTATAACATGGAAGATAGTAACATGGAATATACGAAGTATAGCAGGAAAGGAACAAGAACTAGATTAAGAATTTAACAAGACAAAATTAGATATATTGGGAATAACGGAGACTAATATACGCAGGAGTAGAACAGGATCAGAGAGCAAGAGAGGGAGTGGGATGCCTAATAAAAAGAGAAAACTATGAACACCTTAAAAAATGGGTAGCTGTTACAGAAAGAATACTCAAGATAGAAATGCAACTACATAAGTCAACCAAAACAACCTTAGTAATAGTCTACGGTCCAGGAGAAGATAACAGATCGCAACTAAAAGATCAGTTTTGGGAACAATTAACAGAGATAATAGAAAATATAACAGGAAGAATAATAATAATGGGTGACCTGAACGGAAGAATAGGGAGGAAAGATGAAGAAACAGGAGAAACAATAGGTGAACATGGAGAAGAAACACGGAACAACAACGGAAGAAGACTAATCGATTTCAGTATAATTAACAACTTAGTCATAACAAACTCGTTATACAAACATAAAGATATACACCAGTAAACCAGAGAAGTACTGAGTAGAAATGAGAAATCGATCATAGATTACGTAATAATAAATAAAAAATACAGAAATGAGATACAAGATACACGAGTAAGAAGAGGAGCGGAATTGTATACCGACCACTATCTAGTAGTATCAAAATTGAAAACTGAAATGGAAACAAAAGATAACAAAAAGGAAGCACAAATGGACATACAGAAGAAGATGACATTAAGAACTTACAAGCTGAGAGAAGAAGAAACTGCAAACAAATATACAGAAGAGATAGAGCAAGAAATGTGGAAAATAAATCGAAAGGTAAAAACCCACAAAATAGAAGAAATATGAACGTAATTTAAAGAAGCAATAGTCAGAACAGCCAAATCAACATGCGGAGTAACAAACAGTAACAAAAACAAAAAGAATACACACTGGTGGAACGAGGATATGAAAACAGAAATAAAGATACAGAAAATAAAATGGGAAAAATACCTAAGAAATAGAACCAATGAACACTATGCAGAGTATAAAAAATAGAGAACAAGAGTCAAGGAGCTGGTGAAAAATGCAAAACAACAATCTTGGATAGAATTCGGTGAGAAAATTGAAAAAGATAGTGTGGGCAACCAGAAACTGTTCTACAAGATGTTGAAAATGTTTAGGATAGGTAAAAAAAAAACAAATGTCAGTACATCACAACGAAGGAAGGTGAAATGTTAACAGAGAAAGCTGACATAATGAAACGCTGGAAAGAATATTTCGAGAACTTACTAAACACTGAACTAAACGAATACCAAGGTAAGGGGGAGGGAAATATAGATGGGGAGGAGGAGGACAACGAACAAGAAGAAGAATATAGGCCAGAGGAAGTAAGAGAAGCCATAAAAGAACTTAAAAGAGGCAAAGCGGCAGGACACGATGGCATAACCACTGAAATGCTAAAACTATTAGGGACTAATGGAATAGAGACGTTAACAATATTGTTGAGCAAAATCTCGAAGGAGTGTATAATACCAACAGAGTGGGAACTGAGAGCGATATTACCAATATTTAAGAAGGGCAACAAACGGGACTGCAACAATTATAGAGGGATCACACTTTTAAGTAATGTATATAAAGTTTATGAGAGGTTACTAAATAAACAATTGCAAGCAAAAATAGAGACACAAATGGAGCAATCACAAAGTGGATTCAGGAAAGGGAGAGGAATACAAGATCACATATTCACAGTCAAACAAATGATAGAGAAGCACCCCAATACGGATATATATGTGGCATTTATTGACCTACAGAAGGCTTTTGATAGTGTACCAAGACAGTTACTATGGGATAGCCTAAAGAAAAGAGGAATAAGGAAAAAATTGAGGAAAAACATAATCAGTTTGTACAGAAACACCAGGAACTATGTCAGGACAAATAACACAGAATCAGAAGAATTTGTGACAAAAGAAGGAGTGAGGCAGGGAGGAGTCCTAAGCCCTACACTCTTTAACATAATACTGGACGATGTGACAAAAGAAGTTAAAGGGCGCAGCAAGAAGGTGTATGTGGGGTATAGATATTTAGAGCTAATATATATATAACAGAGTGTGCGTTTGCGGATGACGATGATATATGCCAAAAACGAGAAGGATTTACAGGAAAACTTAGAAATATGGAATAGTGCTCTACAAACACGCAAATTAAAAGTAAATACAGATAAGACGAAAATAATGGTAATAGAAAAAAACAATATACAAACAAATATACAACTAAATGATAAACGAATAGAACAAATAGACAGCTTTAAATATCTGGGGATCACGATACAGAAGGATGGGAGAAACGAAGCCGAAGTTAACAACAGAATAGTGAGTGCCAACAAATTATACTACGCCCTAAGTAATTCCTTCATTAGGAAAAAAGAAGTCACTAGAAAGACCAAGCTAACATTATATAACTCAGTCTATAAACCAATACTAACGTTTGGGTGCGAAAGCTGGACGATTACTAAGCAGCAAGAAAATAAAATTCAAGCCAGCGAAATGAAATTTCTAAGAGGAATCCTGGGAGTAACAAAAATGGATAGGTTAAGAAATGATGAAATACGGGAAATACTAGGGGTAGAGCCAATCAAAAACACCATAGAACGACAACAACTACAATGGTTCCGTCACCTGAATAGGATGGAAAACAACAGACAAACCAAAACTATATGGCAAGCTAGAACAATCGTAAAGAGAACAAGAGGAAGACCAAGGAAAAAATGGGATGAGGTAATAGCTGAAATCCTAAGAAAGAAAAACAGAAGCTGGCAAGAAGCGAAAGCACTGACGCAAAATAAAAAAGAGTGGGCAAAATTTGTGCACAGTGAGACATAAGACAAATAGTGAGGTGTGGAAATTTAGTGCTAAAGGAATTTCTGCTAAGCTAGGTTTAAGAACGCGTATTGTTTGAAGAAAATATTAAGAACAAATTAGTTTAATTAGATAAAAATTAAACAAAACAATTAATAGCTTTAGTAGATAGATTAATCACCCTACACCGAAAGGTATACATGGTTTACTGATTTTATATATATATATATATATATATATATATATATATATATATATATATATATATATATACTTAGCAAGATAAAATTGCAGCAATCTATTTTTCCTATGGATCTATTAGTTATTTGTTTATATTATGTATACTGTATCATTAGAAATAAATAAACTGTGAGAATATCTTTTGAATCTTTTTTATGTGTACTCCTTTGATTGGTGGGAAATCTTACGTGATTTCATTATTTAAAAATTATTTCATTCTTACATTTTGTAAATTGTCCTTGTGTGTTTTTCTTTTTTATTCAGTTTCTTTACTTAAGAGTTAAAATAACACACATATCAAGACAAAAATTAACCAAACCCTCGGGATCTCAAAAATTTTATTTCTATAATAAAGTAGCCGACGTTCTTTTTATGGGCAAAAATCACCAAAAGACCCGAAAATCCGTTTCTATTATTGTAATAATATTCGCTGTTTGCTTGTTTTAGTTGACATATTCCAAATAAAGACAATTATACACACATTTTAACGTTGTGTTTCCTCGCTAGGTGATCGTGCATGGTACTTCTTTTATGGCATCATTTTTTATTATTACAATAATATGATCACAGAACATTTGAATGTCTTAATCCATTGTATCCACGTCCTCCCTTCCCCTGTGGTAGTGCGTTACGAGTTTGAGTAAAATACATTTTAGCTTTTTAACCGAATATATTCACATGAAGAAACACTCCTACTTCTTCGTCACTTGATATTATTGTCTTTCCAAGTCACACCGATATTTCGCACCCAGTATCAATTTTTGTATCAAACTTATGACGCCGTTTTTTCTACATTTCTTTGTCATTTGCCATTTGTTAGTTGTTGCCGTTATTGAATCGGACAATATCAATTGTTTTTATTCCGAGCTCCTTCATTGGCATCATTTGGCTAAAACTAATAAAGAATATGTGATCTTCACTAACAATTAAAGCTTCGAATCCTGTAAAAGATAAATCCTCTGATTTCATACTTTTGCCCTTGTACTTATATAGTAACCGGTTTCAGGTAAACATAACTGTATTGAATGAACTCTCTCTTATAAATTGCAAGAGATAGTGATGGGCATAATAACTGGTCATGTACTTTACTTTTATTTAAATTAACCTTCATTTCTAAGTTTCCAAGTTTGTTGTTTTCAGTTCTGCATGCTTCTCCCTTGCGTTTTTCAGGAATCTGTCCATTATTACTATGAAAATTAGTGGACCTAAACTGTTCCCTTGCTTGATTTCTCTTTTCAGGTGAAGGCCCCCAATCTGTTCCCATTAATTTGTATCTTTGCTTTAGCATTTCTATAGACTAAGTTAACAAATTCAATTAGTTTTCTGGGGGTATATAGTTTTTCAAGGCACTCCTTAATTATTGTTCTCTTTACTTGGAGGTCTATAAAGGCTATGATCATTTCTCCTCCCGTCTCCATTTTCTTTTACATTAAATTTCTTAGGATGAATATATTATCATTTGTTTGTTTATTTTTCCTGTATGCCGCTTGTTTTTCTAGTTTTCGTTCTATATGTACCCTGATTTTTTGCTCTACAATTGTTGTGTACATTTTATAAATCACTGACGACATACATGGTATCCTATAGTTTTCGCAGTTTGTTTTCCCTCCTTTCTTATGTATGGAAATTATCAAGTTGTTGTCCTAGTCCTCCGGTGTATTGTTTGTTCTCTCAGACTCTTCAAATATTTTCCATAGCCAATTTATCTTTGTTTCGCCAAGATATTTGACCATCTCCGGTTCTCTACTGTCTTCTCCACATGCTTTACCAATTTTGATTCTTGATATTGCTTCTTGAACTTCATCTCTAGTTATTCTGTTGCTGTTTTTTCTTCGCCTATTTCCTCTTGCTCCTCCTTCCCTGTGTATCTACTTTATCTTCGTTTTCAAATTTCTCCGCTAGGAGCTTTGGCCATCTTTTGACTCCTGTCTTTTTTAAAAACTTGTTGTCCTTGTCTGTTATTCCGCTTAGGTCCCCTTTTCCTCTTCCTCTGAGAGCTTTAATTCTGTTCCAAAATGTTCTATTATTATTTTTACATTCTTTATTTTGCTCTTCTCCGAATTCTTCTCAATCTTCCTGTTTAGCTATCTTTTCTGGTTCTTTCTCATGTTTATTTAGTTTTTATATATGTCTTTGGCTTTGCTTTTTTTTGTTTTTTGATATCTTTTCCACGCAAGTTTCTTCTGTTTAACTGTATTTCTCACTTTGTTCTCATTTTTTATCTTCCTAATTCCCGTATTTTTGTTGTCATTTTATATATCGTTTCTTTGAATATTCTCCATCTTCCTTCTAGTATTTTTCTGTCCATTCATCCTCTTTTAGACGGCTTATATTATTCTGCTAAATTCCACTTGTTCTTCTTCTTCTTCAACTATGAGTTGATGGATTCTTGATATTACTAATCTGTGGTTCTTATTAAGTTTACCTTCTTTTTGTACTTTTATCTCCTCAACATCTTTTTCCATTTCTTAATTATATACAATGTAATCTATTATGCTTCTAACATTTCTTTCCTTGGCTATTAACGTGAATTGGTCTTCTATTGATTGGTACCCGTATGTGTTTTCTATTTTTAGGTTATTAACAATGAAAAATTCCAACATATTCCTCCCATTTCTATTGATTTCTTTTTCACCGTATTTTTCCATGCTTTCCATTCTTTTATTTATCTTGAGTCTTCCATTATCACCACATTCTGCTGCATCCGGAGTTTTTTGTAGTAAATCGTTTTTCTTCATTCGTGCCTTTCACAAGTGCGTAGATTTGTATGAAGGTTATTTTTCCTGTTAGTTTGTGGGTCAATGAGATAATTCTCGATTGCCTCCTGTTTTAGAATTGCTTTGTTCAAGTCTTCCGTAATTATTATTCCAACCCCTTCCTTTGCTCTATTTACTGCATCTACTCCTGAATAATATAATCTGTGTACCTCTACTCATGGATGTCAAAATGTTTACGTGTTTATATGATATATATATATATATATATATATATATATATATATATATATATATATATAACAACGCTCAGAAACATCGCGGGTGGCATAAATTCTACTGCCTCACAGGACAAATTAACTTATAGCACATTGTGGGAAACTTTGATAATCAGTCATCTGTTGAATGGAAATGTTTGAACCTGGCAAAACCAGAACTTGCATGCGGATTGAGCGTTCTCGACTGAAGGATAGTTAAGAACATTGCAGAAAAACTGTTTAGAGACCCGACATCGACGTCCTAGTCGGCAGCCATCATCTGCATAAACCGTTAATCCCGCAGAAGATCGTGGACTGTTATTTCTATCTGACGTCTCGTTACAAGAAAGATCAAAACTGGAAATACCTCCATGACCTATCTAAACGTCGGGGGGAAATGATCCGAGACGAATCATCCTTAAAGAGGGGGCAATGTAACAAATTTCCAAACGCCCTCCATAACGAGTAGCCGCTAGACGTCACGTATCAACAGCGACATAATGCCTTCCATGAATTCAGCTGCTGCTTTCACACGCGTACGAGTTTAAACAAGGCAAATCTTCCAGACGGTTCCAGTTCGGCGCTTCCGGGTGTTTCGCAGCCCTTCTAATAGATCCGAAATAGGCATATATATCGCACACCACGGGAGAAATTCGAGTGACGATAACGAAGCGAAGCGACTTCAACATAAATACGTTATCTATTGTGTATAGTGTTGTATACATAAATAGTGTTAAATGATTCTGATCGCCTTTAAGTGAAATAAATAAGTAGTTTTAGTAAATTTCTCTTCTTAATCGCCGCTTTTAGAGTCAAGCGCTACAATACTTTCAGTATTTTTTAACCGTTGATTCTAATACATTAGGATAATAATTATTTATATAATTTCAGAAAAACACCATCTTCAACAAGTAATTTAATCATTTAAAAATAGATGAATAGCTACCAAAACAATAATTAAAATCTTAGTTACAGCATCTTCTTTAAACATGTGTAGAGGTCCAAACTTAGCTTACATATGTATAATCTGAATGATGCACTAATCACGAAGTCCAAATGCACAGCAAAATACACCACGTTTTCGTTTGCAACGAACTTTAGAGTATAAATATCATATTCAGGGTGTTTCAAAAAGAATCATACGATTTAAAATGTTTATATTATAAAGAATAGTAAACATAGACACCTAAGATTAATTGTACATTACAGGGCAAATCTTAAAGTTTTTCTACACACCAAATCATAAGTGCTCAATATCCCCCCTTGAGATACAACGGTAGATGTCCATATGCTAGCGAAACTTTTGTAATCATATCTGGACCTACTGCTGTCACGGTTGCTGTTATGCGGTTCCGCAGTTCGACCACTGTAATTGGAAGAGGAGGCACATAAACACAGTCTTTTATAAATTACCCACGAGTAAAAAACGCACACAGTGAGGTCTGGCGACCTTGGAGGTCAGTGATGTAAAGACAAATCATTAAGTCGATCCATCGTTGGAAAATCTGATTATTCAAAAATTCTCGAACTTCCAGGCTCCAATATGGTGATGCCCGCCCTGCTGGAAAGTGAAGTCATCCGAATCGGTCTGTAACTGTGGAAAAAGCCAGTTTTCAAGAATATCTAGATATGTAATTCCCGTAACAGTGTTCTCTTTTCCCGAGAAATGGCACAAAAAACATTAAGTTTAGGAGAGTCTCTCTCATGCTGCTGCTCCATCCCCCATATTTTAACATTCTAATGGTTTACCTTATAACGAAAAGTAACCTCATCGGAAAACACTAACCCTGTTACAAAATTGTCATTTTCTGCCACCTTGTCGAAGATGAAAAACTTGAATTGATTGAATCCTGTACGGTTTCATAATCAAACGTCGTCGCAAAACACGCCAGACAGATGTTGCGAAAATGTTTGTTTCTCTAGCGGCATGGCGAGTGGACTTTAGGAACTACGTGCGAAACTTATCCGGATGCGTTCCACATCTTCGTCTGACACACGGGGACGACCACTGGATTCCCCTTTACACAGACAACTCGTGTCTTGAAATTGTCTATACCAGCGCCTAATGCTCTGAGCGGTAGAAGGTTTAACACCATATTGTTGCCGAAAAGAACTCGAAACGGTTGTTACGAACTCACGCTTCGCGAAGCGTAGAACATAAAATGATTTCTGTTGTTCAGTCTTGACAAACACTGAAATGGCAAGTGAACGAAGCGCGTTGGTGTTACCTATCGACAACCGAAACATCGAAAATTCTCTCTTTCTAACAGTACATTATTCGATCAAAACGAATTGCTGCTTTAAATCGAATGATTCTTTTGAAACACTCTGTATAACGCGTAAGAATTTTTATGTCCATGAGTAGAAATACAACATGCTGATAACTTGGGAAATGATGGATGTTCTGATGTTTTTAGGACATAATATTTGGATGTCACAGGTAAATAAGCTGTCTTATACTCATGTAATAATAAATGTTTTGTTAGGATAGTATTATAGATCACATGCGCACAAAACTGTACTATTTTTACCTAATATTTTTATTCAAAACATTTGAATGCCTTAATCTATTGTGTCCACTTCTGGATATGGGATACCCCTGTGGTAGTTTGCTGCGAGTTTGAATAAAATACATTTTGGCTTTTTTAGCCCACTATATCCACATGACAAAACGGCTCTATTTCTTGGTGACTTGACATTATTGTCTTCCACGTCACACCTATATTTCATGGACAGAACCAAATTGGTTATCAAACTGGTCACGCCGTTTTTTCTACATTTTTTGTCATTTACCATTGGATAGTTGCTGCCGTTATTGAGTCGGGCAGTCCCAATTGTATTTACTCGAAGCTAAAGCTTTACCTCCACTAAATCTCGTAATAAAGTTATAAAAATAGAATATAAAGTCTCTCCTCATACTCATACAGTAACCAGTTTCGGGAACACGCAATTATATTGTTTGAACTCGAACTTAACAGTTTTTTCTTTCATAAATTACTAGGCGTGATGATGGACATGATAGCTGGCGACCAACTGATCAATCGTCCCAAAAAAATACCAAATTTCAAAAAATTCTATTGAACTTGTCAGTCCGAAGTGAATTTTAGAGAGCCGATCAGATTGATCATTTTGTAGCTATTCCAACTTTTCATTGTCCACAATGTGCAGAAGTTTCTATATTTCTAGATACCTATTATAATTTTTTGATGCATTAAATTTCTATGTCATTATTCTCGCACTAATACATTTGCCTTCGTAAAACAAAATGATGTTTAGTGAAAAGCAAAATTTTGATACATTTCTTCACTTTAGAGAAAGTGTGAAAGTTGTTTTAAGACATTTTCCATCGCCAATTCAAAATGTTAAATGATACTTAGAGATCTATGTTTTCTTCTAATTCCAGTTCACTTAGATTACTCACCTTTCCAATTTGAAATGAGTTTAGCAACCATCCTTCTTCTATTTGCAGGTTCCTTAGATTCTCCTCTTTTCCTCAAAGGCTCTACAGGTTCCGTATCATTTAGGCCTGTGAAGTTCGATCTTACCTAGAACATCAAACTCTTTAAGCTAAGTTTCATCAATTTCTTCTTAATCACACACCACGTCAATACGTTCAACTAAAAGTTTCACAATTTCAATCGTTTTTATGTCTAGGTAAATTATTAAAGATCACAAAGCATTTGCCAAGTGGTTCTCATATGACCGGGACTGATTTGTGTGTAAACAAGACGCGCTGTTCAGCAGCAGTGCGACCTTAAGAGAGAGGAGCCACATCTCCATCCTCCCTCCTGCTCGGGTTAGAACCTGTTCAGTCCTGTTTGGGAGTTGCTAGAGTGATGAGCGAACAGAAGGTACCGCGGAGCATGAAACAATGCATTGTAATCAAATTCCTCGTGGAGAACTAAAATTCACACAAACTCTCACTGACCCGTGTGTTTAAGTGGTGTAAGTGCTTCAGAGAAGGCAAAGAACGCGCGGAGAATGAACCGCGTGATCATCGGCCGCGAACATCCGTCACCGAGTACATTGATTGTGCAGACGGGCTTATTCGTGAGAACAGGCGGAGCACTATCAAAGAACTTGGAGCAATGCTGTCCATCGCCGCTATCGCAACGTGAATACACGGTAGGTACCACACACTTTAACAGACGTGCGCATGAAAGCTGCCAGTCGTCTTCTACAGCAGTTTAAAGACGAAGGTGATGCATTTTTGAAGTCTATAGTGACCAACGATAAAATGTGGGTGTACACAAACCCAAAAGAGCGCAGAGGAGCCGTTCAGCAGGAAAAGGCAGCAACGTTCTTCTGGGACTGGCAGAGGATGATCCATGTAGTCAATGCAGCTTATTACTCAGACCTCTCGGCAACAGACGTGAAGGAAGAGATCCGATCCAAGCGGAAGACATGTGGAAAAAAACAATGCACACCCCCATACGGCCAAAACAACAATGGAAACCTTCCGGAAATTGAAATGGAACCGCCGTCTGCCAGATCCGCCGTACAGTCCCGATTTGGCTCTAAAGGATTTCTACCTGTTCGGGAGGCTCAAATCAAACTTGCAAGGGATATGGTTTGTGAACACCCAGACTGTTCGGTAGTGGATACGCCGCCAACCAAAATCTTTTTTGATAAAAGCATCAGCATGGTTCCAGAAAAATTTGTTGACTCCAGAGAGAAGTACGTTGAAGGCTGACATGCGCAAGTAAGCGTTTGACAATTTGACGTAGCTCAATTGATCTGAAACAAATATGAAATTGAAAACTTTCTTTTTGCTTATCGTTCCCAAATTTTAACCTTCTAACTCATCTTTTATACATTATAACTTTTAATTTCCTTAGTGGTGTGTCTCTTTAGTAACACAATAATTTATTTCAATAATTTACCTTTTAAATTTGTCATGAATCGTACACCCAACAGCAATTGTAATAAACTCGATCCCTAGATTAATTTATTTCCACTTGGTAATTATTTGATAATACACCCTGTCCAGAAAATCTATACAGATGGCCCAGGTGTCGCCATCTGTTAACGACTTATCCGATTAGAGTGAGTGTTACGTGATATCAAGAGTCAACGAAACACACGTTTTAGTTTACTGAAAATATCTTCTCCGAACGAGAAATACTCACCGCTCAAAGAGTGCAATTCATTGAATTCTGTATATGAGCATTATTTAACTAATTAAAGCACCGACATTATCACTGATTATTTATTTCCACAAATCTGTTCATTGGTGCACTTGGAGCCACATTGTGCTCTTTTCTAGAATCATTCCTACCTACGCGACGTACTAGAGTTCATCTGAACCTTCAAAAGCTGTCTCTTTGTGAAATATGCACCATGCTTGATCCTTCCAAGGAGGCCTAAGTCCCTGGAGTCGATTATTACACTATCAGAATTGCATGATTCGGATGTCATTTTTAAGTTTTACTATGTAAATGTGCTTCTTTCAAATTCAAATTAGGTACCTCTAATCTACAATATTTAGGCAGATCAAAGAATAGTAGAGGAGTTTAACTCATATACAATATAAAAAGTGGGACTTCTCAAAATCATCTGACATGTGATGACACATATCCGGACTTACACGCAGCATTATTAATGGAATCTCCGGACATGAAAAAATTGCCTCGAGAATAAAAAAAAATTATTAATCACCCAGGCAATATTTTCGCCGTTATCTGCACAATAGAACCATAGAGAATCAGTTGCGCTTATGGACATTTTTAAGTAACCTATCCACCTGTGACTATTGTCTCTTGAAATACATTGCAAACGTACACTCTAAAGGGGCTTTAAAAAGAGCTAGGAGGGTCGTAAACGAGGATGATAAGCAAATTAGAGTACGTAACACAAATTTTCCTCCACCTTCAAAAGGTTCACAGGTTGCGACCAGACTCAGATGGGTTCTGCCTTTTTGGATTGCAAATAAAAGATTGCGTATCATAATTATACCTGTCGAATAAACGAAAAACTCACAGCACTGTATTAAACATTACTAAGAACAAAATTACAAACTCAAATATAAAGTATAAATTTAATAAATCATATATATAAAAAAAATTATGAGTGCTGCTGTCGCACAGGTCAAAGTTCAACTCTAAAGGTCAAAATTGTTCGTGCCTTTCCGTGCCGACCGTAACGCCTCCGAATGACAAATTCTGGCTTGGCGGCAGGCGCGGCCGAGGTATTATATTTCCGGAACCGCAAACGATAGAAAATTTTCGTTTGAGAGGGGGTAATAAAGCACTCGTACTAATGAAATATATTATTAGTGTTTCAGTGGTTTTGCAAGTCTACCTTAACAAATGTTAGCTACATTGCAAAGCTAATATGCATTCCACCCACCCCATGCATAAATTCGGATGTATTTTTTATTTTCTATATTTAAATTTATACTACTTTTAACGTCAATAATAAATATATCTATGTTGTGAATTCATCAAAAAACTTCACCTAAATGAAATACTCTTACTGCAAAATCATTTCATAAATTTTTGTCATGTAATGACGTCATTTAGAACGGAATTGAAATTCGCCTTGAACATTTCTTACAAAATACTATAATACCGATATATCAGACACTGTAAATTACTTGCATGTCATTCTGTTGTATGATAAGGTATAATTTAAAAAGTTTATTCTTTATCAAATTTACACCTACTGTTTGTAGATTGTAAAATACAATATTGTACTTTGGATCCCAACAAAAATTCTACATGCAAGCAATGAATGTAGGGGACATCTAAGAATTGATCGCCGAGTCAACCAAAGTACAACTACCGGTTTGCATAAACATTAAACATTACATTATGTAAGACATTAATTTGCTATATTTATTTAACCATGTACCAAGGTAACTCGCATGTTCTTTTTAAGGTTATTCATACAAGTCGTCTATTTTCGGTTATTTTTGTATTTACCGTTGCTAAAGGAACACTATGAAGGGTATTATAAAATTATTGGTAGAAAAATTGTTCAAAATAACTAAATTTGGTAAAAACTATATTAAAAAAGCACTACAAAGATTGTGAGTGACTGAAAAACTTTCTCACCTGATAAACTGAACATAATAACATTCTTTGCTAAATGCATGCCCGTCAACTTTTTAGGAACATACAATGTAATATATCAAACAATGAGGGCTGTCAATATAAAACACCTGTCTATACATCGTCTTGGGCAGCAAGTCAACAATAACCACAAATGTGTTAAGAAATGTTTCTATATAGTTTTTAAACCATTACACATAATTAGTTAATTATATAATAATTAAGATTATATTTAACAATAAAGGAGTAGGATGAATGTGAACAGCCTTTCAAGATTCCACCACAATCTGCGATTGGCTGCTCTTTTACAAATGAAGTAGAAAAATGTACGTAACACAAGGAATGGATTTATTATACATTGCCGTCTAATCAAAACATTTATTATTATTATAATGATTTAATATAAAGAATATATTTAGTGCTGACTTATACTGTTGAACATCCTAAATTAAATAAAAACAACAACTCACATACCCAAGTTGATAATTTCACATTGCTTACAATACTTTAAAAAAAATAACAATCGTACAATGTTTGCAAAGTAGGTACTGCTGCGGCGCTGCGAGAGGTCCACGGCTCGATAAAAGTTCTGAATTGTCTACTGCCGAGGAGCCAGGGGTCATTTCGGCGTGCCGATGACTCTGCCACCGTCCTCGTGGCCCTGGTACTTGGGCTTGCCGTGCGTGAATGGCAGATACCGATACTTAATCATATGCTGCAAAGAGAGACGGCTATAGCAAACACGCCGGCTTCACAAACAAAAGCTTACCTTGATTTGCCGCTTCATCGTGATGCAGAACAATGTTATAAAATACATGACCAAAATGGGCCAGAACACGGGGATGTTGAAGCACTCGAAGAACGTGCACCCGAGCGCAACCAATGTGCTCTTGCTGACGGAGTACCAAAACTTAAATTCGGGCAGTCTGCGGATGAACGGCCGGAACTCCTCGTTCGCCCGTGTAGGCAGCTCGGGCCCATTTTCATCTGCTGCAGATGCAAAAATGGTTATTGCCATTACGAACTTTTGAAGTCAATTGCACTAAATAAACTTAATTTATTTAGCCTTGACTCTCACATTAATCAATAATAGTGATTCTTTACCGCACACGACAGCACTCGTATCAATTAATTCATAAAATTGAGTGCTTACCATCAAAATCCATCGCTGGATCAATTTTCGGCGTTAGGAACGCTATAAACAGATTTAAGTGGTATATCCCCAGTGCATATGTGACAATGTACCATCCCTAAAATAGGCAATGAGAGTTAATGGGTCTTGCAATGGCGGCCACAGCCAACGGCCTGCCTATATTATGCAAGAAGTGGTGGAAGAACGGATGATGAAATTAAATAAAAGCAAAACAATACCTGGGTGATAAGAACCCTTGCCAAGAACAGGCAAACGAGCACAATTGAGGACAGCCACCGTGTGACGCGCCATGGTACCGTTTTGTCCACCACTCCTTGGTACCACTAAAACACATCAGTACCTGCTTAGTAAATATTCGCACACCAAAAATTACAAGCATCGTTAATGTGCCCAGCCACCGCCCCTTTGAATACGGCGTCCAACTATCCAATGTGCTTTGGTACATCTGCACACACAACCACGTTATCAAAGAAATTGCATCACAGCTTATTGTTATTATTATTATCGTTTAAATTAAATGACAAAACAGCCGGTCTTCATAATAAATACATTTTAATTAAACTTAATAAACATAGGAATGCATTGAGCATCCCGCCTGTACCTGTGAAAGCCTAGTCCATGCCTGCGATATGACACCTTTCTTGTTATTTGATATAAGATCTTCCTCCATCATACTGGTGTCACCGTAAAACTATCTGCAATTGAACATGACGAATGAGTGGCGCGTAGCTCGCAAAAGAGGTGATCTGCGGCGAAAACTGCCTTGCAGCGAATATAACCACAAATTCGGCTGGCGCCTGCTAGCGCCGAGCTGGTCGCAGGGAGTTTCACGGCAAACCGCAGCAGCACTACTTACATCTAGGCAGATAAATATTTATATCACACAAGCGGATTTCGCACTATGTACACATTTTGATGGAATATCCACGTCAATCCGAATTCCTGTCGGCTAGCGAATTTTGCACTAGGGACATTGTTGCCGCTCTCGGTGGCTTTTGGTGATAGCGTGTTGGCAGCGCGTCAAAACGCACGATTTCTTAGTAAATTACAATTACGCAAGTTCGTTAATTGCACGTCACTGCAAGGCTATCAGAAACTAATTTATTAGCCAGCAATTTGTATTCTAATATGGGAAAATACTAAATAAGGTCGTTTTCAGTCGGCCACAACGCAGGAAACTTAATATTCAAAAACAAGCAATAAAATTGCGCTTTTAGTTCCATTGTCTTCTAGTTTTAAGCAAGGTTATCTTATTTTCAAACTAAATCACTTGCCGCCAAATATTTAGAACGTCAAATTTGATTAAAACCATAACCTCAAAAACCAGTGGCGGATGTCCTGGGATATCTTCACCAAGTGTAAAGGCCCTTTCTGCTTGTAGACCAGAGATAATTAAATGTTATGGTAAGATAAGCTAAAAAATCAATGCATTTCTGAGAGAATTTAAAATATTTAACTTCGACCAACAAAAATATAGTTCAGGATGAGATGGCTATTTTCAGGATCTAGATATTAAAGCTTGTAAAGACTGACAAAGAAGAAAAAAGAGAAGACTTAAAACAGCATATGCTAAACTGTTGCCGTTATGAATTAAGAAGATATCTGCTTTATCCTCAGACTGTTCAGATTTGATATTTTTTTTATCCTTAAAATTCACTTTCAAGTATATACATCATTATAATTGTTACAACCGTAAATTCCACCATTCATCAATAGCTCAGTGAGATGACTTAAAATTAATTAGTTCTAATTTGACGAAATCAATGGTTACAAACTTACACCATTTTAGAAATCCTAATTTTATCGACGGGTCCGTGGGATGACCCATTTAAAGTCACTCAGTGAGCTGAATCAAGTGAGACAGCACCCCTCCCTAAGAAAGTTGTAAAATAAACAAAGTTAAAGCAACGATGCGTTGACCGGCTAACGAACGATTCATCTGTTTCACAGTGTACGCAAATTCACATTGACATGACCCCCAAAGATAAATACAGACTAAAATCAGAAAATTTCTAAGGAAGAAATAAAAAAAGGAAGTGAAATAAAGTTGAGCTATAAAAAGTTTATATTTAGGACGAGGCAGAAGAAAGAATAAATGAGAATGAGGACCTAACGACAATAGCATATGGGTCAAACGAGGACGTAAAACAGAAGAAAAAGGCTAATCCTTTCAAGGGCTACAACAACTAGACGAAAGTAAATGTAGTTTTGTCAGAATTAAAAACCTAAATAGAAGAAATAGAGTGGATTCTGGAAAAATATGAAGAAAAAAAAAAACACAAAGAGAAGAAGAATCCTTAACTCCTGCGTAAAATATGAATGAATTGTGTTAAACTCGAGTCTCCAACTTAAAAAGAATTGGATCACAAGAGAGGTAAAAAGAGTATGTAGAAAAGTAAAAGACAAAAAGGTTCTCTGCGTGTGTATGTATGTGTCACTGAACTAAACGGCTGAACCGATTTTGATAATTTTTTTTGGTTTTGAGTGGATTCCTGGATGGTTTAGATTCACAATTAGACCCGATAAGTGGCGCTGTGATCGAGTTCTAAAAATTTTTAAAGGTTTTTGCATATCATAACATATAACTCCAAACTTTCACTCCCCACTAAAACAATAAACCCCAAGTAAAAACATACTTTTTCTTTCATTTCCATTTAACCAGATTGAGCCACAGCAACGCGTGGCCGGGTAGAGCTAATTATTAATAAATGGGACAAAAGTAATGAAATATAATTAGAACAAAAAGAGAAAAATAATAACAAAAAATAAGATGCTATAAGTTGAAAGAAACGAAAACTAAAAATTGATACTAGAAATATTTAAACCAAAAATTGACGGAGATAAATATACAAGAAGCAACAGTGTACAGGAGAAACATGTGAAACATCACACAAGGTAAAACAATGCATTAGCGGGCGGAAAAAATTAAAAAACGGTTGAAAGAAAGAAGCAAATATAAGGAAGATATTTTTTTTAGAACAATAATAGAAAATAGAAAGAACAATAATACCATCCTAAGAAACAAAGATAAAGATAATAAAGTTTTAATAGACGAGAGAAAGATAACGGATAGTTGAAAATGATATTTCATATATTTATTGGAAGAGCAACTACAATTAGATGATATAACTATAGAAGGAGCAATAAAAAAAATCGAAAAGGGACCAGGATATGACTGGATAATAGCCGATTTGCTTAAAGTAAGGAAATAGTAGAGATAATAAACAAACAATCGAATACAGGAGAAGCTCTAGAAGAATTATTAAGGGTAATAGTAGGTAAAGTATACGCTAGACTAAAATAAAAAAAAAACAAAAAAGGGCAAAAGTAACGTTCATTAAACGGAAAAAATCAAATTGAATTAAATACTTGGAAACGAAAGTAATACAAGATGACTTAAAAACGGCAGAAAGATTTCTTAACACAATCAAGAATACGTTAATGAAAAAGAAATAACAAAACAAAGACAGATAACACGAAACCAGAAATAAAAATAAAAAATCATAAAACTTAGATTATTACAGAAAATTGGGATAAAAACAAAAATAAATGAAATGAGAAATTCTGTAATTAGAGATAATCTGAAAATTAAACCAATACTAAACACGATAGAAGAAAGACATAATGAGAATGGAAAAAAGTAAGACTGTAAAAATAATATTAAAGCATAGACATAGAAAAAGAAAATGAAAGGAGATATACAGAGTGGAGTGAAGTGTAAAATGAAGAATGAAGACAGCTATGGAGAAAGACAACAAGGACATAAGTCAATCGCCGGACTTTACATCCGTAAAGGTAGAAAGATCCTAAGATTTAGAAGAAAAGAAAATAAATAAATTACTGTGAAAATATTTTATGACATGATCTATGAGAACATAAAGGTTAAGAACCTAAAAAAGTAAAGATAAGAATAGAAAGCTAATAGGAGCTCTTAAATTTAAGCAAAACAAGCAACACGTTATGCAGAATAGTATAGAAAGACCAGATATCTGGAGTAGTAGATAATAATACATTAGAAGATGGAAAAATAGTAAGACTAATAAAAGAACGTTAATAAACACATCTGTTACAGTAAGAACATCAAAAGAAAAATAGAGATTTTCAACTTTAACAAAGGAAAGGCAGAGTAACACGATATCAACTACTCTATTCACTTTAACGTTAGCTAATGTAATAAGGAAATTATATAACTAACAAAGAGGGGTAGATCATTACATATGCGATTGTTGTACTAATAGATCTGCAAATCCAAAAAAAACAACAAAAAAGGCCTTTATAAACCTGAAGAAGCAAGGAAAATAGGCTTAAGAATAAATGAAGGCAAAAGAAAATACCTTATGTAATGAAGCGAAATCTAAGCTTAAAAATTCACAAACACACATTAGAAGAGACAAACAAATTTAAGTACTTAATAGGGTCAGCAAAAAGAACCACAACCAAAGAAAAAACTGCGAAAATAAGTGAAGGAACACAAGCGATCTTAAGAATTTATTACGTAACTAAAGCTTTGTTTAGAAGTAACAAGTAGAAGCTTAAAAAATTAAATAATAAAACATTAATAGGACTAGTGATGACAAATGCTGCAGATTGGCATTCTCAAATAAGACAAAAAGAGGAAGAAACAAAGAAAGCAGAAAGAAAAATTGTACAAACTATTGTAAGACCATTAAAATTGATAAAAAATAAATTATGTGATTGTTAAGGACATAAACGTTGAAGATACACAATCGGAAAAGAAGATAATACAATAAAGAAATTCCTAGAATTGAAAGCAGAGCGGAAGACCAAAACTGAGATAGTTGGATGAAGTTATACATGGTCTTTTGAGGTCTCTCCCGAAGATACAGAGTAAATATTAAATATCTGTATACTTTCGTGACAGACCATGTAATTCATTCGGCTTGCTTATTTTGAAGCACCATATATATACAGGTAGATTAAACGAAAGCATAATTGTTTGACTTGCTTCTTTATTTTTCTAAATATGTAATCAAATTAAGTGAATAAAACATGTTTGAATTTTCAAGAAGCCTGCAGTAGCTCCTTCAACATTATTATTACGCCACTTCCTTGCGTCATATTCCGTTTGGCAATCCTGCCCGACGGTTGTCATCCGGTCGTGACGTACGTCAACTTTGGCAGATGCACCAAAACCAAAACTCAAATCTCGAAAAAGCGTAGCGCTCGAGCCGACACCGCGATGGATACTTACGAAAGCGTGCTGCTGGTGAAGTCAGAGGTGTTCGTGTTCAACATCCCTCCCAGGACCTCCAACAGAGGCTACAGGTCAGTTGCGGGTTTGCGGATGTGGAGGTTATCAGCGACTCCCACGAATCGCTTTATCTGCGCCAGCGCTTGAAGACGGATGCTGTTGCAGGGCCGCAGACTGGAACCTGGCGGAGCCCTCTTGGACGGGCCGCATGCGGTTGGTTTCTAAAGGGAACGACCTCGTCATTAAGCTGGAGGACAAGAACAATGGGGACCTGTTTGCCAAATGCCCCATCGATGCATACCCGGGAATCGCGCTCGAACCCGTTTCTGACTCGTCGAGATATTTTGTCGTGCGGATCCAAGACGATAACGGTAACCAGCATGCCCCTTGGGCGATTATGATTACGACTCAGATTTTCAGGGCGGACAGCGTTTATAGGGCTGGGCTTTGGGGACAGGTCTGATTCTTTCGATCTCAACGTAGCTTTGCAAGACCACTTCAAGTGGATGAAGAAAGAGAAACAAATTAGTGAAGAACCGGCTGGGCCGAAACTGGACCTTCAGTTTAAAGAGGGCGAAACTATAAAAATCAATATGAAAATCACTGTAAGTTAAAAGAAGTTTTTGAGGATGGGCCTTACAGTTGAGGTTTTTAGAAAAAGGATGGTTCTGAAGGTACCACAAAGACGAAGCCTCGAACTGGTACCGGTACTGGCCTGTTGCCTCCTCCACCAGGCAGTACCAAACTACCTGCGCCTCCTGGAAGCTCGCCAGCTGGCTCGCCTGCACACGCGCCGAAGCCTGACTCTATAGGAGATTCTTGGGGTGAGTTTGCGTCTGCCCAGTCCAGGTAAGATACTTTTGTGTTACGTTACCAAATTGACTGAAATCGAGTTTTTAGCAGTGCTCCTCCGCCACCATCACCTGCAGCAAATAATAGCAATTGGGTGCAATTTTAAAAGCCCCGCAACGATTAATGTTACTGTATAGGTATAGTGACCAATTAGAGCCAAGCTGCATGTATGAGTTTGTGATTTTAATTTTTTCTTGTGGAGGGTGCTTTTGACACGTACGTCACTTAATTTGTATTATTTGCAACCTGTTAATATTAAGTATTGGGTTATACAAAAAGCAGATCTGTTAACTGTGTTTTATTTTATTGAATGTGTGAGGTGCCTGAAGTGATTCGGAAAGCGACTGAGGTTTATTTAGTGTGAATAGCACTGAAGTAAAAATTGTGAGAATTTACATTTTAGTGATTGGCATATCAAAAATTGCGGTTTTGTCTATAGAGTTTTAGTAGCAGTCTACTATAATGTACTATAAACTGTTAGGCTTATGTAACTATATGCAGATTTATCATCATATATTCTATATATATGCATTATTATTGTTTGTTAAGTAGGTTTTTAAATATAGTGTATAGAGAAATATATGATGTGTATGCAGATGAATTAATATTTTATTTGTATAATTGTTACATATTTACCTTTATTGATTGCAGCCAAGGTCTGCATATAACAATTACTATTAAAAAGTAAAACATTCCATTTATACCCATCT
Organism: Sinelater perroti; assembly: GCA_036346155.1. Taxonomy (NCBI): domain Eukaryota; kingdom Metazoa; phylum Arthropoda; class Insecta; order Coleoptera; family Elateridae; genus Sinelater; species Sinelater perroti. Next base: position 17,691,880 of record JARFIY010000189.1, read on the forward strand.
ATCTTAAGTCCGTAACTGTCAGTATTCGGGCCATATTTGTGTTTAATGTTGGACACTAACTTGCACTTTACAAGTAGGGCGCTGTTGATGTGATCATCTGTTGACAGCTCCCTGCAATCTTAATGTTACACTTTGCTCATTGTTTAACTTGAAGGAGATGTAATGTTCGATTATCTGATACTTGTTATTGTGAATTCTGTAAACTATTAAATTGGATGTAAAATTGCCGTTGTTTGGATTCATGGGCTGCGATGGGAACTGGCATTTTCTAGTTCTACTTGGGGTATTTTATTTCCACCACATTCAAATCACTTGCATCCTTTAATCATTAAATTAACTCTTTTGCAGTCTTTGTGAAAGTTAACCGATTTTGATTTAAGAACCATTTTTGTTTTTTTATGTAGATGGCGTTAAAAACTGCACATATATCATCTACTCTATAAAACTGCAAAAATCTATGTGTGTGTTTGTAACTAACATTGCAACTTGTAAATTTCAATGGTCAATACCTCATTTGAACCGGTTTGTTGCCAAATGTCGCATAAAGGTTTTAGTTTTTTCAATTTAGGTCACAGTTAACCTGTTATAGGTCAAAACATAAATTATCATGACGCAATTAGGCAGTATTGGTGTTTTATGCACCACGTGGTCAATAATCGCCAAAAACAAGTAAGAATAAAAGCTGCTTTGACTTGCAAAGTGAGAAAAGAAGAAAGGCAAAAAAAATTAGGCAGTTTGCCAATGATTGTCATTAGTGGGCACATACGACACAATTTTTGATTTATGTGTTGACTACAATTAGTAGACATGGATTACAACCTAAACAATGTATCACAGTGAACACTATTATAAATGGAAGAGTTTTGTAGAAACAGCTTATTTGAGATAAATCACCATACAGAAGCATAATCCGCAACGTGTAAAACAAGAGATGAACGGTTATTTTTAATAACAATCCTCTATAATGATAAGGCTACACGAGTATACAAAACTGTTGGATTTGGGGCAGGGTCCCATGAGGTGTTGTTAGACACTGTGTCCTGAAATAATTGGTTTGTGTTCCCATACATAATTAACTATCGTATTGTGTGATCTAGCACTATAAGACTTTTTTTTAGTGATATGGTGGTTGTGCGTGTCTAGTAAATTAATTTTTCAGTTAAAAGAGAAGATCTGATGTGTGCTTGTATAAAAATACATACAATTATACATAGAAATCGCGACAATCTAAAGGACCCATTTAAATGGAATAAAATAAACAAACAGATAAAAAGAATGACGGTTACTTTTGTATTATTATTATTATTATTATAATAAAAATCTTTTAGATAATTCTAGGAAAATGACGTATAGTTTATAATGTATTCTTCCGAAAGCATTATCTCTCAGGTGTGTCTTTACCTGCTCCAGTTTCTTTTATTATGGCTTAACATTATCAGGTTATTTATCTTTATTTTGTGTAAATCCTTGTAAAGCCTTCCTCTATTTCTCTTTTTTCGTGGACATCACTTGGTTGTTTCATTTACAGCTGTGACGTAGTTGTGTATGAACAAACCACCAGATTCTTTGTGATTTTATGATTTTCTTGATATTCTTATTTTTTAATAGTCCGTCAATTTTGTATTCATTTTTATATTAAATTTCTTTCCCCGACTCCTTAATATATACGTCTATTTTTCTCCCGACTTTTAGTACCATATTTTCTTCATTCCTCGTTGTCATCCGAGTTTTCACTTGGTATGTGATTATGGGTCTAATGATAGTTTGAAGTTACTTGTTTCATTTCCTAATCATATTTACTTAATTTACAATATATTCAAACGACTAAAATAACATGTCAAAATATATAATAAAAAAGAAAGTACATGTGTACAGGATAGCAACACAGAATGTAAGAGGGGCTATTGGAAAAGGTACAGTGAAAATAATACAGGCAGCAAAAAGATGTATAATCCATTCAGCGAATACATATAGTAATAGATCATCATGACACGCCCCTGAAACGCAGAAAGATGTGCGCCAAAGCCAGGTTTACAATGTAGCATTTATAGCAATATTTTATATTTACCCCTTTGCGCTAAACAGATGAATAAGAATTTAAAAACTAGCTTTTACAGTACACACTATCATTAATAGTGAGATACAAACGTAATCGTCACTCCTAACCACAACAAGTTAACCGCAGCATTAAATATGAGTGCCCAAAAATCAGTCGGTGTGTACCTGACTGCTGAAATACCCGCACTTTTTCAAATCGGCCAATTACAGAAAAATGTTTAAAATGAGCGGGAATTTTTGATAGTTTTATTACTATACGTATTCGCTGAATGGATAATAGAATTTATGTAATAGCATTGCAAAAGACAAAACAAAAAGAACAGAATTACAGCTTCTTGGTGGGAGAAAAGTTAAAATGCAAAAGTTGGACAAGAACACGCAGTTTGAGTAAAAATAAATATACAAAGTGATAAAATGGAAATAAATAAAAAAAGCTACTCAAGAAATCACAAGAGAAAACAATTCGAGGAAAAAAAAACAAGTAAGAATAAAAGCTGCTTTGACTTGCAAAGTGAGAAAAAATAAAGAAAATAAGAAAGGCAAAAGAAAAAAATAATAGAGAATAGAAAAAAATATTAAATTACAAAAGAACGAAGTAAAAACAATAGAAGAAAAGGAATTATTACGAAAATAAAGATGATGAATGGAACATTTAAGAATAAGAAAATGAACCTTTTACCAAGAAGTTAGAAAACCCAACATTTTAACTAGAAATATAGAAATAAAGAGGATAATTTAATAGAAAAGGATGAAGAAATACCTAAAATGTAAGGAGAAGTTTTCAATTATTCAAATAAGAACAGGAGTGATCCGGAACAAATGGCCGAACTAAGATTAGAGGACAGGAAGAGGAAGTACATCCATCAACGAAAAGTGAATTTAAAGAACTTGTGAAGAGTCTCAAAAATATAAATGCCCAGGGAAATAATATATAAAGAAGGGGAGTTGCAGAAGAGACTACATGAGTTAATAGTGCAAAATACGGTACAACGAAAAAATGTCAGAAGAATGAGCAAAAGGTATACCTCTATTTAAAAAAGGTGAAAACTATAGAGGTATTACGTTATTAGATACCATGTATAAAATATTAGCTCATCGTGTAAGAATCAAGCTAAAACCATATACAAAATGAGTAATTGACGATTATCAATGCGGTTTCCAAAGTGAAAGGTCAATTAATGATCAGATACTTTCCTTAAAACAGAATCATGAGCATAACTATTGATTTTAAGCAGGCATATAATTCTGTTATACTAAAAGAGTCATATAAAGCTGTGGTAGAATTAGAATTATCTAATAAACTAATAAGTCTGATACACATGACAATGCAAGGTGAGAATCAATAGCAATATGTCAGAGGAGATCAAAATAGGAAACGAATGACGCAAGCTGATCTACTCTCGATGGCACCAGAAAAAGTAATAAAAGAAAGCGGATTGAACAGACAAAGGTCGATATACAGTACTATACACCGATGTTTGGCTTATGCTAATTATTTGGTATTAGTAGTTAAATCGAACAAACATTTAAAGAAGGGAGTAGAGAAAGCATCATTGGGGCTAACAATCAATGAAGAAAAATCAAAGTTTATGATTATGGAAAGTATAGGAAATGCGGATGAGGGACAGGATCTTAAAATAAAAATGCAGATTGGAGGAGAAATGAACTTTGAGCAAGTTAACAGCTTTACTTGAGTACAAAGGACAATAATTATAACAAAGATATAAATAAGGCGATTTGAGCAACGAGTGGGTTGTTACATTTGAAGTGTTTATGTAGACAAATGAAAACACTAATATGTAAAACGGCAATTAGAAACAGCAGTGATATACGCTTGTGCAACATGGACTCTAAACAAAAGTGAACAACAAAAATTGAGAGATGGGAGAGAAAAGTATTGAGGTAAATGGTTATGGTTGCAAAAAGATTAAGGATATGCGGGTAACAAGAACAAATGCAAAAATATGTAGTTTGTATGAAGCTGGTGTAATAAAAATAATGAAACAGCAACAGCTATGGCGGTTAAGAGGGGGGACCAATGGGAGTTAAACGAAAAGGAAGGGTATGGGAAAGATGGTTGGATTAAATAGCTAGGTATAAGAAGTAGGACAACTCCTCCACTCTTCATGTAAGCTTTGTCTTTCTATCAGTGTACATTCCGACTCTCTGTAGCATTCATCTTTTGCTTGTTTGTCATTTTTTGATGTTCATTTATATTAATTTAATACTTTTGTCGCGCTTAGAAGATTCGTTTGATTATCGCTTCATATTTCTATTAGAATACTTTGGGTGTTAATGGAAGAAGCATAAGAAAACTTTGGTGTTCTTAATTATTTTACTTTTATAGTAATAAAATCTTTATTGTAGTAAATCTATTATTTTTTACATGTTCTTTGATCTATCAAAAAATCCAAAAATTGTTTTTCTTGCTAAATAAATTAGTCATTTCTAAAGTTTGAACTAATTGAATTATAATTGCATCCTTATTTGAAGGAGGAGTTGATTGATGAATCTATTCATTTACATGCATGTTTGTTGAAGTGAGCTACTGTACTAACTTCTCATTTCCTCATCATACTGTTGAATTGAATGTGTCTGATTTTTATCTATTTGAAGATTATCTTCATTAATTCCATTTGCATTCTCATCATTCTTCTCAAAAGCTAGATGTGAATTTTAACTTCGCCCTCTGACAATGAGTCGACTAAAGTCCTTCTCATCAATACTTTTTCTTTCCAATAATTTATATTGAGTTTTATTCGGTTTTCTTAGAGTACCATTGTATTTCTCCATTTCGAGAATTGTTGGAGAATAGTTGTTCTATTCCTCTCTTTTTCCTTCTGATGAACAGTTTTTCACTTCTTCCTGAGCGTTCATAGAATTTGAAAAGTTTCTTCTAGAGAAACTATCCTTTTCCTTAATTTATTTAGAGGCTTCGAGGTTAATCATAGTTTTTCTTGCCGTAGAGGATTATGAACATTTAATGTGTTGCATGCTAATGCATCTACTGAAATGTTCCAAAATAAGGGTGGTCAATTATCTGAATGAAGAGCTTCTTGTCCCCCATTCTTCAATTAACTTAATGGTTATGTTAATCCAAAGAAAGTGAAACGATGATTGCCTTTAATTTAGGTTACTTCAGCATAAATAAAATCACGTTAAACTGCTAGAGACAATTACCTCTTCACCGATTCATAAAACAATTGATAAATGACAACTGCGGTTCTAATATTGACCTCTATGACCGACTATAATGAAAGTAGCATATGATTGGATAATAATAATAAATACTATAGTAAAAATATTGGTAGAAACGCTTTCACTTGAAAGCAAGTTTTTTTAAGTAGTGGAGATGAAAAACGCAGTGCATTCAAAAATCTCGTTACATGTTTCATTGTATTGTACTGTAAATTATTTGCACGTAGATTCTCGATATGATCATTTCTACATAGTATAAAAGTCTTAGTGTCCGTTTTCATGGGTTAATCTGTAGGATCATTAGTTGATTTTTACGCTGTTTTTATCATTCTATAATTTTCCAAGAAAGGTTTAAGATACTGACCTAAAACAAAAGTGTAGCAAGTCAAAGAACTAATGATCAGAATGCTTCAACACTTTAAAGGTATATTAAATAAAAAGTTCCTAATACATGATATTCAGGTTGGTTACATGTTTCTAATTTTAAATTGTTGTTATATGACTATAAAGGTTCTTTAAGAGTTGCATATCAGTTATCAGACTCATTACCTGAACAATTAATATTATTTATTCTTTAATCTCTTTAAACCCAATACCATTAATGTCTTTTCAGTGTAAAACTAAATGTAATCAATAAAACAGTTGTTTTTTTAAAGAAATACTTTATTAAAAACAATACATAAACACTGAATAGCGACTAAGTGTATAGATCTAAAAGATAACTAAAGTTGTTTCAGATTTGACAAAGCGATCAATATTTCTTATCGTAATAGGCAATAAATTGACTACGAATTGCACAAACATTGCGAGACTTTGTCACGATTTAAAACCGCCAAGCTACATAGTTGCGAATAAAGCTAATGCAGACATGATATTATCACAGGAAAACTAGAGCTCAGAAGCTGAAGCGCCCCCTGACCTTGAAAAACCCCAGCGCATGCCGGTTGTGGATCAGCGAGCCTATCCCCACATAGCTGTCCAGCAATATATCCTTATGGTGGATGATGTAGCTTTCATTGTTGTTGTGCCTTAGGTTGGCCACGTTTAGGCAGATGTTCTCGATGAATTCGTCTACCTCATACACTTTCCTTTGTTCTTCGTTTGAGCAATCTGCAAGATCTAAGTGATTAAATAAATGGCTGCATGTATACATATTGTACCTTTGTGGAAATATAGTGGATGGCAGGTGAATGTGGCAAACGGCACATCGCTGCAAAGCGGATTCCACTTGTTGCTGAAATTAAGGGGCTTCCCGTTGTTCCACATTAGTCGTATGCCACGCATGTTTCGATTCCTGTTTAAAGCAAACTTGTATGCACATTTCTAATTAGCACACTATGAATCAAAGATAAGAAACCGAAATGAAAGCCACATATAAACAAAAAAAAGACAACATAGACACACTCATATACCTAGGATGAAAATAGTTGGGTAAATCTTTGCTAGTTTTAGTTTTGGACCAAGCATCAAACAAACAGGTCTGTACGACACTGGACAATCCGTCAGCAAAGCCGCTGAGATGCCTGCATCAACGTCATTAGTACAAACAGCACTTTCACCATCATAAACCGGGTGAATCAACTTACGGAATTAATGATCCAGCAGGGTATACCAGGTTGCCCACAATGATTGTGTCGATGCTTTCTAAAGGCAGTTTCTTATATTCAAGCCTCCGCATGGCAATAAAGTCATACTTGATAATCACGAGACTCTTAGGAGTTACTAGGATCAACCTTTCTTTGTCTGTATCCCAAAAACTAATTCTAAAAAAATATCAAATTAGGCCAACTTCAACACATTAATTGCACTCAGTTTACTCGGTTAGTAAATAAGCTGCCCAAATAGAACCATCAGTGTCCGCATCCAAAAATTGCTCCACACATTCTTTGACTGCCTGTTCTATAATCCCCTGTCGGAACGAAAAGTAATCGTTGGCGTTTCCGATAGTCACAGTGTTTGATGTGGGCTTCAGAGAGGTCACGTTGTTGCAATCCAACGATTGCTTCCTACTCCATATGATTCCTGTAACTAAATTCTGCACGTAAGATCACATTTAGTCCATTAGCCAACAAGGCCGCACCACACTGGAGCAGCGAAGGGCACAGGATCAGACCCGTGTGGAAAGACATGCTCGATAAGGCATACTGGCGTTATCTTTGGGCCGTTTTAATTAAACCCTAGTTTGTTGGAAATGTTTACTTACTGCGCTGCGGAATCGACGTGAGCGGCGTTATTAGAGTGCCCTCCCATCGATTTTTGTTGTTATCGCCGCTTTCCGGCTGCTCTACCGCGTCGCACAGCTTTGTTTTGGAGTTCGACGTTTTCAGCTCCTCTGGGTTTAGCTCCAAGGTGCCCCCCTTGAAGTACGGCGGCATGTCGTCCACGTCCTCCAGATCCATCTTTCTTGTGTTTACCTGTGGATTAGCATCGGTTGTTGTTAATTGCATTAGGTTATACGGGCGTATACGAACCGGACAGGGGGCGGGAAAGTCAAATTTGTAGATGTTTAACTGTAGTTTATATACTTTGCGATAGATGTCAGCAGATTGGTTTTTGTTATAGTTGGATTATATATATGCCAATTTCACATATTGCAAAATATATCTTAAAGATATGCTTTTCCAAAATTAATGTGGGGAAAAGACTTGAGAACAAAAAATTAAAACTTGACGAGAAGTTCAGTATCTTAATAGGAGTGTTCTTTGCAATTTATGTAGAGGAATGATGAGATGTAATTAAAAAGGCGTGAACGGAGAGAAATAAAAGAGACTTTTATGACTCTCATGTGTTTCGTTTGTCTCTTTTATTTTATTCATTCTGTGTTTGTCTTAGATTAGTTGTATTTGTACTTTTCAATGTTTTAATTTATTTGATCCGCTTGTTTCACATTTGTTGGATTTATTCTTGTCCTTTGTATTCTTGTATTAATCTTTTCTATGTATTCTGTCTGTTAATTTTTGGCCTATCTTAATTGTCTCATTTACTTTCTGTCGTCTTGTCTGTTTTACCTCTGTTATATTAGTCTTATTTGTTCTATTTGTATGTTTATTTCGTTCGTTCCTTTTATTTCCTGTTTTTCTATCTTTTGTTTGTTTTTGTTCTTTTTGTTTTGTGCTTATTTTAACCCGTATCTATTTAACATTTGTTTTGTGTTTGCGTCGCACTTTCCGTACTTCCTTTTTTGTTTGTATTCTCTTTTCCACTAGTCCATGTTTCTTTCTATTTTTTTTTATAACTTATTTATTTTGTATTCGTATTTACCCATCTTATTTATGATTTGTGTTTTATAAATGCTTTGTACCCTTATTGTATTAGATGTGTTACTGTATTTTTTTTTTTACGCCGAGTCAGTTTGGAGCTTTTTATTTTTTAGTTTTGTACTATAAAAATGTTTGAGAATTTTTATAGATGTAAAAATCAAATCAGTGAGTTGTAAGCAAATTTAAGGTGCGAAATAGTTGTTTCTGGTGTCCTATGTTTTTTTGTAATAAATTAAAAAATATATAAGCAATGTTTAAGAAACAAAAGTGACCCTGAGCATTTAGATACGCATTCCATTGTTTTACCGAGTGTGGGATATATCCAAAAAGAAAAAGTGTCGTTACTGTGTGTACTATTCCAACACCTCAGCTTTGAGTTCGTTATCATTGCTTTTCAGATACGTTTTAGGAAGTCCGAACAAATGAAAATCATAAGGTGAAAGGTGAGAGCTCTAGGGCTGTCAAGGTGGTCAAGAACCTTTCTTTAGAAGTGCTCAACTTAAAACCACAGCAAGAACAACTCTTCATGATCAAAAAATACAGCCAATTGTTTTGCTCTTAGAAGATGGTGTTTCTGATTTTTAAAGTTTTAGTAAGTTGATACTCTTTTATCTTAAAATGGCGGCTTTGTCGAACAACTAGAAATAGTGGCACTATATTTGGTTGTCGGTCATTATGTGAAGGATAAACTCATCACGTGCTTTCTATCAGCACGGTATTGCAAACTTATGCACTGTTCCTTAAGATTTGCAGTCAGCATTTAGAATTATAGACGAATAGAGATGACTGTCCTCATTGTACTATAATATATAGTACAGGGTGCGTTCAAGTTCTAAGATCTCCAAATTTTTTTCTGAGCAATGAGAGTCATTAGAAAGATGCGGTTAATTTTAAAGGGCATGGGAAATATTTTTGAATTTGTATACTCCAAATGGTGACCTTTAGTGTTCAAGAACAACGTGTAATCATCCGTTTTCTCCTATTGCGTGGTGAAACGCCTATCAAAATTTATCGCCAATTGAGTGAGATATGGTGAAGGCATTATGGATGTTAAAAATGTTCTTTTGTGTGTGCGAAAGTTTGAAAAAGGTCGAGAGTTGTGTGGGAATTAACCAAAGCAGCCTTGGTTATGAACTAGCTGGACCAAAACCACGACTGCACGAGTGGATTAAGTTATTATAGAAGAGCGTCAATTAGATGTGCGTGACATCGCCTCTAAACTTGGCAGGATTTGTTTTGTATGATGACTTGAACATGCGGAAAGCTTCTTCAAGGTGGACCCCACGAATGCTGACCGAAGAACACAAGGCTGCGCGGGTGGCAATGTCTCAGAACATGTTGACATGTGATGCTACCATAAATTTTCGACCATAAAGGACATCTTCAGTCGCCGCTCATTTTTCGATCGAGCCGTTATTGCATCGGCTACTTTCCAGTGAGCAAAACATACCCTTAAAAAGTGTTCTCAGCCGCCATGGAGTTATGGCGACGACGTTGTGGAAAATGTACGTCTGAACGGAGATAACGTTGAGAAGTAACAGAAGTTTTAACTTTTTTGGGTAAGCAGTTTTTCAGAAATAAATTGGAGACCTTAGAACTTGAACGCACCTTATACATTTCAGTCTGAAAAAACGTTTTTAGGTTAGGACGTCCATCCTATCATAGAGAAGAACATTGCGCTGTCAGGAGGATGCTCGAGTCCTACAAGTATGTGAGCTAGCGCCAGAGAGACGAGTGTTTGAATATTCTTGTACCGGTAATTTACGAAGGACCGGTTTTAAGTATGAAAATTGTCCCATTAGGTGCACCACGCCTTAACCAATGGGAAAATACCATAACAAATTTTATGGCATTACGAGATATTCAACAAGTTTGAAAATAGTACATCTCTCTATGTCAGCAATACCATATTAGGTGACAAAATCCGAATGTATTTTTATGACGTTCTCACTAAAGTCCAAAACAACGCCTAGATTTTTGAAGATGAAAACTCACTCATGTTTGCAAAATTCAGATCTATAAAGGAGAAAATGGTGGTCGTTTCCTTTACTGTCAAAGAAGTTGTAGAACCTTAGTGTTAGAACCGTTATTTCAAAGTGACATGCTAAAGAGTGCCTGATTAGAAGTGTTTAATTTCTCAAAAGCATTTGTTCATTGATTTTGATCGATAAAAATATTACTTGCAAAATCCCCAAATCGTTCAATCAACAAAATTTTTCTCTCAAGGGAAGGTTCCTAGGTGTGAAACCTGGATTTTGATAAAAAGTTGTTTTTTGTGTTCGGCATCAATGTCTTTTTTGTGGGTATGTTGTCTTTCGGATAATTCATGCTGAGGGTACTTTTCGGCCACACTCCCAACTTATAAATGGGGTGACTTATGTTGCGAGACAAGATGGCGCAGTTATAAGATTGCGGTTTGAGTGCTGGAGGTGGCTGGTTCGAACCTCGGTCTGGTACTATTGCTTTTATCCTGTTTATGAAATGTGTTTGTGCAGTTAATCATGTTTTGATAATTGATATTCCATTTTCTCATTTTAAGCAAGTTTTCGGCGAGATTCGCTAACTTATGTGCAGTTTTCCGTTTCTTTGTATTTTTAGGGTTTGTACTTCCTTCTTTTTGCTAAGTTTAGTTTTTAACAGAACCTTTAAGGTGCGACACCTGTTACTTCTACCCATAAGACCAACAGGCAGCGTATATCCTGGGATGCCCAGGTACAAAGGGCGTTCTGCGTTTGTTGACCAGAATGCACGGCTCAAAACCCGGTCCCTATGTCTGTCATTAACAAGCATTGCACTAGAGACTTTGGCAAGGGACACGAGGATTACATTGTTTGGTTATGTCAGGTTAGACATCTACGGCTAGCGTAATAATGTGTTTTTTTTCAAAATCAAGTTGCTTAACCCAAAGAACATTTTGTTGGAGATAAAGAGACTGTAAAGTTTCTTTTAGAAATATCTGACCGTTAGGCCAGGCAAGTGAAGAAGATAAAGAGATTGTAAAGATGTTCGCAACGCTTTAGGATCATCTAATATATCCAGAGGATATGGATTACTACGAATATTTAGATTATAAACTTGATGATTTAGAAAGAAAGGTATCGGATGAACTGGAAAACATGGAAAAAAGTGAGTATGGAAATGACTTTTTCTTCGAGAAAAAGCAAAAGGTAGCGAACTAGGAAAATTTCTACCAAAAGAAACAAAAGTCTTAGGAGACCTTTCAGTACAATTCAGTAAAAGTTTCAAAAATTTCTTGAGCGCAACAGTTGTATTGTTTTAAGAAAGCATTTGAGAATAGGGGCGCTCGAGGGGCAGCTGCGAATAAGTTTAAAAGCGTTAGGAAACAAAATCTTCGGTGCGTGACCATCACTTGAGAGTACGGACATACCAGAAAGGTCAAGAGCTACAATGAGAATTTAACGCTTGGTTTCACCGTCTTAAATACAAAGCGTCAATTTATTAACTTCGTTTTTTTGAGATCGTCACAATATTTCAGCATTTTTTTGCTCCATGGTACCAACTGTCAATATTTTATAAATGTTTTTCACTCTTGTGACCCTAAAATTTTGACATTTTTAATTGCCTTTGGAACCCGACGGTTAAGATATTTCTTGGCGAAGAAAACATGAGCGAAGGTAAGATGTTTTGCTTTCATATTAGAGTTACATTATTTTTCACATCTAGGAATAAAATTAATCTATTCTTTTGCAGTTGAGGACTATTCAGAAGATGCTTTGGAGCCAACGTCAGAGGACAAAGAGATTTTAGTGGGAATGAGGACTTATCCGACCTTGGAGGAGAAAACGATACAGAACATGCTGCTGTAGGTGTGAATGATGAATCCTCAGAGGAACATGAGATCGATAACTATGATGAAAACGATGACAGTGATGGTAAAGATAATTATTCTGACGAAGGTGACGAATTGTCAGCCGTTCAAAGGTCTTCCAATCGGTCTCCCATTAGCAGAATCAGGTAAAGGGCCGCTGTAGCTCCGCTTCCGCAGCTTGTTCCAATTCGACGTTGGGATTGGTGAGCAGCGCCTGGTGGATGGGCGGCCCTACGGTTTTTGGTAAATTCAACTCATGCGCTTAAACGCGAATCAGAGTTCAAAAATTGTTTTATTTTCACCAAATTTTTATCATTAGGGCTCGTTGATGGATGTCCTCTGCGTTCTTCGTCTTCCACGGCTTCTTTTCCTTTACAAAACATCTTGTGCCATTCTAAAATACTCTTTTTTGACATGACTTCCTCCCCGTATGCTTCTCTTATCAGGTTCAAAGTCTGGATCTTTTGAGTCTGACACAACACTTCACCGCTCGGCGTTGCTCTAACGTACGCTGCAAGTCGAGTCCGTGACGCGTTACCAAAACACGGTTTGCGGTAAACACGATCCTCACTCTCTCAAGGCTCGGAGACAACTGAGCCGGGTTTTATTTTTACCTAAGACCTCTCCCCCTGTCCACGTCTTCTTAGTCCTTCTGGTTGGCTATAAACATTTCCGATACTTTCTGGACAAAGGGACTAAGGGAAAAATGAGCTAAGTGACAGATTAGACTCAGGTATCCATTTATTATGGTAAAATGGTTAGGGAGTAAACTAATGTGCCTTTGTATTTCTCGTGTCCATTTATCTCTACAAAATAAATTTTGTCAAAATCGGTGAGTAAGGGAACGGAAGTATTTGGAATTTCGAAATTTTGATATGGCGGCTGTATTTCTCGTGTCTGTTTACACTTAGAAAGTGAATCGGTAAACTTTTAAGGTTGATCCTTAGTGGGGGAAGGAAGGATATCCGTTGGAGGATTATTCTTCTACGCGGCAAGAGATATCCACCCCCTGAGCTTACTCTAAAAAATTGAAGTAGTTAGTTCAAACCGCCTGAGATGAGATAGATAGATAAACAAAGACAATTATGTTATAGATTACATTTTTTGGCAGGTACCAGGATATTTTGAGGGCATTACACTTTTCGAATGCATCAGCAACTACGGCCAACAATCCGAACAGATTTTTCAAACTTAGCAACCTCGCAACGAGCATCATTGCAAATTCGAACGTTTTGTAATGCACGGTGGAGTTCCTTTGCGTTGATGAGTCTCTTATGCCTTTCAAGGGTCGTTTGAGCTTTAAGCAGTATGTTTCTACAAAACAAGCTCGCTTTAGGATCAAGCTTTTTGTTTTGGTCGACTGTAATACGAAAGCGTCGTAGGTAGATTCCATACCAAGAAAAGGGAACTGGACTGAACCCTGCATTTAGGAGGCTACATTATTGCCACTCTTCTCCAAAATATTTTTTTGTCAAAGGACAAAGCGTAACAGCCAATAACTGGTTCTTTAGTCTAGTCCTTGTGCCATACTTGGCAAAGAAACGTACGCTTTACATTACGGAAATGTAAAGCACAAATAAAAAGGAAACTAAAGAAAGGCAAAGTCGATTCTTACAAGCCGGAAGGTATTTTCATCGAACGGCGAGTTAAAATAAAAAAAAATTACATTGAGAAATATATTTTTGTTGGGCCGAAGAGATGTGCTTTTAATAAATAGTTTGCTTTGCCATCAGATGGTTCAATGAAGTTCGTTAAACCTCAATAACTCAGGAAAAAATCTAACACGGTTTTGGTTTATATCTCAAAAATGGGCGGTATAGACGCTGATAAAGTTATGATACCTAATCAGTGGATCCGGAAAAGCCTTAAGTGGTACAAAAAGGTGTACGCCCACCTCTACGACCACACCATCTACAATAGCTTCATGGTGTATAAGCAACTCCATCTGACTTCTCAAGAGGTTAACAAAGATCCGAGAATCAAGTCGCGCAGGGTAGCGAAACTAGCGACAGCACGCCATAACATCGACTTGAGAAGGTGCAAAATCGCCAGTGACTTTATGATTAACGCCCGCGCAATTATACCCGAGTTCGATGCTGATTATGTAATTACTACGGATCAGTCAGGATTTATTTAGGAGTTTTATTCTCAGCGCACTTTAGAAAGCTGTAACAAGAAAGAAGTCTTGCTTTAAGCAAATGCAATGAACGCTACAACTCACAGCTACAAGGTGCAGCCATTGTTAACTATGTCTGGAAAACTTGTTAGGAAGCTATTCATTGTATTGCAAGAAACAGGTGGTGTTTTCGAAGAAAGAAACTCTATGCAAAACTCTACGGAAAAATCCAATGCCTAATCTTATTATCGAATCAAAACAGTTCTATATTTAATACGTAAAGCCAGTAATGAGCAATCAACCTTTCGAGCAAGACTTATGGACTGGGCAAAAAGACCAAATCTTGCTGGATCAATGCTTCAGTAGGTGCAAACAGTTAATTATATCACCAGCGTCGACAGAAATGGTGGAATCACTGGATGTAAATTTCTTTAGGCAATATAAGATTATAGTTAAAGCAATGTAAAGCGAGTACAAATAAGTCTCCGCCGTTTGACAAAAGATGGCCTCACGAGTAAGTTATGGTTGAAATTGTCAGATGTAAAACGTCATATCGCAAGGTTGGACATCTGGAAACACGATAACTTTAAAATATTAGCGGTTTTATATCAGCATCGCATAATTTTTTTAATGAGTGGTTTCATAAGTTTTAGAACGGTGAGTTTAAGACAAAGAACGTAGCAGAAGGCCGAAAGTGTACGAAGACGTGGACTTGAAAGCATTATTGGAGAAAGAGTCCTGCCAAACGCAAGAAGAACTTGCACTTACATTAGGAGTGACTCAACAAGCAATTTTACATCGTTTAAAATCGTTGGGAATGATTCAAAAGCAAGAATATGAACTGAAGCCGAGAAACGTTGAAGGCCGATTTCGCACATGTGAAATGCTACTTGCCAGGCATAAAAAAGGGTTTTTTGCTTTGTATAGTCACTGGTGATGAAAAGTAAATGTACTACGATAACCCAAAGAAGAGGAAATTATGGGGACCACGTGGTCATGCTTCAACATCGACAGCTAAGCCGAATATTCATGGAAAAAAAAACTTATGTTGTGTATTTGGCGGGATCAGCTTGGTTTCATGTATTATGAGTTGCTCAAACCGAACGAAACCATTATTGGGAATCTCTACTAAACACAATTGATAAGATTCAACCGAGAACTCAAGGAAAAACGCGTCCACTACTACTTCAGACACGACAAAATTATTCTACTGCATGATAATGCGTGTCCACATGTTGCGGTGCCGGTCAAAACCTACTTGGAAACACTCAATTTGGAAGTCCTACCCCATCCGCGGTATTCACCAGATATTGCCCTTTCCGATTATCACTTGTTTCGATCGATGGCACATGGCCTGTTTGAGCAGCACTTCACATCATATGAAAATACCAGAAATTGGGTCCATTTGTGGATAGCCTCTTAAGATGAAGCGTTCTTCCGACGCGGTATCGGTATGCTACCAGAAAGATGGGAAAAAGTAGTGGCTAGCGACGGACAATACTTTGAATAAAGCACAAGGTTTTGTTCTTTCACAATAAATGCTCCATTTTTGATAAACAACGGCGGAGACTTATTTGTACTTCCTTTACGATCATGTGATGCTCAACAACCTTGCTGATGTAAATCTACACAAAAGGTTTAACATACTTGAGATACACTCTTTTGTATATGACCAGCTACAGTCACCCAAGTTTGAAGCGATGCTATAGTACTTGGGTCAAATCCATCAAGTTGAAGAAATACAGGACAACTGCAAAAGCTAGTGTTTTATAAAATGTGCCTATTGCCGTATGCTTCTGTGTTTTAATCATACATTGAACGAGAACAAATTGTATCTGCATCTTGAATAAACCCTTGTTTCGACCAAAAAACTATGTGATTTCTTCAAAACGTGCCCAAATGCGCATAAAAATCATAAAATGCGACCGGTTGCCTCCAACACTCGAGTTCTGCACTCTGTAGCAACAAACCCTACCATATTCTTGTTGTGAGAGTGTGAGCAAAAATCTGACCGGCCAAAAAGTGACCTCAGCGTGAATTATCCCAAAAAATAGACCGCACACGCAAAATAATTAGATACTCCAAATATAATTTTTTTTTATTAAAGTCTAAGATTCACACGTGGGAACCTTTCCTTGTCAGCGAAATTTTGCTTTTTTGATCGTCGAAATCTTTCTAGAGTCTCGTTTAATGCTTCATTTAGATATCCAGTGAAAACCAAAGTTGCGTTGGTGCCATAGTGTCTTTGTAAAAGGTTGTCCAATTGGAACACTGGATTTAAAATTTGTGCCTTTTTTGCTTCGTGGTTAGCAACTTTGATACTTCTTATGATTAGTAAATATGGAACGCTATACGAAAGGACAGTAAGTTATTCTTGTAAAAATTAATTGAAAAGTTTGTGGAGACGACACGAATTGTAAAATTTTTGGTTGCATCAGTTGTTCGAAGACTGATTACAAAATTTCATGAAACTGGATCGGTAATTAATGCAAGGCCTCGCCAAAGTGTCAGTGACTAAAGACTCGAATCTTCATTCGTACAAAATTCAAATGACGTAGGAACTTAATCTTGCTGACTATTCTTATCACAATTTTTAATTGGTTTTTAGAGAATTATAAAGTGGATTCTAACTTTAGTTTAGTCGAAGAATCATTCAACTTGATGGGTTTGTAAACAAAGTTGTCTCGCATAATTTATGGGAAGCAAATACTTGGTATCCCCATATTTGCTTGCAGATGATGCTGGAAATGCTATAACTACGACCGTTATCATTACATGATAACCAACCTATTTTTGGCACCAACTGAACAACATGGATTTGGAATAAACATAATTTCAGCAGGACGGTGCTACCTGCTATACAACTTGAGCAACAATCGATTTATTACAGCGATCATTTCCTGGTATCGTAATTTCACATAATACCGACATCAACTGGCCAGCAAGATGCTGGAATTGAGCACCGTGCAATTTATTGTACTTAATTACTTAATTCTAAGCCTTTCTACCTTTGGGTGTGAGGCTAGTGCGGTTTAGCCTTGTATTGTTGCCTCCATTGTTTTCTATCTGGTGTTTGGTTTCGTATATCCTCCCATTTTTTCTTTTTCTCTGCTTTTTCTTTGATTCTGTCTAACCACCTTGTTCTTGAACGCCCTTTCTTGTTCTTCCCCTGCACTCGCGTTTCAAACACTCTTTTTGTAAGTCTTTTATCCGGAATTTAACACACATGTCCAAACCATCTTAGTTGTCCTTCTATAACCTTTTCATTAATTGGTTTTATTTGCAAGTTTTATCTGAACGTTTGGTTTCTTATTTCGTTTCTCTTGTTTTTATTTTATATTCTTCTCGAGAATTGCATTAAAATTGCATTGGTTCTCGATTTTTTCCTTTTTGTTAATGTCCAAGTCTCACTGCTGTATGTAATTATTGGCCTAACCACTTCTTTAACGACTTCTGTTTTTATCTCTTGGGTACTTCTCTTTTACCCAAGAATCTCGTGTGCTCCGAAAAGCTTTTCTAGATCCGAATAAAGTTTTTACATCTCTGCATATCAAGATATTAAGTTATGCTTGATAAAGCAATTTGTCAAAGCCAAAAGATGGCAAATGTTTTAAATTCATCTGTGATAAATTTCCTTATCAACCGCCAAACTAAAAGCGGGTGTCTTTAGTGGTCCTGACATTAGAAAACTTCTCAATATGGCAATTTGAAAAAGTTGGAGAAAAAGAAGCCTGGGGGGCTTTTAAAGGCGTAATAACTAAGTGTCTGGGCCATAAGAAGGATCCAAACTGAAAATTAACCGTTGAGAACATGCTGCAGAAGTACAGAAATTTAGGCTGTTTTATGAGCTTGAAGGTTCACTTCCTAAATTCACGTTTGGACTATGCCCCTGAAAATCTAGGTGCCGTTAGCGAAGAGATGGGCGAGAGATTTTTTCAGGATATTAAAGAGATGGAAAGGAGATATAAAGAAAATTGACTGCTACGATGATGGCTGACTATTGCTAAAGATGAACCCTATAGAGAACATAAAAAGAAAAGCGCGAAGCAGAGCATAAGCCGTCTAAAAGAACTTCGATACATGGAATAAAATTATATTTTACGTACTTCGTTATTCAGGGTGGGTAAAGAGGGGGGTGGTTTCCAAAGGCATAACGTACCTCATAAAAAAAGTGTTTCTGGCGTAGCAGCAGAACTGTTTCTCGGGAGCTAAAAAACATGAAGTTTTAAAGTCGTGACGCTGCTCACAAGCCCAACATAAGCACGGTCTATGTCAAACTTCGCCAGCTACAGCGAAAACTCACGGAAATAAGACTGTGGGACAATGGAAACAAGCTTTGTGGAGTGATGAGTCTCGTTACACGACGTGGCAATCCGATCGATGTGTCTGGGTTCGGCAGATACCAGAATGCTTCTTATCCGAGTGTATTGTGCCAATAGTCAAGTTTAGTAGCAGGTACATCATGGCTTGGGGCTGTTTCTTTTATGGTTTAGCTTGGCTGTTGTAATTCTTGTATCTGGAAGGATAAACGTTGAGATGTATTTTGATAACTCTGTGCTTCCAACTTTCTGGAAACATTGTGGGGAAGGATCTTCCTCGTACGAACAGGAGAACTGTCTTTTTTTACAGCAAATATTATTCTGCCGTGGTTTCAATAGATTGGTGTTGAATAAATGGACGGGTAGTTATCTTTATTCTATAGTACAAATATTCAGGCATTACTCTTTTCGGATTTGTTTGATTCGATTTACGAATAAGTCGACTCTTTTGATTGATCCAGGTTTGTAGCTGGTTGATAAAACTTTTTCTGTCCCAATAAGAGCGGACAGTAGAATTTTTTCAAGCGTGAATTGTGTTATTTAACATAGGTTACAATTAAATACGTGGCGTACTGGATTTGCTCTATTACGATTCGATTCCACTTGTCATCTCAGTTTCTTGCGATAGTAGTGGTCTTGACCATGTTTGGTTTTAGTTTTTTGGCTATAACTTTCTCTAAAGTAAAATTTTGACTGAAAATTTAGACACCAGATGACCAAGAAAGTTTTTCAATTCAAGTTTTTTCAATGTTATCATTTTTTTGCTCTTTTTTATCCGTTTTATTATTTTGTTTTTGTAGTTTGGTATGTATTTGATCATTTTTAGCCAATGACATCTCGTGCTCACAGTTCAAGCCTCTGTTTAGCACCATCTAGACGCAATAGTCCGCGACCGTTTGGACGGCGTGATTAGGAAGCAGCTTGTGACCATGTACAATGTCTCCGAACGGATTATTAAAAGTAGTACAAGGTCCATGGATCGGCCCCGGACCATCTCGCATCACGTCGCACGTCGTGAATCGTAAGATACTTTGAATCTTGAGAAGTAACCCTCGCTTTACTGCGGCCAATATACTCTGCGAAATTTTGATTCCAGAAGGCCCGAATCCCTCAGTTTGTCCGGCGTCGGCTTCAACATGCAACAGCACAGATGCCGACTTGCCAAAAAACCGTTAATCTCGTTGAAAAATTGCAAGGTATGGCTGGAATAGACCAAGGTCCGAAAGACTGAACTATTTAGCAGTGGAAGAAGGTCGTTAGTACGGATAGTATGTATTCTGTCATAGTGCATGGGTTTCTGTGGCAAAATAACGAGGCTCTTTATCTCACTGAAAAAACCATGAACACCAACATGCGCATCATAGAAGATGTCCAGCGCGACTTGTTGTGGCTACACTTGCCAGCAGGACAATGGTCCCAAGCACCGATCCCGTTTTCTGCAGGAATGGTTCAAAGCCAATAAAGTCCTCCTTATTCGTGGCCGTCGTAGTCTTCAGACTTGAATCCGATCGAGCATATGTGGGACGAGTTTGAGAGAAGCCTCAAAAGTGTCAAAGCGCGAAATCCGAGCGAAACGTTTGTCTAGCTTGAGGCCGCATGGGCCAGCAGTCAGCAGTCGACGATCAACAAACTGATCGAGTCCATGCCGCGCAGAACCCAAGGGGTAATCAACGCCAAGGGTTTTGAAACTAAGCATTAAAGTTGCAATTTTGAGTTTTGCTGATTTGTTCGTTATGTCGTGTTTTGTAGCGAATTAAATTAAAAAAAATTGTGGCGACAGTTCGCACTTGCATCAACTTTATAAAAAAAATCGTAAAAAATCAATAATAATTATGTGCGCACATGTAAATATTTAAAATCATTGCTGGCTAATTTGTTGGGCCTATATTTCAAGACAAAAGTTTAATTTCAAAAAAAATTATATCCAAGATCGCTATTGTAGTTCTAAAATAGTTTTTTTCATCTTCCGGTCACATAATCAAATATTTTTCTAGGCTTTAGTAGAAACGCTTTGTTAATTTGTGCTTACAAAAAGAATAGTTTTTACTGAAAGTAAAAAAAACGCAATCGATCTTAAAAATGTCGAAGGCGATGGGGACGGAGAAACATCGTTTTGTCGACGGCTTGACGCAGTGCGTAACTTTTCATTTATCTAATTTTTCCGACATGTATGGTAACGGAAAATAAATGTTTTAAAAATCTATATACGAGGGCAAAAAAAACGTTTTATTTCTCAACATAGTCTCCTTTTAGCTCGATACATTTAGTCCAGCGTTTTTCCAATTTTTTTATCCCTTCCAAATAATGGGTTTTCTCAAAGTCCTCCTTCAGTGATGATCCTTCATTCGATCCAAATCTCTTACCGCCGAGCCACATCTTTAGGTTTGGAAACAGGACATAGTCGCAAGGGGCTAAATCTGGAGAATATGATGGGTGGGGTAGCAGTTCGTAGCCCAATTTCTAGATTTTTGCAAATATTCATGTAACATGTGATGTACCCGCTCAGTTGAGATGCCTACAGCCTTAGCCACCTTACGCACTTTTATTCTAAGATTGTCCAATATCATTCCATGAATTTTATCGACGACTTCTGGCGTGACGTCTTTTGGGCGGCCTGAACGTTCGGCGTCACTCGCGCTGGTACGGCCACAACGGAATTCAGTAAACTACTTCTTAACCATTGAAATTGATGGTGCAGAGTCCCCATAGTATTTATTAAGCCTTTGCTTGGTTTTGGTGATGTTTTTTTGCGCAAAAAATAATGCTTGATGAGCACACGAAATTCACTTTTTTCCATTTTCGTCGAAATTCACTAGATTGTCTGCTTTCAATGGCTGTCAAACACAAACTAAATGACGCAGCTTGCTCAAAACTTGACAGTAGTCTATTAACAGGAGGTAGTTGACAGAAGCAGTGTTGCATTTAAAGTTACTACGCGGGAAATCCAAAAAGTCGCTAACTTATCAAACTGCCCTCGTGGTTTCTACCCGATTTCTTGATCGTATTTCAATCTCATTCTTTTAGTCACTTTAATAGCTTCACTCCTACTATATTCACAGATAAAATAAATACGTGATCTGTCCCAAAAGTATAGAACCATATAATAAAAAATACAATTACAATAACAAAAAAACTATATCTTTAATAAAACAAGAAACATTGCATGTAGCATTAAAGTAAGCATCTTGGGATCTCACACTTCTCGCAGCGTCGTTTGTACTGATCAAAACATTTTGCACAGTCATGCGTTGAAATCGCAAATAAATCTCGTCAACGGTCTAGAATCTCTTTCTTTCAAAGACGATTTAAATTATGATAACAACCAGAAATTACTGGGCGACAAATGTGGACTGTAGGATGGCTTTCATCTGCGCAATTTGATGTTTCAGAAAAAAATTTCTTATGAAATGTAAAGAATCGGTGGTCCGTTCTCATGATGAAGCTGACAATAATCAGTTGCTTAGAGTTGCGGTTGCTTTTGTTACATGGAATTTCGGAATCGTCTTCTTTGAAGATGGCAAACTAGAATTCTTTCATTGGTATGACTAAGCCTTTGTTTCTGATCCTAGTCATAGATCTACGTTTTATCTCCGGTTATGATCTTTTTTAGGAAATGAAAGTTTATTATTAGCATCTGAAGCAAGTTATTAGCAACTGTAGCCAATATTCCTTCTACTCTGATAACAGTAGCAGCCGATCAAATTTTTATACGACGCCTTTTACGCTAAGATAATGCATTTTAGTTTTTAGAATCCTCAACTCATCTTCTAGTCTTTGGACTTCTAGTAGCTGATTCTTGTTGATTATAAACTTCGATGTTCTATCAGTTGTTGGTCTTAAAAAACATGGATTGCTTTCAATATATTTCTGACTATATTTGATTTATTTGTACCATGCTTTTATTTCTGCTACACTCATTGTATTGTTCCCAAATCATCTGAATAGTTTCTGCTGACAAGTGTTCTAGCTCGTAATGTATCCGACCAGTAATGTCATTCAAGCATGCGCATTACAGTTCGCTCTCATCGACTATCAGGTTACATCACGGTCGTGAAACCTAGTTTCCTTATATTAATATTGGCTTGATGTCGGAATAGACTCTTTATCTTTTAGGGTGGCCATAGTTCATTAGTTATATTTCAGAAAAGTTTCAACTATAAACGGATATTTCGTCTTGACCAAAGGAAGGCAGATATAAGACATAAAAGAGAGAGCTATTTTACTATAAATATGGTTAGTGTTACAATTTCCTAAGCCCCTAAGAGAGAAATTTCGAATATGGATGTCTGAAAAACCTGCCTTGTTTTGCATGCTGATACTTATTCTCATTTCAAAATGAACCCTGTATTCTTATTATGTCCCAATATTTATCTAAAAACCTTCATTAATAGGTAGAAATGGGTAAAAATTTTAAGAAAAAAATAGAAAAATATCTTATTTTACTCTCTTTTGTCTTAAAAACTAATATATAAAATAAGAAAGTTTTATACCAAAAATGTAGGGAATTTTACGCCGCATATTTTTCAGGTATCGTACATCGGAAACGAAATATTTACGAAAGGGTGATTTTTCGCTTCACTTTTCCAACGATAGGCAACGTCTCAAGGTCGAAAACTTATAAGTATGTTAATCAGTATGTCAAATTTAAGAACTATGCCAAGTACAAATTCAGACATCATTGGATGCTCTACCTTCATGTCTTTCAGATCTTATATCAAATGTACGTTAAACTAACTACTGAATGTCGCGCTTAGACAGATTGTAGTGTAATTAATAATTTAAAAAAAAAGTACAAATTGTCTTGGCCTTTTGTAGAGTAAGCCGCTTTTTATGGAACTATTGCCTGGATTACAAGCAGATGCTAAGAAAAAGCGAGCGGATTAACCTTGGCGCGCGATCCGGATAATTGAGCCAAGAACAGATCGCGTGTTAAATTCATTTTGACATCCATTCTTTCATATTACTATATGATATATGTTTATCCGCCAGAGCTAGTATTATTTCATCATTCGACGAGCAAAGGCAATTTATTCAAAATGGTACAGTTGATCTTAATCTGTTTTAGTTTACAATTAACACAAATACTACTTCAAATGCTGCTACAAATTCAAAACCGGCTAAATTTCAAAGTTCGCCACTCTCAAACCTTAAAAACTGCGCTAAAAACAAAAAATAAAGCTTTTCAAAATGAAGGCCTTGTAATAATGAAACCTAGATAAGTAAATGAATATTGGTCCAATCCGTATTTTTCTTCTAACCGCCTTTTAGATATTTAAGACAACAAAATTTTAGCTATGCCTGTCGTGCCTTATGCGGAGAAAGTCATTCTGCTATTCATAAGAAATGCTCGGTTTATGAAGAATTCCAGAAGAAATAGGACATTGCAAGAATTTTGAGTTTTAATTTTCATATTTTTTGAAAATAGTCCCCACCCCATATATAAAGTCATAAGATATTTAAATCAAATAAAAAGTTTTATTATACATTCAGCGAATACATATAGTAATAAATCATGATGACACACCCCTGAACCGCCTTTGAAACGCAGAAAGATGTGTGCCGAAGCCAGGTTTACAATGTAGCATTTATAACAATATTTTATATTTACCCTTTTGCGTTAAACAGATGAATCAAAATTTAACAACTCACTTTTATAATACATACTATCATTAATAGTGAAATACAATCGCCACTTCTAACCGCAACAAGTTAGCCACGGCATTAACACGCGAGTGCCTAAAAATGGGTCAGTGTGTATCTGACTATTGAAATACCCTCACTTTTTTTAAATCGGCCAATAACGGATAGTTTTTTAAAATGAGAGGTAATTATTGACAGTATTATTACTATATGTATTTGCTGAACGGGTTATAGCTAAATTAAGCAAAATAAAAGTGGCAAAAACACTATAAAAAGTAGAAATCTAAAGTAGTGAAACAGACTATAATGAGGATGATGACCTTTCCTGAAATTAAAGAGCTTACTATGGATAAATTACAAAACATATTACAGAATACAAAAAACAGAAAAGCCGGTGTTGGACGGAATAAATATGAAGCTAGTGAAATATGCAAACACATTCTGTCATCTTTGGGTATTATATCTCATAAATGTGTATTGCCAGAGGTGCAAAATTTTAAATTTATGGAGAATGGTAGAAGGCAGCTCGGTTTTCAAAAAATGTAAGAGAAATGATTACCAAAATAACAGGGATATTAGCCTATAAAATACCGCATATACAATACCGTACACGATTATATTGACCTTAGTGGAAACACATTATGGTAATTCCGTGCCCGAAAGTTTAGTAAATCTTGCAACGGAGGTAGAGGTTGCTTGCAGGGAGGTCTCAAATCACTATTCGGCTCACCGATAGGTAGATCGTAAGGATTTCTCGTTAGAAAGCAACAGCTAGCATTCAATCGTGAAATTCATTAAAAACGCAAATTAATGTTTCTTCCGGGTTCACCACAGTAGGCGCCTCTAACGCAAACTCTTCGTAAATGAGAAGAACGAGAAGGAGAGAGTACAGTGGGACAAGAGGAAATACATATATGATGTTCGGAAATAATGAACTGACATGGACCGTCAAATATAGCTGTGGCAGTGTCATAGTATAGAGCTGCTTCTCCTCCAGGAGAATGGGGTTTCTAATACTCATCTTAAAGAAGGAGTCACTTCTCTTTACTTTTCAACAATATAATAATCCAAAGCATAAGAACAAAATAGTATTGGAGTGATTCTATTAGATGAGGGTCGTTGTTCTCGATTGGCAAGTCAATATTTAGACATCAACCTGATCTAGCATATATGAGATAAACTGTAGAGAAGACAAGAATGCAGAGCCCTTAGGCTGTCGTTCACAAGTTTCTCGGCTCTCTTCCCCCTGTAGATACCAGGCAGTTCTTGATGTTAAGGGCTTCGCAACAAAGTATTTGTTTATTTATTGTCATTTACTTGTCATAAGAATGTTTGTTGATTTCTTATAGATGTTAGATGTCACCTTGTTATCTCTCCATCCCCATCAGCCTTTCTTTATCCTGTTTTGGATATAGATCTCCGCCATAGCTTTCCATTTTTCCTGTTTTGCGACTCTCTGTACTAACACAGTCATATATTTATGTGAAAATTAGACGTTTTGGTTTTAATGTTTCGGGTTATGACCGGTACTTAATTTGTTTTTAACAATGAAGAATAGGTAAATGTTGTAAACTTATTCATATGCTGCGTAATATCTAAGAACACACGCATCTTGGGAAGGTCAATATAATTTTACTTGCTAATGTAAAATCTTTTAAAAAATCCTTAACAACCGACTAAAAGCCATAAGAGAAATACTTTTACAAGAAAAACAAAATGGATTTCGACAAGAACGTAAATGCAGCGATGATATCTTTATAGAGAAGTTGCTGATAGACAAATGCAGAGAGTTTAATCTTGATCACATGTAACTTTTTGATTTTGAAAAGGCCTTTCATTGATCGTGTTGATCAAAATATGCCCTGAATTATATTGACAAGTAATGGATATTTACTACATCTCACCAAGGCAATTAAAAGTTTGTGCCGCAAAATGAAAATAGTAATAAAGACAGGTACAGAACTTACAGAAAAAATAGAAATTAATCAGAGAGTGGCACAGGGTTGCAGTCTCTTACACTTTTTAACTTATGCCCGGATGACATCCTCAAACATTGGAAACCAGACGTGTAGAAAATACAATTTCACAATATCTTTTAACAAATTGACAGTTGCGTCCTTCAAAGGTAAACATTTCGTTTGATCAAAGATAGTTGTTGGCAATAAACCAATAGAACAATAAATAAAACATTGGATAACAAAACCCGAAAAGATACGAAGATCAAGTACTATAAGACTATGGCTACATCAATATTATTAAAGAAATATTATTATTATTAATATAGAAATTTAATATAAAATAAAGATGTTAAAGGTTAGGACACCTGCTACGAATGGATGAAAACAGAATATCAAGACAAGTCTACGAAGCTAGAACCCAGGGGAAAAACAAAGTAGGAAGACCTAGGATTAGATGGGAAGAACAAGTAAGACAAGCAGCGGTAAAACAGGGAATCCAGTGGTGTGACATTCATGGAATAGCCCAAGACAGGAGGATATGGAAAGATAAAATTCATGAAAATGTAAAATGAAATGTATATATATATTTACAATCCGACACCTAACGGTACAAGGATTTTAGTTTAAATAAATAATAAAGATGTGCGAAATGGACTAAATATCTAAGCTATCAACGAAATAATGTCCGATTATAAATACAAATAATGACAGCATATAATAGGAAGTGCGTTCAGGTCTTAATGTCTCCAAATTTTTTTCTAAAAGAGTATCTACCCAAGAACTTCTACTTCTCAACGAAATTTCCTTCTAGACGCATACATTTTTTGCAACGTCGTCGCCATGATTCAATGACTGCTGGGAACTCTTCTTTAGGGGTGTGTTTTGCCCACTGGAAAATCGGCTCGATTGAAAAATGAGTGGCTACAGAGAGTGTCCTTCATGGTCAAAAATTTATGGCGGCATTACGTATCAACATGTCCTGAGATACTGTCGTCGATCAGCATTCGTGGAACTCACCTTGCATTTTTAGGCCATTGTGCACAATAGATTCCACAGATCCTACGGAAATTCCAAGTTGAGGGGCGATATCCCGCAGACCTAATTAACAATTTTCCATAACAACTTGCTCCACTCGCGCAATCATGACTTCGGTCCGGCTGCTTCAGTTTATCATATAATATTTGACCTTCTTTAAACTTTTGCATTCACGGGCGCACATTTTAACATTCCTAACGCCTTCACCGCATGTCTCACTTGGTTGGAGATGAATTTCAAAGGGCATTGCACAACCCAAAAGCAGAAAAGCGATAATTACAAGTCATTGTTGAACACTAAATGTTGTCATTTTAAGTATACAAAATAACATTCACTGCAATGGCGGTAATTCAACTTATGTACAATGTATGGTACTGTCGTTTATGTTACAAATTCAGAAATATTTCCCCCATCTTTTAAAATTAACCGCATCTTCCTACTTCCTCTCACTGCAGAGAAAAAAAATTGGAAACCTTAGAACTTGACCGCTTCTCGTATAATTGAAAACGAAAGCATACTGAAGAAGATTCTCAACTACAATCTCTATAGTGATAAAGAAGAACAAGAAAAAATAAATCAAGTATTAGAATGAATACATTTCATGGAATATTCTGTATAAATTCAAGATCATTTATAAGTGAAAGTAGTGCGTATGGTACTTAACACATCCTGGTCTGTTCCAGGTAGGTTATCTGAAAAAAATTCCAAATACCAACGGCTATAAAAGAAATTCAATGCCAATGATTTAGAAGAGAATCATATGAACTGACTCATAAGTATCAAGTTAGTACGAGATTTAACGCTGATCCGAAAGTTATAATATGGTTATGATCATATTTATTATAGGATGCTATTGAGCACTTTCCTACATGTCATGTAACTTGTTACAAAATTTGCTGAATATAGTGAAGTATTAGAAAAGTATATGCTTTACCTTAAGAAAGTTTTTATTCAGTTGAATTACCTGATGTTGCAGTTATGTTAAGATCGCATCTGCTTACGTGCCGCATTTGCAATTTTAATTCGAATCGGTTGTCGTCTTTAGCGCGTCTCCGGCGGACGCATAACGAAATTATGAAAATCCCGCTGACGTAGGCGGGAGTCATAAAGCGAAATTGCATTATTCCAATGAAGGGCGCCTGCATGAACCTACGCGGCGTCGGCAGCAACAATGGGGGCTCAGCGCCGAAGACATTACGCGACCGAGCCGCCCGAGAGCGGCCGGGGCGGCCTCCCACCCCCGCGGCGCGCAAAAAGTCGGCATCTTCCAATTTCCTGTGCTGCTCGAAAAATTCCAAATTAATAATAAAACAGCGGGGGCGGACGCGCGCGAGTGGGGCGAGGCGCCGCAAAGGATAGAAAATGTGTAAAGGGGTTTGCGCCCGCCACATTCGCCGTTCTGACGCTGAGGGAGCAGCTTCTGGCAGCGTCGCGACGCTCACCAGGTACGTCGCCGCGCCGCTGCGCTCTGGTGCTACCATTTTGGCTTGGTCTTGCAGAATGCTGGCGTGCTGGTTACTGCTGGCCGTGACTCTGTCCAATGTCCTGATGGCGACCACGGTGACGGGAAGGGACGCCTGGCAGAGGCCCGGGTGCCACAAAGTTGGTGAGTGCATTTTTACTTAATCTAAAATAGACTGTTATTATTTTTCCGGCTAAATTAAGTGTTTAAATATTTTTAATCCATGCCCATTTCTTGTAAATATTTTTTTCTAATAACTTACAGATAATTTATTAATAATTAATCTTTCTGGCTGATTTATTACTTTTTGTTTAATCCCCGTATAATTTATTATTATATTTAAATATTAAGTATTTGCAATTTGAACGGAATGTTTAAAAAACTTGTGACATATTTTGGAATTTGTGGGGGATTTCTAATTTATCAGAAAATTACTTTTGTAGACTTTATAAATTTGTTTAAACCATCACAGGCAAATTTCAATTGGTTCTTACAAAACGCAGAATCGTTTCTGGCACAGTGTAAAGTTAAAAATTCTAGAGGGCTTTCTAACAGATTTTAATCCAATTATCTAATAAAAAATATTAAAATTTTTTATTTACAAAATGGGCGCCTTTTTAATAAATTAAAAAATAATTGATTTTTTATTGGGTAAAATGTTGCAATTTTTAACTTCTGTTGATTTTTACATGTGTTTGCTTAAATTACTCTATGAGTAGCTCACACGTCAGATAGCCAAATAAATGTGACTAATAATTACGCGATTTTTTTTAGTCTACAGAGTGTCCCAAGAAATTGACCTCAAGTTATGAACGTGCTGAAAACAAAAATCAACTCCTAATAAATGTTGGACTGGCTAAAGTAAAAATTAAATGAATTTGATAGTTTTTCACTTAAATTTTTATTAACGACATTAAAAATTTGTGACGATTTTTGGAACACCCTATATATTACTGTTTTAAATATGATTTATTAATCAATGTGCAAATTTAGATACGTGTTTATGCAAAAATAAATTTTGTACAATATTATAAACACTAAATTAATGTAATTGACCAATAAGCCCCATAGTAATATTTTTCGGCAGCTTACGACAGTTGTAGAGTAGTCAGGAGTCAATAGATGGTTATCTAACTCATCTATTGAGCCCAGGCACAATTTTTTAGATTGGAGCGTTCTTTGTTTCGACTTCACAACCACTAATTATTGGAGAAATTTAATTCTCAATTTTTTTATTAAATAAACTACGGGCCTTTACATTAAAATTTTAAAAAGTCGTACGAAATATATTTTCGAACCATCTAAACCTTGTTGTTTAATAGCTTTTTAAATTTAATTTTTAATTTAGTGCGTTTTGAATTTATACGTTTTAAAAGTCTTACTATGCTTTCCTGTATGCAAAGTTACTTTCAATTCATCAATTTATCTTTTGTATCGAAAGATGTGTTTTTTGCTTTTAATTTTAGGTTTCTGAACTTCTTTTCTCTAAAGTCCTCCAAACTTTTTACAAAATTTTGGATTTGATGTCCAGTTATCAATTAGATAGTTTCAAGATTTTGCGCAAGACGCTATGGTGTGGACGGATCCGGGTTTAATCATGAGCTCAGGTCTTTAGTGGGTGGCCTCAGTCACTAAAAATAATTGAGTGTCTGCGTTCACTTTGAACAAGGCGTAGTAATCGTTCCGTATCAGAGATGGTGCGCGACGATTGAGCAGTGAGAGTGAACATGTGGGAGCCTTAACCTCTCAGTCCAAAGGCTGTCATTATTTATCGTTCCGTGGCGTATAACCATAGTAATTCAATGCTGTCAGATTACAGCGTGTGATAAGACATTTATGTGGCATTGTAAATAATAATTAGTAAAGACGGTTGTGACATGAACGCTTCAATAGTAACATACTTGTCACATCTCTCTCCTTAAGTGTCTATTTTAGTGGTTTAAGCAAATAATAATCATAGGGTGATAAGTTCAAACTAGTGTAGTCCAGAAAAATCTTCATTTTTTTGTCGAGTTTGAGCAGTTGTATAGCGTTTTACTAAAACAGGATAACGTCTATTATTGCATGAACACTTCCGTAGGTTATTCTGACTTCAACAGCAATCGGCGTTCCTCAAGAAAGCAGCGAAGAATACAAATGTTCTTTTTACTAACGTTGGTACTTGGGCGACATCTCCGATTTTTATTTTCAACTGCTTCTTGTCCTCTAAAAATTGATTGGCTTGCCTGCACTTGAGTCTTCTTAAGTATTTAGAAACTGTGTCTTATGTTTACATGTTTTTTTTTCGTGGAAAACTTGATAATGCAACGGGCACTGATTAAAGAATTGGTAGTGCGAAGTATCTTATCGAAAAAACTTTTTTAAGCACCTCTATCCACACCGTTGATTCAAGCTCGCAGTAAGTTTTGCAACTTTGAAGAGCTAAATTCTTCTCTTATTGTATGACAAATAAAGATGAATATTATTAAAGTCTTTGTTTTATGTTTTTTAAAAGTTTTGACATTACTGCCGTGTGATGGGAAGCGTGATGAAAATGTAGAATTAAATTCTGGTAGATATTTTTACATGAACCAGGGGTCCGCATTACTTCGTTCATTTGACAAGTTTTAGCTGACAGGAGCAATTATGTCATAGCTTTATGTATTGTTGAATATTTTTTAATTGATGAAGGGTTATCTGTAAACATTGCATTCTTAATCTTTGGAATAAAAAAACAGTAGGCTACTTTCTTCATAGTCAAATATTTTTAATATTTAATGAGTGAAAATGCAATTCTCTATTTTTATTTTGTTGATTTCTCTATCTCGCCCTTTTACAACAGAAGCAGGCACATTTCAGTCTAATATAGTCTAAGTTTCTCCCAAGCTGCATTTGGGTTTGCTACCCTAAAATCATTTTTGACTTGACGTTTCTGGTGCATAAAAGCTGAATCATCAAAGCGATCATAGTGTCTTCCTAATAATTGTCACAGTTTTCAGTGTTCTTTGATATGATATTTCAGGAATTTTGAAAATTGACTGTTGATCCCATGTGATTGCCGTCTGAATCATCAGTTTAAAATGTTCGTCTTCGGATAATCCTTTTATGTTTGTTTTTGCTTTAAATATAAAAAAAATGCATTTTATTTTTTATTTCTTTCTTCAGAAAATTGTTTTTGCAATATTTGAGTTTCAGATTGGCCTTCACGATAGTGTGAATGCTATTTTTGCTCTTTTTATTTCTGGTGCATTGATATCATTATTTCCTTTTTTAAATTTTTAAAATTGTTTAGCTGCATCGGATATAGTTTATTGTGATACTTCTTTTTCTTTCTAAAACTAGTTAACTCATTGAAATCAATGAGGCACATCCAATTTTTTTATGTCTGGCTTTCAATAAAATAAGTTAAAGATGGTTTTGTTGTACACATTTTGTTAGAGGCATTTCCATCCAATGTTTACTGCAAATTATTATTTGAGTGCAGCAGAGCGCTCAAAAATTTTCTTGTTTTGCATAGGCTGTTTTAGCTTGGCATCTCGGTCTTCAGTTTAGCAACATGGGGCGTAAGGTAGAACGGTGTATCCACTACCTGGATTTCCAGAGCGACAACGATAACATATGGCCGCACATTGCCATGTTAAAGCAACGGGTAACGTTATTGAATACGTGCAAAAAGTAACTTTAGTGACAATTCCCTCCTCCTCAATAATGCCGTTTGTAGTCTCTTGGGATGGGGGCTTTGAATGTACTGCCACTCCATAGATTTTTTTGACCTATTGTGTCAAAAGCATGATTTGTCTGTTGTAGTGAGACACATAAGAACGCCTATGTATAGTTGCAGCAACTGTTGGCAATCTTCTACACGTTTTTACTTTTGCCAAGTGGCGAGAACAGGAAGAATTCTTTGTACATAGACATGTGTTATTTTCAAGTCCTTATGCAAAGCTTTGCAAGACAGACCTGTTGCATCTACTAGTACGTAAAATCTTTTTCCAGCACAGCCCTTGTGCTGTTTGAATTCCAATATCCAATAAAAGAAAATTTTATGATTTGTGCTGCATTCTCGCTGTCTGTTTCCAACAGATTAAATATCTGAAGCATTTACTCTTTCCTTTCAAAGAAATCATGCCGTCTACAACTGTTTGCTTTCATTGTTTTCCGCTTTGTCCACAACTGCATTCACAATGCTGCACAAATAACTACCTTCTGTTCTTTTCGTCAACGCCATTTAGTGCCATGACGTGGCATTAAAATTCATCTTTACACTTATTGGGAACATATTTTAATTTCTAGATAACTGAGCTTCGGGGAGGAGGGGTACATACAACTTATCACACGTAATCTCTTGTTTGCTGCTGTGATTTTATATTAAAGAGAACTATCACACATTACCTGTTGAGTATCTACATCGGTTATCATTTCACATATACACGTTGTTTTGGACTACTCATGACAAAATTTTCCGTGTTTTGTTCCGTTTTGAAAAAGCTTGATACAATGATTTATTGGCAGTAGTTGGTTGAAGGTTTC
Source organism: Sinelater perroti (assembly GCA_036346155.1). NCBI lineage: Eukaryota > Metazoa > Arthropoda > Insecta > Coleoptera > Elateridae > Sinelater > Sinelater perroti. Next base: position 17,725,264 of record JARFIY010000189.1, read on the forward strand.
TGAAAATAATTGCCTTAAAAATAAATTATTTTAATGGTTGTCATTTCAGTTTTTAAAATTTGTAAGACTAGTGCTACAGTAACTCTACGCATATATAGAACTCTAAACGTGTTATGCATCATGAAAATTTGCGACTGCCTCTTATGTTATTGTTCAATAACCAAATTAGATAAAGAGTTATTTTTTATTTTGCTTTATATGAGTTAAGTTAAAGTATCGCTACTTCTGTTTAAATAATCTATACTTTATAATGCAACATTACGTTGTTTTACATTATCTTTATTCTTTGAAAACCGGCCAAAGCTGGAAATAATGTAACAAAAAACCCAAAAATAAAAAAGGCCTGAATTGTTTTCGGTGTAAGTTTTCATTTGCATTTAAATACATAAGTACAACTTTATAACTTCTACTGAAACAAAGTTTACTAAACTATTAAGTTATTTATGCCACTGTTCTTCAGAAACAAAGCGTGTCGTCTTAGACAAAGAAATTAAATCAATTTAATCGGATGAAGCAAGCATTTTTTGAAATTAGTGATTTTTGTATATTAAGGACTATATTGTTTACAATTTATCAAGTTACAATTTAAAAATTTGAGCAAATCCGTAATAAATTATTTTCTTTTTGCTGTCTAAAGTGTTTTAGTTAAATTATTTATATTTAGTTCAACTGTTTAAGATTTTTTAAAATGAGAAGTAGCTAGTTTTGTTGCATTTTTATAAAAATTGTTTGTTTAACAAGCATTTTTTAGAGGGTACCTGCAAGTTAGCTGTTGGGATCCCCCAGAGCCCATACTTGCACAGTAAACATTTTTACCCCTAGTTATAATAATAATTATTGCGATAAATTTTGGAATAAAACCATACTTTTAAACGATTTGAAGAGCACCTATACCTCTCTTGAACTAAAACAATTGATTTTTTAACATACCATTCAAAGCTGTGGTTAACAAAGTGGGGCACATGCCCCATGAGATGGGGGGCAATTTGAAAATGAGTTATTAACGGGTAATGGATTTTTAAATAATAAAGATTATATGATACAATGAGGTTTAGGTGGAGCATGACCAACAAGAAGGTTGATAACCACTGATTTAAAGTATAAGATATGTAAGTGGCTGATTTTATTTTTAATCCTCGTTTGTAAAACTGTAGTAAGAGAGGTATTAGTCAGATTTTTGAATAGGTGCCATGGATGTTGTATTATTAGGGGCTATTGGAATCTTTAGAAATTAATATTCGATAACAAAGCTATTTGGTTTTATTTATGTTCTACTAAAGCTGTACAGACAAACCTCGATAGGTAATTGTCGATAAGAAGACATACATACATGCATAATTCTGAGCATTTCTACCATATGGTGTAAGACCCTGCAGCTTGCAGGCTATCACTCTTCTTTTGGATGCTCTTTTTGATAATATCTGTTCTATTTATTCTATTTTATGTTTTTCGTCTCTCTTTACTCTACATTTTTCTGCTATAATACTTTTGTTACCCCTTTTATCTATGTTTTTCTTGGTGTTCCTATTGTATTCTTTCTTCCGGGTCTTGTTACATGTCTGCTTTACCATTTTGTCGTTTTGTATTTCGTATACATGTCCCGGTTAGCCTAATTGATTTTCTTGTAGCAATTCTTTCACTACTTTTACCCCTAACTGCTCTTTCTATATTGCGTTGCTAATCTTGTCTTGTTTTTCCTGCAATTTTTTGCAATACCTTATGTACTTGCCAACTTCTTCTGCTGTTTATCTATGATCGTTTACAATTTACTTGAGTAAGCCATACATGGATGTTTCTGTTTCTTTTTCTAGAAATGTCTTTCTATTGCTACTGACGATTTCAAATATTTAAATTTTAAAAGGGAACAAAAACATATATAAACATGTTAGCAAATGCAGGTATTACTCTGTCTAGACGACGATTCATCAGTATATCTAATGTTGTGTTTATTTAAATCATAACAAGTTTGTTTTAACTAATTTCAACTAATTAATTACTATACATGAATATTATTTTATACAAAAATTTGTACCCTGTAAGGTCTAACTAGTCTTTATTTATAGTTTGGTTTGTTAGATAACTTAAATACTAACTTTATTTAATTTAAAATGTATGAGCAATTTGATAATTCTTCCTCAGTAGTACAAATATATTTTGCATTAATTATTTGTACCTCGACAGGAAATATATCGACCATTCCTTTTAAAGAATAATGTCTTGGTGGTAGGTTACCTTGATTTAATAAAACTCTAAGCCTATTTTCATATCTGCCCATTAGAGTCTCTACTGATTCTTGTATCATTTTCTCCAAAAGTACTGCCTAATATATTGAAGAGTTTTGATAAACTGGATCAGCGCTTCCAAAAGTTTCGGATTCTATAAATAAGTGAGCAGAAGTGAGAACTCGCATATATTTGGGACGAATCATTACAGACCAAGTTAAGAATTGTTTGAATTGTAGTCATATTCTTGTCCAATTTCTCAGAAATAAATAAATTGCCTTATATTATTCTATAATAATGATACTTGAATATTTTGTCTGTCATCTCCAAAAGTTCCCCAAAGTTTGGAGATCTGGGAAACGCAAAATGAGTGGTAGAAGTTCTTCACATTTGTCTAAAATGACATCCAACCGCTTCAAACGTAATTTAATTTCTAATTTTTTTTTTATAAACTTTGTAAACCTCGTAAGTTTTTGTAAGTCTTGTTTTTTTAATTAAATCAATTTTTGATGCCCGACCAAGGCTACAACTTAATATAGCAAAAACAAAGTATTTGAGCGAATTAAGTTGAATATAAGGTAATTTGTAGGATCGATGATCCATTTATGTTGCTTAAGGTTTCAGTTATCCAATGAGCAGGATGTTGGTAAAGTCTGAGCTACTTTACGTTGGCTTGTGCTGCTCGACGGTTGTTGGTAGAGACGGATATTCGTTTTCTTGGCTCACTGGATCGCGATTTTTATTTGTTTTATTTTTGCTCTGTGTAGACGCTGACTCGTTGGTACGTCTTATACAACGTGCAACGTTAAATAAGGCACTTTAACTTAATTCGGGACGCACTACACTTAGCGCTCTTGTAGAAGCTTTATAAGGGTACCATTCCAGGACACACGCGAAAGATCAGCATCCCCAACTGCGTGGAGTTCCACATGACGACCAACGCGTGCCGCGGCTTCTGCGAGAGCTGGGCGGTGCCGTCGGGGCCGAAGGCGAGCCCCACGCAGCCCGTCACCTCCGTGGGCCAGTGCTGCAACATCATGGACACCGAGCCCGTGGAGGCGCGCGTCCTCTGCGTGGACGGCGTCCGCACGCTCACCTTCAAGTCGGCCGTCACCTGCTCCTGCTACCACTGCAAGAAGGATTAACGGCGGCCTGCGCCGGAGGACGCCAGGCCGAGGGCTCGCCGGCCGTTCCAATCATGAGCTGTCGTGTGATCTATGTAAATTAATGTTAACTGTGCTGTAAAAATGTCCTGTAAATATATTGTACTGACTGATGAGCATTATAAGTCTAGATTTCGTGAATAAACTGCTGTTTTTATCGTGGGCCTTTTGAAGTGATGCCGGTTCTTTTATGTTAGTGCAGGTCAAGTTTTTTAGTTAATTATAGTTTTTTTTTATATTGTATTCTAATATTTTTACTAGTTCTGGTTAAAAGGCACGTCATAACTTTAGAACAGGTAGAAACTATGAAGAATACCAATAGAAATTGTACGTTATTATGACTTTGACATTATTTGTGGATTTTAAATATTTTGTATTTTGTTGATACAAAAATTAATTTTTTTTAAAATTTAAAATTCATATTTAAATTCGCGCAGAAAAAGACTAAGAACGTTTAAGAATTTAGTAGATGAAGAGAATAAATTTACATTTAAACAAATTCTTGAGAAGATGAAACAATATAACCTTTAAATGCACATTGCATTCATCGACTACACAAAAATGAATCAAAAGAATTTTTTTATTTAAATGGCTTATAACGCTTATTATTTATTATATTACAATTCATTACAAGTAATTCTATTTTAATACAATGTTAAAGCTTTTCAATTAGTGCCTCAGAGTTCATCGTAATGGCATCACTCCAATTTAGGGTGCCACACCTTATCAAATATTTGGGCTATGTCCAACAACATAGCCGAGCAAACCTTCTTTCTTTTAAACGCTTTTTCGATAACGTTGGTAAATCGGTGAGCCTAGTCTAAAGTTGCATATTTATTTCTAAATCCAAATTGATGATCCAGATTATTTTTTTAATTAATAATAGGCTTCAATTTCTTCATAAGCAAATTTTCATACAGTTTCGTGATAATTGGTATCAGAGGGATGGGCTTTTAGAACGCTATATCATTTTTTGGTTTTTCGGGTTTGAGAATTATGATCTTCCAGAACAGTGGCACTTGCTTAAGCCGGAATGAAATGTTTATTAAGTAGGTTAATGTGGCAATCCCTTTTCTGAAAAATTGCTTTAGGACTTTTCCATTTATAAGATGGCATCGTTGCTATCTCCTTTGGAGAAGCCGGTTTAACAAGATACCCTTAGCCTCACGATAAACTTCATTTGGTTAATTTTTTCTTTTAAGAGAATCCACATCAAGATTTGCCTTATCTTAATTGGATTTAGGGCATATTCCTCCAGGTTTTCTCAGTGGTGGAACGTACATTAGTCTTTTAGTTTTCTTCGTGGAGCTCCATAAGTTTGCTCTTTATAGGATTTTCATAAACTTTTCAAGAGCTCTTCAGATAATTGTTAAAGGTCTCGTATTTTATTTTATTAATTTTGCAACTTTTTTCGTTTTCGTCTGATGCCAACGTTTTCTTGCCTTTCGTTTTTTAGAAACAACTTCTCTAATCTGCTCGTTCTTCGTGTGACTATGCTGCCTCCTGTATATCACCAAGAAGCTTTTAAAGCTAATTCTGCAGGAATTGTACACCTAATATATAACTGGATTTTATCGTCTAAATCTAATCTAAAACTCCCAGTCAATTGTCCTGTGTGCTATAAATCACAGGTCTTCTTTAATATGATAACTACCGACAAATTAAGTGTCGTTAGTTTTAATTAAACTTTAATCGTTCTAGTGACGAAGTAGGCGAGTAAGAAGCCGGTGCTTCGGCAGAGTGAAAGCCACAGCTAAGCTCCATTCTTTTGTGGAACATAATTTTTTACCTTTTGAAGTAATTACTTTTATTTCCAACCGTTCTCGTATAAATCTCTTTCAAAGTTGTCTTGCGAGGTAGAGATAATCTTTTTTGTTGAAAAAAATATCTGGAAGGACAATAAATAGTAGAAACTTTAATATTATAATTATGGCAAATAATTGTTGCTGAAAAAACATATTTTAAATATCAAAAGAATAATGAGAGAAATAATGGAGGGAAAGGATTCCGAAGTTGTCAAAAGCAAACCGAAATAACACAATAGCGCATTCCGACAACTTGTGTTTTTTTTTTATTATAAATGTAGCATTTTGATTGTTCTTAATTATTATGTATTTTTTTAGTTTGATATAAAATATATAACTAATGTCAAGCTATGTCTCATGTTTTTTATTAGTACTACCACCAGTTAGTTTGTTTTAAACTTAAGAGTTTGACCCGAGCACGGTCCGTTGTTTAAATTAAAATCGTTTAATTAATTTTTTTATACCGCGTGGTAAGTTATCCCGTTTTTATTATAAACAGCACAAATCATTTAGGTAGCTTTTAGAGAGATCTATAAAATATCAAATGTACCCTTCGTTAATACTCAGTCAAACTCGACGCTAAGAAAATCTATTTTTATTATTACTCAAAAACTATTAAAATTTTCATTTGTGCAATTTACGTAAAGCTTAATTCTAGAATGTTATTGTACTTTATACTTACGTTATTGTTATAGCGTCGTAAAATTTACGAGTTTCTAAGTAATAGATTGATTACTTTTTATTCACAAGCTAATGATGAAATAGTCCCAACCTTCCCTGAAGAAATTAAATCTCTCATCGAACTACTACCTAAGCGCAAATCCCCTGGCTTTGACCTTATTACTAATGACATGCTACAACACCTTTCAACTAAGGCACTAGTATATTTAACAACAATCTTTAATGCTCGTCTACCCATTGGACACTTCCTGACTTCATGGAAAACCGCGATAACTCTACCCATCTAGAAAGCTGGTAAACCCAAGGAAAATTCGGATAGTTACAGACTCATTAGTCTCCTACCAACCTTGGCCAAGCTCTTGGAAAAGGTAATACTTACCCGATTACAAGATAACCTCCAGCAAAAGAAATTGCTCCCCCTCATCAATTTGGTTTTAGAGCTGCTCACTCAACCTCACATCAACTGCTTAGGATAACTGAAACAATAGAAAGAGGATTTGAGAACAAACAATATACAGTCGTTGTATTCATCGACCTGGAGAGAGCCTTCGATAAAGTTTGGCATGATGGACTCCTCTACAAATTACTAATTATAGAAATTCCACTCTACCTAATTAAAACTATTCAATCCTTTCTCAACAACAGATCATTCCAAGTCAGAGTGAACTCAACCTTATCTAGCTTAAAATCTATAGAGGCGGGAGTCCCGCAGGGTAGTATCTTGGGACTCACGCTTTTTAATCTGTATGTTCACGATATCCCAACAGAAATTCCCTCTACACTAGCCATGTTCTCTGATGATACGGCTATAATTGCACAAAGTTCCCGTCCCGACACTGCAATTGAACTCGTTCAAAGCTCCACAAATATAATATCTGAATGGTTCACAAAATGGAAAATTAAAATCAACCCTGGCAAGTGCCAAACTAAAATGTTTACACTCAAACGCTATAACACTCTCCCAAAAATCTAACTAAGAAATAAGGAAATAGACTGGAATCCTAAGGATCAAGCAGTCAAGTACTTAGGAGTACATCTTCACTCTAAGCTGAACTGGGGATTACACATAAACAAAAAACTTAACGAGTGCCATAACAGATTGGGAGCACTATACCCGCTTATCAACCGGAAGTCAAATCTTCGTGCGGAATGCGTAGTCCTTCTCTATAAAGGAATCCTTAGACCTCTACTTACCTATGCCTGCCCTATATGGTGCAATGCTTCACAAACATCGTTAAAAAAGCTTCAAATAATCCAAAACAAAGTGCTACGAATTGCTATCAAGTGTCCATGGTATGTGCGTAATACCCAAATGCACTGGGAGTTAAGTGTTCCTACTATAACTGAGTTTATCCAAAAAACTACAGTGAAGTTCTTCCAAAACCTAGCTCTATGTTCTAGTGCTACCAAGTTCAACCTCGGGGAAAAAGCCATCCACACACGCCTGAAGCGTAAATTACCACAGGACTTAATTTAACTGCAAACTCATGATAGGGTATGTGTTTTCACTAATTCCTCAACTCTTCCCTGTTTTTATATAAATTAAATACTTACTGTTAGCTTATTATATTGTTAATCTATTGTATTTTAACTTAGCAGTGTATTGCATATTAAATTGCAGAGCCAGCTATAATAAATTTAAAAAAAGATTACTTTTTGAACAAAATTTATGTTTATAATTTATACATAAAATAAAAACAAAAGACAGAATGTTTTAGTATTTAGAAAGGTTTACAATAAATGCTCTTTAGATTCTGTTAAAATAGTACCGGAAATTTGTAATATAAAAAGCTCTGGCCAATAATTTAAAAAACCTTTTTGCGTAAGATAGTAGCACTGTCTTTAATTATTATGCCTAAAATAATTGCGATCTATCAACCAGTTTGTTTACAGCAGCTGGTGGAATCAGTAGATCTCAGTAGTACGTTTTTACAATGAACGAAAATATTAAACAAAGAGTTTGCTTTAAATTTGGTAAGCCGACTCTCTAAAATTTTAGAAAAGGCTCATGGTGAATCAGAGTTTTATCAAAAACACGGGCCTACGAGTGGTACAAAGCGTTCAAAAAGGGCCGAGGGATCGTCGAACTCTTCAAACGTAGAAAACATCGAAAAGTGAAGGAAACCATGCTCGATAATCGCTATTCCAGCTTAAGAGAAGTAGCATGTGACTTAAAGGTCTCTCAAGAGGCCGTTCGTTCACTTTTAGGGGATAATTTGGGCATGAGACGCGTCGCCGCTCGGTTCCAAGAGCTGAATTTTCTACAAAAACAGTCTCATAAACAGACATGCTAGATCGCATCAATCCTGATCTCACATTTATAGAACGCATCGTAACTGGTAATGAGATATTGATCTATAAGTGTGACATGCAAACAAGTCAACAGGCACTCCGTGATACCCGTTTTGAGTCGATCGAGTCCATAAAACAACATTCGTGTAAGCTATGACGAGGGGACGCGGTGGCTTAGATGGTTCAACCAGTTGGCTCTGTCCTCTAGCCGGAGCGCGCGAGTTCGAGTCTCGCTCAACCCATGGGCGTGTGTGAATGTCCTAGAATAAGTGCATGTTAGTGGGGACAATAAGCCCTTTAGCTGCAGTGCTTGTAAGTGCATCAAATAAGACCGAATTTGAAGGCGACAAAATAAATATTGATGATTAAACGAAAATTGTGTGTTTTATTTAATATTTTCCGATACTTTTTCGACAGAATGTACATCTGCTGTTTCAAAAATAATCGAAACGACTTAAAAAAAAAACGGACAAAAACCTTAACAACAATAATTTTGCTTATTCTAAATATTCTCCCTTGAAAAACGCACAATGATTTGCATGAACAAGAAGTGACTTTTTTATGTTACTAATGCAATGGTGTTGAGATTGCGAGTCGTTCATTTATGCAAAACGGTTAGAAGCTTAGGGAATAAAAATTGGTCGAAGAATTAAATCACGCGAGCACAGGGGACTCTAAAGCAAAAACATTAGTTTTCGGCTAAAAGATCAGGTGCATTATTGTGCAACAATTGCCAACTGCCTGGTTTTCAATATTTAGGGCAAACAAGAACAATAAGGCTTACAAAATTCATTAACATCAGCATTAGTCGTTGTACTACTCTGAAAAATTATTTGTGCAATAAGCATTGTTTGAATTTTCGATTAAAATGCGATGACTTATTGTCTTCGGTTCCGTTTTTGTGGATCTCACAAGATTTTTTTGAGGTTTTACGTACTTTTTCTATATTTTCTTCAGATATCGATTTAATTGATCGGTATAAACGGTTATCATCATTTATATTTTTCTATCTTCTCTAAATCTCGATTACTCAAAAAGTAGCGTTTCTGGTAAAGAATTATTTCCACGAACGATTTTAATTCTTTGGGGTGTCCATAGCACTTTAACTGATTTTAACATGCAACTTAATGTTGATCATTTGTTGTCTATTTATTTTTCAACCGACGCTATAAACTACTGTCACTTAATATGTCATATCATGACTTCTAGTAAACATAGTGCAATAAAATTGTTACAAATAATTAAGGAAGGTTCCATTTTGTAAACCAAATCTTCTACCAATAGATAGCAATACTAATAATAATAATAAAGCAATTTTGATTATTTTTAGAACACAAGGTGTAGTTTGTTTGCAGTGACTGCAATAGTAGTTATTCTTCTTTTTTTTTGAGGGGAAAAATTACAAAAGGTTTTTGGACCTTTGGCAGGGATATTTTTAACTGTTGGAGATTTTGTTAAACTGTAGAAGCTGTAGAAGTTAAAATCATTCGAAAGCGAAAATTCTACCACAGTATTGGTTTAACAGGCCATTGTGCAAACCGATTGGATTTTGCCTGCTCTTGTGATGACGCAGTCTAAATCATAAAATTTATCAAAACTAGTGTCTGAAAAAATTTAATTCTTGAATAAGATTGTTTAACATGGACAAAAAAATATTGTTTTATCCCGATAAAGCTTTTATCTGCTACGGCGGCTCATTAATTGCTCTTTTGAAAGGAACAAAATTGTAAACTTTAATAAGATCGACAATACCCCGCAGTTTCGCAAAATAGACCTATTGAACGTTTCTAGCCATTGTGCAAACGTCGAATAATACAAAAACGATCTTATAATTGTTAACATCATCCAACACAAGAAAATTTTGACTTTACTTACATTTTTATTTTACGAGGTGCATTTGCATCAAGTAGTTCTTACTCATTGTCATCATAAATCTTTCTTCATTGCCCAAGTTATCATATTTCAAATCTTTATTTTTAACTTTCCAATTTAACATGAGACAGAAATCGCTCTTTTACCAGTCAGAAGCCATATTATTATTATAATTAACTATAAAAGCAAAATATTTTAGTTACTAGAAGAAGAAATGTCACGTGTTAAAACCACGCGCGGACAATACTGAAGTTATCTGAATATTTCTATTCCTCGACATTTTGGCGAACGATAGTATTTTAGGGCTAAATTACAGATGCTTACATATAAGGTAAAATACGTCCCAATTACTTAATAGATAAGATATTCTATCTCTTTTTAGATCATATTTATAACAGGTTTCTTGTCTATATTAACGTTGAAATCTCCGACCAGGATCGCTCTTGATATGATTAATAAAATAGCAAGAGTGAAATGCACTTTATTTTTAAAGGTGCTTATAGAAATATTAATTGTTAAACTGTCTGTTTTGTTTGCTGTTGCTAGTTATCAATAAAATAATAAAATCAAAAAGTTTGATTTAATATTTCATGATCTATTATTTTACTATTAATTATTGTATACGTTACGGTAAAAATTGTATTTAACATAAACATTGTGATACAAGTCAATAGGTAAGTAGCATGCTACATTGCTAAAGTTTTTCCTTGAATGTTTAGCTTCATTGGTGCTCAAAAATCTGGGAGTAATCGTTACAGTGGTATACAATATTTTCCGTAAGGACGCTCAAAGTTAAATTGAAATAAAACTAATTACATTTGTAATGTATTTAAATTGTTTTATTATATTTTATAGCACAATACTATTATGTATGAAGAAAATTATTCGCACTTTGGTTATTTCAATTTATTTCCACAAACGTAGGGGTTAAACAAGTAAGTTATTTATCTACATACATTCCTTCCTTTTTGATGCGTTTGGTGTAGTGATCGATAAGCGTGCATATTCTCCCTTAGAAAAAGGTTTTTGAGTCGCCACCCAACAGTTTATGCATCGCTTCTCGCACTTACTTGTCCGTAGGAAACTTACGACCTTAGAAAGCGTCTTTGGTTGTATTCGGAATATTTCAGCGCTTCGAATTCCAAAATAGTGTCCACTGCCATGGAGTAACAACACTTTCTTTGGTAATAGACCTCAGCGCTTGTTGCAAATTGCTGGATTCAGATTGTTAGCCAGTAAACCACTCTATCTTGCACTGTTAATCGTACGCTTTTTTCGGGGTAGTCTTCCCTATGATCTTATAAGTACCAAGAAATGATTAGCATTACCTGTCCTGCGAATGTTTTAGTTTTAAATTTTATCCTTGTTGGTAATCTTTGGATATTCTACTCCAAATTTAGCTTTTCAGATTTTAGCTCATTTCCGCCGTCACTATTCTGCTCACAAATTTTTTGTTTTATTACTGTAACGGTTGACTAAGCGTTGGTAGATTTTAACACGCTTACGATGATGCACAAGCTAAGCTTTCTTGGCCACATCTCGCACATACTTTATGGAAATTAAACTCGTAGTTGAAGCAGAACCGTGATTAACCTGAAGAGAACATGTTATATTGTCAATGATAACTGGATGGTTAGAGGCTGACGATTATCCTGCTCTGTCTTCGCTCTCTCACGCTTGTCCGGTCACTTTTTAATCTCTACGACACACTCAAACATGTTTTTACGCAACAAAATATATGGTAAACTTCTGATAAATTTCAGTCTCTGACATACCTTCGAACTAAGACAATCAGATCATTGCGCTTTATTTCCCCTCAGTGCTTACACAGTGTTTACACTAAAACATTCGTAAGAAAAATGTCGATATCAAAGTCAAACTGCAATAACGTGATCATAATATTACCAGCTCTAAGTATTTGTCCAGAAAAGGCAGTATGACAAACATAAATGTGTCATAGCAAAAGTGCGGATAATTTTTAACTCTCCTACGGATAAAAAATAATGGTCGCCTATATGATTTAACTTCTGATGACATTTTTGTATAAATGGAAGTTATGTTGGCCATTTACATCATCATCATCATTGAGCCTTACAATTCTGCGAATTATGGCTACGCCTTTCTAAGGCGTTTTCAATCCATTTATTGGGGAGGATCAGTTCCCTTGTTCTTGCATTCTTTCACAGTTTGTTGTTAGTTCTGGCGGTCTTTATTAACTTCTTCCATTCCTTTCTATCTTTGCATTTAGACCTCCAATTATCTTTATGTCCCCTTCCAGAGCATCTATCCATCTCTTTCTTGGTCTTCCTCGTTTCCTGGGTCTAAAGGGTGTCTACTGCGCCACCTTCTGTATCATTTCCTCTAGTTTTCTTCTCCAGATATGCCCCGCCCATCTTAAGCGTTGTGTTTTTATGTGTCTGACTATGTTTTCTCCTCCTAGTTCTTCTTCTATTTCTTTATTCTTTTTCGACCTTCTTTCTCCATCCGTTGTTATGCTAGGTCCTAATATTGTCCTCATAATTTTTCGTCCCATGATTTTTAGGTCTTCTTCTTTTTTAGTTACTGTTGTTGTTTCCATCGCGTAAGTTATGGTGGGTCGAATCAGGGTCTTATAAATTCTTATTTTGGTTGTTTTACTTAATGTTTTGTTTTTTAGCAGTATTTTGTTTCTGCCTGGTTTCCTTTCGGCAGTCTTTCTTTCACTTTGTTCCCCCCGTTTTGTCCTATCGTAAATCCCAGGTAGTTAAAGCAGTTAACTCTCTCAAACATGTGCTCTTGTGTTTTTAAACAGTCTTGTGCGTGCTCATGTTCTTTTCCTATCTTCATGTATTTTGTTTTCCTTTCGTTTATTTCCATGCCAAATTTCCGTGCTTCTTCGTCTAGTTGATCTACGGCTCTTGCAATGTCTTCTTTCCTATTTCCTATGATTGCTATGTCATCCGCATACGCTATTATTTGTATTTGATTGGTCATGATGTTTTTCCTATGCAGATTAGTTCTTCATACAATGCTTTCTAGAGTTAGGGAGTCCCCCTGTTTCACTCCTCTGTTTGTTTCAAAAGATTCTGTTACTGTTCCTTGGAGTCGTACTTGTGTATTTGTATTTGTAAGGATAATTTCTAACAGTGCTAGTAGTTTCCCAGGTATTCCTAGGTGTTCTAGTTCTCTTATTAGTTCTTTCCTGCTCAATGAATCGAAGGCCATTTTGAAGTCTATAAAAATAATATGTGTTACTTTATTATGTTCCCATTGTTTTTGAGTTATTTGTTCTAGGGTATGTATGGCGTTCATGGTCGATCGGCCCGGTCTAAATCCATTCTGGTAATCCCCAAGTATATTTTCGGCGCGCGTCTTTAGTCTTTTGTTCACTAGGTTTGCTAGAATTTTATAGGTGGTGTTTAAGAGCGCTATTGGTCTATAATTTTTACAGTTATCTGTTCCCCCCTTTTTATATATTGGGACTATGTTATGCTGTTGTTCCAGTCCTTTGGCATCTTGTTTTGTCTCCATATTTGTTTTATTAGGTGGCATATTTGCATTTTGTATTTGTCGTCCCCCATATTTTAGTAGTTTTGCTTCGATCCTGTCTTTCCCTGTTGATTTACCATTTTTTAGTTTTCTTAATTTTTCCTGGATTTCTTTATCATCGGGGCAGTCTTCTTCTTCTTGGTCTAGCTGTCTATTTTCCTTTTCCATATCCCGTCCTTTTGTATATAGCATTTCTTGATAGTGTTGTTTCAATATGTCACTCATCCTTTGTGGGTCGTTCTCTATTTTGCCGGTTTTGTCTTTTATTCCTCTGGTTTTTGTTGACTTTCTGTTATGTTGGAGCCTTAGTTTCTTGTAGAATTGTTTTAAGTTGGAGCTTCTGCCTTCTTGTTCCATTTCGTCTAATTTATTATGTATCCAGTCGTTCTTCTTCTTTTTGTATAGTGCGTTTGCTGTGTTTCTTTTAGCTTCGTATTCAGTTCATTATTGGCCTTTTCCTTCCTGCGTGCTCTCTTCCGAATCTTCTTATCTGTGTTATCTCCTCCTCAATATTTATAGATACGCCTATGTCTCTTAGGATTACCCTTACTTTTTTTTATTACCATGTCCTTCTCTTCTTCTTGCTTATCCACTCCTTGTATAATTATATTGTTCTTTCTAATTTCCCTCTCAAGATTTTCGTTTCTTCTTTCTTGCATAATTAATCCTTGTTTCAGTGATTTATTCTCATTATATAATTGCGCGTTGTCATTTTTCAGTTTTTAATATCTTCCTGTTATTTATCAATCTTCTTCTCCAATCTATTATTTCTGTCTTCTAGTTTTCCGTTTATATCCTGTAGTAATTTCATCATAGTTTGCGGATCTGCTGTATCTTCTCCCATTTTCATGAGTTGTCTTCAGATTCTGGCTGTGGAGTTGGCGTGAAAAATAATTTGGATGTACCTGTATTTCAAAACCTAAAGTGTGATTTGTGTGAATTGACGGCACGATAAGGGACCGATCCGGATCGACTCCGCGGAGATCGTCGCCCGCTTCTTGTCGTCAACTAATATGCTACAAGCTGAGAAACTGTCTTCCCCCTACTTTACAGGGATATTTCTTCTATTTTTATATCGTACTTCACCTTTTAAATGGTACCGGTTAGAGATCTAAATCAACGCTTAGGAATTTAATCTGTTCCAGGGGTAATCTGAGGATAACTGCGAGGCAGATAGTGCTGTGTGTTTTGGTTATCTTTATTAGTCCCGCTATTAAATTGTATGAAAGCAAACTTTAGTTTTGTCTTTTATGAAATTTATATCTATTTATATTTGTGTTATCGTGCAGGCTTTCTGTTCGGTGTTAATACGGTGGACCTATTTCCGAGAATATCTATTTAGATTATTTCATGGAATTTATTACTTTTACTGATGTGATGTTATTGAAAATCTTACTGCCGGACCCTTGCACTTCACTTTTCACTCTGCACCTCTTTTATTAATTAAATTACCCGTTTCTCTATTTAAATTAACAATTTATTACGGAGTGCGAAATCAACTTGCTGTTCTCACTTGGAGCGCGCCAGCCATCGGCCATTTACATAGGGTACTAAAATTATGTAAAACACTTGTAATATTTTTTATAATATTTATCACTAAATTTTATGCACCTTCGCATTTTTTTGAAACCAATCGTCGAACTAATTCTTTCACGTTTCCTCGACAATTTAGGACACATTAAAACGTTGTTATTGCAAAACTGTTTTAGGTTTTATAGGGCACGTCTAAAAAATAAATCCAGGTTTTGTCACCTGTTATGATGCTACTATTTTCAATGTACTGAGCAGTTTGAAGAATCCCAGAATATACCAATGCTCGAATGTGTAACATTTTTTATTCGGTGTCTGTTGCACTCTAGCATTTTCCTGAGAACGGTAATGTTCTTCTCTGCGACAGACAAGGCTAAAATTTTTGACTTAAAACGTTTTCTAAACTGATATTTAATCTTGGTACTTCAATTCGTATCTAAATATAATCATACCATGATTGTAGAGACGTAAAAATAACGCCAATAGATGCTTCTAGTTATCTCGACGAAAGATCTTGCTATACATTTTAATTAGGCCAACGGTTTAACATCATCCAAGTTGTATTAAAAAAAAACTTTTTTGAAGTGTGTTGGCATAATAAAAGTTATTTTAAAAGCGATGGTAAGAGTTTTAGAGGAACTTATGGATATATCGTTTTATTAAAAGAAAGAGACATAATTAATTGGCCTTAGTTCATTGTTGATGAAGAAGATGAGAAGATTTTGGAGAAAACAGGCTAACAAAGAGTGGTAGGAAGTACGTATATAGAATCAGAATACAACGATTACTCAAATAATAGGTAAAACTACGTTTCAGACATCTGCCGAGGGCGTCAACATATAAACCCAATGAAAGCAGAAGATCATTTGCTTTTTTTTAAAGAAATAAATGTCCCATTCTTAACATACCCTAAAATATACGCGAGGCAACCGTTGGTTCTAAAGAAGGATAAAAAGAAAGAATCAGTAAACATATCACTCAGCGAAAAAACGAAGTCAGAACTTTGGCATAAATATTACTACGAGGTTCTGATTGAATAGAAGCCGATTTAAAGCTATGTTATGATGCTTAAAAATAAATAGCAGAAAGTGGTGACCATCTTTGAGACAATTTGTGATCTTTATTCCGTCTTTCGATGTATGGGAAATGCGTTTGCCTTTTGAAACCATATTTTCAATTAAAATCTGATTAATCTTCATTTTTTCTAGAGTCTACTCAGAAAATATATGACTCTGCCTGTATCCGTTTAAGTAATTTTTTTAGTAATTTACAAAGGTGAATCAATGTAAACTAAATGTTTTTTGAGAGGGTTGCGGATTTTAAGCTTTGTAGATAGAGATGTCTGAATGGGATTTCTCATGTAAGATACCGCGTATTATCGCTTTTTTAGTCAGTATTAAGATGTCAGAGCAAAAGGTACCTTCGTATGTTGGATAACGGATTGTTATCATGTATTTTATGACAGAGAGCATAAAGCCGTCTGAAATTTGGAGAAACCTGACTGAGATTGATTTTTGGATCGAAATAAGCTACGGCAGTACTCAAATAATCATTTTCGAATTCGAGGCATTATTTTGCTTCACAATGCCCCGTCTTATACTCATTTATTTAATTACTTAATTCAAATGGGTTTTCTTACAGTTAAGTGTATGGCTTGTTCGAGATCACTCTGGATATTATGCTGCTATAAGTCTGTTAGTTTCTTCTGAGTCTTTGTTCTAGTTCTATTTCAGTCTATGCTTCCCTACCCTTTCTGCCATCTTTACTTCTTTTACGCTACTTCTGTGAGTTACATACTCTGTTATTTCTAGTTTTCCGTGATTCGTATACCCTTTTTGTTATTTTATTGCCCTCTATTTAGAGTATATGTCCTAATTGATCTAGTCGCCACTCTTCAATTATGGTTATCAATTTTTTTTTCATTCAAGTAATCTTTGAATGCATTGTTTTTTAATTGAACTCTTTCAGTTTTGATTTCCTTAAGAACTCAATTTTTGCGCTACTAACTTTAAATTTGCGTTTGTTTGATGTCTCACTACCGTACGCTATTGTTGTTTTATACACTATTATTTTTACTTAATTTGGTATTTCAGCTTTTTCAAAGAATATGTTTTTTTGTTTCGTTTACCAATCTTTTTGTGCTTCCTAATATCCTGTTAATCTCGTGATCTATTTTTCCATCATCACTGATTTGTACACTCAGGTATTTACATTTTGTTACTTATACTACTGGGTTTTCTTTTATACTGATATGTTTCTTCGTTTTTGTCCATATTACTGTAGTTTTTGTTTTTTAGAATCTACTTTTGTTTATTTTTTTCTATTCTTCTCTGTACACTTCTAAGCTATATTTTGCTATAATTACCATACAATACCAAGCAGTTGAAAATAGAAATCTCCGACATTTTCAAATATCAATGTGATTGAGGATATTTGTGTTATTTAGCGAGTTTTTAAATATGACAGCCAATTAACAATTGATAAAATTGTTTTTAAGAACGGAATGAGCTATGGAAGTGCTTAAGCAACTCTAGAATTTGCTTACTACACCGCTTATCCCCAAACTCTCCAAAATTCGACAAAATACCAAGAAACATATTGACTGTTATGGCTTCTCTCGTAGACAATTTTTATTTGAACTAATTTTAAATGGAAATCTGACAGATCATTTATTAAATTAAATTTGAATCTTTGTACATTATAAAAATCAAACGACAAATTCGGACTTTATAGGGCGAATGAGGCTCCATAGTACAATAGTTTACCACAAGTCAAAAATTTCTGCTACAAATATTAATTATTCAATATAAAAACAACGCGTAGAATGGAAAACTAAATAGAAGTTCAAATATAAAAACAGGGAGTGTCATAAAATGGTTTTTGGGCAATAACATTACGGAAATTAATTAGTTAACCCAGAGTTCTGAGATAAATTCTACTGAGTAACAGCTTTGCTCTAGGCCAACGACTGACAACGTAAATGCTCTGGTTACAAATCTTTAAGAATAAGGAGCTGGCAGTTCTCTAAGAATGTTCCCTTACTAATAGAAAAATATTCCTTGCAGAATTAAGATGGCCATTGAAACAAAGGATGAACACTCAGTCAATTATTGAAACTTTCATAATATTTTAATTTGATGGTATATAAAAATTAGTTATTTTTTATGTTTTATTAACAATCAGAATAAATATGATCCCATAAGCTAATCTTACGAGGTATGTTCAAGTTCCAAGGTCCCCAATTTGTTTTTCTCAGCAGTGAAAGTAGAAAGATGCGGTTAATCTAGAAGACATAGAAAATATTTCTAGATTTGTAATATAGATAGCAGCACCATATAATGTACACGGGTCGAATTACCGCCATTGCAGTGAGTGTTGTTTTGTACACTTTAACGTTTACTGTTCAAGAGCAACGTGCAATCATAGGATGAAGGCGTTATGGATGTAAAAAATGGGCGTTTGTGGGTCGGAAAGTTTACAGAAGGTCGAGAGTTATGTGACAATGAAACCGAAACAGCCTCGGCCACGAACCAGACGGGCTAAAACCATGATTGCTGTTATGGAAGATCGTTGATTAGATGTGTGTGATATCGACTCTAAACTTGTCATTTCCGTAGAATCTGTGGCGTTCATTTTGCATGGTTATATGAAAATTCAAAAAGCTTCTTCAAGGTGGGTCCCATAAATGCTTACCAACTTACACAAGGCTGCGCGGGCGACAGGACTTGTTAACAGGTGATGTCGACATAAATTCGGGCCACAAAGAACACTTTTCTTGGCGCTCATTTTCCAATCGAGATTAAAGAAGTTCTCTAACAGCCATAAGATCACGACGACAATGTTGTAAAAAATGTACACGTCTACACGGAAATTACGTTGAGAAGCAGTAGAAGTTTAGACTTTCTTGGGTAAGTAGTTTATTAGAAAAAAATTTGAAGATCTTAGAACTTGAACGCATCTCGTAAGTTTAAATGTCGTAACAGACTCCAATTATGCTACTGTAGATAGTTCTATTGAAATGAAAAGCTTCTGTACACAGTAATACTAAAAACACTAAACGCCAGTGCTATGCAGTGTTTTCATATTCCTGGATCTTTTGGCTTTGACTTGATTAGTTTATTTGGGTATACCAAGGGGATTTTGAGATAGCTATGTGAGGTTCTGTTGGATGCATATCAAGGAGTATCGGTGAATGCCCTTAAGACTTTTTATTGAAACTTTTGGGTGATATTGACGTTTGATTTGCATGAACATCCCTATAATTGTATGCTCTACATACAGATTGGCTTGATTATTGCTTTATAAATCAAAATCTTACAAGTAATATTTTCTTAGATTTGAGGTCTATTCCTTTATGCTTTTTCTGAATGTCGTTTAAACTATAATTATGTAGAATTATTGGTTTTTTTTGGGTTCTAGAACATGAAGAGTGTTTTGGCGTAAATGTTTTATGAATAGATTTTTGTTCATTTATTTTAATTCTCCATTTATTATCTTTAATCCTATTTAAATAGTCTTCCAGGAGACGACTTGCTATCAGTTGATTTGTATCGACGGCTAGGATTACTGTGTCAGTAGAAAAAGTTTTTGTTTAAGTTTGTTAACTAGTGAGTGGTGTGGCGGCCTTTTCGCCCTTGAACTGCTTGTGTATCGTGGCGGCGCATGCTGGTAGCTTTGATATCTGCCGCCACGTTTTGCTATCGCACACAAAACGGCATGTGGGCTTTTGCTCAGCCGGCAAGTCTGCATACGCCGTTGGTGGCCCCCTTTGAGACGAAAAGTGCTGTCGAATTAAAATTTCCCGCAAAAAGACTTACCGCTAAGCCAGGCGAGAAGCCCGGCGACATACTCACACCGCATCGCGGCCAGTTCGGCCGCATTTAACCAACCCGCAATATATACTCGCATCGCAACGCGGCCAGTGCGGTCGCATTTAACCAACCCGCAGATAACTACCCCGCAAGACATACTCGATCCTCATCGCATCTCGGCCAGTGCGGTCGTGTTCCAGGCACGAAGACATCGCAACAAGATGGCCACCGTGAAACCATCGCCGCCGAAGCCGAAGCCGATTACAGGTGAGCGATTTGGCTTTACTTATCGGTTGATATCGGTAGCCGCCCCCATCCGCTTTCGCGCCGGCCGTTTAAGGGACGATTTGGCTTCAGCGTTTTACTTTTCAAAACGGGCCGTACTTAGTTCCCCACACCCCACCACGAGGGCACGGCTATTTACACGCCTGCCTCTCCAAGTGAGAAAATCATATATATAAAGTAGATATAAAATTGGCCTAAGTATACACCACAGTGGCATTTCTTAGATTATGGGATACAATTTTGATGTTTTTATATTTTTTTAGACTTTTCGCCGAATTTGGAGATTATAGGCAAAAGACTAATTTTTCTAGGAAGTTTACTTGGCTTGAGAATTAAAATTATTTAAGCAAATTCTAGTTGTTTGGGCCAGTATGTTAATCGCGAAATTGAATAAAACATCACAGTAAAAATCGTCAATCCCTTTCTGGGTAATTCCATCAATACCTCAACCGTTAGAGTTGTACTCTGATATTTTTATATTACATAGATGCGATTTCTTTAAGTATCTCTCCGGATGGGGATGCTTCATTGATTAGTGACAATTATAAAGAAAGTCTTTAACGATTTCATCTTGCTGATCTAAGCGTGGCTGAAGCACTTTCGTAAAATGTCTTGCTTTCTCATGGTCGTTTTTAAATGGTTAAATCAAGATCCAATAATATTTTTTTAATATTCTAGGCACCTTTTGTACGACTCGTTTTCATTGCCTTAATATTAGGTTTCAATTTATCTGTTAGTTTATTAAAATTTAATCGGTTCAACTGTACTGCGAGTCTTTTGCCAGTTTTCTTAATCTTAGTTTATTTGCGAAGTTAGTTACATAAGGAGATCGACTTTCTGCTTGCCAATCAACTATTTGAATTGCGCATGTAAGATGGTTTGTTGACACATCAAACTCTTCTGGAGTTTTTAAAGGAATACTAAGCGTCTTATTTTCATTTAGGTAATCTGGATATGTGTCCCAGTTTTTATTTGGGCAATTTGGGCTAGGACATTCTTGTAATTATTGTTATGCTGAGTATTGTTATTACTGGCATGTAGTCAGAAGAAAGATATAACTTCTGCATATATATGTATATAGTTTAGAGGCATACCATTGCAAATATAGAAGTTCAAAAGATCGGGAATCTTATTTGAATGTGATGGCCAGTGTGTTCAGTTTCCAGTTGATATATGGGTGCTAGTTCTCTTGTATTAGTTTGTATAATTTTATTTCTTTAGTAGTTGTTAATCTTGACCCCCACATGGTATGTTTAGAGATAAAGTCTCCTCCAGTAATGAAAGTATCTCCAAGTGTTTTGAAATACGATTTCAACATGTATTTCGTGATTTGATATCTTGGGGGACAATAAATTGCAGAAATGTTAATCGGTTTGGAAAAGTTCTTGTAAAAATTCGTGTCTATATACTGACATCCCTTAGTGCAGGGGTCGGCAACCTGCGGCTCTTTTGATATAAAGTTGCGGCTCTCCAGTTCCATACGCAAAAAATTAATAATTTATTATCAAAACCCTTAAAAATTAAGAAAATATATTTTTAAGACAGGCTGGCGTCGTGTTGGTACTGGATTGTTCATTCATTCATTTCTTCTATTCATCAGGGTGGGTCTGGTCTGTCTTTTGTTCGTTTGCCTGGTCAGTCTTACATTTTGACACATTTATTGCCCCCCATTTATAACTTAAATTCTTCGAATGGGGTTAACGAAATTTCTCTGGTAGCTCTATTATAATGTATTTCCTGGAATTGGCCACTTTGTGTTAATATTCAGGTACGTCGCCGATAGAATCAGTATTAGTACAAAGTGTAAACTGTAAGGGTAGTCTGTATAATAGTGTTTTATCGTTTGTGTATGTCGTTTAAGTGCTTTAATTTTATTTATTTCTCAATGTAAAATTTTGAAGGAAACATAAGGTAATTATTTTTATTATTTGTTTTTAAGTTACAATGTAGGCCCAATACACACATCGTTCTTTTCTGGCAGTTTTACGTCGGGTAAAACTACACGAGCAAACACGCGGAATTACATGACAACGTCCACACATTACACGTTCTATACTGTAAATATTATCCCATTTTTACGTTTTAAAGTTTTAAGACCTTGAGTTTTGATAAGGAATAGAAATATATTGGAAAAGAGAATTTTGGAACGCTGGCACAGAGGACGGTTTTCCGCCACATCGAAATACTCAGAGGCGGTTATAAGGGCGGGCGCAGCGGGCGCGCGCCCGGGACCCCGACCACGGAGCTCCGCAAAAACCTGACTTTACACTTAACATTAATAGTACTTAATATTTTTTATTTATTTAATAATATGGTTAACACGTATTTTTATTTTCCTTGTCTCTCTCGTTTTATTGGGGGCCCAATATTTCTTCTGCTTCCGGGGCCTAAACTGACCTAAATCTGCCACTGCGTTGCATGTGTGTTAATTTAATCGCTTGCGGTTTTTGCAGGTTTATTCGCTTGTTGTTTCAAGAAGAATTCTATTTAGAAGCGTATTATCTTCTCAAAGGTATGTAAGTCAGTAACAGAATTGAATTATATATCTGAGGATTGTGTTAACGTAGTAATCATGGTTAATAAATTGGCCGTTTTAGATGGTTAAGTAAAATTTAAAAAAATCATTTTTTCAGCTCCGCTGCCAGCGTGACATCTGGTGAAAGAGAAGAACTGAAGAAAAAACCGAGAATTCAATCAGGTTTGGACGGAGTCGTTTGCGTTCATATGCAACACAGATGGCCTTCCGACTTCTCATTTGCCACGAAAAACTCGCACGCAATAAGAAGTCAAATTTGGAGAGACACTTCACTACAAAACATACCCAGTTTGCTGGTAAATATCCAGCCGGTGACGCACGAAAAAAAGCTGTTGAAGAGCTCCAAAAAAATCAAACACAGTCAAGTTCCATGTTAAGAAAGTGGTCACAATCTTCCAATAATGTAAATCTGGCAAGCTTTGCAGTATCATTAGAAATTGCGAAAAGAGGAAAACCATTTACAGATGGTGAGTAAGTGAAAGATTGTTTTATACGTGCATTTGAAGAACTGTTTCGTGATTGTAAAAACAAAGCAGAAATCATGAAAAAAATCACTGATTTGCCATTATCTGCTAAAACAGTACAAGATAGAACTTCTAAAATGTCTTCCAATGTAACACATATGCAAGTGGAAGACATTCAACTGGCTTCTGCCTTATCACTTGCTATAGATGAGACTTGCGACATAAAAGACACGGCACAAGTTACCCTTTTTGTCAGGTATATGTCGTCCCAAGGTCCAAAAGAAGAACTGCTAGGATTGCTACCGCTCTCAGGGCAGACTCGTGGAGAACATATAGCAAATGCTGTGCAAAAACGATTGGAAGACAATGGAATCGATATAAATAAAATCGTTTCTATAGCAACTGATGGAGCTAGAAGTATGAGGAATACATAGAGGGGTAACATCAATTCTTCAGAAAAAAATAAACCATGAAATTCTAACATTTCACTGCATAATTCATCAAGAAGCGCTTTGTGCCCAAACATTTCCGGCCGAAATAGTTGAGGTCATGAACTTGGTAATTAAGATTATCAACAGCATCTTGGCAAAAGCACTCTACCATCGCCAATTTAAAGATTTCCTTGCAGAAATAGATAGCCAGTATTCTGATCTTCTGCACAATAAAGTTCGATGGCTGTCCAGAGGTAACGTATTGCAACGTTTTGCTTTGTGCTTGAGTGATATAAAAACATTCCTCAATGAAAAAAGTATTTACCATCCCGAATTGGAAGAAGACAAATGGCTGCAAAAATCTACTTCATGGTAGATACCACAATGAAACTAAATGAACTAAATCTAAAACTGCAAGGAAAGGGCAACCCAGCCCACGCCTTGCTTGAAGAAGTAGTTTGTTTCGAAAAGAAATTACTTCTTTTTGTTGAAGACATCGAGAGCGGTAAATTACTTTATTTTAAACATTTGAAGCAATATCGCGATGAGACCAATGCATCTATTGACACGAATTACTTCAGCATAGCTATAAAAAAAATGAAGGATGGATTCGCTGAAAGATTCGAGCAATTCAAAACAAACAAAAGTACTCTCGCGTTCATAGTAAATCCTCTCAACACAAATACAAATGAAATCAACATTGAGCCATTTCAAGTTGATGCTGGATCACTTCAAATGCAATTGCTGGATTTGAAAACCAAAGACTTGTGGAGTGGCAAGTTCACAGAACTCAAGAGCAAGTTGGAAGAGTTGGAGGTCCAGAAATGCATGCACATCGCGCAGCACAAGTGGACAGCTTTAAAAGAAATGCAGCGAGTTGAGGCCCTCATATTCTTCCAGAATGCTACAGTGAGGTGAAGAAGTTGGCATATGGAGTGCTCACGATCTTCGGGTCGACATATTCGTGCGAGCAAGCGTTCTCTTGCATGAATATAATAAAAAGTAAAGTTAGAAGTCAACTAACAAATCTAAATCTAGAGACCTGCTTGAAACTTAAAACAACAAGTTATAAGTCAGATTTAATAAAACTTTCAAAAGACATGCAAAGCCAATGCTCCCATTGATGTATACATTTGTGTTATTATATTGTTTTATATATTATATTATATTATTAAATTATTTCGTATTTAAAGCTGTTTATTTTAAATCAAAAATCAAATATATATATAAGCAAATACTATAATATTAAAACGAAAAATTTTACTGGCTCTTTAAAAACTAAGAAATTTCGAAAATTGTAACTTTTGGCTCTTCCGTTTCAAAAGGTTGCCGACCCCTGCCTTAGAGTGCTATGGTATTTCTCACTGTGGTGACTATTCTTATGCGCTATTCTATTAGGATCCTCAGTATGATAGTGTAATGAGATATTTTTAAAGGTTTTTGGAGTAAATGTGTCTTTACGACTAATAAAATATCAATACAGTTTATGGTGAGAAATGGTCTGTCCGTATCCATTTGTGCTTGCACTCCATTTTCACTTTATAAAGCCACATGTGAAAACGGCTATTACGAAATCAATTTCGATACAATGGCTAATAGCATGTTCATTATCATGTTATTTTGTTAAATAAGTTGAGCTAGCATTGTTTTAAATTTGTTAAGAAAGTATGTTAAAGTCATATCTTTTATTGTTTGTGCAATTTTGCTATTAAGTATTTAGTTAATATATCAAAGTATAGTAATAAGTGTTTATTTGGTCTTCGCTTGTTTGCTTTAGAATATCAGTCTGCTTCTAATCACTTATTTAAATGTCACATCACAAATAAAAAATACGGGAACAGCTTCCAACCATCAAAGCGAACTAGCACTTATATTTGCTGTATTAAGCACTCCGCTTGAGCGATGTACGAAAAGCCGGGCTATTTTTTGCTAAAAAGAAGCAACTCTCGGTCCGCGAGCGCAATTTCAGCTGCACTTCCCGCAGAAATCTCGCAATTATTCAGCTCTAAGCTCTATAAATAAATTCCGGATCTTTGGGCGCGCCATTCATTCTGCATAAGTTTTAAATTCCTTCACCTGGCGCCTTCTTGCCGCGCGTTTGAATGAAAACTGCCGCTTCTGGACTCCTCCGGAGCGGTGATGGATAATGCAGAATTATCGAGTGTTTGCCCTCGTTGCATGGGCACAAGGCGCTCGTCCGCTGCTGAATTAGTTTGCGGATGAACAATGCGGAGGAGGTAAAAACGCAAAGTTTTCCATCTATTCCCGGAGCTCGCGACAAATGCCTGCATGGGATGGTGCTGTCAAACGTCGTTCGTGCATGATTAACGGCTTAATGGGGCGACTTTCAGTCGTGAAGGACTACCCAGCCCGGTGTTATTACTGCGGATGCAGAGCTCGCGTGCTGCAGGTGAAATTAATTAGCGAATTAATGAAAGGTGGGAGTGCTGGACCCGCGGGACCGCGCTCAGAAATGTGATAAGTCTGGATTACGAATATCACGGATGCGCGCTCGGAGGCGGTGGACACGCTGCGATATCTGAAATTAATTGACGTGCAATTTTTTCCGTTAAAAATTGTGGATAAATCATTACTAGTTAGTAAAATAAATTTTTAAGAATCCTAACAAGTATAATTTTATTAAAATATTGAAATATTAACAATCCAATTTAATTAAATTCTAATTAAATCTATTTTAATTAAATTGGTTTTCTCTCAGAACAATTTTCGACAACTAGGCCGTTCAACAAATTGGTTGGTAAATAAAAATTTTAATTGATGTTTATTCTGAATAAAAAAGGTCTAAGATAAGCTCCAGTTTCATCATTTTGTTTCAATTTTTTAACTAGTAAATATTGTGAAAAATGTATAATATTAACATTTAATATTTGACTCCTTCAAAGCGTAGTTAATGTTTTGATTCCACCAGTGTAGTAAACTCGATCATTTGAGATACCCGTGACATGTATTAACTCACAACCATTTTATGAACTTCGGCGATAGTTTCTGGAGCAACAGCTATTTAAGTACACCTTCGATGCTTGTTCTGTCATATTTAAATTCGTTTATCTAAAATTACTTTATAGAAACATAATTTTCACTCATTGTTTTGTTATTTATGTTTACCCTTAAGTATTTGAACGTCTGTACTTGCTCTAGCGTCTTCCCATTTAACTTGATATCTGCTTGAGTGCTTCCTCCGTCTGTTACTATTATTTTTGTTTTTTAATTCCAATGCTGTGTTGTATTTTCTAGGTTTTTTATGGGTCTTTTTCGTTTTTACCGAATATTACTAAATCACCTGCGAAAACGCATTGATTTATGTACACTGTGTGTCTCTTAAATCTTTTATTGTGTCGTCCAAACCAAGTTGAAGAGTACAGGACTCAGTACTTTTTCCTGTCTTACGCCACCGTTTACTTAAAATTTTTGGGACTGCCTGTTGCCCGCCTACATAGTTCTTTCCTTTGTAGAGGCTCCTTATAGCTGCTATTAGCTTTTGGATCTCTGGATTCTATCGAAGTCTTTTTCCAGGTCTATGAACGCCTGGTACATTTAAATATTTATTTTGAAAGACTTGTCTGTGTTTTGTTTGAGTGTGAATATGTGGTCATTTATACTACGTCCCTTTCTAAAGACACTCTGTGACTATTTTAGTGTCAATTTGTCTAGTTTTCTCCAAAATCCGTTTGTGATCCCTCTGTAGCTTTTACACTTATTACACGCTTATCTCATTTCTTATAAATTGGTACTATCATACCAATCTTCCAATCTGATGGCACTCTCCCTTCTATCCAAGCTCGGTTGTATATTGAAGACAACTCATTTCCCTTTGGTCCCATATTTTACAGCATTTCGCCTGTTATTTGGTCGTACTTCATTGCTTTCCTTTTTTGAGCGCTTTTATGACTGTTCGTCTGTTTGTATCACTTCCGCCATTTGGTCTCCTGCTTAGGCTTATATTTTTATTTTCTACTCCCGCGCCTGCTTCCGTAAATAGGGGTTCTTTGAAGTACTGCCTCCATCTATACATTATTTGGCTTTTTCTGTGAGTAAAATTCTGTTTTTATTTTTAACTCGTTTAGTCTCGGCTTGTTTACCTCTCACTCTTGCGTTTTTTAGAATCTTGTAGATGAGCTTTTGATTTATGTAGAAGTCTTTTTCCATTTTTGTCCCGAAGTCTTCTCATAACTTCTTCTTTGCTAAGCTTACCACATTTTTGATCTTCTTCTTTGTTTTTTGCATTCTTTGTATCTATTCCGTGTTCTTTCTTTTAAGTATCGCTCCCATTTACTGCCTTTGAGTTTTACCTCATTTCGGTTCACTGCGGCGTCCTCTTAGTATGCTTATTTCTGTTTATTCGGGTTGTATCTACTAATATCCTTTTGTACCATCCCCACCTATGTTCGACATCTTTCTTTGTGTATTTCTCTGTGCTACTGTTAGCATTTTTTCTACTTTGTCTTTAAATTTTAGCTAGCTTGCACAATTTTATTGCATCCTGTGTGTTCTTTTGTGTATCTATACTGCTTACTTTATTAGTCTTTTGTGTTGGTGTCATCTTACTTATTTTGTGATTGCTGCTAATCTACGTTTCTTTAACTCTTATCTTCTTTACTATGCTCCTGTCGTTTATCTGGCTTAGTATATAATTTATGATTAATCTTTCGGCCGCACTTTTAACTTCCTTTATGTATTTATGCACATCCTTATGTTAAAGATATCCATTTATTTGGATGTAGAAATCGATTATCCTCTTTCCATTATTATTTTGTGTTTTCTCTCCTTCCTTTCTAATGATATCTCTTGAACTGCCGTCCTATCTACCCACTCTGGCATTTAGGTCTCCAGGTATAGTTATTTTCTCTTCTATGTTTTCTACTATCTTTGTAGTTTTTCCCAGAATTCTTCTTTCTCGGCCGCCACTGCGGGCCCCATTTGGGTCCCATAGTACCAAAAAGTAATTAATTTCCTTATTTCCTATTTTAAATTCTATTTTTAGAATTGTATGTAAAATACATTATCAGCCATTTACATTTTTATTCAATTTGTTGCTCCTCCTCGCGCTCTCTCTTCCTCTATCCCTACTCAGTATCATTAAGTGTCCACCATCTAGTTCAGTGCTCTATTTATTTTTTTTTAGTTTCTGTTGTTGCTAGTATATCTAGGTTGAAGTTTTAAATTTCTAGTATTAATTTGTTTTGTTTGCCACTTATGCTCTTAATATTCTGTGTTGCTAATTAAATTATCTTTTGCTTAGTGTATTTTATCTTGTTCTTTTTCAGTTCCTCCGTCCTTTCCTTTCGTAGCCTTATTGACTTTTTGGTTTTGTCAGTTAGTATTTCATTTTTTTTAAATTTTTATTGCGTCGTCATTTTCCAATTTTCTCGTCATGTATATTTTTTCATTAATGTTTTTTTGGAGTTTTTGGGTTGGTTTACCTTGCTCTTTATTGTACTTCTCCAGTTTTTAGGTTTCTTGGTTCCAGTTCCAGATTTGCTTATCAACTTCTGGCAGCCCACTTTGGCTTTTTTGCCTCAGGCTGATTCCTCTTTGGAACATTTTAGGATTATTGTTTGTATCTTTTTTCTTCTGCTATCAGGTCATCGTTTATGTATATTTTTCCGTGGTTTCGTAATTTGCTTTTGTTACTCATTAAGATGCTTTTCTCTCCTGCTGTTAAGCTCGACCAGGTTTCTTCTCTTAGTTTTCTTGCTGTTTCTGGTTTTAATGTTAACTCCAAGTTTCTCTTTATAAACCTTTCCATTGCTTCTTTTACCATTTTTGGATTGCTTGATTCTATTTGTATTCCTTGGAGCACTATATTTTTTCTTCTATTTTTTCTTTTATTTTCTCTATTTCCTCATTTCCTACTCTTGCTATCAATTTATTTCATAACGTTTTCGTTGATACCCTTTAGTTCTATAATCTTTTTCTTAAAATCCCTGTTCATCTCGTAGCTTTCTCACCTCTTCCTAGAGTATTTTTGCTTTTTCGTTGTTTTCGTTGCTTTTTTAATTCTTTTTCTCCGCCAGGTTTCTCATTAAATCCATCATTTTCTTTATTTGTTCTTTTATGCTATCTTCGGGGTGTTCTTCTTTTAGCGAGGTTCTGTGTTTCTTTCTAGACTTCTTGAAAAGACTGTCAATATTGTTCTTTTTTTTCTTTTTCTTATCCGCCACTACGTTCTACTGTAGGTTTTTATTTGTTTTATTTAGCGATTATCTTAAAACTGCGGATATAGCAGCTAGAATCAACTCCTCGAAGAGAGACCTATTATCAGCTTTACTATGTTTCCTGTCTGGTTTGCTAATTATAATTTTCTTTCTATTTATGCAGCTTTTATAATTTTTTTTTGTATTTTAGGTTATCTATCAAGTTGCCGTCGAAATGGGTATTTTTGAGCCTTAAGGTTTTATTTATCTCTACTTGTTGTTGTCCCGCATGCAAAAATGCATCTTAACATTAATTTCTCATAACATATAAAATTTTTAATGGTGAGGGTTTTTATTCACAGTTTCGTCTATTATGCTCTTTCTTCTCCATTTTCTGCACTATGGCTCTGTAATCGAAGTGCCCTTTCCTTATAATTTTTATCCACTTGATATGGTCCAATTTTAAATTTGAATATTGAAGTAATCGCACTTACCACTTTCACTCTCTGCTTCAAATGTAATCTCCACGGATACTTATTTACAAAATACAAATACAAGAACTTTCTATGCTTTAACAATTTTTGTTGATATTTGAATCCAAGGCTCTCATGGGGTCTAAATTGGAAAAAATTGGCACATTCTTTTAGTCTTTTTTGTTTTTAGATTTTTTATTCTTTTTATAATAAATTTACTAGGATTATTGTCATTTTGTTTAGTTTATAATATTTTTTGTATTGTTTTGTATCTTGTATTTTTATTTTATATTTGTAAAACGTAAAGAAAATTGAGTCTCCACTATTTGTTAAAAACACTTTTCTCTCTTTATTGATTTATCCGACTTACTTTAAAAAATGCTCTTAAACAAACGTACACAACCGCTATAAAATTTATTTCTCATTTATGTTACGCCCCATTAACTGTTTTATAGACTAATTTGTTTGCAACAGGGGAATTTCGACTAATAAGAGGATCCACGCTTGCCTACATGTATAGTATCGGCACAAGTTTAATACGATTAGCGAGCTCTTTTGTACATTATTACTGTATCTTATTTATATTCTTTACCGAAACCATATTATACATTAATTGAATTTTCATTTCATTAGTTTTACGATTGTTTTAGGCAAGCTTAATTTCTTTGAACAAATCGTTTCCTTAACATTGCCTTTAAAAATGTGCACTTAAATTTTAAAATAATGGCTTTGCCAATTTTCTTGCAATTAATATTTTGTGGGATTATTATTTTTTACAGTGTCATTTTAAATAATAAAAAATACTGTTTTTGAGTGTTATAGAAATATTTTTATTTAAATGCAGAGCATAAAGTCTGTTATTAATCATAGAATACAATATCCTTTAAGTTGTCGCCTCGGCTTTACTTACAGGGAACCATTGTTTGAGAAAACTTTTCGTAATGTGGCTCAATTTTGCCAATTAAAGCTCTGATAAATTACAGCGGCGATAGTTTCAATATATTTAGCTT
Organism: Sinelater perroti; assembly: GCA_036346155.1. Lineage (NCBI taxonomy): Eukaryota > Metazoa > Arthropoda > Insecta > Coleoptera > Elateridae > Sinelater > Sinelater perroti. Next base: position 17,756,522 of record JARFIY010000189.1, read on the forward strand.
CTTTATACTCGAAAAGTTTGATTTTTTTCTATTAGTTTTACCATTGATGAGCAACAAGACTCTTCATTTTGGCCGAAAATGTAGGAAATTTACAAAATGTCTTTGTTAAATATTACAAAAAAAAATTTGCGATCGTTAGCATCGTGAAAATGCGACAGTAAATGGTGTATTATACTTCTTCTTCTTCTTTTTCATCATCCCTTGTACCATTAAGGTGTCGGGTAGTGTTCTAGGACCCACTTTTCCCATTGAGTTCGATTTCTTGCAATTTTTTGTAGTTCCTCAAGTGTAGTGTCATGTTTTTTTGCTATATCTTGGACTATGTTAGTTAACGTTTTCCGTGGTCTTCCCGGTGCGTTCTTGTATGTTATTTTTGATTGTAGATATTTTTTTCGTTGTTCTTTCGGGCTCCATTCTTATAATATGTGCTTGCCAATTTAATTGTTTCTTTTCTATTTTGTTCGTTATCTTTTCTTGTTTGGGTTCGTTATATATCGTTTCATTTTTTATTCTGTCTAGTCTAGTGACTCCTTGTATTTTTCTGAGGAATTTCATTTCTACAGTAGTTAATTTTCTTTTATGTTCTGGTAAAGTTGTTAGCGCCTCTATTGAGTATAGTAATGTTGGTGCTACTACTGTGTTGTATACCATTTGTTTTGTGCTTATTCCTACTTCCCTTTTTCCTAATATTGTTTGGTTTATTGTATAATACATGTTGGTCGCTTTCTAGCTTTGTTAGCCACTTCCATTTCTATTTTGCCATCGTTACTGATTATTGATCCTAGATATTCGAATACCGTTACTTCTTCTAGTTGATTTCCTTTACATGTTAGGTGGATGTTTTCTTCTTTTTTCCTTGTGACTTGCATTACTTTTGTTTTGTTTTCGTTAATCTTCATTTCCATCTTCTCCAGTTCTGATGTCCATATGTCTATTGATTTTTGCATTTTTGTGGCTGTATCTGTTATCAGAACGATATCATCTGCATATATGAGTGCTTCTATTTTTATTGGATTCATGTCTTTATATCCTATTATAGTTTTTGGGGTTTTTTCTAGACAGTTTTTCATTATTCGATCTATGTATATAATAAAGAGTAACGGGCTTAGCGAATCACCTTGTTTTAATCCCGTTTCTATTATGAATGGTTCTGATTTCATCCCATTTATTTGGATGATTCTTGTGACGTTTTTATATATGCTCTTTATTGCACTCTTCAATTGTTTTGTGACTTGTAGCTGTTCCAGGCAGTGCCATATTTTGTTTCGGTTAACCGCTTTCAGATCCATGAACGTTAGGAATAGTTGTGTATTTGTTGCTATTCTATCTTCTATTAGTTTTCTTATGACACTGATATGGTCCGTTATTTGTCTAGCTGCTCTAAAGCCTCCTTGTTCGTCTTCTATTTTGTCTCCTATTTCTTCTCTTAGTCGCTTTTCTAATATTTTACTGTATATTTTTATTGTAACTGATGCTAGACATATCGCTCTATAATTATCACAATCGTTTTCTTTTCCCTTCTTATGTATTGGAATTATTGTGTTTCTCTCCCAGTCTTTTGGTATTTCGTTGTTTTTCCATATCCTTTTTATTAGGTCTGTCATCCATTCCGTTAGTTTTGTTCCTCCCATTTTATCATTTCTGGCGCAACCTCATCTGGTCCATTAGCTTTTCCTGTTCGTAGTTCTTTGATTGCATTTGACACTTCGATGTATGTTATTTCGTCTTGTTCTGTTTCTACTTCTTTTTCGTGTTCTTCCATTTCTTCTTGTGTTTGATGTGTGTTTTGAATTTGTTTTCAAAGTATTTTCTCCATGTTTCTATATTTTCTTTCTGGTTCGAACCTAATTTTTCCTGTGTGGTCTTTAACTAGTTTTATGTTTTATTTCTCTTTGTTTTCAATGATTTTATTATGTTCCAGAAGTTCCTTTTATTGTTTTTGTATTTTTCTTGAATTTCTTTCCCGAATGTTTCCCAGCTCTGGGTTTTGCTTTCTTTACTTCATTCTTTGCTTCATTCCTTCTTCTTATGTATTCTTCCTTATCTTCGTCTTTCTTTGTTAATTGGTATTTCTTCCAGGCTAACTTTTTGTTGTTTATTTTCTGTTTTACCTCATTATTCTACCATTTTGTTCTTTTTGTATGTTGTTGTACTGTCTTTTCCCCACATACTTCTTTTGCCGTCTGAATAGCTTCATCTTTGAGTGTGTTCCAAATATCATTTATCGTCGTTTCTTTCTTTCGTTCTTCGAATTGTTCTAGTCTTTGTTGTAGTTTTTCCTGGTATTTTCTCCTAGTTTCGTCATTCTCTAGTTCCCATATCTTTATTCACCTATACTTTTTTACTTCTTCTGCTTGGGGTAGTTTTATTGTTATTCTTGCCGTTACTAATTTGTGTTGTGTACTTAATTCTGCATTTTTTATTATCTTAACCTTTTGGATCAGTATTTCCATTTGTCTTGTGTATACGATGTAATCTATATGGCTTTTCGCTCTTCTTTCTATTGCTTCGAATGTGTAGTTTATTTCTTGTTTGTAGAATGTATTGCCTATTCTTAATTCATTTGATATGCAAAATTGTAGCATTTTTTCTCCATTACTATTCCTTTCTGTTTCTCCATAGTTTCCTACGGTCCCTAATCCCTTGTTTTTGTCTCTTCCAATTCTGGAATTCCAGTCTCCTATTATTAGTATGTTTTCGTACGTTTCTCTTAATTCGTCTAATGTTTCTTATAGCTCGTTATAATATCTTTCTAACTCTTCTTCTTCCGTTCCTTGGATTGGAGCATAGAGAAGGGAGGCCAAGGATTAGATATAAAATTAGACGAAAAAATGGTAGTAAATAGAAAAAACGTGTGTTGCTTGACACGAAGACAAAGGTCAGAATGCAAGACAATCGACAGAGAATTTTACTATAAATAATGGATTAAGACAAGGAAACGACTCTGTTTAATTTCGCTTTAGAAAAAATAATACGAAATGTCCCCATCAACCCAGGAGGCACAATTTATAATAGACATTGTCAAATGCTGGTATATAAATGATATTGACATAGTACTTAAGTAGGACAATAGAAGAAATAAAAGACGCCGTTAAATACATGGAAGAAGCAGCGGACACTCAAGGCCTAAACATTAACATATCAAAAACAAAATATATGATAATCATAAAAGTTGTAAACAGATATAAAAATGTCAAAGAAATTACTCTAACCGAAACCGATATGAACGAGTTAGAAATTTCAAATATTTAGCCTTTCTAATTAACGAAAAAATAATACGAAAGAGGAAGTCAAAGCTAGAATTTTGGAGGTAATAGATGTTACTATGGATTAAGGGATATAATAGACCCATCAAAGGTGGTGTCAATTAAAAATAAAATTTAATTGCATTAGACAGTGATAAAATCGGTAGCGACTTACGGGGCGGAATATTGGTGTCTAACCCGTGGGAACGCAAAATATTAAAAAAGATATATGGGCCAGTGAATGAGAATGGAACGTGGTGCGCATAACACGGTACAGGGAAAAAAGCTGATCTAACAACATTAGAATTATGCATGTAAAATAATTGGGACATGTCAAGAGGAACTAACCAACAAGAGGACCAAAAAAGGAATAAGTAGAAAAAGATCTAAGAACAGTAGGAGTTGTCCAATGGAAACAGAAAGCAGCTAGCTGAGTGGCTAGCTCATTAAGATAAATTATGAACCGAGTTCTGTATTTAATACAGTAATTTTTAATCACCTCGTGCACTAACTCAATATTAAGATCCTTGTGTATTATGTGATTTGGCACATGCCAGGAAGCATTAACGATACACCGAAGCACCTTGTTTTGAAATCGTTGGAGGATTTCAATGTTAGAGGTACTGGCAGTACCCCATAGTTGAACACCGTACGTCCAGATGGGTCGCAGAATAGATTTATAAAGCAAGAGTTTATTTTCTAGTTTCAGTTGAGATTGTCGGCTAAGCAGCCAGTACATCTGATGGAATTTTATGCCAAGTTGTTTTCTCCTCGTAAATATGTGTTTACGCCATGTGAGCCGCCGGTCTAGATGCATGCTCAGATATTTAACTTCTTCAGATTGGGGAATCGGGGGATTATTAAATGTTACCGGTGGACATGTACCTTTTCTTGTTGTAAACGTGACATGCAATGATTTTGAGGTGTTGGCTTGTATTTTCCACTTTCTCATTCAATTCCTTATTAGGTTTAGGGTGGTTTGGAGGTTTTCAGTTGCGACATTCGGGTGCTACCTGAAGCTAATATAACTATGTCATCAGCGTAGGTGGCTGTAGTTGTTGGTAAATCAGCTGTGTATATTGTGTACAGGACTGGTTAAGTAAGCTGCCTTGGGGCACTCCAGAAGCAATGGGGTAGAGTTTCGTTAGCTTTTCGTTTAGTTTGACTATGAAAAGAAGTAAGTGTTTGTCAAATATTTACGTTATGCAAACGTGCATGGTTTCTATTTTTGTTAACCTATAGTTTTTATTACTTACATGTTGTAGAATGGCAGCTCTAACATTAACATATAAAAAAACGTATAATTTAAAATTACATCTCTTAACTGAAGACCTTTTATTTACCTAACTGCTGAAAAACCTTAAGATTGTATTTTATATTTCAGCATTTAAGTATTATTAGTAAAAAGTGTTATAACTAAAAATTTGTAAAATTAATGTTTTATAGATGATCATATTCAAACGTGTTTTTCTTTTGGTACCTTATCTGAGTTATACAAAGTTGGTAATGATGTTGGCCATAGTAATTTTGTTTATAACTATGGTTAATAGAAATCATACCTTTAATTACTCTTCTTCTCTTTGAACCTCTTTTGTAGTCAATAATTTCTTGCATAATAAAATGTAATATATCATATCTTTTTGGGTGTTTTAGAGCGTGACCAACTTGTGGGTTTTAACTGTTCGGCATATATCTTTTCTCACTTTATTTTAAAACCTAGTAATTTTTATAGGACCCATCTAGCTGATTTTGAGTGTATGTTGATACAACCACATCTTAAAGGTTTCTAATTTTTTTTTATTGACCCCGTTGTTAAAGTCTAAGCCTCGCCAACATACAGGGTTGTATCCAGAAGTAGTAGGACTGTTTTTTTCCGCGCAAGGCGCATGTTATGGAGGGGAGCCTTGGGAACAGGTTTCGACCTGCGGCAGTCGCCTGCGTGCGTCAGTTGAGTGTGAACCACTGTTTTAGTGACCTCCTGTTGTGACGCCTCGTCGTCAATTGTGATGGAGCGAAATTTGGAGCAGCGGTACCCCATCAAGTTTTGCTACAAACTTGGAAAATCAGCGACCGAAACCAAGGACATGCTTACGCAGGCCTACAAGAAGGATACGATGAGCCGTTCCTTAATATTTGAGTGACACAAGTTGTTTCTGGAGGGGAGGGAGCTTGTTGAGGACGACCAACGCACCAGGCGTCCATCAACCTCGCGAATGGACGACAATGTGCTGAAAGTTAAGCAACTTTTGAACTCTGACCGACGGTTGGGCATTAAATTAATTAGTGATGAGCTGAATCTTTCGTGTGCGCGAAAATGGTGCCGAAAGTGTTGAGTGGCAAGCAAAAAGAACTGCGTGTTGAGATTTCCCAAGAAATACTGAACTGTTTGGAAGAAGACGAACATTTTCTCGATAATGTTATCACCGGAGATGAAACCTGGGTCTTCCAATACGACCCGGAAACAAAACGTCAGAGCGAAGAGTGGCACACCGCACAATCACCCCGTAAAAAGAAGGCCAGAATGTCGAAATCGAAAGTAAAATCGATGTTGATTGCATTTTTTGACCGTCGTGGCATTGTCCATAAGGGGTTTGTACCTCCTGGACAGACTGTAAATGCAAGATTTTACGTGGAAGTGCTCACACGGCTGCGAAATCGGATCACATGCGTGCGACTAGACCTGGTGGGGAAGTGGAAGCTTCACCATGACAACGTCGATTGTGAGGGATCTCCTGGCCAAATTCAACGTTTCCACGTTACCTCATCCCCCCATGCAGCCCTGATGTGGCACCGCCGGATTTCTTCTTGGTCCCCCGGATCAAGAGGCAGCTCAAGGGGCATCGTTTCGACTCGGTGGAAGCAGTCCAAGCGGAAACGACGAGAGCGCTACCAGTAGTGTGTGTGGATGCTCAAGGGGTCTATTTTGAAGAGTATTAAGTCGATGTACCAAAATGTTCAATATATTTTTTTTAAATCTGTCCTACTACTTTTGGATACCACCCTGTACAATAGAACTGAGAATACACAGCACCGGACTAGTTTCAGTCGCAACTCTACATTGTGATTACACGGTATATTCTGTAGGTTTATCAAAATGCCCCGTGCTTTCTCAATTGGCTTTTTAATTTCTGGTGAGTAATCATACTTGTCACTACGCAAGCTTTCAAAGTAGGTGTTGATTTTTTTCAGCTCTATTTCATTGACTCTCGGTCTGTTGTCTATTATTTATTTTTTTACGACTATTTATTTTGTTTTTTGGGATTTTAGATCAAACCATGTCCATTATATGGTCCTGTAACATGGTTTAACAGAAATTGTAAACTATCTAAGCTATCGGGAAAAGTACTGTATCATTTGCATATTATAAATTGTTAGTTTAATTCTCTTTCTCTGACGCAATCACATAATTTATTTTACTATAACAAGCTGCATGAAAATCGATTCCTAGAACTGAACAACAAACAGTAAATAGCAGTTACTCTTAGCTACTGCAAAACAAACAAGTTATAATAATTTTAAACTATAATATTTAAATGTAGCACATAAACAAAAGACAAATAAACGTATATAAAAGTTCAAATTATGCAAAAACAAAAATTTTTTTGCTGTGCTTTATTTAGATGTATTAAACTAAAAACTTTCTGACGGGTGTTTTGCATACAACTTTTATTTAAAACAAAACGTTTGCACTTTTTTAAAAACAACTGATGCTCTTGCCGGAAGGCATATAATAATTTGGGCGTAGAAACAAAGTTGAAATTTGAAAGCAGACTTGCTTGCTAAATAAAGCTTTTAAAATCCATGGGGGAATAAACACTGACACCAAATTTCTTTTATTTTTAATATTTGTGTGGTAACAGTAATTTTTTATTTTAATAATAATGGGCTGCGTTATTTTATAAAAAATGTAAATTTTGTCTGTTTAAGTTTTTTTTAAATTAGAGATCTTTCAGACTACCTAAGACATAATAAATAAAAACATAGTTTGAGTTTTTGCTTATATATGAGAATGGTTTAAATATAAATGTATTTTTTTACTTTGTAAAAAGAAATGAGAACTGGTAGTTTTACTGAATAAGTAGTAATTGCTGATTACGATAGTCTTACTTGTTATGGTTATGATTAAATAGTTTTGCAACTATGTCAAAGAGAGAAGTGCTACAAAAATGTTCTGTAGATAATTATTTCAGTAGTTGAAAACGTTTTATCAACTTAAATGTACATACATCGCATATCGAAAGAATGCATTTGATATATATTAACTATAAGAATTGGCGTGAGAAGGCTGCCCGCGCGTTGGGTCCTGCGCTTGTTCACGTTGAACCAAAAAGTCATTCGAATGGACGTTTGCAAGGCCCTGTTTAAGCGGTTTCAACATAACGAGTCGGGTTTTTTGCGTTGATTTATTACTGTCGATGAAACTTTGGTCACCATTACATTCCTGAAACGAAGGACTAGTTAAAACAGTAATTTTGGAGAGCGAATCTGCTTTAAAAAAGGCGAAGACGGTTTCATCGGCCGGGAAGATGATGGCGACTGTTTTTTTTTTGAGATAGTCAGAAAATTCTGTTCATCGACTACTTAGAAAAAGGAAAAACAATAACGGGATCGTACTACGCATCGTTATTAAACCAGTTGAAAGCAGCAATTGCTAACGGCGCATTTGGAACAGAAAAGTGCTCTTCCGTCAAGACAACGCACCGGCTCACATTTTGGAGGCAAAAATTCACGAATTGCAGTTTAAATTGATTGACTACCAAACACATTTACTAGATCTGTTCTCCAGCTACTATTTTCTGTTTTCTAAGCTCAAAATTCAGCTCGAAGAACAGAGATTTTTATTAAATTAGGAGGTTATTACAAACATAGAGGCCTATTTTGCAAAGCAATACGCCAACTGCTATTTGGACGGGTTAAAGAGGTTGAAGCATCGCTGAAATAAGTGTATCGACTTAAAAGGAGACTGTGTTTTTTCAGTTTGCAGTGTCTTGATAATATTCCTGTTACAAGTCGCAGTATACCTCTAGGCAACTGTTTACAGAAGTTAGCTCTCTTCGTCGTTGGATTTTGAATAGCCAATCTTGCATGTTGGCATATCTTTATATTCACCTATCTACTGCAATGTCGATTATGGGTTTCTTGATTTATTAATGCACAGAGTGCGGCTGATGATAGTAGACCACAGAATAATTGTTCCAAGCCTTGCTTTGCCATATTTTCTGTGCGCTTGTTATCATATTTAAGATATAATTGAGATATATCTAGTAGAGCCTCCAGATATTCCGCATATAGCAGCATGTTAGTTAACCTCGGGCTTCTCTACTATCGTACCTCAACCTCAATGTCTTTCAAGGTAAATTTTATCATTCTGTGATATGAAAGGGTTGCTGTATTTAACATTTGCCAGTGCACTATGTACTCGGATACGTGTAATATTAATTACAGTCTAACAATAAGCTGTGACAAAAGTTGGTTTACATCCTCGATTCAGTATTTCTATATGATTACTTAAGAGACATTTTGGTAATGATTTGCCTCTCGGGTTAATATCTTTACTATGCGTTTGAGTCACATCCAATGATTAGATGTTTGTCGTTCTCCTTACAGTAGTCGACAACTTTTATCAGCTCAGAAGTGGGGTGGGGGGTGGGGGGGGATGATTCTACCGAGTCTCCTATGAGAGTGTAAAACTAAAACAACATCAGTTTTCTCTCAAAGTTACACCCTCTCTGAACGGTGGTAATATCACGACCACTCAGGTGTGGTAACAAGTGAGTTTGAATATGACCTGGAACAAAAATACAAGACCTAAAGTTATTCTGTGTTTTATCCACAAAAATGGTACTTTTAGACTGTTTAATCCGGAAGTCTTCGAGTTAACAACGCAAGGTTTCTGAATGAAGGATATGTCCGGCTTACTGCTTAAGTGTCTGCATAGAGTAACGGCAGCCGCTCGGCAGTGTTGCAGGTTAATTTGTTTTATTTGAAGTTTTAAATCTTCCACTAGATCCAGGCTCTTACAGGATGTCCATGAGATCCATGAGATCTGGAGTTACCTCTGTCATGATGGTAGGAGTTACTTCTATCATTGAGGGCATCTTTTGCGGGGCTGTCGCAGCTATGTCCTGCTGGTAATGTTGGAAAGGCTCGTATTCTCGCTATGGCTATTCTTCTATTTGAGGGGTATCCAAGAACGCATCCTTATTTTGTAACTGTCCCTTCTCTTTGATTTGAACATTTAAGGCCGAACACTGATCAAACAGTTTTCCTTCTTTGTTATTAATAGCAGTTACTGCCTCTCCGCTTATACCAAATACTAGGAGTCTACCCATAGATTCCTCCTTTTTAGCATTGTGGAAGATGCACCACTCTTGTCCAGGGGTTCTGCACTGCCAGCCTACGTATGGCGGTTTCTTCCTCAATCTAGGAAGCCGATCCATCCGCACAACGTCCAGACGGATTTTATCCCACGGGGAGGGATGGTTGGCAATTGCTTGTTTTAGCCACTGTAAAACATGTGATTCTAAGAATCTCTCCTAAATACTGACATCTTCTAAAAGTAAGTACGGGTTAATTGGTTTTCTACTAAGATAAACATATGAATGTCCAAAACCTCCAGCACTGCTGTCTATAGTGTTTCAGCTTGACCACTGGTTATTTTCTTGTATGGGTTAGCAAGGTTTACAATAGCTACCCGAAAGTTACTTTTGAGAGGCTCTCTATAGCCTCCTGTATGAGGTTGTTGTTGATGCAACTATTGTCTTCGCTTTTTTGGCGGTTGGAGGTAGTTAATAAGTTTCCCTCCAAACGATCCCTTTTAACTTTTATATCTGATGAAGAAGTTTTCCCATAACTAGCCTTTTGATTTTTGGGTAGCAGCAGTGGTGCCACCAGTCTTCTTCTTCCAAAAAGGTCGTGTTTGCCTCCTCCTACTTTTTTTGTACAGGGTTAGCTTTAGTAGCTGGCTCCTGGGACTCTCTTACTGCTCTCTTTCAGAGGGTTAGCTATAAAACCCAGCATCTGCTTGGAGGTAGTAGAAGTGGAGTTGGTTCGGTTGACTGCTGTTGCAAGGCAGGCTTTTCCACACCTCTTCTGTTCAGCCCCAGACGCTTTCTTTAAGGTGGTTTCCTGTAAGAAACTCATGTAGGGTAAGTAAACTTTACCTCTCTAGCTCCCCATCTTCCATGGACTCCAACAAGGGATGTTGAACCTTGACATCAAGACTCTAAAGAGATATAGCCCCCGAGAATGCTTTGCACACAAGTGAGTGACCCCATCACTTCCGGCGGTTTGATCGGACGGCGCAGCCGAATACCTAAGGTGGGTTAGTCTCGACCTTTCGTCTAGGTAAAATCCAGACCGAAGTAATGTGTTGTCGCAATTCAGAAAACTTACCTGTCCCAGAGGTGGCTCAATCACCAGGTTTCTTTTACCCACCGACACAAGTGGCCTCGCACGGCGCAAACACGAGGGTGATCTATCTCTGTGAAATCTACCAGTCGATCACAAGCCAATAAAGAGGGGGGGGGGGGTCCGTGGAGGAAGCTTTCAGTTTACCACGCAGGTTCTCATACTTGGGGTTTCATTATTAACTTAATGACTAACTTTTGACGCAAGACTTCAGCTCTTCTTCTTTTTTCCACCTGGAAACGATAGGTATTCAAACCTTGAGACAACAGTAGTGCAAATAAATTAGTGTTGTTATAGTAACCGATGACAGTTGCGTTAATAGTGCTATAAATTATTATTATTGTGCAGTAGTACAGCCTTTACGAATAAGTTTTTTTTAATTAAATCGTCGTTCAATTAACATTTCAATTATTATAGAAGCTAAACCATTAGTAGCAATAATAGTCGCACTTTATTAAAATACCAAGTGGGACAAAATTCAGAAAACTTTAAAAATGATTTCTTGAACGACAGGATGCTGCGAAAATACCAAAATCAGACGTCTTTCTCACATAGTGTAATTTCCAGCTTAAATGGTAGAGCATAAAATGTACAGTTGCAAGAGGCTTCGAACTCTAAAAATGCTTATAGAGGTGGGTCCAATTACCACTGAATGACTCGAAAATGCGGTATATGAGTCGGTGGCCTACAATAACATTCAACAAAATGATGAATTTGACCCTGAATTTAAATAAACCGACATATAGAATGCTAATCAAAAAGATTTTATACCAATCAGTTGTTTTATAAAAAGGTTATTAATGCAGAACACATCAAGCGAAATTAATTTGTTTATTCAAAATGAACCAGGTGAGTATTTTGTGCGCTGTAGAAACTTTATGGAGAAACGACGGTTCTAGCAACTAAAGGGTTTACTAATTAAAAAATAACCATATAATAAACGACCATAAGAACTTTAAACACAAAGAGAGCATCTCAAGATTTATTAGTGAGAGTCGAGTTTCACAAAGAGTGCATAGCAAAACACCAAAACAATATAAAGAAGCGGCTTTGTGTTGGCAAATTTGTTTCTTGGGAGTTGCTGAAGTTGTTAAGTTTTTAGCTTTTCGTGAACTGGCAATTTATGGCAATAATTAAATATTAGATTCTATAAAGAATGGAAATTTTCTTAGCTATGTAAAATTGATTTCAAAATTCAAAACATTTTATTGCCAAACATGTAGTAAAATTTGGAAATAAAAGAAAAGGCATTCCTTTATACTTATCAAGTACAACTGTCAATGAATTTATTATACAGCTACCGGACCACGTTAAGGCAGAGATTCTCCCAGAAATTGTAAATTCCAATTATTATTTCATAATTATGGAGTCAACACTAGACTAACACAGATTAACTAGATTTTGTTGTACATTATGTTCTACCTGCAAGAACTCTTGTCGAACAAGTTTTGACGTTTATGTCTAACTTATAAGGCTTGCTCTAATTGTAGAGGATAGAGTTATAACAGTTCTGGCAAACGTCTGAGTGCTACAAATGTCTTCACGCTAGAATAAAAAAAAGTAATCCTCTGACCATATGTATCTCTTGTGTCGGCCATTAGTTTGCATTACAGCTGAGAAAAGCAGCAAGTACTTTGTTGATTTTTTCCTTTAAAAATCAATAAATGTTTCAATCAAAAGATGGAATATCTTGCAGTTCACGTAAAGGACTCCTTATCTTTGTCGACAAGCCGATGGCGTGCCCGTGCTGATGTCAGTCAAGCATTATACAAATCATACTAGGAGGTTCTTGATGCTCTAGCACACATTATCCATGATAGTGAACAGAGTGAGAACGTACAGTATAAAGAAAATGTGATATTAGAAAAACTTAAGAGTTTTAAAGTGGCATTAATGATGTGTTTCTGGAATAACTTTTTGCGAAGTCTCGAAAAGCTTCAAAGAGAAAGTTTAGAAACTATAAAAGTTATTCCTTTATGTCGTATTTTAGAAGCCTTTATAAATACTCTTTGAAACAAAGATGAGCTTTCAAGGGTAGAAAAAGCAAAGCAAAATTGATATGTAAGGCTGATGTCTACAAAATGGACAATATAAGAAAAGGAAGCCAATAATTTCTTTTAGTGAAAACAAAGATGGAAATTGCGGGTTTCTGGATGAGAGTTTTTCATGCTAGAAACATATTATAATGCAATTGATTACCTGAAGCTAAACTTAGTACAAAAAAATAATCTATACAAAATACATAAGGATTTTAGATTTTTATGAAAATCACTCGAACAGAAAATGACAATACGACAGAGGAATAAACAGCTATCGGAAAATATGTTTCTGGTTTAGGTAAAACATTACCTGAGAAATATATGCATTTAGGAGTGTTTTAAGAATTAATAAAAGTATTGACAAAAAATAGCATTGAAGTCACAAGATGTATAGTCTACTTTTCACAATACTGCCACGACGGACGAACCTTTCCAGTTCTTAAGAGAGTGAAAAACTTTTTGTAGTCAACCTTAAAATAACAAAAAATGCCGGGCCTTGCACTTTTATTTAACGAGAGTAAGTTTCTACGCAGTCTTTCTTTTGATAACATATTCCAGAGGTTTGGTAATACGAAAGCTCGGAAAACAAATGTTTTTTAAAGAAAAGTTCTTAAATGAAGGACATTTATTTTCATTTTTCTCATTAGTGTGTGAATGTATATAAACATTGAATTAAAGTATATGTATGCAGGAAAAATTAAAACATCATATAAATGCTTTTCATCATAAAGGGGTTTTCTAGAGAACTGTCAAAAATTAATATCGCAGCAAGTACTGCGTTGGTATAAATGAGTGAATTTGGCGTATTTTACTAATAATAATGTTTGTACAAGTGTTATTAAGTAAAAATTAAAAAGGAATAACGTGCAAAGGAAAACCTGCTAACCCAAAAATACTCTAATTGCATTGCTGATCTAAGGAGAGGTGTTAGTTAAGGCAAACTAAGAGAAAATATAAAGAGAAGTGATTTAGCCCAAAATAAGTAATAGATTTGGCTAAGGTATTTTAGATATCATTCTATTCCGTAGTTATATGTATAAACCCTTAAGTAACGTTTTAAAGTTCTTTTTCGTTTAATTTTGTTGGTTGGTGAATCCGTTTGGGCATGCTTTTATCTGCTAATTGTTGGGATAATTAAAGTTTCTGTTAAGATAACATGATTCTTTCCTGGGTATCTTTTAGTTGATATTTTCTATCTTTCTCTCCTTTAGGAATCCGTATCCATATTTTAAATTTCAGAAGGAGTCATTAAATTAGCTACGGCTGAGAAAATAATATGGTGGTTTTTTATTTCCCTCCATATCTCAGTACAGCAGCCGTATTAATGGTTACCATAAACGCCTGTTCGTATCTGGTATGTAGCTGTACTAACATAACGTTGTTTCCACCTATATTCAGTACTACCATAGCTGCCCTATGGTAAAAGTGGTTGGAGTTATACCCTGTTTTTTTAACAAGGTTGTTACTCTCCCCCCTTCTTTCTTATCATGACTTGGGACAGGCAATGGTGGAGTTGTATTGATGCAACCTACAAAAATCTTGATAAAAAATGTAAAGAAAACTTATTTGCAAATAAATCATAAGGTTTTTGAAATTAGGCTTGTCGTATGGAATCTGTTAACGAGTTATGTTCAAAGAACTTTAAAAGTTGAACTGGAGCTTGTTAAATTGTACTTGATCTTAGAGCTAAAAGCAACTAAGACTCTAATCAGTAATTACGACCAAAGAAAACAATGAAGTTTATTAAACTCAAAAATAATGGTTTTTAAAGAGTTGGCTCGTTAAGGTCAGGTGATAAGTAATTTGAAAATAAGACTAAATCAATTTCTTGCAACCTGAAAGTCCGTGACACCTAAAAACAGTTAGGAACAGAGTACCTATTTGAACCTTCGGCAACTTATCCTTGCCCCTATTTGTGCCAATAAAATTCCGCACCGCGCAGCCCTCGCAATTTGAAAGCAAAGCGTGTCAATCAAGCAATCCGCTGCCCCAAAAGCTGCTAATTAAGGGGATCGCGGGGCCCACGGCTGCTCAGCAATTTATGCGAGGCCACGGCGAGCTTTGCGCGACCTGTTGTAATCTACCTGATGTAATAAGTGCACACTGGTGTTCACCGTAAAACGGCTCGTTTATTCCCAAGACGCGCTGCGGCGCTAAGCGCGGCCATTGTTTGTTTTCCAATATGTCGGCTGGTGAGCTTGGGCTCGGTTCGAGCAGCTTTAAGCGGGTTAATCGCGCGCCTTTTGCTATTCCAGCAGTCGATGGATGTTTTCAGGTTCGTCGTTGCAGTATCAGGAGATTGCGTAGAGTGCTACTGCAGTATGCTGTGAGCACATGTTCTGTCCTAGTAACTAACAGATTTTGCTAATTTATTTTATACTGTCTGCTTTGTTGGGTAGAAAATGTAAAGTTTATAGAATTGCAGTTTTTAAATTAAGCGCTTTTTTTCTTCCCCAGCAATAAAAATAACAACACCTAATGGTGCAAACTTTATTTTTAGACGAAAATACCATATTCCAGGATGATAATACCCCCATTTACGCCGTTGGCCCTGTTATAGAGCATGCCGATGAAGATCAAAATTTTTCCTAATCCGCTCAGTTTCCAGACCTGAATATCATCGAGCATCTGTGGATTGTTTTGGAAAACAGAATTTATCGTCGATTTCTACCTTTTTCGTCTCTATCTGAGTTGGAGACTGTATTTCATAAAGAATGTCTTTAAATACAACTTACCATTATTCAGGACTTGTATCAATCCATTTCGTCCAGAATTCAAGTTGTACTGCACGCTAAAGATAGACCTATTTCCAATTTCAGTTTCAATTATTTTGTCCAATACCTGTACATGAGATAGGTGATCAGTTTTTTGAGCGTCGTATTATCAATGTGCAATAACAATAATCGACGCTGTTCTCACTCAACATCGGACATCATGCCAAGCATCCATTGGCTCCTCGTTGACTATTAAGACCACTCTACAGCTTTGGTTTTTACTTTTCGCTCAGTTGGTATCCAAGCAAGCAGCTAACTAATTAATGGGCTGACCACTATTATTGTAGGTGATACAAATTTTCAAATTTACTTTTAAATATTGGAAGATGCGCTTAACAGCGTTACAATGTGCGGGCAATAGTCGTTCCAGAAACTGCGACAATTGGCTAACCGAATAAACCCAGTCAGACCGTATCCCAGCGACCAAATACATACGTGAATCGATGACCTGACACGTTGACCACTTTTTCGGGGTAGCCATTCCCGAAAACACCTCAACAGTGTAACCGTTTATACCCAACCCTTTCAAAACATTTTGCGTGCAGAACGTCTGCTAAATTTGTATTTTATGTTAGTCGCGGTCACAATCAATTTTAAGATCAAGATAATAGTGGCCAAATTACTGGTTTAATTCATTTTAATACGTGCACTGTATCAGGGCCAAATGCAAGACCATCAATCACATACAAGGCCAGATACAGTTCTTTGTTCTTATTCAATGGACTTATCCTGAATGTATTTAACATGTCATCGATCTTTTTGGAGAATATGAGGTTGAGGTGGTAGAAATTTTTCTGAAGTTGGTACACGAGGCCATTACCATAATTAATTTCCTGTAGCTGTTTTATGTAGAGGAAGACCGCTTTTACATCTAGCTGATATATTTCTCCATCGTTGGCCGCGTCGATGGCCGACAACACGCGCACAGAAAAGCGCACAACTCGCGAACATTTTTTATTAATACCCGCTTTTTGCGAGTAGCCTTTGATCACGAGACGCGCTTTATGTCTGGCTGTGTTGCTATTTGGATTTCTCTTGAAGATAAAGGCTACAACATCTGCTGCCGTGTCAATCATTTCGGCCTTCATTTGCGTATTACTGTTAGTAAATACCGTTGTATAGCTCACACCACCGAGCGATTGACCAAACACTTTGTCAGTCGGTATGATGTCGCCTGCCTCTGTCGCCCACAACTTTGATTCTTGAAATGACGTGCGCATATATTTACAAGACTTTTCCGGCTTCCGGCCACCGCTCGGGATTCTTTACGCGCATATTGACAACACATTCACTCGCTTGTGCCTATAAACTAAACTAACAGCGCCATTGGTGGCCACAAGCGCTTCTGGCCTTCTGCTTACATGAAAAAGTAGTTCAAAATACCACTCTTATTTTTGTTGCCTGTGTCAATTACCATATTATTTTTCGTAGTTAACATACATCGATTGTCTTCGAAATTTGTGGCCACTTCTTTGTTTATTATCGTACTGACCAAAAATAAGTTTTTGGCAGTGCCACGAATTGTCAATTCTCCTTAGAAATTATTTAGTTATTTACATTCGAGTCGATATACAAATGGCCTTGTATGTACACTTCTATTTTGGCCTTATTTAAAGTCAAATTATAGGACACGCCTAAGTTTGCGTACCATTTGTCGCATTAGCTTACGTCTGACATTGAATTGAAACTTCCGTTACTTCTCAACGTAATTTCCATCTCTACGTACACGTTTTTTACAACGCCGTTGCTATGTTTTCATGGTAACTTTTTTAAGAGTGTGTTGTCCACTAGAAAATCGCTGATGCAACAGCGGCTCGACTAAGAAATTAGTGGCCACGGACTGTTCTTCATTAGTGGAAATTTATGGAGACATCACGTGTCTGAAACATTGCCACCCGCGCGGCTTTGTGTGCATCGATCAGCATTCGTGAGATCCACCTTAAAGAAACTTTTTGCATTTTCAGGTTATTATGCAAAACAGACTCTACAAATTCTACGGAAATGCCAAGTTTAGAGCCGATACCACGCATGATCTTCCATAACAACTTGCTCTACTCGCGCTATTATGGTTTCGGTCCGGCTGGTTTGTGGCCGAGGTTGCTTCGGTTCATTGTCACACAACTCTCGACCTTATTTAAACTTTCGCACCTACGAACGGACATGTTTAAGATCCATAACGCCTTTACTGCAAGTCTCACTTAATTGGCGAGGAGGAAACAGATGATTACACATTGTTCTTGAAAACTAAAGGTCGCCAATTAAAGTATACAAAACAACACTCACTGCAATGGCGACCTGTGTACTTCCATCTATATTACAAATTCAGAAATATTTCTCGCGTTTCTTGAAATTAATCGCATCTTTCTACTTATTCTATCTGCTGTGGAAAAAATTTGGAAATTTCTCTCTCTCTCTCTCTCTCTCTCTCTCTCTCTCTCTCTCTCTACATATTGTACAGAAATTGTACAAATTGTAAAGAAAAAATTAATTTTGATAAATAATAATTATTGAATAATATGCCTATGTCTACTCACAAAACATATGTATGAATTTTTGTCTCAATTTAAACTAGCTATCGCAGAAATGCCCGATAAGTGTCTGGAAGCTAAACATAAAGAAATTCAAAAAAGAAACTTGAATATAGGAGAAAAATGTTGAGGATCAAATCTTCAAGTTGGTGACGTCTCAGAAAATATTTCTTGGTTGTTGAAAACCAAGATATGCCATTCCGAAATATATATACAAATACATTTGAAAATATTCTCGAAAACAAAAGTGACTCAAACTTGGAATAATATAATTTTTATATTGTGTTTTCTGTTGTATTAAAAATGTTTGTTTAAATTTAAATATTTACAGCTCACACACCAAATTTGTTTTTTTTTTATTCAAGACAATGCGTGTACTTTGTATTTTTTAGTCACGATGTACTACTATTTAGTGTATATATAGTGTATATTCTATCTCTATTCTGTTATCTTAGAAGCTCAATATTTCGAGTTGTAACTATAGTTTAATAGTGAACATATTTAAGAAATAAATGGTTTAAAAATGTGAACTTGTTGAGGAGTTCCTTTTGTCTCCTTTGTCATATACTCAAAACAATGAGCGTCATTCTCCTTGTTGATAATCAACTCTTTCATTTTGTTCAACATCTCTTCTTTTGGCAGCATTGGCAGTATGTCCATCGTCTTCTTTGAGACTTGATCTTTACTGGTCCTTCCATCATCGTCACATGCTCCATGATGGTCGCATCTAATCGATATTGGTAGCTACTGATTTTCTCGTAAAGGGGAAAAATAGAAACCCCTGTGCTATTTGTAAATATTTTCACTTGACACATAGATGACACCTTATTCTACTTAACTTTTTTTTTTGATAACGTGTTTCTACCGAACTGTCAACATAGTAGGGACAGAATATTCGTTTATTTAATGTTTTTCCTTGTCATAATGCGTGATGATAACTACCGACTAAATAATGCGAGAAAACAATTTCCTACATCAAATCAGTTTACTATTTAATCGTAGCATCCTAGCGGTGCCATAATGGCAATGGAACAAGAAACTCTTTTAATTTGACTTTACTACATCATTCCGTCTATTTTTAGACACGCTATATTTTATCCATTTATATTTTGTATTGATAATTTATACAACTATTTTATTTAACGTCGTTCGGTTTTAATATAAATTAATTTAATTATTAAGTAGTATTGGTGTAAATGCTTGTAAATATTTTTTCTGCTTCAATTTTTTCCCAATTCTTTATAATAATTTATTTAAACATTATACGGACATTTAAGAACTGCATGCAACTGTAAACTTTCACTTCACAACTTTAAGCAATATGTGCCTACTTCAATTTAATTCTAGAAATAAACTACCACTTAACAGAATTAAACTTAAAACTTTCGCAATTAAAGCCTTTAAATTTATTTCAATATCCGTATCCAAGTATTCCGTATTTAAGGGAGCGAAGCCCTATGTAGCGAAAATAGTTTGCAAGCTTAATATTCTTAACTAATTATTAAGTTAAAAGGAATCCAAATATTCCAAAGTTTATTTAGTTGTTTTGTAAATTAAACTGAAACAGTTCAAATAAATGCAAATTGCCGATTTTTAAATTACTTATGCTTCATTAGTTATTGCTACTTACATTCCAATAATTTTATACACTACAAGGTTAAAAGTATCCGGGTATCAATTGTTATGCAATCATCAATTCATTACCTTTAGCATCAGTTACAGCCTGAACTCGTCTGGAAAGACTTTCCACCAGCTTTTGACATGTCTGTGAGAAATTTGTTCTATTGCCTCATAAAGGCTCCAGCGAATCCAGCCAATAAATATGGCTGATTTGGCGTAATCTGTGTTCCAATTTTTCTCAGGAATATTGATGGGATTGAGAGCGGAGCTCTGGCAAGGTCAGTTCAGTTTTTGAAACCATGACAAAAAATCTTCGTTGCCAAACAGTTGGAAGCACAGAGGTGTTGAGAATATTAAGATACATCTTAGCGTTTATTTTTTCGGCGATAGGAACTTAAGTATCCAGACCGAACCATGGAAAACTATCTTAAACCATGGTGTCTCTGCTACCAAACTCAACTGTTGGTATAAGACACTTGAATAAGAAGTGTTCTGGCATCCACCCAACCCATATGTGGTCATTGGATTATTAAATAGTATAACAATGGCTCCACATAATTTATTTTTATTGTTTCACATTCCAATGACGGTAAACTTTGCACAATTGCAAACTACGTTTGGTATTGACCGTGTTTGGGTTGGGTTAAGGTGGCCACACAACAGTCCTGGTGTTAGCAATGGCGCCCTAAGCACTTTGAAAAATGCTTGAAACAAACTTCTAGTTGCGTAAAATAACAATATAATTATACATACATAAAAACTCAGTAGCTTTACCGTAGTAGATGTAGGAAAATAACTATAAAGACTAACTGTGGGAGACTACCACTCTGTGACTATAGGAGACTAATAGCGGGATACTAACTACAATCAAAATATTCTAAAAGTTTTTATACATTTTTACAGGATACATATCAAGCAAGGCATCTTATCTAAATTCTAATTAACGCAACGAAAGGGCTGTCGCTTTAACTTAAGTGGGCACGAGCACTGTTTCTGTGTCCGTAAGCTGGCCTAGGCAAGTTCCGAGTCTCACTCAACCCATGGGTGTAATATGTAATTTGCTTGGTGGTAGGTATAATAAGCTCTTACGGCTGCAGTACCAGCAAGCGCACCTCAACAAAAAAAAATGCAGTGGAGGTCACATCGCCCATAGAGCGTAATAGATTGTTTGTCTATGCGCAACGATTAAACAAAAACGGATGTGTAAAGGAAGACATATTAGTACAAAACTAAAATTTTATGAATGTCGTTTACCTACTCTTGTAAGTTTTATGTTCAGATTAAATAAATTTAAAGCTGTGTGTCGCTTATTTTTTTACTTTGACAGAAAGTTATGATGGACAAAATGTATTAGTTACTTATTTATTTTTAATTTTAAATACTGCACATTTACAATCTGTTGAACATCAACAATAAGTAAATAGTTTGGCTAATAGATATACAATATCCTGTAAGAATAAAATCCACTGATTTTATTCTTGCTTCTTAAGATTGAACTGCGTCGGTGCTGAAGAGATCACAGATTATACTGTTCACTGAAATCGTGTCTCTGAGTCTAATGGATTGTATCTTTTTAAACGTTGAATACACTGTCTCTAAAGTAAATTTGCTGCTAGGGTATTGAGATGAACACTAGGTTTCGTTACATGGGTTGCACTAGCTCTGCGAATTTCCTCGTGTATGATTGGGAGAGGAAGATCCTGTTAAAGAACCCAATTGGAAACATAACTTGGAGCGTTAGCTATCGTCCTTACGACTTTATTTTGAAAGCATTGAAGGATTTTCAAGTTGTAGTTGCTGGCTGATCCCCAGAGTTAGAGTCCGTATATCCATATAAGTTTGATGATCATTTTATATAGTAGCAACTTATTTTCTAGGAATAAGGAGGAGGTTCTTCCAATTAACCAATATATTTGTCGGAATTTAAGCCTTAATTGCAATAGTTTTTTTTATTATGTGTGTTTTTTATATGAGGCGTCTATCCAGATAAATTCCCAAGTATTTGACGTTATCCTGTTGTAGAATAAGCTCTCCATTAAGTGTCACTGATGGGAAGGTTTCTGTCTGTAGTATAAAGGTTGTTTGTACGAATTTTGTTTCGTTAACCTGTATACGCCATAGTTGTAACCAGGTATGTATTTTATTAAGGATGATTTGGAGGTAGTTAGAAGCTACACGAAGGTCTGAGTGCGATATTAGCACTGATGTATTATCGGCGTAGGTTGTGCTTCAAGTCGTTCCGCTAATGTGTGATAAATTATTTGTTCTTCTTCCACTGTACAGGTTCTGGGTGATGGCTGGAACACTGTAAATATGTGATTTGCAAATACTGTTGTTTTTTCTTCGTCGCTTCGAGCCCAGCTACCACCTGGGAGTCTGAATGAAAGTATAAGTGCAGTTCATCTTTTTAATTTCTTCGTTGCTCTTCAGAGTGAGGTAATCTGTGGCTTCGTAAGATGTTAAACTGGATAGGTAATTTTGTATTTCCTGATTTTTGTACTGTTTCAGGAGAAATAGATGCGAAGGCTTTCACGGCCGATGTTATGGTGCATCATCTGGTTGGTTCTCGGGTTATAAGGCCGTGGTCGGAGTTCAGAAGCTCTTGACGTTTCGTCCACAACTGCGGCAGACTTCTTCAGAAGGAAATCTTCTAAAAAATAAGTGACTGTTCCGTGCATTTTCGCTTTTATACTTATGCGAGTATGGTAGGGATGGTGTTGGGGGGATTCGTGGTTGACGTCGCCAGGTTCGTTGCTGACGTGATCAGGACGTTGCAGGTAATATTTCTGACGTCACTCGCTCTTTCGTCTTATCGCGGTCTGTTTTTTTGCCCCTTGAGAACGATGGAACAAGACCTAGGTTTTTTTTTTTATAACATCCCATTTATTTGCAACTGTACAGGTACATTTAGCAAAGTCTTTGATAATTAAATAGACATGTAGAAGCATGCTCAGCAGAATACTTCTATAACAGATAAGCTTATGGGCTTTGTGTGCCAAACGGGAAAAATCTTACAAACTACAACTTATAACTAGTCTTAAAGTAAACTAAGAATTCAAAATCTGGTTGGCAGATCGTTTGGCACATGTCGATGTAAACGCCTGTTGTCGCTGGGCGGATCCATAAGATCTATTGCGAGGATGTTGGGATGGGCGCTAAGTCGAGTACTGTATTGGGAGCTGTAACGCCTAATTTCGTCCTTGACTGTGGGGATACGAAGATCCTTTATGATAACCGTGTTTGGTACAAACCAAGGTGCGTTTGTTATCATGCGCAGCACTTTTCTTTGGAAACGCTCTAGAATTTCGATATTTGAAGTGGAGGCAGTCCCCCAGAGTTGGATGCCATACGTCCAGATTGGCTTGATTATTGTTTTGTAAACCAGAAGTTTGTTGTCTAGCGAGAGATTTATGCCCAATTAACCAGTACATCTTAGTAAGGGTTAATCCTAGTTGCTTCCGTTTTGTGAATATATGTTTGCGCCAATTAATCCTTCTGTCGAGGTGTAGTCCGAGGTATTTCACATCATCTTGTTGTGGAAGTTGGCTATTGTTTAGATAAACAGGTGGGCACGTGTTTCTGCGAGTGGTGAAGGTTATGTGAACGGATTTGGTGTCATTGGCTTTAATTCTCCACTTTTTCAACCAGTTTTGGACTGCAGTGAGGTTAGTTTGTAGTTTGTTGGGATATCTATCAGATGCTAAGACTACAGTGTCGTCGGCAAAGGTTGCTATCAAAGTTTCTGGCGTAGTTGGTAAGTCTGCAGTATATAACACATATAATAGTGGTCCGAGAACACTTCCCTGTGGCACACCGGCGTTTATTGGAAAAAGTTCCGTATATTCGTTTTCAAACTTTACCAGGAAGGATCTATTATTTAGGTAAGATTTAAGGATAAGGAAGTGGTTTAGAGGGAGAAGTAGTCGCAACTTGTAGAGAAGTCCAACGTGCCAGACTTTATCGAACGCCTGAGTGATGTCTAAAAATGCAGCAGAACAGTACTCTTTATTTTCAAAGGTATCGTTAATCCTTTGGACAACTCGATGTATTTGTTCTATCGTGGAGTGCATCCTCCTGAAGCCAAATTGGTGATTGGGGATTATATCATTGTTTTCCAGGATTGGTAAGAGCCTTGTTAGTAAGAGCTTTTCAAACACTTTTGTAACAATTGGCAGGAGACTTATTGGCCGATAAGATGTAGGTTCGCTGGGAGGTTTCCCTGGTTTTAATATTAGAATGACCTGTGCCACTTTCCATTGGTCTGGAAATACCCTGTGCGAAGGACTGCGTTGAACAGCTGGGTAAGATATTTAGTTCCGATGGTAGGTAGTTCTTTAAGAATTTTACCAGTAATTAGGTCATATCCTGGAGCTTTCTTAGGGTGAAGAGTGCCAATGATTTCATCGATGTCAGCAGTTTTGAGTCGCTGGATTGGTAATTCTAGTTGATATGGGGACTCTAATTGTTGAATAATTTCTGCTTCTTCTTCGGGCCTATTATCTGATTGGTGTGGCTGGAAGACGTTTGTTAAATGGTTGGCAAAAACACGTGCTTTTCCAGAATTTGTTCTGGCCCACTCTCCTTGAGGTGTCCTGATGGGCGAGGAATGTTTTTTTATCTGTTTTAATTTTCTAGTTGTCTTCCACAGAGAGTAGTCGGTAGCTTCAGTAGCTGTAAGTTCTTCTAAGAAAGTCTGGATGCATTCATTTTTGTTTTTGTTTAATGTTTCTTTTAGTTCTTGTGTGACTGCATTGAGTAAACGTTTGCTTTCAGGTGTTCTCAGTCTTTGCCATTTCTTGCGGATTCTTCTCTTTTCAAGAATTTTTTGCTTGATTAATATAGGACAGTCATAAGCGGTGGTAATCGCTGATTGCTCAGGCGTTGAATTCCAGGCTGCCCATTGTATCGTATCATTGAAATGCTTAACAGCATGTTCTATGTCTGTTTCGGTCTTAAGAGATACGTTTAATGTTAGTTTTTGATTAACTAGGATTCTGAAGTAGTCCCAATTTGTGTATTTAGTACATAGACACGGTTGTTTTTCTCTACTTATTACTTTTGTTGAAAGTGAAACTAAGACTGGGGAATGATCCGAAGATAGGTCGAAACAAGATCGAGCGATAATGAGGTCCTGTGGGATACCTTTTGTAACACAGAAGTCTACAAGGTCTGGTTGTTTATTCCTGTCAGATGGCCAGTAAGTGGGTTCACCAGACATGTTTCAAATTATTGCTTTCTATAGTTTTAAGTAGTTCGCGTCCTTTGGGTGTTATAATTCGAGATCCCCAATCAGTGTGTTTGGCGTTGTAATCGCCTCCTGTAACAAACCGTCGTTCTAAGGTATTATAGAAATCCTCGAAATGCTCCTGTTTTACTGTATGGTTAGGGGGGAAATATACTGCTGAAATTGTTAACGAACTGGCTGAATCTTCTATGGACACACTGGTTGCTTGGAGAAAAGGTTTGTTGTAACTGCTTAGTTGGTGGTGTTTTATTGCGTTTTTGATAATTATGGCGGATCCACCTCGGGCAGTTCCTGCTGGGTGATTAGTATTATAGACATTGTAGTTGGGAATTTTTAAATAATTTCTTTCTGTAAAGTGGGTTTCAGAAATTAGCATGACGTCAATATTGTGAATTAGTATAAATGTTTTTAGTTCTTCAATGTGGTTGAATAGGCCATTGGCGTTCCATAAGGCGAGTTGTAAGTTTTTAGCCATTATGTGAGTTTGGAGAGCACGGTTGTCAGGAGGTTTAGTAGGGTTCCTATTTGGTCGAACATGTTTTTCATCATGTTTTTTAGATCTTGAAATTCATTGGACTGGTGATTAGGTTGATTAGTGTTTGGAAGATGCATTATGTTGGCGGGGGCGTGAGAAGGTTGCTGGGCTTCATTTACTGCATGAACGTATGACAGTCCTGGTTGAAATTGTTGATGACGTATGACTGATGCAGGGGGAGTATACTGTTTTGGTCTAAGCGGTGGAAATTTTTTCTTTTGAAGTTCTTTATAAATTATCCATCCCTTATAATTGGCAGGGTGATTACCTCCGCACAGGACACATCTCACATCTTTGGATTTTTCTTTGCGTTGACACTGCGCAGTAGGGTGATCGCCTGTACATTTTACGCATCTGGGTTTTAAATGGCAGAAATTTTTAGTGTGCCCGTATCTTTGGCATCTCGCGCACTGAGCGATTTGTCTTTTCTGTTTCGGAGGTTCAAATTTGATTTTGCATTGTTGTATATACTTAACATTGTATATATCTTTATTGTTGGTTGCTGATTTTAATTCAATAAAGAACATTGGAAGTGGTAATTTTGTTCTGTACTGTTTGACGTTCCAAATATTCGTGACCGTGTGCCCTAATTTCTCTATTTCAGCTTTGATTTCTTGGGTGCTGATGGAGTAGTGCATATATTTTAATACTACCTTGTAAGTTCGTTCCTCTTTTAATTTATAGGTGTGAAATTCAGTCTGCTTTTCATTTAAGGCTTTTATTATGACACCATAATATTCAGCCGTTTTAGGTTGAACTTTTACTTGATTTTCAGAGAGAGCTTTAATTTCATATTGCTGTTTTGCGATTTGGTCTAGGAGTTTAATAAGCGGAGCAATACTTATAACACCATTTATAAAAATTGGAGGAGGTTTAGGGAATTTTCAGAACTTTTAATTGATTGAGTATCCTGTTCTTTTCTGCTAGAGACGAGTAACGATTAGAGGTGGAAGGTGGATTTAACCAATACTCATTGTCTTTCGAATGTTTGGCTTTTAGTTCTAAATCATCCACAGGATTTCTACTTCTTTGTATACAACTTTGTTCCAAGGATTATTTCCTACTGGTTGCGATAAGAATGTAGGGGTTTGAGGATGGTATTGGGGTTGTTGATAGGGTTGGGAATAAAACATAGTTTGTTGAGGGTGGATAAATGAATTACCTGGCATTTGCGTTTGTTGGAACTGTGTGGTGTACATCTGGGTTTGATCAGACGTTATCATTGGTGTATGTAGCGCCCTGGGCCTGTGCTACTTGTGAGGATGGAATCCCCGGGCGGCGGGAGGAATGCCATATCCTCCTACACATATGATTTATTGGCGTAATCCTGTTTGCAGTTTATAAATACCAAAATAAACTATTGCAGTAAACACTCGCGATAAGTCGAGGCCGGTGCACTGATAACACAGCCGCGCACGGAATGTCTTTCCTCTTTGAATTTCAAATCGGAACTGAAGACCTAGGTAAATTGAATCCGTCGTCCATGTTAAAATTATTTTTATATTTATAAATTTCCACCGCCTCTCTGTATAATCTCGGGTAGTAATTCCTACAGTTCGATAAAACTTGTGTTTGCCCGAATTCTATCTCGTGGTTAGAATTTTCCAAAGCATGTTCAGCAATTTCTGATTTATCGGGTTGATTAAGGCGTAGATGACGTTTATTTTCCTTTATCCTGGTAGTAATCGTTCGGCCCGTAGTCCTAATGTAGACTTGCTTACATGAGCAAGGTATGCAGTATACCCCTGGTGTAACCTGTGGGTTTCTTGTACCTTTGGCTGGTCTAAGCAAATCCCGTATCTTGGTGGTGGTAGTATAGGTGGGTTCCACCTTGTGTTTATTGAGAATTTTTCCTATTCGGTCCCTGTTGATGTAAGGTAAAAAAAAGCTTTGCCTACCGTAGCCGATTTTGATTATGTTTTTCTTGCACAATTGTTAGGTTTGATAGCTCTATTTATCTTCGTCCTCGAGTAGCCATTCCCTTGTAAGGCTTGTTCCAAATGTTTGATTTCTTTATCCAAAAACTGTGGTTGGCATATACGTCGTGCTCGATCTAACAATGTTTTCACAACCGTTCTTTTTTGACTTGGGTGGTGATTCGACTGCTTATGTAGGTATCTGTCCGTATGCGTGGGTTTACACAAAAATCCAGGAGATCAGTAGGTGGGCTGACCTGTTGATAGGTATTAAAGATTGTTATCTTGGATGGATTTCAATAGCTCTCTGCCTCTGGTGACCGTAACCCTAGATCCCCAAGTTTGGTGTTTTACGTTATAGTCTTCTCCTGCTATAAAGCGGGATCCAAACGCTTGAAAGAAGTTGGTAAACTGTTGTTTGGTTATGTTGTGCTTTGGGGGGCAATAAATTGCAGAGAATACTATTTTCTTGTTCTGTTCTTGTACAACGATAGTAGTCGCTTGTAAGTGTCCCTTGTGATATTTGGAAAGTTTATAGTGCTGTAAAGTATCTTTAATTATGAGTGTAGTTCCTGCGTGAGCAGTGTTGTTTGGATGATTAGTTGTGTATATATTTGGGTATTTTGTGTGTGAAATGTGTTTCCGATATCATCATATCAGTGTTGTTGTTTATGAGAAATTGTTTAGCTTCTAAACTGTGTTGTACTAATCTGTTGGCGTCCCAAATTATAATTTTTAAGGTGTTGTCCATTATGATTGAAATTTGCTGACCAGGGCTGTTAAAATATTGAGCACAGTATCCATTATTTCCATCAGTTTAATCATTATTTTTTCTAGATTGTTATCTGATGTAGGTGAATTTTTGTTGGGTAGTTGTTGTGTAGTAGTATGCAGTTCTTGGCTGAGTTCTTACCTTCTGTGTGAATACGTCAGTCCCTGTTGCATTAATAAGTTTAAAGGAGGTGTAGTTTCAGCTTGCCTTAAGCGTAAGGGGGGAAATTTTTGTTTTTGTATTTTCTTGGCTACCGTACACCCTCTATAATTAACTGGGTGATTGCCCTGGCAATTAACGCATTTTACGTTTGTACTTTTACTTTACGCGCACAGTCCTAGGTTAGGTATTCGTCGGTGAATTTCACGCATCGGACTGTTTTGTGGCAGTAATTTTTGGATGTCCGTATCTTTAACATTGAATTACCTCTCGCTTGACATGTGGGAGTTCAAATCGTATTTTAGAGTATATTAATAAATCGATTTTGTAAATGTCTTTGTTATTATTTTTTGCTGAAGTTCTACAAAGAGGTGTAGCGGAAGATTTGTAGTTCTGTGTTTTATGTTATGAATGTTCAATATTTGATGTTCGTGGCTTGTAATTTCTGCCGCTAGTTCTTTGAGGCATGTCTCGCAGTATCACTTTAAATTTTTTATCGGTTTTATTTTAAAACGAGTGGAAATCTGTATGTTTGTCTTTTAATATCTTACCAATGGTGTTGTAATGTTCCGCTTTGAGGAGCTGTATTTTGATTTTACGTTTGAGTGTGTATTGATCTTTGACTCTTTCTTCTAACATGTCGATAAGGGGTTTGGTGTTATTAACCTCGTAAACAAATATTGGTGGTGGTTGTACTTCTTCCGTGCTGATATTTTCGATCCACTTTTCTGTGAGAGGCTGATATTGGTTTGAGGTTTCTGTAGCGTTTAACCAGTAATTGTCTGTTTTTGTTTGTTTAGAATGGCGATGTCATTATCAGAGCGTTTTGACTTTTTTGATTTTGACGTTTGCTAGAATCGTCATTATTTGTTTGCATTGGAGTGATTGCTGAATGTTGATTTGTGTTTTGCGATGAATATTTTGGGAAATAATGCGATGTTACTTAAACTTGTGGCTAAGGTTGCGATTGTAAGGCTAATTATGGCTGTTGTAATTGCTGTATCGGTAAGTTTGGTGAAATGTGCCTTGACTGAATTGTTGGTCGTACGTCACAGGTTGTTGATTTTGCGGGTACTGATATCCGTAACTCGGCACGCCTAGCATGGCGGCCTTATTTCCGTGAAATATTATTAAATCTAAATAAATTTTATAGCTGACCTTTTATCTGCTATGACACGTTTGCGTTATTTGTATCGCCTGGAGAAGGAACACACAACCTCACGATGCGAAAGTCAAACGTGAACTCGAATTATTTATCTATCTAAAAGTTTTGACCCACATAATACAAAACATTACAATTACAATGACAAAAAAATCTCCATAAGATACAAGAAACGTTGTACGTTTCTTGAATAAACACCCGATGATCTCATGCGCTTGGGCATTATTTCGATTTTTACGCACCTTTTTAGAACGTGGCAAACCACAAGTCATCCATTGGCCCTTGTTTCCGAATCGTAAACGTAAACCCACGTTTTATTTCCGGTTATGACCTTTTTACAGTAATTTCTTGGTAACAGTCTGCAGCAAGTTCTTAGGAACGGCAGCATGATGTTTGGTCTACATCACAC
The DNA here is from genome assembly GCA_036346155.1 of Sinelater perroti. Taxonomy (NCBI): domain Eukaryota; kingdom Metazoa; phylum Arthropoda; class Insecta; order Coleoptera; family Elateridae; genus Sinelater; species Sinelater perroti. Next base: position 17,786,336 of record JARFIY010000189.1, read on the forward strand.
TATACATATTCATTCGCCGCCACTCAAGTCTTAAGTTACCTAGACAATTCAAGACAATGCACACCCCATACGGGCAAAACAACAATAAAAACATCCACCGTACAGTTCAGATTTGTCCTCAAGTGATTTCTAGCTGTTCGGAAGGAGCAAATCAGCCTGCAGTTTGTGGAAAACGACGCCGTCATCTAGACTGTTCGGGAGTTGATACGCCGCCAACTAAAAGCCTTTTCTGAAAAAGCATCGGGATGCTTCCACAACGTTGAAAAAATGTGTTGACTCTGGAGGGGAGTACATTGAAGACTAACGTGCACGCGTTTGGAAATTTGTTTTTTTTTGTAAAAAAATCATATTCTACCACCTTTGCATTTGAAAGTAAACTTCTAAGATTTATTTTTTATCCTAAAATGTGGGTTAAAAAATTAATATTTTTATAAAAGTAAAAGCAATGGTTTTATAAGTACACTGTTTAAAATAAAATTCTCGTGGAGGTTTATATTTTTTGAAATCACAAGTTTTCCAAGATTATTCCAATTATTTCATTGCTGCACTTCGTAGCTCCGTTGAAAAGCAATAATTTCCGGAAAGTCGTCGCGGAACGTTAATTGGATTCTCCTGAAAAATTACTGCGCGCGTCGATTCCGCTTCCTGGCTGGTCATTGTTTTCGCTTTCGAACTCGCGAACAAGTTCATTTGGCACCGCGCGCGACCTGCTTAATCTTTCTCCTAACACAAATTCCATTGTATCAACTTGTAAGTATTTCCACAAGTTTAACTTTTGGTCTGGAAGCGCGGCCGATGGAAATCGTAAAACAATGCGCAGGCTCGCCCACGCGCGGCAATCGCATTTCGCTTTACTCACCCCGAGCCGTAGCAGGCGGAAAGAAATTGAGGCTTTCTTGTATTTAAATATGCATGTAGTTTAATTTTATTTGCACCTTTTATTTAGGCACAAAGGATCTTTGTAAGAGATTCTGCCAAAACATGGGATATACTTGAAATTTGACGTCTTCACACTTCATTTTAAATTATGTAGAAATTGTTAGTTCTTCTTTATGTAATAATTACAGCGTTGTAGGAAGTTTTCTTTGGTATATTTTATTAGAAATAACATAAAATGTAAAGGAAAACGTGTAGCACTTAAAACTCTAAATGCAAGCTTTAACACAAAAGCTCCAGGATTTTTAATTCTTTATCTGTGATACACAAGAAATGGGTGTTATTCAGTCACCTGATGTGAGTTCTGAATAGACATAGCCGAAAGTGTTTCCATGGAAACTCACCGGGTGGGAGGGCTATGTTTAGCATAGTTCGGTACATTTAGTTAGAGGTTGCACGAATGATGTAATACAGGGTCCGGTGAGATAGGGTGTTTTTGGAATGGTTGACTTATTTTAGTAGCAATGGAGCCTGGGTCCGTAGCACATTGTGTGTTTATTTACAACACCTTCGTTGAAACGAGTTGTACTGTGGTGCTCACACTGCAACGAGTTCGAAACCATTTTAATGTTGGTCGTCATGGTCGCGTTCCAAAACAGGGTATTCTTATAAAGTGAGTGAATAGTTTTCAAACAACAAGATTTTTAACACCGGAGACTGCACGGGGAGGTGATCGAACTGTATGGACCTCAGAAAACATAAAAAGGGTGTGACAAGCGGTGGAAGCCAGCCCTCGTTGTTCAGCGGTACGTTACGATCACGCTTTTCGAGTGTCAAGCAGGTAAGTTTGAAGAATATTTTACTTGAACCTCCATTTTTATCTTAACGAGATTATGGTTGTTCAATAACTGCGACAAAACGACTTCTTGAGATGACATAGGTTCGAAAAAACGATGTTGGACTTGCTGACAGACGACAGCGTTTTGATCATGAGTAAACAAACAGAATTTTTGGTACTGGGCACCCAAAAACCCGCAAGAAATGCATCAACAGCATCTGAACTGCAAATAAGTAACTGTTTGGCGTGGAGCATCTGAAACCTGCATTATTGAGCCTTATTTTTTTTGTGAAAACAGACGGACAGTGTCTGTTAACATAAATCACTACCTTGCCATGTTGTGTGATTATTTCCTGGCAGAATTAAGAAGACGACACATTCACCTCAACACAATTTAGTTTCAGCAAAATGGGGCGATTTGCTATACCTCAAGAGCAACAATGGATTTTTTAAGACACTACTTTTTATGGACTACATAAAAGCTAGTGATTATATAGACAAACCTCGTAATTTTGAAACCCTTTCCAAAACCATAACGCGAGAACTGTACGGGTTGCGAAGAATTTTGCCACCCGTTTACAAGAATACCCCAACAAAAATGGAGGGCACCTAACTGATGTAATTTTTCGCAACCAATTATCTTTTTCTTATATTTTCTTGTGTACTCTTAAATGAAAATGTACCAGTAATGTATAAAAACAATAAATTTTGAAATTCGCTCGAGAGTAAGTGTGTGACGGTGTTTTCAAAAACATCATACCTTCCTGCTGGACCTTGTAGATGCGGATTCCGCGCAGAGAGTTAACAGTTCTGCATTAAGCTAAGGAAAACCTTTCGTGAAGCATGTAATGTGATACAACAAGCATACCCCTGCCCTACCGCATCCCCAATACTTTTCCAATCCGTAACCGTGTGATTATTTTGTTTCTTTATGTGAAAATCTCGCTGAAAGGAAAGCATCATAAAGAAATCACAGCAATTTAACATAAACGGCTATGGAGGATACGCTGACAAGCATCTCGGATGAAGTTTCTTCTGATTTTTGCCATCACCTTGAGAAATGATGGCAGCTGTGTATAAGCAGCCTAAAAACTACTTTGACAAGAACCAGGACTACTAGTTGGCTATCTTGAATAAATTATTTTTTATAAGCCTAGTTCTAGATCTTTTCTGACAAAAGTTGTGTGTAGATGTATTTACCCAAGCGTAATAAGCGATTGCTATAATATTTAATGCTAGGCAGCAAATGGAGGGGTAATTAGGGATAGCACACTTTTATTAAAAGTCTAACATGTATATCAACTTAAAATTTGTTAGAAATCCTAGTAACCTTAAAATTACCTGTAAATCTATAACTTATTTCCAAGGGATCACAATGCTTCAATTGGTGCTTCTTTTGGCGGTTATTCAAAAGTGTGACACCCAGAGAGTTGGGAGTGTACTTGCGATAGATATTTTGCAATCATGCGCATTTGGCTTCTTTCAATGTTGTGGTGTAAAGTTTGATTTGTCACAAACTAAGGGAATTGGAATTGTTAAATAATTTCTGTATTAGATAAACTCTCAGTGCCTGCTATATTTTCTATTAATTATCTAGTAGATTTTGAAAAGTTTAGTCAAATTTTTCTTTAACAAAAATGTTTTGTTTTAGTTCAAGATGTACTCCAAGATATTTTAAATAATCGTTCTGGAGAAATGCATGTCTTTTCTGAAAATGAATGTAACATTTAGGCCACTTTTTCAGTCATTCCTGTATGTTCTCAAAAGTTTCTTAAAGTTTATCAGATACACATTTTAGTATCTTGTTCGGTTCCATAACGGTGGTGGCTATAAATGTGTTTGGTGTAGTTGGTAAGTCAGCGGGGAAAAATTTGCGTTTGGCAATGCAGCGGCCCGATAGCTGCGGCCGCTCAGCCATTCGTGTAAATCAAGGGCCGAGAACTACGCCACATTTCTTTGTTTACTTTCTGTTCAAATGTATAAATATATTGTATTTTCTATACTTTGCTAATTGGAGCGTGTCTTCATTTTCTTGTATTATTATTTTATTGTCGACAGACACTAACGTCTTCATTATTTCGATTTAGCTATATTTCGGGATATACGTCTTGTTTCGCATTTTTCATGATGTCATCAATGTATAAGTTAAAAGTGCATGAGATGTCTTACTCGCTGGTTAATTTCTATTTCTTTCGTGGATTTTGTATTTGTGTTTATAACCATTTTTGTTCCGTGATATTTAATTACTTTAATGAAATGGGGTCGGTTTTCATTATTTGTCATTATTGTCTAGAGTCTATTTTGATCAGTTAAAAATCTTTTAATGATCGATGAAAGCTACGTGGGTCTCAAGATTAAACTCTGTGTTTATCTATAAGCTACCTCTCTATAAAGATATTGTCGTTGCACAAACGTTCTTGTGTTAATCCATTTTGTTCTTCTTGTAAAAGTGTTTCTGCTATTACTTTTAGTCGGTTGCTAAAGAGCTGTTGTTAGTATTCAACAGGTTAATATCTTTATATTTTTTCTTTTTTTTTGAAAAAAGAGTACTTCTGCAGTTTTAAATTTAATTTTTTTTATCTTTGTCAACTCACATTTATAAGGTATAATATTCTAAGATGAAAGAAAGTGCCTGCATGTTTCAATAACTCCACACTTATCCCCTTTAATCCTGGAGATTTTCTGTTTTTTTGTATTAGGTAGAGTGTTTTATTATGTTATTTAGTAGGTGAATATCATATTATATAAAAAATTCTGATAATTCAGGGCCATAGTTAATTAGAACCTTAGCATTCTAAATAGCTATTTTAACTGAACCACTATCAATTGAGTTTATTAAACAATTTAGATACATTGATTGTGCTGTTTGATTGTTTCTAGTCTGTTAATATTATCTTCAAAATGATTTGAATTTGTAGCTGCAACATAAGTATTTTTGAGAGCACGACATTCGTGACGTAAAGGTCTCAGCCTGCCACACCACGCGTGGTGAGCCTGAGTTCTGCTCCTAGATCAACAAGCAACGACAAACGTCAAATACCCTCCGACTATCATAAAAAACGCCTTTGGCGGTCGTAAAGTACATTATCCTTCTTTTAAAGAATTAGATTAGCCACCTGCCCGGAGTACGACCAACATGGCTTATCTATAAGAGTAGAAAAAGAAGAACATAAAATCAGTTTAACCCACCAGTGGTTGAAGCGAATGATGTACCTGAATTTTTGGCCTTAAAGGAAAAAATTTCTTTGTTGAAGTTCTTTATAAAGTCTTGGGCGACTTTTGTTACAGGATACACAGCGAGAATCTTTTTTGCTTATTACACAGTTTCTGCTACTATTAAGACTGAAATTTTGCTAAATATTAATGATAGGATGAAGGTTTTTTGACCACTCGAAAACTTTTTTCATCTTTTGATATGTATGTATGGTGCTACACATTTTCTTCTTTGAGGGCCTGACATGTTACTTTGTATAATGTTTCATCTACGCTTTTAACTTAATTTCTTCATTTATTAATTTAAGAAATCATTTGCCCTTTAATTTACAGTTTTAACAGAAAAATCGGTTTTACAATATTTTATCAGAAGATAGGAAGAGGTTTAGTTTTTAATAGTGCAGTCTTTTCTTTTTTCGTTGTCTGTGTTAGTCTTCTGAAATATTTTCTAATGCTTTTAAATGATTATTTTGATTTATATATGCTTGTGTTCTGAAATTAATTTTTGCTTAACGTTTTTGATAATTTTTGCAGAGATTCTTTCAGTTTTGCAGCCATTTACGTGCCATTCTAAAGTTTTTTGAAATTTTTGAAACACCTTTTTGAAGTTTATTGGTTTTTTAGACGCTCTTGCACAAATTTTGCGCTTCAATTATTTTTTTTTTATGGAATTCATCAATTTCTGCTTGATTAGGCGTTGTAAAGATTATTTAATTTATTATAGATATATTTTTATTGATATCAACGCCTAAAGCTGATTGATAAGTAAAGTTTTGTTCCATAAACAATTAAAAGTAAATTAAAGTTTAATAAAAAAATAATTTTTACAATTTTTTCCGGTGCACTTTCTTGATAAAGTTTCGGAATAAAATTTTCCCATACTTAACTGTGGTACAGCAATTTGATTGTGCATCACCGCGTGGTACCCAACTTTCTTAACTTTTAGAAAGGCTGTTGTTGAGTGACTATAATGATAACATACCTTGTCAGGCCAGAATATGATTGGTTGCGTGAAGTCAAAAAATAAAATACACAGCGGCATAATTTTTCTAAGACATTGTTCAAAATACTTTCTCTTAAGTATCTTTTCTAAGTTAGAGATTGATTATCACTATTGGAATAGTTGTTTAATATTATTATTGTTTGTCCAGTTCGGATGTTCCTTACCCATACTTTCTTTTTCTTCCTGCATCTTTCGTCCCTTTCATTCTCCATTTAGAAATGGCTTGTTTTGCATATGTGGCCAAGGTAAGTGGTTTTCCTCTGATTAATGTATCTCAACATTTTGATTGGTTGTTACTTCTTTGTTCAACATTCTTACCGTCCACAGCATCTTTAGCATTTTCTACATATACTTCTAAATATTCTTATACGGGCGGGTCGCAAGCGCTGGTAGCAATGTCTCGTCCGCCATAACCTTCTTTGAAAATTTTGATTTAGTCCCTACCACAGAAGGTGGTTTATGTGGTATCGTAGAAACGTACTGACTAGTCTGAGATGCCCCATTATACTTTAGTCTTGTTGTCACTGTTAAAGAAATTGTTGCTACCTGAGGGTTGTTTTTATAACTTGGCACAATTCTTCTTTATCTTATACTTCTGTTCCTTTACTTAACAGCTTCCTTGTCTCCTCTACAATCTGTTGACATCATGCTGTAGATTGTGCTCTAGATTTTTTACTGCATCTAACGCCACCGGTTTCCTGAAAACATATTTTGTGTCACAAAGATCTGTTATGTCAATTCTTACTCCTTAAAGAAGTCTTTGATATAGATATTCTTATGTTGTTTTCGACGTGCCTATCATATGGAAATCTAGAGCTGTTAAAAAATAAACCAAGATCTCATCACTCTAAGCGGTATGAAAATATTCACCTTTTGCTGCAGTAACAAAAATATTTAATTAACCAAATTGTAAACGTCGCTCCATTCTAATACATTCTTTGTGTAAAATTCTCTTTCATTTCCAAAGCTGTCGCTTCTCAATTAGAAGCAATAAAGCATTTATTTAGCAACCGGCAACAAACATCAGCCCTTGTTTCTCCCAGAAAGTAAGACTAAGCAGCGCCGTGCTATTTTGCAAATTAAGGGCCGTTAGCCGAACAAATGATTCGGGCATTTTGAGCCGGTCCTGATTTTTAAAAGCAATTTCGAGGCGCGCTTCAATCAGTCGCAATCGCGAATTCGTCCCGAGCCCAATTAAGTCTGAATAAACAGGAACCTCGCCGAAGTTTGCGGATGCGTTTTCCTGCTCCTTTTGGTCCTGACGGGTCGGCTCGGCGCGTTCGCGGCAGCGGCGCCGCCGCCTCCGCAGCGCTTTCTCCGGGAGAGATTCCGTAATTAAATGGGAAATTTCAATGAGGCGGCTGCCGATTAATTAGCGGAATTATGCTAATTGCGCGTTAGCAGTAAGTGGATAATTGATGCGTGTCAAAGGCTCGGGGAGTAATTACCTTAAGCTATCCCGATAAGGGCGGCGGTTGAGCAGCCGGCCCTAGCGAGGAAAATAATTAACTTGATTTTATTACGCTGACTTGTAAAAAGTTTTATGTGGACGGAGTGGGAGTTTTCATTTTTAAAAGTAGCGTTGTTTATATGTTTAAAAATACAGGACTGATCCGAGTGATTGGGGGCGTTAATTTACTAAATTCTGTAGGTTACCCTTTAAACAATATTTGTAAACTCTAATAACACATCAAACTTCTTTTAAGTATTACAAAGAGAGTAACATTTTTCTTATAACTAATACAAAATAAATATTTGTGTTTCCAATGCATAGACAAATGCACAAGTACAAATTATTAATAATGGTAACGCTCTGACGCCCCTTGTGGGAGCACGGTTTGCGAACTGGGAAGTTAAGATTCTCATATGTCCGGTCGTCGCGCAATATATTTGATGTGAGGCAATGTAGCAAGCACCGCACCTTAGACGACCGCCATTATTACCCCTTGTTCGAGCGAACACAGTAACTCAATTATTTTACAACCTTGTCTGCGACTTGAGGGCTGATCATGGAGAGTTCTTCAGAAGTCGACCAATTTTTTTTTAACAAAGGATCCTCTTCGTCGCCTGATTGGGACAACGGGTAAGTCGAATAATAATACAAGTATTGCTGGTGTCATGCAGGATTGCAACCAATAATATTGGCAATTTTTTTTTCTTCCTCCTTATAGGATTATGTTCTGGATGAGAGACTAGCGTAATGGTTTGTGCCTACCCAAAAATAATTTTCTGCATCATAGTGATGGTAAACTAACTTTCATTGTTATTAATAATTTGTTATGGCAGTTTGTAGCAAAAGGTTAGCAACATCAACATCGTTGAGGTGGTAATTAATAAAAATATGTTCACTTACTTTAATAACGTACTCTTTAATAATAATAATCTTATCCTTCCCGTTGTCAAAAAGAAGTAGCTGGTCAAAAATATGTATAATTGGTATTTCTATTCGTTGCTAGAAAACGAGTATTTGCAGAAGTCTGGTGAGCTTGAGATGGTGTTAAGTGTCGTGAGGTGTCGTCATCATCGTATTAGGATTATCTGTATAAAACACCTTGGTCGAAAATTTACCGTTTGTATGAGCTAATTCTAAGTGTGGACTGGAGAGATTGCACATGCTTTTCTTCCTATAGTAGTTTCAAATAAGATTTTCCCAAATGTTCATGAAGAAGCATTGATATTGGTAGTGCTCGGAAATCGTGGATATAATTGGAGATTTTGATAACAGATCAATAAGAAAACTGATTTTTCCTGGTATATATTGGATCAACAAATTGTATATTTTTAATAGTAGCACTTAACGTGTCAGTCGTCGAGAAGGTAACTTGAGTAACCATCAAAGCGGCTTACAATAATCATTGTAGAAGTCGTTTTAAGGTAACTACAGGACTTATGCGTTCAGATGGTGTAAGGAACCAAATGGTGTACTCGATATATTGTTAGTTGTTATTATTGCTTGCAGAAGTGTGACATATATAGCATATGACCCGGTTTAAACACTGAGTGATGCCTTTAGACTAATTTTATGTAAAATTAATATACCAGTAAAACGTCCTTTGAGTTTATTGAAAGCGTTGTATTGAGGCTCACACCTCTAGAGGGGGTTTTGCTTCAATCGGTTGCTAATTGGTTTAAATAGAATGGTAAACTTTGAGTATGATTGAGGTTTGTCAGAGTAGACATTTTTGCTGGATTAGGGATAATATGAGCGGCGGGGATGTAAAATATTTGCCTTTCAATTAATTGAGCAAACTTTAGAACATGGTGGATGTATTTTTGAGTTTGAGTGCCATGCGCTTGAGTTGGTATAGTCTGAAGAGGTTGATAAAGACAGTAACTTGCTTGAAGATTTATGGTATAGCACTAATACACTTTTGCTGGTAAATTTTTTACATGTTTTTTAAGTACGTGTCAGCAGCGGTGGTGCAATTGGGGCAACGGAGATCAACATACAGACTTGACTTATCATCATTAGTGATTTATGAATTGTCCCACTCACTAATGATCTCTCGTACAAACAAATTAGGGACCTATACTTAGAAGGTCGCTGGTTTCTGAAGGGTAAGTTGGTTTTGAAATTGAGATGGTCAACCCAGTTTCGATGTACGGTGTGGCCAGATCTTTTTCGACAAATTCAATGTTATACCCGTATGAGAGAGTGTTAAGCGTTTCTTTATCATTAACTGTAGCGGCGCCAACATCGGTTGAATTAAAATCTGTAGGTTCCATAACTTAGTGATTTCTTATGGAAGTCATAGATTATACATCCGGTTATTGAACAGTAACGCTGGTACAGTATAGGTTTGTGTAGATCCTGCTGCAATATCACAATATTACTTATCGTAAAAATATTCTTTTGGTGGGTTTAGTAATCGAAGAAGTATTTTTTCAAAATCTATGAGAATTCTGATATCTTCATTAGTCAACCTCATGTAGTGCTATGGAGTTGCATAAATGTGATTAGTACTGCTTGACCATGTAAGTCTGTTATTGTTCAAATAGTCAGTACTTTCATATGTCTACTAAAGTTATCAGTAAATGTAGCGTCGATTCATACTTGAATGATTTTGTGCTTAGTTTTTTATAGGTGATCGGGACAACTTATGCCAGCGATACTGAAACTTGCACCTGTATCTAAATATACAGTGTTTGAAGTGTGGAGCGCTGTTTCAAATTAGAGTATGATCGCTGCCGTGAAATTACTATATATTATACTATTTTAAAAAACCATTTTAATGTCATTCGAACACGGTTACGACGCTGTCTTTTATATTTGAAACCTGCATTTATTTTTTTTTGCTTATCAAAATCCGAAAATGCATAATAATACAATGTTTCATTGTTAGCTGAAATACTAGTTAGCGCAATTGAAAATAAAATTATAACTGAATGCTATATAAAAAAGGGTGTTTACCTTTTAAAGGAACTTTTCCTATTGGCTGAATAAATAAGCTTCTTTGTAAATAAAATTTCCGAGGAAGTGTACAAACTTGCAGTTTGCAATATTCCTCACAAAGAAGAGAAACAAAATAAAATCCTTTGTAAATGCTATAGCCACCCTTTTTTAATAACGCGCCTTGTTACTTTCCAAAGAGGTGTCCGTACATTTTAAATTATTACAGTAAAGCAGAATGGATTTTAAAAGCACTTTATTAACGCTACCATAGTTTTTGGAGACTAAGTATCTCTTTTTAAGAGTTCAGCTATGGAAATTTTGTGTAATATTTACTAGTTTTCAGTTTGTAACCGTAAAATTTATATTTAATAATATTAAATTATATTTTGATGATAAAGTCGCCATTATTAATTAAAGCCGTGACCGGTGACAGAAATAAAGCGGATGTGGGTAAGAAATTCGGATTAGTAAACTGTACTGTACGTACGACTATAGAAAAATCAACAAAAATTTAAATACTTTGATGAAAGGAAAGACAACGAAAAGAACTGGCTTTGATGAAGTATTAATTCAATTGTTTTCCATCTGTAAAAGTGCAAATTAGCTAATAAATAGATTATCCTTTATAAATAAACCAAAAAATTTGGACGATTACGTAGGTATTTACATTTTCAATGTCCCAGTATGTGATCAATTATTTTAAACTTTTTTATGGAATAATAATTGGAAAGATTGTTAAATATGTTCAAATTTTGCTTTTAAAAACAAACCGACGTACGCCCAAAACATTAAGACGAAAACATTTTTAACAATGGTCAACGAAAATTATTTAATCTCTCAGACAAAATATTAAAATTGAAAGATAAGAAATACATAGGAGGAATACTATCCAAGCGTTTGTATGAAGAAATATGACAGGTCCGAAAGAAGAAAGTTTCTTATAATTAAAAAATCAGAAAGCCTAAAATTTTTGAAATGTATCACTTTAACCCTCGCCCTCAATATCAGTGGTAAAGAGTGTTTAAAAAAATAGCTGAAAGGTAATTAGTCCTTAGCGACTAATTTTGGAACACCAGGTATACCCCGTTATAGATATGCTTCCTTCTGCATCTACAAAGAGCTCCGTAGTGACTTCATTTCTCTCTTACTTGTGGGACCTTTATGGATACACATCATAATACCTAACCTACAACAAGTAAAGGTGGAGACTCTTAGCAACACAACAGAGAGGAACATCTGGAAGAAATGATCCTTTTTCGAGCGATGCAAAAACCACATTCTGGCGTTGTAACACGCAAACTAAAAAAGTAGAGCTAACTAGACTAGTCAAAAAACAGGACTTCAGAAGACACGTGTACTGTTAAGAAAAGCAAAGAGGTAAATAGTTCTGGCTTCTATAAACTGATATCAGGCTAGCAATTCCCCCAGAAACCTTCCTCAAAACGATTATAAATAAAGATAACGCAAATCTATTTAGGGTTACTCTGATCTCTAAAATGGATAATATAGAAAAAGAAGATCCTTCATTAAGGTTTTCTAAACTAAGGTAGAAGGAGAGCTTTCACTGTTTAGGAAGCTGCAAGACTAACGTCATTGGCGCCTGACAAATTAGAGCCACGACAGAGGCTTCGAGGCCTATTAAGAAACCAAAAAAGTTCTTAATAGACATAAAATTCAAAACTCATCGCTTTGCACGGAAACTTGGAAAATAGTAGATAGAAATTCTAATCCAAAAGGGCAATAAATAATTATCTTTTTAAACAAAAAGTTCTAGACCAAGATCTTATATCTCGACAGGAGACAAGAGTGACCTTTACGATGCTCGGACAAAAGGGCGCCCAAATTAGGTTCAAGTACGAAACCGGAAGAAAGTAAACCAACACCTTCTATCAGAAAAATCCTCTAAGAAACTTCTTAGCTTCTAAAAGTGTAAAAGGACCATAGTTATGTGAGTTCTTTAAGTAAAACTACATCAGTGTAGGACTACCGGCTGACTGATAACTGATTGGTAACTATGCGGTTTGACCACTAGAGACATGTTTGTGGCAAGAAATGAAGTTACTACGTAAGGATATGTAAGAGACCTACTTGTAGGTTTAACCTACCTTCTATATGATCAACTACAACCTCCCTAAATTAAGGAGACGAGTACACTAGTAGGATTTGATGCCAATGCCACCATGAGGTGTAGAGCAGCACTAAAAACAATTTAAAACGTGAGTTACTTTTAGAATTTATTTCTGATAATAATCTAAAAGTAGTTAACGAAGGCAATTCTTCGATTTTTAAAGAAAAAGTCTTAGACATTATTTTACGCACACCACAGATTTGCAGAGTGATCAAAGATTGACACGCGTTCAACAAGTTAATACTTTCACATTATAGATATATTAGATTTATTATAGGCTCAACTAGGTCTAAGCCAGTTATCTAGAGAAATCCTAGAACTTGTGACTAGAGACTGTTTAAGCAGAACGTAGCACAAGAACTAGTACATTGTGTACCAACACCTAAAACACCACGTGTAAGAGTAATCAGATATTATAGCAGCATATAAAACAGTTGTCCGCTTAAAGAAGCCTTTGGTGAAAACATACACTCTCCAAGCTTAGCAGCAACAGTACAAAAACTGTTTAACAGAGCTAAAACAACCGACAGTTGCTCAGAATACGAAAACAAGCGCTTGAAATACTGAAATGTACTAATAAAGGCGAAATAAACTTTATGAAGAAATAATGTGAACACATTGCAGCACATACATGAAAGCTCCATCAAAGAAAAATTGGGTTCAATTAGGAAGCACAATGGGAATTATACGAAAACTGAAAAATACTTTTGAGCGATTAATTGAGACAAATTCTCCGGTAGTGTAGTTACGACAGATAACAATTAAAAAAAAATAAGAAGGCTAAGGAAAAAAGAGATTAACCGACAAATCAATCAACATAACAATTAAGAGATTGATCTGGCAGTATTTTTAGACAAAGAAATTACCATCAATAATACCTTGTTTGACTTCATTACAAAAGCACTGGATGAGTGTAACATACACTAATCTCTCACGCGTAAAAAATAAAAAAGTAATAATAATTCTTGATGATATCAAGAAAGTATCGTCATCAAGAGGTCTAGTTTTTCCTATTCTTTGGAGCTTAGTAATTGACGGCCTTCTCTCTCGCTGAATTGAATCCGAGAGGAACTTTTGCATAACAATGTGCTGATGACATAACCACACTTATAAAGGAGGAGTTTTGAGGACTTTGACACAAAAAACTTTAAAAATCGTACAGAGGTGTTGTTCAAAAGAACTTTCCGTTAATCTATAAAACTTTAATTATCTTATTCACACGAAAATAACAGGATTCGAAGGAAATACAAATCGACAAACAGTTAGTGCCTATGGGGACAGTAGTCAAATATTCGGGCGTCATCGTAGACACTAAACTAAATTTCATTTTTTATTGGAAAACATTATTTATGAAGCTATAAGAGTCTAATGAGCTTGTAGAAGAACAGTAAGCAAAAATTTGGGTATGAAGCAAAGGATGGGTTTGTAAGTATACATGAGAGTGGTTGTATTAACAATCACATATTTGTGCCTGTATCCTCTGGTGGTATAAAGCCAGACACAAAGTGGTAATTAACAAATTGAATAAACTGCACTTATTTGTCTGGAGCCATATAATCTACGCCTACAACCTCAATGCTAAATCTTTCCTTATTTCACTAAGCGGTCAAACTCTAACCATCGGAAAGTGCAATGGCTAAATTTTCAACATACTGAAAAAACTGCATACTTGACATGCAATTCGAAAAATCAACACTGTTTTGTTTTTCAAAGAAACCTTTCAAGATCTAATATCCTAAAGAGGTAACAAAGAACGAAAACAGAATTTGATTTAAAGACAAGAATCTGTATGGTATACAGATGTCTCAAAAAGAGGACACAGCCATAATAATATGTGCAAAAATATGGAGAAGAAGGGTTTTGAAAACAAATAAATCTCCATCGTAACGGACAAAACGTTAAAAAGGACTGACATACCCTTCAAAGTCATACTTGACTTTGAAGTGTATATCAGAACTGGTTGAACGTAACATAGCTTGCTTAGAATAAGCTAAGTTACAAAGAAAATGATAGAGCTGACCAAGTTACGAGATCAACTTCTGAGCAAAGACTAATAAGGCCCTGAATTTACATAAATGCCGAGTACCCTTTCTAACCGCAAAAAAGCTTGTCAAAGTTCTACTGAAAAAAAACAAATCTCACCGGAAACAAACAGAGGACTACTGGCACTCTAAAACGGTAATGATGTTCCTGTTCAATAAGAGAACAAAGTAAATGCTAAAATTAATCTGAAAACAACTAAGATGCATAACAAAGCTACTAACAAGACACTGTAGACTTATAAAAAATTCTAGTAAAGTGCTTATTGTTAATGATTCAGCTTGCAGACTGTGCGAAAAAAAACGAGGTAGCACTACTACTCCTTCGAGTCTCAAATATTCAAGCACTTCGGGGCTCAATATGTAGAACCGAATGAAATTGCGCTTCCATTCATCAACTGTATACTATTTAGCAATTCTGGTTTGATAGAGTAAATTACTTTATATAGCACAATAAACCTAAAGCTTTAATATAGTGAATGAAAACCACACCTAGCAAAAAAAATGTTAAGAACTTTTTTGGCACCTGAGACAAGGATGTCTTTAATATTAGTTGCTGTAACATAAAACGAAATAACTTGCAAGCGACTTATCACTAAGAAATTAGTTTATCAATTACATTTTTATTTTTGTTTTTAGTGTTTAGAAACTGCTGATGTGATTAACTCAAAGAAATAAAAAATTTATCTTAAACTCTGCTCAAAATTTAGAGAAAAACAGCAAATGTTTAGTGAGATTTTGTTTTAACTGGCATCACCAAATATTTATAATGATAGCTAACAAATTATTATAGTAAACTTATAAAGCTTAGAGTTTTGCCTATAATAATCTTCTCTCGCGTCCAAAACAATTGAACAAAAAGAGGATTATCTTCATCCGTGCAGGGAGCTCGGCAAGCATTGCAAATGTGGCCTAAGGTTTATCTTTCCGATGATACGGGTTTATGAAACCTAGCAGCAATTATCTCAATAGGAGTCATCAAGTTCACCAAAACAAGTTAATTTGTTGTTTCCCAAAAATTGTTGTAATGCTCTGACCAACCAAATTTTTATTCACTTAACCGTTTCTTAATTCTCAAGTAAAAATTAAAAAAGTACAAAGGAAAAATATACCTACAAAAGCTAATAAAAATAACTGTTAGCATTTTCCAAGTTTTTAAGTTGCACTAAAATTGGTACATCGATTTTAACTCTTTAGGCGTGATATTTTTTATTAAATTAAAATCTGTTTTTTGCAATTTTGATACAAACGCTAATATGATCTAAAATAATTACAATTTACAACCGCAATTTAATATTACCATTCGAACTTATGTAATTATATATATTTACACAATGCTTTTAAATAATTTATCTATAGTAGAAGTTGCAATTGTATATTTACAAAATTGTTAAAAATAGTAAATTTGATGTTAATTAAGTTACTACCTCACAAAACTGCTTTTGATCACATCATCGTTATATTGTACCAAATGTTGTCCTTTTTTATTGACACTAATGCAATATCAAAGATGACCCGACTCTTGTTAGTCTGATTACTTTAAATGCTGCTTTTTTCTAAAACAAATAAAACGTAAGCAATTGGTAAATAGAGAAGCTTGCAAAATGATGAGGCGCTTTTTTATCAGACGCTCTGCTTCAGGCAATTTTATTAGATTCATTGAAATGAAAATATAGTTAGCATAACAACTATACCTAATATGCCCATAAATATTAATGGACGCTTATTAGAACCATAAAATAATTAACTGTTGTCGCATAATATTTTCAGAATTTATTAAATGGTTATTGATAAGTATATTTATAACGGATTTATATAGAATTGCCTGAGTAATTAGCCTCTACACTAGCTGTAAAACGTTAGGGCCATTTCTTTATAACAGCACGCACTACATCCATTGAAAGAGTATTACAGCAACTCTTTGAATTCGCTTCAAAAAATCAACATCAGGGCGTTTCTTTAGGTGGACTATACTCTTTAAAGTTGCTCCTAATTTGTAATCTAATAAATTGAGATTTAAGCTACCAGAAGGCTAATCCTCTACTGTTAAAAAATAGGGCACGTTGGCAATGAGGCCAAGTTTGAGTTGAACGTGCTTTGAGGATGGGTGCAGCTTTGCTGAAAGATTTAAGGTTCACCTCAAAAAAGTGTGTGATTCAGAGGTGTCACGCGCACTTAAACCTCATTGGGCTCATTGCACTACCTCCGCCGCCGCCTCACCCCCTGCGCCTCTTAGTTAAGCCAAATAATCCTTTGGATAAACTTGGGGATGTCTGTCAGAACGGTAGCGCTGATGCTAACCATGCTAAGCTAAAACTTCCCCAACATGGATCCTCAAATTGGAGTAAACGCAAGACATTTGCAAAGCCTTGGCAGGATGGGTCCGCTCCGAGGCCCATTCTGTACATACATTTTTTCAGTTTGCAGTATCCTAATAATATTTCTACTACAAGTCGCGGTTTGCCTCTAGACAACTGTCTGCAGAAGCTAGCCGTCTTTGTCGTTGGATCTTGAATAGCCAACTTTACATCTTGGTATATCTTTATATTAACCCATCTACTACAATGTTTCTTGATTTATTAATGTGCAGAGTGCGGCTGATAATAGTAGGAGTGCTAGTTCAGGACCATAGCCTTGTCTTACCATATTATCTGCTCGCTCGTTACCATATAAGCTAGAATGCCCTTCAACCCAAACAAGTTTCAGAACATTATTTGTCGCAACTTGGTCAAGAGTAATCTGGCACTGAAAGATTATTCCAGATACAAATTTGTAGCTGTTCAAGGCCAGCAACCAGCTCTACTATCACTTACACTTTCCAAAACATTCTGATGATGTGTCGTCCATCATAGTACGCTCTCCACCAAACCATTGCAGTTGCTATATGATGGCTACTCTGAACTCTTGGCACTAGCTGAGATGCTTCGTTGGACTGTAAAAAAATGTTCACCTATAAACAAAATTATTTTTCCGTGGCTATCACGCAGGTACTTAGTCAACCTCTTTTCATAGCCTGGTACACAAACATAGGGTGGCTACGCAATCTTAAAAACGCGTAGTAGGTGCTGATTACAAAAGATAAAATGAGCTATGAAAAAAATAGATAAAAGGGAAACGAGTTGTTTCCTTTAATGCATAAAAATATGTTAATCACTTAAATGACTGCTTGGGGTTACAAGGTGGATGCTCAAAACTTTCTCAACAAACACCTTTTGTTTTGAGTGACACATTTAAGTTTTCTTAGAACTTTACAATGGGTCTTTCTACAATTTAAGAAAATTGTCCAGCAAGACCTTCATATTTGCTTTCGAAAAAGATAGGTGCCATCGTTGCGTCGATTGTTATATGTTTCAACGCTGTGCATGAAAATGTGATCAAACAAGGCAACTTCTTTATTTTGGTATCATCACTCGTCTCAGGCTCTACTTGCGCCTCAATTTAATCAGGCTCTAATCTTAATTCGTTTAAGATATTCACTTAAAATGTATTCCTTAAATATATACTTTGACTTGCGTTTTCCGTTGCAGTGGTCCACATTGAACTATCTAATAACATAACATCATTTGATCTTTAACCTAGAGCTTTTTTGCATTTGTCTTGAAGTTTGGAAAATGCATTGTTTTTATAACATAGGCTTTACATTCTTGGCTTTTATTTCCCCCAAATTTTC
The DNA here is from genome assembly GCA_036346155.1 of Sinelater perroti. Lineage (NCBI taxonomy): Eukaryota > Metazoa > Arthropoda > Insecta > Coleoptera > Elateridae > Sinelater > Sinelater perroti. Next base: position 17,804,496 of record JARFIY010000189.1, read on the forward strand.
ATAGATAACCTTTCGGATGATCTTCGGGGCAAGTTCGAGTGTTTTGAGCGTTTGACGTTGTCTCAACGGGTTTTCTTTGCTGCACATTCGGATGATCTTATTTTTGATTTTTTCTATTTTTTTATTTAAAAGGCGAGGGAGAAACGCTTTCGACCTGGAATGGACATACACATTCATAACAGGGCAAATTTTATATTACGTCAAAATTGATATAAATGTAATTGGATTTTAATTTTTCACTGCATGTTCTGTTTCTGGTATCAGCAACTTTTTTATAGTTTTTCTGTACTTTTGGTTGAAATAATAGTGCACTACATAAAAATTCATTACAAAATTTAATGAAACTGAATCAGCAATAGATGTGAAGTAAGATCCTGTGAGAATATTGACACGGTTAATCAAAGTATCGCTACAAATCCTAAAACGTCTACTTGTCATAATGTGCCACAATTGGGGCATTCCAAAAAAATGGATTATTATTTACTTAAAAAAACATCTTTGGCAGCGAAGCACCTTTTCGACTAGACGGAATCGGAAAATGCATCCCCATCGACTCACTGTATGGTGTATTTAGGGCATGTGGCATGACAGACTTATATTTCTTTGAAGATGATGTTAGAAATGCTATAACTGTAAATGGCGATAGTTATCGTTACATGGTAATTTTTGGCACAAATTGGGCAACATGGATCTAGAATGAATTTAGTTTCAGTACAATGTCGTCATCTGTTGTACAGCTCGGGCAACAGTTGATTTACTATATTAACAATGTCCTGGTCGCGTAATTTTACGAAATGCCAACATGAATTGGATATTGCAATTTAACACCGAACGAATTTTTTTGTTAGGTTATCTAAGTTCCAGAATCTATGCTAGCAATATACAAAAATTTGGTCACTTCAAAACCACGATCCGATATGTTATTAATAAAATTGATCAGAATATGTGAGAAACTGTAATCGAAAATTTTATAATAAGAACCAAGACTTGTAGCCGAAACTTACTTGTCAAATATAAATTTCCATATCTAATCGGAAAATTGTGTCTTTTAATACTAAATAAAAATCAGATAATAAAATTATTTAGATGCCGTTTTACTAAAAATTTAAATTTGGCATTTAATTAGATCCACTCTGGGAGCCGTGGTGGTTTAGTGGATAGGTCGCTAGACTACAAAACCAAGAGTTGCGGGTTCAAATCCCGCTCTCGCCAATTCGATCACTGGCATTTTTACGGCCCAGCTCGACTCAGGCTGCAATAAATGAGTACCTGGTCGGTACGTAGCGCTAGCCACATTACTACCCTTGTGTACCGTAGGCTCTAGATTGTAGCAGATCTATCCTGTTACGACCCCAAAGGGCCTGTTACGGGGAACTATTATTATTATTTAGAACCACTCTTTATTTATAATAACATTTTTAACAAAGTAAAATGTTAAAATACCATCTTACCAAGAAGCAAAATGTTCAAGCGACATAAGATGTTCGTAACAAAACTAAACAAAGTCGATGATGTAATGCATATGCATCGCATTTACATTGGTGACATTGAGATGTACGCTACTCAAATTTATGAATGACGGTAATGTTTGGAGAACGATTTGAAGAGACGATTATGCACTCACCATAGACAAAATAAAGTTGTCTGTGGAAAAGATTTTTAAAATTGTATCTCACTAACTTCTAAACCGAACGAAACACAATTAATGCTATACACTATGGAGATGTGTTGCTGAAGATACATGTTGCATAACGCGCTTCTTCTTCCAGCCACCCTAACCCGAGCCAAATTAAAACAAATGCATTGAAGGTCAATGAAATATCATGCTCGTCCGTTTAAACTCTTTAAGGTTATATTGGAAAGACATCAATTTTAAAATAATTATTGAATTAAGGAATTCGCATGCAAAAATAATTAATATTTTATGCAAAAGTTTCAAGATAAACCCATGCTTATTTTTCATAAAAATAGTATAAAAAGTTTGCCCGTTATTCGATCAAATGTGTCAATGAGAGTAGCCTTTTGTATTGTATTGTTATATTTCGCTTCACTAAAGTATTACAACACAAGCTTTATTTAAATTTAACTTACTCTTGCAAAAGGTATAAAATGTATTAACACTTCTGTGTACAAAATTTGAAGAATTGTTTTTGTCCGTTATATTAGCACGCGTTTTAATTTAGTTTTTCACTAAATTTAAAATGTAATTTTAACCCTTAAAATATTGTAATACGGGCATGTTTGCTTTACAAAGATAAACTTGAGACGAAAGCTACAGAAGCTGCAAAAAATTATGTTACGTCTTTGGAGGATAAACAGTTACGTCAAGGACAGGCCAAAGCTAGTTTAAAACATTTTGTTCCAAAAGATGAATAAAAAAATAAAGAGCGACGACACTGATTGAACTAAATTCCATTTTAATGTGTCAAAAGTTTGCAGAATTGTTAAAGTAAGTGACGAATCAATACAGAAGCGTTTACACAAAGTAGGAAAGAGGTGTGGGTAACAAGTATACTCTGCCTATGCGCTCTCATGGTTTTTCTCTTTATCCCTTAATACTAAGAAAACTATGCCCAATCCTGAAAAGGCAACGAAATACCATTTCGGATTAATTTCATCCGGGCAGCCCTTAGATTGGCAAGAGGTGCTAAGAATTCTCCGGCCCAACATAGTAAATTTCTTTTTCAGAATTGCTACATGGAATATAAAAATCAAATCGAAAACTAAAAAACGCAGAGGAAGAAATGGAACGGATGAACATCGATCTACTTGGGATAACTTGACTAAGATAGCAGATACAAATAAAAAAAATCATTTCTCCAGTTTGAGGTTGAGTTATCGTAATACATTTAAATAATAGATCTTTCAAACAAACATTCTACAGTTATACGCCCCAGCCGCAGATAAACATGACAATGGAATGGAAGTATTGATTGATAAAATTGCTAATATCTTAAAAAGTTTAAAAACTGACAAAATTACATATATAATGGGTAATTTTAATGCTAAAATAGAACAAGGCCGACTGGAATTTTCTAACGATTGAGGAAACAGACTCTATGATTTCTGCAAAGAGAATGACATGACCATTACTAATACTTGGTTTAAGCTTTCAAAACACAGCTTATAGACGTGGAAAGCACCAAAAGACGATTCTAGTAACCCCAACTAGAAACCAAAATCAATAAACGCTTAAATAAATATAAACTGTTAAACGTAAAACCTATCCAGGGAAGAGATTGGCTCGGATCATAATCCTCTTGTAGTCAACATCAAAATTAGGTTAAAAAAGATTCACGATAAAAAAGAGCCAAACAAACTAAAATATACATAATCTTGTAACAAATAAAAACAAAAACAAGTTACTCAAGAAATAGACGCAAACGCATGTTTGTCGTCTAAATATTCTCGAAGGTTCGAGTGCATATCTCTCAAAGATTCGCGGCAATTCGAGTATATCGGGGGAATAGAAATAAATATCGCATGGAGAACCACAGAGGTATTTCGAAGTCAGATCTCGATTCCGGTTTTTAAGTGGAGCAAGCGGGCGAATCTAGAGGCGAGCTGTGTTTACATAAATAATGTGCAGTTAGTTGTATGTGGTGCGTGTACATAAATAGTGTTTATAAATTTTCATAATTGCAAGTACGTTTTATTCATCACTGCCAAGAGCATAAACGTTACAACATCAACAATAAACAATATCGAGGCGTTTTAGATGTGGCTTCACCGTCGTATGCTCAAAATCTCTTGGACCGTTCGTTAAACCAACAAACAAGTCCTGCAAAGAGCTCCAGTGGAACGATAATTGCTCACAGTAAAAACGCGAAAGCTATCTTACCTAGGATATACTCTAAGAGGCAACAAATATCGTATACTTCAATTAGTATTGAAGAGTAAGATACAAGGAGGAGTGAGAAGAAGGCGGATTTTATGGCTAAAGAATATCCAGGATTGTATAGGGATCCATAACGTCGGAGAACTATTTAGACTAGTCAAAGTGATCTTCAATGTTCGGGAAACCGAACATGACTTATGATGTTGATGATAAGAAAAGAGGTGAAAATTAAGTAAATGAATACTACACAAACTAACTTCCAATAATACAATACAAGGTCTTACAATGTATACATCTCTTATTTCACAATTAAAATCAGATAACTTTTTGGATCAAATTTTGACCACTGATCTAAAAACTTACTCATTACCGAGTATCATCAAGTGATTCTGTGCCATAAAGTCCTAAAGAAAAGTTGACACCAAGAAAACTTCTTCTCTGCGTTTAGTGAACTATAAAAGGAATTATTTGCCATAAATATCTACGAGTTGGTCAAAACCTCTTGACAAACATTTGTGGTGAACAACTCCAAAGAGTGCATGATGCATTGCAACAAACACAACCGACACTGGTATATCGTAAAAAAGTTTTATTTTTGTAAGATAACGTGCGACCACATTGCAGTATAGGTCAGAGAGAAAATAATGAATTTAGTGTGGAAAATCTTCTCCAACCTTTAAATTTCACTAACATATCTCCAACAGAATAGTTTTTATCTATTTTTATCTCTGGACAATCATATGCGTGATAAATAATTTAATAATAAAGCAGAATTAGTAATGTCCACATTTTTGAAAATAAAAATAATCAGTTTTGCAAAAATTGAATTTATATATTGTCTTCTCGCTCGAAAAGGGGTATTCAATACGAAGGTGCATATTTTGATGAATAAAGTTATTTTATATAAAAATATAAAAGTGTCTTTCCAATTTTAGTTAGTTAATAGTAAAAATAGAGCCAGCGTAGTCCGTGGTTGAGGGACGGGCTGCGATGCTGACGAACCCAGGTTCAATTCCCGGTGCTCTCTGACGCCTGGCCAGTGGCCTACTCAGTCACTAAAAATAAATGAGTACCTGCGTTCATTCCAACAAGGGGTAATAATGGCGGTCGTCTTAGGCGCGGTGCTTGCCACATCGCCCCGCATCAGAGATGGTGCGCGATGACCGGGCAGAGAGAGAGAACGTTAACCTCTCAGTTCGCAGGCCGTGCTCCCACGCGGGGCGTAGAGCCTTACCATTATTATTATTAATAGTAAAAATATGGTTTATAGTAAGTAAAGCTTTTATAGACACAACACAGTGCAATTTTGTGTTTGCTGAATTACTTAAAAATATTTTATTAATTGTAATATTAGCTTCAGTGTTTTACACAATGTTATATTTTGTGAAATTATTGATTTATTTGCTTTCCGCAAACTTAAGAAACCTGTTGCTTCTATGAATAAGCAGCAAACTGTTTCATATGGATTTTGTAACCATAAATTAACAATCTGGTGTGAACATCACACGACTTTCCTTATCCTATTATTTGGGTAATTCTGGCAAAAATCATGGGCTACAATTTTTTCTAGTTCCTATTTTACCAACTTTTACTTTAAATTAATGTTTATCTCGTGATAACAAATCATTTTTATTCCCATGAACTTTTTGTATCTTCAACCGTTTAGATTCGCGACCGCTTTGCGACCGATTTTGCGACCTTGCCACCTTGCGACCAAATGGCTCGGCCGATTTTTACCAAAAGTTTCGCACTAAGTTCCCTACCTACAAGTAATTTGAATACCAAATTTAAAGTCTCTAGATCTTAGGGTTCTCGAGATATCCTGTTTACTGACAGACCGATACCCATACACACACACACACACACCAACTTTTTGGTGTCCTGAGGCTATATTTCGTCCAGAAATGTGAAAAACTGGGTAGGTCAAATTTCCTCCGATGTTGGATGTTGGAGAAAAAGCAGAAAAACAAAAAACTGCTGCGTTTTCACACCACAAGTTTGTATTTCAAGAAGATAGAATGCGACGTTTTAGCAAAGCAATTATTTTGGGCTTTTTCCCATGCGGTAGTTTATTACACGTCGTTTTTGGATGGCGTGTTTGTCAAGCGATCTTTTTATCGTGGTGTTTTTTGTTTTAAGTAAGTTTTCCAAAAAAATTAAACTGTCAAAATGCAAATTGTGGTAATTACACCTAAAAGATTCTATTACAAGAGAAATTATATTAAAAGAAACCTTACCTGCCCTAAATGAAAACAAAATTTTTATCTTTCAACTCATTTATTGCTAATACTTCTAGATATCTTTGGTGTATTGTAAGGCAATATGATACTATTAGAAATCGAGGTTCAATAAGAAGATATCAACGACTCTAAAATTTTTAATATAAGTGTGCATTCTACCGTCAAGCTAATAAAGTTGAATTGAGCATCTCGTATTAAACCATCTAGTCTATAAAAATTGTAATTGAAAAGTAGGATGATTAACTCAAAATACTTATTTTGCTTCCACTACATACAGTAGTGTGATTATAATTAAAAAAATTTAACATTTTCCTAATTGTCTTTAATTGTTTGACAATTATTGTTACAAAACTAATATCTCTGCTTATTATGTCTTTCAAAACATTGCTTGCAGAGGAAAACCTTAGTTGAAAGTGACCTTGCCACAAGAAGAACAGATTTTTTCGATAGAGTTTTCCAATTTTATCAATCTTATTAAATTATAGCTTGAAGGCACATCCTCTCCTGCAAGACGAAGATTCAAGCTTGTAGACTAAGAGAATATATAGTAGATCATAGAAAAAGCCACTTGTCTCTGAAAAAAAGACGTTTTCGTTTGAGGTAGGATAAAGAACAGAATGCAGACCTCACAAAAGTGGAATAAGGTGCTATTAAGTAACGAATAGTATGTTAGGTTTTCCAGAACAGAATATTCACCCTCTATAATTAAACATCTAACTGCTATCATGTTTTTGAAATGCATGTCTAACCACGGAGTTGGTTGACTAGCTATAGTATGTAGAATAACAATTTCACAAGGTGCTTTAAAGTAATTTAGAATGGAATATTTTCTTATGGATTTTCTAGGACAATAAAACACCTTGTCATAGGTCAACATTAATTCAATCTTTAATAACTATCAGCATAATTATTTAGGACAATATTTAAACCCCCAATGGTATAAAAAACACAAGGAACACGGTATGACACAAACTGCGTCCTATTTAAAGTCAAACCATTTATTAACTTAATGAATTCCACGCGTCACTCATAATGCGTAACGACACTCAATTGCTTTAAGATAATACTTTTCACGGTAAGAGCAGTAATTTTTTGGTTCTTGCTTGGCTAAACTATTTCATTAATCTCATCGAACACATTTACAAACCTTAAATGATAGAAGAGTTGTCGTTGGCTTTACGAAAATGAATGGTTCCGCTTTATCACGCACAAACACTGTCACAATAAACGTAAATGACACACGGCAATTAGATTACAGCGACGGAGATTAACCAGATTAGCCGGAAATGACACTACAATTAAAATGTTGCAAATGAAATAAACTTCGAACGGATGTCAAGCGCTTGGCGCCATTTTGCGCGCGCCTCCGTCGCAATACCATTTTCGGTTAAAAGATCATTTTTTGCTATTTTCTGACCATGGTTAATTCAGATCGCATTCAAAACTATGACTTGCACCCCGTCTCTTCAAGACGAATCTAAAAAGCCCATTAAAATCGGTTGCTTCTTCGATTCACAGCGTGTGTTTTCCTCGTTTATATGACAAGTATAGCAATTATCATATCAAGAATATAACTACAGTATATATACATATATATATATATATATATATATATATATATATATATATATATATATATATATATATACAAAAGGATCTTCACAGCTGACGCTGCCTTCCTTCTCTCAACCGTTTCTTCCACTCCTTCTTATCTTCCCAATTTCCGTCTGCTAGCCCTCTTCTTTCCATGGCTTCGTCCATCTCATCTCTGAAAGATCTTCGGGGTCTTCCTCTCTTTCGTTTTCCTGGAGGACTCCACTCTGTTATTTTCTTTATCCATCGATTATTGTCCGTCCTTCTAATATGGCCATACCATATTAATTTCTTTTCCTCGATGTAAGTCAGTGTGTCTTTTTCTACATTCATTCTCCTCTCTATTTCTGTATTTCTAATTCTGTCCAGTCGTGTCACCTGGCAGCACCTTCTCCAAAATTCCATTTCTGTGGCTTTTATTTTTCCTCTATTTTTCTTATTAATTATCCAGTTTTCTGTCCCATATGTCATAATACTTCTGATAATTGTGTTATATATTCTGTGTTTTGTATTTTTTGTAATGTGTGTGTTCCATAGAATGGGATGTAGTTGTCTGATACTTATTCTAGTTTGTCCTAACCTGTTCTTTATTTCTTCTTCTGCAGATGTATTTTTGATATAGTAAAGCCTAGGTATTTGAACTTATTTTTCCCTCTTATTTCTACATTGTCGTCTATTTCTAAGTTTTTACCTCTTCTTCTGTAATCGCTAAATATTCTGTCTTGTCGAAGTTTATTTCCATACCGGCCTTAGTGTACTCGTCTTTTAGTTTTCGTAGCATATAACTCAGGTCCTCTTCATCTTGGGCTATTATCACTTGATCATCTGCGTAGCTTAGTGTATAAAGATGTTCATTGCGCACTGGTATCCCCATTCCCTCACATTTCCTTTTCCAATTCTTTAAGGTATCTTCTAAGAATGTCTTGAATAGGGTTGGAGATGTGCAGCATCCTTGTAGGAGCCCTTTTGTTGTCTTAAAGTAATTACTGATCGTCTGCCCCACTTTCACTGCCACTTGGTTGTTTCCATAAAGTTGCTGTATTGCCCTGATTAGACTTTTGTTGATCCCTATATTACTCATCGCTTCCCACAGTTTTCTTCTGGGAACCGAGTCGTACGATTTTCTGAGGTCTATGAAGGCCAAGTGAATGTCCCTGTTTTTCGCTCTTTTCTTCGCTATAAATTGTTGGATAGTATATATGTTGTCTATACAGGATTTTCCGGCTGTGAATCCTGTTTGGTCTTCTCCTATTTTTCCATGAATATTGTCTTCTATTTTGTTTTTTACTATTTTTGCATAAATTCTTCCCATTAGAGCGATCACACTAATGCCTCTATAGTTGTCACATATTCTGCGATTACCTTTTTTAAATATCGACGTTATATACGCTTTTGTCCATTCATTCGGTAGTACATCCCCATTTAGTGCTTTACGAAACATATGTTGCATCATGCGTAGTAATTTCGGGGTTCCATACTTTACCATTTCGGTACTATTCCTCCCGGTCCTCCTGATTTTCTATTTTTAATGATTGTGTGGCCTTTTGACTTCTCCAATTGTTATTTTTACTTCTTCGTGTTCTATTTGGTCATTTTGTTTATTTTCTATTGATTGTCCTTTAAACTCTTCTCTATTTTCTGTTAGCAGGTCCTGGAAGTATTGCTCCCATTTTTCTTGTTGTATGAACGGTATGTATGCCTTTTCTTTTGAATTTGTTCTTAACGTTTTTAGTATTCGCCATGCTTCTGAACTCTTTGTTCCCCCTATGTATTCGTCAATGTTTGTGCACATGGTTTTCCACTGATCATTCTTTTCTCTTGTTACTAATCGTTTTACCTCTTTGTTCTACTCTTTGTACTTTTGTTGATCTTCTTGCGTTTTGGTGCTTAGCCACCTATTATATTGTTCTTTCTTTTCCTGGATACTTTTTAGCGTATTTTCACCAAGGATTATCTTGTGATTATTGTTCTTTTTTTATTCTGACCTCCCGAGCTGTTTCTTTTATACTAGTTTTTATATGTTCGTACATGTCTGTTATATTATCAAATGTGAATTCATTTAGTTTCTGATCCAATTTTCTTTGGTAGAGTTCTCTTATTTTTTCGTCTTGTAGCTGGTCGACTTGGTAGTGCTGATCCTCTATTTTTTCCTGTGTTTGTTTGTAGGTTATTGTTGTTTTCCTATACCAAGGGAATTCCAACTTTGCGATTAATAATTTGTGGTCTGTGCCACATTCCGCCGCTCTTTTAACTCGTACATATTTTATTTTTATTTTGGAATTGATTCTTATTATGATGTAATCGATAATTGATTTCAGATTTCTTGTCATCCGTTCCCAAGTATATTTGTGGATCATTTTATGCCGTTGAAACCCATTCGTTATTCGGAGGTTATTTATTTCACATAATTCTATAGTTCTCTCTCCATTATCATTTGTAACTTGTTGTTAGCTTCCTTGCCTGTTCTACCATTAAGGTCACCTGCTACTATAATTTGTTGGGAGTCTCTTATTTTCTGGATTTCCTCCCCTAGCGTTTCCATAAAGTCCTCTTTTTCATTTTGAGTGCTATCGTCAGTTAGTCCATATACGCCGAGAATTGCTATCTCTTTTCTATATATTTCTATTTGTACTTTGATGATTCTTTCGCTTATTGGTTCCCAGGATTTGATTCTCTCTGCCAGTTTCTTTTTTATTATCATTTCTACTCCAGCTTGGGCTCGTTTTTCTTTGTTGACTCCACTCCAGCAATGAAAAACGTCTTGGATAATTTCCGTTCCGTTTCCCTTCTTCTTTGTTTCGCTGGTAATTAGTATATCTATTTTCATTTTCTTAAATTCTTCTATGACTTCCAGATCTTTATTGTTCCATCCCTGTACGTTTCATGTTCCTACTGTGTTCTCGTTTCTTCTTCTTTCCGTTTCGGTTGAGGTTAAGATTTGGGTTCAATAACGTTGACGCAGAACTGCCCCCCCGTAACCGATGGGGCTCCCTCCACTGGAGGTGTGGATTGCCACCCGGGGAAATTTTACTTTAAGTTTCCTTTTCATTCTGCTTTCGTCTGAGCCCTTTTTTTTGTTTTACGTGTGTTAGGCTGCTTACACCTAGCGCCACAACTTCTAAAGTTGAAGTTACTGAGAATATCATTTCCTATATCGTCGATTTAGGGTTATTCCGCCCATGTTCGGTCGTCAGAGCCTCGTTTGTTTTGAACAGACTTCACCGACTCGAAGGTGAGGTTGACATTTGAGTAGGCTAGGCTATGTATTGCCCCATTAGAAGTATAAACTAAATTAATTTAACGTTTAATTCAAACTAACGAATTCTAAATCTAAAAATATAATGCTAATATTAGTTTATTATATTATATGATTTTAATATTTCTTTTATATTTTATTATTTAGCCCATACAGTCTTGTAATTATAATGCGTGGTCTGTCCCAAATGCCATAAAATAAAAAAAAATTAGAATTACAATAACAAAGAAATCTGCATATTTAGCTATTATTGGGGCCGAATAGTGCTCTTTAGTTTAAATTGAGGCTATACCCGCTCTTTGTTTAAAAATACATACATTATCAAGTAAGATACTTTTAAGTTCAGTCTTAAAATGTTTGACCTGCGGCCAACTCGCACCTGCGTTATCACATCGGAACAGTCGCGATCTGCTGACACGTCCTTGTTTCGCGAAGTTAAAACTTCATTTGTGTATTACATCCCGCAAAGACTCGTCCACCCGCTCTGTACGGGATCTACCATCTTGCTGTAAAACTGCATTGGCATTCGAGTATACTATTCCGCATCGAATTGTTTACCCGCTCTATACTGGATCTACCAGCTCGCTGTAAAACCACATTTTTGTTTAATCCGCTTACACCCTGAACTTACCTTTGACAAAGCTGTCTTTTTGTCTCTGAGCCTAAAATCAACGCCGTGACCAAGGAAAAACAATTTCTACAAGTCGCTTCTAGATCTTGCCATTTACCGGTAAAGAACGCAAGCAACAGGTGTGTATCCTACATTTTCTCTATCATCGGGTTTGTTTGTATGAAATTGGGTTTTTTTTGTCCTGCCGCTGGTTTCGTCGCCCGGCCGTCTACGCTGCCGGACTACCAGCATTGTCGCCCAGCTTCTGTCTATTTTTTTTTATAGCGCATTTTATATATTTGCAACCAGTGCCTACTACGCGTTCCAAGTATCACCTATTTAGCTATAATTTTTTTTGGCGCACTTACAGGCACTTCAGCCTCAAGGGCTTATTGTACCCACTAACATGCACTTATTCTAGGACATCACACATATACATGGGTTGAGCGAGACTCGAACTCGCGCACGCCGGTTAGAGGGCAGAGCCAACTGGTTGAACCATCTGAACCACCGCGTCCCCTTCAGCTATAATACAAAAGGGTGTCGAATTTAAACTTTCTTTGATTGACAGATGTTATTTAAATTGTTTTCAATTAGGAAATATGTTGAAACACATGCAAATTCTACGAAAATTTTACGCACCAAATAAATCAACTGTTCAAATATAATATTTATTGCAAAAATTTAATAAAATTGGATCCTAACGGATATAAAAGTTTATGAGGTGCCATAAAAATCCCGTCAGTTATTCGATGTGTCATTGTAAATATAAAACATCAACTCAGAATTTCGAGAAACTCTCTTTAGAGAATATCCGCTAAGACCTATGCGTTCATGCATACAAAATTCAACTGACTCAAGAACTTAAGCTCTCACCGTCTCGCCGTCATTCGCCTACTTTTAAAACATCATGAAGTAAATTCTCAGTTTAATAGAAAAGCTATCTTTAGCAATAAAGGCATTTCTAATTTGATGTAAAACTTCAGGTAACGTATGAAAAGCAAATTCATCTCCAACAAGTCTCTGTTTAGTGTGGATGTTGAAAATGCTACGACTGTAAATCGCCATCATTCCTAATAACCTGATAACCCAGTTCTACTGGACAACATGGATCTGACATAAATGTAGTTTTAGCAGAACGGCGTCACCTGCCATACTGCTCACGCAACAATTTATTGATTACACCAACAATTTATGTAATTTCACGAAATTCCGACATTAACTGGCCAGTGAGATCTTGTGATTTAATACCGCGTGACTTTTTCTGTGAGATTATCCAAAATTGAAGGTCTATGTTAGACATCTACAGTTAGTTGACGACTTCAAGAATAAAATCGGACGAATTATTTATGAAATTTGCAGTGGAAGTCAAGGTAGTCATTTTTTAGACATAATTTTCCATATTTAGTTGAAAATTGTATATACTCAATTAAATTAATTTTGAAGTCGCTTTGCTCTCTATTTTCTTCGGTTTATACCCCACAGAAATTGCGATGTTATGTTTCTATGTTTATATGTCTTTGTGATTATTCTTACTTTTCTTCATAACCATTTTTATATGTTTGTCAAGAAAGAGTTGCTTTCTCTTTGTCTCTTTCCCTTTGAAGACCACGAAGTTAATTTCTTTGGCCATCTATCGTCTGGCATACGTGTCACATGTCCATACCATTAAAGAGTCCTATTTTTTAACTTTATCTCCATTGTATTCTATTAGTTGCATTAATAAGTTTTCTGGTCTTGGTACTGGTGTTCTATGAATGTTGGCGTTTTAAATATATCTACTTGTGGTATTTTACAATTAATGTTTCTATTGCTTCTACATATCATTTTTTAAGTTTTTTCAGAAAACATGTATAATAAGCTAGCCATTATTTTGGCGGTATAACCTGTACAGGTTTTTGACTATTTGTGTCATTTTTGATATTTTTTATTGTTATTCAGGCTGTTGTTGATCTATTGTATTCAATAGCATTATCAATATATATGTATAGTCCATTCCAATACATTCAATCTTTTTTTTCTTACTTTTACTTCTACCAAGTTTTGTAGTTGCAATTGCTGTTTTTAAATTCTGGTATTTAGCTTTCCCAGTCATACACAGTATGTAAAAATAAAATTTTCTTCAAATTTATGTACATTTCTGGTAATCATTTTTTATTTATATCTAATTTGCTCTTTATTCTGTTTTGTTTTAGTAGGTCTGATATCATATCGGTTCGTTACATGTTCTTGTCCTTTCTCCTAATTTATCACAGACGTGCTGGAAGTAATTAGCTAGGGTTTTTTTACTTGTTATCAGCTGATCCAATGCTACAATCCTTTTTTTCTCCAGGCTTGCGACCGACAAGATTTTTAATAAGTTAGATTTACTAAGCGGAATTAAAGTCGTTGATTTAAAATCTAAATTCAGCTTTCAATTTGGTCGTCCTTTTTTTAAGTAATATTGTACGTAGTCAACTTAAACACACCGAAATCTTACGTACTTCTTCTAGCATCGTCTTCTCTGTTTAAAATATTTGAAATATTTTTGTATTAAGTGTTTTTGACCATCCATTGGACATTATTGTTACTAATATTAACTCCCGTGTACAAGTTTTCAACCGTTGATTTTCATCAACTCGTTTTAGTGATGTAAACTCATCATATATGCATTGTATTTTTGACATCGCTTGGTCTGTTAACGAATATCTTATACTATTTCTAGACTGTGTCAGGACAAATGTGTCTGCACTACAAGAGCTCAATATAAGTGATCGCCTTTCTACTGTAGTGTATAGACAAATCTTAAAATACTACGGTCACGTATAAAGACATGACAACAATAGCCTTAAAAAACTAACGGTCGAAGGACCCACTGAAAGCAGCAGACCTTGAAGAAGAGCACCGAAAAGATGGCTAGATCAAAGGCAATTGGGAAGCCAATTTAACAAATCAATTGTGATGCCCAGAATCGACCAAAATAAAAAAAAAAACGTCAGAAATACAATGAATAATAGACCATGATAATCACGACTCTTCTGATAAGAAGACACGGTGGAAAAAAGAAGACTACCATTTCTTAAAAAATACATTTTTCTTTCTCGAAAGAATATGATGTCACTAGCATAGAGGGTTTTCGAGCACCCATATAGTTTATTTATTATATATACTAGGAAAAGCCAGTATGCATTGCGTAACACTTAATATATAGTATGAAACCTTAAATACAAATTAAAGACGTTTAAAGTCAATGATCTTCTATTGTGACATATATATGAATACAAACAGTCGCCTTATATATATGTAATAATAATGATTTAGCTTTGAAGCAACGTTTAATGCAATTTTCAACAACCAGAAGAAGCAGGTTTTATAATCGATTAAATATAAGCAGAAATGATTGAAATTCTTGGAAGCGGTGCTTCTATATGTTGAACAACAAAAATTGTGTTCCAGTGATACCATTGGGTTAACTTTAAATGGATGTATATAGTTCCATCTTTGGTATGGGTATTCTAAGTTAAAGAAAAAGTATTTGAGATCTTTTTCTGAGTAACTTTGGCACCATTTCAGCAAAACTGCAAATATTGATAAATAAAACGTAAATTTATTATTTCAATTCAAAGTGTAAACAATACAACACAATACAATTTGCAAATTAATGTTTATAAATTTTGACAATTAACTAATAGGGCCATTGTTACAATTACTGAAAAACTACTCAACATAATTCTATAAACTTCACAACTAAATTAAAGAAAGTGTCTCAGAAAATTTTGTTTAAGTATTTTTTTCTTTAAATAAAATTTAGAAAGTTAGTGAACAAACGAGGTGCTAACATATATTTTATTATAAAAATTAAAAAATTTGGTGTGAACATCACACGACTTTCCTTATTCATAATAGGATAATGAATTCTGGCAAAAATCTTGGGCTTCAATTTTTTTTTCTAGTTCCTACTTTACCAACTTTTACTTTAAATTCATGCTTATCTCGTGATAACAAATCATTTTTATTCTCATGAATTTTTTGTATCTTCAACTTTTTAGATTAGCGACCGCTTTGCGACCGATTTTGCGACCTTGCGACCAAACGGCTCGGCCGATTTTTACCAAATATTTCGCACTGCGTCCCCTACCTACAAGTAACTTGCATACCAAACCTCTAACGGTTCTCGAGATATCCTGTTTACTAACAGACCGACAGACACATTTGGTGTCCTGAGGCTATAATTCGTCCAGAAATGTGAAAAACTGGGTAGGTCAAATTTTCGCCGATTACATTACTTTCCTTATTATAGGATAAGGAAAGTAAAAATATTTTAATTAGAGGCAATTCATCGCACTTCAATAATAATAATGATAAGGCTCTAACGTGCCGCGTGGCAGCACGATCTGCCAACTGAAAGGTTTAGGCTTTCATATATATGTTCGCCCATTGTGCCCGGTCGTCGTGCACCATCTCTGATGCGGGGCTATGTGGCAAGCATCGCGTCTTAGACGACCTCTTGTTCGAGTGAACGCAGGTACTCCATTATTTGTAATGGCTGAGTAGGCCACACGCCAGACATCGGGCGGTTCCAGGAGTGAACCCGGGACCGTCCGCATCGCACCCCGTGCCTCGACCACGCGTCCACGTTGGGACACAATAATGTTTAAGAGAAATGAAAGATTATTTGAAATTCAATTATTTTATTCAAATTTTCTTCGTTTTAAAATTCTAAGCTACTAATTTTTAGATAAAATGTAAACAAAAGTTAAATTGATATTTATTGTTTTGTAAATAGTAGTTTTTTCTTTATGTACGCTATTATTAAAATACTCTACATAGATTATTATAAATAATTACACTTACCGCTAAAGAGACTAAGCCGCTCTCCGCTTTGTAGCCAGAAGTAACAAAGCCAAGAGCCTCCGCATACTCCCCCACATTTCTTTCTGTGGGAGACAGGGTGGAAAGCTGGAATAGTCTGTTTCGGAGAAGGCCGAACATAAGGACGACACCCGGAGGCAATAATTTTGATTAGAGGCGGCCGCAGAGATGGAAGCGGCGGCTTCAGCAATTGTTCCTCTTAATGGACATTCTCGCTGAGAATGGTCGCCAATGTGTCGAAGGGCAGTGAAGGAAAACAGCCGGTCTAATTTAAAATATTGACCTTTATTGTTATTTCAAAATAAAGTACATTGTGTGGCTCAGATCAGCAAAGCAATAAAGAATTCAACGTCAAGAAGCTTGGGTTGGGTTGGGAGCAAAAACGCTTGGTTACTGCGGTCCGAAGCCGAGCAGGTCGGGGTGGGAGCGATGCGGTCGGTATCGCAGGCCCTCGCAACTGGTGTCGGAGGAGGAGCAGGCCTGACATCGGCATCCTGCAGCTTCCAGGTACACGTATCTGGCCGCGGATGGCAGAGCACCTTCTTCGCAGTGTCGCAGGTTAGCCACAGCTTTGTTGCGGCCGTAGTGGACGCAGACGGGATGAGTGGATTTCTTGTAAGGGAATCGCCAGTCGGATATCTGCAGCAGAAAGATTATAAAAAAACATTAGTAATAAAGCAAAAAATTATTCGGTCATTAAAACAATCTTTAGCGGTTTAACTACTTTATATTTCTTATACCTGAAATGTAATATACTTATAAGTGAAACCACCGTCTTAGAAAAAAAAGCTTTTCTATAAAAAACATGGGCAGAATGAAAAATTAGAGTAATATTCCCCGGGTGGTAATTCACACCTCGAAGAGAGGGATCCCTATGGGATACGGGGGCGGGGGGGCAATTCTGCGTTGAAATTTCAAAATTCAGT
Organism: Sinelater perroti; assembly: GCA_036346155.1. Taxonomy (NCBI): domain Eukaryota; kingdom Metazoa; phylum Arthropoda; class Insecta; order Coleoptera; family Elateridae; genus Sinelater; species Sinelater perroti. The sequence continues at coordinate 17,821,810 of JARFIY010000189.1, forward strand.
TGAAGACATCAACCAGGAAAACAAAACCAGGAGAAAGAAGAGAAGAAAGGATAGGAAAATAACTGTAGGAACATGGAATGTACAAGGATGGAGGAATAAAGATAAGGAAGTGATGGGAGAGTTCAAAAACATGAATCTGGATATGTTAATTTTGAGCGAAACAAAAAAGAAAGGTCATGGAATTCAGGAAATTGACCACATCATACTTTGTTGGAGTGGAGTGCAAAAAGACAAGAGAGCAAAGGCAGGAATAGGAATAATAGCAAAAAAAAGATATAGAAGAAATATAAAGACCTGGGAACCCATAAATGAAAGAATAATAAAATTAAATATGTCACTACACGGCAGAGACATAGTAATACTCGGTGTTTATGGACCAACAGATGACAGCGCAGTAGCAGAGAAGGAATCATTCATAGGAGCACTAAAAGAGGAAATAGAAAAAATTAAAGGAACTTAAGAAATAATCATAACAGCAGACCTGAATGGAAGAACTGGAAGGACAGAAAAGGACGAGGTAGTAGGAAGGTACGGAGAAAACATCATAAATGACAATGGAGAAAGATTAACAGAGGTATGTGAACTATATAATCTAAAGATCATGAATGGTTTTTACCCACACAAAGATATCCACAAATACACATGGATACAAGAGACAAGGCAGCTGAGATCCATAATAGACTACGCAATACTAAAACGAAACAGTTCAATGAGAACAAAGGACGTAAGAGTCAAAAGAGGGGCAGAATGTGGAACGGATCATAAGCTGCTGATAGCAAAAATAGGGTTCCCATAGCAAAGAAAAATAACAAGTAAAAAAAGAAACACAGAGAAAACAAATGATATACCGAAAGAAAGACAGCTCAAGTTACACCTACTGCAAGACACGTCAGTGAGAGATTTATATAGGAGAAGATTAGACGATAAATTGACATAATTCAGATACGAGAGCATAGAAGAGATCTACCAATACATAAAGGAAAGTTTAAAACAAGCGGGATTCAAAGCATTAGGGGAAAAAGAAGAGAAAACCACACAATATAAACACAAACTCATAAGAAAAACCTAGGAAGCAATGAAACAGAAAAAGGAACTATACAGCAAATGGTTAAGCACAAAAAAGGAAGAAGACTTAAGAGAGTATAAAAGTAAGACCAGAGAAGTGAAAAAAATGACAATAAAGGAAAAAAATGAGAACTGGCAAACAACCTGTACCAATATTGATCAATACCTGGGGTACTAAATGCTCTGAACCTGAAGTTACTAAAAATATATATATATATATATATATATATATATATATATATATATATATATATATATATATATATATATATATATATATATATATATATACGTAAAATGCGCAAATTATTGAGAAAATTATCCGGCAAACTATAAAAGATGCTTACGAAGACAACAGCAACTAATCTGGTTAAACACAAACTATGCCGATGCAACCCGAGAAAACTTCCAACAACGACAACAATAACAAAGTGTATACACAAACCCTCAATAAGCCTCAATAAGACATAATAACGCAATGAATGGAAAAGATACACAGGATGTTAAATATTCTATAAATACAGACTAAAGTGCTAATGGAGTATCTCAACGAAACTAAGACGTTAAAACCTTTATAGCCTTTCATAACATTGGCATTATATATACAGTTTATCTTGTATCTAAGCATACAATAAAACAGGATCAGTACACTGAGTTCTTTAAATTCCCAAATAATAGATTCATTGCAGGTAGAGATTGCAACATAAAACACTTTTAGTGGGGCTTCAGGTCACACATCGAAAGGATGGTAGCTACATCAAGCTATGGTACAAAATCAGCTAAACCCATTAACAACAGAACTGACCTAATGGTTGACAGACCGTAAGAAAACACCTGATGATATTTTTTTAGATTGCACAAGTATTAAATTATGCTTCGATCTCTCATCTCTTAATTGCTAACCTAAGTGCTCCAGTTATATTAAGAATACTACCTCCACCCACATTATGTAATATAAGTACTAACTGGGAGCAGTTCAGATCAAAGGTATCTAAATTAAACCTTCCAAATTTATTAAGAACCAAAAAGGAATTAGAAAACATACAAAATAACCTACATGATCTCTACATGATTAAATAACGCTAAGAAAGAGTTTAAAAAATACTAGAGAGAGACCAAAACGCATCAATATCTGTATACCTCCAAAAACTCAGTTTAATCAACGAAGTGCTTGTGGGAGGCGGCGTGAAAGATCAAATAACCGTGATTCCATGCCAGTGATAAAAATAAAAGACAACCATTGAGCTAGAAACAATCAAGCAAAAGCTGACACTTTTTCAGAATATGTTACGTAAGTCTTTAAACCTTTTTCCAAAAAAGAAGAGAAAGCAGAAATAAAGCAAATAGTAGAAATCCTATTGAGAAAATCTAAAGCAAAAAAATTTTGTAATATACAAAAAAAGCTAAATAAAAAACATCGGGTTGTGACTTTACTACTGATAAAACGTTATATAAATCACTAAAATAACGGATACAACATTCAACAATATTATTTTACGCAGTAATAAGAACTGAATGTGTTCCAGTTCAATGGATATTTGCAAAGACCATAATTCTATCAAAACAAGAAGAAGCTTACTATTCGTAATATTAAAGATTTTCGAGAATTTGCTTTTAAAACGAATTAAAACAGTTTTACAGGAAAGGCGATTAATTCCAAATCATTAATTTAGGGTGAAATACTGCAATTTGGTATTTATGAAGTACTTCGATTACAGCCTAGTAGGCAGCATCTTAGGGTTAAATACCAATATGCCTGTACAAAGTTACACACAGTTACTTCTGAGGTTTCTTAGGGCAATGTTCTGGGGCCTATCCATAGTGAATCTACTACCAATAGCAAATTATACCACATCTCTAGCATTTGTAAATAATACCTCTTAATGACTTTACATATCAACCCAAAAGTAACATCCACACTTTTACAAAAACAGCTAAACAAAATTCAGTACTGCCTTACGTAATGGCGCATCTAAGCGAGTGAACAAAAATCAGTACGTGACGTTCACTCTAAAACGGGATAATTGTCTATCTGTCAAAGTAAATGACAAACTGAATCTGTAAAGTAACTGGGCTTTTATATACGTAAGCAGTCTGAAAAGTTTTGAGACTAACATAGGTTATAAGTATTTTTTTGTCAAATTTAATCTTATTTTTGAACATAGTCTCCTTTTAAGTCAATATACTTTTTCCAGCGATACTCCAACCTCTTTAATCCGTCTAAATAGTAGTTGGCGTTTTGCTCTGCAAAATAGGCGTCTACGGTTGTAATGATCTCCTCATTTGATAAAAATGTTTGTCCTTCGAGCTAAACTTTGAGCTTAGCCAACAGGAAATAGCTGCTGGAAGCCAGATCTTGTAAATATCCCAAGTGGTAAATCAATTCAAACTGGAATTTGTGTATTTTGGCTATGGCAACTACCAAAGTGTGAGCTGGTGCGTTGTCTTGATGGAAGAGCACTTTTTCCGTTCTAAATGGGGCCGTCAGCAACTGCTGTCTTTATCTGGCCCAATAACAATGTGTAGTACGACCCCGTTATTGTTTTCCCTTTTCTAAGTAGTCGATGAACAGAATTTCCTGACTATTTCAAAAACAATCGCCATCACTTTCTCGCCCGATGAAATCGTCTTCGCCTTTTTTGGAACAGCTTTTTTCTGTTCCTTCGTCTCACGAGTGTAATGGTGGACCCAAGTTTCATCGACTCGTTTCACTAAAACCGCTTAAGCAGGACCTTTGAAATGTTCATTCGAATGAATGTTTGATTCAAAATGAGCAAGCGCGGGACCCTAAGCGCGGTCAGCTTTCCCATACTCAATTCTTCTGATAATATATTACAAATGCGTTTTATGACATGCCCCCAGCCTCTTCTAGCTCTGTAACTGTGATTCTATGGTGCTCCAGTACCATTTGGTGAACTTTTTTAATGCCATCGGTGGAAGTCGTAGTTATTGGCCCATCTTTTTACGGTGGCAAATGATGGGGAGTAGTCTGCCTTTCAAATCCAAGTACTTAATTATGGCACAGCATTTGATTTTTCAATTTTTACAAAAACACTGATGTCGACTGATACAAACAACTACCGAACAATAACGAGGTGTCCAAAATTGTTGAAATTTTACAGGTATCTTTCAAAGCATGTACAGTTGTAGTAGCAGAATGATTTTGACGAGTAAGGCCATCTTCATATTGATACTCAAAACTTTTCAGACAGCCCACGCAGATCCTTGACTGACCTAAAAGTCACATATTTGGAAAAAGTTACAACTAGAAAGCAAGCTAAACAAATTGTATTGGCTTATCCATGGAAAACAAAGGGTGTTTATACAAGGATGTATTCAAATCGGTGTGAATATTAAGATATTAGAATCAATGCGCCATGGATCGCGTCCAATAGCATAAAAAATTTAGTGAAAACTGCACCGATAGGTTGTTTACCTTAATCTACTGAAATTTGATCTACTCAGAGTAGAGTAAAACGTTGCAAACTAATGAATTTAAAGTCTTGATTTACCTGAAACTTACAGTCTAATATTATAGTCAAATATAGTTAATTTAGCTAAGAACAATTTAACTTGGTATGTAATTATATAGTTATAATAATAATAATGGTAAGGCCCTACGCCCCGTGTGGGAGCACGGCCTGCGAACTGAGAGGTTAAGGCTCTCATACGTTCGCTCTCTCTGCCCGGTCGTCGCGCACCATCTCTGATACGGGGCGATGTGGCAAGCACCGCATCTTAGACGACCGCCATTAGTACCCCTTGTTCGAATGAACGCAGGTACTCAATTATTTTTAGTGACTGAGTAGGCCACCCGCCAGGCATCAGAGAGCACCGGGAATTGAACCCGGGTCCGTCAGCATCGCAGAATTATATAGTTACGTTAGTTAAATAATTCGAAAAGATTAATGAAAAATTAAAACCTACGGGCAACCTTCTACATGTTTGTTAATTATAACTGTTGTTAATCCACTAGTATGGTCGCAAATTTAAGACAGATTGCAAATACAGTGAGGAAACAATATGATGAAAGTTAAATAAAAATTTAAAACATTTAAAAACTGTAAATTACGCTTGTTAAGCTATAAATAAGGGAAAATATCTAATCAAGCCTCCATTTAAGTGTAGCAACAACAAAAACTCTTCTTAATTGATATAACGCAATAGCTCAGTCGCTCCTTTATAAATAAATGTTCATTCATCATTCATGTTTGCTATTTACATTAAAGCAATCAAACAGTTGGGTGTGCGTTAATCAATATCTGCGAAACGAACCTTGAACCATCTTTCACTTACACTTGCAGTGCTAAAGCTGATACCAACACTATAAATAATAATCGGTAGTTGCGCAATGTAAATTAATTTAGTTTTTTATAATTTACTCTGAAAAAGCAGGATGAAGTTAGTACAACATCCAAAAATTGCTCATATGAGGTAAATTAAACGCATAATCTGCAAACAAACAATAATTCAGCAATAAATTGTTTATAGTATCATGTATATTTATTGTTTAATATGAAGGTCGCTTTTTTCTTTTGAGCGTAACGATTCGGCTATAATAATTTTGTGCAACTACATTATAAAAGTGTATATTTTATAGAAAATTGTATAAAAAGTATAAAGTATAATAAACATTAACAATTTTACTATTTTAATTAAATTATCAGGAACATTTCTATAAGATAACGGTGTTTTGCAGTGGGTTACATTTTCTAACTGCTGTATAGCATTGGTTCAATAAATTCTGTCGTAAGCGTAAATTTTTGAAATGCACCGATTACTATACAGGGTTAAAAAATTCTATTGTAGACAAAATCATTAAAACTGTATGAGTTATCATAAAAGATCTTCTCGTTACTGTTTAAATGGTTCAAGCAACTTTAGAAATTGATATGAGAGCGATTTATATCACTTACACAAACATTTGAACATGCAAAAGCTTTGTATTAGTTAGATACCTTATTATACAACACCAGTTTAAAAAATAGATTAAGTCAGTTGGTCCAAAGCTATACACAAACATTGAGTCACTTCAATAAAAGTAGTCCATTAAAGAACACACATCGAGAAAATGATTGACACTTTTTTGGTATTACGGTTGTAGTAGAGTTAACTTTTAATTTAATGTCAACTAAAAATATTTTTTAATTCATTAACGCATGATAAAAATATAAACACAAAAACATTTTTTTATATAGTTAATTGCTTAACATTTTTCCCGTTATCGTAAAATGAAGATGGTTGTGACAACAGCCAATCGCACAAGAACGCTTTGTTAGCAACGTAGACATCAAAACTCTTGCAAATAAATAATATTGTAGGGAGATAAGTGCTGACTACAATCCCTTGCTACAAGAAAGGTGTTTCAGTGTAATAAAAAGAAAACTTAATTTTTGGTCGAGTTTGGACAGCTGTATGAAACCAGGCTTTGTCATATAGCAGAATTACATTTGAGATTGGAAATGCCAGTCTCCGACAGTATGTGAGTTTTATTTCATCCAAAAGTTGATAAAAGCAACTTTAGAAACGGTTAACCGTTGGTTATTCTTAAAAGGCCGCGAATAGTGGGAATGTTCTTCTTAATTACGCTAGTCCTCGGATGATCTGACCTTTATTTTTGACTGTGTTTAGTCTTTCCAAAAATTGTCATAAGTACACTTGAGTTTTCTTAAGTATGTTGTCCCTTAACTATGCCTTAAGTCTTCTCTAAATTTCGAACTGTTTTATGGCCGCTGTCACGAGAAACTCGATAATAATCCGTTGCGCAACGGACGAGGATACCTTCTGCCCTAACAAAAAAATCGGCAGTGCAAACGACCCTACGGGGAATATTCTCTTCAGATATCCTTGCCTACAATGCTCAGAAGCCGCGCTCTTCCCCAATCAACTCACAAAACGTAAAAAAGAATCTTTGGCTTAAAGAAGGTGTTTTAAACAACATTTAAAGATTTACAGAGCATGTAGCACGGTTGAAAACAAGTTTTCGATTTTTTCCGGCGGATACATTAATCACTCAATGATAACACATTTCAGCAAACGAAATAGCAAATTAAGAATTGTGTTCATGTGAAGTAAGTTTATTTTGAATCGTAAATTTATAAACATGTGCTAATTGACAAGCTGCATGTGGATTACAAGGATCTTGTGTGCTGAATAGAATCGACTTTGTCACATTTGTATGGCGTTCAAGATCTCCAGATTTAACTTTTTTAGACTTTTGTATTTAGGGTTACTAAAAAAATTAATTTACGCGCCACTCGTAAATTAAACAAGCAAAACATTTAATTTTTTAAATGTTTTATTACTTTTTGCAATCTGTTTACACAAACAATAAGCAAAAGAATATGTGTGTTAGAGAATATTGGACACGAACATGACATGGTTGAAATCCAGCGATTTACAACTTACAGTTTCCTACATACACACACACACACACACAGGAGTTTGCTTTGTGAGGAAAACATTTAATAGATGGGTAATCCGCAACGCAGCCCAAACCCAGTGTTTCTTTTAGTGGGATTTTAGAAGAATGCACTTTTTGAAAAAATGTTTGCAATCTTGACCCAAATTTTTGGTTGACTAGGCTTTGGTCTAGTTGAGTTTTGTTTTGGCTTGCACTGAATTTTAGGCGTTAGAAAAATTAAAATTTTTAATATTCTTATTGCCATAAGATATCTATAATGCAAAATTAGCTGTAAACATAAACTAACAATATAAATTTTATTAAAGGTTCATGTAGATGGTTTTAACTAAATATTAACTTTTCAATATTAAAAACTCTATAGTACAAACATAATTTTTTATTATTTGTTGCTTATTTACAATCTACTCTCACACGAGTAATAAGTAAATTGTTTATAATTTATAATTTTATAACGTGTCATTGGGGGGTTCCGGCCAGCGCCTTACTCCCCGTAGTCTAAACACTAAGTTATTCTGGGTAGTTACACTGGAAGGTCTTGTGGCCAATTTCGTTTTAATCGTCTGGTGATGGTTGGCTGGTTAGAGAGCTATTCTATTAGCTGGCTTTTATGTCTTGCCAGGTGGTTCGTGTATGTTCGAGCAAGCTTCTGTATCTCTGCGGCTACGTATGGAATTCCTAGGTCTGTGTGAAGGATTTTTGATTGGCTTCGTTGCAGTATCTTTGTGTGGGAGGCTTTAGCGCATCCCCACAACTGTATACCGTATGTCCAGATGGGTTTTATTATGCTTTTATATAACAGTAGTTTGTTTGACAGTGAGAGTTGGGAGCGTCTGTCAAGGAGCCAGTGCATTTGTTTAATTTTAAGGTCTATTTGTTTTCGTTTGGCTTTGATGTGAGTGCTCCAGGTGAGCTTATGGTCTAGGTGTAGTCCAAGATATTTGATGTCCGTCTTCTGAGGTATCGGAGTATTGTTGATGTTTAGTGGGCTTGCAATACGTCTATTTATGAAAGTGATTTCCGAGGATTTGTCGCTATTGACTGTAATTCTCCATTTGTTGAACCAGTTTTGCAAGATGTCTAAGTGTGTTTGTAGATGGGCTGCTGCAGTTATTGGGTTTTCGTCTATTGAGAGGATAGCTGTATCATCGGCGAACATTGCAAGTACAGTATCGTCAGTTGAAGGCGTGTCGGAAGTATATAGGAGATACAGCAGCGGTCGCAGTACGCTACCTTGCGGTACTCCAGATGTAATTTCGTGGTATTCGGAAGTTGTGTTATTTACTTTAACTTGGAAAGTCCTCTGGGTTAGATATGATTTTAGTATAAGGTACAGCTGATTTGAAAAATATAGTTTTATTTTGTATAATAGACCCGTGTGCCATACTTTGTCGAAAACCTGTTTTATGTCTAGGCATACAGTTATGCAAACGCGCTTGGTTTCTAAAGTCTCCATAATGCTGTTAACTATTCGGTGTCCTTGGTGGATAGTAGAATGATGCTGCCGGAAGCCAAACTGGTAGTTTGGGAGAATTTCATGTAGATCGACAGTTTCATGGATTCGCGTGAGGAGCAGTTTTTCGAATATTTTTGACATGAATGGTAAAAGGCTGATGGGTCTGTAGGAGGAGGGTTGTGTAGGAGGTTTGCCAGGTTTAATAAGGGTAATGATTATAGCATGTTTCCACTGAGTGGGGAAGTGGCAGAGGCGTAGAATGCTGTTGTAGATGGTTGTAAGTAACACTAGGGATTTTCTGGGGAGGTTTTGCAATACATCTCCTACGATTAGGTCGTAACCAGGTGCTTTACGTGGGTTTGTTAATTTAATTTGCTGTCTTACTTCGGCTGGTGAGAATTATCTCAGAGGTAAGGACATTTGGCAGGGTGCATCAAGGAATTCGGAAATGTCGGTGTCATCGTTGTTTCCTACCGGTTGTGGCGATGAGAATACAGTAGCAAGATGGTCTGCCAATGAATCAGCTTTTTTCTTTGTCTGATCTGGCCCATGTATTATCGGACTTTTTGATTGGAGGTATCGGTGCTATTGGTGTTTTAAATTTTTTTGTTGCCTTCCATATCGTATGATCAATAGGTGAAAGATTCGTGATGTAATGCTGAAAGGTGTCGTTCCGGGCATTTAGTAGTTCAGTATGGAGTTGATGAGTAAGTCTATTATAGATGGTCTTGTCTAGCCTTTGTTTAGTTCGTTGCCATTTTTTTCGTGCTTTGCGTTTTTTTGTGACGAGGTGCCTTATATGATGAGCGATATTAATATCTGCTGAGCAGGTGTTTGTTTCACTGGGTGTTGCTTGCCATGCCCCATTTTGTATCATTGTAGTTAAATACTGGGTTGCTTCGTCTAGGTCGTAGGCGTCCTTAATTCGGATAGTTAGATTAATCTCGTGATCCAGTGTGTTTTTGAAGAGGTCCCAATTGGTGTTCTTGTTGCAGAGTTTTGGGGATGGTTCTCTGGTAATAATGGATGTGCTTAAGGTAATTAGAATGGGAATATGATCTGAGGACAGGTCATAGTTAGATTCCACTTTGGCGTATGTGTTTGCTATGCCATGGGAAATAGCGAAGTCTAATAAGTCGGAGATTTTATTTGTATCTGTAGGCCAATAGGTGGGTTCTCCGGCTGATATGTAGTTGCAGTTATGATTTTGTATTGCTCTGAATAGGTTACGCCCTTTCGGATTGGTTAGTCTTGAGCCCCACGCCACATTCTTGGCGTTCCAATCTCCTCCAATGAGGAATCTCGCGTCAAGGGATTTTAGCAAATCTGCGTATTCTTCAGTTGAGATAGCATGTCGTGGTGGACTGTATACTGCTGCTATCATCAATGGGTAGGGTAGGACTTGAATCTTTATACTAGATCTTTGAATTTTGTCGGTTTGAAAGGAGTTCCATTCGTGGTGGGAGATTGAGTTTTTGATAATTACCGCTGATCCGCCATGTACTGTGCCATCAAGGTGGTAGGAAAGGTATACGGAATAGTGCGGTATTTTAATAACTGTTCTGGCTGTTGCGTGGGTTTCGGAGACGAGTAACACATCTATATCCTTAATTGGAGAAAACAGTTGATCTCAGGTATACAGGGTCCATCCCAAAAGAAATGAGCCTTTTTCAAAAAAAATAGTTTTATTGAGCAGATCGCTACAACACCTCAAAATTCTTCAAAATAGGATCCTCCTGCATCAATGCACTTTTGGAGACGGGTCTTCCAAGTCCGGAAGGCTTCCTGGTAGGCCTCCTTAGGGATGTCCTTGAGGGCTGCTGTGACATTCTCTTGGATGTCCTCAACCGAGTCCCAGTGCTTGCCCTTTAGCACTCTTTTCAACCGCGGAAACAAAAGAAGTCCGGGGAGACAAGTCCGGGCTGTAGGGAGGCTGGGGAACCACCCGGAGCTGTTTTTGTTCGTCAGTCAACACCCGCGGCACAAGTTTGGCGCACACCTTCCGCATCGATAAATCCTCGGAAATGACTCGATGTACTGTCGATTTCGGAATGTTTAGGGCATCTGCTACTTGATAAACACTGAACCGACGATCGGCGTTCAAAAATCGCGCACTCGCTGCACGTTCTCGTCGGTTCGGAGGTTGACGGTCGTCCAGACCGAGGTTCGTCGGCCACCTCTTCCGGCCCTCCTTAAATGCTTTGTGCCACTTTTTAACTTGCGAGTACGATAAACAATCATCCTTGAAGGCCTCCTGAAGCATTCCAAACGTTTCGGTAGCATTCTTGCCGAGTTTGAAGCAGAATTTAATTGCGTAGCGTTGATCGATTTTGAATCCATCGCGCCGTGTCGAAAATTGAAAATAGACATTCACGGAAACACCCGTCCTGCCGCTCCGAGAGCTCAGAGCCGACTTGCACCGACCGCGTATGGAAGCTAAGACCCCCCACCACCTGCCCCAAGCGTCAGAGCACGCCGGAATGTACACTCGCGTCCGAAAAAAAATAAGGCTCATTTCTTTTGGGATGGACCTTGTATGGTTTGATAAACCATTGGCGTTCCAGAGAGCTATACGGAGGTGGTTGGCCATTTTTAAGCTAATTTGTTTATAACTGTGGAAAGCATGTTTAAAACCATGCTGTTTTGGCTGATAAGCTGCGAATACATTGCTTTAAATTCCGTTAGGAAGCTAGAGAACAATGGGTTGATGTTATTCTGCTGTTCATTGAAGGTATGAATAGGGGGTCTTCTGTCGGGTGGTTGCAGGGAGAGAGGTCTGTGGTAAGGATGATGCATAGCTTCTGGATTTTGTTTGGTGTTTTGTTTAGGAAGTGGTGGGAATTCGGATATATTTGGTGGTAACTGGTACGTTCTGGATTTGTTTGTGATTCCTCTGAGTGTTGGGTTTTTGGCTCTTTTGATGCTTGATATACTGAACATCCCTTGTAATTGGCCGGGTGTTGTCCATTACATAAGGCACAAGTGGCTGGAGTATTGGGTTTTTTTTTGCAGGACTGAGTTTCGTGGTTACCGCTACATTTGACACAGACAAATGGTTTATTACAGTAAGTTTTCGTATGTCCATACTCTTGACAGCGGGTGCACTGAGGTATGGTTTGTGTCTTCCTGGGGGGTTCAACCGTGATATTCATATTACTTAGATGTTGAACGTTGAAGATGGACTTATTATTTTCTTTAGGTTCTAGGTCTACCATGAACAGTGACAATGGTTGTTTGGTTACTCTGTGACGTATGTTACTAATATTTCGTACTGTGTGACCAAGATTCCCAAGTTCTTTTGTTATTTCTGAAACTGGTATGGAGTGGTGAAGATTTCGAATGGCTATCCTGTATGCGCGTTCTTCTTTTAATTGGTAGGTGTGATGAAATATATTTTCATCTTTAAGGTGTTTGGTAAGTTTTCTGTATGAGTCTATTGTGTTGGTGTTTATTTTAATTTTATCGTTTGGTAAAGTTGTTGTGTGGTATTGCTCTTTCTCCAGGATTTTAGTAATATTTTTAATCATTTCATTATAATTGTTTACTCCATGAATATAAATAGGCGGAGGCTTCGCCATTCTAGGGCTTTCATTATTATTAGGTGTTTGCCCTTGACAAGCGTTTTCGGGTTGAGTTTGTGAGAGGATCTCGTATCTGTTTGATATGCTCGTAGGAATGGGTTGTTGACGATTAAAGATTGTATTAGAGTTGGTTATTTTCCGTTTTTTGATTTTTTGCCATTTATGTTTCGTATTTGTCGAGGTACCTTGCGTGTTGTTGGGGCTGTTAGTATCTGAATCCGAGTTTTCGATTAAATCTGCATTTACACGTGAATCGCGGTCTTCGTGATTGAAATCATTGTTGGTGGCATTCATTATTTGTTGGTTCATTCCATTTTGTGCAGTTTGAGAAAAGGACAGTGGTTGCGGATTGAATAAAAAAGGAGTTTTAGTTTATAAGTTGATTTTGAAGCAGGCGGATTTTTATGCTATTAACTTTTTAACTAGACATCTCAGAGTGACTATGTGGAAGACAATTTTCATGGCACAGACACAGGATATAAAAAAATTTCAGAATTGAGTTTAAGGTTTAATAATCTTAATAAAGAGTATCATATACATACATTGAAAAAATATATTATTGGAGAACTAAAAAAATAAGCTTTTTTTACTTGGAAATTTAAAAAATCTTGTTGATATTCTAGGTAGAATTGTTATAAATAGAGACAGGTGGTATCCTTTAAGGCAGTTGTTATTGCTCGTTAAAGATCCCCCACTCTTCGATTCTACAGGACATAATTGAGCCCAGAGGCACCTCAACTTTTTAGAATTGTAGAAAATGAATTCTTGTGTAAACAAAAGAGTTATAGATATTACTTACGATATACAAATACGATATTAATATGTCTTTTTACTACAGAGGATAAGTAGGTTACAACTTTTGATTGAAAGAAGAGTAAAACAGTAACGAACAAGCCGAATATCATAATTAAAAATTGGTTTCTTCATAAAATCTACTGACCAATTTGGCAAAAAATATATCTTCCACCCAAACTACGCTAAAGGTAAGGTGTTGGATGTTAATTTTATTATAAATGTAAAGTTAATGCAACAGTTGATAAGCCAATTTGTCGTTATTATTTAACAGGCTTTGAAAAGCAATAATAACCTGTCGCTCAGGAAAAAATGCACGATATTCTAAAAATACTTGTTTTAAATTAGCCTGATTCTAAAATGGTTTAAATAACTATTTAAAAAAAATCAAAAATACTACAGTTAGCAAATTATACCTTAATTCGAGAACATAGTAATGTTACTTACCAACATGTTTAATTTAGATAAGGTCTAACAAAGAAAGGTATAAATTTTTTCGTAACCGGTGTTAAAAGAGAGCGAACCCATCAAAGAAAAATAATTTCTTTTATTATGTCAATTAATAAAATAGCTAATAACCTGATTATTTCATATACTCAATTAACAAAGCAAAGAAACATAAACTAAATTGAGCATTTTCTTAAATTAAATTTATCTAAAAAAAGGGAATTACGGTGACCCTAAATAATTGCTGTTTGATAATATATCGTATATTCTTGCTTTTCAGTATTTCAGAAGTGTACAATTTAAAATTGAAAATTTAAAAATTAATGTTGGATCCTTCACTTTTGTTGGTTTGCGTCTAGAATATGTCCCATCATTTGATCAATTGAATGACAAACCAGACAATAAAAAGCTATCATCTTTAATATTCTGCTATATTAAAATACCAGAATGCATATTGGGTATCTGTACTAGTCGTGTTAATTTAAATTAGTTTTATTAAACATGGTAAAATCGGATATAATACTTAATATAAGCGTAAGGCAAGCTAAATAGTTTCAACACGTTTGTTGTTATTAATCTTAATTTATAACGCTTTATAGCTAGAAGCCAGTCAGCCACGGTCAAGCTAATCAAGAGCGAGCAATGACGAATGCATCTATTTGGTTAATTTTCTAGAAAATTTTAAAATGCCAATTTTGTACAGCAGTCTTTTCTAAAGTCATTTAGCAAATCTCTCTCCACATAAAGTTCAAAAATATTTCAGTAGTAGATATGCGACCTAACACATAAATAAAAAAAATAGCAACTTTAAGTACTTGGCCGCGGTCTTGAAGGTGAATGGCACATTTTTCTGCCTGTCATAGGTGGCTTGCCCCAAAATTTAAATTTTGCGAATGTAGCCGATGGAATTTTAAAAATGTTACAGTTTTGCATACTCCTTCTCCAAAACATTCGAAAGTAAAAAGTTTTTGAGCTTTGATTTAAACAGGCAGTTTTAGTTCTCAAGCTTACTACTTAATTAAAAATTTAGCAAGTGGGTTATTTCATGGTCAAGATTTACAAGCTCACATTTTAATACAATTATTAATGTTATTAAGTAATTTGTAAAAGTAATATATTGTACCAACATTTTCTCGTTATACAGCATTGGAACTTTTTTACGGTTTGTCTATAAAAAATATCTATATCTTGATCGCTAACCGTTAAGGAGACATTTTTAGCTAGCCAGTTTAATTTTCTCAACCAAAGTAAAGCCTGCACAGGAGAAAATTTTAACAAGATGCTATTTTTTTAAATGTGCTTTTTTATAATAACCATTTTATTTTTCAAAGTTGAAGATTAATTGGAAAAACGTGTTTTACTCTAATAGAAAAGTTATATGCTTTAAATACGAGACTAATACTGTACCTTTAGATTCATGGAATAATTATTTTAAACTTGGTTTGTTTATATGCTAAACTGTGTTGACTACAAAAGAGAAGTTATAATAAAGTGTTTATGACTGTATAGTGGGTTTTAATATTTTAGGCTCAATAATGTGGAAGTAAACCAAAAGCCATAAAAAAACATTCCCCAACTCTAAATACTATCTGAAAGTTTTTAGATTTAGACTAAAAAACTATAAGCTCGCCTTATTCATATTTAACCGCAGTTGGTTCTGAAATGGATTTCTTGGAAACGTAGCAAGTAATTGCCACGTTGTAAAAGCATGCGACATTAGATAATCAAATTTGACCCTTTACTTAGAATTGCTTAGTGATGGAAGGCAGTTACCAGAATCAATCAATTAAGCAACTGATCTTCAAAGTTATTGCAACTAGTTCTTGGTTTCTCTTATTTTATTTTTGCTTTACGTGAACTAAATATAATAAGCCCGATTTACATTTTGAGCTTTTTCAGTGTCCTAGATCAGTTTACAATATTTTATTCTTCGATACTTTGCACACCTCTAAAGATTCTGTCTTAAGTAACATGTTTTTTGTCAAGATTTATTAACATGTCTGTAAGCCGGTCTTTTAATTTTGCTTGACCATCAACTACAAAACTAGATAAAATTGGAAAAAAATGGGCATTGTTATTTCTATCTATGGTCTTGATTTGCTCTAAGTAGCATCGCTGAACAAATGTAACAGAGAATAAGCGTAGATTAAATAAAAAGAAGGCCGATTATAGGAACACTCCTTGGAAGCCATCATAGTATTAAACTTACTAAGAACTTGTCTGTTAAGACAGATTAGTCAGTAATAAGAAAAAAATTATTAAAAAAACTTTAAAAGTGCGGGCTGATCTTCAGGTTAAGTGTATATTTTAGTATCTGGGCTAACACACTTAAAAACAGTTTTACCGCGAATTTTTATTGCTAAGCATGCACGTAAACAATGTATCAGTTCTGAATACTATGTTTAAGTTTAAAAAATACTAATGTTATGAACAACCAACAGTTCTGTTCTCAAGCCAATATGCAATGACAGCCAACAACTACTGTCCCTACCACATCTTATCTAAAGCCTTAGTCAACAGCACTACAACAAATAGCCTTCCTTCCTCCAACACAACTGCAAACGTAGACCACCAAACACAGGCCATCAAAAATGATGTTTACAAGTGGAGACAAAGAAGAAACTCAAACAACCAAGAAGAAAGATTTATGGTCCTACGAAGTACTAAAAGAAAAAGTCATGAAGCAACCTAATAACACAGCTAAAACTAAAATTAATAAATAATAATCACAAATACCCTAAAATAGAACAGTAAACTCTGTATTTTTTTTAATTAAAAGAGATAAAACTCAATCAGCCCAGTTGAAACTGGTTTTAAGAATTTTTACTAATTATAAAATCAGATATATAGTAACTAAGTGCTAGCAACAATACGAATTTTACCTAACTAAAAACATTTATAACAAGAACTGTGTAATACCACAAAGGAAACTTTCTACAGCGGTGCGAAATCATAACGGTCACTTCCGGTTGCCGTTAACCGATTTGGCTGAAAATCAATTCCATGAAAGGTACTGACCTAAGATGTGCGTATGCCAAGTTTGAAGTGAATCCGTTGGATAGAACGGAAGTTATAGTGTCTCCAGATATACAGACAAACAGACAGGATGATAATCTCATTAACTTTTCGCTGTAGAAAGTTAATAACGCTAAAATCATCTCTGCTATAAATAGTTGAGTCTACATATCACAGACACCTCAAAACTATCCGGTGTAATATGTACTATGAATTTTGATTATGTAGGTTGTAATAAGCTGACTTGCATTAACCCTTGTAAAGTGTAGTGTCTAAGACGAATTCATGTTTCTTAAATGAACGCGATCATTTTAAACAATTTAAACCTTTGACGTTTCCGAACTCCGACCAAGATCTAACAACCTGAGAACCAACCATAAGAAGCGCCGGCCGTGAAAGCCTTCGCATCTAATTTATTAAGTGTTTCTGTGCGTTCAAACGTGGTCTATGGAGATGAGAACAACAAAAGACAACACGAACACAAAAAATTCAAATATTAACTTTTTTAAGTTGCCCAATAAAACATTTTCTGTCGTCCTATAGGTAGAATCGACAACAAAATTGTGCCTTTAACATTGAGCGGTAGATAGCATAATAAAAATTTTATAGAAACAACACTAAAGACGGAATTATAGGCGATTCTAATTTTAAAAATAGGTACAAAACAACTAAGGACTTAAAACAAATGATAAAGTTAATAAAGTATCAAAGAAAACCTTTTGATCGTAGATGTATGAAGAGGGGATAAAATGCCATTCATCTACCAGGAAGCTTAGTCTAACACCTACAATGAGAAAAGTATGCTTATATTAGGCTTATGTACACTTACATTTAATAACTGAAGAAATTTTTTTGATACATAATGAAATATTTTTATTTAGTTGTTGTTAGTTACACTATGTAAAGCGTAGATACCGTCACAAAAACCTCACAATTTGTCTGTAGAAGAAAATGTGAACGGTTTCCGGTCAGTAATGATATGGTCATAAAAAGTGGCTTAAGACACTAATCCATTACATTTTGTTCAGTAAACAGTGGATTATATACAATAAAAACGCATATTAAAAACTCTTTTAATACTCTTCTGTTTCACTATGAGACAAAAAAGCGCAATATATATTTATGCAATACTTGAAAACAATGAGATATCGGCAGTTCTATGTCTTGGAAATTTCCTAGATTTGAATTCTATAGTCTCATAGTTTGGAGTGCTATAAAACCCATTACCAATGAAAAAATAATATACAACGGACAGGAACACAAATAAAAATTGTTGCAATTTGTGAAATTCTGACTTGAGATAATAATTCGTACTTATTGTGAGCTAAATAAATAATGATTATTAAATATAATTGCAAATTTTATCAAACCCTATTAAATGTTAGCCACATCAATTTTAATGTCTTACTTTAACTTTAACAACTCAAAATCACATATTTCTCTTTTGTTATCCAATTGTTAAATTTAAATAATAATTTTTATACCCAATTTTAAAACAAGGATGAAAAATAAAATAGTAAGGTTCATACAGTGCTTAAATATTTATAAGCGAAGTTGAATTACTTGGGGTAATGGTCCTTCCTACTAAACAATAAAAAAAGCGATCAGGAGAATTTAGATGCTGCAGAACAGATGTCCAGCTTGTAAAGGTGCTGGTTGATCCCATTCTGTAATAAAAGAAATTATTGTCGTTTGATCACTGGGTTGGCAGGCCTATAATAATACAATATTAAATTATTATTAGTCTTCAGTAAGTAAAATTATGGTTATGGAACAGAGAAGGAACAGTCGACTGCCCGTAACGTGGTGTCACAATTATTAGAAAATATTATTCAACAGTAATTTGTAAACTTTAAGGTTACATCAAAGAAAAAGGACGTTATGTAAACTTCTGTTCCATCAAAGCAAGGTTTCCGATCATAAAAATTTGCTTTCTCAGAATGAAAGTCGCATTTACACACGCTTACAAATATCTTCAAGTTAAAGGGTACGTTTTAGTTTATACTGTTTTTTATAGCTAGCCTAATTCTCTATAAAACCCACACATTGTTAATGTATCTTTTAGTTACCGTTGTTCATGTTTTAAACTAAAATTTCTCCGAAAAACGTGCGCATAATAAATAGCATTGACGCCCAAAGTTTGTATCAAAATGATTAAAATTTCTGGTAATCGCGCCGGGCAACTAATTCCCAGCCTGTCATTACAAATCATGCGATAGGTGCTGCAGAACATTTGCGTGGCACTCCCCCGCGCTTGCGTTAGGCCGTAATTTCGCCGCCCTTTTGCGCGATTATTATCAAAAAAGCCCTAACCAGCGGTCGGTTTTAATTTTCTCTTGCAAGGCGTCTTAACTCTGTAACAGCAATAATTGAATGCAAGAGGTTCGTTAGAGGGCTTCTTTGCAGCCCGGCGCGCCTTTCGCTCGGCGCTCGCAGGCTTAATGAAGATGCACTCCAAGAACACGTACCCACAAAGAGTTATTGCGTGCACCTTTGTGTCGAGATGTTTTGCTACTTTAACCGTTCTACAAGAGCAAAGAAAATAGAATAAATCACCTTACATGAAGAGGAGCTTCTATTTATAATAGACATCTGGTTTTAGCAAAACTTGTTAGAGAAATGTAATAAAAAAGATAGGGCTATACAGACCTATTTTTATAGTAATACAAGCAGTACTAAAATGGGAGGTGTAACAGACTAAAATCAAACAGGCTAAAATCAGCGGGAAGAGAAAATTGTAGTTAAATTATGGGTAACAAATAACATACAACGACATTTCTTTGAGGAAAGTTCCTGAAAACTTTAAACAAGTAAGCCGTTCCATTTTTACTAGCCATTGGTTTTTTTACATAAACTTACTGGTGGTCCCAGAATATCAATTCGTTCTATGTGACAGATTTTTACATTATGGTGATTGCTTAAACAATAAAAATGGCGGCATTGTTTGTGGAAACATTCTGTATAATGGATTCCATGTCTTTCTGACGACTAACTTTACGAGGGCCGTAATTACGACAATTGTTATAACGATGATTTAAATTTAATACAAAAATTAACTACAAAACTCAAAACAAAAGGTTTTAAATAAATAATAAATAGAAGATGCGAGCTTTTAATGTCTCTAACACTTAGTTGTATGTTGTTTATCATTTGTCCGGTAGTTTGAAAACACAATAGAGATTACTTTACGGAACAGATTGTGAGATCTGCTTGAATAAAAGGTGTGAAGTCTTAAATGATCCAAAATTGCATTTGTTATCATCTTCAAATCCCCGTCCATTCGAAAGTTTGTATTTGATTTGCAGATGATGTACTATACCATTGTAATTAAGTAATGAGTAACTTTCCAAATCCAATTACAGGTGGAGGTACATTTCTTTCGAAATTAGTCTAGTTGATGTTACGTATTTGTGATATTGATAAAAGATCCACCTATCGGTAATCATAAACAGGCAGAAGTTTGGTACTGGATTTGTACTGTATATGGTGAGAATGCTGTAAGTCATGTAACGTGCAAAAAAAGTGGTACCAAAGATTTCGCGGAGTCTTGAAGATCAACCACGCGCTGGACGCCCTCAAACGTTTGATACGGATGAGCTGCAGACATTGCTGGATCAAAACAATGTGCAAACTGAAAAAGAGCTTGCAGAACAGCTTGGCGTCACTCACCCAGCCATTTCCATACGTTTGCATGCAATGGGTGAGATACAAAAGGAAGGCAGATGGGTTCCGCATAAACTGTCCGAAGACAACAAAAATCGACGACGTGACACCGTACTCCATTTGCTTTCAAGGAACCGAAAAAAGGATTTTCTGCATAAAATTATTACGGGCGATGAAAATGGATCTTGTACAACAATCCCAAGCGCAAAAAATCATGTGTAGACCCTGGCAAACCTTCGACATCAACTCCAAAGCCCAATATCCACCCCAAAAAGAATTTGCTCTATTTGGTGGGATTGGGAAGGTGTGCTGTACTATGAACTCTTGAAACCAGGTGAAACAGTTACGGCGGATCGCTACCAACAGCAACTCATCAATTTGAGCGACGCAATCGAAGAAAAGAGGCCATTTACTGGACAAGAAAGTTGCAAAGTCATCCTGCTCCATGATAATGCCCGACCACATGTTGCGAAGGCGACGCAAGAACACATCTTCGCGTTAGGCTGGGAACTTCTCCCACATGCGGCGTATAGCCCAGACATGGCCCCTTCCGATTATCATTTATTCCGGCATCACTTGGCTGATACGCACTTCAAAACAGAAGAAGTCCGAAAATTCATCGATAACTTTATCGTCTCGAAGCCGGTGAGCTTCTATCACCAGGGGATTCGCAAGCTACCCGACAGCTGGCAAAAAGTCATCGATGCCAACGGAGAATACTTTGATACTTAAGCTTTTTTTGTTTGTTTTTAAATAAAACTTTAATTTTGCAGAAAAAAGCTGAGAACTTATTTATACACTTAATAAAAAGCTGTAGTCATATTAGTCTTATATCTGAATTACGTATATAAACTACTCAAAAAAATATTGCCAATCTGTTCGCTGAGAAACTAGTGTGTTTTTATACACACTGACATTGTACATCTGACTATTTAAAATCGAGAAATCTAGATAGTATTACCTACCTTTGTGTTCTATAGTTTTTGGGATGATATTTGGTTCGGTTGATGAAAAATTAGAATGAGTACATAAGAATTGTCGTTGAGAAAATAAAGGATTAAAAGTAAAAGGAGAAATACTAAATCATATAAGGTAGGCTAAGATTGTTTTAATTGCAACAAAACAATTAGATTAAAAATTATCAAAAAAAGAGAAGCATTAACAAACAATGTAGTAAATCAAAGCGTGAATATACAAAGAGATAACAAAACAGTAGAAAATTAGAAAGTTATACATGTATCATACAATAAATTATTAAGCAAACGAATAGTTAATCACAAGAAGTGGACAAAAGGATAAATCTGGATTAGACTTTATTTGGCATATAATATTTGTAATACAATATATTTTAAATGTTAATTTAAAACTCGCAAACTGGCAAAATTAATGCAGAAGTCTATATAATACATAAACAAATATAAAAATATAATCAAGGACAAAAGTGCAAAAGGTAATAGAAATACTTAATTTAAATTGGCCATGAACGGTATATTCTGCAGGTTTATAGAACGCTAGAGAGCCAAAGAAAATAGTAAAATGGAGACTAAGACCAAAAAAGAAGTGTTTTATAGTGAACAAAAAGCACAAGGCACAGAGCAGTGCAGAATATTGTAACTAACTCGAATCGATTACTTATTTCCTCTTAACATACAGACAGTACTATTCATTTCTGCAGTAGATTAGTCAATAATTAGGAACGCGCTATTATTAATTAAACGCCAGTCTGGTTAAGTGGTTGAGGCTCTTAGCTGCGGTACGGACGAACTTGAATTTATTACTGGAAGGTTAAAGGTAGCTTAGTCAGTCAATAAAAATAATTAAGTTTAAGAAGTGCGATGCTTGGGCGAACATATGAGAGCACTTACCTCTCAATTCGCAAATCGTTCCATACAAACTGCACCTTACTGCATCTGCCCACAATTTACCTTGATAGTGTTTTTTTTTCGGAACTGACCATTACACTGCTTTCTTCTCGAGGCCGTTCTGTCCCAAAACCGCTATTATCGTCTATGGACGTATTTTGATATCACCCCGAAGTTGCATGTATTCTGATAATAAAAGTAAAATGAAACCGTAGCTGACTCTTAATTTGGTATTGTGTATGCTTCAAACCATCGTCCAACTCTAGGAGCAGACCAGAGCTTACAAATGTCCTCCTTTTCCTTAATCTTTTTAAATTGGTTGCCTTTTTTGCAAGGAGCACTTCCGACACCTTCTGTGACATTTTCATCCGATTTTTTAACGCCACAGCATACAGATAACGGAAAACTTTTGACATTGAAAACTCTAACCTGAATTCAGCACCATCGCCAGTCTCTAAGGTTCTCTCCAGAAAACCATATTTTAACTTCAAAAATTTTACTGTGCCCAATAGGCTTTCACCACTGCATTTTCCTTCCATTGGTGGTCTCCTTGTTTTGCTTTTTATTTCAGAACGACTCTTAATTTTAAGCCAACTGTGGCAACTACCAATCATTTAACACTTTTGCACGGCTTTAGCAGCAATCGATCTGTTCTAAGTATGTCTCTTTTAATTATATAACCTTTTACAATAGTCTTCCATACTCACTTTCAACTATTTTCTAATCTGTTCTTCTACGTTCTTTTCAGTTCTTTTAGAATTTTGGAATGTTTTCCGCGTTTAACTGTAATCCTTCTTTACAACTTTAGAATTGTTCTTTAACGTTTACTTTACTTCTTCCCTTAAACTTTAAAAATGCGCTTTGCATTCCCTTTTCTTTCTGGAACTACTCTTTTCAATGCTTTGTTGTTTCTTGTAACGATTTTTTTACTTTTCAATTAAAATTCTGCTATGTTTTTCTATATTTCTATAATTTATTTTTTTTAAGTCCTAACACTTCTCTGTTTATATTTTTAGAGTACACATATTTATCTTTTATTTTGTAGCTAATTTCTAAAGTGCCACAAATAGATACTAGATAGGAGACTGACCAAACGCAAGCAACTCGGACTTCAACTCCAAAAGTTATACTGGCTTATCGGCAGAAAATCCAAGTTATCATTAGAAAATAAACTATTAATTTACAAAATAGTACTGAAACCCATTTGGACCTATGGGGTCTCCTTGTGGGATACTGCAGCTACCTCCAACTTAGCTATGCTTGATCGCTTCCAAAGCAAGGTACTCAGAATGATCGTTGACGTGCCATGGTACGTCCCCAATAAAGTGATTTTAAGTGACCTACAAATTCCCACAGTGAAAAGTGAAATTAAAAAGCTCAGTGAGAGATATAAAGACAGACTGTTCGCTCATCCCAACCCTTCTGTGTAGCACCTTATGGAATATAACAACGAACCCAAAAGACTCAAGCGTTTTAAGCCATCTGATCTACCTACTAGATTCTAACTGTCATTGTATATTAATCTTTCACAACATTGTACTCTTCATTCTCATGAATATTATATTAAAACATTGTAAGGGGAGTTTTCGCTGGAATTCTACCCCACATGTCTTATTGTACTCATTTACCTATATTTAGTCCTATAGAATACTTATAGCCTAATACTAATTGGCAGATTGTATAAATATTGGAGTTATAAAAACAACAACAAATAGATACATAATAAGTTAAGAAGCTTTAAACAAATAAGTTACCGGATTTTTATTTTTTGCGACCCGGACCTGTGGCAATCTTTTCCGTAACACACTCTTTTCACTCGTTGTTTCCAAATTTGGATCTTCTAACTTATCTATTAGGTCCATGACTTTTAATTATTTTTGTAGTGCGCATCTCATTAATTTCATTGTGGCTTATTTAATAGCAGTTCGAATTAATATGAATCTTACCTTTAACAACAGCAAACTCACTTTAAGATTAATTTTTTTATTTGTTTATTTACACTAGCCGATCTGATTCTCGCAACTTTTTTTAACTGTTCCCTGTACATTTTTAAATATTTTCATACTTAATTTAGGCATTTACCAAATAATTGGAAATTTTCTTTGAGATCCGGCCTAGCTCTCGCAAATCATCACGAAAATTCTAATGGTGTCTTTTCAGCGCGTTTGTCCACAGCCATACCAGCAAGCCTCAGCTTCCTAAAATCTATCGCTGCAATATTTATTTGTAGAAATTTTCATTTGAGAAATGATAGATAAATACTTAAAATACAAGATGTATCCAGAACATATTGTGCAGTTTTTTAGAAAATAGAAAAGTCATTGTTAAAATAGTAAAGTGAAGAAAAGTCGAGCCAAAAGAGAGAAAGAAAGAATAGTAAACAAAGACACATAGGAAAAACGCGAGCATATAATAAATATAATTAAAAAAAACAGAGTAGGAAGTGTCAAAGCAAATAATAAATGACAAAATATGGTGATGAAA
This sequence comes from Sinelater perroti, assembly GCA_036346155.1. Lineage (NCBI taxonomy): Eukaryota > Metazoa > Arthropoda > Insecta > Coleoptera > Elateridae > Sinelater > Sinelater perroti. Next base: position 17,846,596 of record JARFIY010000189.1, read on the forward strand.
AAGTTATATAAAAGAATATATGTAAAATAATAAAGCGTTGAAGCATGAGAAAACGCCGAGAGAATTCAGTGAGAAGATAGTAGTAACAATTTACAAGTAGATTAAAAATATATAGAACTTATAAAGGAATAACATTGCCAAATCTAGCTTATAAAATGTTAATAACGCTTATACAAAGACAATTAATGTATCTATAAAAATAGCCGAAATTATCGGTTTAAAGACATAATAAAGCAAAGCATAGAAAAAAGTTACGACTAAAAGATATTCGACAAAATGAACGGAACATAATCGACGCTTAATTTCAAAACCTAAATTCAACACTAAAGTTGATACAAATGATAACAAGGTCTGTTCGGAAAGTAATACGCTCTATTTTTTTCTGCCGCAACTATCCGTCGCACAGCGTAACCGCTTGCACGAAAGGGAAGGGGGGAGTCTTGGGAACACAGCGCCTGTTTCAGTGAACCCTTGTGTGAGTGCTCTGTCGAAATTAAGATGGAACAAACTCTCGAGCAGCGATACGCGATAAAGTTTTGTTTCAAACTTGAGAAGACGCCGCCGGAGACTTTTGAGTTGCTTCAGAAGGCTTTTGATGAGGACTGCATGTCATATTCACAGTGCAAAAGGTGGCATAAAATGTTCAAAGAGGATCGTGAGGAGGTCGCCGTCGAACAACGATGCGGTTGACAAAGTGCGCGAATTGTTGAACTCTGATCGAAGAATGAGCGTCCGCCTAATGTCAGAAATACTTGACATTCCGAAAACCAATGTGCACGAGATTGTGGCGAAAAACTTTCAAATGCGGAAGGTGTGCGCCAAACTTGTCCCGAGGGCTCACCGATGACCAAAAGAACAATCAACGCTCCCCCAGTCGCCCTACAGTCCTGATGTGGCCCCGCTCTTCTTCTTGCCCCCAAAGATTAAAAAATCCCCCAAAGGACAGAATTTTGGGACCCTGGAGAACATGAAGGCGGCTACGACGAGGTTACTAAAGGACATACCAGTGAAGGACTTCCAGGACGCATATAAAGCATGGAAACCTCGTTGCAACAAGTGTGTTTTAGCAGGAGGGATGTACTTCGAAGAATATTAAGTAATTGTACGAATCGGTTCAATAAATTTCTTAAAACAAAAATGGGAGCATTACTTTCCGGACAGACCTTGTAGTTAAAAATAAAAGTGGCGATGACTGCAGTTAGAAAACAAAAAAAAAGACAAATTTAAATCCGGTCGGGTATGAACAAGAATTATCGATAACATTGTTGAAACTAGAATTGGGAAATATAAGACAAACGAAATAACTGCAAAAAATACAAACTTCTGTATATGCGAACAAAAAAATAAATAAATAAGTGTTCTACCAAAAAGAATGTAAAGAATGTTAAAGATAGGGTGCAGGGTTACAGAACATATGGATATACACTGGCAAAAATATAATAATTTATATGTTTAAAAAAAATATAAACAACAAAAATAACAAAACCTTAAAATTAGAATGTCTTAAGGACAAATTAAGTATATTACAGCAACAAAAATTTTAAAATGCAAGAAAATAAGTAATACAACAACAACCAAAAGTAGTGGAATAAAATAATAAAAAATAGAAACGCTGGTTAACAAAGCAAACATACATATAACTATTAAAAAATCAGTTATAGATACGCTAATTTATTTCTAAAAAAATAATTATTAAAGTTCCAATTAGTTACCCAAATTTTTAAAAAAACTAGACACCTTTAATATACATTTTTAATTTCTGCTGATGTTTTTAATCCATCTTTTTGATATTGAATCGCTTACATTTGCAACGCACCTCACAAAGTTGGCGATGAATATACGTGGTTTATCCAGAAAATATCAATTATTTACACGACCGCAACATAGCCCGTAGCTGATGACAGTGGACTGTAATACGCATACGTGAGTGCGAACGACCTTTCTAGCCAGATCAGTTGGGAATTAGACGTTGGTAGGTAAGCACGATCAAACAGGACCTTTCAAACAAGGCTGGAAAAAGTGTGTTAGATTCCGAAGTGTTTACTTTGAAGAGGTTTGAGGTCTACAATTTTTACTAATTATATGGATTTTTGTTATTGCAAATGTAGTCTTTCGTATTTTATGACCTGATATTTTTGGAATAAACCATGTATGCCTGTTTCATTTTTATTTTATCCAAAAATTAGTAGAAAACATTAGTTCGACACCCTTAAAGATTATAAACTTCCAAAAAAATATCTTATTTCCTACTCACTGTTTCAATACAGCAACAAGTAAAGATTAACTGGCAACAATTGTAGTTGAAACCGTAGCACACGCTGCAGCATTAAGTTTTGTTTCTTGATTTTTATGAAGCTTTAAAATAAATTACAACGATCACGATGGAAACATTAAAAACATAATAAACTTAACCTTTTATTAATATTTTGTCGTTGTAAACAGATAACAATATTATTACATATATTTACTTAATATTCTACTACTTTTCATTACTGCCCAACTAAAAAATAATTTAAGAACAAAACGAATTACAAATTGTAATATTTGTTATTGGTAAAAATAATAATCCAATTTACTTTCTGATAGGTAAATAATGATAAAAATTGTAATACAATGTAGTGTTTTTTCGCAGCCAAAGTTAATGAACTCTGTTTAATATAAAAATTTGTAATGTATCTCACGTTTTACCCGAGGATATAATTTTACTTTTTCCTTTGTATTGTGCTTAGTGTTTTGCCCTTTTCACGTAATTAACTGTACATATAAAATGCGAAAAGCTTTTGTGTAGTCTAAAAGCAGAAGCTACCATATTCGAAATATATATTTATTGTTTGTTCGGTGCAAATGTAATGAATAAGTAGAAGGTAATATCTGTCATTAAAAAATGTAGTTTTATGTAGTTTACAGATCGAAATATGTACATTTATCAAGCTCACATTAAAAATTATAGCTTTGTTTGTCTACAACAGTGTTTATTTGCATGTAAAAAAATAGCTCATGCTCTACGTAAGTCTCCAAAAACTATTTGTGTCAGCCAAGAATGAGTGTATCTTATATACAATCTACACCTACACTACAGTAACAAATGTAATATTATTCGTCACCTGGGACCTCATCTCAAACCACGCCCTCACAATCTCAAAGCGGCAACCTCAATACGTATATCTTCAGTACAATCAGTACGTAGGACAAAACACAGCTATTACGCCATATAACCTACCTAATATCATCAGCAACCCATTACAGTAGCAATTTACATCAGGTTATAATGATGCCGAATAGACAACAATAACATAAAAAGAACAAAAGAATATTATTAAATGCAAAGGTCATCTTGAAGATCAAAAATAACAGCAAGATATATTAAAAGCAATAGCACTAATAAATTTTAAAGAGAACATAGGCATTATGGATGCTGAACAATCCATAACCACAAAAGGAACCAAAGCACCACCAGTTTTTATTTGCGATATTTTAAATATTAAACCGCCAACAGATAAAATCTAGATACGATTATTAAGGACGGTTACAGTGTCAGAATAACAGGGAGAAATCGCGTTATAATAATGCTGTAAAATTCAGACAACCGTAGTAGCTAAACTAAAAGACCTAAAATCAAAATTGCACACGTATCATTTAAAGAAGTGTCAAAAAAAATTAAAGAAGGAAATAAAAGTTCATTGTCACAAAGTTCTAAGCATATACAATGTAAAAAATTGAACTTCTAAGAAGCCTTTGTGTATGTTCTTGATCTTTCTTCTAACGAATCTAGTAAGAAAATATACGAAGTCAAGCATCTGCAGCATATTAAAGTAACCATAGAACCTCACCACCAAAAAAAAAGGAAGTGCCACAAAGCATCAATTGTCAAAGCTATGAATATGCCAACCAAGATGCGTTAAATGCAAAAGTGTTCATTCTAGGAGAAAGTTGTAGCTAATCCAAAAACGTGACAGCCAAAGTTTGTACGTTACAACGAAGCTTATCCGGCAAATTGTAGGGGTGTAAGATCTACCAAGACATACGGAACCGCAAATTCTCACTAGTTCACTAAAAAAGGCAGAAGTCAAGTAAACTTTGTAATAAATTTTACACGAGAAACCAATATAAGGCCAGATCCATTGCAATCTACTGTACCTGTACAATATACAACATCCATTTTTGCTAAATTAAAGAAAATAATGCTTGAACTATCTGAAAGTAAAAAGGTGGTGCTACAACTAAGTTTCAATAATGGGTTAAACGCTAAAGGTGATACGTCGGAACGCTAATGGCTTGGTTAATGATAGCCAAGACTCGCAGAATTAGATATAGTGATTATCTACGTATACCAAGACATCTATAACACACAACATCCTGATGAAAGATCACATAGAAGCACTGCCATCGTATCAAAAGTTTTATCAGGCGGTGCAAAACATCAACATTGGGGCTTGAAGATATAGTAAAGGGTATTAAAATCTGTGAATCAGAACAACTGCGGTTTTATCTTCACAAGAGAACCTACCTACTGGTCGATGTGGAAAATATCAGATCTACTTGATTTTGTGTCACAAAGGATATTACACGAAACTACACAACAAAACAATGATCTACCATTTGATCATACATTTGTGTTCATCTTATAAAACGCACAAGTTCAATATCAAGAAAGACCACCTAGGACGTAAAAGGTTCAAACGTAAAATTATTTAGAAGCTGATTAACAAAACGATTGACTTAGACATTCACCTAATAACAAAAGAAGACATAGATAATGAAGGACAACATTTGATTCGTAATATACAAAAAGTTAGTCGAGAATTTTGCAGACAAAGGAACTTATACGAAATGTCTTATGAATGTTAAAAAAACAATTGTTGGAAAAAGAGCAAAGTACAAGGTTATCTGCTGCCAAAGCTAGACTAACGTACAAAGAGAAAACCTAAAACGTATGCACTTAGAAAACTTTTCTCCACAAAAGCCACCGGTTACTCTCAGTGGAAATTATTAAACAACTAAAGCGCCCATAAAATGTAGTATCTCCTTTCAGAAGTCCTAACGGTGGTTGGACCACAGGGATGAAAAAAAGGTATTTGGCTATGTCTTGTTGCGGTATCTAATGGCCATTTAACGCAACTGGAGGAAAATGTGAACAGCTTGTCGCGTTGGACTTTCTTAAGTTGAATTTGCACATTATGTGATGCCGTTACAGGATCTTGATGGGTTGGCCAAATATCAGTATCGTTCTTAAATGTCGCTATAGTAGTTAATCTTTTTGTAGGTAAGTCGGCTGTATAGATTAAGTAGAGTAGGGAACAATCATGACAGGGAACCAAACAGAAATGGCCTTGAGTACTGGGCAGAACTTAAATGTCCACAAGGTGCTAAGAATCTCCCAGCCTGTTAGGATCGCTACTTGGAACGTAAAAAGTCTATTTCAAATGGGAAAATTTCATAACACCGTAAAAGAAATGAATAGACTAAAAATTGATTTACTTGGCCTAAGTGAAGTTCGATGGCCTAACAATGGACAAATAAATACAGAAGAAGGAGAAATAATATATTATTCGGGTGATAGTAACACATTAAACCATCATGGTGTTCCAGTATTGGTATCTTCAAAATTTAAACAATATGTAGAAAGTTATCTCCCGCTTTCCAATAGAATTATAATGTTGCAACTAAGATCTTCAAAAATAAAAATCAACATCATTCAGGTGTATGCACCAACTGCAGAAAGTGACGAAGACGATATAGAAAAGTTTTATCATGATTTAGATCAAATTCTAACAGTAACACACAAACACGATATGAACATAGTCTTAGGCGACTTTAATGCTAAAGTCGGCAAACAACGCTGTCAGGATATTGTAGGTGATTATGGATTAGGTGATCGGAACAACAGAGGCGAACGATTAATTCAATTCTGTCAAGAACACGATCTGGCCATAATGAACACATGGTTTAAACTTCCAAACCGGCGTTCCCCAGCAGATAATCCAGATCACATTATACGCAACCAGATAGATCATATTATAGTAAACAAACGATTTAGAAATGCTTTTAAAGCGGTAAAAACTTATCCTGGTGCAGACGTGGCCTCTGATCATAATCCCGTAGTTGCCAATATCAAAATTACACTAAGAAAAGCACGAAAACCTTGTACAAAGAAATTTGACATTGAAAAGCTCAGAAACAGCGACGTGTTCGAAAGAGCGACGGAAACATTCAACAAACGTTTAAAAAGCGAATACAAATTTAATGAAGGCATAGAAAAGAAATGGGCAACTATCCGATCCATTTCAACAAGCACTTGTGATGAAATGCTTAAACCAGAAAAGAGGCAAAAAAGAAAAACTTGGATGACGGATACTATACTCGAAATGATGGAAAGAAGAAGATTAATGAAATTATGCAATAATAGTGTTGCATATTGGGAGTTGCACAAAAACATAAAGCAAGAAATAAGAAAACCAAGAGTAATTGGTTGAAAATAAAATGTGAAAACATTGAACATCTGGAAAAATTACATGACTCAAGGAATCTGCATAAGCAAGTCCGTGAATTAAATGGAAGAGCGTATAATAATAACCAAGGTAATATATCAATAAACTCAAAAGGAGAAATTCTTATCACAATTGAAGATAAAATAAAAGAATGGAAAAATTATACATACAATCTTTTCAAAGATGACAGAGGTGTTAAACCAAATACAAATGTAAACAAAGACAATATCCTAGAAATAACAAACGATGAAATTATACAAGCAATAAAATTATCACAAACAGGAAAAGCCTTAGGACCAGATGAGGTACCTACTGAAATTATGAAACTGATAAAAGACGAAAATATCCCAATACTAGTAGATCTTTTCAATTGTATATATAAAAGCGGGACAATTCCAAAAGACTGGTTACACTCTGTGTTTGTAACATTGCCAAAAATTAATAAACCAAAACAGTGTAAAGATTTACGAACAATAAGTCTAATGAGCCATGTTCTCAAAATATTCATACATCGCAGGATCTACAAGAAATGTGAAGAACGACTAACAGAACACAGTACATACAGATGGACACAGTACGGAAGAAATGGACATTCTGCGCGGAGTAAGACAGGGATGTGTGTTATCACCCTTACTTTTCAACTTGTATTCAGAAGAGATTTTTAGACAAGCTTTTGACAATTCTGATGATAGAATACTATTAAATGGAGAACGAATAACCTCAATAAGATATGCCGATGATACGGTATTAATGTCTGAATCAGCTCAAGGATTGCAAAGATTGCAAGATTTCGGTCTCTCCATAAACACAACAAAAACAAAATCAATGGTGATCAGCAGAAATCCGCAAGCAATGCAAATAGTACTACTGCATAACAATAGAATAATTGAAAACGTATTTCAATATCGTTACCTGGGCTCATGGATAAACGATCAGTGTAATTGAAATGGCCCGCTCAGCATTTATGAAAATGAAAGCAACATTATGCTCTCACGAGATACATCTACAGATACGTATCAGACTATTACACTGCTATGTGTACTCTGTACTGTTTTATGGTGCTGAAACGTGGACATTAACGAAGGATGCCCTTAAAAGAGTAGAGGCTTTTGAAATGTGGACATACAGAAGAATGCTTAGAGTTCCATGGATCCACAGAGTGAGTAACAAGGAAATTTTGAAAAGGATGCAAAAAGAAACAGAATGTATTGAGAAAATAAAAACAAATAAACTGCAATACCTCGGCCACATTATGAGAAACACTAAATATCGGTTATTGCAACTAGCACTACAAGGCAAGATTAACGGCCGACGCCCACCAGGTCGCAGACGCATATGTTGGCTGAGAAATCTAAGAGATTGGTATAAACTGACATCATCACAACTGTTTAGAATTGCAGTATCCCGAATCATGATCGCAAACACTCTTTCCCGAAGAGTATGCACTTGAAGAAGAAGAAGGGAACCCAGGACACTGCCCTGTGAAACTCCTGCTTTAATAGGGAATAAAGTGATAGTCTTACTTTGTATCTTGACTTAAAAATGACGATTATACAAGTACGAACTGAATACTTGATAAAGATCTATTGCAAGGATTGTTTTCAGTTTGTACAGTAATCCTTGTTTGTCAAAAGTCTTGCTGATGTCAATAAATGCTGCAGACCAGCAGTCTTTGGCTTCTAAGCTTTATTTATGTATTCTACAATTCTATGGATTTGTTTTATTATAGAATGTTGTTCTCGAAAACCAAACTGTTGGTGCGGGACTAGATTGTTGGTTGCAATTATTGGCTTAAGCTTTAATAGAAACGAGAGAAAGAAGGCTTGCAGGCCGATAAGAATTCACTTGTTTAGCTTGTTCCAGGTTTCTTAATAAGAATTATACTGTCAACTTTCCATTGTTTGGGAAAATAGTCTAATCGAGCACAGCTTTACATAACTTGGTCAGGAAGCCTTTTGGTCGTAACCAGGTGACTTATTACATTTCTGACTTTTAATTATTCGTATTTCTTTTGCTTTGAAGGGTTTACTTGCTAAGCTAATTTGATATGAGGCCGTTAAACACTGCTGAATTTTTGCTCTTCCTCGGAGGTAGCTTCTGAAGGGTAAAGTCCGAAAACTTTTGTAAATGAGTAGCAAATAACAAGACCAGGAGTACTTCTCGCCCAAATTCCATCTTTCTTACGAAGACGCAAAATGTGTTGTTCAAATCTTTTCGTGTCATCTTCCATAAACAATAGTCAGAAGCTGAGAATAGATTTTCTAGGTATTGTTAAATTGATTGATTTTCAGTTTGTAGAGAAATCCATTGGCATCGGCTATGGCTCTATTGCAATTTAGTTTGTCAATTAGAGCTCTGGTAAGTTGTCATCGTTTTTCGAATTTCCTTTTTTGTGCAAAATTTCTGTTTAACAAGTATTGTATAATTATCTATTCTTGTGGTTTTAATCCTTTTCGGAGTCGCTTCCCAAGCTGCTGCTTGGATTACTTAGTTAAAGCGTTCAACAGTACCCCTTAAATCCTCCTCTGTATCTAGTGGTATTTTCAACGACAGCAAATCTTCTAGCGTATTTTTGAAATAGTCCCAAGCAGTTTTTCGGTTACAGAGAAAAGGTGGTTTTAATATTAGTAGTACTTGCGGGTAAGTATAATCGGAGTGTGGTCAGAGGATAAATCAAAACAGGGTTTAGCTTAATATTTTTAATAACTCAGAAATCCAAAAGGTCTGGGAGTTTGGTTGCGTCGGAGGGCCAATAAGTTAGTTCACTAGTGGAAATAAAATGTAAGTTATTTGCGGTTATGGCTTTCAAAAAATCTCTTCCCTTGATCGTTGTTAATTCAGCAATAAAACCATGGCCTAGCATATTAAAATTATGCTCATAATGCTCTTGTTTGGTGACATACCGCAGTGGACAGTAAACAACAGAGTGTTAAAGGTTCTTCAATTACAACTGAAATCGCTTAAATGTGAGCTTTGCAGTATTTGTTTAATTCATAGTGCTTAATTGAGCTTTTAATGATAACGGCTGAACCAGCGTACGCTGTTTCGTTGAGATGTTGAGTAACATTATGAATCTTCAGATAACTTCTGGTCTGAAGTCAGCCTAACGTCGATGTGATGTTGTTGTAGCCCATTGGCGTTCCCTTCGACAATCTTTAGGAACGGATCAATTATGAAAGGGATGTTAAGATATTTAACATAGTTGACATTAGGTTTTTTATTATCTGTTTAAGTTCTTGCACATGATTTGTCTGCTGAGATATCGACGGTAAGATTGCTTGTTACTGAAGTGCATTATTAGCAGCTTGGGCGAGATGAGCTTTGTCGCTGACGGTTTGAGGCATTACCGATTCTTTTCTATTTAATTGTCTCTCTCCCTCTCCTAAGTGGAGGGAAAAGTTTTGGGTTGTAGCTCTTTGTAAACAGTGCAATCTTTACAATTATCGAAATGATTGCCATCACAAAACACATTTAAAGTCAGTGCGTCTAGTCTTGTGAAGCTATTATTTAGTTAAATTATACCTGCTTATTTAACACAGCGAGGATTTCTATTACAGAAGTTCTTTACGTAGCCTAGTCTTTGACACTTGACACACAGGTATTTCTACGTTTGCTTGCGGGGGCTCAAATTTTACAATTCAGTGTAGAAATTTTTTTATATTATATATGTCTTTGTTAAAAATATTTTTAAGTGTATGATCAAGTTCTTCTGTTTTTCAGATGTTTCGGGCGGCATTTTGACCTCGTCATTATACAGTACTTTAACCTCGTACTTGTTTTTAGCTACACTTTTCAGAAGCTCCATAAGCGGTGCTACGAATTTGACTCCTGCCACAAATATAAGAGCTGGTTTAGGATCCTTTTTGTTTGTATTTCTATTCGAATTGGTCAATTCATCATTTGCCAAATTAGTATATCGATTTGACGTCTCTATAGGTTTATTGAGCCAGTAATTTGTAATTTTAGCCTGTTTCAGTTGCGACTAAAAGTTGTATGACGGACTTCTGTGACATTTTTCGTTTCCCACCAGCTGCCAATCTGGATCGTGGTAGTTTTGGATCTCGGGTTGTGCTAAGTAAGGTTGATTGGGTACCGGTATTAATGCGAAGGTAGTTGGAAGCTGTCGTGTTGCACTCACTGGAAATTGTTAGTCTACGATATTAACTGACAATTGTTGAAAGTTAGGTGTAGATAACTCAGGTGCGTAAATCGAACCCGGTGTAATTTATTCAGCTTGCATTGGTTCTGCTTGTTGATTACTATAGTTGTTGTTATAATAAATCAGGACATTTTGATAGTATATGCGGGTGCATCGACTAAACAACTTATATAAAATTTTGACTCGTATTACTGACCTTAAACAGTAGATAGAGCGTTTCGAGCACTTATATCGAAGCGAGCCACACGGAATGGAACTACCTAAAAAACTACAAAAGTCTATATTACAATAAAGAAAGTTACAAATAGAAATTGAAGGAAGTAATCTGTACAAAAACTATGTATGGCTTCATAAAATATTTTGCAAACGGATACTGATCACAACGCGACTACAAAAGCAATGCTTTTTTAAAACTAAAAAGTTGAACAGAGCGTTTTAAACAAAAAAATTAACCCACGCTTTGCGCATTCCAAAAATAAGAAGCTAAATATTCCAGCAGCGAGCGTTCCCCCCACGACTTGGCGCAACTTTCGCAACTTTGCGAGTGCAGTGTGGTGTAGCATAAAGGGTCAGCCTACACGTTTCACAAATTAAGTCGATGAAAATGGGGGCGCAAGGGGTTGACAAACCGCGCGCAAATTTTACGTCCGACATGTACAAATTGCCGGCAGAAGCCGGATGGAAAATTAATTTTCTTTTCGTTGTGGGCCGGCTTGCCGAGCAGCGAGCGGCTGCCCATCAACTTCCTGAACTGCCACTTGGAAGTTCCGAGGAGTTGCAGTTGTATGGCGAATTGACGCCTTCCCGGAAAGGGCAGCATCGCAAATCGGGTTTAAGTTTCATGGGCCGAATTTCAGCGCAAAACTTTAGAATTAACTGAATGCCAAGTCAAAATGCAGCTATGCAAATGCACCCTTGTTTGTTTTCCACATCCTAGTTTTCTGTTTCCTGTTATTTTTGTTGTGTATTTATAATTTGTTTATGTGTTATATTATTTTTTTGTTTAAATTACAAAGAGTGTCCTGTAAACTTTCCGCCTAATAAGTTGAAAACTTTACTGATCAGAATAAAAACAAAATTAAAAAGTAATAACATAATCTATTCTAATCTATAGGCTGTATCTAACTTTATCCGAATTCTTATATCTTGTGTTTATTTAGTGCTTAGTCTATTTTTTCTTTGCACTTCCTTGATGATTCCAAATTATCTATAGAAAAGAAATTGAGCCAAAGTAATTGTATGGTAAAAGATCAGGGCAAGATGAGGCAAAAAGTTCAACTGCATCAAGTTTCCAGATTGTGGCATTTGCTCTTACTTAGAAAGGGTGTTATCTTTTGTTATACCAGATCTTTATTAACATTTTTTTATTATAATCAATTAAGTCTGAGAAAGTCTACTTCATACTCATTTCGGTTAGTCGTTTTCAGTACTTTCTTCATATCTTTGACTATTGCTGTAATGGTTCTGGGATTTATATTTATTTATGCAGGGTATTTTGAAAAATTTACCTAAGACCTTACGTGAGTATTACTATATTAGTAATTTTTGAGGCGTATCTAATGAAACCATTTTTCTATTGTTCGTAGCTGTATTGGAAGACTTTTATTGATGTGGCTTTCAACTAGTCTGCTATGCTCTTCTAAATATTATCCAAAGTACCAAAATGGCGCCTTTTCAATTGACTTTTAATGGAAGAAATAGAAAGAAGCTACCGGCACTGAAATTCGGCAAATAGGGAGGTTGGAGAACCACAATAATATATTTTTTCTATTTCCCAATAATTCTTTGGTGCACACTTTAGTTATAGCAAATCTTATGTTAAAATCTAAGAAACGGTAAATTGTCTCAAATTTTTCTCGGCCCTCTAAAAAGGCCTTATGCCATCTGTATACTTGGATAGGAGATTTTCTATATAAGTTCTTTGTAACTATTCAGGAGTCACAATAGCATATTAACTAAGCTTTAGCTTTAGCACAACGTTGATAATTTGCATAACACAGCTCACAAAAGCAACTTCACTTCAGGCTTCAGTAACGGTAAAAATTTTAAACTTGTACTAAATTTACAGCTATTATCATTCTAATTGTTAGGTAAAGGGATAGGTAGCAGCGTTATCGGTTGGCACACCCTCATTATTTTCTAGCATATTTTGTGAGTAACGGCTCCTAGGCAGTTACTGTCGTCTGGATTTTTTGCTATTTAATTGAGCAGTAAGCTATGCTTTAGTGGTCTTGACAAGTGTTTAAAAAGTGTTTCTAAATTTGTGCTCCGCGATTGTACTCAATTTATTGGGGTATTACGGGCAACTAATTTGTAAAAAGCAAAATAAAGTGAAATACTAAGAAAAAAAGAGGATAATAGTTTCAATTTTATTATAAAAACACTCCAAATATTAAAATTTTGATATAACAAATACACAGTTTGGTAAAGGCCAAGATTTTGACGGGTCCACCAGATCTTGACCTTATACGTACATTGGTGGCGACAGAGTGCGATTACTAATTAGCCGTTTTAAAGGGGAACACAATGTAGAGCCAGCTTTACAGGAGGTGTAAAATTTTAATTTCAAATTTAAATGTATATGTACGTTAGCGGCGCAAGTCGTGATTTTTAGGTCTGCAATTTAAAAGTATAGGGGAAAGAAAATAACAGACTAATGTTCATATAAATAAAAAATGGCAACGAGAAAACCAAAATTATGAAAACGGCAAGTACAAGCACAAAGAAAAGAGCTCATATATATTACCAATATACCCATTTACCAATTGGTGTAGGGTTACAATTATCTACAAACTATAAAAATTAATTTTGATTGTAAATACATATTTCATAAACTAACTTTCAAATGTCAAAACCAAAAATTAATAATAAAATTTATTTAAATAAAGCCGAGTTCCTTTTTTAATTATAAACTTAAAGTTTTATATAACTATCGCCCACAATAATTCTAATTTTGGTGGACAAACCCACTCCACTCTTTCTTATTTTGCGCCATTACACTCTCTGCTTGCCACGATTTTCCTTTCTTGGCTAATATTTTTCCCACTACATCATCCCACGTTTCTCGTGGCCTTCCTTTGCCCCTTTTTTAACGACCTTTGTATTCCATACTTGCTTAACCTGTCTGCTGTCTCCCATACGTTGTAGATGGCCCCACCGGCTGAGTTGTCTCTTCTCTATAAACTGATGTATCGATTCGATTCCCAGTTCCTTCCTCACTACATCATTCCTTATCCGATCTTTTAATGTTATTTCTTTCACTCTCCTCAAGTACCTCATCTGTGCTGCTTGTATTTTACTTTTCATCCTCGTTGATTTAACCCATGTCTCGCATCCATAAGTAAGTATAGGCCTATAAATTGTTTTGTATACATTCATTTTTGTTTGTTTGTTGACAAACTTATCTTTTATTGCATAGTATATTTTGTTGGCTTTTTCTGCTCTCTTTACGAGCTCTAATTCTTCTATTGTGACTCCTAAATATTCGAAGTGTTTTACTTGCTCTATGTCTTTACCTTCTATTTGTATTTTAACTGTGCAAGGTTCTTTGGAAATTACCATCACCTTAGTCTTGTTTATACTTAATTTCATGCCATGTTCTTTTAAAGTTTCATTCCAGATCTGTAAGTTCTTCTGTAAGTCTCTTTCATTTGCCGCCATTATTACTATGTCATCTGCAAACGCACATTCTGTTATCTCAACTACTTGTAAATTTCTGTATCTCAGTTTTTTAACACTTTTATTACATTCTTTTATAATGTCGTCCATGGATACTGTAAATAGGACTGGGCTCAGTACTCCTCCTTGTCTAAGTCCTTCTTTCATATCGAAACTTTTAGATCTATTATTTCTGCTTATTACATAATTGATGTTGTTGCTATATAGACTTTTAATCGCTGCTAACAGGTTATCATCGATATTTCTCTTGGCCAAACTTTCCCATATTATATTTCTATTTACCCTGTCAAATGCTTTGTTCAGGTCTATGAACGCAAACAGCATCTTTATATTGTACTTCGCTAATCTATATCTTATCTGTTTTAATGTAAATATATGATCTTGTACACTAAAACCCTTTCTAAATCCACTTTGCGATTGCGATTGCGATAATGTCTTCTCGATTTTTCCCATTAATCTTCTCTCCAATATACGTTCATAGATCTTCATGGTATGCTTAATAGGGTAATTCCTCTGTAGTTGTCACAGCTAGTTCTCTCTCCTTTTTTGTGAATTGGGAGAATTTTTCCTATTTCCCACTCTTTAGGTATTGCTTTTTCCTTCCAGACTTTATTATAAATCGTTATTAATAACATTTCTTCATCTTCGCCCATATATTTTATCATCTCTGCCTTAATTTGGTCATGTCCGGCTGCTTTTCCAATTTTAATTCCTTGTATTGCTTCTCTCATTTCTTGTAACTCTAAAATATTTAAAAAAAAAAAGATTTGGTAGTACATGGAATAGAAGAAGAGAGGGAGAAAAACACGAAAGCGCTAGAAAACAAAATGCAAAAGATATTTGAAAAATTAGAAGTACAAGTAAAAGTAATGGGTGCGGTAAGCGAAAGTAAAAGAATAGAGGAAAGAAAAGGGAATAAAAACAGACTAATATTCGTGGAAATAAAAAATGGCAACGAGAAAACCAAAATTCTGAAACGGCAAGTAGATTTAAGAGAACAAAAGTATACATAAACTAAGATTATAGTAAAAAAGTAGAAGCACAAAGAAAAGAGCTCATAGAACATACAAAAGAAGCACTAAAAAGAGGGTTTACAGCAAAGACTTATTACAACAAATTAATAGTAAATGGAAACAAATTTACTATTAAAGATATAAGAAAATGGCAAAAATAAGAGTCGGAAGAACAAGAAACAAGAAGAGTTAGCAGAATAAGAACAATTACTGAAAGATCACCAGCGTATTGTTACTAATATAAGTTACATGAGCAGTTTTCAATTTTTTTCCATCTATCATACTAAAATATACTGTCATATTAAAATTACTACTTTTAAATTTAAACGAGGCTACAGGTTGATAGTGAAGGACACAAAACATTTCAGGTGATAGCTCAGCCAGCATGACTTTTATCACATTTAATAATTAATAGTTGAGCTGTTATTGCTGGAAGCATTGTCATATATCATACAGAAATTTGTCTAATTAAAAATTAATTATGTTGATTTCCAAGTGGCGTGCAGCAATAGCAATAAATTAGATAAGCAGAAACAGCATCAACATCGTTACTATTTACTTCATTTATCATAATCACAATTAAGAATAAAATTTCATGGTCATTATGTATAAGAAAGTTTTATGTTTGATTAAATCAGATCTTCAATTTTTACTTTACATTTTTTATATTTAAAATTTTATTCGAAGCAACCTCTGTCCGTTTTACTTACTTTTATTAATTTTAAATATAATTACGCTTCATAGCATTTTCTCCAAGATTTAAGGATTTTTCCAATCTCTGTTTCCATATTATTCTCTTAGTTTCTTATGCATCTTACTTGCTGCCCTTTGCTCTTTCTTAATCCTTTTACTTCTTCTGATTTTTCTAAAATATTGTTCTATTGTTTCTTCAAACTCCTTCCATGTTCTTACTTTGGCTTCTTTAACTGCGTCTTTTGCCTCGTTTGTTATTTGTTTGTATCTTTCTTTGTTGTCTTAAATCTTGATTTTCAGGTACATCTTTCAAGCTTCTTTCTTTATCCTTATCTCGTTTTTTACGGTTTTGTCCCACTATCTGGTTTTCTTTTGTCCCTGTTTAATTACTTGTATTCCACGGGTTTCTTCAGCTACTTCTTGTAGAATCGTTTTTAGTCTTTACCATCTTTCATTTACATCCCATATGGTATTTTTTCTGTTTTATGTTGTTTTTGGACAGTTAGTCTCTGCTGGAGGAGTTTTTTATGTCTTGATTCTGTATGTTTATCCTATAATTCTCTTAATTTAAGTTTTTTTAGAGTTAATATCATTACAGGATAATCTGAACTTAAATAGAAGTTTTCCTCTATGTCAATAAAATCAGATTTTATCTGAAAATAAGAAAATCTGGCAGCTTCTGTGGATATGTGGACTAGTACATCAGTTTACTAGAAGAATACTAGTTACAATTGAATTTTCTAATTGATTTGCTGTAATTGTAATCAGTCTTAATCCCAATTCCTTATATTTTGCATTATGATCTTCATCTAGAATATAACTACTGGTAAAGCATTGTAGAAGAATTTTGCATTGTTCTTTCTTAAGACTGTATTGCTAGGAGGGGACAATAAGATGCACCTGCTATTAACTTCTGTTTGATGGATTTAATGCAAGCCACGGTTAACTGTACTTATTCGTGTTAAAGATGCTGTTTTTTATATAAATTAATATTTTTCCTAATTATGACTGCGTAACTACTTTTATCTCGATTGTGGGTGTGTTATATGTTGTATTTTATATCCTTTTGTTTCTAGATAAACTTGTTTAATACACTGATACATTTTATGCAACAAAAATTTTTTCTACTTCTTCTTTTCAATTTAAGGGACTATAGAGTTACCCTTAAATTCTTTTAACTCACTATTTATTGATGCATTAGTATTACCAGCTCCCAGTCTTACTAGTTTAGCCAGTAAGTTCTGTAACATTTGCATCATCATTTGCTACGCGATTGTATTTTTTATATTTACATTTTGCTCTGCTTAAATCTGTTGTCTTTCTCGATGTAAATTTTCTCGGTTGTCAAATTCAGTAAGCTGTTTTTTTTTGTAGCTCCTTTGCTACAAGACGTCCACAATAGTTAGTAGAGTATGTTTCAGTACAATTAGAACATGTCGACGAAGTATTTTTTAATTTATTGCGTTCGACGATTAGATAATTACCAGAGCACGAACAAAACATCTTTTACAGCAAGGCATAATTATCTTCTTTTATTATTTTAGATTGTATCAAATATTTTATTGATCTCTTCCTCATTGTAAATAGTTTGAACAGTGATACCAAAATGTTAACTACTTTACAGATTTTTTTTGTTAAGACCTTAAATTAAATTTTTAGCTTTGAATTCTGCTTTAATAACTTTAGTACTACATGTAGGTTGTAAGTGTCTGGCTTTACGCCTACAAGTCTTGTCTCTTGTCATTTTTTGTATGTTATTTTATATTTGCCTTATTTACTTTTCGTAATTTCTTAGTAAAGTTACTACCGAACTTAATATTGTTTGACGGCAATATATTGCTTACCATGTAGTTTTTTTATGTTGAATACTTCAACCAGTGGTGATTTTTTTCAACAGTCATATCTATTCTGGTGTCAGTGTTGGGGTTATTTACTTTTCCAGGTACAACTATAACCCCATCAATAACAATTATGAATTTTCTGGACTGCTAATTTTTTTTCTCGTTTCAATTTTCTGGACTATAAAATTTTTGCAGTTGAACAATGTAATATTTTTTTTTACTTTATAATATCTTTACGGGTAGCTGTGGGTCGTTAAATGTTAAAAATAACAACTATTTTAAGTTAAGGTAAAATGCGTTTCTTACGATAACTAGATATTTAATTGTCACGCTCAGTGCTGTTTGTGCAGGATATTCTACCCGATTAGTTTGGTTATTTGAAATTTTCTTAGGTGATGTAGAGCAAATTACGTTAAAAATAATATACCTATGATTATCTGTTTCACTCCTCTGTTTAACACACTCGTTTAGAGTATATAAGTTTTAGATTTTAACATTTTAATTATAAAAACGGGATGATTTCAGTTTATGACCCATAAAATTTATACCAATACGCTTTTGCACAGCCTAACTTTATTTTTTAGTTGTATTTTTTATTTTTTCAGAATTTAATGCACTATCTGGTTGTATGCAAAACACCTATTAATATTTTAAGCTTTAAACGTAATTTACACAACATTATAATTCAAACGCAATGTTTAAAAAATAATGGTAAGTACATTCTTTAGATACTTTTAATAAATATTTTATAAAAATATTATATCTATAATAATATGTAATATTGACAAAGATATTGTAAAGATGTTTATACAACATTTTTTCATTAACATTTATTATTAAGAAAATAACACTAGAAAAATAACTGGGATGTACTATTAAAGCGTCAGCTTTGCTCGACAGATTGATGCCACCGCAATTGTAGCTTTTAATGTGAGCCTCGCATCCGTTTGACATAAATCACCAATAAACGCTTATCGCAGCAATAATATCTCTCCGTTTAGATTTCACGATTTATTTGAAAGCTGCAATTGCAACATATCGATTAAAGCTGTTTTAGATATACGCATACATTATATCAAAGGAATAAGTTTAAAAAATTAAAAAATAAAAATTTGAATATAAAATTATATTAAAACATTTAAAAAAAGGTATTATTGATATAAAGAAATGCATAAAACGTAATTTAAGTGCATGGAACGGATATACAAAAAATCTAATGATTAGCATAAACTTCAAAATCGCTTACAACATAACAATTAAAAAAATTAAAACTAGTTACACTGAAACAGTTAAACTTATGTAGATCAAGAACGTCTATAGAAATATAAATTACATAGTTAATAATAGTGATAAGGAATATTTATATTATTTTAACCAACACAGCGTAGACCATTCCATAATGCAATAAATAAAAAAGATGTAAAATAATGTGAAACAAAATATGAGATCAAAGTTTTATATCACATAATATGTCGCAAAGTTACCAAATCAGGGGAAACGATTTTTCTATTAGTTACTAATTTCAAAATGTGCACTCAGCTGCATCATTAGTTACTACGACATGTAGAAAGAACTTTAAGCACAATACACTGAACGTAGAGGTTTTATAAAAGGAAAACCTTTAAAAAAGTTTTACGTAGTTGCACATCTTCATCTTTAACTCTATTTAAAAAATAATAATTATAAATAGCATGAGACAATAATCGCGACAGTGATAAACAAACTAAGTACCACGCATTTTTTGAAAACAATTTTTATTAAAATTAAAACACGTTACAATAATTGAATTTAGTTATTGCTCTCTTAGTGCTTAACAGAGCTTTTGAGGCAGCGGCCAATCTGTTGAATAAACATTCGTCCCCTTCCACAGCCGCCAGGAAAACTTGGGCGTCAAAATCTGCTAACCCATCTATACCTAACTTATACCTAATTGTATTGATAGATTAGATACAAACAAACCACTTTAGACATTGACTTTCACCTATCATTCCTTCGTCAAAGAGTTTGTTGAGATTGCAAAATCGGTAGGTTTGCACCCTTTTTTAAGTAATACAATGATCCATATAGTGGTGGTACGGCCCTAACACCCTGGATGAGAGCACGACCTGCAAACTGAAAGGTTAAGGCTCTTATATGTTCGTTCTCTCTGCCCGGTCGTCGCGCACCATCTCTGATGCGGGCGATGTGGCAAGCACCGCGCCTTAGACGACCGCCATTATTACCCCTTGTTCGAGTAAACGTAGGTACTCAATTATTTTCAGTGACTGAGTAAACCATCCGCCAGGCATCATAGAGATCCGGGAAATAAACCCGGGTCCGTCAGCATCGTAGCTCGCCCCCCAGTCACGGGACCACGCTGGCTGTCTGCTCTATATAAATTGCTAATAATTTGGTAATTTTAATTTAAAACCATACTGCAGTTGTACGCTTTAAACTAAAAAATAGCTCCATACCCACGAAACCCAAACAGTAAAACAATAAGTTTTTTCTTAACATTTTGAGATATTTATTATTCTAGTTTTATTGTATAATTCAGATAATTATATTTATCTGAGTTTTATTTTACTTTTGTTACTAATTACCTTTCTTCCATTTATTTCCTATTTTTGCACTTTCATATTTCTACTTTCTTCAGCTGCTTGTATTATACTGTCAACTATTATTTTGCTTAATTTATTTATAGTTTTTTCTTGTAAGTTATGTGGGTATTTATATTATCGCTAGTTTGATACCTTTTATTTTTACTTTTTAGTTTTTGGCTTTCTAATTTAATATTATCATAACAAATCCAGCTACTTATGAGAGATTTACTCTTTACTATAACATATGCTTGTATTTCATTCCATATCTATCTGATATTTTAATAATTAAGTAAACAGTTCTCTTTGAGATAGTTTCAGTATCTGTTATGTGCTTATATACTAGAAAATCGACTTCTTCTATATCTTTTATTACGTCCCTTTTCTAAAAAAAGGTAAGACCTGAGAAAAGTTGCCCACATTCTTTTCTAATTCGCCATAATTTACTTAGACCCAGGATGTTCCAATTGAGTTTAGGTAATTTATATTCTAGCTCTTCCAGTTGGTCTTGTCCTACTTGAAATTTCACAATTCTGTAACTATATTTTCTATGCTTCATGTCTTTTTTCAAATTTTTCCTTCTTCAAAAATCCTTGAGGTGGTCTCGTTTGACAGTGTGGAAGCGTGCAATAGTTTTAAAATTCGTAATTTTGATTTTGAGGAAAGAGTGGGGAGGTGTATTGGCTTGCCAGGCGGTTGGTAAATATAGGCAAATTGGATTGTATAAGGACCTGACACTATCGGGTGGGAGAAAGTGAAGGAATCAAGAATCCGCATGCGCAGATTAGCTAATTCTAAAATAAATATAATCTCTACCAGTTACAGAGAAGTATCTATGTGCTAGCATAAAAATTAGTTTTATAACACTCGTAATGTTGTGCCAATTTAAGCTATAATCAATCGAAGATTTTAGAGGCAACTGTAAGTAATTGGAAAATTTTGCTTAATAAGTAATTGTAAAACTAAAAAATTATAATTATAGTCAAGTAAATAAGGCAGTGACCAGAAAAGGTGATAAACACTAAAACCCAAGTAAACAGCACATCAACTTCTAAAATAATAGAATGCCGGGCAACTTTTTTTCAGTGAAACTAAAAATCTGAACTTGAATTATATGTAGTTTCAACAAGATAGAGCCACATATCACACAACACATGAAACACTCACTTTGCTTCAAACCAAATTTCCTGGTCGTTTTCTCGCGGAGGGATCACATCGATTGGCCACAGCGGTCTTACGATCTCACCCTATTAGACTTTTTTCTCTGGGGCTATTTGAATAAATGTTTCTATGTCAACAAATCTGATAAGATTCTAGGGCTAAAAGAGAGCATCAAGCGAGTAATTTCTAAAATGCAGTCGCATTTATAGAAAAACGTTAATGAAAATTTCGCTGTCAGAACAGTCTCATGGCAGTAAAGTCCTGAAAAAATTTGGCCTACCTCATATTTTATAGATAACTCCTAAATCTATACTTTATACTAATAGCAATAAAATTTGAATTATTCCAATATTTTGTGTTTTATGCAGAAGAAACACATTGAGGTTCAATATGGATCACCGTTTATCTTAAGTTATAGAAGAAAAATGATAGGTAGAATGTTAAAGTAGGAATATACAATATATTTAAATAATGCGATGATAGCAAATATTTTTCTACAAATCAGAATGAAATAAAATCTAATTTTTATACGTAAAAGCAAATATTCTAGGAACTGACTCATTAAGAACTTTCAAATCTTAGAAAGTTACATGCAAAGGACATAGCAATTTTTCAAAAGTTTACCGCATCGATATACATTTTTTATAATTATTAACTGTGTCAAATACACTAAGGAAAAAAATTGTAAGAAATAAATTAGTGATTAATTCTGCGACGCATTAAGTTGTGGTAGCTGACAACCATCAAAGTATTCTCAAGTTATATAAAGCCTGTTTCGAAAGCAATAAACCGTATAATATAAATAATTACAATTACAATAACAAAAAATTTATGTAACGATTAAAAATAGTACAAATAGACATTATATGTAACCTCCGTAAGCACCTCGATATTTTTCACACATCTTCCAAAGTCGTTTCTACTATACAAAACATTCTACAACTTCTTGTGTTGGAATCGTCGTATTAGCCTAAATCTCGTCAACGATATAGCGTTTCTTCCCTTTCAAAGGTGACGGAGATTCTCTGCTTTACTTGTTTAGTTATCACAAATACGGTGGTTACACACAACATGCGCTTACTCGTTGGTGTCTAACTCCTGATGGAAGCAACCTATAAAGACTTTTAAGCTTTAGGAACTTTAAAAGATCTTACACTTTAGCGTAAGCTTATCTTCTAATTCTCAGATTGTCAGTTGTCGATCCTTATTTATTGCACAAATTCAACATTTTTCTTTTCTTTTTTGATATGTGTTTTGTGAGCCTTCAAAACCACGGACTACTTTTAACAGATTTTCCGCGATTTCTGAATTATTTATGCTGCACTCATTTTATCGGTACCGAACGCCTTCTAAATCAAGCGAATAGTTTCTGCGGACAAATGTTCAAATTTCACACAAAATTTGATATAATTTCGCTACTTTACTGGCCCAATCATTGCATATGTAACAATCACACACTTACTGGCATCTGACTCCTAACTGACTCGGCCAGTAAAGTCACCCTTATTTATATATGCGCATTACAATCCTATGTCATCGGTTGCAAAACTGTTTTCATTATATTAACATCGACATCATAGTTTTGAAACAAACCTCGTACACAATCACAGTATTAACATGCTAATACACTAAGAAGACTATTTTTATTAAAGCTCAAGTCTTACTTAAGCTTAATCTATAAACCCTACGTGGTTTAGAACTGCTGCCTAAGTACCATAAAATATATGGAAGAGGACACCCTAAATAAATGCTGCGTGTTGACGAGGAGCGGCTCTTTCCTTGTCTCAACAGCTTAGTAAGAGACAATTACTCGAGTAGTCTTTTTTTGTCTCTTTCTCAGAAGGGTTCACATAAAAAGAAATCTACCTTTAAACTCCTACCCAAATCTGACAACATTTCGAGCATTTCTACAGGAAGTCAATAGAAATAACTCTAATAATAAATTTTACAACTAATATACATATACTTTAACATTGCTTATATCGGAAAGAAATCTATAGCTAGCATAAAATTCTGATCTTTCCATTCTCAAAAATGATCAGAGTGCCGCCATTAGTACTCTACTTAAGACACAGTTGAAAAAAAAACAAAAGTAGGGTAAGTTGTACTTTAATATGCACTGAAATATACTCCGTACTGACGGGCGGTAGAACTAAACTGAAGCTTAGCTCCCCCTACGCAAAAAATATGCTCAACATAATAACTAAGAAAGACAGAACTATCCCATAAGCGATTCAACTACATCTAATGTCGATAAGGTATCCGTTACCCATGGGCGTGAGTTTGGGTAGCTCCATCTACAATTTTAAGAGTAAGTGCTGTGGAATAGAGCGTGCTACACGTGTGGAGTTTAAACTGGTAGATAGAGTTAACGCCTGACCCGGGAAAAACATTTTTACCGGACCCCCAAAATATTTTTGATACTTACATTAAATCAATTGTTAATTAATATTATATAAAAATTAAAGCCACTTTTACAATTTATATAATCTTAAACAATCCTGTATGCAAATGCACATGTGATAAACATGCCTGGTCTACCCTGGAAATAGCAAGCCAACGTTAATATAACAAAAAGAGCTTTGAAACCGCGATGTAACCTGACAGCAGATGAAAGTGGGCTATAATGCGGATGCGTTAATGAGGGCTACTGGGATCAGTGAATCTGCATAAAATTTTGAAGCTGAAACATGTGTTTGCATAACGATGCAATGACTACAGAGATGGAAGACAATCTGTTATAAATGACACACGTTCTGAAAGAATAATAAAAAAAATGTTGGACTTGGACGGGTTACAATTGACAAGAACCAACAGCTAATAGTCCAAAAACTAGAAAATGAACCAGGAATTCCAAAATCTAATTTTGACTGAAGATCTTGTCATGAAACATGTGGTGAAATTCTTCTGACCCTACTGTTACTAGACAAGAACAAAGATCGTGCTGCAGCTGCTAATAAATCTAACATTATAAACTGCAGTCTTCAAGCCACCTTGATAAAGATCAAGTGCATGCCGTACGATATAACTGAGTTTACAATGTATTGCCCACTACCCCATCAAAAGCGAGCGCTTTGAAGACTAAGCATTAAATTTATAGCAGGAGGTGACTATAACTGCAAAAATATGTTATCGGGTTACGCCTGGCCACAACTAGGGGCCAGAACACTAGCTCGTTTATTACCAGACTGACCAACTGACCCGGTCAAAATATCAGATCTACAAGACTTCTTTGTAACCTATGATTCTCCAGAGCACGAAAAATTGGAAAAAAGCTACTATTTAGTGTCCAATCATTCACCGATAATTGCAACAATAACTACCCCATCAAGAAAACCCAACCCTAGATTACTTAATCATAATAATACAAATTGGGACGTATATCGCAACTCTTTGGAAGAAAATCTTAATCTCCGAGTTTGTCTAAAATAGCAAACTAATTCAACGGTTGTAAAAATGCAACAAGCAGCCATATGAGTTACACACCATCATGTAAATTAAAAATTACTCAACTAATATAGCCTTAAAAATAAAAAAAAAATTAATAATAAAAAAGCGCAAGGCAGGAGCTCTTCGGCGTTGTAGTGACCGGCTGACAAAACAAACTTCAATCGGTTAAGCAACAGACGAAGAACAAAACTAAAGAAATTAAAAGATAAATCATGTAATACCTACATTACTAACCTAGGCAAATACGACCACACCATTTGGAAACTCATAAAGATTATAAATAAACCCACCTTCAATCCGAGTAATCACCCCAGTTCTTGGGCAAAAAATGATAAGCAGGAAGCAGACTTGTTTGCAGATCATTTTGTTAAAGTATTTACTCTGCACAGCACTGAACCAGATGTAGAAATGGAATAACTATTAAAGCAATTAATTAATAATACACGCAAGATCACACCAGTAACATCCTAAAAAGTAAAAGATGAAATGAAACTGCTGAACACCAAAAAATCACTGGGAATTAACCTCATAACAGGAAGAATGTTGAAGGAATGGCCAAGGATAAGAGTAATACTTCTGATACATTTATTTTACGCCATCCTACAGCTTAAATCCTAATAATAATCCAACAAATGTTACCTCGTATAGACCAATAAGCCTGCTACATGACATCTTTAAGATTATAGAAAAAAAGATTTTTCGAAGAGTTAAGAAAGTTTTATTTATCAATAACTGAATTCCCGATCACTAATTTGGATTTCGTGAAGGATATTCGACAATCTCACAATGCCATCGCATGGTAAGAATCATAAATAAAGCGCTAGCATAAAAATAATGCAAGCCAGACCTTTGGTAAGGTTTGGCACCCAGGCTCATTAACAAAAGTTAAAAAAACCTTCCACCAGAAATATTTTGACTTGTTTAGATCTTATCTATTTAATAGACAAATTCAAACTAAATATAACAGTGCAACATCCAGTTTATATTCAATAACTGCAGAAATTCCACATGGCAGTATTTTGAGCTCTCTATTATACAACCTTTACACGGCAGATTTACCAACAGAAAAAAAACACATATAGGTACGTTCTCAGACAATACGGTTATACTTGCAAATATAAAAACCCAGTGAAAGCTGCTGCCGATGTCGAAAACCACCTAAATTCCAAATGGACAAAAATCTAACATAGCCCCCTGAAAATTAATAATGAAGATATACCAAAAGTTGAAGAAATCCTTGGATTAACTCTTGATAGTCAACTAAGAAAAGATAAATCGACAAAAAAACGCGAACAAACCGACATAAAGGTATAACGGCTTAGTTGGCTAATAGGACGAAAATCGAAACTACCACCGGAAAATAAATTGCTCATCTGCAAGGCGATCATCAAGCCAATTTGAACTTATGACATTGAGTCCAATTGAGATTATTGAAATTATTGAGATTTGAGGCCAGTAGATCTAACATGGCAGTCATACAAAAAAGTCAATCGAAAATCCTCCGAATAATCGTAGATGCTCTCTAGTTTGTGTCAAGTCACTCTAATCTCAAAGTTCAGTAAACATTATGATCGACTACGATCCTATAGTAACCCTATATTAGAGTAACTTACTCATAGTGCTGACCATAGAAGATTCCAGCGTTCCCGGCACATATATTTCAAGTAAGGCCACAGAGGTACTACATACGATTATGATTGTATATTTTATTTGTATGTATGTTCTGATTGATCAAATCAAAAAGAAAAAAAATTGTTAATGTCTTGCTTCAGACTGTTACCAATAAATCAAATTTCTCAAAAACATCATAACTTAAACTTACAGTTACAATTTGAAAACGATAGCTCAGTCGTCCAATAAAAGTCTTTTGCCTTGCTATGTTGCAAAAACGTCTAGGGTGGCAAAGTGTCCAAAAATTCAGGCAAGATTTTAATTTCGCTTTATTGGTGTGGTAAAGTGTGGCCTAAAAAAAAGACAGCGTGGCAGCTGACTGTTGAGGGTTATTAAAAATGAAGTACTACATGAAAGAACAAGGCCTTTTCATTGTTGAGCAATATTTTAAAAGTAATGAAAGTTTGTCAGCTGCAGTTCGCAATTTTCGTACAAAATATGGTCAAAATAACGATTTAAATTCATGAACTGCGCAGAGATTAATTAAAAAATTCAGAGACTGGATCAATCATTGATAAGTCACTTTGGTCGCCCTTCAATAAGTCGTTCAACACAAAACATCGAAGCAGTTTGTGAGAGTGTTGCTGAGAGTCCAGGAACATCAATTCGGCATCGTGGTCAAGAATTGGAGAAGCTCTCTACAGCCTATTCTCATAAAAGATTTGCATCTTTATGCTTACAAAGTTAAATTGACTTAAGAACTGAAGAGACTTCGTTGAATTGATTATGGAACAACAAGTTGACGCTGATGTTTTAGACAAAATCATTTTCAGCGATGAGGCTTATTTTTATCTTGAGGGCTTTGTTAATCGTCAAAATTGTTGCATTTGGGGTTCAGAAAATCCACGAGTGATTGTTGAGCAACAAATGCATCCACAACGTGTTACTGTTTGGTGCGGATTTTAGACTAGAGGCATCATCGGACTATTCTTCTTCGAAAATGCGGCTGGTCAGGAAATAACAGTTAATGGTGCTCGCTATCGCGACATGATAATCCAGTTTTTTGTGCCTAAATTGCAAGTTATGGATGTAGACGACATGTGGTTTTAACAGCACGGTGCCACATGCCATACAGCCCACGAAACAATTCAATTACTGCATCAGTCATTTCCGTTTTGGTGATCAGAATTGGCCGCCCAGATCGTGCGATTTAACGCCGTTGGACTTCTTTCTTTGGGTTTTTTTAGGTCTAAGGTTTATGTCAACAAGCCCACGCATCAACGATATTCAGCCACATTTATGCAAAACATTTATGGAAAATTTCAACACAAGAGTGCGTATGTACCAACAAAACCGTGGAGGGCACTTACCCGGTATTCTATTCCTTACGTAACCTTATACTGTATAAATCAATAAAAAATTACAATTTTTAATTAAAAACACGTGTTTTCTATCAAAATTACTTCTTGGGTGAATTTTGAGACATCCTTTATAATGAACATTATGTTGCAGAAAGTACAAGCCCCAGGTAATTATATCCTTCTCTTCCAACCTCTCTGTAGTCCTGACCAGTGATACTGCTGTAGAACATTAACTCGCTGAAGCTCTGAAATGGTACCAAACTGCGAGTAAAAGCATTCCACAATAATCTTTGATTATGCTAAAAATATACTACTATTGATCAATTTTAGGTGTTACTAAATAATCCTACTTTGTTTACGAGGCGTGTTCGAAAAATAAGTTCCTTTTGGCTATAAAAAAAAGAGTGACAATTTATTTTTCAAGAATTTATTCATTAAATGAAAGAAAAAATCTTAAACTATTTTTGAATAAGGTGTTCTATGCCCCTGCTTGTGAAGACAGCCAATATCAAATTTCATGAAGAGCAGTTCTCGAAATTTGCGGGAATTTATTCGATAGAGTCTAATCTCAAAAATTTTTTCGTTAACAAGCTGGACCAAATCATTAGCAAAAACAGATGGTCGCCCACATCGTTCCTCATCATGCACATTTTCTCTCTGCTCATTAAACTGTCTAACCCATATTCTTACCGTTCCATTACTCATTGCATTTTCACCGTACGCTCACTAATTTGTCTATGGATATCTGCCGATTTCACATTTCGTGCGCTCAAAAAATGAATAATAGAATGTATTTTACAGTCGGCGTGTTTTTCAAGCGACTTAAACACTATAACCTTAGAATAAACACCGTAAACAACTGCTCTTAATGAAATATTATTTATAGACACCTCGGGATCTCAGCGAACATACGCGATCAGCTAAGTGAAGCGCTCTAGAAGCTTTCTATCGGAACAGAACTTAGTTTCCGAACACACCTCGTATTTATATAGACTTCTGACAATAATTTTGATGGTATAAAACAAATCAC
The DNA here is from genome assembly GCA_036346155.1 of Sinelater perroti. NCBI lineage: Eukaryota > Metazoa > Arthropoda > Insecta > Coleoptera > Elateridae > Sinelater > Sinelater perroti. Next base: position 17,875,660 of record JARFIY010000189.1, read on the forward strand.
AATTTTTACGTTAAGGGCTTCGCCTTTTGCTACGTTCGCGCTTCGCCTTTTGCTATGTAAGCGTACGCGCTTTTGGCCTTTTGCTATGTTCTCGCAGGCGTCGTTTTTTTTAATTTAGTTTGTGATAGTTTAATTTTCCGTAAGCCGAGAGCATTTTAACCGAGAGTTCGCAGGCGTGTTTAATTGGCAGCAGAAGTTTTCATTTCTGCGAGGCTTTTGTTAAAAGCTAATTTGTGGCGAAATTCGATATTTCGCCAACTAGATTAACTTCTTCCCGGAGGTCCTTTTGTTACCCGATTGCATTTCGGGTTGAAATTTTTGCTGGTAAAACTTGGTCCATTATTTTCTTTGCTCTGACTCAGCAAGAATCGACAAAGGCACCTTTGCACCAGGAAAGACGCTACCGATCGGCTCCGCTGGAGATTGGGGTAACTTGTCCTATCTTTTTACCCACACCCTTATATCCTTTTCCTGGAACCCCCAGGACCAACAGCACTGGAACCGATTTCTGTGGGAAAGCGCCTGTTTCCACAAGTTAATGTTTTTAGCTTTAGCTTTGTTTGAAGTTCCTTTTGTTCAAATTTTAAAATTACCTATACAGTCCACTTTTCCGGCCGCACCATTTGGTGTTGTGAAAAAAATGTAATTATAAAAAAATTAAATGTCATATTTTACCCAAGAATTAAAAGAGAATAAGTGGTTCGTAACAGACGTAACATAAATTAATTGTAAGCTTTTATGCTCAAAACATAAACCACGCTGAAAAACTGGCGGGACACTGCAAAATTTCCACTTTCGGCTTAAAAGCCCGCCCAGCACACCCGCGAGTCGCTCATTACTCCCAGAAGAATAGCCGCGCATTCTTCCTGTGGCGGAGCCACACGCTGGGCAGAGCACGCCTGACCTCTTGTCGCATCATTAAGCGCGAGCTTCTGCCGAATTAAAAACAAAACGATCGCAAAGGACATCTTCGCGGCCGTTCCGTCTGCAACGGAGCCCCGCGGCTCGCCTTCAGCGGCAGCCGCGCCGGGAATTGAGGCGATAATGCGAAAATGATTGGAAAAACCCCCGCGCTGCAAACGAAATTCGAAAACTAACGCTGGTTGGCGATAGGCAGAAGCGAGGCAGGATTATAAAAGGAGTTTTGTATGAATTGGAGACCGTGAACCAACCGGTTATCGGCTGTTTTTAAACGGAGGCTGTTGCTTCCTTGTCGCTGTTTTATTTATCTGCCAATTTGTCGGGCTTATCGGCCGCCAGCATGGAAACCTAGGCGCAGTTTTAACTTTAAAACGGTAAAAGTAGCTGTCGGTTAATGTCCTGCCAAGCAGAAGTTCAACTGAATTGCTTTCTCATTGCTGAAATATGCGCCTTATCATTTGCAACAACGCTGCTATTTTTGTGTTTTCTATAAAAACGTTCAATCACTCTGTTTACATAGAGCTGAGATAAATTTTTGCTGTTTCCCTTGAAAATTTATTTATAATACCACATATTCAATATTGGATTTTTTAAAAGTTATCTACAAGCTCGGACAAAAATCTTGGTGCATGTTTTTATTTACTCCTTCTTTGGTGATTGTTCTTCTCTTTGAATGAAATTAAATTTTCAAGTAATTCAATAAAAAATGCAATATTTTGACTACTTAATAAGTTTGTCGATATATTAAAAATGAACTTATTGGCCACGAACTGCTGATGATCAGAATAGCTTTGTCAGTTGTTGTTCTTGGACGTCTTGATCTGTTCCAATCTTTGTTGTTGTCCGATTCTTCAAATTGCTTGGTTATACAACTTACTATGTTTCCATAGATACCAAAAAATTCCAAAATTTCTTTGATCTTGTTCTACTTTAAATAAACAAAATCAGGGTAGGTATATACCAAAATGTAAAATGTATTGTACCAATCATCCTGACGGTACAACACCTCGAAGAATAGTCATACTAATAAAATAATCCATTCAATATTGTAGACTGATAAAATATAAAGAACCCTCAATACCAGCTACTTTTATGAAAATAACAACACAAGCAAATGAGATAACCATCACAGCGGTCTATTACCCATATCATCACAACCTAAAAAAACACTTCTCCGCGTTCTTTGAAACTTTAAGATCAAAGTTTATTAGCGAAGGTAGTTACAATAGTAAGCATCCACTAAGGGAATGACGTTTAATAACAGCAAAGGACAGAGAACTTGCCCAAGTTCTTTAAGTCAAACATTATTTCAATTTATCAACTAGCCCACCAAAGTACTGGCCCATAGATGACAAAAAAATTCTGGGTCTATTTGACTTTTTTAAAGCAAATAATATTTTCTCAACATACCAAGATATCACACCTAGGTATGACTTAATATCAGATCACAATCCTATAATAGCTTCAATAAGCACATCAATAACCAGGAAAACCAGACTACGATTACACATTACTAAAACAAATTGAAATACCTGCGAAAAACAAAATAAATCTATTAATGAGGTTTCAAGAAGTACAAGACATAAATGAAGAAACTACCAATTTAATAAAATTGCTGCAAGGGTCATCCATACAAGCTGCTCCAAAGGGAATTATTCAGATAACAAACACTATATCACTAAAAGTAAAAAAGTTAGTGATAAAAAAGAAAAAGGCAATATCAGTTTAGCAAGAAATCTATACAAGCGACAGCAAAAGAGAATGCAGCCAATTAAGCAATAAATGAAAAATTAAGCTAAAAGCAGTAAATGGTTCTTTTAAAAAATATGTTAAAAGCATTAATAGATAATATAATTAATTCTATTTGGAGACCGATAAAAGTAAACCAATAACGGTGTCACTACCTATTTGCAAATACACAATACCACTCGGGCCTTGGGCAAAAAAAAAGCGTCCAGAGAAAAGTAGACCTCTGTGAAGAATGTCTCTCTGAAGTACTCATTTATGCAACTTAATAACGACTAAGATAGGAATATAGATCAGGAAACGCCCATCGCAAAAGATCCCCTAAGACACTTCACACTAAATAAAACAAACATAGAAATTAAAATATTAAACCAAACAATATCGAATGAATTACTAGAGAAAGGTTTGAAAGCACTCATATACATATTCAACGCTAAAACATTGCTCATTATCGCTTAAGTCTTTGCAAAATATAATGATACCCAAATCTGGTAGAAATTTAACAAATGTTACTTTGTACCGTCCAATAATGCTACTGTCAACACTTTCTAAGCTTTTAAAAAAACTGTTACAGGGAAGATTAAATAAAGAATTAAACCCACAGGACTGGATGCCAAATCATTAATTTGGTCATTCCACAGTACAATGCCCCCGATTATTAGATTTAATTAATAAAACTTTGCAAAATCAAGAATACTGCATCCTTAGACACAAACCAAGCTTTTGATAAAGAATTTTGAACTTTTAGAGTCGTATCTTAGTCAACGCGAGTTGGAGATCAAAATACATAAAAAGTTTGAAACAGATTTCCAATACATTCTGGGGTTCCTTAAGAAAGCATTCCCGATCCTTCCCTGGAGGTTTTGTACACTGGAGAGGCAGGCGTGTAAATAGCCGCTCTCGTGGATGCGGTGTGGGATACGATACCGATGCGGCTCGTAAGGACCAAAAATGGAGAGGCAGGCGTGTAAATAGCCGCTCTCGTGGTGCGGTGTGGAAACGTAGTACGGCCCGTAGTGGAAGGTCAGCCGATAAGGCCAAATCGTCCCTTAAACGGCCGTCGCGTTAGCGGATGGGGGCGGCTACCGATATCAACCAATGAATTGCCAAATCGCTCACCTGAATCGGCTTCGGCTTCGGCTTCGTCGGCGATTCCAAGGTGGCCACCTCTGCGTTGCGGATCTGGTATCTGCGGGATGTTGAGATACGACCAAATTGGCCGAGCTGCGATGCGTGAATATTTGCGGGGATGCGAAATGCGAATTTATGCGGACTGAGACACGACCGTAGTGGCCGCACTGCGGGGCGTGAATGTGAATTTATGCGGACTAAGACACGACCGAACTGGCCGCGCTGCGGGGCGTGAATGCTTGCGGTGCAAAAGCCCATGCCGTTTGTGTGCGACGGCAAAACGTAGCTGATATCAAAGGCTCGCATGCCGCCGCGATATAAAGCGGTTCAAGGGCGAAAAGGCCGCTACACCATACACCTTGGACTTCCCAGTACCAATGGTAACAAGAATAGGTACATTTGTGGACAATGTCGTTCATAGCCCTACATAAAAATTCTATAACCGTCAAAACTATAAGAACCCTTAACACTTCTTGAAAAATGGATAAAAAATGGAAAATTAAAGATGACGAGACAAAATCATTACTCTTAGAGAACCCACTGCTCTCCAGTTACTTTCAATCAAGCAATTATATCACAGAGAGATTTAGGACCTTATCTTGATAGTAAGCTAACGGGAAAGGAACATATAGAAAACAACGAATTGACTTGTGATCGAGGGAAACCAATTGGCTTCTAGGACATAGATCGCATCTGTCAACTGAAAAAAATATATATGAAGCCATAATTATATTAATTTAAACCTATAGGGTAGAACTCTGGGGATGCGCTAGTAAGACCAACGTAAACTTCTTTTTTTTTGCCCTCAGGGTATGTCTTCCTTAATGGATCCATGTTCACTACAGCCTATGGCTTATTGTGATTACCCTTATTAAATAAATTCACAACCAATCTGTAATTGATGTCTCCTGAATCAGCAGATACAGGTCCTTTACAGGGTGTGTCTGGAAATCTTCCGGTTCCAGGATTGGTTTCCCGAATATATGTTGCCTTTTGCTGCACAGCGCATCGCACTTGCATATGATGTGTAAGGCTGATTCTGGTTCCTTGCTAAAAAGTCTGCATGCAAGGTCACCATTGAATTTACCAATTTTCCAGAGGTGTTCTTTTACAGTCGCATGTCCTGTAAGAAACCCTATGGTTATCTTTAGCTGTGGCCTACTTAGGTTAAGGAGTTCTGCAGCTCTCTTTTGGCAAGGTCCCTTATTGAAGGTTTTGCTGAAATAATGTCCTGGTCGATTCTTCCAGTACATTCGATGAGTGCGTGTCCTCGCCTTAATAAAGCTTCGGGCTGCACTTCGTGAAATTCCTAATGCAGGTTCTAGGACTATATAAGCCTCACTAGATCCCTGCCTGGCTTTATCATTGCCGTAGATACCGCAATGCCCAGGTGCCCGTAACAGTTTTACTGTGTTATGTTCTGCTAGTGCATACCAGTCTAGATGATGCTTTTGTGCTTGATAAAGCCTTTAAAGCTGCCTGGATGTCTGATATAATATAGATCCGCTTGCTCCTATAAGCCCTCTTATTGTTTTCACGCACACACTGTAGTATGGCGTATATTTCTGTCTGAAAGACAGAAGCGTATTGACCCAGGGAAAAGTTTAGTTCTACCCTGGGAACCTCAGCACGTAAACATCGTAACAAAGATGCCAACTTAAAACGTCTCGAATTACACCCTACATGTAGATCTTAGAATTCCATACGTAGCAGAAGTCGTCTAATATAAAGCCAATAAATACCACACAAAATTAGAAATACTCCTGATCCATTAATATAATAAATACTACATCCAATTACTAACATAAGACTGAAAAGACAATGACCATCAAACGTGAAAGCAAACTGAGGTGACACCTATCCACGTCATTGGTGTGTTTTTATACTGTATTGTGTCTTGCAACATTATCAAATTAACTTATAGAATGTGTGTTCTGATTGTTAATAAAATGATTTGCTACTTAAAATAAGTATGGACGTGCAACTCCTTTTCCACCAATGTCCGGGGCTTCTATACATAAACGAAAATTTGCAGCCACTTTCGGTCAAACCGGTCTCGAGATTTCCTGATCAGGCTGCTTTTTGGCGTCTGGACTTGACTTATGGTTCTTAGTTGAATATTGAAAACTTTATACCTCTATCCATCACAGATCAAAAATTATAAAACATGACAGATGTCAGAAAGAAAGAAATAGAAGCTGGTCTCCAGTTTGAAGCTGCCTTGATCAAAAGTTATATGTAATGACATATTGGAAGCTGGGTCAGCTAAAAATTCTTATTGCATTGTTGTAGGACATCCCACCTATTCCAGTTCGCGGGTGTAAACCGGGTAGGCCGTAGGCTTTCGAATGATACCCCCTTAGGTCTTTAGGTTCAGTAGTTCTTGAGTTGAAAGTCGCGACGGACAGACATACGTCCGATTTCATTAGGCTTCCCTTTCAGGTATAGAAGCCTAAAAAATTATTATTTATTTACAGCAGGAAAGAGAGAGGAGGGAGATACAGTAAAAAGAGGGGACCTAATGTTTTAGTGTTTGTAAATAATCAACATTTGTATTAATTCCCTTTATTGTTATTTATAATTTGTTTTAACTAATTAGATAGCCAATAAATTACATATCAAATAATTAACTGTAATAATAACATAAACAATTACGACAGGACCTAGTGTTAATACCATTTAGGGTAATATAACAATAAATAAATTAATTATAATTGTATTCAACAGAAATAAGTTTAAACAAAATCTAAGTAAATCTGTTTGGTAATTCTATTGGTTTAAACTTCTCGAGTCTGCTATTTAATACCTGGATGTCGGAAGAAAAATTTATGTAAAATAATTGAATGCAAGCGAAAAAAGATTTAAGGACTGGATACAAGAACAAGGAAAAGTCCTATGAAGTCGATGATAACACTTGCCTTTCTGAATAGAAAATATACAACATACCTGGAAGACGAAGAGTTATTTACTGAGTTACAACTGAAAAGATAATTCATGCGTTTTTCTTGTAGCTCTATTCTAACATAAGCACAAAAGATAGTCAAAACGATTTGATGACAAAATTAGAGAACATTTTGAGATAGCTGGGGCTTTTTGAATTAGTAAAGCAAAGGCCGTGGATAATTTTGGTCTATCGTCTCAAATACTAGATTTTGAGAATTTAAAAAAAACGTAGATATCTGAAAAGACTGTCATTCACGCCATATTTCAATAAAAGGCTACTGTGCAAGCATGCAAACTTTTTGCCCTCGCCCACCGTTATGTTCACGGGAAAGAAAAGAAACCTGTCACCACAAAGCTTGATTGAAATGAGCAAAATGTTGCCAAGTCAAGGAGTTTATAACGAAGAAGCTTCACTAATTTAAAACGACAAAAAGACGTGTGGTTAGGATGCTATATGAGCTCGTAAAGCAATCCTTGTCTATAAGACTATCAAAAAAGAACCATAGCACCATTCCGCTTATAGATAAGGCCATAAAGAAAATCAGTAATTACTTTTACCACTATTATAGAAATATAGCAACCAAATACAACTCCAAGTTACAAAAAAATTAAAAAAAAAACTACGTTTTCAAGAATTGTATGATAGATAGACTTTGCTTTCGCTGAACTCTGTTATGAAAAGGTACAAGAAAATAAAGAGAAAGGGGGAAGGATACACTCAAGCAGCTGACCTGCTAGTTTACTACCAGATGTTTTATTGCAATTTTAAAGAAAACCTGTCGGATTGAGTACTGACATTGCCAGTTGTTTTTTAAATTAAAATATATAATAAAGATCTGCTAGATTAGCGATTTTGTGTAATAAAACGACGTAGAACTTCGTACATCATTCTGCTTGATTCCGGCTATTTTCCAAATTTAACGTTTGTTTATCAAAAAATTCAGTGCTGACATGATCAAAGGAAATTTACCAAGAATATATAAACCAATTATTCTTTTCTTTAACGTGGACGATTAGTTGGATTTAAAAGATACTGACAATAATGCAATACAACTTATAAAAGACATAATTTACGTGAATAGGGCTATGTATTTCGTCATGTAAAGTAGTATTGAAGAGCATTCTTTGAATTTATGGACGGAGGGGCCGGAGATTCCAGTAAAATAGTTACTAAGAATTTGATGGGATTTTAAAATAACTTTTGTTTAAAACTCGACCCTACAAAATCAATATATTGTATCTGAAAAAAGTGCTAACCAAGAAGCAAACTCTGCAGCTTTTAATGTGAATCTTTGACTCTCTTAATTACAATGCAGATTTCGTGGCTTGAGAGACAATTTTGAACCAACTTATTTGGACAAATAAAACAAAATATAAAAAGGAGAAAAATTAACTAAAAATAGAAACAATGAAAACAGCAGTTGGAATTCTAAGGTACTACTTATTTCTTATATGACAGAAGGAGAATATTCAGCTTTACATTTTTAACATTAGACTGAAGATTTAAAAAATTTCTATTGGCGAAATTTTCCACTTAAAAATGTCAACAATTAAAAATAGATGGCGCAACTCGAGATAAAGTCGAGTGTAATTTAACTTCATCATCAAGCTGGTTTATAAAAGATGCATCTTAATGGAAAGTTTTTCGGAGTAAAACAATCCAAAAAAGCCTAACTGAAGAGAAAATAAATTTCTAGAAGCTATACAAATATACAAAAATGTATTAACTTTTGACAGTTTTTTACTTGAACAAAACTACTCGTTGGTGTATTTGGGTCATAAAAACATAACAAAAGGTTGGGAATTGTTTGCATTAAAGGAAGCCTAATGATGCTTCTAAAATAATATTATAAAACTTGCTATGAAAAATAATTTAAAAACACCAAACCGCCTACACAAATTATCATTTTTGTATAAGGATGAAGAGGTCCGTCTCCATCTTGCAAAAGCAGCTGGACTTTCGTCAGAAACTTAAATTACTTTGGATTTATGGATTTGCTTTTTAAAATCTATAATTATGTGTTATCATTTGTGGGTTCATAAATAGCAATCATATATTATAAACAAATTGCCCAGGAAACACGGCATTATTTAAATCGGAAATGTAGTAAGAGTCGAATGTGGTTTGCCGAAACGGAATACTAAATATAAACTACTTAAGATTGCAAACTGACATAATTCTATATTCTCTTTGCCTATTTTGGACCGATGAAAGTTACTGTGAAGAAATCGCATGACAAACGTCGGGCATGGTATCTATAGGTCTAACCTAGAGCTATTTATGAGGAGCAAAGTTAAGCGCAGACTGTTGCATCTAAGCTATCTATGCGACGTAGGACCCCGAAGGTTATCATTTCAGATAATACAACATGAAGTAAAAATTTACCATAAAGCAAAATTTAAATAAGATAAAAAATGTGACATTAAACGGCGGTTCAGACTGTCGGAAGCATTTCAAATAGGCGAAAACTGAAAACGACTAATTCGTTTAGCTGAATCACCATTATCAATCATTTTAAAGGAATAAGTCCCCAATAAAAAGATTGCAAATGCTTTGATAAAATCAGGATACATTGTTAACAATCAATTTGTGCTTCTGATGCACTGACTCCAAACAAATTCCTAATTAAACCTGGCATTAATGGATCACGCATCAACAGATTTGTTTAGCTTTGCATGTATGAAAAATATCTCTGTAGATACAAACACAGAATATGAACAGAAATGTTGAGAACATTGAAGAACTGAACACCTTCCACCCTTAACAAGAAAAAGAAAATTAAAGTAGACAACGTGGTGATCGTAGTGAAACCGACTACAGAAAGAAATCAATGCCCACCTGGTGTGGTCATAGCAATGTACTCAAGAGAAAATGGATTTTTACAAATCAAAAAAAGATGCAACAATTTGTAGATTGGCTAATGGCAAGTGTCTTAGATTTTCTTACTAAACAAAACTGGACCGAAGGAACAAATCTTTTATAGGAAATAATATAAGTTATTATTATAATAGTTAGTGTTTTAGGGTGTAGCAGTAAACAACTTAAACATTGCAAAATTCTATGTTCCATAAGCAAATTTTGAGCAACTTATGTACAATTAAATTGACAATAGTAACTTTAATAGTGACCATCTCTCATTCTACTGTAATTTAAGCGTCACAATGTGACATAGCAAAGTAAAGTAGTAAAAAAATATTTTAATTAATTGTAAATAGATCTGTGTTCTAGCTAATAGTGCTAAAGTTAGCTATTTGACGACAAAAATCTCAGTTAGAGGCTCACCAAGCTCATTAAAAACAGCATGAATGAGTTAATTTAGAGGTGCGCGGAAGCGCTAAAAGTTTTCGCCCCGACTATACCCCAAAAATCACATGAATAAAAGTAGGATTACCTTTTATTATATTCTCCTTGTATTTCAACACATTTATTACATCTCTAAATTAGAATTCAATATCTTTGGAAAAATACTTGAAAAGTTTTATCTCAAAAACAACATCGTTTAATTAATTTTTAAATTTTCTATCTCAAAAGTTTTTTTTAGTTTTTGAAATAGACAATAGTTATTGCGCATAATACTTTTCAGAAACTTGAGCAAAAAGTGGACAGTTTGACTCTATTGCTATCCCTCTTTTCCTTAATAACGTCACGCAATATGTGCAGTAAGCTGACGTTCTCTGTTTACCATTATATTACATTCCTTAAAATCAATCAGCAAAATCCCTTCTGAATCCCACAAAACTATTGACCATGATGTTTTTTGTCGATTGAGCCATCTTTGCCTTCTTTGGATGTATCATTCCATTGACTCACTATTTGCTAGAAGATTATATTAGAGAATAATAGTTTTATTCTCTGTAATAGTAAATTAAAAAAATTTCTTTGTTGTTGCAACAGAAGCTTAAAAATTGTTTACAGCATGTTGCTGTTATTGAACCGCTGATAGAAGTTGGGGTACCCATTTGGTAATAACTTTATTCATATAAATGGGCTTACCACCAAAACAATTCGTTACGCGAGGAAACCCAGCAAGGCAACAACAAATATTGCTGTATTAGGTAGCTACTATCTTGTACAGAATCCCCGTCTCTAAACAAAGAACAACTTTTCTACATATCCTGGATGAGGTAGGATTAGACGTATATAATACATTTGCATTTCAGGAAACAGGGGATCGGTTAATAGTGGATTTAATCGTAGCGAAATTAACAGAATACTACGAGCCATACAAAAATGTAACGTATACAAGCAAGGTTCAAATTTCTCGGTTGTAAGCAGGCAGACAATCAAACTATCGATGAATGTGTGACAATCTTGAATCAAAAGGCGACTGCTTGTGGATTTGGAGTCCTCAAAGACTCATTAATACGAGACAGAATTCTTGATGGTATCAAAAGTGACACGATTAGAGTAAAACTACTTAAAAAAGCACTTTAGATAAATGTATTGATGTTTAAGGTCCGATAAAGAAATGCTAAAAAATTACGTGCCATGTCTGCAGGTAACCCTGGAAAGAGTTCAACAGTTGATCAAGTGAAGAAAGAGAGACAGGAAGAAGAGCAAGGATTGCTACAAACGCAAAAATTGTCATAGATGTGATTTCCAACCCAAATTTGGAAAGTGTCCAGTCTGGGGTAAAACGTGTACTAAATATAAGAAGCAGAACAATTTTGCTAGATGTTGCAAGAGAAAGAAGGTAGCAGAAATCAGTCGCAAGAATTAAACTTAAACGACGACAAAAACTACTTGGAGATTAGAGCTATAAGAAAACGCCATGTGTATATAAGAACATTAATCTCACTAAGAAACACTCCTGGATAGAAGAGGTAGTCACAAATGGCCTATCAATTAATTTTAAACTGCATACAGGCAGTGAGGTAAATATTATACCTTTAAGACTTTATAATAATATCGAAAACAAATCTAAGATTACAATACAAATAATTCACTATTAACATATGACAATAATAAAATCAGTACACTTGGGACGTGTGCATTAAAATGGAATTTCGAGGAAGTTGAAAGAAACTTTAAGTTTTATGTTCTAAAACAAAGTTTGGAGCCGATACATTGTAAAGCAGCGTTTGGAACTGCGAACTTCAGAAACAATTTTTGTATCTATAAAAGATGCAAAATGGTTTACAGTGCTAGATGCTTCCAGTGCATTTTATAAAATAACGCTAGACACTGAGAGCTCGATTTTCTGTACGTTCTCCACACCGTTTGAGAGGTACAGATTCACAAGACTTTCAAATGGCCCCAGAAATATTTCAAAAATATATCAACGACTTGATTAGATTACATAGGACTAAATGGGACACTGGTTTATTTTGACGATATGCTTGTCTTTAGAAAAACACTACAACAGCAAAACTTAAAATTGGAAAAATTGTTAGAAAAATCTAGGAAATCAAATTCAAAATAGGTAAACTGCAACGAACTACAAACAAAATAACATTTTAAGCCCAAACAATCACAGATAAGGACGTCGAGATTGATCAAAATAATGTGGAAGCAATAGAGAAAATGAAACAACCAACCAATGTAAAGGAGTTGCAAATGTTTCTCGGAACGATTTCTAGGCAAATTTATAGCAAATGTTATTGAGGAAAAACACATTGTGGTCGTGAGAGGAAAACAGCGCCCATTATCAAGCAGTGTTCCAGTTCTAAGTCCAGTTTTAATTTAGACTTACCTATAACACTGACAACAGACGCATCACAATATGGTTTAGGTGAACACATTAGTCAAGAAGACCACCCTGTAACCTACTGGTCAACATTCGTAAACTCTGCACAGCGCAATTATGCCTAAATCGACAAAAAGCTCCTAGAAACAGTATCATTTGTATGTTAGACCGATCATTAAAATGACTGATTACAAACCACTTATAGGCCTACGTTAAAAAACCTATTGAATCTGGTGAATCTGGTGATTGGACTCCTAACATATGACTAACCTACAATATTTTCTAGGCAAAGATCGATATATGCCAGATTTGTTGTCGGAAGTCTCATTGGAAACTTCCAGGTAAGATTCATCATTTTTGTATCGGATCAAAAAAGAGAAGCTCTAAAACATAGCACAGACACAGACAAAAAACATAAAGTTATACGTTATTACTTGAGAAATGGCAGGCCTAATCATCCGCTTTCGGTAAAAGCAGTTGCAAAACCCTATTATCTGTATAAAGATGAGATTTATGAATTAGATTTCCTATTTAGAGGACACCAACGAATAATTCCAAGGGACCACCAAGCAGATATATTAAATAAAATACATCAAATGCACCAAGGAATTAATTCGTGCCAAGGGACTGCTCAACAAACTGAATTCTGGCCAGGTATAAACACATAGCTAATGCAGATCTTCTTGTGTGATATGTGCAGCATACAAACGATCAAACACAGCACAACTACTTTATCCCCAACCGAAGTTGCCATGGTGATGGTGATATTTAAGTCACATGGGTTACCGAGGGTCATAATGTCTAATAAGGGACCACCATTTGACTCTACCAAATTTTTTTCTCAAAGGTTTAGATATAGATCAAGTTATTTTGAGTATTATATAACCACAGTCTAATGTCCTAATTGAGAGGCATATTTAAACAATAAAAGCAATGTTAACAAAAACTCCTCATAAGCACCCATAACTAAACAATGGAGTATAACAGCACGCCTAAACAAAATCTACCCTCTCCAGCAGAGTTGTTAATAGGCATAAAATTTAAAACTCAATTACCACAGTCAAGAATGACCTTAGAGTACAAAAGTCAATAAGAAACTGGACACCAGGCGAAGTTGTTAAAATAGATATAAACCCACAAAGCTACATTGTAACAACAACCGACAGTTTACCGCAGAAACAGAATTCATCTGCGTCCGTTCCGCAAAGGAGCTAATAACTCTCCCAGACAAACCTCAGTTACACAAGCCGAAAACGTTTGTGGCTCAGAGGAAATGAAAAATGTAGAAGAAATAAAAAATGCTAATTCTTTGGTGAAACCGATAGCTTAAGAGCCAACCAGCCTACCACTCTACCGGCAGAAAGTCTCAGAACCACAGGCTTTGATAACCAACCTACAACCAAGACTTCAACACACGGGCGTGTGCTTAAAGTACCTTCAAAACTTAGAGACTATGTTAGATATTAACAGAGATGTATTTCGAAAAAAGGGAAGAGCAAATTACTTGACATTTTGATCCAGTGAAAATTAGATATAAGAATAACTGATATAATCTACAATGAGCTCGTGTATTTTTGAACTTGTAGTTACATTAATAAACGCACTAATGTGGTATTAATGTAAATATGAGATAGACAATTTTTATTTATAACAGAAAGATTTTCAATTTTCAGAAGCTTAATCAAATAATGATTATTACAAAGAATATTATACTGTGTGGTATTTAGAGACAGCTGTTGGACTTCGTATCACAAATCATAAGCTGAAAATGTTCTAGTCTAACTATAGTTCTACTTATGAGGTTTTAGCTTCTTTTAATATAATCAAAAAATGTCAAAATTGATATGGTTTAGTTCTTTGTTCCGAATCCTCCAACTCTATGGGTTTTGTGACATTTTAGTTGCAGCACAACAGTTATTGTTGTTACTTTTGACTTTCAGTCCAACTACATTTTAAAATGTGGCCAACGCAATGCAGGGCAGCCAAAAACCCGCAAACGCCCCACCCCCACTGCCCACGGAGACATCCGCATGAGGTTTAAGCTCTGCTTAAAATGCTCCCGTCATATCTGCACATTTAGCCGGGAATAAAACTGCTGTCAAATCAGCGGCAAATCCTCGGCTGATGTCCATGCAAATTCCTTGTACGTCGTCGCAAAGCCCAGCCGGAGGTTATTTCCGCTCGCATTTGTTCTGAAATTACGCGTTTCGCCTCGCCGCTGATATGGGGCGGAAGATTGGATATACGGCGATGGGCGAGTCGCAAAGTCGCCCGAAAGCAAACGTTAAAAGCGTTTTTGTTGCAAATAAGTTTGTTAATAATAGATGGCGTTTTAACGTGATCTAGATGTCTCAAACTCGGCGCATTTGTTGTTTCTGCCCTTTTTGCGCTGGCTTCCGACAAGTACGATAATAATTTATATTTCTAGTAGATGGAAAAAACACAAAAGTGCTACCTATAAAATCACACATATTTTTTGAAAATCGCAACTAACAACGAATAAATTATTTCATTCTATGGCGTGTCTCTTAATTAACTCAATAAAATAATATAAATTGCATTTACCGTTATAAAAAGCATACAAACTTGTGGTTCATCTTAGTATATATTATAGCTACACGAGACTCTCAACTAAAATTAGAAAAAACGTAATCTTACAAAGGTTATTATCGCCTTACAATTCGATTGCGGGACCGATAACTGCTTATTTCGAGTGCTATAGTGAACTGGCAGCAACCGAGCAAATCCTCTAGAGCACAAGCTTCTGGAAATCGACTACCGTGAACTAAGGTAATAGAAAATCCTACATCCTGATGACGGTTGTGCGCAAGCTTTTCGTGGAAATCTAAATTATTCACAAGCTTACCGATGCAGGCTAAAAAATTAGAAAAATTCAGATAGGCAGAAAAGTATCCTTCCTGTTAAGTGTAGAGGAGGTAAATCGAAAAAACTTCAAAAAGACTACTTGTGAGTAATGGTAATTTATCATTATAGTAAAAAATAATCACATAATTAAAGCACCTATAAATAAAATAAATGGTAATGATAAGCACCTAACGCCCCGGGGAGCATGGCCTGCGAACTGAGAGGTTAAGGCGGCTCTCATATGTTCGACTTATATGGCAAGCAACGCGTCTTAGACAACCATTACACGCAGGTGCTCAATTATTTTTAGTAACTGAGTAAGGCCACCCGCCAGGCATCAGAGAGCCCCGGAAATGGAACGCGGGTCCGTCCGCATCGCAGTCCGCGCCTCATCCACTTGGACCACTCTGGCGGTATAAATAAAATAATCTTTAAAAATACTCGGTCTTGCTGTTAATTTAGATAGTACAGAGTAATTCGAAATAAATTATACAAAAGAATATACCTGGTGTGGCGGCCTTTTCGCCCTTGAACCGCTTGTGTATCGTGGCGGCATGCTGGGGGCTTTGATATCTGTCGCTACGTTTTGCTATCGCACACAAAACGGCATATGGGCTTTTGCTCAGCCGGCGAGTCTGCATACGCCGTCGGCGGCACCCTTTGAGACGAAAAGTGCTGTCGAATTAAAATTTCCCGCAAATGATCTACCGCTCAGCCAGGCGCGAAACCCGGCGATATACTCGCACCGCAACGCGACCATAGCGGTCGCATTTAACCAACCCGCTATATATACTCGATCCGCACGCGGCCAATTCGGTCGCATTTAACCCACCCGCAGATAACTACCCCGCAAGACATACTCGATCCGCATCGCATCTCGGCCAGTGCGGTCGTGTTCCAGGCACGAAGACATCGCAACAAGGTGACCACCGTGAAGCCAACGCCGCCGAAGCCGAAGCCGATTACAGGTGAGCGATTTGGCTTTACTTATCGGTTGATATCGGTAGCCGCCCCCATCCGCTTTCGCGCCGGCCGTTTAAGGGACGATTTGGGCCTCAACGTTTTACTTTTCAAAACGGGCCGTATTTAGTTCCCCACACCGTACCACGAGGGCACGGCTATTTACACGCCTGCCTATCCAATACCTGTCTGTTGTAATAAATTTATTTTGTAAATACAGATATAGCATGAAAAGTTAACTATATATAAAATTATATATAAAAGTTTCTACGAACATTCACATGTGTAAACCCGTTTTAGCGTGCTACATTCCTGTTAGCATAAAACGAAAACAATGCAAGAATCAAAACAAAAAGAAATGACAAAACAACAAAATTTAAAAAGCAAAAGAAGAGTTTTATAAAAAGAAATGCAAACACATTAAAGAATATGATAACTTCAATATGTATAAAAAGATTAAAGAAGCGGTAGATATGAGCAGCAATAACTCTAATATCTTCCTGGCAAAATATAAGCCAACAAGGGAGAAGTTAAATAGATGGAATAAATATATACAGAAGATGTTTGAGAATATATGAACTGAAGTTGCATTAGGTACACTTACAACTCAATCATCCTTAGCATTGGAAGAAATAGGAAGAGCTATTACACTAGCAAAATACAGAAAAGCACCTAGACCTGACCGAATTTTAGTAGTGCTGAAACTTGACTGAATTTGACTTTTGCGACAATTTAGGAACACGAGAGGTTCCTTTCAGCATACAGGTTCTGTAAAGACATTAATAAAAATGTATACTTGTGCTTTGTGAATTTTAAAAAAGCGTTTTACAACCAAACTGGAATCGATGATAAAAACTTGCGCATCAGTAAAGAATTTTATTGACACTAAACAGTTAACATCAAAGTAAAGCAAAATGTTTCAAATGTTCAAATGCGTATTTTGCTTCTATTGCTTTTCAATCTCTAGTCAGAAGTCATCTTCCAAAAGACACTCAATTATTCCTTGTCCGATATTAAGATCAATGGTGTTCCGATAAAAACCCTAAATATGTAGAACTACAATATACCTTACAGACAACGTAAAATATGTATGCAACGAATATGAACTGAAGCTAACCCAACATATTGGTCCTTAACAAGGAACCAGCAATCAATATATCTACTATGCTCTACAGCATAAATCTCAAAGCCAACAATATCACATATCTAGGGTGCAGTTTAAATGGAAACTGGGATATTAAGAAGGAAATTAAAATTCGGATGGATCGGTGTTTTCTAAAATGAAAACACAGTAACAAGTAGAAATTCAACTTTACAACTAAAAGTTAGATTACTAAAATGTTACGCATTCCTCGATTATTTTGTGTGGTCCTAAAGGCTGTAGATCTATAACTGGTTCTTTGCATAAGTTGAATGGAGAGAGTAAGAAACGAAGAAGTACTGAATCGCTTGCATAAATCAACTAAAGTTATCCAAACAGTCAAAATGCGTAAGCTAGAATATTTTGCACACATAATTCAATACGCAGAGAGGTGCTAGAAGGAAAAGGAACTTCTTATCTGGATAACCTTTGAGGGTGGTTCGGTAAATCAACATCTTCCTTATTCCAAACAGCAGTAAATAAAGTTAAAATAGCCACCATGGCAAAATTCGCTAAGTGTGCCATCACACAAAGAACAAGAGGACAGCCATAACATCAATGGCACATCATTTGACTCAACACTACTTATCCAGCATTCGGGTTGAGGCAATCACGTAAATGTTTATGTTAATGTGGCGAAAAAGAAAAATCTAAACACACCGCGGTTGGTTATAGCGCAGAAAACTTTTATCTTTAGAGGATATTATGCTTATTTACTTTACCACGTACCCAAACGTAGCTTCTTCAGTTTGTCCGAGAAACCATCCATGTCTAGCCGTGCTTGAAAATCCACACGTAACTCTCTTCGTTTTGGTTTTTCTGTAGCTTCCAGCGCTCGCACCATGCAAAATTTTTAAAGCATGAACTGTAGACGTTTGTATAATGTGCGTTAAGTTTATTGGACTTTATTGGTATGTAGTAAAAATGTTTTCCACCAATTTATCTATGTGTGTGTTTTTTCATCTTCTGCTATTGTGACGGCAAGGTGCTTCTTTGGCACATTTAGTACGAAAATGTCTCTGAACAACAGACGCCGATAAAATTGTTGAATATTTTAACATGCGGTAAAGTTTTTCTGCTGTTATTGCCTCCATTTTTAGTAGTAGTGCATTTGGTAAGCATTTGGAAATTGCAACTTTTCAATTTTGCAAAATAAAATTTGGGGGATTAAAATTTCATGTGATATCTGTATTTGTGAAATAAATTTATTACAGCAGTCACAGGTATGTTTTTCGCTTGTGCCATTTATTTTGAATTACCTTGTATTTGAAGTTGCATATCTCTATAAGCTTTTCAGTTATATAGCGACATCCATAACGCTATTGTTAAAGATATCAACAGTGAGCAGTTTGGGGCTTCTTGGTCAACAATTTTGAGAGTCTACGTTCCGCAGTTATCAATAGAAAAATTGTTCCGGTAAATCTCAAACGCCTTGTCTCCTATTCGACAGAAACTTTGCCTTTTTTGATCCAATTCTGGTCTCATTGCCATCAATATTTCTACCGAACTACACAAAAACGTTACCTGCCATCCTTGAGTTTATACTATTAGGCGTCGTCTGCTTGCTACTGGCCTGCATTTGAATGTTTCGTGAAGAAACCGGTGAGTTTTGAAAAACGTCCCCGATGAACTTTTGTCCGCACTTATATGCTTTGTGATGTAGGTAATTGAAAGAAAAAGCTCTAACCAAATAAATCAAGTTCTTTATTTTTAATCAGATATATTAAAGTATTATGGTCGAAAGTTTAATGTTAGGTACTAATTTATGACTATAAAACATGAAAGCATGTCAGTGATGATGTGGGGATACTATAGCGGAACAGATGTTAGGCCTCTTCTTTGAATTGAAAAGATAATAATCGAGATTAACACTTTGACATGTTCCAAAACATTATGTTTTCATATGGCAAGCAAATTCTTAAAAAGTTTTATATATCAACATAACAATAAGTTGATCAAGGAATGGCTCACCAAGAAAAAGTCTTCAAATGGAAGTCATCCAACTACAACCCAATTGTGCACATGTGGGAAAAGTTTCTATATGCCAAAAACCAAAATACCAAAAATTTGTGGAAAAGCATTCCAATTGGTGTTATCACGTGGATACTTCGACGTTGCTATGCAAAACTTGATGTTTGTGAATATTTTATTAAGTATTAAATTGTGTATTTCCATTTTTACTTTACCATTTAATAAGCTTTGTTATTACTTATTTTTAATTTTTTATTACATATTTAAACATAAATAGGACTATTTTATGCCTACTACTATATCTTAAGTCGACTATTCAGATTTATTCCAAGAAATGTTTATGTAAACACATAAATAACACAAAGATAAAATTATAAAGAAAAACTGTTACATAAAGAAAATAAATTAGAAACAAGAAATTTAGACAAATAAAGATACTAATAACAAAAACTAATTCGACATGGTAAAAATACAGAGTAAAAAGAAATAAAAACTGAATAAAGCTGGTTATTAAGAGGCAATAGTAGTAATAAAATTTATTAAGATGTTGCGTTAGTGCAAGCTCACTAAAATCCTTAGCTAATATTCATTTACATACTCAACAGTTTGAGTGACGCTAAAAATCTACACAATTGTTCCAATATGTAGGAAAATATTTAAAAAATCTGTCAAATCAAGTTAAATAAAATTACAAATCATTTATTTATAAGACAATGTGAATTAAGTAATATCCTAACTAAAAACTTGTTTATTATCCAAATTCCAGTAAACTAGAAATTAATCTAACAATAATACCTTTTTGTAGTGGAAAAAACAGAGTCGAATCTATAGAAATACTTTCCACCACACTTTTTACACTCCTGTACGTTTTTTAGGGATTTGGGCCCACCAGTCATTCTATGCTATTGAAAGGTTCTTGTCATAAAACTAAAATTAGGTTTAGAGGTTTTCTACTGTTGACATGTCAATAAGCACCATTTTAAAACTTAATGAACATCTCACGGCACTACAAAACGCGTAATGCCATCTATTTGCTGGTTAAGGCACAGAGTACCTAAAAAAAACTCTTCTCACTTGAATGTGAGACACACCAGTATAAACTTTTAGTGCGGGAAGGTCCAGACACTCTTCTATATGACGATATAACACATGTCTGTTGAACTAGAACATCTTTCTGACAACAATGCCCTCCCACTCGGCAGATAAAGACGATCATCCTAAGTTAAAAGCACCACCTAGATTACAATTTTTTGTTTGAAATATCCTATACCGTTTGAATGAAATCGTACGATGAGGCAAAAATTTCTCAGCACAAAATCCACTTTCTGAACACTCAAACTACTGGCGAAGTTGAAGCACATTGCGGGATCTTTTCACTATCACAGTTTATAACCGATAGGTTGTCCTGTCGACTTGCAGATTTAAATCTGTCACAATGTACAAAAATCACTTATGCTGTATTATAAAACTTTTTTGTTACTCTATATAATTTTGTAATAATAATAATAAAGTAAAACAATTACAAAATTTTTTGAAAAGCTCAAAATTACGTAGATAACCCATACGAAAATAATCGTTGGCAGTTTATACTTCATACTTATTTATAATGAGCACATCTTGTTTACTAAAAACTAATTTTACTTTGAAAACTTATAAACAATATAAGCATAAACTATTTCAAAGACTTTGAACTATTAAAAATATGGTTGTATCTTAAATCATAACGACGTTATTAACCTAAAAGGCCTAAAAACGTCAGCTAGAATTATCATAAGACAATTCTGAAAGTAGTAGTTAGAATCTTTAATTAAGAGATTTAGCAACGACTCTTTATTCTATTAAACGGGTCGTAATCTCTCATCTGGTAAATATATTAGAGGTATTACTAGAATAAGTAAGACCAATATATTATGTCTTCCATTAAGATCAAATTCAAAGCTTATCTACAAATTTTTGAATTATACAACAAAATAAGTTTAAGCTACTTCCAGATAATTCCAAATGATTTGCAAGCGACTTTATGGTTTTAGTAAAAATAATAGAAGCAATTTCTCTAGGTTGGCAGGCATCGAAAAAACAGTAGAGACCGACGTTGCCAGAGATCAGTTTGCTTCCGTTCTTCTTCAATCGAATTTAATCAACAATTTAATAAGATAAAAGACAGTTTAACCCAGCTAGATCAACAAAATAATTGACTCGGGTGTGTAGTAGACTTCAAACAGTATGGTTTAGAGTCCATTTGGCTCAAGTGGATTTATTTTATTTAGTTTTTTATGCAGTTCTTCAACTCCGTGTATTTTTTCCTGTATACTACCGATATAGGAAATATACAAACTACAATGGTGTCAATGTGTTATACGATCAACGTTTATTTTAAATATTAGGGGGTGCAAGTGTTTCCGTTTCTTTAAATAGTTATGTATGAATAAATTAAGTTATTTGGCATACTGAAAGCCGTAGTTTAAAAAATTATCTCTGTTGTACTAAGTTCCATTTCTTAAAATTTAAACTTAAAATGATAGAAAACATCCCTATTCCTAATGTTGCAATTTTGGCCATTACTTACCGTTGCCTAAAATTAGGTCAAACCGCTGGATCAAATAATTGGCGATATTAAAATATTGCGGCCTTGGTCCAGGAGGTCTTCTGTACTAAATCAAAAAGCACTCAGTTATAAGAGCTAAGACTATCTTGGGGGACAATAGCTCGTTACACATAAGTTAACAAACGAACCGAAGAAGTGTCCCATATCTTAACGCAAGAGCAAACTAAACACCAGATTAATGTATGCAGACAATTGCTTCACAATCCTCGGGATTGTCGATTCTTCCGCTGAATTGTTACCAGTAACAAAAAATAGACGTTTTGAGGCCAAACGCATGATTTATATCTGGTGAAACTACAAAGTTGCAATTACTTGGAATTACCTTACTTTAATACTTTATTTATTTTACATATTACTACAATACAAAAAAGCACTAAACAGCATTCGAAAAGGGAGTGTAACATCAAAACTGTCTATTTTTTCTCATACATAATCATTAGTAACAAGTAAGAGGTGGGAAAAAACTTAATCCACCTAATGCTCTACAAAATAAGTCTAACGGATTTCATTATTAAAGCGCTTCACAATAAGCAGCATGCATATAAAATGGACAGATCTAGAAAAACTGCACTGTATCGCTTAACTAAATGAATCAAAAAGATACTAAGGCTCCTTGTACATTTTTAGATATTGAAGGAGCCTTTGATAGAAAATAAAAAGTTATCCCCAAAGAACCAAAAGTATTCTTGGAAATTACTTTACCCTACAGTGAAGGGCTTTATAAAGAGGTCTATTTTCAAAGATATACAGATATTGTTTGCTAAACCTAAACTTTAAAAAAACGTGTCATAATATAATGCGAAATGAACCAGAATTACAAAAAATCAAAAAAGTTAGTAAGATTGTAAATAATCCCTAATTCAACTACCATTGTAACTTTCATCAATAAGAAGAAAGAACGCACATAAATAATAGATTTAATCAATTCTAATCTATTATAAAATAAAACACAGAAACTGAATCTCACGATGCAGAAAATAAGGAGAAAATCTCGCCAATCTACTTACACGAAGGTGACAACTTTCGAAAAGTAATAGAAGATATTAAAAAACTAACAACAACAGATTTTACCACCGCATACAAGGGAAAATTCCTTAGAATAAACCTAACTAGCACAGATGATTACCGAAAACTTACAAGCTTCTATGATAAAAATAACTTAAAATACCACACTTTCCGTAATCTCGAAGCCCAAGCTAAACAATTATCAGTCGTGATGCGTAGCATTCCCCCCTCACTGAGCGAAGAGGAAATAAAAAAGGATTTACAAACACTTAAATACCCAATCAGAAAAGTCACCAGGCTGTACAATAAAGACAAAATACCGATCCCAATTTGTGCGCTCGAATTCGAGAAAACAGATAACATCAACGAAATATTTAATCTCACCAAATTTATGAATTGAACAGTATCAGTTGAGCCCAGAAAAAGATCTCAGGACATACCACAATGCAAGCGCTGTCAACGATACGGACACACACGCAACTATTGCAAATTAAAACCACGATGCGTTAAATGTTTAGGATCACACCTATATACAGACTGTCCCAAAAGACCAAATGAAAAACCCAAATGCGTAAATTGCGGAGGAGATCACCCCGCAAATTACAGAGGCTGTGATCATTTTAAGCAAACACAAAGCAGACAAATGACACATAACGCACCAACACGACAACCAAGAACCAACATGAAACCAGCATTTGTAGATGGAAGAACGAGTTACTCGGAAGTAACTCAGCAACAAAACACTAATAATAATAATAATAGTTCCCCGTAGCAGGCCCGAAGGCCTATGGGGGTCGTAACAGGATAGATCTGCTACAATCTAGACCCTACGGTACACAAGGGTAGTAATGTGGTAAGCGCTACGTACCGACCGCCTATTATTACCCCAGACTTTGACCTCCAGGTACTTATTTATTGCAGCCTGAGTCGAGCTGGCCCGTAAAAATGCCAGTGATTGAATTGGCGAGAGAGGGATTCGAACCCGCAACTCTTGGTTTCGTAGTCTAGCGATCTATCCACTAAGCCACCACAAAACACTAACTTCTCTAAAAACCCAGAAAATTCAACAGACCTCATAACAACGATTATTAATGCGATTTTAGATATACTCAAACCCCATTTACATAAACTTTTACCACTTATCGTACCACTACTCACAGGCGCTACAAATGGAGACTAATAAACAAAACAATTGTATATCAACACAAATTACATTTAATAATTTCACTTTAATGAACTGGAATGCTGATGGCATTAAAAGACAGCGCACTATATTTATTGCTTTTTTAGCACGACACAATAGATATAGCCTGCATATCAGAAACACACCTAATTAACACAGAAAACTTTAAAATCCCAGGTTATAACAATTTACAGGAATGATCGAACAGGTATGATAGCTTCGGGAGGGGTAGCAATTATAGCAAAACGTAAACTTGAAATCCGAGAAATATATCTAGATGACCTCAATAGCCTAGAAGCAGTTACTGTGATAGCTAAAACTGGGAATAACTCCAAGATAAAAATAGCATGCATATAAAAACAACCAAATCGGAGACTGGATGAAAATGATCTTCAATCTATTTTTAATGACAATCAACCAACAATGGCTATTGGAGACTTTAACTGCAAGAACACCTATTGGGGCTGCAGAACTACCAACCCGAATGGAACAAGGTTAAACAACTACAGCACAACACATACAATTCAAATAGCAGCCCCGGGTCAGTACACGTACTACCCATACAAGACAGATCGACTCCTAGATATACTAGATATTGTGCTACTTAAGAATATTACAAGACCAATCTATCAAAATGTAATGACAGAATTGGATTCCGATCACCTGCAAGTTGTAATGTCTTTCAATACTACCATACGACAAGAAATCCCATTACCGAAACTCATCAATGATAAAGTAGTATTGGCAAACCTTCTAAAACCTATTGAGCGACCACATCAAATGTCCTAGCCAAATCCACACAACACAACAAATTGATGAAGTAATAAACAACCTCCTACAAGCAACAAAAGAATCCATTAAGGCAGCGACAATCAGCACTAACACAAGAAGACCAAATAACTACCAGCACCCACAGCTGGAAATTCTACAATTAATAAAAGAAAAGCATAGAATTCGAAGACTTTGGCAAAATACTCGACAGCAGCAATATAAAATCCAATTAAGTAGACTAATACGCAGAGTAAAAACAGTACTGGATGAATACAGATTTAACTCATACCAACGCTACATCTAGGAGTTACAACCTAATGACCCTACAATGTGGCAAGCTACAAAGAAAATTCTTTGACAGTCCCAGATAATTGGACCACTAAAATATGAAAACACAACCTTTACAACAGATGAAGGAATCTGCAATATATTTGCGGACCATTTTGATGCTGTATTTACTCCAACACCAAATAATGATAATGCTTTTGATGAGGAAGTAAGACAATATCTCCAACAATACGAATCAAATACAAGTGGTGAATTCAAGCCAACATCGCCCAGAGAGGTTAAAAGATTAGCTAAAAAACTTAAAGTGAAAAAAAACCCTAGGAAGCGACCTCATACCAAACATAATAATTAAAAACTTCACAACTAAAGTTCATGCCTACTTAGCCACAGTTTTCAATGCCTGCATGCGACTTGGTTACTTCCCTGCTGCCTGGAGGCATGCAACCATACTTGTATTTCACAAACCTGGAAAAAATCGGCACTCTCCAACGAACTATCGACCAATTAGCCTGCTCTCAACTTTATCCAAATTGTTAGAAAAAATAATGAACAGGCGCCTACTTCAAAACCTACACTTGCTTAACATACTCCCTCCATTCCAACTTGGATTTAGATCCAAACACTCAACGACCCATCAGCTACAACGAATTGTGGAATACATAGAAAAAGGCTACGAAAATAAAGCTTATACTACAGCAGCATTCCTGGATATAGCTAAGGCTTTCGACAGGGTCTGGATAGAAGGTCTACTTTATAAACTACAGCGCCTCCACATACCAGATTATTTCATACATATTATACGATCATTTCTCACGTTAGAATCAATTCCACATACTCAACAGTTAGACCTATCAATGCAGGCGTCCCACAGGGATCCGTATTGGGTCCAACACTATTTAATATCTACGTCCATGATATACTTCAAATAGACAAAGCAGCCATTGCTATGTACGCAGATGATACTGCGCTACTTACCCAGAGCAACGAACTATTGGAAGCATCAAATGAACTACAATCCAGCCTAAATACAATATCAAGCTGGATGGGAAAATGGCACATAAACCTTAACTCAACCAAATGTCAAGTCCAAGTGTTTACCTTACGACGCCTCAGAGATATACCCAACATTCAAATAAATAATAAAGAAATTCCATGGAACACGCAAAATAACCCAGTTAAGTATCTAGGGGTATACTTAGACCAACGACTAACTTGGGATTTCCATATTAACCACAAATTGAATGAAAGCTATACTATATTAGCCCTACTATACCCACTGATAAACAGAAAAAGTTCTCTACACATAGACTGTACAATGCTAATCTATAAATCAATAATTAGACCACTGGTAATGTATGCATGCTGTACATGGGGATCTGCTTCACCGACTCACATCCGCAAAATACAAACACTACAAAATAAGATTCTTCGAATAGCCACAAATTCTCTATGGTATATAAGGAACCACCAACTACAGGGTGAACTAAATATCTCAACCATAAAAGAACACATTAAAAAATTAGCGACAACCTTCTTTAAAAATTTAAACAACTGTGCAGGAGCAGCCCATTACACACTAGGAATGAGACACATACATCAACGCTTGAAACGTAAACTGACGCAAGACCTCCTTTCAACCGATGATAGTAGTGATAATGAAGTGTAGTGTAGTGACAAAACCAAAATAATACAACAATAAAACTAAAAAGTCAATGGGTAAGCCAATAGGCAATCCCTAAGCGACAATAGTGTTACATGTAATCAATAGTTAACAGAACCATGTATAGCACGACGTTGCTGATCTGGTTAAATAAATTTTAAAAAAATAAAATAAAATAAAACGAACAAGAATATCTAGTCATTACACTAGATGAAATGTTTGCATAAGAGCAACATACCTAAGAAGTAGTCAAGAAATCCAATGGAGTACTGATAGAGTGCAGAGAACTGGAGAAAACTCACTGCAAATAAAAACTCAATATCCTACAGTAAATGTGTATACATCATAATGGTAAAATTATATTTTTGTTGCAGTTGCTTAAAGGAGCATACTAAAATTAAGTATCATAAATAAAATGCTTAGAAAGATCTAAAAATTCTCCTAAATATGTATTACAGTTGCAATAATAACATGTTGATAAACTTTTATCCATTTAGCAGACGAAAAAAACGTTAAAAGACCGTGTTTAACATAAACAAAGCAGATATTTTTAGGGAAATAATAAGAGAACAGTTTTATCAACTTATCTCAAAAAACTGTCCCTTGAAGCATTTTAGGTAACCAAAGGAAATGTAGTGAAAAAAATACGAATCCCCTAATCAAGTATGAAATGATGTTTTGGTAAACAGATGTGTTTCCAACTGTTGAAGGCACTGCAGTAATTCGTTTCTACAAGCAAACATAATAAAGGAATCCCCAATAATCAAGCTCCAATTAAGACCTTAAGCTTTATGTATTATCAGCTTCAAGGTTATATAACATTACAAAAAGGTACTAAACTTTTTTTAAAAGGCCACGTATAGTTAACTTTTGTCGAGTCTCTGATTTAGGAAAGGATCAAAACCTTTTTGTGAAATTGGTCACCACTCAATCTAAGAAATTTTTATTGAAAAAAGTGAGAAAAACATTAAAACCACTAGTTTAAAAAAGGCTCTTCTTATCAAATTCTATAACTAAAGGGAGCAATTTTAGATCCTAACCGAATTATTAACAAAACTGGGGGCTAAATGATTTCTTCAAAAGGAAGACAGGTTATCTATATTTAGCAGAGAGGCAAAAAAAACCTCTATACATATTCTAGCTAACTAGCTAGGTAGGTAGCTACTATAGGTAGAAAGTCTTTGAAAAACTTAACAAAACCCTAAAATTATCATTGATGTTGAATCCAAACAAACCCTCCTTTCCTCTGTGTAGAAGCACGGCCTGCTAACTGAAAGGTTAAGCTATCATATGTTCGTCTTCTCTACTAGGTCATCACACACCATAAACAAAATCATTATCTTAATTAAATATATAAAGCAACAGCCTTTAAAATACAGTATAATACACTCCCATTATATCCGTCTAAATAACAAACATTTTCAGTCAATAAGTAGTTCCAGCATTTTTATAAAAATTAGATTGCAATATAAAAGAAATTGTGCAAGTTACGTTTGGAGAGTAATAAGATTGATATTTTTGGTCAAAGTAGAAGGGTCGGAAGCGGCCTCTAAGCCTTTACAAACTGCGGATGTCTTGAGCAGTGGACAGTTGTTTGAGCATCGCGTCACAGGTAAAAATGCAGAACAGTGTCAATCAGCGACACGCAATGAAATTTTCCATTAAAGTAATCGAGACGCCTGCTATAATACAGACAGCCTACGGGAAACATACTTTTATTGAAAACACAAGTATTTAGATAGCATAAAGCGCTTAGAGGCGAAAGAAGAGACGCCAAAGATAAACAACGAACAAGACGCGCATCAACGTCAACACTGTAACTAAGGTAAAAGCAATTTTAAACTCTTGAGCAAGATCGGAGTTTTAGATTTGTTAGTAGATTAAAAGGAACTCCAAAATCTATTGTACATGAAATTGTCATGGCGGAGTTGCAGATGTGAAAAGTTTGTGATAAATAGATTTTTAAGGTTTTGACTGATGAAAAGAAGAAAAACTGTATGTGAGAAGTTAACCTAATATTTTGAAGAAAGTGGTAACTGGTGATAAAACGTTGGTTTTTAAGTACGATCCAACTCGACTAAAGAAAGCTCAATTGAACAAATCAAAGATGAAAACAATGCTCACTGTAATTTTGATACAAAGGGCTTTGCATTTTACATAGAAATACTTGAACGACTGAAGAAGAAGCTCGTGGATGTTTTCCTAAGATCGTCAATACCTGGGTTCTTTGCCAAAACAATGTATCAGACCATGTGTCAATGCTAATGGAAGTTGATAGCAAAACTAATCGTGGTAACCCTATCTAAACCTCTCTATCGATCGACTTCTTTTTCTTTCCTTGGATCAAGTTCAACTTGAAAGGGCACTATTTTGGGGTTGTTAAAAATATGCATGCTGCTTTGACGAATGATCTTAGAGAGATTTCAGTTTAAGAATTTTAAATGAGAACGATGCATGGTAGAATGTTATTTTGAAGAACATTTATTATGTATAAGCACATCTCCAATTAAACAAATTTTCTGGAATCAGTCATAACTTTCCGGATGTACCTTATCGTATTGTTAAGGCATTTGGAACTTGATTCTCAAAATATTAAAAACAACTCCCGTAAAAACAAATTTAGTGACAGGCAGTTTCTTTAGTGCATTATTTAAAAAATAAATGCATAAACATATTGACATACAAACTAGAACAATTTAAAAATAAAGATTGCAAAAAAGCTCTTAATAAAAATATTTTTACGCGTCTAAGTACCTTAAACGACAATTAAATAGCACACTTTTGTGCTGCTTCAAGTTTTTGTACTAAATTTTGTTCTCTTAATAGCATGCCATTAATAAAACTATCACGCGGTATTCTCGGATATAGCTTATCGACCATCTTGTGTGCAATTTTAACTATCTCTAAGCTAAGACTTAAAGAATATGTGCGTTAAAAGGTTACGCTAAAGCAGAAACCGCGAAATTTAATTCCAGTTAAACGGAGACTTTTTAAATTTGACAGAAGTAGCTAAATGTACCGAAAGAAAACTTCCAAACTTTGCGATCGGGGGAATAGTTTTGGGTATGCGTTTTTCCAAAGAAGAATAACATTAAGATGCTATTAAAATTCTTTTAATGATAGTCGTTAAAAGTTTGTGGAAATAACTAACTTTCTTTTGGTGATGTAAGCGTCTCAAGCTTTCATTTAAGTTAGAAATGTGTTAATAAATATTTTGGAGAGCGTTGAGCTGGAAGATATCAAAAATACTACTAAAGTTAAAGTATGTTTAATTAAAAAAATATAACCAACTATAAGAGCAAATAAAAATAATATTTTTCTTTAGAAGCTGAAAAAAAGCATCAGATAATGATATTTTCAAGTAATGTTACAACAGATATAAAAAATATAAACAATTAGTAACACTCTGAAATCAACTGATAAATTTAACAAGTTAATATAATGTTGAAAATGTAGTTTTGTATTGTATAGTGACTTTCGTTTCTTAAAATTAGACTTGAAACAGTAGATAATATGCCCAATCAGAATGTTGAAATTTTAGACGTCGTTTGGCATTACTGCAGCTCAAATAATTCGTGAGGTTAGAGATCAAGGTGCAATAACAGATCCTATAGCCGAAAATAAACTCTTAAAATTAATTAGTAGTAAAACCCGCCTTCAAATGCCTGGACGCGGACAGTCTACTGCAGTAAATCAAAAAGCTATGAAACCCGACTATTATTACGAAAGCTTAGACCATTTCGATGAACAACCGGATTAATGTGAGCATAAAATCTTCAAAAGCTTCGATTGTTCTTCAGAATTGTGACGAAAAGTGTCTTTGTAACCAATGGTTATGTGAAAGGCAAGCTCCGGAATCTGTTGTAAATAGCAATAATGTTGAGGCTAAAGGTATAGCTTCGGTCTGGTAAAATTGCAAAGGTATGCTTTCTAAAGGTCGACCACTACCGCCGAGCTTTATTATCCACGAGTTGACAGAAAGCTTGTTATCCTTAAACAACAATAGCCCGGTGTGGTCAATTAAAGATGAGTGTTGCTACAGGTGGGTAACGCAAGATCACATACGGTCCAAGTAACCCCTCGGTTATTACAAAAACTTGCCTGTGGTTTTTATCTGATACCATCGAATTACCATTTATTTCGATTGATAATTCATTTCTTGGTGAGACGTCGCTTTGTCAACTTTCAGAAAGTAAAGAATGGCGTCGAAAGTTTTTTTATTCCAAAACACAAGAATAGAAAAATAGAAAACTTGGCTTACAGGTAGATGAATACTGTACTATTATACAATAGTATATATCTAGATTTTCAGTTTAGTATTTCTTAAAATATTAAGTAAATAATTTTTGTATTAAAAAAACAAGAAGACTTTTGCATTAACCTAATACTTGAAATTAAAGAATATGTCAAACAAATTGAGAACTAAACAACAAAGAACATTGAAAGAAAAATTTATATTCAACAAAAAAATTTGAAGATAGCTTCGAAAATAAAAAATTATAGAGCAAAGGGGCTTAGTAATAAGGAGATGAAAAATTTTAAATCGGCAGGTGTAGTAGATAAAATAATCAAAATATAAAAAAAAACTTTTCAAAGTGAAGTACGAGGGGAAGATTAGTCTACTTCACCACTTATTCAAAAGTGAGAGTTTAGCGAGAACAGAACAGTTACGTAACTGGTGATATGGGATAATTAATAGCTTCCAAATAATAGGTAAACGTTGAGTTTAGTCTGAAATTAAAAATTGAAGGTATCTTTCTATTTCAAATGCCTCACAAATGATTCTAGTGGTGAGATGGGAAATAGAAACAAAGTTTATTGATTTTAAACAATTAATTTTATGACTGATTTCTATTATGTATCAAAAATTTGTCACCCTTCTATGTGGCTAAAGAATATTTGTCAATTCATCCTGTCACAGTCATCGCAAAGTATTTCCTATCTTTGGAATTCGTAGGGGCGATGATCCTTAAGGGGGGAAACCAGTTTAGACCGATCAAAAAATCGACTTTTTTATTGCATAAATTGTTAGTATAACTACTCAAGAATATGTGATCAAAATTTGAAAGCAAAATTCGCATTAGTTCCGATGCTATGAGAACTTAAGTGACCGCCCGTCGGTTCGGCGCCGAAGCGCGCAGACCTGGGGTAGAACTTTCTCGAACGTTTACGATATTTCGACAGAGCGTCGAGTTTGGCTAGTTCAGCTCCGGCTTTCCTATAGAGTGTTGTCAAATGTCAGCGTATCCGAAAGGTTCTCGTGAGTTTAACGAACGACGTTGTAGACCACGTAAGAGATCTTTTTATGGAAATCAACACACCAGGAGTGAGTCGAGTGTCAGTGAAGATGATGGAAGTGCGAGCCCAAAAAAACTTTCGACTGCTACGAGTGACAATGTGATTGTGAATCCTATACATTGTTATAGGCTCATGTATATCACAGTATTCACTGGTTTGTCGGAAATTCTTATTTGTCGAGATTGTGAACGGAAAGTGAAATTTCAAGAAGCTGGAAAACGTGGGCTTGGTTTCAAGCTTGTTGTCAATTGCCACTGTGGATCGAAACAAATTAATTCAGGTCCTTTACTCAACACTGGATTTGAGATAAATCGTAGGATTGTATTTGTCATGCGGCTCTTAGATGTTGGCAGACAAGGACTGAATTTATTTTGTAATTACATGGACATCGGCAGTGGTATAGCTGAAGAAACTTACAACGGAATTTGCACTCACATCCACGCCGCTGTGAGAAAAGTGTATGAATTCTGCTGTAAGCAAGCTGTTGAAGAAGAAAAGAAAAGAACGAGAAACGCGAGAGACCTATTCTAAATTTGAAAATATCTGGTGATGGAACATGGAAAAAACGAGGATTCAAATCACTTTTTGGCGTTACAACGCTCATCGGATATTACTCCGGAAAAGTCATCGATCTGGTTGCACAAAACTCTTACTGCCAATCATGTATATATTGGAAAGACAAACCGAAAAATTCATCAGAATATCTAGCATGGAAAGACGATCATGACGAAGAAAATTGCATGAAAACACATGAAGGCTCCACGGGAAGCATAGAGGTGGAATCTGTAAAAATGATGTTCTTGAGATCGGAGAAATTACATGGTGTAAAATACGGCAATTACATCGTTGATGAAGATTCGAAAACGTCCACAGCAATCGTTAATTTGAATCTCTACGGTGATGAACTGACAGTTGTCAAAAGTGAATGCATAGACCATGTTCAGAAAAGGATGGGAACTCGGCTCCGAAACATCAGGAAAACTAAAAAACTGGGCGGAAAAGGAAAGACAGAGGTTTTGGTGAAGAAGCTCAGCACGTATTATGGCTTAGCGATTCGAAGAAATATAAACAGCGTCAAAGACATGAAGAAGGCTATAATGGCAACTTTTCACCACGTGATATCCACAGATGACAATCCACAATACGACAACTGTCCAGAGGGAGAAGACAGCTGGTGCAAGTGGCAGCAAGCTAAAACACTTGGAACAGAGCCTGAACCGCACCCTGCTCCATTACACCTCGTCGTTCAAAAAGAAATTCTTCTTATGTACGAAGATTTATCGAAGGACGATTTGCTGACGAGATGTTTAGGCGGTTATACGCAAAACGCGAATGAAAGTTTTAATTCGACCGTTTGGCGATTGGCTCCAAAGCACCTTCATGCTGGCCTAAAAATAGTCGAGGTTGCAGCATTCTTGACTACTGCATTATTTAATGAAGGAAATTCAGCCCTTCTAATAGTGATGAACGAATTACAACTCGTAGCTGGCTCGCAGAGCTTCAATTTTGCCGAGAACATGGATAGTCAGCGCGTGACGAGACAGAATAGGCGCAGCTCGTTGGAGACGAAGGAAGCTCGTATAGCTCGTCAAGAGGAGATGCAAGCCCGAAATGACGGGTATGAACAAGAAGAGGGATTGCTATATGCTGCTGGAATAGCTGATTAACCGATGAGTAGTTTATATAATTAATTACTGCCTTGAATTTCTCGTTATCGCTAAATTTTATTTCAAACGCGTTTTTCTCGAAACGACTTTTTTCAACTGGTGGGCATTCTAGCTCAAAAAGTTATTGACCAATCGTTCTGAAATTTGTTGTGAATATACATTATTCAATTTCAATCCATATGAACCTAATTCTGGGATTATATTATTATTAAAAATATATTTTTTTATGCAAAAAAGGTGAAAAAATATGGTATAAAACATGACATTGTGGTCAAACACCTCAAAAACACGCAATTTTCAATTTTTTTGATCACAATTAGGTTCATACTCTTAGAAAATATGTTAACGAAAAAAAAATTGTGATGATTGCAGATAAAAATTGCGACTTCAGAAACGCCCACCAGCAAAATACTCGGATGGCAATCGTCCATGGACAGCAGCTTCTAACGCCACTA
Organism: Sinelater perroti; assembly: GCA_036346155.1. Classification (NCBI taxonomy): domain Eukaryota; kingdom Metazoa; phylum Arthropoda; class Insecta; order Coleoptera; family Elateridae; genus Sinelater; species Sinelater perroti. The sequence goes on from JARFIY010000189.1 coordinate 17,909,957, forward strand.
TTTCCAGTGGAAATTACTTTAAAAAATTGTAAAGTGTACTTCAAAATATAAATAAAACATTCTTCAAGTTTAAACAATTTCTGATTATTCCTTCTCTGTTTAAAAAAATCATGAAAAACACCAAAACTTCGGCCTCCTAAACTGGTTTCCCCCCTTAACTGAGCAGATGAAGTCGGCTATGTTATTGTTAACCTTAAAAACCGTTTTATATTTTGTTTATTTAGTGTGCGGCAAATTCCGTCAATAACGCAAGAATACTCTTAGTAGGTCAAGAAGGGCGGTAGTTTTAGAATTTGGGTTTTTGTTAATATTCTTATGGCATAAATCATATCTTTTATATTTAAGTTTTGGTAATGGTGTTAATTTCAGTTTGTTTGACCTTAATGTCGGAAAGTTTGGGAGATCTGGTAATTAGGAATTTTACCAGTAAGTGGATTAGAGTGGTGATGGTAAGATTTAGTATTTAAATAAAGGTTAGTATGGATATATTTTCTGTAAGTAGTGTAACGAAAACTGTGATTTGTAGGGGATTTTGTAAATTTTCATTTTAAATTTAAGTTTGTTTCGATGGCAAAAAAATGCAAAAGGATATCTTAATTATGAGACCAGATAACAAAACATATTTTAAACGTACTTTATCTAACAGATAGGTTTCAAAAAGGCGATGGATTTTATTTCAGAATCAGTGATAAAAAGGTTTGGTGCGATAGGCGAAAATGGCAAACCTATAGAAGAATCATAGGTTTGGTGGTAAAAGTTGTTTGAGAAGTAAACTAAATATTGGACAGGTAATGGTCGATTGATTTGAGTGTCGTCTTCTAGATTATAAATAGTTTTTAGTAGTTTTAAAGTCTCAGAAATATTAGTAAATAGAAATACTACATCAAAACTAACCATTATATCGTCTTTACATACAAAAAAGAGTTTGAGAATTTAAAAAGAAAACTGTGATAAAATTTGTTCTGTAAAAATCTGGAGGATTTTGGTCAGTATTTGCAAAGCCGCCGAGAATAAGTCGCTAGGAAATATTTTGAATTTTTGGAAGCCTGTATAACTTTGAAATTCTTAAAATCTTTCTCCAGGTTTTTAATATCAGGGGTTAAGTTTGAGATGGTAATGAGAGTTTTATTTTTTTGAGGTAGGATGTTGAGTACTTGATGATTTTAGTATAGTAGTACTATATAATTTTAGTAAATCTTTCATCTTACCAATATAACCTGGGCTGTTAAAAACAGTAGCGTTACCTTTGTCTGTCACTAAGATTGTCAGGTTTTTGTATTGTCTTAGAGTTTTTAGGGTTTTTAATTCAAAAGATTTAATATTGATTCTAGGTAACACTATTGCACAGTTGTACGACTTGCCTGGTTTTATTGGTTTATGGAGATTTCATATTTAGTGAAGACACTATTTGGTGTTACAACAAAGTTAATACAAGCTCGGATGACCAGTTCCCTTATAATATAATCGAAGAGGTTTAAAACATCGTAAATTGTAAGTTGTGTACTGAAATAAATAAAGTGGTAAAGTGCTAAAAGTGTTCAACAATCAGGTAAATTAAAAGAATTAAAACATTTTATAAAAAAAATTCTTTGAGAGCTATTGCAGTACTCTAAGCAAACCTCGGGCTATACGAGCGAAACATTGAATTCGTCGTTAATAGCTGGAAAAATGTTCAAAAACTATTTAAAAGTTATATACGATTAAAATTTTTAAAGGCGTATTTGCTCAAGCAAAAACAGGTTAGGCACGAAAATGGCAAAGTGCTATTGTCGCGCCAATCTTCAATTACTTTTATTTTTAATTTTAAATTAGGGCCTGCCATCTTTTGGTTCCCTCCAGTATATTTTGGGTTCGAGATATCGGCGGCGAATATATAGGCCACGGAACGCACGCCTTTGCTCTGCTCTCGGCTGCCTGGCCCTTGCATGGCTCTTTTTCGCTCACTTCGTTTTGAATTTAGTTGTGATAGTTTAGAAAGCGGGCGACCGCATTATATTTTCCCTAAGCCGAGAGCGTTTTGGCCGAGAGTTCGCCGGCGTGTTTGATTGGCGGCAGAAGTTTTCATTTCTGCGAGGCCGTTTTGTGAAAGCTAATTTTGTGGCGGAATTCGACATTTTGCCGACCAGATTAGCCTCTTCCCGGAGGTCGTTTTGTTTTCCGATTGCATTTCGGGGTTGAAATTTTTCCGGTAAAAGTCGGTCCATTTTTTCTTTGCTTCTGACCGGGCGAGGAACGAAGAAGGAACTTCTGCACCAGAAAAGACTACCGATCGGCTCCGCTGTGAAGATTAGGGAGCTTGTCCTATCTTTTCTCCCACATCCTTATTTCCTTTTCCTGGATCCCTCAGGACCAACGGCACAGGGAACCGATTTCTGCGAGAAAACTCAGTTTCCACAGGTTAGTGTTTTAGCTTTAACTTTTATTTGAAGTTCCTTTATTTTATTTTATAATCCAACAGACAAAAATTGTACAACATACCAAGAAACTTTTCCTTACAGTGAAAGTAACTAAGCAAACTCGAAAAGGTGTCGTGGTGCAAGGCGTTGTAGTTCCCTAAAGAGTGAAGAAAGAATACTCGGACTAAATAAAAATGAAGTGCGATACAAGTTAACATTCAATTGTCAATCATAAATAAGCTTACCCCATTTATGATGATGTCACGAATTATAAAAGTATTTAAAAAAATCCCTGCGCTTCTAAGCGTGTAGTAGCGGAAAAACTTGACTCGACTTTATCAACTGTTGGTCATTTAAGAAAAAAAAAGGTATAAAAGGTACAAAAAATTACGATCACAAAATACTGAAAATAAGACAAATTACACACCAAAAAATATTGCAGAAAATTAGCTCAAAAATTACGTCAACGGTCAGAATTAATTATAAAAAAATTTGCTCTTGGCGGAGGTAGTCAATAAGATTATCGAAGCTGGTATATAAGGTATTTTCACAATATAAACCTTTATTTTCTGAAATTAACCTATTTTATTTTAAAGAAATCTCAACGTATTTCTTTCTTAAGCACTCTACCATTATCTTAATATCCTCACAGCTATCTACTGGACTTACAAAGGACACTTCGTATTATATTTAACTCGCGCTAGTTCTGAAGTCTTTAAAGTGCATTAAAAGACTAAACACCAAAATTCTAATTCTATTTTTTAAATATTATTCGAACTCCCGTGAACTCAATTTACTAATTCTGAAGTCATCTTTCAAATATACACCACTGTAAACTAACAAAAATTGTTAGAATCTATCTTAAAAGCTTAAAAGCATGTAGAACACAGTACAAGATTTAATCTCTATTTGAGCATTCGTTAATTAAATTAATTGAATAAATGCGCCACCCTTTATCTAACGTAACGAAAAAAAATGAAAAGCATCAATCATCAATCGAACAGCACAAGGTTTCATTTAATTCAATTAAGTTTTTATCTTTAGCACTTGACGGCTTTTTAACGCTGAACCAAATTGTTTTAATTGCGCAACCATTTTAAGGCTTAACTCTGAACGAAGTCACAGATATTAAAGAACGTCCATGACCTGGCAAGATTATGCTGCCCGTAAATGCATCAGAAATTAATTTGCTATAACTGGTCATATTTTAATTCCTTCAAGTGTAACATTTTTTATTTCTATATTGCTAAGCAGTTGTTACATACAATAACAATTTTGTATTTAACTTCTGGTGTGTAAGGGGTTCCACAACATCTAAGGACACAATTGTCAACCCAACCTACACGGAAGGCGAATGCCGCTCGGTACACCCTGCTAGAAAGCGAACAGGTCTGGCGACCCAGCATCGGGGGGTATTATCTGATACCAGTTGTCCCGAGGTAACGGGGCCTTTGAGGCTGGGCTAATCACCCGCGCAAGGTAAAAAGATTCGGAGATCAAGCAGTAGCCTCAGAAACGAACAGAATACTGAGAAACGCACTCGGCAAGAAACAAGGACAAGAATAAAGACATGGAATATAAATGGTGTAAATGGAAAGTAAAAATTGTAGAAGAAATGGCTAAATACAATATTTAAATATTAAAATTAAAAAGAAAATAAACGGAAGACAATGCTTATATCCAGCAAGACGGGATATAGAGGAGATGGGAATAATACTAATTGCACAGATCACACAACAAATAAAACAATGGAAAGCAGTGAATGCAAAAATATTATACATGGGCCGAAAACTGAAAGAATAAATAACTATAATAAAATCTAAGCTTCTACAGACAACTCCACAAAAGAGAAAGAGAAATTCTAAGAAGAATTTTAAATTCAAGTAGATAAAAGTGGAAGAAAAGCAAACAAATACCAATAAATGGAGACTGGAATGCCAAGACAGGCAATATATAAGACACAGAATACGGAATAATAATAATAGGTAAATAATAATAATAGGTAATAATAATAATAGGTAAATACGGAGGAGCAACTATCCTTAACAATAATGGAAGAAGAATGATAGATTTTTGCGTCACCAATCAAATGCTAATCGGATATAGTCCTTTTAATCAAAAGATAATTCAAAAAATTACTTGTGAGGCGGCAGGAAGAGAAGAAAAAAGCATTAACGACTGTATAACATATAATAGAGAGGCGCGAAATATGCCATACTAGATCTAATAGTAATAAGGGATGCAGAACTCCAAATTTTATAGTATATTTTATAGTAGCAAGCCCAAAAAACAAAGAAAATATTAAAAAATAAAGATCATCAAATCCAGGAAAAGTGGAATAATTTAAGGTCGGACTAGAAGAGACCCTAGAAGGATGGGAAACAAAAGAAACAAAAAAAGGTAATAATATATAAAACAAGTGGACAATACTAAAAACAGAAAAGAGACAATAAAGACTTGCGGAAAAGTAGTAGTAAGGAAAAGCCAAAAAAAGACCCAGTGATAGAATGACGAATTAAAAGAGAAAGTAAAGATTGAATAGTAAGCTAGAAAAAGATATTACAAATTAAGAAAAATTGCAATAAACAATACTATGTAAATAAAAAAAAACAAATAAGCTGTTCAAAGAGCAAAACAAGAGACGAAATTTAACAAGGATAGTGGAAGAGAGTTCTGGAAACTTATCAAAATAATAATAGGAAAATGTGAAACGCAGGTATGGAGCATAAGAAATAATAAAGTCATCGTGGAAGCAGAAGAAGACAGAATCCTAGAGACTTGGAGAGAACATTACAACAAAAGATTTAAGGGAAATAATGGTATCAGGAAAAGAAACGGAAGTGGAACAGTCCTGAAAAAAAAAGAAAGAGGCATAAATAGAAAAAGTGATAGAAGCCGTGGAACATAAGAACTAAAGAAAGTAGGAGGCAAAGACAGCATTAGTACAAAAATTGATAAAAAAGATATATTAACAAACCTGGAAAAAAATACCAAATAACGGGGAATAAAATATAATAATACCCCTACATAAGAAAGGAGATACAAATGAATGCAACAATTACAGGGCAATATGCCTCTCCTCTATAGCACAGAAGATATATTCAAGAATTCTAGAAAGAAGATTACGAGAAGAAGTAGAAGAAAAACTATTTGAAGAACAAGCCGCTTACAGACCACAAAGAACAGTAGTACAACACAGTACAGTAATAGATTAGAAAAAGAAAAACCCTTTGTACCTGGCATTTATAGGTCTGAACCCAGCTTTCGACATGGTGTCCAAAGCATTAACCGAATTAGGAGTAATATGACAACTAAAGCAAACCATAAAAAGAGTATACGCTAATGAACGTCTAGAAAGGAGAGCAGAGCAAAGAGGAAAACAATTAAAAGAAATAAAAAGAATGACAGACAACCGGAACAGTTTCCGGAAGTAGATAGAGAACCCGACGCTCTAGGGCATAAGGGAGAAGATAAAAAAGAAGAAGAAAAAGTATTTAACTGCCAATTTAACCAGTATCTACGTATTTATTGATTTATTGCAATCTCCAAATTGATTTCTCATGTACGTATGTATAAAGATTTTTGGTTTGAAGGTGCCAAATATATCGAACCGATGTTAATGTAACAAAAATAATTTCTACGGCCACGATGTAACCTTGTAATCAATGAGAGTGACCTGTAATGGGCATGTATTGATAAGGACGCCGTTACTGGGCTATGTAAGAGTTAGTTGCCGTTAAGGCAACATATGTCATATATGATTACATTTTACATGACTAAATGAGTAAGGAAGCAAATCTGCACTAATTTTTTTGCTGGAAAATTAGCCTTCATAAACCATTCGAGTATATCAAAAAGCTTTTGCAGACGATGAAATGATAAAAGCGCGGTACAAACAATTCAAAAACGACCAGGAATTTGTTGAAATTTCTAGAAGCAACCAGAAGCACTCAGAACATTGAAAGATTTAATCGTGTGTGAGCTACACGCGACAAAGATCGCTGGTTGACAGTCCAGGAACTAGAAGATGAGTTAAAGATTCAAAAAACTAAAGAGTGTAAAATTGTTACGGAAGATCTGGCCACGAAACGTGTCGTGGTAACGTTCGTTCCGTGGCTTTGCGGAATCTGGGGGGAAGTGAGCAAGATCTAAAGGTATTTGTTGTATCTTGTACCTTCTTCTTCTGACGCCACTTCAAATGAAGGTTAAGGATTATTAATGCAACTTGGACTTTGTTTACAGCAGCGCGAAATAGTGATGTGCTTTTACCATACCCCTCTTCCTTTCTTAGTTTTCTTGCATAATTATATGATTTAATACTTTCGGGGCACACCACACACATATTAGTAAATCTATGTTTATGTTTTTTATTCTTATTAAAATTAGCTAAATATATGGGGATTGTTGTATAATAATTTTGAATTTATAAAAGTGAAAGGTTTTTGAAAGTAGTAAAAGCGACAAGGGTATTATCCCAAATAGAAGCGGATTAACCAAACAAAATTTGAAAAAAATAAAACCGAAACAACACAAATGTATTATTCCAATCTTGTAACATAGAAACGGTTCAATCATTAAGAAAGAACAACATTTAAATTTTAAAAATGTTCTCAAATCACATTATATTCTGAAAGACTTCACTAAATAGCTGGAACAAATTTATTTCCTCACTCTTAAAGCTATTTTGAGAAGTCCCATGTACTAACCCCTACGAAAATTCAAGAGTGCGAGAACACCTATCAAAAGCTGCTTAAAAATCTTTACCATTTTATTCCCTTAATTGCGTCTAAGAAAATTTTGGGGAAAAGTTTACTCTCAACTGGTTCCAACAATAACGGAACAATCGACTTTCATCTGGATTCAGCCCAATTACTAGGAACGTACACGAAATTATACTGGAACACTCGACGTTGCTCAGTAGAAAATGAATGTGTGCATCAAAATGCTAGATCTCAAAAAACATAATCTAAACACTTGATGCCATTAAACTTCTACCCTATTCTTTATATATTTATAACACCTAAAAGGTATTCAATTGTTAAGTTTATATTGGGATTTAGATGTACACACAAAAGAGTTTTGAATAGAATCCGTTTCTCGGGTTTAAATATCACGGGCAAAGAAGTAAAAAATTAATGTTAAAACTTTTCTAACTTCCCATTAGTTAAGGCAATTTACACTTGTAGCACGCCTTCTACTTCGTTTCTCATTGACACCTTATCGTCGTCTAGCCCGCTTGTGTTGATGACCTAAAAGTCAATTTTTTTTGGAGGACATCATCGAGTGCGAGAACGACACAAAGTATTTGCTTGCAAGAATATGATAATGCACAGGATGGGTACCGAATTAACTTTTGTACTTAAGGGTCATTCAAGTTGTTTGTTTTCGTTTGTTTTAACGATATTTTCTCAAATTACACTTTATTCCTTCTAATCCATAGTGTGTTTGGATTGAATGTTACGTCATCCAATTTTTCTTGTGTAATAATAGTCGAAGGGCGCGTCACAAATATTTTACTTCCAAGGACACCGCCGCACTTAGTAAATGATAGGATTCCATTATATAATTAACGATCTTTACTTCCAAGAATACGCTTTACTTGTGTTGCTATATTTTCATTTCAAATAAAAGTTTTTCTAGTATTTTTATAGAAACATAGAAAGCCCTGCGAACAATCTCTAACAAATTGGTTCGTTCTAGACGTAAATTGGAAAATTTGTACAATTTAATCTACTTTACTTCAAAAACAGTTTCAGTAAACACAAGCTTATTGTTTAATCTTGTATTTAAGCCAAATATTTTTTATTCTAGCCGTTAAAATCAATATCAGCTAAATTTTTAAAGTATAACTTTTTATAACTATATTTATCTCATCTCAATGTTTAATTATCAAATTTTTGCGGTAAAATATTTTTGTTTTTAAAATAATTAGTCTGAGTTTATGTTTATTTATCTACAAAGTCAAATACTTGTAAGAACTCAAATTTTCTGTTTGTGTTTGAATTTACTAAAATTCTAAATAGATCACTAAAACATATTTGAGTTGTTGGAGAAAAAATTAAAGTATTATTATTATCAATATCAGTTATAGGGTCGCCTAAAAGATTATAAGACTAGAAAACATCGCATTGTAAAATTAAACGCAAATCTGCATTCGAAGAAACTGCTGCCAGTAATCCAGGCACCTCAAGTAATTGAGAAACATTCTCACAAATGAAATAGTTTCATGAAGCATTCTCTATCGAATGTTGCGTTTATTTTTATCTCAACCCGTATGTGTGCTGATGCAAGAAGCTGGAGGCTTGCAACATCGTGCACTTTTAAATTAAGTGCTATGACTGTAAGCAGATTTAATCTTATAACGGTAATGTTAGTTAAACTTGTAAAATAAAGAAAATACAGGGTAAGTGAAAACTTTTATTACATCAAAGCATTCAATTGGTTTGTAACTGTAGTACATTTTAAACCTCAGTTTGTGAAATATTCTACGCCATACCTTTGTGTTATTTGTAGTAGTAATGTTTAATTTTAAATAATAATTGTTGATTATTTTTGTTAATACTGAGAAACAACTAGTACATTCAACATGATGTAGCCACAATAATGTTCAGAACAATTCCAGTTGTCTGAAGCATTGTTGGATTGATATTTGGAATTTTCCTACAATACTTTTTTCTACGTGTCAATGTTAATAATGATAATAATGATAGCACTTTACTTAGGAAAACTAAAAAAAACCAAGCCAATGTTGCTAAAGTCGCACAATGATATTGTGAATAGCCGTTTCTATCACTACAATTTCTAATATTACAAATCCAGTGATAAGCTCCTTAATTTTATTAAATAAAACTGGAAAGCTTTGAAAATATTAAGATGGTGCAAGAACATAGCTTTTTTAGTATTAAATTATTTATTTAATATTTTAAGGAAATATAAAATAAAAAATCAAAGTATTGCTATACCACACTGTGATGACTAAAAAGAGATCAGGTAAAAAATTACTACTGAACTGTTAGAAAGGCCAAAATTGATTCTATATTTATGTTAAACATTATTGCCGGAGATAAAACTCCAAAGTGCCCAATAACGAGATCGTGGTTCAGCAGCCTCCAAAAAAGTGAAAGCGACAGTATTTAAATCCAGACAGTGTTGATTATATTTTTTGGTGCACTTGAAGGAGAAACAACAAATCAAAATTTTACATCGATATCCATCAATTTGGTACCACCTTTCTAATTTGTGAGCAGCTAAGTAGTGATGGGTTTGCACGACATTGCAAGCTCCTATAAATCTGTATCAATTCATGAATATCTAGTCAAACATCATAGCCCTTCACTACCACATCATCCATATGTACCAGACTTGTATGATTTTTTTTGTGCATAGATGCCGTTAAAAATAAAGCGTGATACAAATATTGCAGCATTCCAAACTATGACCTCCAAAAACTGTCAGTTTTGCATAGATTGCCGAGGTGCTGTTTGGCTAGACTTACGACCATTAGTTGGTAAGATAAATAAATTAATTTTTCAAGTCCAGTCTTGGAACTTTTCTGACAAAGGTTATATGTATATCATGTAGAAGTACAGTAACCAACATTAAAAATAGAGAAAGTTTGAATAACAAAAGTTAATTAAATAATACTTGATAGGTACTATAATAGCGGGTAGACACTATTTCAGCAAAAATAGGTCTACTTCGGGTAAATGACTCTACCTATGCGAGTTATGGCTCTCTTCACCACCACTGAGGAAGAGCCGTATCCTAAGCCAAATGGTCTTAACCACCCCATTCTTTTCATTCCTTAAGTCCATGCACCAAGACACATAGGCAGTGTGGTGGATTATGGCTAAAAAACCCAAATAAAAGAAGTCAGAAAGCAACGGCTCTTAATACGCAGCAGCCTCACATCCCCGATTACGACGATAGTCGGACAAGGAGAGGGGTAAAGGATGCTAAGAATACCTGCGTTGCACCTGGACCGTCATAGACAAACGAATAATGCAAAGAAACAAACCATATACATAGCGACATATAACGTGAGAACATTATCCACAGTCGAGAAACTAGAAGAGTTGCAAAACGAAATAAAAAATATAAAATGATGACATAATAGGCATGGGTGAAGTCAGACGTACTAGAGAATATCTTACAAATTTAAATTCAAAACACTTACTATACAGTAAGGAACTGAAATAAAAACTGACGGGGTTGAATTTTTAGTATGTAAGGTCTTGGCAAAGAACACTGTAGCCTAAAAAGACATATCCGACAGAATTGAGTATATAACAATTAATTTAAATAAAAAATTCTTAAAACTACACAGGTATACGCACCTACCAGCAAATCGTAAGAAGAAGTCATGGAAAGTTTTACGAATAACTAACAGAATGTCTCCGCTAGCGAGGTCCAAGCGGTCGAGGCACGGACGGCGATGCGGGCGGACTCAGATTCCATTCCCGGAGTTCTCTTTTGCCTAGCGGGTAGACCTACTCAGTCACTAAATATAATTGAATACTTGCGTTCACTTCGAACAAGAATAATAATGGCGGTTGTGTAAGACACGGTGCTTGCCACTTCGCCCCGTATTATAGATGGTGCGCGACGACTGGGCAAAGAGAGAGAAAATATGAGAGCCTTTTAACCTCTCAGCTGCCAAGCCATGCTCCCACGCGAGGCGTTAGAACCTTAAACAAGAAAACGGAATGTTTCCAACAGAACCCAACCACTTATTAGATAATAATTGAAAACTTTAATGCAAAGCCAGGAGAAAAACTGAAAAAGTATGGGTTCATATGAAACAGATGACAGAAACCATACAGGAGATGAGTTAGTAAATTTTGCAGAATCAAGCGATCTTTACATAATAAACACGTTTTTCAAAAAAAGAAAACAACGGTAAAAAATGAGATAGACTTTATAATTTCTACCTAGAAAAATATAATACAAGAGATGTCAGTCCTAAGCAAATGTACAGTTGGTAGTGACCACAGAATCTCTACATTCATCTCCAATCACTTAAAACTAAGAAATTCAAAAATAGGAAAAAATCCGATTGACACTAACAAACTGACGAAAAATAAGTTGCTCTTTCAGGAAGAACTAACAAACGGTGTACATGATATAAATAAACTTCATGAACATATCTCAACGGAAATAATAGAAGCAGCACAAAAAGCAGTCCCCAAAACATAAGATTAAAAAAAATTAGCTAAGAAACAGAAAACCTTATAAAGAGACAAAGAAGCTTTAAAATAAAAAATGACTAAAAGAAGGAAGAATTGTCAAAATTGAATAAATTAATTTAAAGAATAATACGAAAAGATAAGAAATATTGCAGACTCAAAAAATACTGACTCTTAGGTATCTTGGTTCTTGGTTCAACTCTATAAGCTATTCATAAGAATAATCACTAACTGACTCCAGTAGAACAAGCGAGATTTAGATCAGGGTTCAACATATGCGACCATCTTCAAACAATGCAAACCTTACTAGAAAAGAACAAAGAATATAACATCCATATATACATAACCTTTATAGACCACGAAAAGGCATTTGACTCCATAGAAATCTGAACAATACTCAACTCGTTGGTTAACCGCCAAATAGACAGCAGATACAACCAATTAATAAAGGATATCTAAAATAATGCGAGTGTGTATATAAAAACAAATCCAACTACAACTACAATAACATACCTATACAGAAAGAAATAAGATAAGGAGATGTGATCTTTCCAAAGCTATTTACCAGCGTGCTAAAAAATGTCTTTCGTTAAATGGATTGGTCGAATAATAAACTTAACAACTGCTTAAAACAAATTGTATTAAAAATAAACAAGACGAAGACTAAGATAATAACAAACGCAAACGAAAATACAAACATTATTTTGGAACGTACACAGTTAGAAATTGTTGATAAGCAGATAAAGTAAATATGTCCGAAAAAATAAGAAGAAGAATACTAATAGGTTGGTCTACATTTAGAAAGCTTAGATTGTACAAGACAAAGAAATTCCAAATTATTTAAAGGTAATGGGTGACAACCAATGCATCATCCCGGCAATCACGTATGACTGTGAAACCTGGAAACTCACAAAAAAGAACTCTCGGTGGTTGATGAGAACACAAAGGACACATAAAAGGTAAACGATGGGAAAATATAGATAAAAAAGGAAACGATTGGATACGCTAACAAATAAAAGTTAACGGTATTATAAAAGGAATTGTGCAGCTAAAATGGCAATGGGCTGTACATTTGGCATGTAGACAAAATAATAGATGGACAGTGGAAACTACGAAATTACAAAGAGGAAAAAGAAGACCAATTAAAAGATGGCAAGATGTCATACAAGACGTTGCAGGAATACAGTTGATGGATATGGGCAGAGAAAGATAAAGAACTTTGGAAAAGGCCTACGTCCAACAATAAATGGAAAAAGGCCCATGATCATAATCGTGATCGTGTATTCCAATTTCTAATTGTTAAGACCCCATAAAATACAGATGTTCAATAAAATTCGACTTACTAGAGTAAATGAGGCACGATGATACAAATTCTGATTTTCAGCTGTTCCAAGTCCCAACTCTACAATTATGGGTTAATAAAACAACTGTATTGCTTGGACGTTCTAAGACATATAGTATCCATCCATCATCTACGAATAAGTTTCTTGTGCCTCACTGGTACTTCTCTTGTGTTTGGAATACAAGAATATTCTAAAAGTTTGCAGAATGACTTCTTATCAAGTAGTAAGCTACTGATTGGAACTGATGGTAATCTGATCGCGCCAATTCGATTCCATCGAGTTTCTCTAATTTCTGGAGCATTACTTGACCCGTATATATTGTAGCCTTAATGATTTGCACAACACCTGTCTTTGATTGAGCTTACCAGAATAACGTTGTTCTGACTTTTAGGAACCAGCTGAAAGTAAATTACACCTTCGTAATTTCACCAGACACAATATATAATTTTGACTTCAAAACTCTCACATCTTTCAACAAGTTCTACAATTTGGCCGTTACTTAACCATTGGTTTTATCTGTTTAATTTTAAAAATTGTCTAGTAATTATTTACACATATTATCACGGGCTTATTGTCCAGCGGGATAATCCAATCTCCTCTGACAATTATCAAGTGCTTATAGCTTGGGGTATTCCAACAGCTTAAAGTAAGCTCCTCCTTTTCCGGAGACAGTCCTGTTCGAACCTACATTTGAAAACAGGTATCACTGATAATAAATTTTTTTAACAAATTTAAATCTGATATTGCACCATGATTGACCTTGCAAATTATTCGAGCTGTATCAGCAGCACTTTACCATAACTTCCAGTAATAAAATAGTCAAAATTTAATATTGAGATTGGGCATGTTGCCAACTCTTTCAAGTTAAAATTTTAATAAATACAATTCAGTAGATCAAAAAGCATTCTACAAACAATGCTTTTAAATATGCCTTCTAATTTATATAATAGTTAAATTGCTTCAACAATTTATTTAGGGTCTCAATTAAAAGTGGAAAAGCTTTTTTTTTGAAGAGGCAGCTCGCTATATTTATAAGAGTACCAAAGAAAATTCAATTTTTAGAAAATTCATATAAAACATTTTATGTGACTTTATTTACATACTTTTCTAATATATAATATATTTTTATTCGCATATATTCAAATTCAAATTCAAAAGCTTTATAGTCAAACTTTTGTTTATTTGTTTAAAAAAGCATTAAAAAGTATATTCAGTTATTATAAACTAATACCTAGGAGCAAACATGGTATTTTCTCGTTTTAATTAAAAAAAGTAGCAGGCGAGCGGGGAAGATTATTTATACAGCTTTAGAGATACCCCAAATTATAGATAAATTACAAAAAGTTAAATCGCAATATACAAAATAGTATCAGTATAAGACAAAATAAAACATGGGGCCGGCGAAGAGATTGCTCTGTAAGCAATCCCAGAACGAACTTAAAAAGACCTTTCGATTTCGATTTCGAATTTCAGGAAAATTCAAAATCGAATGCCTCGAAAATTATTCGACATAGTATTTTTTCGACGTCATTTTCGAATTCAGCGTAAAATTTCCTATAAGAATCCATTATTAAATTTTAGAAAATCTCAAATTTTGTGACGGACCGACAGACCGACAGACATAGAATTCAGTAACGAACTTTTTTTTTAAGTTTGTTGATAAGAATCCTTACCTATGTTCTTTGTTAATTTAGAGTCAGCTGCTAACAATAAAAAACTGTATCAAATAAAATACTTAGACGATCAACAAATATTAGAATCACCTGGTGCTGTAGATTTTTTATCATAAAAGATTTACCATTAAGTTGTTGCAAAAGTCAACATTTGCTTTGATTTCTGTTGAGAACATTCTTTCACAACACTTGCAATCAGCATCTTTGCAATCTCAAAAAGTCCTTGCTTTATGACAACAGGACGAATTGGAAAACGTTTAGAAAATACTTAACGGTCAATATAAAAGAAGGGGGAAACCAAATTCCCTTCCTTTCTTTTTGGCTGAATGAAAAAAGGTTCTATATGAAGCAAACAAAGATCTGGATTCTGGATTCTGAAGTTTTTCATTACACTTTCAAACATGTGTTACGCGATACACTTGATTTCTTGACATGTTGCGTTTAATAAGACTTAAGAATTTTTTTAGCGTATCCTTGAGATGTCCCCCATAGAAAAAAGTTAGTAAGCGAGTTAACCTCCACGTTGAGAAATTAGACACCCAGGAAATTCTTGCTGTAAACTCTGTGATTCTGACCTACTGTGACCAAATGTTTTCGAAATTTGGCGCAAATTGAAATCCTTCCCATAGTGATTGAATGTGACAGTAACAGAGTGGACTGCCTTCTCAAAAAAGTAAAAAAAATAACTCTAACTTTACTTACCACAAGCAAGAGTAACATATTCACATTATTTAATATCAAATTGTTAGAATACAAAACAGGGATGGACTTACAGGACTTAACTCTGTGATTGTGCGAAAATTTTAATGATTAAACTTCTATAAACATTTTAAAATGACATCCTGCGTACAATCTAATTCGGAATGATAAGTTAGCAACAAAACCCTGCATGAGGATTTTGGTATTCAAAGAAATCAAAAGATACATTTTCAAATATGTGAACCGATTACATAAACATTTAGATGAAATTTATATGCATACATCCACATATTTGGATAGGCTTTTGCAGTTAGCTACATATAATATGAGCAACTTGATCGAACAGCATCGTTTATGGAATAATTCTCGACATTTTGGCATCTGTTTTGATGGCATTTTCAAGAAAATTTAGCTCTTTACTTGGAGTTTAGATTTCCCTACTACCCAAGAAGAGCTGAGTCTTCGAGGGAGATTGATTTTTTGTGTACTCTGTTTCACTATCTATTGAATTTCAAATAAAAGTTTGGTGGGAATTTGGTTTGGCAAAAGGTGCATTTGATCGAGAAAGTTTATTGTTTAGAAATGTTAAGTAAACTCATAGCTTAAGAAAGGGATCTTTTCATTTAACAAGTAGGGGTTGGCTATCATCTCTTGTAGTCAAGCATTAAGTGTTTTTCCATTTCAATTGGCTTATGAATAATTTTGCTGGTAGAATGAAAAATAGAATGAATAATTTTTGTGTGAGAGAAATTGATTTTGTGGCCTGCCTCTTAATCTTCTTCGGCAGGCGCCGAGCAGTTATCAGTTTTTCGTACGGCCAGAGAGTGCTCATATTCGCTATATATTTGCCAGTTTGTTGGCCCCATGTAGGTTCTTTGGGATTTATTATGGCAGTAATCCTCATCTGTATAAATAAAATCAGCTACTTGATTAATGGTCGTGAAGACCGCACATTTGTTTTGTCTCATTAGTATGCGACTTATTTTATTAGTATTCCCTCTAATGTAAGACAACGACGCTTTTTGTTGGTCAAAAAGGTCTTGAAATTGGGCGTCGTTATTTTTTTATATACTCAAGTATACGGTATAGGGATGTAATGGATTGTAATAGGATTGTGGTAAAAGTTTGGTGTTCTATTTATTGGTTTTTTGGGTCGAAAAGTCTAATCAGAGTAGTGATGAAAGACTTTACAACTGAATGAGCTTGGGCAAGATAATGACGGTATTTGACATTTAAGTATTGATTAATATGAATAGGTTTCTATAGAGTGCAATGAAAACTGTCGTTTAAAAAGTTTTTTGTTATAAGAGTGTCTATGAAGAAAAGGGAATTTTGTTCAGTTTCCATGGTAAATTTGGCATTAGTGCAAATTTGGTTTAACTAGGAAAGAAATTTGGGAAGCATATCTCGTCCACGAAGTCAGATAAGAAAATATCATCAGTACCTAGTATTCTCCTACATACTGTTACAAAATGGAACCTACTCTTGCTTTACACATCATAGAGATATCCGTAACTTTAACGTACAATTGCAATTGTCAAGTTTAAAGTTCTATTTCTTATCAAGTTTGGTGTGGGACAACAAAGAAAACCGTATTGCTGCAAGGGATCTAAAACACCACGTTCGGTTCGGACTGTTGAGTCAGTCAAAGCCGTAAGTGTCCAAATTAAACAAAATCCTCTTTGGAAACAAAAGATTATGTTTTGGGAGATGCAAATTTTCAAAATCTGGACCTAGGACTAGCTGTTTACTAAACTCATACGAGATATTTGCTGGCAGATGCTTTAAAAATCTGGTGTGAACATCACACGACTTTCCTTCTTTGGGTAATTCTGACAAAAATCTTGGGTTTCAATTTTTTTTCGAGTTCCTATTTTACCAACTTTTACTTTAAATTCATGTTTATCTCGTAATAAATCATTTTTATTCTCATGAATGTTTTGTATCTTCAACCGTTCAGATTCGCGACCGCTTTGCGACCGATTTTGCGACACTGCGTCCCCTACCTACAAGTAACTTGCATACCAAATTTCAAGTCTCTAGCTCTTAGGGTTCTTGAGATATCCTGTTTACTGACAGACCGACAGACAGACACACAGACACACACACACACACACACACACACACACAAACCAATAGCCCAAACCAACTTTTTTGGTGTACTGATTCTATAATTCGTCCAGAAATGTGGAAAACTGGGTAGGTCAAATTTCCGCCGATTACATTACTTTCCTTATTGTAGGATAAGGAATATTTTAACAAATAAAATGATAAGGTATACGCTGAGTCGTCCAAACAAACATCTCAACTAATGCCAAGGATTCAGACAGACCGTCATTCATCATTTATACAGGTTTGATCAAGAGTCTCTTATGATATGGCGGCGAATATTCATTTTTGTGAAAGGGGAGTTAAAACATCGGCCGCTGTGTATCAACAAAATGTTTTGGAGGGTGGAATAAATCCTCTGAATCACAGGCATTTTTGAGGCGAGCCTTGGATCTTTCAGCAAGACCACCCGTCCACAAAACACGCTCAGCTTAAACTTGGTTTAGCAACAATGTGCCTCATTTTTCAGCGATAGAGGTTTTGCTTTCTGGTAACTTAGGTCTCAATCCATTAGATTACAAATTATGGGCAATTTAGAGGGCGTTATTGAAGCGAGCCCTGAGGGCTGTAGTCAATACTTTTCCAATGGATGTAATGAGTGCTACCATAGATGAGTGGCCCGGATGTTTTAAGTCTTCTATAGACCATTTCTAATTATACTTACCAATAATCAATTAATAAATCCTGAAAAAGTATGCAATAGTTAATCTTTGTCGTTCTAATCAGGGTGTAACAGTATTTATGGGCATACTATGTGCATAAAATGCAACAGGCAGATTTAAAGTGAAATAAATTTAAAGCTGTTCCAAAATTAGCTATAAAAATTTGCTGTGAAGCGTTAGTTTGGCGGAAAATTCAGGCTAATTAAATAGAGGATATCTTGTTTTATATTATAATACCGAAACAATAAGTGCAAGTAAACGAATGATTAACTGTAGAACGTAAAAAGAGCATATAATTTTGAAAGTTTTGAGGATTTTTTGGGATTATAAGAAGTTTTTTAGGTTCCTGGTAGATTTGAGTGAGCAATAAAGTTTGTAAAGTAGGTGGTAGAACTGTTAAATACTTGATGATTGAATGATTTTAGTAAGCTTTTGATCTTATCGGTATAATCTGATGTATTTAGCTTTTCTTAGAGAGCAGGCAAATTGAATTTCCAGGTCAAAAAGACTAAATTTGTGCATTATAAAATCTACACGAATTTAAAAGAGCTACCAATAACTGTCAAACTAAATATAGCATATTTACCTTTGTTTCCTAGAATTAAAGTTACCATACTGTCCACTACGTACATCACGATAAAAACGCAATTGGCTAATGTTAAGTCATCCTGAGCGATAAAACCCACTTTTATTTCAGCGGGAATGCTAACACAAAACTGTTACAAAATGGATGTTGCAAATAGAATATCTATAAATGTTAAGCCGTTTTTATTTAAAAAAAAACGCGATTTATAGCAAACGTCTTGTAAAATAGTCTAGTAAAATGGATTATTCCGTTATTTTAGGCATATAAAAGAAATAAAATAAAAAATTAACAACATTAATATATTACTGATGATGTCCAGTTAAAAGTTATAAAAACTTTTAGCACTTTACACCTAACTTACAAATTATGGCACTGTTCAAAATGAATCTGATGTTCCCTCCGATTTAAAATGACACCTATATTTGTTAAAACTCCCTGGCGCTGTATATATTAGCACTTTAATGGACTCACTGCTTGATATTTTTTATAAAAAATTACAGGTAATTTATTGTTATAAAGCAAAACTTTGTTGTTAATTAACTGTCGTAATGCCTATTTTATTATCTGGAAATATTTAAACTATAGTTTTCGGTAACTTAAAATCTTTAATCTTCCAGAACTCGTGGTATGAGTGTCTCATAACATTTTTGTTTAATAGGTTGTTGCAAAAGTTTTTTCCGGTCTATTATAACATTTTAAATTTTGCGACAAGGTGCAGCAGTTCTGGTACCATTCGCTAGTGTGAAATTTCGGGAGCATTTTGATATATAGCACTTTTATAGGATGGAGCTCCCAAACGAAGATATTCGACTGCTACTCTAATTTCAATACAAATTTAATCCGAACAGTGCTTCGGAAGCTACTACATAGAAGTGATTGGAAGATGCCGGTTAGGAAGTCCT
The DNA here is from genome assembly GCA_036346155.1 of Sinelater perroti. Lineage (NCBI taxonomy): Eukaryota > Metazoa > Arthropoda > Insecta > Coleoptera > Elateridae > Sinelater > Sinelater perroti. The sequence goes on from JARFIY010000189.1 coordinate 17,929,512, forward strand.
CAAACATCCACCATACAGTCCAGACCTAGCCCCAAGTGGCTGCCGACTGTATTCCAGAATGTTGAAGAAATTCGGCAAATTCTGGCCGTCTTCTTTCGTTCAAAGCCGAACGAATTTTATCGTCACGGCATCTCTTACCCAAAAATTGGCAGCAAGCCATCCAGGTCGATAGAAAATACTTTGAGTATCAATCTTGCCTTTTGTTTAAACTTAACTAATGGTAAAATAGAAGACCTGTTAAATCATTGCATAAAACACAAATTTTCCTGAACCAAAAGTTTTAATTTACGGTTTTATCATTAATAAAACTCGTAAAGCAACATAACAAAAAGTCAACGTACAAACAAATTAAACATTACTTAGTTTCATAAATGTTAAAGCATCAGAAAGTTTATTGTGGTTGAAGTTTGCAACTTTCCAAATGTACATTATAGATTCACAAGAAGATGCCGAGAAGGCTCCGAGCATCTAAAAAAGTTATTCAAAATACACAAGTTTGTGGCAAAGATCTTAGCAGATTTCATGAGACATAAAAAAACTTAACAAGTAAATTTCAAACTTCTATCCCTCAGCCTTCTACCTCAGCCATCGATATAGAAACTTCTCTTGTAAAGAATATTTGAAGATACACCGAATTAATGGCTATTGCAATTTAGTAACTGTCTACGTACGTAGTAAACGCTAAAAGTTTCCAGCTTGACTACGTCCGATAGCTCCATCTTTGATTAAACGTTGGTTAAAGCTTCAGCAGCCGATTTGACTCAATATAGTAGCAACAGTCACTTGAGTTGGTAATGCCACAATGTTGAAAAGCGAGCATTCAAATTTCTCACCAAAAGACGCTTTACTTCCGGTGATATAGAATAATCTTTAAATACTGTGTACAGTAAATCTTTGCTTTCATATTTTACTATAAAAGAGTCTAGAAAACATCGAAGAAGAATCACGAGCAAGTCAGTCATTTGAAGTGCTTTCGGAAGAAAACGTACCCCTCCTCTTGCGGCGCATTCACTTTCACATAAACGAGATAAATTTGTTAACAGCAACGTGTAACGCATTGTAAACTATTTTTGAAGCTTTGTTGCAATATCAAAGAGGAAGTTCTTAAATATATTGTTACTGGAAGCAAAACCATGGTTCTGTACTATTATTCCTTACTAAAAAGAGAGTCAATGGAATGACGTTAATTCGACGAAAAACGACTAAGGCAAACAAAGATGGCTCTCCCGACAAAAAAGTCAATAATCTTTTGGAAGTTAAAGGGAATTCTGCTAATTTATTATGAGGAAAGGAATGGAGAGTATGATGGCAGCTTCTGCATAAATTGCGCGACTTTTTCATAATAAAATCAGAATGTTGCAAAAAACTGGTATTTTAGAAACTTGCTTTCCACCCTACTGAAAAAAGATCTTCGAGGTAAAAAATTAAACAACAATATAGAATTGCAAGGGGCTATTTTAAAGCATTTGAAAATAAAACTTCTGGGTATTTTTCCAAGGATACTAAAATTCTAACTTTATTATGTTATTAGTAACAATGGTCAATATGGTCAGCCACTTTAAGCTATGATTAGGGTTTTTTGAACGTAACGTATTGGGTAATTAACATCTTTTGTAATTCTAATGAAAATTTTGTGGTAAAACAACATATTTTATGCACTCAAAGATCCTTGCCTATCTAGAATAGAAGCAATCGTACAAAGAAATAATTCTACAGGCTTCGTGTTTATTTTAGATACGTTTGCGTGCAATTAAATGGAAACGTTTAGGATTCTACAACTCATGCTGAAAGATTTAATCAAGCCTCAAAGGGTTCTCGTTTTTTCAGCAACAAATTTAGTATCAAAAAATATGTACACTATAAAAAATTTAATTATGTCTAATTTAATTAATTAGTTTACAGTTTTTTCATCTTTTTAAATGAAAATGACAATAAAAAGCTATTTTAAACCCCACAAACACAATCTTCCAATTAAAGTGTCATCATGTCCGCTATAAATTTAGCTGAAAATTGATTTGCAGGCACATCAACCGGTTACAATTGCGCAGTTTGGGTTTTGTTAGTTTTTCGCCTATGAAATTACATTAATAAAGCCCCCGAAATTTACGAAAGGTTACAAAAAGTAAAATGACATAATTGGAATGGCAAAAAACGCGCTGAAAATTAGCTCGGCATCGAAAATTGTTTTTTGAGCTTCAAAAGCGTTGCTAAAATAATTTATTTGGATATAGATCATTTTTTCAGAAGCAAACTTTGATACCGCCAATTTTAATAAATTTGGAAGATAAGAGAGTAAAAAATTGGGTATTTAGATATTTAAATATCTAGGAATTGCACCAGTCACGACTGAAAGAGCCTGAAAGCGTTTAAAAAGCAAAATGAAATTGCCATGAAATGGAGATTTTTTAGTCTCATAACGAAATTGATGCAAAACATTGAAAGTGGCGTATTCTCTGAAACTGAAAACTGAAATTAACTAAATGGGCACTTTTGTAATGTGCAATCAAAATTACTAGGTTAATACCTAATTCATTCGCGTACTGTTGAACCTTCGCGTGACACAGCTCCTTCTAATTAAACCACTAACAAGCTCTCGCCCGCAGCATTACGGCAATTACAAACTCATGCACTGAAACGCTGCATCGACTGAAAAGTGGAGCCAAATATTCAGTTTTTCTTTGTACTTACTCACTGATTCTTAGTGAAATTATTTTTTATTTGAAAAACCTGTGGCCCTCCGGTCCAGGACCATCAAATTACCACCTGCCCACGTGAGCTTCCGCCCCACCACATTATCGAGGACACAGCGGCATCCGCACGGATTTTTGCGCGCTCGCAGAAGCGGCCACTCACCTCGTTGGAGTCGCAGCGGCCCCAGCAGGACAGCACGGAGAGGGTGTCCCAGCACTGCTTGCCGTTCTCGTCGGCCTGGGTGACGCGGTACGTGTAGAGCCGCCGGTGGCAGTCCAGGGTGCTGGCGGCGTCGATGGGGCCGACGCCGGCGTCGATCACCTGCTGCGTGGCGCAGATCGCCGCCGCCGCCAGGAAGACGCAGAAGAAGCCGAGCATGCCGTCGCCTGCAACAGGGGCTTCAGTGGCGGAAGGCGTCGGGCGCGGAGCGCGCCTGCAGGGTTCGACTCACGTGCCTACCTGTTGGAGGAGTGCCGGCCGAATTTTGCGTGCGGCAGAAGAACTTGCTGATTAATAAAAGTTGAGAGCATCCCTCATTATGCTCGGGGCGTGTTTTTAGCGCGCCGGCGCTTACCACCGCCCCAGGTACAGGAGCCGTGGCGCGTACCTACACCTCCGGAGCGAATAGCTTTCGCTGCCTCCGCTGCAGCAGTTGCATTTGCGTCATCGTCTCCAGACGGGGGCTCTTTTTATTGCAGCTATTAACCTGAAGGCTTAGCAGTGCCATCATTATTCAAGAAATGCTTCACAATACATTTTTAATGTTTAATGCTAGTCTTTCATCTATCACACCAATAATAGATGTTTTTGCACTTGGATTTGCATTTGCTTCGCTTACGCATCGTTGGAGTCACGAATATTTACCATTCCCTTTCCTTTCTGAGATGTTTCTTAATAGTTAAGTATGCTCTATCTGTTTATAAATAGAAAACCAACATAAGAACTTACAACGCTAAGGAGATTTTTGGAATAAAAACTTCGACGACTTATTGCTACCAAAATAGAAACTCTGAAAATAGGATTTTAGATAGTTTTTTACGTAATAATGACAAACAAGTATTTTTATGACTAAAAGCAAATTTGACAAACTCCTAGTACTTATACCAAATCTTAATCCTATCTACTTGAGTTAATTTTCGGCCTAAATACCATAATAATTTTGTTAATAAACGAAAATTGTGTACCTCTAGTCCAGGCTACACAGAGAATTATCGAAACCTGGTCAAAATTTTTGTCGCCTTAGACTAACAATTTTTCATCAGATTTTTGTCTAATTTTTGCGTGCTTAAACAAAACATTTATTTGATTTTTCTTTAATTTTCCTTACATACACAAACTTTAATACAATCTTTACATACTTTCACACATCGATGAGAAAAAATGAAAACAAATATATATTTTCCCTAACAACTTTTATTTAAAAAAGATTTATTTTCCTGGGTTTTGAATTAGCAAACCTTTGCACTACATTAACAAAAGGAAGACTCTGCAGAAACTCAATCTCAATAAGTAAAAGTGAAAGGTCCGTCATTTTTTCTTGTTGATCTTAAATAGGTAGCAGATAGGTACTCCTATGCGATCCCGGCATGGAACAGACCTATTACAGGGACGCGACCCTGCCTTATGCGAGCAATGATTTTGCCCCTACCTCCACTTCTGGGGGAAAATCATTTCCTACCCTTTACACCTACCCATCTCCCCTACCTACCCCATCCCTTACCAAACTCGCCAACACGCAATGGCAAGCGTGGCGTTTTTAATGCCAAATACCCCTCATTCTCTTTAACTATGGTAATGTCAGTATCCAAAACAAAATTACCCCAGGTGGGTAGAGCTCAAAGCTCAGAATCCCACACTGATCTTTCAGTTTGTCCCAAGGATTCTGGGGGGGACAAGACACTGATACATAAGAAGAAATGTTCACTCCTAGTAGCCACCTATAACTGTAGATCCCTACTAGATGATTCACAACTATACGATCTGGAAAACGAAGCAAGTAAAATTAATTGGGACGTATTGGGACTTGCAGAAGTAAGGAGAAAAGGAGAAAGCTATATCACTCTACCATCAGGAAATGCACTAATGTATAGCGGCCATGAAAGCGACAGTCAAAGAGGAGTAGGTTTCCTTGTTAAGAAATCAATAATACCAAATATTATTAGCTTCAAAGGAATATCTGAACGAGTAGCGTATATGATCATAGAAACATCAAAGAACTACCGCATAAAAATAATACAAGTTTATGCACCTACTTCGGCATATACTGACGAGGATGTTGAAATATTATACGAGGACATTATAAATGCGAGGAAAGAGGGAATGTCTAATCTTGATATAGTCATGGGCGACTTCAATGCGATTATAGGACATATAAAGAGGAGGAAGAATACATCGGAAAATATGGATTGGGCGAAAGAAACCCAAGAGGAAATATGCTAGCAGCTTTCCTGGCAGATCAAAAATTGTACGCATAAACACCTTTTTAGTAAAAAGCCCAGCGCAAATGGACGTGGATAAGCCCAAATGGGCAGACCAAGAATGAAATTGACTATATACTCTCATCCAAAAGTTAAGCATAAACGATGTCACAGTCTTAAATTCATTTAACACGGAAGCGACCATCGGCTCGTAAGGGCAAAGGTTACTGTTCAAAAGTTTAACAGATATAAATATAGATATAAAAGAACGATAAATGCCCAGACACTCAAACAAAACAGGGAAACCTATCAAAAGTACATACGACAATCATTGCTATTTAAGGAATATAATGACAACAATCTAAACCAAATATCTCGTGATCTGACACTAGCATTAACAGAAGCGTCGGAAAAATCACAAAGACGACATGCCAAAAGATAAATAAAATTACTCAACAAACAAAACAAAAATAGAAGAAAGAAGAGAGTTATATAAAGAAGGAAAATATGCAACTGATGAATATCGAGAAGTGAGAAAAGAAGCGAGGCGTATGATAAGAAAAGATTTAGAAAAATTCTATGAAGAACAAATAGAGCAAGTAATAGAGGACAACAAAAGCATGAAGTACCTGAAAAGAAGATATGGGAAACGAGAAATCATTGTAGTGAAAGACTGCCGGAACAGAAATAAGAAACACAGACGAGATCCTAAAACTACGGAGAAATACTATAAAACACTATATGGGTCGCACATTAAACAACCTGAGGGACCAAAAGAGAATTCTAAAATAGTAAATGTAGGATCTGAGGATATGCCGGAGATCATTGAAGACGAAATTTTGCATGCCCTGCAGACGATGAAAAACAATAAAGCGCCGGGAGATGATAATATAATAATAGAAATGATCAAAGAAGCCAAAGAAATAGTAATCCCCAAGCTAAAAATCCTATTTAACATGTGCCTACAACAAGGGAGAATACCAGATAACTGGGATAACGCCGTGATAGTAATTTTGTTTAAAAAAGGGGACGCATTACTATTACAAAATTACCGCCCTATCAGCCTACTTTCTCAAATGTATAAATTGTTAACAAAGATCTTGACTAACAGATTATCACAAAAATTAGATGATTATCAGACAGTAGAGCAAGCAGCTTTCAGAAAGGGATATGGTACCTGTGCCCATTTACTTACTGTTAAAATTCTAATCGAGAAATCCATCGAATATAACCTGCCTTTGTTCATGGCTTTTATTGATTATGAGAAGGCGTTTGACTGCGTTGAACACTGGGCAATAATGAAGGAACTTAAGTGTGCTAGAATAGATACAAACACGCTACAGCAACAATTAAATTACATGCATATAGTAATAAATTCTCAATTGATAGAGGTATTAGACAAGGAGACACAATGTCTCCAAAATTATTTAATTTGGCACTTGAAGGAATATTTAAAAATCTGGACTGGTCAAATAGGGGTATTAATGTAAATGGGGAAAAATTGAATCATTTAAGATTTGCCGACGACGTAGTTCTATTTGCAGACAACAAAGACGACCTACAAATTATGATAAACGAATTAGAAAAAACGTCTAAGAAAATAGGTCTAAAAGTAAATTTGAATAAGACGAAGACAATGTGTCTTGAGAACCCACAAATAAACATAAATGGAACTATCCTAGAAAACGTCAACGAGTATATATATCTAGGACAAACTGTAACATTAAGGAAGGAAAACAGAGAACACGAGATAGATAGAAGAAGACGTCTGGCGTGGCAGCTTTTGGAAAGCTAGCTTATATTTTAAAAACAACAAAATACCCCAACGCTTGCGAACTAAGGTATATGACCAATGTATACTTCCCATAATGACATACGACGCTCAAACATGGACATTAACGAAACAAGTAAAACAAAACTGGAAGTCACTCAGCGAGCAATGGAGAGAGCAATGATTGGAATTACAATACGAGACAAAAAGAAATAAATGGATAAGAGATAGAACTGGGGTCGCGGATGTAGTGAAAAAAGTGACGAAATTGAAATGGGAATATGCAGGACATACAGCTCGGATCAAAGACAGTAGGTGGAACGTTAAAATCCTCCAATGGAGACCATGGACAGGCAAGAGACAGCGTGGCAGGCCAATAATGAGATGGCAAGACGACATTAAGAGAGTAGCAGGACTGCCATGGATGAGAGTCGCACAGAATCGCGCTACATGGAAGAATTTGAGGGAGACCTATGCCCAATACTGGGCGCAATGAGGGTTAAAGAAGAAGAAGAAGAAGAAGAAGATCTTAAAAAGTTTTCCACTCTCTTAATGGCTAAAAAAATCATTCTCCAGTGCAATTAGGAAATGCCATACATAGAAAAATTCTTAGAACGATGGCAGTATTGAGAAAAGTAGAGTCTACGTGTTTTTCGTTTGGTATTCTTATCTTCTTTTTCAATACTTTCATTAATCCTTAAAAATGCTGCTAATTGCATACATTCCTCAGGGAATGTTTTATCTAAATCAGAAACATACTCTTCCAATAACTCTCAGATTCTGTCATGTTCTATTTGAGTGATTTTCCATAGAAATTCACAATCCTTGTGTACTTCTGTATATATTATTTTTTTAACATTGCTTAACTTCAGAGAATCAATTGCAGCACAATATGTTTTTGTCATAAAAGACTGTCGCCCAAAAAACTCGTAATTTTCAGCTTTGTTTTTATTAAAAGAAATTTTTGACTTTCCCTTTCTTGTAATATCTGTTCTGTAAATGTCAGTTTCTCACATCAGTTTTGTTTTATTTTCTAGTCTTAAAAACTAATTTTGTTTAAAAGACTGTTTATAAAAGCTTCTAAAGTGCTGTATTATTGTTCCAGAAATATACCACTCTGAGGTTGTTCCACCATCAATTTGGTTTAAACTCTAAGTCCTTAGTCTCATCACTATTGTGAATAACGTGCATTAAGAGCCTCCTAGTGCGATTTGTATAATGCTTGCCTGACATCCACACGGGCACTTCGTCGGGTTGTCAACATTTTTTTTTTAAATAAGGTGAGACCGCAAGATATCCCATCTTTTGTTTGAATAATAGAAAAAGTTGTATATTGTTAATTCTAAATTAAAAAATTTAACAGAGTATTTGCCGCTCTCTACAGCTCCAAAGCTAACTAGTTGTAATGATTAGTCCGCGCAAGGGATGTATGAGTCCAGAAGATTTATTTTTTTATTCTAGGCTGAAGACATTAGTAGTACTTAGACATGTTGATATTGTCGTAGCTACAAAATGGTTAACATTACAGCATTCGCCATCTCTATACCTTTATTAGTTAAGAATAAACAACAAAATCAACTGGAGTTTCCATAAACAACACACAGCATACCACTAGTTCCTTTGTATGCGACACATTTGTCATTGTATCCACTATTATGGAATAATACTTTGCATTTACAATATTTTAGATAATTTCTGCTTTAACTTCGCTAACTGTATAATGAATTCATTTACAGTTGCACTTTATGTGGAAATACCTCTTCCTTTATTTCCATATTTTGCCTTAAGAAAATGAAATTTTGAAATTAGTTCTACACAGTCAAGAAAGTTGTCATTTCTTACAGAACCTGATATGCCATTATTAATGTGAATTGACAGTCCACAGGAAGCCAAGAACATCATAACTTCAACAACTCTTAAGAGAACATTTTGCCAATACAAACCTACTTCCTTGTGCTGTTCGGGTATTTTTCAATCCATTCTTTATGGAACTCAAATTCTAATAAATTTCAAAATGCATTGTGTTCAGAGTTGTTGTAATGATAGTTTATTATATAATTATTTTTATAATTATCATACTTCTTAGTTGTTAGGATCATCTTTTCTCCATAGAGTTTGCACGGCGCAAAATACTCCTCCGGTTGAATTTTAATAAACCAAACAACAGATTGATATGAAATCTTTCATGATTAGCGTATTATCTTTCGGATTTTTTAAAGTTGGAGTCATCATTCTGTCCAGTGCCATTGTAGGCCACCAACTCACGGAAATCATCATTTACGCACTACGGGGTGCATTTAAGTTATAACACCCACGATTTTTTTTCAGAAACTAATCACAGAAAAACTGTGAAACTTGTGTTACTTCTCAGCGTAACTTTCCTGCAGCCGCATATATTTTTCACAATGTCGACTCCATGATTCCATGGCCGCTGCAAACGCTTCTTTAAGAGTCTTCTTTGACCACTAGAACACCGCTGATGCAAAGCGGCACAACTAGTAAATTTGCGACCACTGACAGTGTCTCTCATCGTTTGAAACAGCCAAAAGTCACTAGGAGCCAGGTTAAGTGAGTAGGGAGCATGATATAAGGTTGAGGAAAAAGTTTGTGGCGTTTTGCTTTTTTTTGTAGCAACTTTCCAATTCCCTGACGGTAAAAGTTGGCATCTGAAGATCTAACAAAGTTTGAGCCGCGTTCATTCGTTTTGTCTTTTGTGCTGGAGTCAACTCATGAGGAATCTATCGTGCCTTTTCACAAACTTTACCAAGCTCGTGCAAAATGTTGACAATAGTCTTCTGGTCGCAATCAAACTCTTCGGCCAGCATTCGAGTGGTCCACCACGAAGTTTCTTCAATTGTCGGTCAACTTCTTTTGGGCGATCTGAGCGTGGCTAAACTTCCAAAGTTTCTTCTCCAAATTTGAACCTTGCAAACCACTTTCGAGCTGTCCTCTCTGCAACTGTTTCATCGCCCCAAGCCTTATTGATTTTGTGCGCCGCTTCACTAGCACTTCTTCTATCTGGCATTTGTGCATAAGCAGCAAGCGAATTTGCTCCCAATCCAATTTCATTTTAAAACAAATATAGACAAATTATATATCAATCGATGCGCAAGAAGCAGAGCTTTCAAATAGGCTCAAAGAGACCAAAAACAAGTTCTAAAAAGTGTATTTGCCAGAAAAACGGCACGAACTTTTTCCCCGACCCAATAAATCACTTCAAAGTTGTCAGCATTTGTGGTACCCACCTGGATGACACTTTTTGCATTCTCAGGTGTTTGTGCAGGATTGTGTGCACAGATCCCACGAAAACGCCAACTTTGGAGACGATGTGTTCCACACTCAGTAGGCGATCCTCCAAAACAAGTTTCTTCACTCGCTTGATCATGTCGTCAGAACGGTTGGTGCAAAACCGAGATTGTCTTAGTTTGTTGTCACACGACGTTCTGGCTTCTATGAACTGTCGCACCTACAAAATCACATTAGACACATCAATAACACCATCACCGCGTGTCTCGCTTAACTGGCGATGAATTTTAATCGGTGTCACACCACACAAATGGAGAAAACCAATGATTACACGCTATTCTTGTAATGAAAACGTCGCCATTTTAAGTATCAAAAACAGTCCCCACACTCGGCGCTGCCGCTAGAGTCCTATGTGCTGTGCAGTACTGCCATTTTGCCATTTTGAAACAAACCACATGTTTCTATCTGTTCCCAGTCCTGAGTACAATTTCGGGCCTACTTTTTTGAGAGTATTTTCAAAGCTCAATGAGCTCAAAGCTCCTTGCAGCTGTGGTATAAGACACTATAATTTGAGCTTAAAATAATAAAAGTCGATTATAATTGCTACGCACTATGCGAGGAAAAGTGTCTAGTTTTAGTATTTATTTGATTTACATTCAGTCATTCAAGACGCTTTTTGGAACATTTTCTGAATTACTCTGCACTTATGGTTTAGCATTTGTAATAAATAAAATCTAAATTGAAAAACAATTTAATTTAAAATTTTACTGCGTCCCTGCACAATAATTATAAATTATAATACCATTAACACAACAATCTACAGTCTGCAGTTACTATAACAACACACATTTATGTTATTTGCACTATTGTTGTTCACTGTATGACATCTTCTATTCGACTACCGCGAATGCCTATTTGCTCCGCCTTATATTCAAGCGCGAGATTCTAGAACGAATCAGAAGGTTATGTAATTTGAACTCAAGGACGATGCTAGAAATGGCACGAGCGCTGATCAATCATTCTCGAAAGTTCCTGAATAATTTAGTTGTGATATGTTATTTCTGTTACAACATAAATGTTTTTAAAAATTTATTATACGTTGGTGGACGATTTTAAAGTTTAATATTACAACCTATTCAAAGTTTCTCTGACTGAGATCACTTTTTCGTTTATTCGACTCAAAATCTTGCGTTTTCCAAACCCTGGCACCCTAGTTGCACCTTACTCAGCCTTGGGGTTAATAAGAGCGTGAGAATGATAAAAGGCTCAATAACACTGTTTTTAAAAATGTAAATAGATACTGATGTGGTGTTTGTTTTCAATACAGAAGAAAGCTTTTGCAGATCTAAATATTGTCACTTGAAACTATCTTATTGAAACGGTTAAAATGGAAATCATTTCTTTCTCTCTCTTTCTGTTATTTTTACAGCTTTTTACAAACTGTCTTTTACAGAATTTTTTATAACAAATACAATCATGCAGAACAAAAAGTATTTAAGCTACATTTACACTACTTACGTCTTGTTTACCAAAACTTTTTAATAAACTAATTTTAATAAAATAATTTTTTGGTACTTAGAAAACCAAATTAGTGATTGACATGATTTAGCAAGTACGTCTCATGCATTGGAAACTTAAAACTATCTGGCAACGTTGCAGACAGGTGTGGATAAGTTCCAGACACGTGACTACAAGACTTTTTTTTTGTGAAGAGTAGCCCAACAAAAACAGGATTTAAATTTTAAATAAAATTTTTTTATTAATGGACTGAGTATTAAAGTACATAATCTCCTTAGCCTCGGCTGCAAATCTCGGGTCTTTTCACATTTTCAATTACAATTTAATAGATGTTTGACCAGTTCATCTATAACGCGTCAATTTTTGTTCTTAATGTTATCGAGTGTTTATGGACTGCTGACATAAACCTTGGATTTTAGGTAATCCCACAAGAAACAATCCCACGATGTTAAATTGCAATATTTTGTTGGCCAGTTGATGTCAGCATTTTGTAAAATATATGGCAGATCCTGCTAGAATCACATTTGTGCAGATTCAATACTCCCAATTGGCGCCGAAAAAATTGAATTGTCATGTAATGGTCACGATTACCATTTACACTTCAGCATTTCCAGCATTTTTTTCAAAAACTAATAATAGAGCCATTATGCCTCTCGCCAAAAGTTTACACTTTACAGTGACTTCTTGGAGGTACATTTGTCTTTTATGAGCACAGTAAACTGGAATTATATTAGCCCAAAATCCCACGTTTCCTCACCTTTTAGTATAATATTTGCAAGATTATTATGTATTAGCATACCAAGTATTTTTTTACACATAGAGCATAAATAAAAGAACAGCTTGAGTAGAAGATTTAGGTTTTCTTGACTATCCAAATCCCCAACACAAAGTTTTTAAAATTAGGGATAAACTTATATGGCGTTGGGGTGACTTTGGCCCATACCTGATTTTATCCCTAAATTACATATAAAACGTGTCTGGGGCCAATAACGTGCCAAAATATGTACTGGAAAATTGAAAGTAGAATTTCCTTCAAAATTAGTAAATTTTCTATAATGTTGGTATTTTGACATTCGAAAAGGCCAATAAACTGCAAATACAATATGCAATATTCTTCTACTCATAATCTTACAAAGAGAAATAAGTAAGTAAATACACTTTATACAAAACTATCGATCGCATGCACAGAAAATTAATTCTGTTTAAGCAGTTCAGGTGGATTTATCTTGCACAATTCTTTATTTCAATCATAAAAAATCAAATTCTTCCTTTTAGGCCATCTCCAAAATTAGAGACCTCTTTCCATGCAGTCAACAGTAAGTCCTTTCTCCGAAATGCTTCCAAAGTACTTTCCGCCATTGAAAATAACGACTACAATATCAGCGACCACATAATAGAGAGTTTTCAGTTCTTGTACTGATTGTAATGGTGCAACGAGAGTAGCTTTAGCACTTTCTTCTAAATTAGAAACGATTTCCCCTTCCTGGTCAGATGACACATCAACATCTTCTTCGTCGGGCTTTTCGTTTGAGGAAAGAGATGAAAACTTTCTTGATGGAGGCTGGCGTTTTGAAGAACTAACAGCGTCTTCTGGAACCTCGATATCCTGACAATTAATACTTTTATCAGCTGCTACCTGCAATTTCTTCCTCCTCTTTGTAGCACCTTCTAACCCTAGGAAATTTGACCGTTTTTTCTCCAACTGCTCCAAAACAGCTTCTCTGGCCAGACTTTTATCAGACTCATTTAGATTTTGAGGCAAACGTTCTAGCAGCATGTTTCTATTAATCGGGTCAATTTCACGGTTTTTGAAACCAGATTTTAAATTTTGGTCCTATGTTTCTTTATTAATTCCTTTAACGGCATAGGAAATACATTCTTAGGAATTATCGCAAATTGTGAACCATTCTCTGTCTTCTTCCACCTTGTTAGAATTTCACGTCATATTTCCTACATGGGGGCAAAAAAGCTCACATTCAAAGATTGTGTAAGATGTGTGGTGTTAGATGGTAAACAGACAAACATTATGTTACGCTGCTCACATAGTTCTAAGATTCGGATGTTAATATGTGATGATAAATTGTTCCCAGTCAGTACCATTGGTCCTTACTCATTTTTGACAGTGTGTAAAAAGAGCACTTCAAACCAATCTTTAAAAGTTATTGCTTCAAACCAATCACTTTTAGTGCGATTGTAACGTCCACTTATGATCAGTCTTATAGACAACGTACGGTGAAAGACACTTGCCATCAGCGTTCTCGTAGAACATCAATAAAGTAGGGATCTTTTTAAAGTTGCATGTTTACTCGACGTACTTTATGCTTCGCATGCAAATTATTTTCCAATTGCCAGGATCATCGCTAAGATTGGATTTATCATAATTTCAAATGCAGGAGGGTAGAATATCCTCGTTAAGTTGAGCTTCACCAGCATTAGCACACACTTTCTTAATGTCAGCACTGGTTCTGATTGATTCCTTTTCAAGAAAACCGGCAACCATTCGTAATTAAGATAATTTTTTTTGAACTTGGTAATTGTAGCTCTTCTTTCATCGAGATACTGCTTAACCATAATTCGAAAATTTGAAGCGACAACTGAAAATCCGATAATTTGATCAGATGTTGAACAAACGCAGCTTTTTCTTCGACACTGAACACGCGAGAACCACCCAACGGCTGTCAACTTGTTCTTCATTGTTGATCTCGAAATTTTATACTTTATTTCAGCAGCTCGTTGAGTGAATTGCCCACACTTAATACTTTCCAGGCAGTTCTTGTAGGAACGCAAGCCCTTTTTTTGTGACTCCGTGGCATGACTGCAAAGAAATCACACAGACTTTGCTAAAATTTTCAAAAAAGAGCATTTGGAAACGCGACGAGCATTATTACGAAAGAAAACAAAGTGAGAGTGGGTCAATGTCGCCCAAATCGTGGGCTAAAGTCATATCAACTCATAAAACGTTCGTCAGATCAAACAAGATGGAAGAATTTTAACGTTCCACATTATTTGCATGTTCTATAGGCATGTAGGTGCAGGTCTTTTGAGAGTATTTGCTAAAGAGAGCTTCTCGAAATATCCAATTGTAGTGCACGATGCCGAATCGATGTTTTCGGATTTGCAGTGACACTTTGACTAACTTTGGCAATATTCTCAGGAAATCTTAATCCAATGCCGATACTTACAAACTTTAGCATCTATTGCCAATCCCGTTTTGTAAAATTTTGTAATTAATCTTTGACCAGTTGATTCGTTTTGACTATCTTGACTTAAAGTTCTACAGATTTTGTTTTCCCAAAATTTTGTGATGCATTTTAACAACAACTTGCTGTTCTTTCGTATAGCGTTAAAGTATTAGACTTGTCGATCACAAACAAAAAAAAAAGACGCAAAGTTTAAATTCGGCGCTGAATCTTACCCTTTATCATTAAATATTACCTTTTTCACAGTCTTGGTCCGATATTTTTATTTATTCCTTTTTATTTGCTGCTTTCATCATTTCTTTTATAATTAGTAAAACTATTTAAGACAATCCGGTTGTCTTTGTAACTATATTTGCTTTTGATTTAATTTTTATATTGTTTGTCTTCATTATTTTTGCAAATGTTGTCTAGTTTTATTTTCTAAAATTTTCCTTCATATAATATATTTATATTAATTTTTTTTTTTAATATTGTTGTGTTTTAGTCCCAATTTTTTCTTTTTTATCAATGTTTTTTGCCTAGCAAAAAAAGAAAAACATTTAGCCCCAGCATTCAAATGCCTTTAGCGGTCGTGAAGTACTTTCTCCTTCTGAATTAACGGGTTAAGCTTGCTCGAGGTACGCCCAACACGACTGTGTGGCAAGAAAAAGCTATAAATATATATACAACAGGAAGAAGAAGATATTAGGATTTAAGAAACACGTTTTATAAGTATTTAGTTCAATTTTATTTGTTTTACTTGTATTATTATTTATTTATGCATTTTTAATTCAGTTTTTTAATTATTCTAAGCAACAGAATAATTATTGTGATATTTTTTTACTACCTTTTTATCAAAATTAAACCATGATATTTTTTGTGTTTTAATCATTTTGTTAATAATTTATAATTTATTAATACCTTGTCAGTGATTTAATTATAGCTCTAAATCAATTCATATTTAAATAATTTTGAGTTGTTTTGATAATAATGTGCAATAAACAACAAAGTTAGACAAAGCATGGACAAAAGAGAAAAGAAGTAAAGCAATTTAAAGAAATTGTAATTTTATTTTATAACTATAAGCTGAGTATGTATAAATGTTGATATGAGCACAATTTCCGTGTATTTAATATTAGTATCAATATTAATTTATATTAAATTTAATAAAATTAATATTAAAATTAAACAATTAGCAACACAATTACTACAAAGCTTGAACTAGATGATGTAAATGAACACTTAAAACGATTTGACGCAGTAAATGAAACTATGAAGTGTAGGAAAGAAATGCGAAAGAATAGGGAACTAAATAAGGAAAACTATCAAAAAAAAGATAAAAATTAAAATAGAATAATTTTTGAGAGTAGAGTTGATTCTAGAAATTAAACTAAAGCAACCTATTAAAATTAGTAACAGACATTACTTAATTACTTGTACTGCAAACTTGAAAAGATAAATTTAAATGTTAAAAAAATAAATTAAAACAAATAATAAATATAAATAACGATTTAACAGTGAAAAAGAGAAAAATACACCATAAGATAAGAAAGATGAGACAAGCATAAAATTAGACAACAAAAATTAATAAAATAATAAAGAGCTTTAAAAATAAAATAAAATAAAAGAGAAATTGATAATGAATAATACAAAAATAACGAACAAAACCCAAAAAAACCTAATTTATAAGAACAATTTGCAAAAATGAAAAATTAAACCGGATAAACTACTCAAATGAAAACAAAAAACTAAATAACAGTAGTAACAAAAATAAAAAATAAGGAATATAAAACTAACGAAAATTAAAAAGAATAACAATCATAATGAGAATACAAAAAAAAACAAATTTGTCTTCGTCTTCTTCTTTCGAGCCGTTCTTTTACCATCTCAAGTATCAAATTTAAGTTAATTGTTCTTTTTTTCATTTACCTATTCCTTCCACTCCTTCCTGGATGCTGTCGTTATCTTCAACTCCTCTAGTATTTTGCCATTTTTGCCGAGTCTATTATCCATTTTTTTCGTATGTCTTCCTCTTCCTAAAACTAATTTATCGAAATACTAATAAACACTACAACCTGGAATGTTTAAACGACAAAAAAGAAGATTTAGTTCTGGAGGTAAAAAAATATATTATTCATTATACGAGAATTACAGAAACAAAAACTATATATATATTAAATATCATTAAAAAATTAAAAATCGTTTACACTACATATAACATAGTTTCACGCATGTCAAACTTAAAGTGCGTAAATGATTGACTTTTAACTTTGTAAGGTAGTTTACGAAAATTTATATTGACTGAAAAGGGGGAAAAGCTTATATTATCGAAAATAACGTTCGCATAATAAGTAAATGGGGAGAAGGTAAGACATTTGCAAAAAAACATTAATAATAAAATTTGCTATTATAAAGACTTAGGGCGCACTATTAAAACACTAGAAAATATAATATGCCAACAAACTGGCATAAAAGATTTTTACTGAATCAATTAGCCTGCAAGAGAGTCATATAAATGGGTTGTTAAAAACATAAATATTACATAAGGTACTAGAAAAATTTTGAAATATAGGCACGTTATGACAAATTCAAGTGTGTTGAAACAAGTCCAAATTTCCATTGCAGTCGGCAGGACGGTCTTTGGATGTCGGTTGCTCCCAAACTGTGATGGTGAAAAGAACTCGCAACACCGGACAATTTGGTACAACTTTGCACGCGGTATTGATCAGTGCTTGAAAATGACTCCTGTGTTGAAAAATAATTGTACTTTTTTACCACCAAATTTAGTTTGTGTCGCAAGTTTCAATAAAGAAATTGTTATCTGGCCCCGATTTCGCCGGGGATGATGTTACCTGGCTCGGAATTTTTCGGCCCGTGCGCAACACAAAGGACATTCTTTGCAGCACCGGGTTTCGTGACCTACCGCGCCGCGTCGTGCCAAGCGATCCCGAGTCGACCCGAACACCAGCGACCATAGCCGCCACGGCATTTACCACCCAAGGCAAGGATGCCGGCGTATTTTCCAATCAGCGCAAAGACGCCACCGGCGTCCACCAATCCTGGATAAGCTTCGCATCCTCCAGCGGACTCAGCGTGCTTCCACCCTGAACTGTGCAGCCCACCAGCAGAGTGGGGCACGAGCTGAGCTCTTAAAACCTGAACCACCGCTATCCGGCTCCGCCATCGGCCCCGCTGCTCGGCCCTGCTGCACGCTGCCTGATTCCGCCACCGGCCCCGCTGCTTGCGCTGCTGCACCTAACTCGCGGCCCGGCTTCGCTGCGCCAGCCCGCCGCCCATTGCAGCGCGTACATTAAGTTGTAGGCTAAGTTCTCGTAAATTAGCTAAGTAGGTTAAGTTTGTAAGATTGTAAATATAATTCTAACCATAAGTTGGAGCCGACGCTTCGTTTTTTTTAGCCTTCCGTGCCCCACGCATTGCCGGTCGTAGCGTCCCAACGCCCGATTTATCACCGCCCGGGCCCGACCTGGTAACAAAATCTTATAATGAAAGACATTCCAACGCCTATTCCTGTTTTTCAAGAAATATGTTCGAATCAGACAGCACGTGAGCTGCCACCAGATAGAAGAGCATTTAGACATTCCTACACAGCCGATTCATATCATTTTTCACGAACACCTTTAAGCAAGAAAAATTTGTTTCGCTTGGGTAGCGCACTTTTTAACTGATCAGCAAGCGGCACGACACGTTTCGCGTGGGACTAGAACATTGCGAAAATTTCCAGTTTGTATCAAATGACTCAGTGATACTAGAAGGCTCCAGAACAGGTAATGATTGTATAAATAGTCCGCAGCGGAGCAACGAATGGAAACACGAGTTCCAAAACAAAGTAACCTATTCTACTGTGAAATAAATTATGTTGCAGATAAAGAGAATTAAAAAGTGTGATTTTACATTAGTACTTTCTTGTATTAGTGTACAGAGAAGTTGTTAAATAATTCAATTCTTGTAAGTAAATTAAACAAGTAGTTTAAATAAATTTTAGAGTGTTATTCACCACTGTTGAGAGCAAAAATGTTACAATAGACATTTTTTTGGCATTTTATTTCATTTAAAATACTATTTCCTTAAAACTGGATTATCTACTCAATTTTCAGTTGTTTGTACTTTAACTTAATAAGCCTTTCGGCATGCGTATAATTTTTTCCAACCTAGTAAATAAGAATTTTGTTGGAAATCCTCTTTCAATTACTTTTTGTACTCAACTTTATTCATAATAATACAGCTACTGTACGACTAAATGACTAGATGTGTATATTATCAAGTAGTTCGACTAATTTCTGTTGTTTACGTCATCTCTCAATGCATAGCCAATTTCTTCGTGTTTTGATTTTATGTCATTAAAAAGATTATCTAAATCATAATATTTGGAAAAGACAAAAATAAAAAGAACAATGGCGTGTACTACGAGCAATGTCTTAAATATGATTTTACCGTTATTTACAATAATTCACAGTTTTGCTCGTTACCCAGGGTGTATACATGTGCTTTTGCTCGATGAAATAATAGCCTCCTTATCTCTGCGACCTCCTTAGTGAGCACCCAAAGAAAGTTTTTTTAAAAGAAAGAATAAAGCCATCCACATAAAAAAGACAAGTTTAAGAAAATTCTTTGAAAGAAAGCCAAACTCCCTGCACAAGGATAAGTTACTACTAATAAAAAGTATTACACAAGTTATTGAGTTGTATTGTGCTTTGAAAAGACTAATAAGCCACATACAATTGTCAAAGACCTGATTTTACTACCAGCTCTCTTTTAAGGATAATTTAGGGTGAAGTAAATCTAATAGTCTCATGCATAGTCGAATCAAATTAGTAAGAAAGCTAAAAGCTCGAAATTTTTAGCGGGTTCACGTATCGAGACGTTCCAAGGCGCGTTCGATTCGTAAGAGCATCAGAAAAAAATGTTACCACATATTTTTTGTTATAATGCGAAAGTGTATTTGTGCACGCAAAAAATGCATATTATTGATGAGCTTTTTGCAGGCCCGAAAGAATATTTTATTTCTCGCTTAATATTGGCCAAAATAAGCTCATTCCCATTACTTGGAGGTTTTTGGGATCACTGATCACGCATATGATGCTTAGAAAGTACCCCGATGCACTTGGCGGCGCATAATTCTGGGGATGGAAGTGATTTTGGAAAACCAGCTCAAAGTTGTTTGTTTTTCGTGATTAAACTGTCTATATTTGATAGCATTTTTCTTAAAATTCAGCACACGGTAGATATTTTATTTTTTAGCTCATGGAAAATGAATATATATTTGGAAAATTATTGTTGCAACAGAGAAGATGGACTGTAAAAATTTAATCATTGTAACGTTTTTCTTTCTAAATATGTTGCTCAAAATTGCTTTATCAAAATTTAAATTTACTTTGCTAAAAGAGAAAGGCTGAGAAAACCATATAAAATTCAAATTTAAATATATTTTAGTATTTTTAATTTTTTTTATTTAAATAGAACCTTGGAAATCAGTTTTTAAACCTTGAAAACCCTTATTTATTTAATACTGTTGCAACGTGGACACTGTTGTCTGTGTGCAGGCAAATTTTTTTTTGTAATAACATTTGAAAAAAACCGTTTTTAAAAATAATTAAAATTAAATTGTACTCAAATGAAAAAAATGCCCTACGCTATCCTTCTCCCAAAGTGCCTCAGGACATTTTCTTACTTCGGTGCGTTAGAGTTTAATTTGAGAACCAACATCGTTATCAGAGATCCCAAAAACCCTTATTCAGACAGTTTAAACTCGGAAAACAAACAAATTTGAAGTTATTCCCCAAAATCACCCCCATCCCCAGGATTATGTTTACCCCCCCAAGTGCATTGGGACACTTTTTAAATCATATTCTTTATCAGCGACCCCAAAAACCCTTATTCAGACAGTTTAATCTCGAAAAACGAACAACTTTGAGCTGGTTTTCCAAAATTTCCCCCATCTCCAGAATTATGCCCCCCACCCCCCGAGTGCATCTGGGCCACTTCCTAAACATCATATTCGTAATCAGAAACCCCAAAAACTCTTATATAGGCAGTTTAAACTCGAAAAACAAACAACTTTGAGCTGGTTTTTCAAAATCACTTCCATCCCCAGAATTATACCCCCCAAGTGCATTAAAACACTTTCTGATCATCATATTTGCGATCAGAAAATCCAAAAACCCTTATATACATAGTTTAAACTATAAAAACGAACAAATTTTAGGTTTTTCCCAAAATCCCCCTATCCCCAGGATTATGCTCCCCTTCAAGTGCATTTGGGGCACTTTTTAAACATCATATTTGTTATCAGCGATCCCAAAACCCACATTCAGGCAGTTTAAACTCGGAAAACAAATAAATTTGAGGTAATTTTAAAATCACCCCATCCCCAAAATTATGCCCCAAGTGCATCGGGGCAATTTCTGAGCGTCATATTCGTGATCAGCGACTCCAAAAACCTTCGAATAACAAGAATGAGCTTATTTTCGCCAATATTAAGCGAGAAATAAAATAATTTTTGGATCTGCAAAAAGTGCATCAAATAAATGCCTTTTTTGAGTGCACAAATGCACTTACGCATTATAACAAAAAAAATATGTGGTAAAATTTTTTTCTGAGGCTCTTACGAATCCTTGAAACGTCTTGATACGTGTACCCGCTAAAAATTTCGAGCTTTTTTACTAATTTGCCTCGACTAACACACCAGATTAGTAAGCCTTAATTTATTATAGCTTCGTCGATATTCGGATACAACTTCTGAAGGATATTTGCTCATTGTTGTCACTGAAGAAGTAAAGAAATTGTTCTAATCTTATTTATTTCTAGTAATTGACCTATAATTATTCTTGTAGTTCAAGTATATCTCCAAGAATATCCCAAATAAACTATTCCACTATTGATCAATGATCATAAACGCTTTTTGTTTTGGTAAATGGGGCATTTGTTGTCATTGTTAGTCTTTGAGGATGGACTAATAACCTCAACTGTAGTGTTTCTGCGTTACTACTTCATGAGTACCTTTTTTCGGGTATCTAATTTACACTCTCCACATGATGTACCCAACAGAACCGTTTCCCAAATCTAATGCAACTTTTTCTCAATGTCATTATGCACTCTGCTTCTAGACACCAACATTTGCGACTCTTCTGAGAAAATCGTATTTTGTTCTTAGGAAATCTTATAATATTCAATAAGCTTTTTACGCTTGGTTCAGCGTACTCATTTCTTTTTATGGAGATATCTCTCCTTAAAGCTTCTAGTTCACTTTCATCTTTTCTTATAAGCCAAGGTTAACCATTACAATTCTGCGTGACTTGACAACTATATCTTTTTATTAAATTTATTGCTATAGGTCTTTAAATAAAGTTTATCGGCACTTATTTTTAATTATTTTATGTTTTTCTTTAACCGTTCTCTAAAACCTCCAAAATTTTCCACCCGGGTTCCTGTTCTCACATGGCAGTTGACTGACAACTGATTTAACATTGCTCTCTGTGCAATTACAGAACATCGCAGAGCCATATTGTGTTGTGGCGCACACTACGAATACACGGTTTCCTTGAGACATACGACATTTCGTGATTCCATCTCTTACCTTTGGAAAAATAATAGTTGCCATGATTTATGCCCCGACCCTCATACTTAGGTAATCCACTCTTACTCGTCCGTTAGTTGATCAATTTTGGCCCAATTTTTGAAATTTTTTTTCTTGGAACGCTTAGCCAACTCTCGGTGACTTAGCCGTTCTATGACTTGAACTTTTTTAGCTCACTCATTCTTTAACCAACTTTATTGAATATTTTGTTATATTGACATATAAATTTTCTTTCAAATTTGTATTTTTTTCTTATCTGAAAGAGACCCAATACCACTTTTGCTAAAACATCACCAATATGCCTCCATGCTTTTATAGTCAGCAAATGGTAATTAATATCTGTTTCAAAGTTTATGAATATTAACTCATCTTACTGGAGAACTTTTTTTAGTTAGATTTTAGGGTACATGGGTGGGAATAAATGTCTACTAAAAAATTAATTATTTATGAGTTACAAAAATGTTGACGTCAATGAGACAAAACATTAAATCTAAAAAGCAGAAAAAGTTAGTGTCGAGTAGATAAGCAATCGTTTCAGTTGATATTGACACAACGTAAACTCTTAGAATTGCTAACCGTGAAACTTTTATAATAAGAGAGTTTTGCATAAAAATAGACCAAAACATTTCAGTGTTGTCAAACAATACTCTAACTCCTAAGGGGTGCAAGATTGGTGTCACACTTTGCCTGCAATACTTTTTTTCCTGTTGTTCTAAAATTCTCTCTTCTAACTCTATATTTAATTTATTTACTTCAGTATCTTTTCTCAGTACAGTGTTTATGTAAATTACAATAACGCATTAGCTTTTTAAACAACTAACATTAGTTGCAACGAATTTCATTTGTTGTAATCCGTTTAATTATTTAAAACTCCAATAGTTTCATTGTACACTGAATTATTTATTTCTAGCCTTAAATGGTTATTAACTAACTAGCTTATATTATTTCTACTAAAGCAGAGTATATTCAGGGTGCAGCTGACTATTGATCGTTCCTCGTATACCTGTTGAATAGCCTGCGCCCTCGAATTTCTGGAAGTATTTCAGCCCACACGCTCCGCGCCCTTATACAAAGTCTTTTATAGCCATTTTTCCACAAAAGCCCGTTGAAAAACTGTTCCTATAGTTTAAAGCTCTACTTATTATATTCATAAAATATTTATTATAATTTTGTCGTTTTCTAATTAAAGCCACAAAGGGAGTTTCATACTTTAAAGTTAAGTACAAGGGTATCAACCTACTATCCAACGAAATGCAGAAAATCGATGTCTTACACCACCCGGCTTACAAAGTAATAAAATGACAATTTCATACTACTGTAAAATGAAAATCGGAGCTTATTGAACATTTCTCTAGTTAAGCGCAGAAATACTTAGTAGGATATGATTGGCTTCTCAGAAACTTAAAAGAGACAAGAATAGAACGTGGTTTATATTTCTATGGAAGCAGAACCGTAACGTTAACTTAAGTGGTAATAAAAGAAAAAACGAAGGGAGAAAGTGCGAAAATAATATTTTTTTTATTTTATTTTTAAATGAAAAAAAATCATAGCTAATATTGGTGTTGTCGATACTCTATGATTAATTATCATCTCTTCTACCGTTTTATTCTGAACCATTAGAGAGATTAGAGTTATCAAATGTTCTGGAGGCCAATGATATGGGATACAATAGAAATTTGGACCGCAACCCACAGTAAAATCATAGAAAGCGGAAAAGGCAAAGAAATTAAAAACATCCAAATCAATCAACCAAACAGGTCGCTGCTAAATTGTTAATTGGGCAAGCGTCTATGGTCTTCTTCTTGGACTGACGGCTACTTAAAAAAGCAAGATTGCAGTCAACAAAATCATTTGTTGAGATTATACAGTTCTACTTCCAAGTGCTCTCCTTTCGTGAATAATATAATTTAGATATTCAAGTTTATGGTACTTCACGTTCGTAACGATCTCACATTTTTGTCCATTCTAAGTAAGACCTCGTTATTAGTGACGTGGTCCATCCAGAAGATTCTCGATAAGCATCGATGGCACCGCATTTTAAAAGATTCGGGTATTGGGGGTTAAAGATGTATATAAATGCCACATCGAAAGAAAAACGTAAAAACGTAACAGCAAACGAATTTGTTCTAAACCAAGGTTACCCATTTTAGTAAATGCTGCTCTTACTTTCTCTATTCTCTATTTTGTCCCAACTTAGTGCTTTTATTTGTCGTAGATACTTCTGTGCAAGTAGTTGTATTTAATACCTCTTGCGATTGGCTGTTGGTTAACCATCATTTAACCAAGTGGTGCCAACTCTTTGCTAGTGACTATGTATTTAGTTTTCGTGATGTTGAATTCTAGGCCGTAGTGTTCACTGACTTTCGCTATGTTTAAGGCAAGAGTCTGTAAGCCACTAAGGCCGTCCTCAAAAATAAAAGTATCTTCCGCATATCAAATGTTATTAACCCAATTTCTAGTTTATATTAAAACGTAAGGGGGATAATAAAAAGCTTTTAGCGAGTAACTTGTGGAACTGATAATTCTATGATCTTCGCATTTTTTGCATAGAGTTATGAAAGTGGACTTTGGAATATTATGTAGTCTAGTAAATAACGCTAAATATCGATGTAAACTAGATTATCTACGTCTATGATTATTACAATTTCTGAACAACCATTGCCTGACCTCCATGCTTTACCAGCCTTAATTTTTTGGCAGCAGATTTAACTCCTGCATTGGACATTTCATCTAGAATTTGTCTTTTCGATTGTCTGCAAACGCCTTTTCGCATATGTATTTTGCTCTATCTCTAATAAAGAATCGTTATTATCAATGATCCGCAACTCTTAGATTTGTGTAATCCCGTGGCCTCCTAAATTTTTTATAAAGTTCAATGTCTAATCGTCGTCTTTATTTATTTGTTAATTTTTTTCTATTCTTTTTAGTCCATATTATTAGTCGCTCTTCTAATTCTTCATCATGTTCACATTTTGTTAGTCATCTAAAATTTTTTCCTAAAGATTTACGACGTTAATATTTATCGAGGATGTCTGTATAACCTTCTACAGCTTCTCAAATTTCTTTTGAACTTCAGGTCTCTCTATAACATTAATTTTATTCTTTTGTGTTTATGTGCGTCATGTCTTATTTGGTCATTACTCAATCGCTTCAAGCCACATATTACAACTTTACCGTATTTCATTTTCTTCAAGTATTACTAACTGCTCATCTGCAAAAGCGTGTAATAAATTACCAAAATCACTGCGGCCTCCTAATCTAAAAACTTACTACTTTCTAGCCTCTCCATTGGCTTCTTTTTGCATTGAGGTCATCCATCTCCAGTATTATCTCATTTTTATAAATTTTTTCTATAATGTGCTTGATTTTAACAAGGAATCTGTCAAATTATATATACAACAATCTATTAAATATCGAAACAAAGTCGTAAACATATTCACCAATGAATGTATTTAATATACTTCTCACTACGGATATATTTTCTCCATCGTATTCCCAGAATAGAATAGCTGATAGTTTCCAATGGATATGTCTGAAATCCGTTCAACGCATTTAACTTATACCCATAATGTTTTCTATTTTTTAAAAGAAATTGTAAATTTTTCCAACTGTATACAAGTTTTATAATTACAAACTGGCCGCCAGGAAATTCTTAGCAACTTCTGAACATTTAAGGTCTGGCGGGAACTGAGACCCAAACTTTCGTTCAGTTTACTTATATTCGATTTTATTAGAAAAAATCATTACATGGTTTCTTACTACATTCCATGCGCAGTGATATAACCCTTCTATTGGAACAACTCTGTTTATGCATCTCTGGTCATAAGCCTTGCCGATGTCATTTATCTTATGCTTCATTCTAGTACTGACACTGCTGCTATACAGCACCAGAAAGACCTTATGCACCCTGCGCTAGTTCTGCTCTGATCTACGTATTTCATTGCCCTAGTATCACCTACATTTGGAAGTTATTTTCCGATCTGGGAAGTAGCAACTGTACATGTCGATGGTAACATACTGGGAAAAGGCTTGAAAAAAACGAAAGATCCTGAAACAAAAAAATATTTTTGTATAAAGAATTGGTACCCTCAGATGGTGACAATTTATTCATCATCAATGACGAGGCTAAAGTAACGTAAAACACCTTAAAAATATGTGTCAACCAACATGTTGTATTGTACTAAATTAGTTCCTAAGGAAGTAACAGTTCCAAAAATGATAGGCTTGAATGCGATTGCACAAGATGGTACATTGTCACCAGATATTACGACCCCCATGTTAAACAATGTTTTAGAAAAATACTACTAGTGTAGATTTGATCTTTGAACGTCACACATTTTTACCTGTTTTATCCTAACTAAGCATCTCGTCATTACGTCTAGTTAACAACAGCTTTCTGAAAACTAACATGTCTGAGTGAGCAGTTTCGGTTAGTGCTGAAGCGGAAAATAATTGTTTGAAGCCTTCAACCACGTATAAAATAAGTCAATGCTAATAGACCAAGTCGTCTGAAAACATTTTAACTGATTTTGGTGGAAATCACTTCACATATAGAGAAAGCAAAAAATAGTCAATATCTGAAAGAATAAAAATGAACGAATTGTGGTACAAGGCTGGTAAAGCCAATAAAACTGTTCAAATATTGAAAGCAAGCTACCCCTAAATCAAAAAATTCTCTGTAATAAACATTTCCCAGCATATACGAATTCTCATTGCTGACAAACGGAGGGTACGTATACAATGGCATTAAACTAGAGATAAACAGGACAAAATAACGCATCAACTACAAAATTCGCTAGCGGAAGCTCGCAATAAAACATTTAGGCAATGCATTACTAAGTTTTTTTCCTGGCGACAATCCTATTTGGAAGCCAACAAAATATTCAAGCCGCCAACTGCACTAATCCCTTTTATCAAAAAGCTTGATAATATCTAGGCCAGATCCGATACCAATAAAGTCAATGCTTTTGTAAAACATTTAACTGACGTCTTTACAACACCACAACCACAAGATAATGTTGATGATAAAGAAATTAAATCCTTCTTTGATGCTGCGTACCAACTGTCGCGACCAATCAAATTCTTTACACCAATAGAAGTGTTTCAACAAATAAAACTAACAAACGTGCTAAAAACGTCCGGATATGACCTAATTGTTGGCGAAGTAGTGAGAAATCTTCTTAAGAAAGCCATCATTCTGCTCACCATAATTTATAGTAGCATATTTGGACTCTGCTACTTTGCCATGGTATGGGAACATGCCCAGATAGTAATGATTGCTAAGCCCGGTAAACCGTTTACCCAACCACAATTCTACAAACCAATAAGCCTCCGACCCCTTATTTCTAAATCTTTGAACGACTCCTACTCAAGCGCCTTAAGGAAGCTGTAGACTTAGATCAAATCATTCCATCGTACTAATTTGCATTCCGTAAAGACTACTTAACCATACACTAAAGTCAACGAATGATTACACACATAATGGAAAGCATGAAGAACAAGAGTGTGTGCCCAGGGGTCTTCCTGGACATAAAACAAGCCTTTGATAAAGTATCGCATAGCGGCTTGTTATACAAACTTAAATTACACCTCCCCATTCATCTATACTTATTACTGAAGTCGTATATATTAGACAGAACTTATAAAGTCAAAATAAACACCGCCAAATCATATATCCATCAAATCATGCTTGGTTACTGTACTTACTTTACACATAAGATGCTCCAACCACAGATCACACTATACTTGCGACATTTGCGGACGACACGGCCATCTTGTCAGACAATCAGTCTCCTGAACTAGCAGTACAACAACTCCGACAACATCTTGACTTGCTACGAAACTGGTTCCATAAATGGAGAATTCCGGTCAACACCGACAAGTCAGCATAAGTAACCTTTAATAAATTAATAATTCTCCATTTCCAATTAAAAATAAAGAGAAACACCTTGGCATGCACCTCGACCAAAAGCTCACTTGGAGCTTGCATATTAAGACCAAAAGAAAGCAGCTACACCTACATAAAGATCAATCAAATGACATGGTTACTTGAACGACATTTATAACTCTCTTTATCAAACAAAATCTTACTGTATAAGGCCATTCTGAAGCCAATATGGACTTACAAAGTTCAACTCTGGGGATGCACCAAAGCGTTGCATACAAAAGTCTTTTAGATATTTCAATATAAAACCCTCCGCATGCTCACCAATACTCCATGGTATGTAAAAAATAACGACCCAGGAGTCCCCTATGTAAATAGCGAAATCAAAAAGCTCTCAATCAATCACAGCAATAAATTGGCGGGACATCCTAACTAGCTCATCGATCAGCTCGTTAACCAACCAGATATTACAAGAAGATTTAAACGACAATGACCAGTGGACTTCGTACTGCAACGCAACCAACACTGAAGTAATCTTTGGGGAAACGCGATGGCTAGAGCTCTCCACAAGACAATTATTTTCCTTAGAATTTGTTTAATGTTCATTCATGTTAAGAGTGGATTGTAAATATGCTGTTTAAATTTAAAAAAATATGAAAAATAAAAGTGGGCCCATAAATGTACATTGGACTAAAAAACTATAATTCCATATGTAACTTTGCTTTTTGTAAGAAATGTTAAATTTTTTGAAACTTTTATGAAATTTTTTTAATATAAAATATTATAATTTGACCAAAACATATTTGAGTACAGAAAGGGTGCTCGATGGTAATGAAAAGAAAATAGATCAACCACGCCTAGAAACTTTGATGAAAATTTAAACATTGTGATTAAACATACGTCCAAAAACTCTTAAACAGAGATCTTCACCATATTCAATAATGAAAGAAGATTTAGAACTCTTCGCTTACAAAATCCAAATCCGTCATCCATTGAGTAATAAGGCAATCGAAAACATTGATTGGCTCTCATATTCGGTTGGCTTAAACCCTTGAAATTATTCGTTGTGCAACTGTAACTAGGACAAAAAAAAACATTTTGAGAATGTTTTAATCTAATATGATTTTTTTACTTGACTACACGGTACGTCCCGAAAGTCATGAGACTGATTTTCTTAGTCCAAACAGAAGAGAAGGGGGCGGAGTCTTCAAGCGTGGCGGTTGCTGAGAGATGTCAGGTAAACGGACCAATCCTTCTCATTTGCCCTTGAGCTTTTACAAGATTACACATCAAAATGCAGCGCATTTTGTGCTTTATCAAAAAGAAAGCTCGAAGGGCACAATATGACCAACTCACTAGCATCAACGCATGGTTCAACATAATATTGTGGTAAAGAACCCAGATGTTAGTAATTTCTAGTGGGATGTTCGCGACTCTTGTTTGACTGTTTGAACTTTTATGTAAAAAAACGCGTTGACCGTTTGTTTGGGTGTTACGAATTCATTAGGGCAACACCTTTAGAGTCAAAAAGACTATAATCTTTAGCCGGGGAAACTCGGTACTATGCCACTCGGAAGTCTGTTTTTTCGTCTCTAGGTCGTATTCAAAATCCCACGTTTTATAATTAGTTATCACGTTCTCCAAAACATTTAGCTACTTTTCTTAAAAGGAAAGCATTTTGCAAATGTTAAAAAGTACAAGCTGCTGTGACGGATACTCTGTAATAAATTCTGTCTCATTATTTTTCGGTAGTACCTTGTAAATACAATTGAGTGAATATGTATCATTTACAGGTTTTTGTAATAATTTTTTTTCGGTAGCAGACTTATTGGGTATGTGGTAATTTGAGTATTTTTAACCATTTTTGATAGTCGTACAAATACAGGAAGATGGATGAGCTTAATTTTTTAGTTAGTAGATTACGGCCTATATAAATTCTCAAACTATTCTTTATTAATTTTATTATAACGTTACAAAAATTAAAAATTAAAAATGTAATTTAAGGATCACTTTAGCGCAACCTCTAAAACCAATATTAAGTTACTAAAAAAATTAAAAATTATTAAATTAATCGGTCGAAGCCCATTAAAAAGTCAGATCAAAATATCCAGATTACTTACAGGTTTGTAAAATTTAATTTATAAATACGTGTATCAATTTTCCTTTCTAATGATCAATACAGAAGCTTCTTTAACTTAAATAAAGGTGCTGTCATATTTGAGGTAATATCTATTAACCGAATCGTGTATACTACGCTAGTATTTATCTTATCTCATGTTAATACACTAGTTCATTTTTTCGTTAAATAAATAGTCATATTTGCGATTATTTATTGTCCAGGAATAAACGTCCACTTTCCCAAAAATAATTTATTTGATAAAATTTAAACTACCATATAAAATATTAATAAACCTACCATATTTTCAATTTTTGTCGCAAAATCCATGTGTGTTTATGTTATAAAAATAAACATTCCACACCACAGGATGGTTCTTTAGGGGATAAGCTATCTATTATTTCTACACCTTCTCCCTCAAGGACATTTTTGATGATGTTATTTTTTTGCAGCCTGGGTTTTCCAGAGCCATAGCAATTTTCTGACAAATTTTTTCTCCCTTGACTCCAAGAAAGCTCAATGAAGCTTGATCCACTAACTTCATGCTCTCCGTGAGAACTAGAGATGGATCTTTCATTTGCTTGATTAAACCTAAAAGATGGCTAAAATGGGCTCCAATGTAGCTTAAATCAGCCACTATAGAATCAGAAAAAAAGCGGCTTTAGCATCTTTTAGAATTAGGCCTGTGTCTTTGCACCCCGGTTCTTCCTTTTTCCTCGCACAAGTGATCTACAACCTGTAAAAAAATAAAAACAATTAAGGTTTTGAAATAGTCAGATCTAACATTTACGTAAAAAAGAATTTAAATGTGTATCTTTTTAATCTCTCCACAATTCTTGTTGTAATATAGAGCCGCCTCCAACCAAGTTTTCCAACGAATGATGACGGGAGCTGGAGAAAGGGAAGTCTCGGGAAGTCTGGGGAAGCATATTTTTAAAGGTAGCGCACCTCCTGGGGCCATTTAAAAAAACTTTCTTATCTACTGAAATTAGAGCATTGACATCGGGGAAAAGATTTCTAATTTCTTCCATCATGCCATGCATGCCATGGGCTAAGCACGTTAAGTGTATCATTTTTTTATAAAAAAGCATTAAAGCTTTTCTTGCTTTTACCATGTAGGAGACTGCGTCTGTTACCAGTAGCAAGAGGCAATGGTCCTGGTCTTTAGCAGACCAAATTTTTTTTTATTGAAGTTAAACGGAAGGAGTAAATTAAATCTGTATAGTTAGTTCTTTTGAAATCTACTTACTTAATACCGCTTTTACTGTACGGGCTATCGAAGTATGATTTGCAGCACCCAGATGAAGCTCTGTGCCATTTAGAGAAAGGCCACCAACCATAACATTTACAACATATCGCTCAAGAATGTCCGTGCTCTCATAAATCGAAAGCCAAACAGAATTTCCACCTACTTCCTCTCGGGTGGATGTTATTACGTGAATTTTCTAGGAAAAAATTGTATTTTATCATCTTTTATATTAAAACACGTTATCTATGTACTTACAGTGTCGTACATATTTTCAAGGTAATTTTTCTGAAGCGTCGATTCGTCCGGTATTGTTTTTGACATATATTTTGCTAAAAATTGCGAAATACGGGATTTGGTAACTTGGGCCATGAAAGATCTTTTGAATCTACGTGATACTTTTTTTACATGCAACCTGAAATAACAAACAGAACTAATAAAATGGTTACTGATTTAATTAATATGGTGCTTGCGTATTTTAGAATATTCAGATACTGCAAGTGAAATTCAGAATTAAAAAAATGTAAACGTGTACTTACTTCTTTACAACAGACTTTACAAAAATAATTTTTCAGTTGTGTAAACATCATTTCTATTACTTCAGACACGAACTATGGGCTTTCTTTAACTTTCGGCATTATTCGACAAAAAAATATTTCACAAAGAAATGCGAATAAAGATGAAACAGAAATTCTCCACAGTTAACACAGAGCTGCACACACAAGTAGGGCAGAACGCTAAATGCAACTTTGACACACGGATTTTTGTTTGGAACAGATCGAGCACTACTTGGAAAAAATGTTTACTTTATGAAGGCAATGACCTTCGGCTTCTGGGTTTTCCGACATTAGTGACTCACACCTAAAAAAGCAGTAGAAAAGCACATGCTCACTTGTGGGCAGTGTACCCATTTTAAAATTCCGAGAAAAAATTTTGCGTCTTCAATTTTTTAAAAATTGTCGTTACATACCAGAAAAAAAGGCACATATTATTATAAATTGTCAATTCAGGCAAATTTTAGGCAAAACCCTTCAAGCAGGCAATTTTCGCTAATATAAAATGTCTGCAGAAGCATCCCTACCTGAAATATATTAGCAAAATAAACAGGCAAACTCCCCGGCATTTAATCATTACAATCATCAACTTTCATCGTTTCTGCCATATCCTGGTGGTAAGTTAAGAAGAGTTTGTTGAGATATAATTGTGTAAGCATTTTTAACACCACTGATTAATTCGTTTTTCTGTTTTTCTAACGATTTTATACTGAATGGCATTAAAAATCCAAGATCGAAAACTATTTGATGGCTAACAGAACATTGTAATCTCTAACTTAGTTCTTTGGAAAAAATTTTCAGAATCTACACACAGTTTTCTATTCTTCTTCTTCTTATGGTCCTTCTCCTTCACGGAGGTTGGTTATCATAATTCTTATACGGATTTTGTCGACGGGTGATCGAAATAGTTCAATGCTGCTGCAATTAAACCAATCTCTGAGATTTTTTAGCCAAGACATTTTAGGCCTACCAACATTTCTTTTTCCCTTTATCTTCCCTTGCATGATGAGTTGGAGCAGTGCGTATTTGGGATTTCTCATTACATGGCCTAAGTACTCTAGTTTCCTCTTTTTTATTGTATTTATTATTTCACATTCCTTGCTCATCCTTGTCAAAACTTCTCTCTTAGTTATTCTTTCAATCCAGGCTATACGCAACATTCTGCGGTAACACCACATTTCAAAGGCTTGTATTTTGTTTGTTTGCTCTTTCTTAAGTGTCCAAGCTTCTACGCCATAGAGCATGATATTAAATACATAACAGCGAAGCATTCGTATTCTGAGCCCAATGTTTATGTTTCGGTTGCAAAGTACTTTCTTTAATTTTGCAAAGCAGGATCTAGCTATTTCTATACGAGTTCTTATCTCCGTTGTTTGATCAGCTGTTTGTTCTATCCACGTCCCGAGGTATTTGTATTTCCTTACCCGTTCTATTAATATGTTTGCAACTCTTAAGTTTCCTTGAATGTGTGAAGTTTTTGTAACTACCATCCATTTGGTTTTATTAAAATTTATTTTTAAGCCGTAGTGGTTACAGCGATCATTTACTTTTTCAAGCAGATGTTGTATGTCAGTAAGGTTGCTTGCTAAGAGGATTGTGTCATCTGCGTATCTCATGTTGTTAACTATTACTCCATTTATAATAATTTCCGCAGATTCCTCATCTAAGGCTTCTCTAAAGATGGCTTCGCTGTAGATGTTAAACAGAAGTGGAGATAGGATGCATCCCTGTCTCACTCCACGGCGTATCTCAATTTCCTCGGTTATTTCTGTTCCAACTTTTATGTTAGCACTCTGTCCCCAATATAGGTTACTAATTATCCTCACATCTCTCCTATCTATGCCTTTCTTAAGTAAAAGTTCTTGCAGTTTACCATGTTTCACTTTATCAAACGCCTTTTCGAAATCGATGAAGCAGGTAAACACATCTTGGTTCATATCCATGCATCGCTGGTATAGCACATTAACCCCAAAGAGAGCTTCACGCGTTCCAAGACCTGCGCGGAAACCAAACTGGGAGTTACTTATTCCTTCTTCCAATGTTTTGTAAATTCTTTTATGAATTATTTTCAAGAATAGTTTTAAAATATGTCCCATAAGTGCAATAGTTCGGTAATCTGAGCAATCTCTTGCGTTAATTTTCTTGGGAATTAAAATAAAGGTAGATAGCAACCATTGTTTGGGAATTTGCCCAGTGTCATAACTAGTGTTAAAAAAGTCTAAAATAACATCTAATGTTTCATCCTTACAAAGTTTAACAATTTCTATTGGTATCTCGTCCGGGCCAGCAACTTTGCCTGTTTTCATGTTTTCTAGTGCATAATTTAGTTCCGATTTTAGAATTTTAAAATTTTCGTCTACTTCTAAACTGGTGTTTTCCGGCCTTTCGTCATTGTAAAGTTCTTGGATATATATCTTCCATCTGTTTATTTGATCTTTTATATCTGTTAGTGTATGTGCATCAGCATCTTTGATGACATTATTGGCGCCACTTTTCTTTTTATATCCTGTTACTTCTTTGATCTTTTTGTACATGTGGAAGTTGTCATGCTTACTTTGTAGTAGTTCAATTTCTTCACATTGTTCAGACTGGTGTTTTTCTTTCGCTATTTTTATTTTACTTTGTATTGTTTTATGAATTTCTTTATATTTTTGTACATTTAGCTTATTCCTTCTTCTCAGATCCATAAGATCTAAAATATTCTGTGTCGTCCAAAGTTTCTTTTTTATTCTCTTACTTACTAGGTGTTCTTTGGTTACAGATGTTAGTACATTTTGTATTTTGTTCCATTTTTCATCAATATTGACTTCGTCTATTTGCATATTTATATTTTTCATCTCATTTGTTATTTTCTGTTGAACTATATTATATATTTTGGGTTCCTTTAAACGTCTTGTATCTATATAGTCATTCTGGGGTCTTATTATCTTCTTCATCCTAACTGTAATTTTTGCTACAACTGGATTGTGGTCACTGTGAATGTCCGCACCAGGATATGTTTTCGCATACTTAATGGAATTTCTATAGCGATTATTACAAAGAATGTAGTCTATTTGATTTCTTACTGTTTTCCCTGGCTTATCAGCTGGAGACTTCCATGTATACAGCCTGCGAGCTGGAAGTTTAAAAAGTGTGTTTGCGACTATTAGATCTTTGTTCTGGCAGAATTGTATCATACGGTCTCCTCTATCATTGCGATCTCCTAGCCCAAAACCACCGGTACATCTTTCTACTTTCGCATTTCCAACTTTCGCATTAAAATCACCCAACACGATTGTAATATCTTTTCGCTTAATGCTTCTGTAGATTTCTTCTATTTGTGCATAAAGTTCTTCGCATTCTTCGTCTTCCTTATCGGCAGTTGGCGCGTAAATTTGGATGATATTCATATTACCGTTGTTTGTTTTCAACTGTAACATCATTACTCTGTCTGAGAGTGGTATGAAGGTTGTGACTGCCGTTGCTGCTTTCTTGTTTAATATTATTCCAACTCCGTATCTGTGCTGAGGGCCATCATTTCCCGAGTAGTACATTATACCATTGCTTGTTGTACATTTACCATTTCCTGACCATCTAACATCACTTAGACCAAGGATGTCTATCTTCAGTCTATCCATTTCTATTACAGTATTGTGCAGTTTGCCTGGTGGCAGTAAACTGTTTACATTCCACGTGCCGATCTTTATATTATTTGTTGATAACTTTATAACTCTGCTCACAACTGTTCCCCCCGGAGATCCGATTGGGGAACTTGAAACTCCGGATGTAGATTTAGCTCTGAACGTTGTCATATTGATAATGATAATGATGATAATTTTACTAAGGATATCTTTTTAGATCTTTAATGCAGTGGTTTCCACTTGCCCTCTGCATTCTTACGCCGCTGACCATCAATTTGGTTCCTCCGTCTTTAAGGTCTGTTTTTTCAACCTGAGGGCAAAAGAGTGCCCTATCTCTGCTGGTTCTTCCACCCGAAGCTGTTGACCATGCAAAAGTGTGACCACTTATACCGGCAGCCGATCGGTTATCACCATCCCTGGTTCCCCTCATGGTTATCTAGGAGCCATTAAATCCATTATTTGGAAGTTGCCACCTGTGTCACCTATGCTAGTTTTGGTCCGCCCCGGGTATTTTATTTCCCCGGTACCCAACATATCTGGTGGGCATTCCCCTATCCGCCACCCGGGGAGGCGCCCAGTTGGGTATCTAGCAACCCCGCTGGGAGTTTTCTATTACCTTGTTGAATTCAGACCATTAAAAAACGATTTAAACCGGGCCATTTTCTTCAATTACAAATAATAATTTTTCAATTTTTGTTTTTCTGTATTCTTCTCTAGTTATATTCGAAATAATCTTGATTTCCCAGTAAAATTTCACCAGTAAAACGATTTTTGCTGCTTCTCTTAGCAGATCCTTTAAATACAAAATTTACAAGTTTTTACAAGTTTACCATTAAATTGCTTATTTTTAGAATTATTCCAGCAGAGACAACAGCAGCTAGAAACATTACTATCGCACGGAAACATTTTCGCAGGTTCTGTACGCTTCATCATCAATCAGATAATATATACTGAATGTTAGTGATATAAAACCATTTTTCGTCTATATAAATTTGATCATCCATATCGTCATATCAGTTACAGTTTTTGGCTAAATCTTTAATAATCAGTAATCAGTAAATACGGCTTTACAGCATTAATGTTGCCTCATTTAGTCCTGATTTTGTAACTTATAGATTAAATTTAAAACTCAATCAATTAATTCAGCAAAACCAGAAAAAAGATGGAAACGGTAAGTATGTTTTTGTTAAAATACGTTTATACATCTTCTGATTAGGCGCCCAGCAGTCCCATCATGCCAGTGTCATTTATAAAAGTATAAATTAATTTTATTTGTGCAAGTTGTGTATAACAAAGGTCACTCGGCAAAACTAACAGGCTTTACATCTCCTTTGTTACACATAAAGCAGTGACTCGGAACATTAATGTACCGCGAACTTGTTACAAGTATTCTGCGAAATTATGAAAACGGCCTACTAGGAAAATGCGCATTAGCAAACTTTAGTGTAAACGGTCAGTGCGTGGTTTACAGCTCGGAGAAGACGCAATTTGCATTTTCGAGTAAACTGTCTAGGCAAGCACTTGTTATAATTAAGATGCTAATTTGCGCGCGGCAAAAATGGTATTCTCTTAAGTGTTTACAAAAGTCGCTTTAAAGTACTAGCAAATTTGCGAGAAAATTTCTCAGAAAACTGCTATTAAAACAACAAAAATAATGCGTTAACATAGATATCATGAACACAAGAGCTTAAACATGACTATTCTTCCACCCTTCAAAAACATTAATGGAATTTACAATTTCGACGGCACTAACCATTGAGCTACACAATTCAAAAGTTTTTGACCCAAAAATTTCTCAGTATAAGAAATAATGTGGCCATCTAGTATTTAGCATTAGTTCTTGTAATGTAACAACAATATCTGTCACAGCTTTGACGCTATTGGTGCATATATATAGTATTTTGCCCTTCTCAGTAATGCACTCGTTAATACTTTTCATAAAAGAGAAAAATAAACATTTTTCGTTGACATGGCGTACAAAATAAAATATCTTCTGTCTTATCATTCTATCTATATTTCACATAGTACTAAGTATAACTCGTAACTTATCGTTAAATATTCAATATAGCACTCAAATTTGTTATTTATAAAGACTGCCACAGAAGAAACACAAGATTTAAATTGTGATAAAAAATGCATCTGCACATATCCAAGATTCAGCTAACTTAGGAACTAAAGTCTTATCTTCCAAGGCAATGAAGTAAACTAGCCATTAAAATCTTGCGACTTCGCACCTTGCGATTTTTTCTTTGAGAATTTTTAAAGACCAAAGTTTATGCTACAAAAATAAGAAAGTTTCCTACAAAAGATCGAAAGTTATCGACGATATGGAACCGCAATTATGCGAAAAAGTGATCGAGAATTTTGTTAGAAAAATTCGTATCAAATAAGCTGCGAGGATCATTTGGTAAATATTCTATTACACATTTAATGGAAATATTTTCCCTTTAAATTCATGCCATATCTTTGTTAATTTATAAATAAATAAAGTCTTTTTTAATTAATTCTTGCGTTTTATTTGGGATACCCTTTATAGAGGCAAAAAGCTCTATATAACATTCTCAAATATAGTGAAAACTAAAGAAAAAATTATACTACTTAATGACAGCCAGCTACAAAGAAAAAAATTGGGTTACTTGGTAACAGATGTTTCCACTCATTTAGCCGTGCATTTGTTGTCTCACTATGAATAAAGTTGTATACGGCAAGAAGCAGGGGGAGGAAATAGTCTACAAATTTTTTCTTAGAATGTAAGTAAATAGAACTTTACTGTAATATTATATTAATGTAAATTAAATAGTATTTATTATTTAAAAAAGAAAATATCAATAAAAATGATTAAAATTAAAATATAAAGTGTCAAGTGTTCCTGTGCGATTTGAATTGGAAATGACTCTATTGTATAAGAACTATTACAAAACCTTTCAAAAGAATAATTTTTAAGGTCATAATATGATGTACATGTTTGAGGCTGTATCAGATGTCACTCTAATATTATTAAAAAGTTCGGAGTTTTTATTAATATAAATAGGAAATAAGGAATTATTTCCTCTTTCACATAATATTAAAATGAAAAATTGGAATTATTAAATAGAAAAGCCGCGCTAGAATTTTAATTTCTGCTCACTTCAAATGTTTTGCATTTAGATTTTGTAAAATAGTATTAGTGTGCTGCATTACTATCTTACAATGTTATAATATTACTATGTTACTATCCTATAACTATTATTATTTTTTAAAAATTATATAGAATAAATAAGCGTTTTTGCAATATTTAAGACATTTCTCTCCAAAATTATGGTTGCATAGCTTAGTACCTAGTTCCTGTGTAGAGCTAGACCGTAATGCTGCGTAATGCCACCAGATAGAATTGTTGGGACTTAAAGCAGATACGGTAGTAAGTCATTCATAAACTCCTGCGAGTGCGATTGTGGATAAGGGAAAAGATTATGGAAGCAATAAACTGCGTGGTTTCTTTTAAGAGAGGTCATTCATACGAGATTCATAAATCTTTCTGGTAACACAAAACTGTGTTTTGCTAGACATCAAAGTTCAAAGGCGGTAAGGGTTGCAGTGAGGAAGACCGAAGTAACGAGCATACGGTAAACGCGCGTAAACCACACACTATTTATCATATGTCTGACTTAACGAAGTCAAATAGGAGATTTACATTTGATTCACTGGTGGATGCAACAGGCCTGTCTTATAGAACGTTTTATACCATCATTCATAATGACTTATATATGACAAAGATCTGTACACACTAAGTTCTCCGCACTCTCACTGCTTAGCAGAAACACAAAGAGAAGCAATCGTGCTATGCTAACCGTTACTGCAGCTATATGGAGTAAATTCGGAAAATTTCTTTAAGTACCTAGTCACAGAAGAAAAAATTATTATTCTGAAATAAGACATTAGTTTATGGAATGGCCACACATTAGAAGTTCTTACTCCGACAGACCAAATGTGGAAATGTTTATCATAAAACAAATACCGCAAATCATTGAAAATAAAGACACAACATATGACTTGAACATAACAATGTGCATCTACATGTCAGTTGCTACATCGTTGTCACCCTGCAAGCTCTTGGTTATATGCCCTAGATTCATCACATCTAGTACCAAACGACTACGCTATATTTAACGGAATGAGTTTCAGTCAGCTATTAACAAGTGGTGTGCTATACTTAAACTCCAAAGAAGTGTTTTTTTTTTAATTTTTATTTGTAACCCTGTTATGGAAAGTCCAATGAAAATTTATAGCAACAGAATATTCTTACTACTAAACAACGCGAATGCCTTAGTCATCCTTATAGAAGGATAGCTCATTAATATGGTTATGGAACATATGCAAAAGACCCTAAGCCCTAACTAGATAACTAGGTAGATTAAAGGAGAAGGGTTTACGGTTTCCAAAAGACTACTATAGTATCAACTACACTCAAGAGATATCAGGAATCTGGAACATTTAAAAGTAAACTAAAATATTTGGAGGTTAGACTTAAAATTTACCTGAAATTAACATAAACAAAATCGGAAAGTACTCTAGAAGCAAAAAACTAAACAAGATTTAAACACTTGTTTAGCTTAGTCTAACTGATGCAAAAAAATAACTCCAGCTCCAATAGAGACTCTTATAAATCTTCATATATTGATGAAAAAAAGCCAAATTAGTAGAACGTGGACTACAAAAATTTTTTACAACGTAAAAACAGGCACAGGGTGTGCAAGATTAAGAGCTAGCATAAAAGGTCCTTTTCTAGGAATAAGAACTAACCACAGAGTGAAGTTGCCTTCCCTTGGAGTTTGATTTAATTCACAGGTAACTCAAGAACTAAGACACGCACCAGATCAGAGCTTTATGGCAAAAGACCAAAAAAAGTCATTTTTTATTTAGGAAAATACCAATAGAAGGGCGTACAGAAGTAAACGCATTCAAGAAAATCCTTTCGAGCTCAACAATTATATTTAGACTGCTTTAGGGATGTTAAAAAGAAATTAGTGATTTAGTAAAACAGTTCAAAATGAGACTTCTTTAGTTGCCAGATTATAGTGGAACTGAGGCCAGTGAAAAAGTTGGTTGGATCAGCTAACTATTTTTACGGATAATAACTAGCCTCTGGGGGTTCCAAAAAACACAGTTTGTCAACAGATTTGGGACTGAATTTGTGCTCAGCATAAAGTTCACTTGATCAACAAACGAAAGCATAATCACAATAAGACGTTTATAAAAGGCCTCAAAAAGAAAAGAGCAAAAGAACTACTATACTTAAATAGGAAGGATGTTAGTGCTTTAAGTGGTCTATTAACAGAACATATAACTGTTAAAGAAAACGTGGAAAATTAAGAAACCAGAAACAATTATGCATATTTTCTTAATGACGCTTTTTTGTCTTCATCTAACAGGTTTGTGCAAATTGAACTTCCTACTAAAGTACTAGCAGCAAAGCTCTTGCTATGTGATGGACCTGCCCCTGTATTTTGAACGTAGGTACAAAATCGTTCTAGTTGGCACCAAACAATTTAGTTTAAAAAATCTATTGTACTTCCAAACCTGATCTACAAAGTGAATGTACTTGAGTTGTTTTGCTGTCAGCAGTCTATTATTAGATACTTAAAATGAGGAAGCAGTACATAGCAAAGCCCTCTTCCTTTCTTTTTATAAGCATGTGCAGCGTGTAATTAAAAATACAGTTTTGCAGTCTTAGTCTGAATTGCACCCTAAGTGGCACTGCAAACACTTTCATATCTTTAATATAAGAAAATGGTGTTCAAAATAAAGAATTTCATTAGTATTATATAATTATAATATATCTCTAAATTCACACAAACCGTAAAATTGCAAAAATACCATGTTTATTAATGATAACAAATTTTTACTGTTAGTAAAATAATTATGCAAAAAATAAGAAAAACAAGAATATTTAAAGAAAAAGTAATAAAAAGAAATATAAACAGTAGCTTGCACATTATAACTAGAAACATCATCGCGATTAAACATCCATTGAACTGCATTATTATCCTGCATACGCACATTTTTGTCTCTCAGATCATAAAGACTTCTAAATTTGTTCTCAAGACACCAATTTTTTATAAACAAGTCCTGCAGTTAAAAAAGACGATGATAATTAATTTAGTCCATGATTTACTCTTGTAACTTTTTTGGATATAATAACCAGAACGTGTGGTTTACAATTTTTTCCTCATAATTATGCAATACCTTCAACATTAATCTTTAGTAAACACTTGCCACTTAAAATTTAATTTATTTGTTAATCTGTCCAACATATCCTAGCTAGTAAATTGCTGTGTACATAAATTATAAAATTCGAGCTGGGATTTTACCCGCTGTTAAGTAAAGTAATAGATAATATCAATTTATTCATAAAAAGGAGGAAAAGCGTTTAAAATTTTAATATGACTTAAGATACAATTCTGCTACTAAGAAAACTCAAGTATAAGTGTACCACAAACAATTTTTGGGAGGCTAAACAATTGAAAATGAAAGTCGCTGAGATCACTCAATGACCAACGTAATCGAAGAGAATATTCGCATTGTTCGCCGCTACTACTACTAGTAGTGTTGTACTGACGACGCATTAAATTGTTTATAGATTTTTTACATCTCTAATTGTTTCAATGTGTTTATAGTCTATTGTTGCCCAAACTTTATTGCTTCATTTTTCAAAGTTAACGTGTATCTTCTTTATAACCTTAACAGACTATTAAATAACAAATGTCTTTTCACTAAACAGTTCGGTTTGTGCATTCGAATCTAAGCGTAAATAATATTAATAGACTGTACACTCAGCTCTCTATAAATAATATAATTCAACCACCAAACAATCCAATTTTAAATTGATCGGGTCAAAATAGTTTAAGCTATCAGCAGTTGCAACCACTACCCTCTCCAGCTCAGGACCCTGAATGGCAAGCAGTAGATAGTAGAAAACACAATCGTAAAAATAGCAATAAAATGCTTCCTCAGACCAAGAAAACAAAAACCACAAACCATTGGTTAAATTCTACCAATTGTTATGCTTCGTTAGGTAGCACCAATGCAGATAAAGACAAAACTCAAAACTCGGCACCTGCAAGGACGGGTCCTAAAGCCCACCGATTTTTGTGTAAGGCGCCATAACAATCGAACCCTTAATTAATCCACAATAATAACTACGATCATAACTAAAGCACTAGCAGAAAAAAATACAGAGTTTCATACTTCTCAAAGAAAACAAGAGCGTACGTTTAGAGTGGTCGTTCAAAACTTACATCCAACTGCTAACGCAGACAAAACAAAAAAACTAATGGCGCATCGGCACCAGGCCACTAATGACTGGAATATCAAGCAGAAAATTACTGAGAAAGAATTGCTTCTATTCTTCGTCAAAGTAATACCAGCAAACAACAAAGATATTTACAAGATTGATAAACTAGTACACTCATTGGTTACAATTGATCTACTCTACGTAAAACTCCAAATGCTGCAATGTGCTAAATGTTAGCGATTTAGCCATACTAAAAACTTTTTCAATAGCTCACGCTGTCTTAAATGTACTGGAAATCATATGACATCTGAATGCTCACGTAAAGACAGAAGAGATAACGTAAGATGCGTCAACTGCAATGGAAATCGCCCAGCCAACTATAGAAGGTACAAAGAGCTACAACAAAGAATGTTCTCTCCACTAAGAAAGAAGCGGCCTCAACCGCAACATACATATTCCCAAGCAGTGAGAGGTAATTTTCTCATGACTTCTACCAATACATTTCAACCACAATAAAGTTTATTAAACAACCCTTTTGACGATATAACTGAACTAAAGAAAATGGTAAAAAGGCTAATGGAACAAATAGAAACGATGTTAAATTTACTAACGACACTCGTCGCAAA
The DNA here is from genome assembly GCA_036346155.1 of Sinelater perroti. Taxonomy (NCBI): domain Eukaryota; kingdom Metazoa; phylum Arthropoda; class Insecta; order Coleoptera; family Elateridae; genus Sinelater; species Sinelater perroti. The sequence goes on from JARFIY010000189.1 coordinate 17,973,244, forward strand.
AACTGACGATGGCCCGACACCTTAGAATAGCCGAGTAGAACGCCACAGAGACGAAATAATATCTTTTTTTTACAAATCAGTATATCGATGTCATGCTCATATTCGAAACACACTTCACGGACAGAAGCTATTTAAGAATCCCAGAGTATACGGTTTATGTTACTTCTTCTTCTTAAAGTCCTTCTCCTATCGGAGGCTGGAAATCATCATTGATATGCGAACCTTATTTGCAGCTGCTCTGAACAGTTCGATACTGCTGCAGCCAAACCAATCCCTCAAGTTTTTCAACCAAGATATTCGTCTACGTCCGACACTCCGGTTTCCTTTAATTTTTCCCTGCATTATTATTTGCAGCATGGCGTATTTAGTTCCTCTTGTTATGTGGCCTAAATATTCAAGTTTTCTCCTTTTTATTGAATTTATTACTTCACAATCTTTATTCATTTTTCCAAGAACTTCTCTGTTGGTGATCCTATCAGTCCAAGATATGCGCCACATTCTTCGGTAGCACCACATGTCGAAAGCTTGTAGTTTGTCTAAGTGTTTCTTTTTTACTGTCCACGCCTCTACTCCGTACAACAATACAGGGAACACATAACAGCGGAGCATCCGCATCCTGAGCTCTATGCTTATATTTCAGCTGCATAGTAATTTCTTTAGTGATACAAACGATGCTCTGGAAATTTCAATTCTTGTTCTGATTTCTGGTGTCTGATCCCCTGTTTGATCTATCCAGGCTCCCAGATATCTATATGCCTGTACTCTTTCTATTTCCGTATTTGTAATGTTTAAATTCATTTGGTTTGGTGGGGATTTTGTGATTTGCATCCATTTAGTTTTGTTAAGATTTATTCTTAATCCATATTCATTACAGCTGTTATTTACCTTTTCTAACAGATATTGTAGATCATTTAAATTACTTGCCAGTAGTACCGTGTCGTCTGCATATCTAATATTATTGATTACCTCGCCATTTACTATCATACCTTTTTCCTCATCTTCAAGGGCTTCGTTAAATATAGCTTCACTATATATGTTAAAGAGCAGTGGGGACAGGATACAGCCCTGTCTCACTCCTCGACGTATCATAATGTTTTCAGTTAGCGCATTTTCTACCCTTATATTGGCTCTCTGTCCCCAGTATAAGTTGATAATAATTCTTATGTCCCTCACGTCCATTTTTTTCTTTAAGAGTATTTCCAGGAGTTTATCGTGTCTAACCTTGTTAAATGCCTTTTCAAAATCAATGAAACAGACATACATGGCTTGGTTTATGTCTAGGCATCGTTGACTGAGGACATTAACTGCGAAAAGGGCTTCTCGTGTTCCGAGGCCTGCTCTGAAACCAAATTGTGCATCACTTATATCGTCCTCTAATTTTGCATATATTCTTTGGTGGATTATCTTTAAGAATAATTTCAGAACATGGTTCATAAGTGCAATGGTTCTATAATCAGTACACTCTTTTGCACTAGTTTTCTTCGGTATTAATACGAATATGGATGTTAGCCATTGCTCAGGAATTATACCTGTTTCATAGATTTTGTTAAAGAGATTGAGTATGATATCAATTACGTCGTTATTGAAAAGTTTGAAGAGTTCAATAGGTATTTGATCTGGACCGGTAGTTTTTCCAGATTTCATGTTATTAAGAGCATGTATTAATTCCGATTTCAATATTTTTATGTTTTCCTCATTTACTGTCAGTTCAGTTTTATCTGCTCTTTCATCATTGAATAGTTCCTCAATGTAGGTCGTCCATCTATGCAGTTTATCTTTTAATTCTACCAGTACCTGTCCATTTTGATCTTTTAAGACATTGTTGCCCTGTTTGTTCATTTTGTGACCTGTTACTTCTCTTATTTTCTTATGCATGTGAAAATTGTCATGTTTCTTATTTAGCTGTTCTATTTCTTCACATTGTTCTTCAAGATGTGCTTCTTTTGCTATCTTTATTTTCCTTTGTATTACTTTATGCAGTTCTTTATATTTGTTGGTATTTTTCTTGTTTATTCGTCTTTCGTCCATAAGATCTAATATCTCTTCAGTCATCCAAGGTTTTTTCTTTGTCCGCTTTTTCTTTAGTTGCGTTTCAGCTGTTTTTAACAGCACTTCTTGAATTTGTTTCCACATTTCATCTGCACTGCTTTCTGCTTGAATATCTGTATTTTTAATTTGTTGATTTATTATTTGTTGTGTTTTATCTTGTATTTTTGAATCTTTTAAGAGTTTTATGTCAGTGTTATTGTCTTGTCGTTTTACAATCTTTTTCAATCTTACATTTATTCTAGCTACTACTGGGACATGATCAGAATATATATCAGCACCAGGGTATGTTTTTGTTGATTTAATGGCGTTTTTATATCTGTTGTTAACTAGTAAGTAGTCTATCTGGTTGCGTACTATTTTTTCCGGTTTGTCTGCTGGAGACTTCCATGTGTATAGTCGTCTTTCTGGGAGTTTAAAAAGCGTGTTTGCAATCACCAACCCTTTATCTTGGCAAAACTGTATTAAGCGATCTCCTCTGTCATTTCGTTGTCCCAGGCCAAAGCTACCCGTACATCCCTTGACTTTAATGTTGCCAACTTTGGCATTGAAGTCTCCGATCACTATTGTCATATCTTTGTGTTTGATGCTTTGGTATACTTCTTCTAACTGCGAGTAAAATTCTTCTATTTCTTCGTTGTCTTTGTCTGCAGTTGGTGCATATATCTGTATAATGTTCATTGTACCTATATTTGTCTTCATTTGCAGCATCTTAATCCTGTCCGAGTATGGTGTAAAGCTCACAATTGTCGGTGCTATTGTTTTATTTACTATAATTCCAACTCCGTATCTATGTTCTCGGTCATCGTTGCCCGAGTAGTACATGGTACTGTTGTCTGTTATGCACTTCCCATTTCCTGGCCATCTTGTGTCACTAACACCTAAAATGCTTATCTTTAACCTTTTCATTTCCAATTCTATATTGTTCAGTTTGCCCGCCCTGTACAAACTATTTGCATTCCAGGTTCCAATTTTTAATTCATTTATTGATATTCTTTTGGCTTGGTTCACAACTGTTCCCCCCGGGGATTCGATCGGGGAACTTACCCCGGACTTTATTTTGGTTTTGAACTTTGCCATATTGATGATGATTTATTATTACTAGGGATATCCATGTGGATCTTTAATGCAGTGGTTTCCCGTTGCCTTCTGCATCTTCATGCCGTTTACCTATTTGGTTCATCCGCCTTTTGGATCAATTTCTTGTTCCAAGGACAAGAAGGTGCCCTATCTCCTATCAGCTCATCCACCCGAAGCTGTTGGCCGATAAGAAGGGGGATTGCTTATACCGGCAATCACTCGGTTTGCTGCTTGGTCGGGGACTACTTATTCGTAAGTACTGGCTGTTCTTAGCGTATCTCGTAGCTAACCTTTATATCGAAAGGCCGTTCACTATCCGCCACCTGTGACCCCGCTAGTAGCCTGCAGCTAGCCCTAGCTATAGTTTATGTTACACAACCTCCTAATAGCGGTGCATATTTTGGTACGGCTATGATTTTTAAAACCTCGATAAATTACTACGAACTTCCTAAATACAAATACGAACTCCTTAAGAAACCACAATTTCAATCAAAGACTGGACAGGACCGCTAACAATATCAGCAGTATATCGTCCTCCGAGGAAGAACAACAAACAGGATCTATATGAGCACTACTTTGACACTCTAATGCTTTAATGCTAAAAACGTACAATGGAAATCCTGATTAACAACAACTAATGAAAGGAATAAACAATATTGGTAAACATCTATCGACAGGCGAACCAACATATTGGTTAACAGATCTTACGAAAATACCAGTCTTTCTTGATTTTTGTGTATTTAAGGAGCTCAACCTAAATTATTTAAAAATTCAGGCCTGTCTAGACTTGTCAGCAGATCATTTACCCATTATAGTAACAGTAGGAACACACGGGTTAATTAGTGAAAAAACACCGGTCCTGGGTAATAAACACATTAACTGAGATTTATATACGGAATTAATAGACGAATCTCTTCCACTGAATATTTTCTTAGAAACTGAAGCAAGCAACTCCACAAAACCAGCAGCATATCAGAAACCCAGAGTGTCCTATAATAGTAAAATAAAAAAAATACCGAAAAACGCAGACAAAGATGGCAAACAACAAGACACCCGGCAGATAAGCGCAGTCTAAATCAAGCAACCGCTGAACTCAAAAGACTCCTCTCGAGCATTAAAAATCAGTTCATACAAAACTATCTAAAATTCTTATCTCCAACAGAAGCTACTGATTACGTGATCTGGAAAGCTGAAAAGGTCACAGCAACATAGAACACCAGATTGTACTGACAAGGGCACTAGGCACGAACTTACAAGAAAAAGCACAGACCTTTGCAAACCACCTAATTCAGGTATTCCAGCCATTTCCATCGGAAATCTCAAATGACGACGAAAAAATAGAGCTGTTCCTAGACGCCCCTTTTCAAATAATGCGGCTACCCTTTAAAAATATTACTATAAGTGAAACAACAAGTGCAATTTATAATCTGAACTCACGAAAAGCACCCGGATACGATCTAGTCACAGGAAAAGTCCTAAAAGAACTTTTGGATAACGGCATTAGATTTATTACATATGTGTTATGATTACGTTCTATCCCCTCACAGTGGAAAGTTGCCATGATTATTTTGATCCTCGAACCGGGAAAAGATGAAGAAAATGTGTCATCGTGCAGACTAATTAGCCTGCTTCCGATATTGTCTAAGATCTTTGAAAAATTGTTATTAAATAGAATTACACCAACGTTAATAGACAACCACCTAATTCCGGACCATCAATTTGGATTTAGGAAACAAATTTCTACCATCGAACAAACACATAGAATCATTAACAAAATAAACAAAGACTTTGAAGCAAAAAAGTACTGTGCAGATAGATGTCGCAAGTTTTTTTACAAATTTGGCCTGCTTTTCAAAATCAAAAACAAATTATCTCGACAGTTATCGGCTCATAAAATCATATCTAACTGACAGACACTTTCTAATCAAATTTGGAGGCTGTCGAACAACATTATTCTCCATCAATTTAGGAGTTCCCCAAGGTAGCGTACTGGGACCTATACTCTACCTCCTGTATGCAGCAGATCTACCCATCTCACCAACTACTACTGCAACATTTGCCGATGATACGGCAGTACTAGCATCGCATTCGGATATGAATATGGCATTCCTCGACCTTCAAGCCCACCTGACTTTACTAAAACTGTGGTTTGGGAAGTGGCGCATCAAAATTAATGAAACAAAACCAAGTGGCACTTGCAACACGAAGAGGCAGCTGCCCACCGGTTACGCTAAATAACCAGGAAGTCCCACAAGTTGAGAGCGCCAAATACTTAGAAATTTACCTAGACGGAAGACTGACATGGAGGAAACACATCTGGATGAAACGTAAACATCTGAGAGAAATATGTCGAAAAACATATTGGCTTTTCGGACGAAAAACTCAATTATCGCTGGAGACCAAAATACTATTATTCAGCGCCACACATAAACCAGTCTGGTCCTACGGCGTTCAGCTGTGGGGAACAAGCAACTTTAATATAGGCATTTTGAGACGATTTCAAGCTAAGACGTTGAGGTCTATAGTTGATGCCCCATGGTATTCCCACAATCAACAAAGAGATAAGGAAATACAGCGTACGTTACCAAGATCGGCTTGGTGCCCACCTAAACTCCATGGTCGAGTATCTACTAGAAGAAGATGAAGAAGAGCCCAGACTCAAAAGATTCAAGACATCGAACTTACCAAATAGATTTGAGTGACTGTGCGAGTGTTATTATATTAGCTCTAAACCAAATTAATTTGTTTTTTATTTAAGGAATTTATTAATGGATAATTAGTGTCATGTTTTGCATGTGAAATATCATACCATTTACTAAATGTCGACAAAGACAGATTGTAAAACCTCTAATAAATAAATAAAAAAAATTTACTCCTATAATCGTTGTAAGTTGCAGAAAGCTAATCAATACAAAAAAGTAATTCAATTTTTTTTAAATACTGCACATTTACAATCTGTTGAACATCAACAATAAGTAAATAGTTTTGCTAATAGACATACAATATCCTGTAAGAATAAAATCCACTGACTTCATTCTTGCTTAGTAAGTTCGAACTGCGGGGGTGCTGAAGAGGTCGCAAATTACACTGATCACTGAAATCGTGTCTCTAAGTCTAACGGATCGTATCTTTTTAAACGTTGAATACACTGTTTTTCAAGCAAATTTTCTGCTCGGATGTTGGGGTAAACGCTAAGTTTTCTTAGATATGTTGCACTAGCTCTGCGAATTTCCTCTGTACGGTTGGGAGAGGGAGATCCTGTTGAAGAACCCAATTGGGGACATAACGTGGAGCGTTAGCTATCGTCCTTACGACTTTATTTTGAAAGCGTTGGAGGATTTCCAAGTTCTAATTGCTGGCCGATATAGTAATTCCATAAAAAATTTCACGAAACGGAACTAAGAAATAAACGAAGAAGTAGCCTTCTACCAACATCGATTACAAAAAGCAATCGTTTACATGCTATGGAACAGAAAAACCGTTATGTTATTGTTCATCAAATGTTCACTACTTTTTACAAGTGGGTCAACGATAGCATTCATTCACGACTCGAGTAAGTGGGTAGCAAAGCAGATAATACCAGATTAGGTCGTTTTCCACTGTCGTGGAAGTCCGTCAGAAGTTTTTCGATTTGTTTAAAAATCAATACAACACATCGATTCTAAAACAACAATAACTCATACATACATTAGCAAAAGTAAAAATCAGTTCAAAAGGTAGCTCACCATCAAACCAGCAGATCTCTTCAAAAAATATTGACAATGCTTTAGCATCTTTTTATAAAAATATTAAATGAAGCTATTAAAAAGGTAAAATAAAAAAACATTTGATTAATCGAGCTGCATTACAACAGCGCCAGTTTTCCACAATTAAGACCATTGTAAAAATAAATGAAATGCGATAATGAAATTCGACAGCTCAGCTCAGCTAAAATTAACATTTTGATTTTATGCTGATAACGTAAGCATTTTTTTTTCTTAATCGCTTTTGTAACTACTACAGATTTTACATAAAAATTGCCAAGTCTTTTATTCAGCATAAAATAATATTTTCATCGTTAGCTTGTGTAAATGAGAATGTTTAGCTCTCAATTAAGCTAATCGCTTACTACATCTACTACTAGAAATGAATTATTAGCCGTGCGCATTTAGATAATCCTAAAAATTGCCACGTAAGCAGAAGTACTCTGACTGGACCGACTCAATCACTCCCGAGCAACATCAAGTCACCACAACGCCACGGAAAGCGCATGCCGCGGCGCTGCCGTATCACCCGCTTATTTTTCAGCGCCGTGACCCTTGAACCACTACAAACTTATCTGTAATAGTTTTGCATTAGATTACGGAAATCGCATTTACTTGCCTGCTCGGAAATAAACAAGCTGACCTTTTTGCTGCGGAGCGACCAGGACACGCTTCGCAATCAGCTCCGAAATAATCGAAAGCGTGCTGACTACGAAGATTGCACCGGGCCCGTTATTACTTTGCTTCGAGTGCTTACTGTGCGACGCACAGATTCCTGTTGAACGAACCGTCATGTCATACATTAAGTCCCTTTTGAGATTTTCTTAAGTGTTCATGGGATCGGTCTCAAAATATATGATAATAATTTGAATAATACAAGTAGAACAGATTTTTTCTAACGCGTGAACCACAAAAATGTTTGTTGCATCAAGCTCAATAAAACACTTCTGTTTCTGGAAATCATTAATCGACGGTCATTCTCGATCCGGTGGCGAACAATGCAAATATTCTCCCCAGCCACGCTAGTGCTCGGATCACGTTAGTGGCCTTTCATTTCAACTACTTCTTTTATACCGCATGTACACTTAACTCTCCTTAATAGTGTTGTCTACAAACCGTCTTACGTCTTCTCAAAATGTTGAGAAGTTTTACTCCTTCAGTTTATATAACAATAATAATGCAACGAATGAAGATACCTCTTACTCTTACATCATAATATTGACCCAAGACGCGGGTGTACCACACAGAGAGAAACGCCTTTAGACAACTTTACCTACAACACTCAAAATTTACCTTGCGGTGCGTAAAAATTCAGATTTATATTTAATTTACCCATGTAAAATATAATTTATTTAAAGTTTTTTAAATATATAGAATGTACAAGGATGGTTCAAGGTTGGCAAAAAACTGTACACAAAATTGTTAAATATAAAATGATAACATTTGCATGAAATGTGCTTGACGTATGACGACAAACAGTACGTCTATAGCTGTGGAACAGTACTTTTTGAGCATTAAACCAGTTATCAAAAATTTCAACCATAATATAGAAAACAAACGATGCTACAAGTTGGAGTGCATAAATCAATTACAAATAAATTACGAATAACAGTACAGGACATTTAAGTCAAAACTATTATTGACAAGCATTTATTTTTTCACACTCTAAACAACATGTAAATCGATTTTGACTATAAGGTGATGCTCATTCCTACCATTTTGCTCTTATAAACGGCAGGATCTTTGAGGGAAATTCTTAAAATAAATAAACAATGAAAATAAAATTAAAATAAAGAAAAATTAAATTGATTTACATGAAACAATCGAAGTAAGTAGTATCGAGAATAGTATTATTAAATGTAGTCCCTACCTTCTTAGGACCTAAACCTGCTGCAGTCCGATACGTCCTCTTACTTGTCTATATTTGTCATTATCTCTATGATGAAGACCCTTAAACTGTCTTTTGATGCCTCTCACTAAACTTTGCCTTGACTATGCGTCATACGTAATATTCGAGGGATTGCAGTCGGAGCTGAAAGCTGGTCAGGGTCGGAAGACCAGTGGTAATACAAATTGTTGTGTATCCATGTCTGGGTCTTCGTTGCCTTGTGGGCTGGAGCAAAGTCTTCCTGAAATACGTACTCCCACCCAGCAGCCACCTCTATCCAGAGCTTGACAATTGCCTTTAGTATATTACTATAGCTGTCAGCGGTCACCTTCTGCTCTTTCTCAAAAAAGTGGAACGCCATGACATTTCATTCGCTACTGACAAGCCCCAGCATCATCACAAAGGTGGAAAACTGTAATTTAGAGGCATCTTATCAGGTCTAAGTTCTTTTTGTCTAAAAATAATTTCAGAAAGCCAACACAATCGTGCTTGATGTACAGTCAGTTAAGTAAAAGCGTGTTTGAGTTAAAGTGGAGAAAAAATTATTTACAAACATTTTCAAGTATGTAAATTCGTTGTACTTCATCAGAACAAATATGCTATTGTATCAATAATGTGTTGACAATTACCTAGCATCTTCGAGGCATGCTTTCGACCAAATTGATTGCGTATTTATCCGACAAAGATCTCCAAACGCGACGAATTTCTCGTGTTAACTGCTTAAAAGTGAACACTTCTTTCACGAAGCTTGTGCTTGATGTACGCCCACACATTCACGATTGGATTTGCATCGGGCGACTGCGACGGCCAATCAAGTGTAACGATGTAACTGTTCTTTCCCCTCGATGTAAACCTTGCTGCGGTATTTTGAGTCGTTGCCTCCTGCAGCATCCAGTCCTGTTTTTCTTGATGAACCAACATTCGTCAGTCGATAACAAATCCCCAGTCACGCTAAATAGAAACATAATACCACAAGAAGCAGTGGCCAAGTACTTAGGCATCCATATTTCCATCCATTTTCACAAAAAGAAAACAACTCGGACTTAAATTGCAGCAAATGTATTGGATTCTAGGCCGAAAGTTTGAATTATCAATAGAAAACAAACTTCTATTATATAAGGCTATACTAAAACCAATATGGTCATACGGTATATCGCTCTGATGAACAGCCAGTAACTCAAACCTAGAAATACTGCAGCGCTTTCAAAATAAAGCTCTCCGAGCTATAGTAAATGCACCTTGGTGCATCCCGAATAAACTCCTGCATTCTGACCTGAAGATACCAACCATTAAGGAAGAAATAACAAGACGCAGCATCATAAAATCGCCACTCATCCAAACGATCCATCCTCACTAGTCAATGAAGATGAAGACGCCAGGCTACTGAAGAGATTTATACCCTCTGACTTTCCTACCAGATTTACATAAAAACAACGTACTCACCGATTCAATAGTAAATTAAGAGAGTCTTCGCTGGATTGCTACTCTCCATGTCTTGTATTATATTAGCTTTAAGTATCTAGCTTAAGGCCTACATATGTTGTACTTATAGTCCTCTCTGGACTGATTGTATAATTTGCTATGGAGTCAAATAAAAAAAAAGATAACAAATGTTTCTTATAAATCTCGAGCATTTTCGGAGCATTCAGCTTGTACGTAAACAAATTCAACGTTCCGAAACCCAGTTTTGAGAAGCAGCCCCAAAAATGCACTTTTACTGATTGTTTAACTATCCGCTATACCAACCTGTTAGTTATGGTTAACTAGGTTTATAGGACAATAACATAACCCCAAACGGAAGCTTTGTCCGTAAAAATTATATTGCTCTAATCTCGGTCGATATTGTCATTTGCCCAAGCGAATCGCATGATTTTCACCTAACAAAGATTTCTTCACTGATCTACGGCATTTGTTATCATGCGCACGGAGATGGGTTCCGATAGCCATATACGATATATCTACAAGTTTCTGTTTCAATTTTGCTGCTCCTTAACACAGTGTTAAGCCTGGGTTCCGCAAAAACAAGTTCACAATCTGTTTTTTGACTTCAGGGAACACTTTGCCTATCGAGCCACGTTCCGGCAAGTCATCGACTATTTTTGTCTCATATCGCTGCACTCACTTACTGACGAATATTTTAGACTTGTTCATCTATTTAGCAGCCGTTGCATGAAACATTTTCGGGCCTTTCAAGTGGGTACAGAGGAACACAGCCAGAACAATGCCAACTGAATATTTTATAACAAAGCATCAAGGATAAAGGTTTCCCCTATCGACTCACGAAAGAATTAGGGCGATACCTTTTACCAACTGCTAATTATACCGAATACGCTCTTACTCAACTGACTGTGGTTCAGCAGTGCTTGAACTTTTAAATTTCTGTCTATTTTATTCTTTTCAGTTGACAGTTGACGGTTGCTCAGGACGAAAAACTTGTAGTGAAGATCTTGGTGCACTACTAGACTGACCGTTGACCTCGACAGTTATGCTTCACCCAGGATCCCCATCAACCTCTTTCAATTTAAGAATGAATCACTTTTGTTGCATTCAAATCGCTTACTGTAAATTACCATCACCAGTTACCTTGTCCCAATGATCAGATTTTTTGTACTGCTTGGTCACATCATAAACTTTTTTTTTCGTAGTCAAACCATTAATTTCTATCGGCGATTTTCTGACGCGAAGGGATTCGAGTACAGCAGCTCTGCTGTCGTATTTTCAGCTTATGTTGTCGACAATCGTAGGTTGTTGATTATGTCAAGCTAAATTGTTGGAAGTTCTTCTAATTGTCTTCTTTTATCTTCTCTTGTTGATTTTTTGTACATCTTATTGGTTTCGATGTATTATATAGAATTTCGTTTTTCTTGTTTTAACAGTTTCCTTCTGTTACTGAATAGTTATTTTGTTTTTACACTGTAACTTTCTTCTTTGGTTCTTGGGTCTGCAGCCACTTTATGGCCTGCATCTAACATATATTAGTTGATAATGGTGTTCATATTGTTCAAAGACAATTTTTGTAACTCAGAGATTTCTCGGTTTCCGTTTAATTCATGTTCATATCGTATCCGATTTTCTTTTAGAACTTTCGCTTCTATCGTTGTTCTTGGACTATTTATTTTCTTCTCCCTTTATAATTATTGGTTTATTTTTATTTTAGTTTGCAAGATTCTGCGGTTACTCTCTGTGCAAATTTTATTTAATAGTGTTACATTTTTAACAATTTCTTTATGAGATGATAATATGTGATCTATTTTGTTTTTATATTTTCCGTTCTGCGAAGTTAAAGAGAGTTTTTTTCTAAGTTTTGGAGCTTGAATCTATTCTTCTGCCTACCTTGAGACTAAAATCTCTAATAAGTGTATATTGGCATAGGCTATTGTCTATTGTTGCTGTAAAATAGTTCAACCACTTCGTTCTCATATTTTATCGTTGGATAATCTTTACATTATAGAATTTGGATATGTTTAAGATGATATAAGCCACTCGTTTCGATATGGAGTTGTAACATTTTACATTGCGTGCTATTCTTTTAGGTACTCTCTTATATTGTTTTTTTTTAGTTATTGCAGATATTAAGGTTAAGTAGTGTTCACCAATTCTTTTGATTTCAACCAATCCTAAAATATCCCAATTAATGTTTTTCAGTTCCTCCTCCAGTTCGCATAATTGTTCGTCTCTGTGCAGGGCTCTCATATTATATATAGCAATCATTAACTTTGTTTTATCGTGGTGTTTATTTTGAGACTTTTGAATTGCTAAATTTGTGCCCCCCCCTCAGAATTTGCGAGACAGACTGAAGTGGGAACATCAGTGTGACATTCTGGACTAATAGTTCTACTCACATGGGGTTCCATTCTGTTCGTTTTGAAACTTAACATATAAAAAATAAGGGAAGGATTATCCTTAACCTTTCCATGCTGACAAGATGGGTTAAAGATAAAATTTTAACCGTTCCTAGCATGAGGTATAGTCGCAGTCGGATTATCTACTGGAGAATCGCCGTATCTTGTGTTAGTCTTGGTCTGCCCCAAGTATTTCATTTCCTCGATACTATCCATATCTGAGAGACGTTCCCTATCCGTCACCTGGGGGGGGGGGCACCTGATGGGGGACTAGCAACCCCACACATACATTAGTAATTGAGAAGATCAAAATGTACAGAACTACATATTAATTTAATTTGGTTGTCGTAAATGACAAAACAACCATAATATTTACATAAAAACCTTACTTTAAGAACATCCTTCATATCATAACGTGTAAACCTTAATCCATTTCTATAAATAATTTGGTTTTATTTGGCAAACAACTCGACAAACAAAATTTTATCAGGGTTTTGCAAATAATATTATTATTCAACAATTTTTAATTAACTTATTTACTATACCGTCGCTATGTGCAAATGCATATTGGTTTTGGTATTGTTATTTTGTTTATACAGATTTATATACCTTTTGGCTATACTCAAATCGGCATTTCAACACACATTATAAATTCGAATATATTTTAAGGATCACAATTCAAAATATGTTTATGGCACAATGTAAAAATTTTTAATAACATTTTGAATTTTTAAATAATATATAGCTTATCGGCACTCCATGTTTAGAAATACATGTGCCGTTATATCTATAGGTCAAGATGGTTTATCGCAGGCTAAGTTTCAAAATTATAAACTTCAAAAACAGGCCTTAAAATATAAATACTTGTGTAGTCTATGCAATGTATGTCACTAAGCCATTATCATATATCAAGATTAATATCAAGATGTTTACGATGATCTAAACAAATTCACAGCAGAAGTAACCACTAATTGGCAAATTATTATGTGTAAAATGCAAAAATAATTGTATTTCTTTAAATAGTGTACACATTTTTATAAAATTGAAGTTAACGTAGACATCACACCATCAACAAATATTACATTTTTCACAAATAATTTTGATTACAAACTGTATCTAATTTTTGAAAGAATCGACATTTTTAAAGTGAGTTACCTTAAAGGACTTTTCATTTCATATCTTGTTCTAACATACGCAACCTTTTTCAAAGACATCTAACTACTTTTGAACTTTTTTCGTTTTTTTTTAAATCCCTAAAGTCTTATTTAGAGAGTCTTCAGATCATAATCATAGACTTTATCGTATCGTATCTATCTATCTATACATTTGAACAAAAAATATACACAGAAATGTGGCGTAATTTTCAGCTCTTAATTTACACACGGAGGTCCATGCGTAGTAAACAAAGACAGTTTATACATTTGAACGAAAAGTAAACAAAGACGGTTGATATGAAATTTGGAATGTCGCGCTCTGAACGCTTAATTTACACGAAAAGGCCCCTGCGTTCGTGTCCCGCTCTCGATCCTTGCCAAATGTCCGGGAGGCCGCGGCTATCGGGCGTCTTCCATGGCTGCTTGGTTTGCTTCCGCCGAGCGAAGTTTTAATTGTAAGCGCCCATTCATAAAACAATTTCAAACATTTGAAAGTTGCACGTGCCCAAGCACGGTAGCGGCAGCAATGTCCTTCTAGGCATTTTGCATAATTATGTTGCCTTTGTACTTGTTATCCCTTTTATGGTGTAAGCACAGATGCATATTTACTAAATTCATTAATAGTTCCCTATCTGTTATAAAAACGAAGTCAAAATGTCAAAAATACTAAAATTAGGTTATGCAACTTCAGAATCAAAACAAATATTCTGTTACTGCTGTTAACATTAATCTAGGAAAAATATATATATAATAAGAAATACGTAAAGTTGAACCGATTTCAAGTTTTCGTATTTCTTACGTTTGAACGTAAAACGTAAAAATTACGTGAGTGCATTATGAACGAGCGCGTAAGCTTTGCATTTATTCAGCTTTACGTATTACGTATTTCTTATGGTTACAACCATTGTGAAGGGGCGCTAAATGAAAATGTTCCATGTTTCCGATTCAGGGAAAAAGCCGATCCAATTAAAAATGTATACGTTCCCACCTTGGAATAATTTGAGAGAACACAGGTGAAAAATTGTCATCCTAGAACGCCAAAAATGCCTTTTGGCAGGTAATAACTAGTATAAGAATATTTTTTATTTTGATTTGAACTGAAAAATATGGTGAATGCTTGTCATTTATTTTGGTCTATTTCTAAGGTAATAAGTAAATTCATACGTTTTCCTATCAAGCTAATTATTTAATTAACTTTATCAATTATCTAATTGATTTTGTCGACAAACTTTTAACTCTTTTTGTCTACTTTTTCTTGCATCATTAGCTTTTTTTGTGTTCTCATTCTTTTTTTTATGGTATATACAGTATTTATTATTTCACTTAGTGGGGTAATGTTGAGTTTTATAAGAATGATATATTTGTGAACGATAGATTTAACACTTCTTGTTTGCAAAAAATCTATGTAAACATTCTTTCTTTTTCATTATAGTATCTAGAATTCTTTAACATATATTAAAATCGTAAAAATCATACGACGTTTTATTATCTTACATAACCTTCTACGTTTTTACATTTTCATAACGTTTTCATCTAAATATATATAAATAGAAGTCATTATGAACTAATGGATTATCAAAAAGGCTACCTCCAAGTCACATCTATCAAAGTTAAGATGTTACCTTACGACATAACTTTATCTGATATCTACGATCACCTCAACAAAACCTGAAAAAATCTCAGAAGAATTCGTTAAAATGTTTGGTACAAAATTTATAGCAGGGGGCGATTTAAACTGTAAAAACACGATCTGAAACTCTCGACTTACTACAACTAAGGGCAGTGAATTGGGTGAAGTTCTAAATGAAGAAAACTACAGTTTTTTATCAGCAGGCTTACCAAATTATTGGCCTACTGATCCAATGGAAATATCAGTCTGCCACCGGTAGCGTCTCTAACATCTATATAGATATAAAATCTAATTTCAACCTACTATCTGACTATTCACCATAATATCAACAATCAGCACCACTATAATAAACATCAAAAAGTTCCTGACTTGCATAACTCTAAAACCGACTGGAATAAACACAGAAGGTGATCAGTAAAACCACACACCTCAAAGTAACACTCGCAATCCCTACCATTTTAAGCAAACCCCCCAATTAGTTAACAAAATGCCTCGCGTTATTTATAGAAGATGACGTTCCACACTAAGAAACCCAAGACTTCATCAAAACCTATTGACCTATTTACTCTTCAAGAAATCAGAAGAAATCACTCACCTGTATAACAGAAAATTAGCCACCCCAATAAAATTATCCCAAAAATGTTACAAGAACTCCCACAGTAAGGTATTGTGTTGCTAACTTATATTTTCAATGCCGTATTTTGACTACAGTATTGGTTTAGGCGATTAACGCCATTAATGACATATTATTGTATATACGTATAAATGTATTATCAACCATCTCCAAATTATTAGAAGAATTCCTTTAAGAAGAGCTCCAGAGGCTTTTAAAAGTTCAGCTTCTGGAGTAGCTAGATTATTGCTGAGATCACCAGGATCTGTTGGTTGTCCTGAGACGTCACTGCTGCTGGTGGTTTTGTTGTTATTATTGCTGCTGCTTTTGGGGTTGATTGCTCTATAGACTGCATCTGGTGCTTTTTACTGGCTTTCACAATGCTCTCGCTACAGCTATTTTTGGGAAGACCAATCAATCTTGATAGCTGACAAAACAGAGCCTTTACAAGTCAAGTAACGGGTTCAATGCAAGGTTGCTGGCAGTCCTTGAAATGGTACTTTTCACAGCATTTTACGAATTTTGATCCTATATAGCAACAATTAGACGTACTTTAAACATCGGTGGCATTTTCCATTTTTTTTTCTCCTGAGGTACGACCTGTCGTGCATGCTAAAGATTGAACAGTATTACCTTTTGTCTCTATCTTTCCGTTCTTCTTACCGTTTAGACTGGCACGTTTTATCTTTTAAACTGCTCTATTACTTCCTACTCAGAAACGCCTTTGCCTCCTACTCATAGAGGCTTCTCAATCGGAAGCTGGTATTTACGGTATACCTCCAGCTCTCATCACTCGGGTAATACCACGATAGTGATCTATGATGCAAGGTTGAATACTTATCAACTCAGCCAGATTCTTGACCTTGATAAGTTCAGTCCTTTTCCATTTGGGGTGTCAACCAGTTTTGACCATTCTCTTTTGCTCAGCAGAAGGATAGACCGAACACGAGTATTAATCTTTTGGTTATCTGCATTTTGATCCTTTACTTCCATTATTAAAAATTGGTTTCTAATTTGAACCTTTGCCGTTTCTTCTCTAGCTGGTCAAATGTGCCCTCGTTTTCTGCCTTTCACCATGTATTCCACATCACTCGAGGACAGGTCACCGTGTTCCGTTTGTTTGTCTACAGATTTTGAAGCAATCACAACATCTGTGTAGCTTGGGCTGGAAAGGATGCTGGTAAGTTGGATTTCTTGGTACAATTCTGGAATACAGGACAGCTCGTTGGAATGCCGTTTGGTGGTGTGTCTTTTGTTAGATGAATGTAATATCGTTATTTCTTGTGTTATTTAGGATGTTTTTTTATTATTATTTTTACTTTAAAGCGAAGTTAACACATAGCATCTTTTTTAATTTAATAATAACAATATTTACTTTTAGATTCCAAATGGCAGTTGGAAAAATTTAACTTAGAGTTTTGATCCGCTATTGCTGACAAAGGGAACTGTCCACAAGAAGTACGCCAAAAAAAGATTTATGATACTTAAGGTCAAGAAATTGTCAGCTATGTGCTTATTTCATTTAGATTGCGGTGGTTCTAGCTTTGATGATCAACGACTCTCCAACTGACCATCTGTTTTGAATGAACGAGACTTCTAAGCTCCTTTTGATGATGAAACTTATTAATCACTCCGGGTTTGTCGGTTTAAGTTTGCATCTCGGACATGCCTATCTGAAAACATTTGCATTAACTTGACTTTGTGTACAAGAAGCTAAGATGAGTTCCTCACAATCTGACTGAACCACAACCTGACAAGCGAGACAAGATTTGTCATCTATTACAATTAAAATCCGCTAGTTGATCGGTTTTAAAAACGACAGATTAGACAATTTGCAGAGCGCTGATAAAACTTCATTGATAATGAGGGTGTATTTAATTTTACACGAATAAGAACTTTTTTTACAACTTGTTTTGTTGGAATAAAGTTTTTTAAGTGACCCTGGAATTTCTAATGGCCTGACTTCGGCATAGGCATAATCGAACATATATTGACACTCCAGGCTGTCGTGTTTCAACTTTATCGGTGCTATTATAGGCAACTTTGTTCTTCTATTGATAATCAGTACCGGAAAAAACTTTTACAAAAATCGTTGGCCATTCTTCTCAAGTTGTCGCTCATGTTAAAGATTTTAAATTTCAATATTTGATTGTCTTGACTTTAGCAGTCGTTGTTTAATACTCCTGCTTGTTATTAAAGTGAAGAGGTCCCTTCTCGCAAATTCATTCCTCCAATTATCAAAGCAAAAAGTCTCGTCTGTTACAGTGTGGACAGACTTGGTAGTAAAACGGGTAGATTTTTTAAGAAAATCAGATAACGCACTACCTCCTTTAATAGGTCTTATTAATTTTTCATATGGGGCACAGAAGTGAAAAGAAACATCGATACCTTTGGATGTTCCCAAGGTAAAAATAATCAGATTAAATCCAGTGCCAAACTTGCTGACTTTTTATGTGCTTGGAGACGTTCTGAAAAATGGCTCTATCAAAGACGTCTAAGTGACTGGCGAGGCAGGGAATTTTCTTCTACCAAATTGCGGGGCTCAACATAGCCATGGAACGTGCTGCCATTGGTGCTTGCCACTCGATTGCTCTAGTAAGGACACTTAGTGATTAAATCTCTTGATAAAACCGTAACAATATCACCCTCAAAAATAACATCAAAATTTTTCTGAATTCTTATCTGTAAGCGGATTTCAGCGGCCTCCAATTGGTCAAAACCAGATTAGGGCCCCAGACAACAATGAATAAATATGGTAATTTTTTGGACTACTAAGAGTCGGTTAATAGGGTAGCTCATAAAATTTGAAAAGCTAACCGCATATGTGCCCTTAAAATGGGTCTTGTTGGCCAGGACAACATTATATCAATGCGCAAACTCCAAAAGTTAGTTCTTCTTGTCCTTCAAGCCATCCACGTCTCAAAAGGCAAGTTAAACGTGGTCAGATTAGTGGCCCAACTACTGATAGACAACGATAGGTTTTAAAAATCGTCAATGTATTTCGCAAGCAGTCTGAAGATTTGCCCAATCATAGAAATTGGAAAATCACTTTCCCATATTTAGCCTCTAAGAAGGTTGAAAACAAATTCCAAACCCTGTTTCCAAACTTGTTCTCAATATGTAGTAATTGGCTATAAAGCAATAGAATTGACTTGTTCCTCAATATTAGCCTAATATCCAGAGCGCGACAGCAGATAGAATTGACTAAGCGTTCAAAATAACGGAAACATCAGTGCTGATATCAACACCTTGGGTGAAGAACATTGCTGCTCTAATTGGGTGACGTCACATGTACTGAACATTTCTATAGCCTACAGAAATGTATAGTTTAAACAGTTATAGCCTTATTAAGACTTAGGAAGAGTATCCACTAGAGGTAGAAGCAACAGGTACTGCATGCTCTAAAGTTGGGATGACGTCACAGACTGACTGAACAATTTACCTGCATTAACTAGTAGTGATTGTAAATCTTTACCTATTCACTCAGCTTTATTGTTGACAAAGACGAGCGACTTGCTCAACAATTACCTACATAACATATTAGTGATTGAAAATCTTACCTATTCCCTCAGTTTTCACTACTGAAGATCATCTTTTACCATTTCATCAAGAAGCTCATCGGAAAGCAGTATGTGTTGAAAGGGATGCCGTTGGGTCTTCTATATTATTACCACTAAATCAAAAAAAAAAGGTGGGTCCTAAATATCTCTAATAGCTTTGGTCTGTAGTACTTTTCGCCAACACTATTAGGGAAACCCTCTGGGTCTGAACCTCTCCGTACCCTTCTTTTATAGCCGCAAAACAGTTTTTCCTTAGCAATTCTGTGGTTGGCTCCTCTCATACTGGCCGTCAGTGAACCCTCTTTTTCCGCTACATTGCGATATAATCTACCTTTAAGCCAGATGATATCTCGCTACCGACACCATTTTTGAAAAATTACCCCACCTCCAACATGTGCATCTTATTCATTTAAAATATGTTTATTACTTACAGTTTATAAAATACACTTGTACACATTTAAGTAAAGAAACAAAATTAATTTGCACCGCTAGCTTATCCATTTATTACGTGACGATATTGACGAAAAAGTCAATAAAGCGATTTAGAAGTGTTATCGATCCACAATTTGTAAAATTCTTGCTGATTTTGTTCAAATTTTGCGGTCGCCTCTCTCAATTATGTAAAACTGGAATAGAGTAGTTAGTGTTTAGATGTGACTAACGTGTTAATGTATGCAAATGAAATTTTCCGTATTTGCTAATATTTACGTAACATTACCTGCTGGTTAAATACCGGCATGCAGTTTTCTAAATTACAAATTCCTACTTTCATTTGCGTTTGTTTCCGAAGAGCATGATTTATTACTAACAAAAGTTAAAAAAAGTTTTTTAATTACATTACTCTTTTATACATGCTTTAGAACTAGATTAAAAAGTGTTTGAAAGCATGCCTTGGAGAATATTATAATAAATTTAATTAACCCTTACTTTTTCTGTACATATGTCATTACCTTTAATTAATTTTTGCTTACACAATTAAATTTCACCAAATTAACGACGTTGACTTCAGTTGCAAATGCAGAGGTCCCTCGATCCAACTCCTAACCTCAGTACTTTTAATATGACCTAGCGTTGGATGTTGGTAGGCCATATAAACTGCCTTTGTGCTTCGCCTTATGGAAGGATTAGGACACCTCTGTCAACTTCATACTGCTAGAGATCACAGATGTTGAGCTATTGTAATACTGTAAGCTCTCATAATTTTTTACAAAACACTCAAAGGTGGACCGTAAAGCACAGTTTTGTATAACCTAAAGCTTATTTATATGTGATTTTGCGACCCAAACTGAAACCGCATACATCATGATACGACCAATTATTTTCTTATAAGTGGCCAGCTTGTTAGTGGTGGATAGTCGGCTTTTTGAGTGAAGAAGAAAGCCGAGAATCGTTCTTTCTACCCTTGCCTTGTTCACGACATTATCGGTGTCATTTCTTCAGGTCATTTTTCCATCCACTCTGTGGCAGGCAGTTTTTTAATTTCAGAGTAACTTTCTTTAGAACATGCTATGGTTTCCCAGGTGGTCTCGCTAGTAAAGTAGACTTCTAGTAAAGAATAGTGCTACCGTTCGCATCAGATTTCCAGAAGATTCAGTTCCTTCCTCAGCCGTTTTGTAACAAAAGATGTTCTCAACGAGCTGAATAGTATTACCGTGTCGCATGTGTGTTGGTCCAGTATAGTAGAGAGCGTTGTCGACATGTTTCAAACGTAGATATTGAAGAGCATCGGGGGCAAAATGAAGCCGGCTTGCAGTCGCCTCCCAATGATCTCATGTTACAGAACTTGATACAGAATTTTTTTCGTAGATAAAGCAGCGGACAAACTAAACTATTAGCAGAAAAATTGCGCTAGATGCTATCTTATACACCAGGCCGTTGTGCGACACCTTCTCGAAGGCCTGGCCCATATTAAAGAAGACTACATCTGTAGTTTGCTTTAGGTGTAGCCCTCGATGATGCGTTTTACTACTCTAAAAAGCTGACGGATAGTGGAGTGGTCGAAGCGAACTGACTCTCCAGAATCAGTTGGAGGTCATCAGGCGCTTGTAGATCACCTATCCTATCGCCAACAGACTAATGAGCCGGTAGTCTTGGGGGAAGAAATCTGATTTCTCAGTCTTTAAGAGCATTATAACGTCCGCGACCTTTCAAGACCTCGGAAAGTGGCGAAGATGGAGGACAACGTTGGTGATGACGGTGACGCAAGCGATTCTTTAGAAGAACTTCTTTAGAATGCTATCCGGTTCGGGTGCTTTGGGTAGTTTGAAAGCCCGGAAAAACTGAAGCACCATCACAAATCCAGGTGGCAGTGTAGATAAGGGGGCCACATTTCCTGTGGATGAGCAGTGTCAAGAAAAAACTGTTGCATAAAATCTCAACTGTAGTCCAGGGGCTGTTGTCCGCCACATCAAATGCTTCTAACTTACTCTCTCAAGCGATGTTGCAATGCTCCGCGACAGCGGTCTTAACTTTTGCAGCGATTCTCGCCCAACTATTCTCTCCAATAAGCTTTTATAACTCTGGAGGTAGAAGGTCTATTCCATCTCCGGCGCAAACAGGATTGGTAGCGAATGTGTTTAACAAACAGCACCCTGATATTCGTCTCAGTACAAGATTCAAGAAAACCACAAATATCCAAGTCAAGGCAGGCTCAAAGAGACGGATAATCTTAACCCACTCCACGGTTTCCGTATGTCTAGTCTTTGTACACCTCAAGTTCCCCTCTGCGCATAACATTGCGTTTAGCCCACTCAGCTTTAGCCCTTTCAGCTTTAGCTCTAGTTTTGTTCTCCAGGTTTTACAATAAATGCGATAACTCTAGCTCCATCTAATCATTTTGACAAGTCATCAACGTTTCGAAAGACTGAGTGGTCATTTTCCGATTTTCAAAGTCCTGACATGTGCCACAGCATAATGGAAATGGGTATCCGTCTCAGTGAACGACTTTTTGCAAGACTCCAGGCCTTTCCTTGCAAATTTGTCGGCGCCGTCATACCTTTGAAAGCAAATAGAGTTGACTATTATATATTACAGCGCGTCTTAGGATTACTGTTCTATGCCTCTAGTTGTATCGCAGGCACTTGCGGATAACTATCCGTTTGCACTGAATGGTGGTGCTCTAGTTTACAAGCTTTAGTTGGCTCGTTCTTGGTGGATTTCTTTGGATGACTACAAACGCGATTTCCACTCTCCCATCATTTTGGAATCCATCTGTAGCAGTATAATCGTCGTGCTTCAGGCTTCTTGTCGCTGAATGGGATATCAGCCGTTTCCTGCATGAACCGTTTTTTCCCAATCTCCTCTCGAAGTTGCTGCTTCGACCTGATTATCAGCTGTCTCCGATCTGTCGCCTCCTCTCTACCACCTTCTATCTGGGGCCTCCTGTAAAACGAAATACAAAGGCGCAATACTCAATACTGTTTCGGTAGCCACGATGTCGTAAGCACCTGTCGCTTTAGCCGCTCATGTTTTCTTTGTACGCTTAGCAAGTCCTTAATCTCTTTACTTTTCTACTTTATGTCTCTATTTCGGCTACGTATACTATCCCCTACTCTACTGCTCCATCGAATACTCACAGCGCCTCTTTGCCGCCGTTTTGTTACGAACCCCCATATCAGTGTCGTCTAAAAACTCCACTATCTTGCATACTTGCAGCAACTAAAGTCTGAATATACCGTCGTATACCAGCTTTCAGTATACCGGTGCGGAGCACAAATCTTAAAGCCGTTTTTTTGAACGCTTTACGTACACAAGAGTCGTATTTATTGGCCTCTGTATGTTACACGATATACGATGCCTCACATGTCTTATTCCAAGCTGCGTGTGCAAAATTCTTTCTATTTTCACGCATACGTATTTTCTGATATACGCTTTCACCTAACCTTATTACGCTTTTTGGAAAGTTTTTCGGTCTGCTAGAGAACCCTTCTATGAAAGAGTTTGCTCCGTGGCATCGACGCTTCTCACACTCGAACTATCAGATTAAATTTAACTTCATTAATTTTAAGTTTTTCAGGCTCTTGCATCGGAGTTAAACTTCTAATAACTATTTCTGTACACTACAAATGTTTCCTAGAATTTGTTTTAATCGGATTTTCTATAATAAAACCATCTCTGTATGCAGTTTGTCCGTTTTTGTCGTTATGCCTATATGCGAACCGTTACATTATTCATTTGTAGTCCAGAGAGAATGCTCTAATTTTTGAAAATAAAATTTGTAAAGCTTTTACAATCAGTTGATGACCAACAAGGCCGAAATTTTACAAACCAGAGTTACTAGTAAACAGTGGTCGTCTTCGTCAAATAATCGAGTAGCACCTAATAACACCAAAGAGGAGTTTCTGATCATGCTCAAGCCAATCATAAGTGCGTCTGGACGGCGTGCTATGTAAAGTGTGCAAAAACTGGTAACCAACCTATTAAACCACTTTCCGAGATGTCCTAAATTACCAATGAAACAAACTGCCTAAGTATCTTGGTGTTTGTGAATATGTTGAGCATTAGGCGACTGCCTCCCATTTATAGTGGCGGAAAATCACTATAGATAAGGTATTGTGCCTATAACCGCTAATATAACAACAACCATACATCTACCACTGTCAATGCTATCAACTACATAGTTTTGCTTATTGTTCGTTAAGTGATGCAATTGTTAAAGACTAGAGTCACCAAATTTTGCAAGAGCATGAAAATAAACTCTTGAAAAACAGGTAGTCAGTAGCATATTCATTTTCATTTCGTAAGATTAATCTGTAAGATTTAATGCTGAAATCTTATGAAAAGAGTTGGATTCGGTATGCAATGTTAGAGTCCCTATCCTCGTCCAAGTACTTGGAATTTATTTGGTTTGCTTTCGTCAAGTCTATGAGTAGATTAGTACATCATATGGCAGTTATCTCAACACAATGCGAAAAGACTGTCAACTAACGCTACAAAAACTGACGACAATGACACACAATGACTTGTCGGATAATGCACTATAAACAAATATGATCAACGAAGCTGTTGGGTTATTAACGATGCGTACATTTCTCTGAAAGGATAACAACTTTACTTCTCAAAAATTAAGATACGCTATATAGAAGGATGAGAACTGTATCAAACTTGTTATGGCGGTTACAGCTGAAGACTACATATGTGTTTGCTGAATAAGACGGAGTGAAAGTTGAAGCTTATTACTCCCAACCTGTCATGTCTACCTTGGGCAATATTTCAAGTTTTGTCTTTGCATCAAAATTTATTTCTCAGTTTAGTTTCTAAACTATTTTCTACCATTTACGCTACACAATATTCTCATGCTTACTTTAGGGCTCTGTTAATTAAAGTCAGGCAGAAAATACCACTCTCTTGGTATTGAAACTAATTGTGAGCTTAAATACGTTATGAACGGAGAAAGCTTTGGTCTCAATTTCGACAAATACTCACCCAATGCTGTAGTATACAAGTTCAATGTCAATTCTAAACACGCCAATAGCACTGAAACGTTATTCTTGATTATTTCGTATTACATTTGGTACATCTCACATATATTCATAGCCTACCTCTACGCATAATAATCTTATTGATGTACAAACCCATGTTAATTACTCTAATGAGGGAGTTAATTCATTTCGCGATAATTGGCGATGAAAATTACATTTAAGTATTGCGCGTGCCGAGCGCTTTCAGTATATTGCCATCAAAGTAAATGACCAAAACGACCTATTCTCTCATATGTGCAATTATGATCCTTTACTTACAAACATTATTGCCTTTAAATTCTTATTTTTTATTACTCTTTACTAACATGTAATATTATCTATTTTTTATTCTACTGATATCTAGGAATTTAAAAATATGCATATCAAAGACTTATCTTAACCTCGTAGCTGACTGGCGACTTCTGAAAATGATTAGATACTAGTGAAAGTTATGAACTTCATAAAAATATTACGTCAATACCCGCTATCGTTTAGTTTTATCAATTGCAATATCTAGCTGCCAAGCCATATTTAAATGTTAAATCTAAAATACATTTTCACAAATAATCCTTAAAGTTAAAACTGCAGATAAACACAATTCCGACTAGGCTGATGTACCCGTTGTAGAAGTATGTCATGTAAAATAAAAGTCTGGAGAGATGTAGTGTCTGAGCAGGAATATGTAACGTGTAAAGCGATAAGGTGGTGCAAAGGGAATACGTGAACATACTGAATTGCGCAAAGTGCACCCTCCTTTTGAATTTAATATACTGGTTCGGATTTTATTACACCGACTGCGAGTCTGAATGAATTTATGAGATGCATTAGTTATTTTATTATAGTCATCGAGCCACCTAATCCACGTGGAATATTTAACATCATCATGTGTTCCGCTAATTTTGTCGTCATTTTTTCGAATTTATTGAAGTGTCTTACAATTAGGTTGTGTCTGCTGAAAAACGGTTAGACTTATGAATGGGTTTTAAGCCTACATTTATTTTCTACATTAATTTTCTATTCTGTACTCCCTTATATATCTTACAAATTTTGTAGGTTCTCAGATAAGCATTTAGCTGAAACGTTTTTTATTTCACACAGGATTTGTGCTCCACATCTGACACATCCACCTCGACGTATATAATATGGCTTAGTGTGTTCGTAGTGTTGACCAATTTTAGCGAGGTGCTATTTTAATCTATTAACAGTAATAATAATAATAATTACCCTAAACAGCCCGGTTTCGGGCAAAGGCCTCTCCCATATTCTTCCAGTTCTCCTTATTCGATGTTAGGTTCCTCCATTGTTCGCCTCTCACTTCTATTAGATCTTCCTCTCGCCTGGATACTAGTCTTCCCCGTCCAGCAGGCAGTTTTCTTTGTCCATCGATCTTCTTGCAGCTTCATTACATGACCTGCCTAGTTCCACTTTAGTAACCTGCTAGTACTCAAAACATCTCGCACGCCCGTCTATCTTCTGATTTCTTCAGGTGGAATTTTGTTCAGAATTCTTATGCCAAGCATGGACCGTTCCATCTTCGTTTGATTCACCCTTAATTTGCTTTTTAACTTATTATTTAAAGACTATGTTTGTACACCATAAGTCGGATTCGCAATAACACAACTATTAAACACTTTTTGTTTAATCCGCATGGGTAAAAAAACTTTTTCACTCTAAATCAATGCGTCTATTAATTTTTTCCATGTTGTTGTCAAATGATATATACTGCCCTAAGTATACAATTTCTTCTACATACTTTAGCATATTAGGTCCCATCACTATGTTATCCGCTCTTCTATTTGTTATGGCGTGTGTTTAATCGTAGTTAATTACCAGACCTGCTTCTTTACTTTGCAGTTGTAGTTTATTTACCATGTTAGCCAGCTGGTTTTTGGATTCTGCTAGCAATACCACATCATCTTCAAAGCGTAAGTTTATTAGATTTTTACCTTTAATAGATATTCCGTAGTTCTTCCAATGTAGTTTTCGAAATATTGCCTCTAGAACGCAATTAAATAGGTTAGCGAGAGTTGATCACCTTGCTTTACCGCTTTATTTATATTAAATGGCTTTTGTGTACGATCTAGGCGTATTTTCTCCTTCCCTTCTTTACGTACCAGGTGCACCGGAAAGTCTTTACCGTTTTTTTTTGTGAAAAAATTTAAATTCTGCACATCTTGCCCATCTCTCAGGCAATTTATGAATCTCATTCCAAAAAAATTGTTTTTTCTTTGAGCGAAACCATTCATCGATCCATTTTTTAACTTCTTCGAAATTGGCGAAGTGCTGCTCTGCTAATGCAGAGCCCATTGATGCGAAAAGGTGATAGTCAGACGGGACAAAGTCTGAAGAGCACGGCGGGTGCAATATTTCCAACCCAAGCGCTTTCAATGCTTCCTTGACCGGTTTTGCTGTATGAGGCGGCGTGTTATCGTGCTGTAAAATCACTTTACCATATCTTCGGGCCCATCCTGGACGTTTTTCGATCAATGCATGGTTCAAGTTGATCATGTGTTGTCGGTAGCGATCACTATTAACTGTTTCAACAGTTCATAATACACCAAGCCACTCTGGTCCCACCAAACACAGAGCATCGTTTTCCTGCCAAAGCGATTCGGTCTCGTGGTTGATGGACCATGATTTTTTGCGCTTAGGGTTTTCGAAATAAATCCACTTTCCACCACCCGTCACTATTCGATGCAGAAATGATTTTCAATACAACCTTTCAAGCAGCATTTCACAGGCGATTTTTCGATTTTCCATTTGCCTGTCACTCAATTGATGTGGCACCCATCTTTCCATCTTTTGGATTTTTCCCATCGATCGGTTAATCGTCGTTAATCGGTCGTTAATAGTTTATTGGGCCACATTTAACGCTTCTGCCAATTTTTTTTGAGTTTGTGTTGGGTCTTCATCCAATAACTCCTGCAGTTTCGCATTTTCAAACTTTTTCGGTCTGCCAGAACGTTCTTTGTCTTGCACATCGAAAACACCACTTTTGAATTGTTGAAAACACACCTCGCATGTTTTTATAGTTGGAGCATGCTCGCCGTATGTTTCAACTAGCAAACGATGACTTTCAGCGGCTTTCTTTTGATTAAATAAAAAAAATAATGCATGCCCCAAATGCACGTTTTCAGGCACAACTTGACATTTTTGAAGAGGTATGATATACAACGGTGATACTTTCACAAAATATAACCTACGACGTTGAAGCTTCATGTCTGTAGAATAAAATGAACACGTGTCAAATCATAATATTGTATATTAAGCCTAGCGACACCTATTGAAAAAAACCGGTAAAGACTTTCCGGTACACCTGGTATATTTTGAATTAGCCTTTATATTTGTGTTCAATGTTTTAATCTTTTAAAGCTAGTAACATGTTACTATGGAGGAAGCTGTCAAATGCTTTACTAAAATCAATAAACATTATATGTATTGGAATATGAAACTCGCGATATTTTTCAATGAGCTGATTAATAATGTGCAGGTGATCCGTTGTTGAGTACCCAGATCTGAATCCTGCTTGTTCAATAGGTTGATTTGCGTCTAATTTAATAGCTATTCTTTCCTTGATTATTCTCATAAATGTTTTGTATAAAGTAGATGTAAAGCTAATGGGTCTATAGTTATTCATGTTATTTAAGTCGCCGTTTTTATATAATAAGGTAATAGTTGATTCTTTTCACTTTCTAAGATTTTATTGAATAAAATTATAATTAGTTCTTTCATTTTTTTGCGGTATATACCTGACGTGTTGCGTTGTTATTCCGTATTCTCCTGATGATTTTTCCTTTTTCAAACAATGTATGTTTCTTTCTAACTCTTCCATTTTTATAGTAGGAATCGTTTTCTTGTCCGGAAATTTTAGCTCCGATAGCTTGCTCTTCTTCTTATCGTCTCCCTTATATAAATCTTTGTAAAAATATGTAGCAATTTCAATTATTTCTTTACGGCTCTTTTTAAGTTTATTGTTAATGTTTTTCAGTTCTATGATCCATGAGGTACCTTTAAAGAATTCTTTATAATTTTTCTTGTAGAACCCGATGTTTCAGTAATGTCCGTAATTATTTTTTCTTAAAATAATCACTTGTCTTGTCTAATTGCTCTTTTCACTAATTTATTAAGTTTACAGTATTCTAATTTCGAAGTTGCGTCCATTCTTAGTTTCAATTTTTTCCTTTTATTTATGAGCTCTTTAGTTTTCTCTGTAAGCGCTTTATTTTTTCTTCCTTATAGTTGTTCAAATATTTCATATTAGAAGCTATTATCATATTTATTTGATTAATTTGATGTTTACTTAATTCTTCAATATCCCAACCATCGCTTATTTCGTTTAATTTATTAAAATACGGTTCCTTCAATTCGCATGGTATTTTATGAATTTGTGGCGCCTTAATTTTTCTAGCTACCATTTGTTATTAAACTATCTCTTAGCATCCTATAATCCGTACTAAACTTAAATTTCTTTATTACTTCTATTGTTGGTTATCCATTGCCTTCTATTCGATAATACATAGTCAATCACGTTTTTTACTTGCTTGTTTGGCGAAATCCACGTCCATAAATATCGAGTTGACTATCACCATTTTGTGTTCTTGAGCGAATTCGAGCAGCCTCCTCCCACCTTCGTTCCTTCTTCCATATTTTTTGTTAGCATACCAATTTGGCAAACAAACAGCAGTAATAAGATTAGAAAACTCAATCACAACTGAAGTGGCTATTAAAAGAGGGGTACGTCAGGGATGCGTCCTATCACCACTTATGTTCAATATATATTCGGAACAAGTATTCCAAAAAGCACTTGAAGGCTCGGAAGATGGTATCAAAGTCAACGGAAGATTACTCAACAATTTGAGGTACGCGGATGATACCGTAATTATTGCCGACAGCCCTGAGGGTCTACAACGCTTAATGGACCGTATCACAACCGAAGGAGATACTGTCGGACTCAAAATTAATACAACGAAAACAAAAACAATGGTAGTGAGCAGAATACCAAACACAACAGTCAATATAAATGTATACAATGAACATATAGAACAAGTCCACAAATTTAAATACCTTGGCTGCTGGATAACTGACAATCTAGACCCAGAACTAGAAATACGAACCAGAATAGAGACAGCCAGAATGACTTTCCTAAAAATGAGAAACTTGCTATGTAATAAAAGCCTCGCTCTAGATGTAAAGTACAGATTTGTGAAATGTTACATTTATTCAATACTGCTATACGGGGTGGAGACTTGGACATTGAACAAAAAGAGATTAGCAAGCTGGAAGCATTCGAGATGTGGGTGTTCCGAAGAATGCATAGAATATCGTGTTGAACACATAAGAAACGAGGAAGTACTCAGACGTATGAACCGAGACAGAGAATTAGTTAATACGATTAAAAAAAGGAAAACCGCCTATCTTGGTCATATCACAAGAAACCACAAAAACCAACTATTAAAACTCATGATAGAACGGAAAATAGAAGGAAGACGCGGCCCAGGTCGAAGAAAATGTTCATGGTTGAAGAACATAAGAGACTGGACGGGCTTAAACACACACACATTAATTAGAACAGCACAAGACCGAGACGAATTCGCCACAATTGTTGCCAACTTTCATTAATGGAGATGGCACCAGAAGAAGAAGAAGAAGAAGATACCAATTTGGCTGTTGAAATCACCCATAATTATAATATTTCTAGTGTTATTTCTTAAAGCATTGATCGTGTTACCTACTTCATCACAGAATTCTTCAGTTTCTTCTGTTTCTGCTAACATGGTAGGTGCATACACTAAAGTTATTCCCACTTTTAAATTTGGCTTCCATGGGCAACGTAGCTCATCGATCTGAATAACCTTTACATTCCTGAATTCTATTTTTCCATTCCTGCTTAACCCAAAAGACCACTCCATACATAGAATAGAATGTAATGTAATAGAATATATAACCTCATTTAGTTTCTGAAATTTTTTCTCCAATACGCCAAATTTCTGAAAGGCCTAAGATATCCCATTTGATGTCCGTTATGGCATGGGTTAATTCTTCGTATCTATCATTTGATAATAGGGTCTGTACATTTATAGTACAAATGTTTAAATCTATCGTTTTACCTATTAACACTACTTGATTTTATAATTTATTTTGTTGGATTTGCTTTATGCTAAATCAATAAAATACATAGACAACAATAGCTTGGTTAACACTATATGTGTTTACTAACACGGTGTCCGTGATTTTCTATTTTTCTTTTTGAAGTCGTTCAAATCTGTTAAATAACGTAAATTTTGTTTATAACCTTGAAGTTTCGTTTTTTTTAGCTAATATATATAATACTTTTAAAAATTATTATAGTTATTAGGTCTTGGTAATTTCTTACTTTGACTAACATTATTTTTAATTAATTTATGTCTATAACACTAATGTGTTTTCATATGAAGAGGTATGTCGAAATGTATTTTTTCCGAAAATGACCTTCAAAATTCCATTTCACGCCAGATTTTTCCACAAATCATGAAAATATAAACACAAAAAAACATAATTTTTAACGCCATTGATATATGGCAACATTTGTAACGTGTGAAAATGTTCTCTAGAGGGACGGAATGAATGTGTAAGGAAAGACAAATATAAATACATAGCTGATAACAAAATTAAACTGAAAAGTGTGCAATACAAGCTTTATGAATGGTCTGTGTGTGAGGATTTCAAAGTGATTGGAATATTGTTAGGCCAACAAACAGACAACACCAAATTTCCTTGCTTTTTAGGTAAATGAGACCCCAGAGCTAAGCGGAAGATTAAGTTCGGAAGAAGCGGTCAGTCAGCAGTAACATTGTTTCACTTTCACTGGTTGATCCCCAAAATGACTGTTGCCACCTTTATACATCAAACTTGGCCTAATGAAGCAATGCGTGGCAGATTTAAGCAAAACAGTAAATGCTTTCAGTATATTGGTGTTAACTTTCCATCAGTCACGTCTAAAAAAATTAAAGCTGGCATTTTATAGGCCTACCAATACAAAAATTAATGGCGGGCAACATATTTGAGAAACCGTGAGTGAGTGCAAATTGCGAGCGTGGACTGCATTCAGAAATTTGGTACAAAACTTTTGAGGAGCAAAGGTTGCAAATTACACCATTTTATTGGAGAAAATGTTGAAATCCTATAATTTGCTTGGTTGCAACAAGCGATAAAGTTCATTTTCTTGATCCTCATCTAAATTCTTTTCCTGGTTAGCTTGGTGATTTTACGAAAGAACCTGACAAGCGCTTCCATTAAGATATTAAAGTGATGCACCGCTTTGATAATGACACTGCACTTCAATATCTTGTTACAAGGTGACTTCATTCCTGATAGAAGAATTTTTTTTGTAGAAAGACTTTCAGTAAAACGTTATGATAAATGTCTCAATTTTTATAGCGTTTAAGTAGAAAAGTAAGGTATCGTTGTAGGTATATGTGCATAATAAATGTTCTGTATCTAAGCGTGACAGTATAGTAAAAATTAAGTAAAACATTTATAATTACTAAAAAGCATATAGTAATACCACTAGATAGTCTAAGTAGTAATACTAAATACAAGGTAAACGCCAAAAGTTTTTTATTAAAAAGGCTCAAAGTGGAAAGCCACATAACGGGTTATCTACCAAATTATAATTTTTGTTTCTGTAAACGGCTCTTAACTGTACAACAAACTTATAGAATTGTTAATCAAATTGCAATAAGCCTATGCTCTGCAGTATTGCTGAACGTGACACAAACTTTTGGTAAGGTCTAATAAGATGGGCTTCTATAGAAAATCAAAACCTGCTGCATACTACCTACTGCTAAAATCATACATTTTTAAAAATACTACGATATTAAATTCATGCTGCCCTCTTGAGTCTTCATCAAGTGACCTCAGTTGTGCCTCAACGAAGCGTCCTGGATCCCTTGTACCTCACCTATACCACAAATTTGGCATCAATAGAAAACACTAGAATTGTTACATTCTCAGACGACACCGTCACTTTAACGGACAACAAGGACTCTACAATAGCATCCCAATATATTCTGCATCATCCTCGCCTCGTTACATAATGCTTATTGAAATACAGAATAAAAATAAATCATGCGAGTTACCCTCACCACAAAATTTATTGTTTGCCCCTAAGTTACCCTTTAAGACACACTAATTCCAGTCCAAACAAAGTTGACAAAAGCATTTAAAAACTAAACACCAACAACTTAATCTTAAGCTCCGACAACTGAAATTCTCAGCTATCCTTAGAGAATAAAATCCCTGCAAACCAATATGAAGCTGCGGTATACAACTATGGGGATGTACAAAACCGACAAATTTAAAAATCGTTTAACGATTTTATAGACAGTATTAGAAATAATAACAAATGTACCCTGATATATTTCAAAGCATAGACTTCATACAGAATTAAGAATTCCTTTTGTAACAGAAAACACCTGGACTATTAAGTTATGAGAACTAAACTAGCCAATACTGCAAATGTAGTATGAAGATTAAACAGAGAATGGACAAACAACTTCCTTAGTTAAACAACGACCCCAATATCCAAATGGGAATAAACCTATCCATCAGTTTCTCTGCAGGTGTATCAATTACATCATATTTACTTATAACTCTGTACAAGCAAATAAATAAATAACAATTATATTAATTGTCTTTATGAACGATTTACAATTAAAAAAGTTTTTCCTGTTAAATTTTTAAACTACTCATGCTAGTATAAGAATTGTTCATCTAACAATTTTTTATGATAAGAAGATACTACAATTGTGTTACTCAAAAAGTAGCAGTGGTACTCTTTGACTTGTAAATATGCGGTCTGTGGGAAACCACATTTCAGTTAATTTAATGTTCCCTTATTTAAAAATAAAAGGATTTTAGGCCGAATTTTACAAATGAATGAAACTCTCAATCAATTTAGACATTACATAGACAGTCTGAAAATTTTTGAGCTTCAACATGAAGATGGCGCTACTCGTCAAAACCATGTTACTACTACAATCATACATGCTTTGAAAGATACCTGTGAAAATTTCAACCATTTTAAAAACTTAGTTGTTGCTTGACACTCGTTTGTACCAGTCGATGTTAATACTTCTGTAAAAATTAAAAAAAAAATCGAATACCGTGCCGTAATTAAGTACTTGCATTTGAAAGGCAAAGCGCCTACGCTAATCAAGACCGAGTTAGGCGCCGTTTGCGGTAATTTTCCCCATCATGTGCCATTGAAAAGATGGGCGGCTGAATTTAAACGTGGTCGTACCAGCTTGGCTGATGAACTGCAAACAACTGCAATCTCGACCGATAACATCAAAGAAGTTCCTCAAATGGTAGTGGACGATCATCGAATAAAGGTTAGAGAGACAGCAGAGCTTGTGGGCGCATCGAAAGAGCGCGTTTATCATACATCGACTGAAGAATTAGGCATGAAAAGCTGTTCGCGCGTTGAATCCAGCGCTTGCTCACGTTGAACCAAAAATTCATTTAAATTCAGCGAGTCGGACTTTTTGCATTGATTTATCACTGTCGATGAAACTTAAGCCCAACATTACACTCCTACGACGAAGAAACAATCAAAACAATAGACTGAAAGGATAAACCTATTCCAAAAAAGCGAATACGGTTTCACCGACTGGGAAGATGATGGCGACTGTTTTTTGGGATAGTCAGATAATTCTGTTCATTGACTACTTAGAAAAAGGGAAAACAATAACGAAGTCGTACTACGCATCATTACAGCAGTTGAAGGCAGCAAAAAAAGGCTCTTTCATCAAGACAACGCACCGACTCACCCTTTGGCGGTCGCCATGGCCAAAATTCACGAATTGCAGTTTAAATTGATTGAGCACCCAACATATTCACCAGATCTGCCCTCCAGCGACTATTTCCTATTTTCTAAACTTAAAGTTTGGCTCTAAGGTCAGATTTTCATTAAACGATGAGGTCATTGCAACCATAGAAGCCTATTTTGCAGAGAAAGACGCCAACTACTATTTGGACAGGTTAAAGAAATTGTATCCACTTAAAAGAAAACCATATTGAAAAATAAAATTGAATTTTGCAGAAAAAAAGAACTTTCAGACTACGCACGTATAAGTACATATTACGAAGCGTCAGTGCCTTCCTAAAAGATCAACAAATGCGGCGTACGCCTGCCCCCACTGTATTTGTAGCGCTGCAGCAAAAAATAAAAAGAAACTTACTTTCTGGATATTTCTTATATAATAATTTGCTCAATTTATTACAATACACATTAAAAAATAACAATCGAAATTGTTACACAGCAAATCATCATTGTGGCAAATTAAATATGCAATTTGGCCATAAACGAAAAGGTGTATATTTATTGTATATAAATACAAAAAGGGTATTAAAGTTCTCTAAATCGTGGTGCCCGCACGTTCTCGTTCTGTTTTGCCGACTTCTCGAGCGTAGGAGGCTTAAAGAGACTTTCTTCCGGCAGCGCCCGAAGAACTCTGAAACAAGCCCCTTACAAGTACTAATATTTAATACAGCATCCCGCCTAATCTTCTAGCGCCCTTTTTAATTAAAAAATGCACGGCTGCGTTTGCTTCGTTTGGAAGTCCTTCGTTCACCGGTGGGAATCTCGCCACGACATCCGCTTAATTTTGAAATTTCCGACTGCATGTACAAAAGAGTCACTAAAATCGGCTTTGCGGCATTATGTTCCTCTAGAGAGTCATATTCTATAATTTATATAGCATAGATGAGCGATTTTACTACCACTACAATGTTATACGATAACAATGTCCTCTTATGCGTCTCTGGGTGTTACTATAAGGCAGAATGGCGAAACTCCTGTGTACCGCACTATATTGGGATTTGCTGCATGCACCTAGCCGTTTAGGTTGTTGTTTTCGTCGATGTCCACGTCCATCGGCATTGGTGGCGGGTTGGGAACCCCCGGTAGCGCGGGATTTTGGTTCTGCAGGTTGGCGTTCAGCTGCTGCAGCATGTTGAGCTGCTGCATGTTTTGGGCGTGGGCGATCTGAACATTCTGCATGGCCTGCTGGTCGTTGACGGCGGCCGCGTTCAGCGAAGCCTGCCGCTGGGCCTCCAGGGCCAGCATCTTCTGCCTCTTCTCCTCCATCAGCTTCTCTCGGTGCTTGTGGATGTAGTCGCGCACGTTGGAGAGGCCGCTAATCACGCACGCCGACAGCGCCGACCTGTAGATGTTCATGTCGGTCGCCTCGTACCACTCGTTGGTCTTCTCGTCGTAGCACTCCACGTGGTAGATGGTGGTGACGCCGTTGAAGCCGCCGATGGCGAAGATCATGTCGTCGATCACCTCGATGGCGAAGTTGCTGCGCGGGTTGTACATGTCGGGGATCTGCGTCCAGGCGTTCGCCGCCGGGTTGTACTTCTCGCCGCTGCACATCCTAGAGATGCCGTTGAAGCCGCCGATGACGTACACGTGCCCGTGGTATGCGATGCACGACACGCCCGACCTCCTGGAGCGCATCGGGTTGATCATCGTCCACTGGTTCACCTCCGGGTCGTACACCTCCGCCGAGTGCATGCACTCTTGCCCGTTGAAGCCGCCTGTTATGTAGATCTTCTCTGAAACCAAGGAAATGGTCGTTAAAAATGTTACACATGCTGCAACAGTTAATCATAAGCCTTCTCAAAATTAACATTGAAAACTGGCTCTATAAAAAAATTAAGCAGAGCCAGCTAAACAAATTCCTCGTCCTAATAATTTGCGTTGTGTTATTCTAATTTAACCAAAATATTATGTTCCAATTAATTCTACTTGAACTATTCTACCTAAACTATTTGTGAGTTGTTTCAACCATGTACTAAGTAACCAAGAAAGTTCTGTCGTTTTTGAAACTGACAAGGATGCACTTAGAATTAAATGAGCTGGCATTTTTCTGATAGATTAAAGTACGTAGAATTCAATGGTGGAAACCAAAATCCCGAATGGTTTCATTTAGGTGACTGTCATTAGCCATTTGCTGAAATAGGTTTGTTTCTCACTACTAGCGATGTACAAATGCTTATGAGTAATATTTTAAACAGCTTAATTGGGCTGTATGTGTCTCATAAAATCTCATCATCATTTCAGGAACCTATAAAATGTACATCAAAGTAGATTTTTATCATTGGTTGTATTATTACTGCCTGTGAAGACCCAGTTCAGGCAAATTAAATTTAAAAGTTGATAAATTAATGAAACTAAAGACGACGGAAAGAGCTTATTTGCCTTGAGATGATGTTGACTGTACGCAAAGCAAACTTATTTTACACAATGCCACTCCGGATTCTTTTTGTCGTTCCATCCATGGATAGAACCATTCGGGATTTTAGTTTCCACCATTGAATTCTACCTACTCTAATCCATCAGAAAAATACCAACTTGATCGATTCTAAGCTACTAAAGTAGCAGTCCTTGTAAGTAAAACACTTCTGTATTTTTACATAAACCACTTTAATCATCCACCTTCACATTGAACAACCCTTTCCCAGCGAGAAGAGAGTTTATAAATCCCATTTTTATGTAACCTCCATTTTTACTATTAAATTGTTTACTTTGGATATGATTGTCCAAAAAAGCAAGTGATAATCTGATGAAAATTTGTTTAAGATATACGAGTAATAAGTAAAGGATTTTTCACTTTAAATTTATTGTTTTTTTCTCCTTTTGCGTTGGAGTTGTTCAGTATAAATCTTTGCCGTTAAGTGTTGAACAACTCATAGATATTGATGGTAAATAATTTCTTTTAAAGTCCACTAAACAGAAAAGAAGTTTTCATGGCGTCAACTTTCCTTTGGAACTTTATGGCATAGAATCACTGATGATAACCAATGGTGAGTACATTTATAGTGGAAATATATCATCCACTTTTCTTTGGTGGTCAAAATTTGATCCCAAAAGTTATCTGATGTTGGTGGTAAAACAAGAGATGTCCAGATTGTAAAACGTTGCAATTTCTTATTGAGAATTGGTTTGTGTTATACCTATTTACTTAATTTCTACTTCTTTTCTATTCCTTATAAATGCTTCTGTATAACTTGGACAAGTTCTTGGAACGTTAAAGTAAAATTTACTTCAATCACCGTGCCCTAGTTCATGGATATTTAAAGTTAATGATCTGTCTAATTGTGTCTTGTCTTCTAAAGATTCTTAATATAATTGTTTTTTCTTCAAAAACATTTTTTGTAGCATCTGCAGTATTAGTCCCAAGATTAAAGTCGTAAAGTAAGCTTCCAAGTATTAAATTATTTTTCTCAGATATTTTGAAAGGTTGGAATTATGTTTTTAATTAAAATGTTTAAGATTTAGTAGAAGTAAAACGCATGCTAATATGACAAATAAATAATCCTTAGAATTTTCTTCATGCGTAAAGAATTCTTAGAATTAGTGTATGCGCAAAAACGACAGAACTGTCTTGGGTACCTGGTATAATATAATTATAAATTTACTTCACAACCTAGATAGCATTACCATTTTTAAGGAAACAATAATTTCAAAGGAACCTCCTGAATTATAAATATTTGTTATTTTGCTCATAGTACTAAAAAGTTCGTTAATATAAATACAAGTTGAACAAGTACTATGTTTTATAAAATGGGCTACAAAGTTTATAAAAATTATAAAAAGCTAACAACAATGTATATCCCTAAAAATTTACTTTTTAAGCATCTCCAACAAAATATCGTTTAATAGGTTGTCCAAAAAATTTACTGAATTTTACCTGTTTAATATAATTTTTTGCAATTTTATTGCATGTTTTTGGTACCATTTGAAAGTGTGTAATCTCTGGCGCATTTTGATATATAACATTGGAGTTAGTAAACTGTAGTTACATTGTCCCAGAATTCCACGTTTTTCACTTATTTAGTATAATTTCAGCGAGACTAGTATGTAGTAGTATGTCTAGTATTTTTTTACATATAGAAGTTTTCTTGATTATCCAAATCACCCATATAAATTTTTAAAAATTAGAGACAAAGTTATATGGGGTTGGGGTGACTTTGCCCACACTTTATTTTATCCGTAAATTACATAAAACGTGACTTGGGCCAATAACACGCCAAAATATGTTCTGGAAAATTAAAAACGGGTAGAATTTCCTTTAAAATTAGCTTCATTTCAATCATAAGAAATCGAATCCTTTCTTTTAGGCCATCTCCAAAATTTGAGGACTTTTTCCATACAATCAACAGTGGTCCTCTCTCCAAGATGCTGATAATTCTTCCGGGATACTTTGCACCCTTGAACATAACGATAGCAAAATCATCGACCACATAATCAAGAGTCTGTAGTTCTTTGTGATGGTACAATGGGGGTAGCTTCAGCACTTTCTTCTAACTAGGAAACGATTTCACCCTCCTGGTCAGACTCTAATGCCACATCAATATCTTCTTTGTCGAACTCTTGTTTGAGGAAAGAGATGGAAGCCTTCTTTTTTGATGGGGGCTGGCATTTTGAGGAACTAACAGCGTCTTCGGAAATTTCGAAATCTTGACAATACTTTTACTAGCTGCTACCTGCAATTTTTTCCTCCTCTTCATAGCACCTTCTGCCCCTAGGAAATCTGACTGTTTCTTTTGCAATTGCTCCAAAAAGACTTCACCAGCTAGGCTTTTATCCAACTCATTTACATTTTAAGGCAAACGTTCTAGCAGCATGTTTCTATTAATCGGATAAATTTTGGAACTAAATTTTAAATTTTAATCTATGTTTGGTTCCAACTGCTTGATTACTTTCTTTAACAGCGTAGGACAGGCGTCCTTAAAAATTGTCACAAATTTTAAATCATTTTTTGACTTTTTCCGCTTTGTTAGGATTTCACGCCATATTTTGTTCATAGCGGCAAAAAGGCTACATCCAAAGGTTGTGTAAGATGTGTAATGTCAGGTGGTAAATACACAAATCTTATGTTATGCTGCTCACATAGTTCTAAGATTCGGATGTTAATATGTTATAATAAATTGTTCTCAATCAATACCACTGGTCTATGCTCATTTTTACAGTGTGTAAAAAGAGCGTTTCAAACCAGTCTTAAAAACTCGAACTATCCAGTTTTAGTGGATTGTAACTGGCATCTTTTGGGCCGTGTTTATCCACGTCGTCCACATATGATTGGTTTTATAGACAACATCAGCGTTCTGGCAGAACATCAATGAAGTAGAGCTCTCACTAAAATTGCAAATTTTCCCGACGTACCTTGTGCCTCGCCTGCTAATTACCTTCCAATTGGCAGGGTTATCGCTAAGATTGATTTCATCATAGTTCCAAATACAAGCCAATGGAACATCCTTTAGAATGATACTCATATTGACCATGTACTGGTTAAGTTGAACTTCATCAACATTAGCACGCACTTTTTTAATATTAGGACTGCTTCTAAAGGAAAGCACCGGATGCCTTTTCAAGAAACTCTGCGACTACCCGTAACCAGAATAGTTTTCTTTAAATTTGGCAGTTGTAGCACATCTTTGTTGAGATACTGCTTAACTATTATTCGAAAATCTGAAGTGACAACTAGAAATCCATAGTCTGACACTTTGATCAGCTTCTTTCTCGACAAAGAACACGCGAGAACCACCCACGGGCTTGTTTTGCAGGCCTTTCAACTTGTTCTTAGTTGTTAATCTCACAATTTTGTATTTTATTTCAGCAGCTTGCTGAATTAGTTGATCAGACCTAATACTTTCCAGCTATTCTTACAACACCTGCGGATTGTAGGTCTTATAGGAACGCAATCCCAACTTTTTTTGGTAACTTCGTGGCATGGCTGCAAAAGAATCGCACAAACTTGTGCTAGAATTGACGAGCGTTATTACAAAATAAAACAAAGAAAATTGAGATTGGGCCAATGCTACCCCAAATCATGGACCAAAGTCATACCAACTCATAAAACGTCAGGCAAATCAAAAAAAGGTGGACGAATTTCAACTGTCCACATGTCTACATTATTTACATGTTCTATAGGCATATAAGTATAGAAACATTTAAAAAATTCAGGGTCATCTGTGCACATAAAAGTTGGCAGGGTTTTCCGCTTCAAAAACAAATGTTTGCTTAAGTGCACTGTAGATCGTAGTTGAAATACAAACTAAACTAAATATCGATCACTTATAAATATTGCTGGCACCTACGGTTTGCCACCAAGACTGATTAAATAAAGGTATCTCCACCTCTGGAAACAAATATTTCCAAGACTTGGGCCAAAGTCACCTCAGTTTACGGTATTTGTTTTAGGATGCAACTTACGTGCGAACAAAACGATTACTGACGTTTCACGAGTATTTTTTGAGTTCAATTGCTGCTGAACCTGTTCGCCGAATCAATGAGACGTCGGGTAAAGAAGCAGTTGGAAAATCGGTAGTTTGTAAGCGTTTCAATGAGTTTAAAGTCAAAAATAAAGATTTAACACACAAGCAAGGAGCTGGACGTCCAAAAAAAGTTAATCGTAAACGTTCTTAAAGCAATTTAAGAGATCCCGTTTCTAACATGCCGTATGCTTACCGATGAGTTTGATTGCTCTCCGCAGACAATTTTCAACATTACGTACGAGCTTGGCAAGACCCAAAAGCAATCAAAGCGATTGCTCATGAGCTCACCGACAATCAAAAATTGAACCGCACCCAAGTTTCCAATCGTTTGCTTGAATTGTTCAAAGAAGATCCGGAGATCTTAAACAATGTTGTGACTATAGACAAAAAAAGGATGGACTTCAGCAAAAGCCTTCGGAAAATCTAATCAATTACTTTCAAAACGAGAAGCATATGATCAATGTTATTTGGAATTGGAGCAGAATTGTTTACTATGCATTGCTTGCGAGGGTCAAACTATAAATGTTGTACTGTATTGTGAGATTTGGATCGTGTTCGTCGACGTTTGCCCAGTGAAAAGCGTATTATTTTCCAACAAGACAACGCAAAGCGCCGTACCTCAAATGCGACAAAAAAGTAGTTGAAGCAAATACGTTTTGTATTTATATATAATTTGTTATGCACTTATCCTGAACATGTAAGATATCACAAAATAAAAAGTGATGGTTAATATATAGTATGCAATTTAAAAGAGATCCACTTATTTAAAGATATACAGGAACAGAATTGAGA
Source organism: Sinelater perroti (assembly GCA_036346155.1). Classification (NCBI taxonomy): domain Eukaryota; kingdom Metazoa; phylum Arthropoda; class Insecta; order Coleoptera; family Elateridae; genus Sinelater; species Sinelater perroti. Next base: position 18,015,374 of record JARFIY010000189.1, read on the forward strand.
ACGCGTTAGTTAAATTATAAAAGGATTGAACGACTGCAAGAGGTGGCTGAAAAGGGACCACCTATTGACTATCAAGTAAATTGCTTTTAGACTCGAAACCTCAGTGGGGATGTTTTAAAAAATTAACTTAGATCAGGGCTATTATAAAATAAGTTTAATATTAATTAAAGCTAAGCCAAGTCTGAAAGCAAAATTTTATAAATAAATCAGTCTCCTGTTGATTACATTTTCTTTGATAAAGATAGCCCCCAAATTGTGTAGTCAACTTGACAAATTGAAACGCTTTTGCGTTTAAAAGCATATACAAAATTTTACTTATGCGTTACATGATCAAAAATAAAAAGCACAACGCTCTTAACACTTCTATAATCCTCAGAAAACCTTTATCTTTAACTGCTTTTCGTCTTTCCAAAAATTGTTTATTGAGTTTTCTTAATAGTGCTGTCTTCAAACTATGTCTTAAGACAATATTTTAGGCGGTTTTACCCCACTACGGTGATAAATTTAATAATAATTTGTTACACGACAAATAATAAATTTCTCGTGCTCCTTTATACAAAAGAAATTAATTGAAAAACGACAATTTCACCGTAAATCCCAACGCTCTTTGTTGCTAAAACAAATTGATTCATAGGAGGAATTTGTAATTGGCCCACTATAAATCATGCAATGCCTCACCAATCAATCATTAAATTAGTCCTAATTATTTACGGCACTTGTAGCATTAATTAAAAGTACATATTTGTCTAAATACTGCAATTGCACTTAAATAGCAGGCAATTTAATTAATAAAACAGTAGCTATGGGTTTACTATAAACAGTTTGACGTTTAAATTTTACAACTTTAGAAAACATTAATCAAGTAACATATCACAAGCAAATCATTAAACAATGTTGCGTTGTGTCGTTTCAGATTGAGCAACGCTATTGGAATTTTCAATTAATAAAACGCGTCCTATGTGCGTCAAATAAAAAGCCGTGCTGTAATCTTACGCACTAAATTTTAAATTTATGTGGCCTTGCAACAATCAAATTTATTTTTTAGCATATAACGCACATTCAATTGTTGAGAAATACCCTGCAAACAAATTTATTTTAAGTTACAATAAAATTATCTTTATAAATAAAACGTAGCGTGGAATCCTGATATGTAAAGGGACAAATTGGCAAATTTTTTTGAGGGCTGTTTGAGCTCTGTCTCCGGTGATACTACAGCTTCCTGGACTTAATGTACTTCTCTCATCTTCTTTAACAGTAATTTTGCTGGACTTCTAGATTTATTATTTATCGCAGATGCTCAATTATTTTTAGTGGCTGAACAAATGTTTAATGATGGAAACTTTTTCAAAATACTTTCTCTGGCGGTCAATATACTGTTGCATACGCTAGAACCAATTTTCACAACTTTTTTTTCCATAACTAATCAGATATCTCCAAAACATGGGTTTTGAACGCATCAACCGTCCCTTTCGGTGTCAAAAATCGTTATCCACCCAGATTTTTACGTATGTGAACAAAAATATATTGTTAGAAACCAAATTAGGACAGTACGATGGGCGAATAGTCCGTGAATTGGACGTTTTAAGTGCTCAAAAAGCCAGTTGTTTGCGCCGATATGAGTGAATTCACAGTATCATGTTGAAGGATTGGTTTTTCTTGTTTCTCCGAAAACTTTTGGCAAACAGATGGTTGTACACCATTCAGAATTAACCATCTTCCGATGATCTAAAACCTCAAAAAAAAACAGGCAACCATTTGCTTCAGAGTGCTTCGAGCGCAAACAACTTTTGTTGCATTTGTCTCATCTTGGAAAACCCATACAGTCGATTGCTGTTTGCTTTCGGACTCATACGCATAGATCCAAGATTTTTCACCTGTGATGCTGTTGTAAACGTTATTTGAAGCACCATGATCGTATTTTTGAACATTTTTTTAGCCCAGTCGATACAAGGCTGTTTTGGGCGATCTTTAACTTACGCGGAATTCAACGCGCACACGATTAAATGTTCATGCAATATCGAATGTATATTAATCATACTAATACCTAAGGATGTTTAAATTTACGATAAGTTACATGACGATCTTACTTTATAAGTTCGCGTACGGCATCGATGTTTGCTGTCACCACAGCCGATTTTGGACGGCCTTCTTTAAATTCATCTGCCAGCGAACTGTAACCACGATTAAATTCATTAAACCAATGATGTACAATGGCTCTATATGGGGCTTTATCACAAAAAAATAAAGTTAGCTAGTTGATTCACTGTTATTGAAATAAGCCAGGTCAAAAGTAGTAAAAAATCACCACACAAGTTAATTCTATTTTTGACCAAAAAAATTTTTTTAACTTAATGACAACTAAATAAATAGCGTCCGTAGGACCAAATCTTCTGGGTATTATCTATCACACGCTGGAAAGCTACCAAGAGGCTCAAACGTCCACAACAACTTATTACACTCCTACGATTAGAGAATAATACCTGGGCTAGAAGTGACCATGAAAAAGCTCTAGCCTTTGCTAGAAACCTATCTGAAATTTTTAAACCATTTGATGCAAAAATTACTAAAGCTGAAGAACGTAAAGTTCTAGAATATCTTCGGCACCATTCCAAATGTCACCACTTTTTCAACCGTTCTAATACAACGAAATTAAAACTGCAATTTAAAAAATCTAAATCCCTGTAAGGCACCAGGATATGACCTCATAACAGGAAAATTACTCAAAGAATTGCCGGAAAAGAGTTACAAGCATATAACATACTTGTACAATGCAATATTACGACTAAGATACTTTCACGAGCAATGGAAGGTAGCCACAATCATTCTCATTCCCAAACCTGGAAAATCTGTTGAAGACGTAATGTCCTATAGACCAATTAGTCCTGCTGCCGATCCTGTCCAAAGTTTTTGAAAAGCTACCACTTGAGAAAACTATCCCAATACTCATAGACAACGATCTAATACTTGAACACCAGTTTGGCTTTCGAAGACAACATTGCAAATAGAGCAAATGCATAGAATAGAAAACACAATCATCAAAAATTTCAAAAACAAATGATACTGATCGGCAGTCTTTATTGACGTTAAACATGCCTTTGATAAAATCTGGCACGAGGGCATACTTTATAAACCTAAAAACATCTTTCCACCAGACTATAACCAAATACTCAAGTCTTACCTCTCAAGTAAAAGCTGTCTTGTCAGACATGGTGAATCTCAAACACCTTTATACCCCATCAACGCAATAGTCCCTCAGGGGAGTGTTTTGGGCCCGATGCTGTATCTGCTGTTTACGTCAGATCTTTCCACCTCGCAAACAACAAGAGTTGCTACTTTTGCAGATGACACAGTCCTACTGTCATCACACCCTGACAGCATCTGACCATCTTCAAAACCACTTGCTCAAAGTGGAAAGCTGGTGCAAAAAGTGTCGCATACAAGTCAACAAAACAAAATCAAGGCATGTTACCTTTACCAATAGGCGGGACAATTATCCGCCGGTTCAGTTCAATAATCGTCAGATACCCCAAGCAGAGAGCGTCAAATATCTGGGAATCCACTTGGACAGACGGCTATATTGAAAGAAACACATATGGACTAAAAGGAAGCAACTAGGGATCACAATACAAAAATGTACTGGCTTCTAGGCAGAAAACCCCAGTTGTCGTTATCCAATAAAATACTACTGTACAACGCCGTAATCAAACCAATCTGAGCATATGGCATACAACTGTGGGTATTACCAGAAATTGAACATCGATATTCTGAGACGCTTCCAGTCCAAGATTTTTAGATCATTGGTAGATGCGCCCATAGTATGTCCCAAACGATGTCATACAAAGAGACCTCAACATTCCACCAATCAAATTCAAAAATATAGCAACCGCTATCAGGATAAGCTTAGAGCACACCCCAATCCACTCGTGGAGCACCTAATGGAATCGGACGATGAACAACCAAGGTTAAAAAGATTTAAATTCTCCGAACTTCCAACACGTTTGAGTAATGTGATCAGTGACAGTGCAGTGATTACGCTATTAGTTAGAATAGGTCAAGTTATTTGTCAAATCTTAATCGTATCTATTAAGGAAAAAATTAATGGTTTATTTTCCAACATAGTATTTATATACAATGTTAAAGTACTTTACTGAATGTTACTAAATAAATTTTAAAAAATTACGCAGGCGTAATATAGAGATTTTAAAATATTTGTAAATGTGCAAAACACTACACCACTTTGTAAATTAGCAACGTTGCAGAGTTCGTTAACGAAAGTAGAAAAATTAGACGAGCAATACGTATTAAATAAAAGTATAACAATATGGTAAAGTTATATATATTTTTAGTATCCAATCAGACACACTAACAAATGACAAAAACTCTTTATAGCAACTGAAGACTCCAAATAAAGTCAATCGCTTATCAGAACTGTACATCATTTACACCAGTAGTTTCCAAACTTTTCTAAAGCTTCTTTAAAAAGAATTTTGTTGACAACATCCCCTTCTGGATCAGTTCTTGCTATTCTCAGCTTTATTCTAAAAATATAGCGACTACACGGGAGTAAGAGGAACTTCTGTTATCAAGAGACTGAACTTGTTTCTTGATTGCCGGCTCCATTTCTCACTAAGTAGTATATAATGTTCCTTACGTCATATTACACTAAGTAACCGAATTTCCTTCGTGGTTTCAAAATATTCTAGCATATTCAAAAAAGGGTTAAATGGCACAGGAGCCTTCTGAGAAATTCAGGCTTTATATAAGCCGCAAAGTGCGATGAGAAATCGTTTCCAACTTGTGCTGTTGACTAATAAGTGCTATATTGAATATATAACAATGCGGTACGGCATGTTGTAGGTATTGTTTCATTAAATATAGATATAGTTTTAAAAAGATTATTAGAAACATCTACGTCTGGAAGTTTACAAAATTAAAAATAAAAAATATTTTACAGTAATGAACATCTTAAATATGGTTTTAGCCATTATTTCCAATAAAATGCAGTATAGTATTTAACGAAAAGTCTCGTCAAAAGAAAACATAAAGCCGTCAAAGCTACATTAGTTTTTAAATAACAAACATCCAAACAAAGAAGTCAAGTCTGTGAAATTTTTTGAAAGCTCTACCCTTTCCGAGAGAAGCGAGCCGCTTTTACATCAGCAGCTACTACTAATAAAAAAGAATTTATAGCCCTAAAAAACTGTACTTAAAGGTTTAAAAAAAAGATAAATAAATACAAGACTGTCAAATAACTAATTAGCCTATACAAAACACGAGGAACTACATCAGAATGGAAAATACTGAGATACAAATGAGAATAAAGCCCGACTCTATCCAGTGTTGTACTCGATGATGTAATAAAATAGTCAATTCTAAATTAAGGAATTTATAAATAGATTGTAGTGATACAAAAATACTGTCGATAACAGAACGTGCATTCGCCAATAATTAAATACAAGTCACTAACCTAAACTGCAGCATAACATATAAATATAAAATAATGCCTTAAAAAAAATCCAAAAATAAACATAAATAGAATTAAAGTAATGGAACAGGAAATAACAATGTGAAGATCAATGAAACCGGACGGTACTGAGCTAAAAAACATGTACTAAATGGCGCAAAAGTCATCTTTGGATTTCCTAAGGCAGCGACTTTGTTAAAAAATTATAAAAATCAAAATAACTGCATATAACCACTATATTCAAAACTTATTTTTATATATTTGAGGTACGGAGGTAAAAACTGAATATTAATAAATAAAGCGAAATGCAAAATACCAACAATAAGGTACTAAAAAAGAATATAGCAGACATAAACACAGAATGAGAGGGAGACTAAAGAAAACTTGAAATGATGTAGTGGCAAATGGTTTTAAAGAAAAAAATTGACATGCAACAAAGAAAGAAATAACGTGAACTAAAAGAAAATAGATAAAATTTATTTATAAATAAATTGTTGGTCCTTAATATATTTAAGAGTTCAATTTGATAAATATAATCTTGCTAAGAAAACATGGGTGAGTAATACAATAACATATTTGTTAAAATTATCCAAGAACTGTATTCACACATATTAATGTTAAACAGATCTGAAAAGCAGCCATTCTTCCACTAGTCCCATCAAAACCCAAAATAAAATTTAAGTACGCGAAAAAAAAATTAATAGCAATGGAGAAATGTAAAGACAAACCTCTCAATTATTTTACAATAGTGAAAAGTTAGTTGGTTATGAAACCCACTAGAGATATAGTGTGTGCGTGGGTGAAAAGATGAATTTATTAATGTTTTACGCTTTGCTGGGAAAGTGACCGAAAAAATGACGACCTTTGATAGTGAATCCCGGAGGCTAATTACATCTGTAATACGTTTTTATATCTTTCTACTTTGTTATTTTTTATTGGTATGATTAGTAGGTCAAGGTTCCCATATATTCGCAGCCACTGCTTAGCCATCGCGCACCATTTCCAATACAGGGCGATGTGGCAAAACTGGACATGCTTTAACTGTGGTTTAAAAGGATCGTAAAATAGTATGAATGGTACACAACTTCGAAGAAATAAGAAATACCAACCCACGACGCCCGATCCTTCTCCACCATGGCAATGCGAGCTCACACACATCGATGCAAGCAAATGGGTTTTGAGTACAGTTTTGTTTAACCTCTAACGATTTCTTTTTGTTCTTACACGTAAAGAACAAACTGCGTGGACAACGAATTGGTAATTGGTTTCAGCGTATGTAACAATATATTGACCGCTAGGGAAAACATTTTAAAAATCATAAAGAAGTCTCCAACATCCAACTTTCTTTTTGTTATTTTTTTGCAATAGATATCGAGCAGCCCACATATAAATTTGTTTTGCCACACGACATCTCGGAACTTACGTATAGTAGCTTTTTTACCAAATGCCTTCTTCATTCCAGAAACATATCACCGTCACAAAGTAAGCAAAGCGTGGTAAAGAGCACATCTACTTCTTACTGATTATTTCCACTCAAGAGAATTAAATAAAAATCATTCCACATTTTTTATTTCATTTTATATTTGAAGAGTGTCCTGAAACGCAGAATTTAAATTGTGCTCAATTTTTTTATTGCAAAGTTAGCCGTGTTCTGATTGGTGACATTTTGTATAAACACATTGCAGTTAATCAATATGGAACGCTACCTGTTAGAAGGGGGAGTGACCATTAGTAAAATTTATTACAACCGCAGATAACATTTCATCGAGATTGTGCATTTTCGGATGGAGAAACCAAACGAAACAACTGTAAAAGGACCAATTAAAAAATTGAACAAACAGACTTGCTTGCAGACAACTAAAAACAAGCCGATCTTGTATCCGTCCTAATTAACTGAAAAATAGTGTGACGGATCTTTAGTGCGCAGTCGGTCACTGCAACTGAATATTTCAAAAAGCACCATGCAGCGGATTTTAACAAAAGCTTTATAGTTGCACCCATTCAAAACTCAGCTAACCCGAGACCAAAAACCAAACAGCCATTTTAAAAGTTGAGTATTTGCCGATTAGAATGCTAGAGAATCAAGAAGTTAGCTTTATACTGGCGGAGTGATTAGGCCGCTTATTTTTAAATTGAGGCCAGAAACGCAGTGATTGTCAATGCTGAACGTCGTCCTGAGATGTTGGTACATTTTTTGTGGCTTTATTTAAACGGCATGGATTTGGATGACCTGTAGTTTAACTAAGATGACGCCAGCTGTCATACAACGCGTGAGACAATTCAATTGTTGAAGCAAACATTTAAAGGTTGATTTCTTTCTCAAAGCAGCGAAGTGAACAGCGAAGTGAGTCTCAAATGGGCCGTGGAAGATGTCCTATTTCACATTTTATGGCAATTGTTGCCCTTTAAAATAATGTCTTAACTTTGCCAACTAATAAATAAATAAAATGTTTTTTTTTGAAATAAAAGCCTGCACTTCTTTTAGGACACCCTTTAATGTACGTAGTCTTAGTCTTTTTAAAAGTATCCATCCATTTTGGGATTCTATAATATTCAAAATATTAAGTTTTGTTTTTCAGTTTGGTTATTTTATTGAAGTGCACGGCGGATGATTTATCAATTCGTCGTTTTGAGTGCTCAAAAAGCTAGTTGTTTGCGTCGTTCTGTGTGAGCTCGCAGGGTTATTGTATAGAGTGTTCCGGCGTCGCGCGTTGATTTTCTTATTTCTCCAAAGATTTGTAGCAAACAAATGGTTGTGTACCATTTAGGATTGACCGTTTTACTATCCTCTAAAACTTCAAAAAGAAACAGGCAGACATTTGCTTCAAAGTCCTTCGAGTGCGAACGACTTTTTTTGAGTTTCGCTCATCTTGGAAGAACCATATATAGGGTCTGCCGTCTAACGTTTTTTGTTTGCTTTTTTTTGAACTAGCGGTTATTTGGTGAATGGAAACACTTAGCTCATGACATTTTTGACAGAAAATTAGTTTTATCCTTCCGCTGAACGAAAATGGTTGTGTATATGCTTGAAGAACGCTGGAAAATATTGCGACATTACTTTGAAAATCATGGTAATGTTGCAGAATGTGTGCGAAAATTACGTACGGAAATGGGAAGAAAAGAGGCACCGTCAGCTCCGTATGTGCTTTATCTTGTTAAAAAAAGTGAGAGAAACTGGCATGCTTATTGACAAACCAACGCGTGAAAAGCCAAAAACAGTGCGTACACCCGAGAATATCGCTGCTGTTGCCGAGAGTGCGCGTGAATCACCTGGAACATCAGTTCACCGTCGTTCTCAACAATTGGACATTTCAGAGACATCATTGACAAGAATTTTGCGTAAAGACCTTGGTATGACGCCATACAAAGTCCAATTGGTTCAGCAATTGAAGCCAACTGACCATCCAATGCGTTTTCGCTTCGCTTCATGGGCTTGGAACCGACTTGAAGAAAATGCCGATTTTGGGCGAAAAATCATCTTTTCAGATGAAGCTCATTTCCATCTCGGCGGGTATGTCAACAAGCAAAATTGTCGCATTTAGGGCACAGAAAACCCGCACGCAATCGAAGAAAAGCCGATGCACCCACAACGAGTCAATGTTTGGTGCGGATTTTGGTCCAGAGGCATCATTGGGCCATTTTTCTTCGAAAATGAGCAAGGAGCGGCTGTTACAGTCAATGGTGAGCGTTATCGGGCCACGTTGAACGAATTTTTGTTCACAGAAATTGAAGAAGATATTGGCGACATTTGGTTTCAACAAGACGGCGCTCCGTCCACACAGTCAACGTTACAATCGATCTTTTGCGCACTGTCTTCGAAAATCGCATTATCAGTCGAAATTCTGATGTCGTTTGGCCGCCTCGGAGTTGCGATTTGACACCATTGGACTATTATTTGTGGGGAGCCGTCAAAGATAAGTGTTACGCCGACAAACCAGAGACAATTGAGGCTTTGAAGGGCAATATTCGTGCAGCCATAGCTGAAATAGAGCTGCATACAATCGAAAATGTACTCAAAAATTGGACCGATCGTATAGGCTACTGCATGGCTAGCCTAGGCAGTCATATTCCGTTATTAACCGGAAGGATTGTACTTTCAAATAAAAAAAAATTGGAAAAATATTCAGTAGTTTTTTATTTATAGCATTTAAAAAAATTATGCCCTGTAGTCGACTGCTGTTTAGTTTCGGGCGCATACGCATAAATCCAAGACTCGTTACCTGTGGCAATGTTTTAAACGATATTTAAAGCACCGCGATCGTATTTGCTAAGCATCTCTTTCGACCAATAGACACGAGAATTTTTTGGGTGACCTTTGACTTATTTGGGACCCAACGCGCACATAGCTTTTTCACGGTTAAATGTTTATCCAATATAAAATGTATGCTAATCATACTAACACGTAAGAATGCCTCCATTTCACAATAAGTCACACAACCATCCTGCTTTATCAGCTCACCCTCAGCATCGATATTTGCTGGCACCGCAGACGATTTTGGGCGGCCTTCTTTAAATTCGACTGCCACGAACTACGACCAGAATTAAATTTATTGAACCAACGATACACGGCGACTCGGTGTGAGGCTTCATCACCAAAAGTCGAAGTGAATTGATCGACACCCTGTTGTTAAGATAACCCACGTCGAAAATCGTAAAAAATCATCTTTAATTTCATTTTTTGGTCGAAAGCAAATTTTCAACTTAAGGGAAAAAACATACATTTTAAATACGTATACCGCCAAAAATGTCAAACCGTAAGATACAAATATCCGATCGCACCTAGCATACGTAATGTTGCCAATTTGCAATAGATTCAAACGGCCCACGTATAGGTAAAAAAACCTTAAATCCATGACTACTACATCAAATACCGCAAACACAGTTAACTCATCAATAAATTAGTTCCAAACAGTCCAATTATTCCCTAAAGTATAGTAAAGCTAAAAAGTTGTAAATCGGCTTAAGAGAGGAACGTCCAACACTGCCAAAGTGATTTACTCTGCCATTCCATGTGCTATGCCCTCCCCCAACCAATGGGTATTAACTATTTAATAAACAATAAATATGTTTATTGCTACTCTAATCTCTGCACCAAAGATATTTGACATACCGGCTATATTAAAAATAATAAAGCACTAGAATATTTAAAAAACGTTTAATTGAAAGAATGCACAACTGATGTTAGAAATCTTAAAAAAATCCTGAAGAGAAAACGAAATAAGCTTTAGTTATTCTTTCCCGTTTTATGCGACTAAAGTTCTGATTAATTCGCTCCGTTGTTATTATCCATCTTGGGAAATCCCGGTTGCAGGATGTAGGTGGCCCCTATCAATTATGAAAAACGACCCGGCCGACCTGCCCGAGCTGCAATCATTCAGCCGCCGAGAATAAAGCAAATAATGCACCGCTGACCGTTTAATCCGCGGTAATTGGAGAATGCCGGGACGTTCGCCGAAGCTGCCGTAATAAGCGTCGGGGGCGTGCGGCAATTAATTATTAAAAACGAAAAAGGTGAATGCTCTATGAATTTTAAAGCACAGAGGCGCTGTTTATTAGCTGTCAGTCTTTCACGGCAACTTCAATTAGAGCACGGCACGCTCTGAGGAGCTTTCCAAAAAATACAAAAAGCGCGCTCCGTCTTGTCTGCAATTGTTTCGTGAGAAGCCGGTAATCGTCAGTTAATTATTAGGAATTTTGATGTTAAGTCGGCATTTTAATTAAAAGTTAGGACGACGATTATTCAATAAAACCATTAAGCTTTATATAAACAAAATCTAAAAACGTATAAAAGAGCCGAATTAAGATAAAATAAAAAAAATTATTTATCAGAATTTATTATTACAGAAATATTGATAAATGCTTTTTACAGGGTTCTCGACGCGCAGTTTCTAAGCATTGTGGGTACCGCAAAATGTATTTTCAATGCGGATTATTACCAGTTCCTCACGACTGTAGAAATTTTGAAAAAACTTAAGTCATAGTTTAGGAATAACATTCTTAATAATAATTGAGAGTATACGAGTGACAAACAATTTTAAGACGACGAGATGCAGTTGAAGCTAAAGGTCACTAAAGTTGCTTGAACACTAGGGTTCTTGAGAATGACCACCCATTGAAGGCTGCTTAAATTATATCTGTTAACTTTTAGGCAAAGCAGAAATCGCATGTCGTCGTAAAGGACCCAAATTTCCAATCCGAGACGTTAGCTCAGAACTCTCGGCCCAGCCCAAACTTGACAAAAAATCGAGAATTTGGTCTGGATAGTCATTCAAACAACATACAAGAAAAATATGCACAAAAAACATAAAAATTGCATGCCAAAAAAAATTCTTCAATTATTGAATGATAGAAGACTAACTAAAAACAGGAATAGACGAAAATATAAAGATATCATTAGCAAAATTAAACAAACAACAATAAAATCAAAGTAAGAAGAGAAAGAAAGGAGTAAAGTGTTAAATAAAAACCAAAGGGTCCAAGTTTCTGAAAAGTGTTTATAAATTAAAGCGAACATTTAAATGACCAAAACACAAGTAAATAGGACCGCCATGTTTGGGTCACAATACCCACCTGCTCCACAAATAAGTGTTGACCAAGGCCATAACAACTGTACGTACCAACAACCAATTCGTATGAAGTACCAGTAACCATCACAATTATCTACACCACAAGTATATCAATTTTTTTTGTTTCAAATACAAACACCGCAAGTCGCAAATCAGCAGTATGAAAGTATTCCAATGCAGATAAATGGGAGCAAAAATGGCAAACCCAAAATTCAAGAAACTAAAAACGCCCTAGTATGGATTCACTACGCACAAAACAGAAAAAGTTAACTGACTGTTGGTTAAGTGCTCCTGCAACATCTAACAGGTACGAAGCACTATCAGACAACGAAGACAATCAAGGAAACAGGGAAGCAGAACAAGAAATTAGACCACCCCCTAATTTTGATTATAGTGTCTAAAGAACTACAGAAACGCTATCAAAATCCTTAAGAAGAAACATACGGAATTTATTCCTTCCAGCACAAACAAGACAAAAAGGGCAGAATGTGTTGCGCAACATGCACTCCACAGTCGACTTAAAAGAATTCTCTAGAAAGAATTCTCATAGGGTCAATAAAACACAATTACCAATGTTCTTTGTAAAATTAGAACAAAACCAAAACAATAAAGATATATACGATATAGAATTCCCGTTAAATCAAGAATTATTTTCGAACCTCCACAAGTTAAGCGTGAAGTCATACAATGTCAAAGGGTTTGGTTACTCCAAAAACTATTCTCACAAAGATCCAAGATGCGTCAAATGCACTGGAGAACATCTTACAAAAAATTGTGAAAAAAAGAAAAAAGTAAAAACGTATAATACGTGAATTGCCAAGGAAATCAGCTTCAAAGCTACAAGTATTGTAGTTGCGTAAATCAATAGAGACACAACATTCGCAATAGTATACTGTCTACCAAGGCACAAACTTAAAAAATAAAATTTTAATCACTTTTTCAATACCCTTGAATCACGTTTCATCTGCAAAAATGAACAATGAGCATGAAGATTAATTTTACCTAGAGATAGACTACGTATCAACTGGAGAACCTACCTACTGGCCATCAGATCTTAACAAAATTCTTGATGTGCTTGATTTCTGAATCACAGAAAAAATAGCAACAAGCAACATTAACGCTACATCCCGTTTCGGATCATTCGCCTGTAATTATCATTTTACTTTGTTAAATCTCTATTTAGGGGCGTAATTATCCCTGAAAAACTTACTCACCCATAGAATAATAAAATCTAGATATTTAAAATATCTGCCTAAGTAAATTATTTATAAATATTATATGCGCATAAATAACAGCAAACAAATTATACGAGGTACGCCTGGAAAGTAACGTAAAAGTAAAAAATAAATTCTCGGAAGCAAACTTTTAAGACAAAACGATCCACTATCACTGATGTTTTTAAAAGTGTGCATTAGAATATATGATAAGAAAACAATCTGATCTAAGCCGGACGGTGAATTAAATATAAACCATTTTTTTTTAATTATTGAAAGATCATAAAAATACAAACAGAGAAACTTATTTATCTACATAAGCTCATGGCATAAAAACTTGTTTTTCCAAACGAATAGGTAGTTTTTTGATACCGCTATCACAAAATGAAAGAGCTTGTAATATCAGCTTCGGCAGCAACATAATCATCAAATCTGTCTTTTAAGGGCTTTTTTAGTAGACCAAATTATAATGGCTAAACGATACGCCCAGTCTGTCAAGAGGACCAGTATAGTCCAAAAAATCTTTAATATTTAATTAATTGCCGAGTTTAGCCAGCTGTACGGGACCAAGCGTTGCCGTAGAGCAAAATAACGTCTAGAGTTGCTTGATCACTTTTTCTTCTTCTTCTTGTGCCATCTTCTATCGAAGGTCGGCGATCATGAAGGGGACTTGAACCTTCGACACAGCAGCTCAAAACAATGATCGGTTACTTTTGTTGTACCATTGGCGTAAGTTCTTGAGCCACGATGTTCTTCTCCTACCAACACTGCGTTTGCCTTGTATCTTGCCTTGGATTACTAATTGCAACTCGTACTTGGGATTTCTCATTATATGTCGGAGATATTCCAACTTTCAAGTTTTCACTGTCTGCAGTACCTCTACATTCTTGCCAATCCTTTGCAGTACTACTAGTGCTAGTACTAGTGCTAGTTCCCAATCCATATCTGAATCCGAACTGTGCGTCTGAAATGCATTTCTTGTAAATCCCGTTATGTATTATTTTCAAAAAGATCTTTAAAATCTGACTCATTAGTGAAATAATGCGGTATCCATTGCATCTCTTTGCTGAGGAAACTTTAGAGAGAGTATTAAAAGTAGATCTGATTCAATCTGCTGGAATACAACCCGTGTTATATATATATTACTGAACAACTTTTCCAGTAGTTCAAGGTTGCTTTACTCTAACACTTTTAACAATTCGCTGGGTATTTCATCAGGACCCACAGACTTGCCCATTTTTGCTGTTTTAATAGCATACACTATCTCACTCCTGGTGATGTACAGACCTATAAGTTCTGTATTAGAGTCTATATCTATATCTGGTCTGTGGCCTTTGAACAAAACAGCAATATCATCTTCCCAGATATTTAACTTTCCTTTTATAAACATCACGTATCTACCATCGGATGTCACCAGGGTGTGGGTATTTTGTGATTTCTTAGCTTCCGTGATTTATCTTATTTTCTTATGCATGTTAAACCAGTCATATTTAGCTTGACATTCTTCAACTTCAGCACATAAGTCATTTAACCATTTTTTCTTTAGTCTTTGCTTTAACACGTATAATCCTATCTGTTCTTTTATCTGCGTTATCTCTACCTTTATTGCCTGCGCTAATTCATTAAGTTCAGTCCATTTCGTTCAGCATCACTACAGAATCAGCCAAAATACCCAAACCTCCCCGATTTTTGTGTACGGAGTAGTAATTTTCCAAACATGCTCACCCAAATACGCGATCATTTAGAAGATGAACAATATAGTACAAAAGCTTAGCCAATAATACAATTAAAATTAACTGTAATACAGTTGATGGATACAAAAATTAACAAAATACTTCAAGGAACAAAACATAATACACCACACATATCAATTAAAGACGGAACGAGCATACCGAATTGTTATCAAACACATTCATCACTCAATGAACACAAATGACATTTCAGAAGAATTAGAAAATAAAGGACATAAAGTTAGAAATATTATAAATGCGAAGCATAGAATAACCAAAGAACCCTTAAACATGTTCTTCATTGACATAGAGCCAGCAGACAATAACAAAGATGTATATAAAATTGAAAGAATACAAAATAGCGTAGTAATAATAGAACCTCCGAATAAAGACAAAATAATATTGTACAGTGTACGAGGTGCCAACTCTATGGCCACACCAAGACGTATTGCAACAGGCCCTTCGTATGCGTCAAATGCGGTGGAGCACATAATACAATCAACTGCAAAACCCCAGCTAGTTGCGCATTATGCGGGCGAGACCACCCAGCCAACTATAAAGGTTGTGATCAATAACAACTAATTCCACCACAACTATCAAAAATAAATGTTATCCCCAATCCACAAACCAATAATGCAAACACCGCAGTGCAAACAAGTCACTGAATCTTGTCAACATCATAAATCTTACGCTAATGCAGTAACCAACAACCCAACCCCTAAACAATTACAATGAGTCAACACAAATGTTAAACCGCTCTCCTCAGTTTTTAACTGAATTCAAAGCCATGTTTAATCAACTCATTCAACAAAATAGCATGATTCTAAACATGCTTAGCACGCTAATAAATAAACTAGCCTAATTATGGGTAAGTTTCAGAGTAGCTCTGTGGAACGCTAATGGCCTAACGCAACATAAAGAAGAAATAAAATTGTTCTTATTACATAACCACATAGATGTACTGCTAATAAGTGAAACACACTTCACACAACAGAACTTCAAAATACCTATTATGAACTCTATCATACCAATCACCCAGACGGTACTGCCCATGGAGGTACAGCCATTCTTGTCAAGCAAACAATTCAACACCATGAAGAAAAAAATATCAGGAAGACTTTATCCAAGCCACCACAATCAAGGTACAAACATTGCCATATGAATTGACATTGCTGCTTTATTGACCCGACATAATATCAAAAAGCAGATTTTGACAAATTCTTTCTAACACTAAGTCACAAATTGTAGCGGAGGGACTACAACAGTAAACATACTAGATGGGGCTCACGCCTAACAACAACGAAAGGTAGAGAACTCCTTAAGTCAATGGAGGACAAAAATACCATTTATATCAACAGGAACACCAACCTATTGGCCCACCGACGCAAACAAGTTACCAGACCTACTAGACTTCTTCGTCGTAAATGGAATCAATCAGGCATATACTACTGTAATACCCAGTTATGACCCTTGATCATTCTCCAACATACTAACAATTGGGGCATCTATAGTAAACAAAACTCACAACCAGATTACACAACTCTAGAACGGACTGGGCTACATATCGTAATATTCTAAGCGAAACCATAAAATTAAACATTGACTCAAGGAATGCGAAGAAATTGAAACAGCTACTGAAGAACTCATAACAAAACTCCCAAGCTGCGCAACAAGCTACACCAACCATTTCACAAAAGCAACTAAACATTGACATACCACTGGAAATTAAACGAATGGTCGCAGAAAACGTCGTGCTAGAGCTAACTGGCAACGAAATCATACACCTGCTGCCAAAAGCGCCTACAACCATATGACCAATAAATTAAAAACAAAACTCAAAGAAATCAGAAATGAGAAATTTGAGCTCTATGTATCTCAATTAAATCGAACTGATGATTCTATCTGGAAACCCATCAAACAAACTAGGAAACCAAAATTCAAAATACCACCAATTAGAAAAAGCAACACCGAACCTTGGGCAAAAAGCGATAGAGACAAAGTCAGACTCTTCGCTGAACATCTATCCTCAGTCTTTCAACCACTTGATAGCGCACCAGACCAAGAAGTAGAGCGAAGTCTTTCCATCCCTCCTGACATACGTCATGAAATTAAACCCTTTACCCCAAACGAAATAAAATCTGAAATAAATCTGCTAAACCTCAAGAAGACCCCAGGAACTGATCTGATAACTGCCAAAATGCTGCGTGAACTCCCAAAAAAGGGCCTAGTGCTCTTAACTTATATTTACAATGCAATCCTGAGGCTAGGATATTGGCCAAAATGCTTTAAGGCTGCACAAATCATAATGGTCGGAAAACCCGGAAAAGAACCAACCGACGTTACATCCTATCGACCTATCAGCCTCCTCCCGGTGACCTCAAAGCTGTTAGAAAAACTCATACTTCGTCGAATTAATGAAGACTTACTGCCCCAACATTGGATACCTTCTCATCAGTTTGGGTTTCGACAGGCTCATTCTACCGTGCAACAAGTACACCGCATTACACAAACCATAAATAAAGCACTAGAAAACAAAGAGTACTGTTCAGCTGTCTTTCTCGACATTAGTCAAGCATTTGACAAAGTGTGGCACCCGGATTACTCTTCAAAATTAAGCAAACGTTCCTTTGGCATACTATAATTTACTAAAATCATATCTAAGCGATAGAACATTTCAGATAAAAATTAATGAAGTAACATCAGATTACCACCCTATCAACTCAGGCGTTCCACAAGGCAGTGTTCTGGGGCCTTTACTCTATGTCCTATATACATCGGATCTACCAACGACACAATATACAACAATAGGAACATTCGCAGACGACACTGCTATACTGTCCAGACATGAAAATCCTGCAACTGCATCGGCCAACCTACAAAACCACTTAGTACTCCTTCAACAATGGTTACACAGATGGAAAATCAAAGTTAACGAAAACAAGTCGGTACACACAACATTTACGCTCAAAAACAGATATGCCCACCAGTCGTAATAAATAATGCACAAATACCACAACTGAAACGGCAAAATATCTAGGCTTACACCTAGATCATAAGCTAAATTGGAAGGAACACCTCAAGAAGAAAAAACAAATAGATCTAAAAGTAAAGGAACTCAACTGGCTAATTGGAAGACATTCAAAATTATCGCTTGCAAACAAAACCCTAATCTATAAGACTGTTATAAAACCAATCTGGATGTATGGGTAGAGTTATGGGGCTGTGCATCCAAATCAAACATCGCATTAATCCAACGTACTCAATCAAAAATATTACGTCAGATTACAAATGCGCCGTGGTATGTATCCAACAACACGCTGCATATGGACTTACATGTCCCAACGGTCCAGGAAGTAATCCTGGAGAGAGCTATCAAGTACCATGCAACCCTAGAAACTCACTCAAACCCCTTACTGGAGCAGATGCTGGAACCCAGGGTCAACCAAAGACTAAAGAAACTATGGCCAATAAACCTAGTGTGAGTGTCGTGGTATGGCCAACAAACTCGTGTGTGTGTAGTGTATTCCTAATATCTATTAGACTCTAATACTCTCGAAGTACAAAACTGTAATTACGTAGGTTGTATCGTAGGATGCAAGTCTCATCATGTTATTTTTATCGTTAGTATCTATAATGATTGTTAACCATTTAGCTTATAGAATGTAACCTTGTTCTGATTGCTAAATAATTACATAATAAAAAAAAAACTTTTCAATACCCTTAGATCACGTTTCATCTGCAAAAATGAACAATGAGGATCAAGATTAATTTTACCTAGAGATAGACTTAAACTACGTATCAACTGGAGAACCTACCTACTGGCCATCAGATTCAAAATTCCTGATGTGCTTGATTTCTGAATCACAGAAAAAATAGCAACAAGCAACATTAACGCTACATCATGTTTCGATCTATCCTCGGATCATTCGCCTGTAATTATCATTTTACTTTGTTAAATCTCTATTTAGGGGCGTAATTATCCTTGAAAAACTTACTCACCCATAGAGTAATAAAATCTAAATCTTCAAAATATCTGCCCAAGTAAATTTATTTATAAATATTATATGCACATAAATAACCACTAGCAGCAAACAAATTATACGAGGTACGCCTGGAAAGTAACGTAAAAGTAAAAAATAAATTCTTGGAAGCAAACTTTTAAGACAAAACGATCCACTACCACTGATGTTTTTTAAAAGTGTGCATTAGAATATATGATAAGAAAACAATCTGATCTAAGCCGGACGGTGAATTAAATATAAACCATTTTTTTTTAATTATTGAAAGATCAAAAAATACAAACAGAGAAACTTATTTGTCTACATAATCTCCTGGCATAAAAACTTATTTTTCCCAGCGAATAGGTAGTTTTTTGATACCGTTATCACAAAATGAAAGAGCTTGTAATATCAGCTTTGGCAACATAATCATCAAATCTGTCTTTTAAGGGCTTTTTTAGTAGACCAAATTATAATGGCTAGACGATACGTCCAGTCGGTAAAGAGGACCAGTATAGTCCAAAAAACCTTTAATATTTAATTAATTGCCGAGTTTAGGCAGCTGTACGGGGCCAAGCGTTGCCGTAGAGCAAAATAACGTCTAGGGTTGCTTGATGACTTTTTCTTCTTCTTCTTGTGCCATCTTCTATCGAAGGTCGGCGATCATGAAGGCGACTTGAACCTTCGACACAGCAGCTCAAAACAATGATCGGTTACTTTTGTTGTACCATTGGCGTAAGTTCTTGAGCCACGACGTTCTTCTCCTACCAACACTGCGTTTGCCTTGTATCTTGGCTTGGATTACTAATTGCAACTCGTACTTGGGATTTCTCATTATATGTCCGAGATATTCCAACTTTCAAGTTTTCACTGTCTGCAGTACCTCTACATTCTTGCCCATCCTTTGCAGTACTACTTCGTTTCTTACTTTGTCTTTCCAGGATGTCCTTAACATTTTTCTTCACATCTCAAAAACTTTCACTTTTTTACACATAGCATCCGTGATTGTCCACTCTTCAACGCCGTATATAAGAAGAACGGAGAACACGTAGCAGCGCGCTAATCGGGTACATAGGTTGATATTCATGTTTCTATTGCAGAGCAGTGATTTCATTTTGTAGAAAGCATTCCGAGATTGTTCAATGCGACGCTTGGTTTCCAGACTATGATCACCGTCATCATTAACGAAGCAACTGAGATACTTCTATTTGCTCACTCTCTCTAATGTGGCCATTACATAGCAAATTTATGTTGGCAGGAGGGTTTTTAGCTACAGTCATAAACTTCGTTTCCTTACTGTTAACGTTGAGGAAATAGGTAGCGCTCGCAGACTGAATTTTGTTTAACAGTACCTGAAGGTCTTCCATGGTGCGTGCGATTAGAACCGTGTCGTCCGCGTAGCGTATATTATTAACAGCTTTGCCATTGATAACTACACCCAAGCCAAGATCATGTAGGGCCTCTTGGAATATGTTTTCAGAGTAAATGTTAAACAGTAAGAGTGATAGTATACAGTCCTGTCAGACTCCCCTTAAAATTTCCATATCTTTAGTCAGTTCAGACTCAAAACGCACATTTGCCCTTTGGTTCCAGTACAAATTCTTTACGAACCTTACGTCCTTACTGTCAAGACCTATTGTTTTCAAAATGTTCACCAATTTTGCGTGCTGTACTCTATCGACGCTTTTTCATAATCAATGAAACATACGAAATATTTTGATTCATGTCCCAGCATCGTTGAATAAGGATTTCATACTCAAACAGTGCATCTCTAGTTCCCAATCCATATCTGAATCCGAACTGTGAGTCTGAAATGGTACTTATGCATTTCCTGTAAATCCTGTTATGTATTATTTTCAAGAATATCTTTAAATGTGACTCATTAGTGAAATAGTGCGGTATCCATTGCATCTCTTTGCTGAGGAAACAATCTGCTGGAATACAACCCGTGTTATATATATTACTGAACAACTTTGCCAGTAGCCCAAGGTTGCTGTAGTCTAACACTTTTAACAATTCGCTGGGTATTTCATCAGAACCCACAGACTTGCCCATTTTTGCTGTTTTAATAGCATACGCTATCTCACTCCTGGTGATGTACAGACCTATAAGTTCTAGTTAGAGTCTATATCTATATCTGGTCTGTGGCCTTTGAACAAAACAGCAATATCATCTTCCCAGATATTTAACTTTTCTTTTATAAACATCACGTATCTACCATCGGATGTCACAGGGTGTAGGTATTTTGTGATTTCTTAGCTTCCGTGATTTATCTTATTTTCTTATGCATGTTAAACCAGTCATATTTAGCTTGACATTCTTCAACTTCAGCACATAAGTCATTAACCATTTTTTCTTTAGTCTCTAGCACTTTAACAGGTATAATCCTATCTGTTCTTTTATACTGCGTTATATCTCTACCTTTGTATTGCCTGCGCTAATTCATTAAGTTCAGTATTTCGGATGTGACCCAACAGTTTTTCTTCGCCTGATTCTGTAGCTGTAAGACACGCTCTCCTGTCTTCAATAATGTGTTTTTATGGGACTCCACAAGTTCTCTACATCTCCATCTTGATCAGCTTGATCACTGCCGTAACTTATTCCAACCTCAGAGGCTATTTCAATAACAGTTATTCGGCAGACATTCTTAAAAAATCAGCGAACAATGCGAATGTTCTCTTCGATCACGCTGGTCGTCGGACATCGGTGATTTTTATTTTCAACTACTCGTTCTCCCACAAATTTATTTATAATACACGTATACTTGAGTATTCTTAAGAGTATTCCCCTAAATTTTTTAAAATATTGTACGGTATAAAAAAGTTAGGGGAGTGGAGTTTTAGATGTCGGACGGCGCGGACGCGAATTTTATAGCAGGTGGCGATATATAAACACCGTATACGGGCTATACCACACCAAATGAAATTCGTAAATTTCAACGCGACGTAAAACATGCATATAAAACAAAGCGGATTTAGTGGCGAAAAGTTAAGAAAAAAGAGGAAAACAAAGGGTTTGCGTGCAGTGTTCTGAGGTTTTACGTGTACAATGCAGTGAATAAACCTAGAGTGTGATAAGCGAGCGGTGCAAGTGCGGATAGCGATAAAGGTCGCGGTCAACGGAGTTCAGAGGAAAGATAAACAAATAAACAAATAAGCGTGCTATAAAACTTGAACCAATTTTAGGGGGATCACATTTAAGAGCTAACTTGGATGGAAAACACAAACAAAAGGGAACGAGAGTTAAATAGCAGCACAGAATTGGACCAAGAACTCTGTAGAGAAAGCAAGAGAAAAAACATTATCAAATACCCCCCGTTAAAAATCACAGGATCAGCGAATACCAAAATGTCGGAAATAAGTGAGCTGAAAATAATGTTTGAAGAGATGATGAAGGAAATAAAGGAAAACACGAAAACTAACAAGGAGCTTAGAGAGGAGTTCAAGAAGAAGGAAGAGAAGTGGGAGCTGGAAAAAGGCTACCTAATCAAAAGAATAGAAAAGCTGGAAGGAAAACTAGAGACAACAGAAAAGAATAGAAGGAAATGCAATATTGTAATAAAAGAGGTTGAATTCAAAGGACAGAATAAGAAACAAGTCGAGATGGAGTTTCTCGAAGAAAAATTACAAGTGGAGGCCAAAGTAAAAAATGTACATACCATAAAGCCAGCACTAACAGTTGTGGAGATGGATTCTTGGAATGAAAAACAGGAAGTAATGCAAAACAAGAAATCTTTGAAAGGAACTATAATATACATTGAAAACGATCAAACACAGGACGAGAGAAGAATACAAGCGGAAATCAGGAAAATAGCAAGAGCGAAAAGAGCAGAAGGAAAAGAGGTAAAAACTGGATAGCAGAAGATATAATAGACGGAACTTGCTACAAGTGGAGCGAAGGAGAACAAAGAGTCATAGAAGAGACTCCCTCATCAAAAAACTAAGCACCAAGAAAATAAAAAAACAGACACAAAAGATGACGAACAAAGCAAAGGACGGACACGAGTAGAGAAACGAAACAAAAAATAGGAAAGCAGGAGTATATAAAAATAGGAACATGGAACATAAGAAGTATAAACGGAAAGGAGAAGGAACTCATAGAAGAAATGGAGAAACAAAAGCTGGATTTTATGGGAATAACTATAATAAATGAATAAATAAATGAAAGGTATGTAAATGAAAGAATAATGGCAGTAGAAGTCAAACTAGGGGAAAAAGAAGAAACATGGCAAATGATTGTGGCGTACGGACCTGATGAAGACGAGAAAGTGGAAATAAAAAACCAGTTCTTTGAGGAACTACAAAAAGTAATAGATACGAAAGGAAACAATATTATAATTATGGGGGAACTAAATGGAAGCGTAGGAAAGGGTAATAGAGGCATAGAGAGAATTTTAGGAAGGCAAGGATAGCACAAAAGAAAAGAAACGGTACGAAAATTGTAGAGTTCTGCGTGGCAAATGATTTAGTAATAACGAACACAAAGTTCGTACATAAAGACACACAAATACACAAGGGTGCAACACAGCAGAAACGAGAAATCAATTACAGACTATTTTCTAGTGAACGGGGAGAATTGGCGAAAAATCAAAGATGTTAAGGTGAAGAGAGGACCGGAAATAGGCAGCGACCACTACTTACTCCAAATGGATATGAGGGTGAGCCAAAAACAAGCGACAGAGAAACATAGAAAAATAACTAAGGATAAAATTAAAAGCCACATGTTACAAGAAGAACACATCAGGAAGAAATACCAAGACATCCTAAAAAAGGAGTACGAGACAAAAAATATCAGACCAAATATAGAAGATAAATGGAAAACGATAAAACAATGCATGCTAAAAGCAGCGCGCAAATGTTGCGGAGTGACAAAGATAACTAACACGGACTTTAAAAGAACGGCATGGTGGACAACTGACATAAAAACACTGGTAAAAAAGAAAAAAGAATGCTGGCGCAAATATCTACAAACAAAATTGGAAGAGGACTACAATCTATACAAAGAGAAAAGAACGCAGGTAAAAACAAGGTGAAGGAAGCAAAACAGAAAGCGTGGGAAGAATTCGGAAACAAAATGAAAAAGAATTTGACGACAACCAGAAACTATTTTACGGAACTTTGAAGCAACTGAGAAAAAGAAAACTACACCCACAAAAACATCAAGGATAAACAGGGAAATGTACTGACAAATGAAAACGATATTATGGAAAGATGGAAACAATATTTCGAAGATTTGTTGGCAGCAGGGGAAGAACAGAGAGGATTGGAAAAAAGAAGAGGGGGGGAAAATACCGACTTTGAAAAAGATACGAACTCAACAGAGGAAGATAGCGCAAATAACAAAACAAGAATTTGATATAGCAATAAGGAAACTCAAACTAGCAAAAGCCCCAGGCATAGATGAAATTACCCAGAGATGGTAAAATACATAGGAGAACCAGGCAAGGAAAGGTTACTAGAACTATACAACGACATCTTAGTAGCAGGAAAAGTACCGAAGGAATGGAAAATAGGAATCATAATACCCATATATAAGAAGGGAGACCGAAGAGAATGCTGTAATTACAGAGGAATTTCCTTACTAAGCATCCCAGGGAAGGTATTCGCAAGGATTCTAGAAACTAGACCCAGAGACAAACTAGATAAGACAATAGAAGACACCCAGAGTGGGTTTAGAGAAGGACAGGGGTACAAGACCACATATTTACAATCAGACAGCTAAGTGAAAAGGTCATAGAGAAAGGTGAAGAAATACATCTCTGTTTTATAGATCTGGAAAAGGCCTTCGACAGAATAGAAAGAGAGACAATATGGCAGTGTCTAGAAAAAGCAAACATAAATCACAGAGAAGTAGCAGCCATCAAAGCACTATACGAAAATAGCGGAAACATAATAAGAACCAGACACGAGCAGTCGGGGGAATTTAAGGCCAATATAGGCCTAAGACAGGGATGTGTACTCAGCCCGCTGCTATTTAATTTATATTAGATGAGGCAATAAAAGAATGCAAGAAAAAACAAGAAGATACCATGTAGGAAGCTGGAATATGGAAAAATCTACATATCAGAATTACTTTTTGCTGATGATATGGTTATATTCGGAAAAAGTGAGGAAGACCTACAAGAAAATATCAATGTATACAACTTAGAACTAAAAAAGAAAAACATGAAGATAAACGGAGATAAAACCAAAACAATGGTAATAGCACCAGACAAGAGAAGACACCGTATATATATAGAGGGAAGAAAATTGGAACAAGTAGAGAAGTTCAAGTACCTAGGTGTATGGATACAGGAAAATGGAAAACTCAATGACGAGATAAATGAAAGAGTAAGAATTACAGGACGACTATTTAACTCCATAAAGTCCTCTTTTCTAGGAAAAAATGAAGTGCCAAATGACGCAAAAGTAGAAGTATTCAAAAAAGTTGTAACACCAATACTCATCTATGGCAGTGAATCATGGACAACAGTGACTAAACATAGGAGCAGGGTCGAAAGCTCTCTCAAAATCGATAAAAATATGCGTAAAGTCTTGGTCTATGTCTAAACATCGCTGCATGAAATGTACTTATTCGAAATAAGATTTCCCTTCCTAAATCCCATTTGTGTGCCGTTAATGCCTTCTTCAAGTTTCTTGTATACTCTTTTATGAATGACTTTAAGAAAAACTTTCAATGTATGACCTATCAGTGCTATAGTTCTAAGCTCCGTATAGTTCTTTAAATTATTTTTCTTTGGTATTCATATAAAGGTTGACGCCAGTCATTTTCTGGGATAACACCTGTTCTTTAAATTGCATTACAAAAGTCTAGCATTATGTCTATTGTATCATCGTTTATAAGTTTTAACAATTCTTCTAGAATTTCATCTGGCCCCACAGCTTTTCTTGTTTTTGCATTTTTGATAGCATATTCTATTTCACTTCTCTACCGTTTTGTTTTCTGTTAGCTCAGATCTGTCGTCCTTAATCAATTCTTCCATGTATTTCTTCCATATCTGTAATTCTTGTTTTATACCAGTGATTAGTTTTTTATCCTCGTCTTTAATATATGAAATTGTTTTGCTCTTTGAATACCTGCTAGTTCCTTAATCCCCCTGTGCATATTAAAACTATCATATTATCGCTCGTATTCTGCAATTTCTCTGCACTTTTCAATCAATTATGTGTCTTTTTATTTCTTTAAGCTTTTTTCTTAACTCTGGCTGATATTAAAAATTAAGGTTTCGTTGCCAACTTTTACTAAAGCAGCCTCTAGGTTTCTCACTTTTCGTGTACGTTATCAGTGTTCTTGTTTTGTTGTTCAGCATTTTTAAAATTATGATTAACTTTTTCTTCTGCGTTATTGTATGTGCTTTCCTCATTTAGTGCCTTTATGTTTATTATTTGCTTGCTACAAGTAAATTTTAATTTCATCAATTTAATATTTAACGTTGCTACCACAGGATTGGAATCTGACCCGATGTCAGCTCCGGGATGTTTTTGCTGATGTCAAGGCATTTTAAAATCTGTTTCTGATTATTATATAATCTATTTGCTTCCTGACAGTTCTTTCTTTATTGTCCCTAGGCGACCTTCATGTACTTAACATCGTATTTATTGTTTATAATTCTTCGCTTTCACAAAAACCTCCCCGATCATTTCTCTTCTCCAACACATGTTCTCCAGTACATCCTTCATCGCCCATTAATAGGATTACATGATATTTTTTAGTAAATTTTAAGACAGCATACATTATGTTGATTTTTCCTCTATTAGAGTTCAGTTGTAACATTAAACGTTTAGAATAGGGAATAAAACTTACTACTGATTTGTGTATTTCCTTTTGTATGCTAGTTCTAACCATATTTATGGGTTTAGTCGTCACCAACTGCATAATATAAAACACCTTTATCGGTTATACATCTTTTTAATCCTGGCCACTGCAGATCACTAATTCCAAGATTACTCACTTTAAGTCTATTCATTTCTGCTGTAGCATTTGCTAATTTTCCTCCTGGTACACACAAGCCCTTTGCATTCCAAGTTGCATTTTAATTGGTTTTGTAGAATATTTTCTCACAACATTGTTCACAAACCCTGGAGATTCTAAATGGAAGACTTGAAGCTCCGAAATATTTTGTTCTGAACTTTGTCATGATGTTTATACTAGATATATCTCTGTGGATTTTTACTGCAGTGGTTTCTCGGTGCCTTATACATTCTCATGTCGTTAACCTCTATAGAGGTTCATTCGGCTTTAGGGCCAATTTCTCAATCCCAGGACAAGAAAGTGCCCTTTCACTTATCAGTTCCTCCGTCCAAAGCTGTTGGCTTTTATATGTTGGCTACTTATACCGGCAGACTTTCAGTAAGATATAGTTACGAATATACCAATTACATTTATATAAACTTAATATTATTCAAAATAACCTCCTTGAGCATTGATACAACGTTGCCAACCGTTATGCCTCGCATTATAAGGCGCCAGAAGTGTTGAACAAAAATATATTTTAAAGCCCTCGTCACGGTAGCCACTCAAAATGGTGTCCTTGCAAGCTGGACTTAAGCTCATAAGAAATAGACACACGGCTTGTCTTCTATACGTCGATCAACATGCTAGGAACCAATTTAGTGCAAGCTTTATGCATCTGCGATACAATAGTGACAATTTCATGCCCAGTGGATTTTGAAAATCTCACTATATCTGCTAGCAAGCTAACACTCGGGCATTAGTCAGAATCAAAAATCGCTTTCACCTTGTGAGACGTTAGTGGGCACCCACGCGTTCTCATCCTCTCAATCTTCTTTTAACGCTTTATGCTATCTAAACAATTATGCTTTCGATAAAGCATCCTTTTGTAGGTTTGCTGTGTCATATTAACGGACTTTTCAAATTTAAATAAAATTTTTGCGCGTATCAGTGATCGACACTGCGTTGCACTTTAATCCGTGACGCAACGCTCACACAGCTGCTTACTTTGCATGCGATTCGCACTCGATAAAGGCTCAAGATTAAATAAGAGCCATTTACCTGACATATTCCAATAAGCATCAGGGCGGAAGACTCTGCCCTCCGGTTCTTCTGCTGGGGCCAATAAAATTAAGCTCATTACTTTCCAGACGTACCTTGTATATATCCGAATACATCACAAGTGATATAATAAAAAAATAATTTTTAAAATAGATCTGCCACAGATTTACAAAAAAATTCTTTTGGAAATGTTTCCAGTGTTCCAAATATGGCGGAAAAGAGTGAAATCTTTCACTTTTAAGGACTATATTTTCGAAAAAAAAATTAAAATTAAACACTTGTACACTAATTAGAACGGCAAAATAAAACAATTAACTGTTTTTGCATAACATTTTCAGGATTTATTAAATAGTTATTGGTAAACCATCTCTAGCCTCTACACACGCTTTAAGACATTCGGGCCACTCGTCTATAGCAGCAAAACTACATTTATTGGAGAAGTATTAACTGCAACCATTAGAGCTCGCTTCAAAGAATAAACATTAAGGATGTCTTTTTGACAAAACTATGCCCTTTAAGACCTGTAACTTGTAATCTAATTGATTGAGACCTGGATTACCAGAAGGATTTGGAGAAAATGAGGCACATTGTTACTCAGTCAAGTTTGGGTTGACCGTGTTTTGTAAAGGGTGCGGAATCTTGCTGAAAAATCCAAGACTGACCTCAAAAAGTGTATGATTCAAAGGTTTACTTCACCTTTCAAATAGCAGCAGCTAGAGGATCGCCTTTGGCATTAGCTGAGATGTTTCTTTGAACGACCTAGCACATTCCGTTTGTCGAGAGATTCCTCCGCTGTCAAATTTTTTCATCCGTAAACAAAATTTTTCTGTGACCATCATGTGTGTACTGAGTCAACAACCTCTTTGCTTTTAGTCTCCTATCTTTCTTTAAAACATCTGTTAGCAAATGTCTCGTATGTCTTCTATAAGCAGCTTAATAATACAAAACATTGAAGTTTTAAAAATTTGTATCTCTCGAAACAATCTTCTGCTTATGAAGAATTTGAGGCTTTAGTTATCTAAACAGTCCAAACAGTGGTCTTCCAGATTCTGAACAATCTTCGACTCG
Organism: Sinelater perroti; assembly: GCA_036346155.1. Classification (NCBI taxonomy): domain Eukaryota; kingdom Metazoa; phylum Arthropoda; class Insecta; order Coleoptera; family Elateridae; genus Sinelater; species Sinelater perroti. The sequence continues at coordinate 18,044,426 of JARFIY010000189.1, forward strand.
TCCAGTCTCATCAAACGATTTTACAGTCCGATACACAAGCACAAGCTAATGCAGTGAGAGTGTAGGATCTTAAAGATTACACTTTGTTCATTTCCTCACTTATGTAATGCTATTGCAGCAATGAGGTTTTCTTTGTTACTCCACTCCATTGGTAAATAACCAAACTTGACAAGAAACACAATGTAACTTACAACTTTAAAACTTGACAATTACAATGTCAATGTCATAGATATGTTGATGCTGTATAAACCAAGAAAAAGTTTGGCTTTGTAACAGTATTTATGGAAATACTAATTGTAAGTATAATACAGGGTAGCGCAAAATAAACAAAGTTCTGTGAACTAATTTTCTTACTTGTTTTTTTTTAAATCTTATAAATATAACCTGGATAATCAATAGAACAACGCAATGAAGTTGTTGAATTTTACTTTAAAAAACAGCATTTTATTATTTTGGTGCATCTAGCTTATCTAAGATATTTTAACAATTATTAACGTTCAATTGCACGTCCAAAAACACTAAAACACATTTCTTTGAGATCAACTAATGATGATCATCCACATGTGTGATTTCAGTAAGATTTTGCCCACAGTTCATACTTTTTTACATTTTAGCAACAAATAAAAAACAATTTTAAATAGCTTGCATGCTCGTTGTATTTAAGAACTTTGAAGTTGGGGAGAGTAGGCTATTTAAAATAATGTGTCTCACAATAATCTTAAGGGTAAGAAATTTAAATTTCAGGTCCAGAAATGCTTGGAAAAGTGACAATGCGTCAAAAAGAGGTCGACTTTTTCATAAATAGAAAAATTCTCTGTGTTCATACTTTAAGATTTAAACCCATTAGTTTATTTTGCGCCCCCTGTAGGCGCATACGATTGTTAAAAATGGCCTATTTACTTTACCGTTTAGAGTGCAGGCGCTAGCATCCGATCTTTGCATGTTCATAGGGGCGATGAGAGACCATTGGTTCGTTTTGTGGTTGTACTTTTCAGCGGTATTCTGCCGGTGATGCCCGTCGTATCCTCCCATCGCGTAAATTATATCTGCCAAGACGGCAGTGCTGACGTAACACCGGCGAGCATTCATGGGCGCCACCTCCTTCCACGTCTTCTGGACGGCATCGAAGCATCTGCAAGAGTTGAAGTAGTCCATCCCGTCAAACCCCCCGATCACGTAGATTTTGAAATCCACCACCGCAGTGCCGTGGTAGGCTCGCGGCCCCATGGGGTCGACCTCCTCGACTTTTACCCAGCGGTCTGCTCGAGTATCGTACGTTTCCATGTAGTTGGTGGGAGAACCCCCGCTCCAACCGCCTATTGCAAAAAGGATCTCGTGGGGCACTCTGGGACGTGCAATTTCTGGCGTCGGCACCTCCCCATCGCGGTGAGTGATCATCTCCAGATCATAGAGAAACTTGAGGGTCTCTATTATCATCGGCCGACTCTCCTCGCAGTTGGTCACATACGGATGGTCCTTGACGTGCTCCAAAAAAAATTGGGTGTCCAACAACCCGAGGCGAATTCCCTTCATTAACGTCACGATGTGCTTTTTGCGCTCTTCTGGGTCAAAATCTATCCAGCGCAGAACCGCCTCCCAAACCGTCTCCTCGCTTTTCACGTTTAGTTCGTCCGCATTTATAATTTCTTGGAGATTTTCCAAAGAGAGATCTAGCAGTTCATTGCTCTGCTGGCTAACCTGAACGAAGTGGCGCATAATATACTTCCACGTCGTTTCGGCCAGATCTCTGCAGAAGTGTGTTCTGGCAAACATCATGATGCCTATGCAATTGATTGGGTTGAGTTTGTACTCCAAAAACTGGCAGCATATATCTAGCACTCCCAAAAGGCTTAAGTAATCAGCGGTTATTAGCAACTGATAGACATTTTCTTCGGTGACGTTTAGTTTGCGCATGTAGATGTACGACAGAAGAGTGTTCATCATCTCCACTGTCACGCCGGGAAGAAGAACGCTTGTTTTGCTTTTGGGGTGGAGGGACGTTGTAAACAGCGCCCTGGAAGAGAGGAATGTAATACACGCCGGGCATCGTGCCAAGTGCTACCTACTTAAAGTAGTTGCTGCAGGCGCAGAGAATGGCCCGGTGCACGGGGATCTTGGCCCCGTCTTCTAAGAGGATAATGGCATCGCACAGTTGGCTGTTTTCCCGGAGGTCGTTCAGCTCCTGCATCGCCTGGATGCTCATGCACCTGCCGCCGCCGATGAGGGGTTTCCCACTCGTTTCCGCCTCCGTTTCGGCCATTTCACTGCGCCTTCGACTAGATTCCGCTTAACACTAATTAATTTTACAGAACACGGGTAATTTGGTGGGTGGGTAGTGATGAGGTAAATCTGATGAGAATACGAAAAGTCAAACTGATATATTCAAAAATTTTGGGCGGATGTAAAAGCTGTTTCTAAGCTACCGTGTCATGATTTGATGTTTTGAGTGTCAGCTTGCAGCTGCGCTTATTGTCTAACCATGCTAAAGCCAAATAAATATAAGCTAATAAACAACAAAACAATTTCATTAAAAAATTTAATAAATAAATAACACAAGGTAATGATATTTGAAGTTTATATGTGAAACATTGGTAAGCAAACCAAATTGGTATATTTTATTTTTTATATATATATATACGTCCATTTGAAGCTTGACATTACAAGTTTCACCTATTATAGCTAGTATCCAATACAAAAAATAACAAATCCAATTGAACACCCTAAATTTGAAGCTAAATCTGTGGTGAAATTCTATCAAACCTTTAGAAAGTTTGCTACTCCCGATAGATGATTTTTTTTGTCCTTGTGGTCATATTAACGCCAGCTCTACTACCCATTCTATATTTTGCAAAAGTTGCTGTTGCTGGTTCCACTCAAAATACGCTTCCTCGTCTGACGAAGAGATCATCGTTTTGGGAAAATCTTCTGCCCTAAGTGGCTGCATCCCACCCTGATGACTCTTCCGAAAACCTAATTCAATGTCAATATTGACATTCCAAAGGTCTGGATTAAAAAGATATTGCTCCCAAAAGCACAAGAAACAGCTTTTATCGTCCCAAGCTATTGTTTCTGGTTCGGATGGAATGTCCGGTCATGAGGATTTAATCTCAAAGTTGATCAAGCTTAAGAAAAGCGTTAGAATTTTAAGAAGGATTCCTAAAGCGATCCGAATTATCGCAGCATAGTCGCTGTCTGATACCATCAACGCATATGTGGAGCGTAATGATGTCTCTTTATAAACCTCCTTATTTACTTTCTTCTTCTATTGCTTTCAAGTGCCAATTAAAAATAGCATATCCTTGACGTGCAACGTAAAGAAAAATATTAAATCAAAAGCTATTTGTATGGTTCAATCCAGGACCTTCTCTATAAGCTTATCTAGAATATTAGGATGTTTTAGCAACTGAAGACGATGCCACTTACTTTAATCTGGTTGAAAAACATCCTTCACAAAATGAAGATACTTTAGACTGTCCACCCCCTTCTCCAAACATTACCCCTTGTTATTCGTGATGATCATTAAAATTTCTAAAAAGAAATCAGCAAGAGATGTGAATGGGATTCGACCGCAACACATACTAGATTTGTCCCTTTTGCCTGAAAATCACTTTTCAAAATTGATGTCATCTTTAACTAGACTATGCATTCTGATGCAGGCCGGTTCAGTTTTCCAGAATGTTCTTTTGTTTATGGAGCTTCACTTTGCGCCTTGTTAAAGAAAGATGGTGGTATACGTCCAATTGTTGTTGGTAGTTTTTAAAGGGACTAACTTCTAGACTGCAAGTGTGCTTATGGTATGATAGAAGATTATTTTGGATCCCATCAATTAGGATTAGCATGGAAAGCTGCTGTTCATTCCAGGTCCAACAAAATTCTTTTAAAACTTGATATCAAAAACACCTTCAACAGTTTGGAAAGAAAAGATGTGTTATTAGCCGCTCGCCAAAAAACTCCCTCGCTTTATCCCTTCTTCATTCAAGCCTACCAATCTAAATTATTCTTTATTTTTTGAGGATAAAACTGGCTGGTGTGGCGGCCTTCCGCTCTTGAACCGTCTGTGTTTGATGTCTGCCGACGGGCGTTTTGCTATCGCACACTAAAAACGGCAAATTGACCTTTTTTTCGCTCGGCCTGCGAGCCTGCATACGCCGTCGGCGGCACATTTTGAAACGCATGCCGACGAGTGTGGCCGAATCAAAATTTTTCCAAAAATAATCTACCTCTAAGCCAAGCGCGAAGCCAACGGCGACACTTTCGAAACGCAATCCAGCAAGTGCGGTCGCATTATAATTTTCCCGCAGATAATTTCCCGCAAAGCCAGGCGCGAAGACAACAGCATACGGTGGCCACCAGGAAGTCAACGCAGTAAAGCAGTCCGAAGCCAATTATAGGTGAGGATTTGGCAATTTACTCGTTAGTTTGATATCGGTAGCCGCCCCCATTCGCTTTCGCGCCGGCTGTTTAAGGACGATTTGGGCCTCAGCGTCTTTCCACGAGACTGGCCGTAATTTGTTCCCATACCGCATTACGGGCGCACGGCTATTTACACGCCTGCCTCTCCACTGGCCCTTTACTATTCAGCCAACATATCGAACCTTTACATTCTGAACTGATTATTTGATATTTGAACGATGTTCCTTTGGCAGGAGATTCTAATGTAGTCCTACAGGGTTTTAAAAACCTATATGATTTATTTTCGTCGCTCACTACAAATTAACTCCAACAAACATTCATTTTGGGTGATGTTGAAGAATCAGTTTTTCCATTTCACAGAAGTTTTCCCCGAGATCCAGCTTATAAAGCAAGTTTTTCTTCTTGGAGGTCTACATAACGACAATAGAATAAAAATATAATAAAAGAGAGTTTTTTCGAAACTACCGTCGATCAAATTTCACTTTGCCTTTTAGCCTTCAGCACTATATTTTTATTCCTAAGTTGATTTACCTCTTTCAGACAACTCCACCAAGTAAGATTCTAGACTATCTGAAATATATTGATGATTTCTTTATGTTTGGTCTTAAATCTATTCACAATGGAGCCAAGCTCTCAAGAAAATCCCGGGATATTTCAATCTCAATTTTTGATCTCTTTAAATAGTATTCACAGCCTTGTCAGCTCGATTTTTCTCTAGATTTTACCTAGAGGCCATTGATGCTAGGGGAAATAAAAACGGTAATTTTTTCTGCATCATTCTTACATCCAAAAAATTGGGATAACAAACCTTTCAAGGATGTTGAATTCTTTCAATTTAGATACAAAACAGGACTTGATTTGAGGCCCTTAAGTATATCAAGAATCTTCTGCTTGGCTGACCGTTCTTCCTTCTTTAGCATTGGATACCTATCTGGATGACAACTCCTTTCGTGCGGCAATAGAACTTCGTCTGGGTCTTAAAGTCAATATATTTGTGGTATAAACGTGAAAAACAATGAATATCATAGTCTACATTTCAAAAAATATATATGAAGTCACTACCGCCATCTTCAGTTTTCGAACGTAACGGCTTAAGTCGAGATTATGGAAAACGCCCCAATTGAACGACTCTTATGCCATGAATTAAAGGAAAAATTCTTATTTGCAACTTCACTTACTCTAATACAATAGCCCCTTCATATCTCGATTTAGCTTCTAAAAAATCAGGCGCTGATTCTAAATTGGTTGCATCTAAAAAGTCCCTGAAGTACAAGAGTCTTATTAACCAGGGTTGCCTTTTCATTCCTTTTGCTATGGAAACTTTTGGACCCTGGTGTGATAAAGCTATTTCTCTTGTCAATGACATTGGCCTTTGTCTCAAATTTTTTTTGGTGATTCTCGTTCCCGTTTTTATTTATTTCAGCGTATTAGTTTAGAAATTCAACGCGGCAATGCTGCCAGTATTCTAAGCAAACATTTCTATGGTTAAAATTTCCATTTTACTCTAATTCCATATTTTTTATTGTTAAGCATACCAGTAGCAAAGTGTTAAATAAAAGCTAAATATATTTACAAAAAATTGGTAATTATACGAATTTCAAAATGTTCTAGAGCATTTAAATTTTAGTAATTCTATTTTCAACTCAGTCAACCAAAAATAACGTTTGTAAAAAAATATTTTTTATATAGGAATGGTGAAGTTTTCGTGAGATAGTCAGTAGAATCCTCTGATAAAAATAATGCTTAATTTTGATATCGTCGGTCTCTACAACGTCCTAATTGGTGCTATTAACTAGGCCCATCATAGTCCTACAGTTTCAACAGAAGATAAATTGAATTTGGCTTCTTAAAACGTTTTAGGGGAATAAGAATTTAGAAACCTAATGTCACTCTGTCAAGTTACTTATGTCACTTGACGTTAATATTAAAATAAATGCCAAAGCGTGATAATTTGATTATATTTATGCTAATGACTTATCTATCTTTATTATTTTCTTTCTCTCAATTTCCGCTGTTCTCTCTCTATTTGCTTTAATTCTATAAGGGATTTTCTCCTAATAGTTATCAATCCACTGATTGGTTTGATTCAACGCCAGACTTTTCTATCTACTTATGTCTATCATACGTCTTTCTAACTCGTTATACAGGGTCGTCTAAATAAATTCGACACATAAATAAACAATGAAAATAACATTAAAATAAAAGAAAATTAAATGTTTACATAAAATTCAGTTCAAGGTAAAGTAAACAGTATTTATAATTCTATTATTCAATGTAGCCCCCATACCTACTGCAGACTAACACAACTTCCTCCTTGTCCCTATGTGTCATTATCTCCATGATGAAAGCCCTTAAGCTATCTTTGATGTTATGATACCTCTCATTGTACATCGCCTTAACCACTTCCCACACCTAGTAGTCAAAAAAATTGTAGTTGGGATTTGAAGGTGTCGACGTCGAGGAAACATTAATAATATAAAATGTTGTATAGCTGTGCCTGGGTCTTTCTTGCCTTGTGGGCTAGAACGGAGTCTTGCTGGAACTCTAGAGCTTCACAACTGTCTCCAGCACGTTGATATAGCTGTCGGTGATCACCTTCAAGTTTTCCTCAAAGAAGTAAGGCGCCATGACATTTCCTTCACTTCTCACAAACGCTAGCACCATCGCAGAGGTGGGAAATTTTGTATGCATGACGGTACGCATTTCAGAAACGTTTTAGCCAATCTAACGGTTATTTTTCCGACTCAGTTTTATGATAAAAGTTGTGGATAAAGTTTTTTCGTCCTAAAAAAATCTCAAGAAGCTAGCGTTATCACGCTTGATGTTCAGAAGTGTTTGTGCCTTTAACTTCCTGTCCACCTTGTTTTTCCAGTCAACGGTTGGGAGTTCCTCAGGACAGTAGTGGAACTGGTAGTGGAGGTCTTGGTGTACTCCTAAAGTAGCGTATTTATTTTTGTCAGGTCGCTTATGCCCCGACTAGAATTCTTCAATTTTCTCTTCCAATTCACGGGCAAATTTAACACTTTTCAACCAGATGATTAGATGTCCTGTACTTCTTGACCACATCGTAAACTTGAATCTTTTTGTAGCCAAACCACTCAATAATGTCTGTCGGCGATTTTCCTGTGCGAAGAAATTCGATTATAGAAGCTCTGTGGTCGTATTCTCGTTTGTCTTATTGATAATGTGAAGCTAACTAATTGCGTTACCTATAGTTAAGTGCACATGAACATAAGACCGTTTGTTGTTTTCTCAATGCAACCTAACAAAACCTGAACTTACCTCGACGATTCGTTGACTGCTAAATTGTAAGTCCTTTGTGATTTTGGTCATATATTGCATTCACGGTCTACGAAGTGCGTTTTTTCCTTAAACTTTAAAAAATTAGTGAATATCATCTTTTTTCATCTTTTATTAGAGTTTGTCTTTCTCCTAGTCCTTCTAATACTTTCATATTCATTATTCTATAGGTCCAAGTTATCTTCAGCATGCGCCTGTGGCATCGCATCTAAAAATCTTTCTTTCGTTGGTTGCTATCGTCCAAGATTCAACTTCACAAAATACTAGGCTCCAGATAAATGTTTTTAAAAGTTGCTTTCTGGTCTCAATTAAAATATTATGCAGTATTAGAAATCTCTTCTTGAAAAAGGTTAATTTTTATTTCCTTGTCTCTTCTTCCATCTCTTGTAGTTCTGCTTTAAAAGTATAAGAATTCTTTCCCTTTTTCTTTAGTGTAACGGTCTAGTGTAATTCTTGTTCGCTGTGTTGGTCTTTTTCTATAAACTAGGTTTTTAGTTTTATTAGTGTTCATTTTCATGCTGTAATCTTGCAGAATATTGTTCATTTCCATGAACTCTTCTTTCAAGTCTGAGTCTTCACTTTCCATCATTAGGTCTATATCGTAGTGTAATATTTTTCTTTGTAATATAATGTCGGCCTCGACTTTTTCCTGCAATTATACAATACCAATTGTATATAAGTATTATATATAAATAATGCTAATACACAACCTAGTCTAAACCCTAGTGCTAGAATAGTTCGTCTACCTCTGAAATTTATACCATTGTCTTTCATTAATTTAAACGGTTTTCGCCTCTCTATGTTGTTAACAGCTTTTTCCAGGTCTGTGAAAGTAATGTACGTTCGTTTTCCTTTCATGGTCTTCTTTTCTACGATTACTCTAAAAGCTATTATTGCTTTCCTTGTACCATAATTCTATTAGGGCTTGTTCTACATTATTTTAAATCCTACAATATATAATTTTAGTCGCAATATATGTTGCTAGAACTGTTGTACAGCAATTTTCACAATTTACAATTGTGACGTTTTTCGCTCCTTGATACTTTTCTTGCCCTTTATTTGTTTGTGGGCTTTTATGTTTTCTTCTTCCTTTAATCATATTCTTGGTAATACAAGGTTTTGGTCTTTTGCTTCTTTAAAATTTATTATCTCATTTGCTGCGTTAATTGTCTTATGATATTCTACGTCTTATCAATGTCTACTTTATTTCGTCTTGTGTGTTGTTCTTCCAAATCTATAAGGATTATATTGTCCAATAAATCCTTCGGATATTCTTATTTCAATTTATGCATTTGTCATTTTTTCTCCTTCTCTCTTTTTAAGTTCTTAAATGTTTTATTAAAAATTATCACAATTTACTTAGGCGTCTAGATAATGCTTTGTCATTTTATATCTTATTTTAAATCTTTGTTTCACAAGTATAAAATCAATCTAGTATCTTCTGATACAACCAAACATTTTCCATGTACATCTTGTACGTTAGTGTTGGTCAAATAGTATTTTTGTTATTCTTAACTTATGCTTCGCATAAAACTATCAGACAACTACCCTTTCATTTCTTTACCTTAATCTGTATAAGCTTGCAATTCACTCTTTTTCCAAGAATGACATTCTTATGCTCCACTAATATTAGGCTTTCCTTTTCTTTAACATACTTTATTATTTACTCTATTTCTTCATATAGTTTCTCCACAACATCTTCGTCATAGTCTGCAGTTGGAATATATGCTTGTATTATAATTAGATTTTTCGTTTTACAGTATCATTCGTTCACTCTCTAGGATATAACTATTTCAGTTTTTGTCCTATTTTCTTTTCTCATTAATAGACCCCACCGTTTCACAGTATATTTAATCTTTCCACGATTTACATTTAGTCCCTGCCTCTCACTAGATGTCTTGTCATAGGACGCCATTTAAAATTATGTGGTCTGCAAATACTAGCTTTGAAAAACTTTCTTAAAACACAAATATTCAAATTATTTTTGTTGTTGTTGTTGTTTTTGACGTTTATGATGTAGTGGCGACCTTTCTCTTTGAGTCATAGATGTCAGTTGGCAAAATTGGAGCTTTTATCTGCTATTACTAAAAACAGAAACTGCCAACACGAGATGCTGCAAATGATTTGCGATGCCGAAGAACAAGGGACTGTTTTAAAATAGTACACACTGTTCTATTCTGGGGGCCGGCTCTTTTAGATGAAAGCAACTTGCAAGTCGCTTGAATACCGCATCTTCTCAAGAACTCGCGGTTTGTCGGCTAAATTTGGCGTCTCTACACATGACTGTCCGGCATGATTTGCGCTAAGACTCAACTAAGGCATAAACCCACAAGCAAGTCGAACTTTGTCGCTAAGTGATTAAAAATCGGCTAAATGGTGGAAGCGTATTATCACTTATTATAAAAAATTGCATTCGAACCAAAATCTGCAGCCATTTGCTGGACAGTTTCGATTTGGCAAAAAAAATGATCTCTTTGGTGAAATATTTGCGATATTGTGCATTTTAAACTTTACAGCGAGCAACTGAGACGTGTTTATGAAGTCTTAGAACAAACTACCCGACTTTTGCCAATCGCATAAAAACCCTTCTTAAAAAAATGCTGAACTTAACGGAATTGAGGTCTCTTCTTACGGCCTGTTTTGATTTATAGAGCACTTTATGCGTTGAAGCCAGATTAGACAACTTGTCAATCTCTGGTAAAATCAGCTGCATTTTGAAGAATAGCTGTTATTGTTAACATTAATTTACAAATAAAATCAAATATTTAACAAATGTTACAACCTAGTAGTTGGTATTTTCACTGGAATATTACCCATGATGGCGATGAGTAGGAACGGGTTAAGGGTTGGATCTTGATGCAGCTTATAAATAAGAAGAAGATTTCCAACCCCTGTAACATTCCACTTTAATCGTTAAGTTGTGGTACATAACCTCAATAGGATTTTCTGTATATTCATTTATTTGATACATTTTTGGATTAAGTTTCTTGGTAACTCTCTCTTATGGTGAATAATGACAAGTCGAAATTCTTTGTCCTTTCCCACAAGGTTTTACAGTTATAAACGCTTTCAAGCCTCCTTTACCTTTTACAAACCCCAATTAATTTTCTGCAATGCTGTTCTTCAATTTGTCCTTTAATCTTCTTTCCACTACGTACTTTATCCAATTCACAGCGTGGCTCATCAGTTTAATAGGTCGGTAATTGGTAAGTCCTATACTCCATCTTTTTCAATCTGTACCTTTATTATCTAGAGTCTTAAAGGCTGTTATTAGTACACAACAAAGTTCTGTTGCAATTGGTTGAGAGTCTCTTCAACTATCTAAAGATTCCGATACCATTGTATTGTTGGTTTTCGGGTTGTTAGTTCATAGTCGTTCAAAAACTCTTAACGTTTCATCCACAATTGCGGAGGACAATTTCAGAAAAAATTTTCTGAAAATTAAATTTATTTTAATTTTTAGGAGATTTTCTTCTAAAGATGTCCTTAGGTCATCTTGACCATAATTTTCAAATTTACTTCAAAGCAGAGCGTGTTAGTCTCTGTTGGATATTAGTAGACACAGGTATCTATACTTAATGGCTCTAACTCTCCGCGTGGGAGCACGGCCCGCGAACTGAGAAGTTAAGGCTCTCATAAGTTCCACATTACTGCCCGGTCATCGGTCACCATCTCTAATGCGGGGCGATGTGACAATCACCTCGCCTTAGATAGCAGTCATTATTACCCCTTGTTCGAGTAAACGAAGGTACTCAATTATTTTTAGTGACTTTGTAGGCCACTCGCCAGTCATCAGAGCGCTCTGGGAATGGAACCCCGGTCCGTCTGGCTCTGGTATCTACACTTATTTTTTCATTTTTCTACGAAATAACAAAAAAACAAATATTTTTGTATATTATTTATTAAAGCCAGGACGTTAAAAGAGTATATATATTTAAATTAATAATTCTTTGGAGACCATTTTTTAATGTATTGATATTGCAATGGTAAGACCAGAATTACAAGAGATATTTTATTGAAATATCTCTACTATATTGGCATCAATACAACTAAAACAAAAAATAATTTCAATTTAGGAAACGCGGTTGTCTAAATACTAGAAATAAATTTATATCCTAAAAGAGCTGCAATAGCATATACAGCGAAGATAAAGGTCATCGGAGTAGTCTCTTTTGTATTACACAAGATAACATATTTAAAAAAAATTAATAGAAGGCATCTTGCAAGATTGAATCAGTGAACGCCATTTATTTAAATCAAATAAATGCAGATAGAATAAGTTATTGTTTTATAATCTATCTGTGCAATCGTTTTGTAACAATAAGGATTTTGTGAACCGGAAAAAGTATTTGTAATAACTGCAGATTTATTACTTCTTCTGTGTGTATCTCTATAAAATATTGTAGAAACCAAACTTCTTTTGAAAATTAGGCAGACAAAAAATGCAAAATGTATTATGACACAGCGGTTAACTTTTCCGAATAATATTGGTAAAGCATGGCCCAAAGATTAGAATAAATAAAAAGTGCAAATTCTCATTTTTAATCTCTTCGTTTATTGCTAAATAAAATATTTTTTATTTCTTAGAAACCTAGAAACCTAGAAAATTTAGAAAATTTTTGCATTTGTACGATCAGAACTAAACAATTCCACAATTCCTGCGATGTCAACATCCTTAATTTGAATTTGTTTTATTTGCTATATTCAAGCTTTTTGTAATTTATTAAAAATAAAGAAAGTATATCATTCTTAGTAAGAGTTAAGATAATTTCTAACAGCAGCGCCAGCGTGGTCCTGTGGTTGAGGGACGGGCTGCGATGCTGACGGACCCGGGTTCAATTCCCGGTGCTCTCTGATGCCTGGCGGGTGGCATACTCAGTCACTAAAAATAATTGAGTACCTGCATTCATTCGAACGCAACGTCTAAGGCGCGGGGCTTGTCACATCGCCCCGTATCAGAGATAGTGCGCGACGACCGGGCAAAAAGAGCGAACGTATGAGAGCCTTAACCTCTCAGTTCGCAGGCCGTGCTCCCACGCGGGCCGTAGAGCCTTACCATTATTATTATGGGAACAGCAGTAGATGAGGTTGAAAATAACTTTAACCCATTGAGATGAATCTTATATAAATGGTTTTGCAGACAAGGTTTCCTTAAAAGTCTTGTTTGGTCTAAACAAAGCGATAAGTAAGAACAATTTTATTTTCAAATTTGCTTATTTTGAAATATAGACAGCCAATTCAAAAATTATATAACCTTGTTAGTGTTAGTAACTTCCACTTTTTGAAATTTTCAAGCCTTCGCAAAGAATTAATACTATCAATTACAGTATTGAATGTTGAATATTTAACTTATTGTTATACATACGATAGTACAGTGTGCAAACAATTTGTACCAAAATTTTTGTGACTGTCCATGTTTCTCTATTTATCGAAATATTATAATAATAATAATTATTTACTTCTGTTAAAAATCCAGTAACAATAAAATTCAATTCGCATATTTGGTAACTATAATCCTTTTCTCTCTTCTCTCTCTCTCTCTCTTTCTCTCTATCCTCTCTCTTTATCTCTCCCTTATTTTCTTTGATCATTTCTCAAATACGATAAATTGTGATCCCGTTACAGAATGTACTTGTTGATTTTCCTTCTCTATGTATCTTTCTCCACGCATTCTATAAAAAAAGGTCTGTAATGACTTTCATTTATTCCAGCCGTCTGGTTAGAAATCTCTCTAACTTCCTTTGCACTATTAATTTTATCAGAGTGTCTTCGTCTCTTCTAATTATATATCAAAAGTATTTTAATAAGAACTGTCGGTGATTGTGAAGAGTCTATCCCTAATTCGGTTATTGTAGATATGCTGATTCTTCTTTGTGTCCATGGTATTCGCAGAATTCTCTCAAGTATCTAATCATCTTATATGGCGCTAAGATGCCAAACTTCTATTACTAACTAAATTTTCTTTGTCAAGACCAAAATAGCACTACTTGTCGCTTCCAACATATTTCAATAGTCGCACTCAAGTTGCTGATTTGTTTTACCATCAGATTGTTTTCTATGCAAAGTTACAGCATACGTTATCCACGTTCCTTTCTTTTTCGATTTCAAATCTGCCAACCACTAATCTTAAGTGATCGCCCCTTTCTGTTTCTCCTAGCTTGGCGTTTATACCTCCTTGTACGATTTTAATTTCTCTTTTGTACTGTCTATCTTATAATATATGTTGTCCAAATCCTCTTCTGCTGATTTCGATGTTAAAGGTATACCTTAACTATGTTTATATTGCATAATCATCATCATCATGTCATCATGGATTAGGTCGTGGACCTATTCCTGTTTCCTTCCATCTTTTTCTCAGTGTTCCTACGTCCCTTTTTAAATCGATTTAAAACTCGCAGCTTTCATGTTTGGAAGCTGGTTTATTTTTCCGTGGGTTAGATGGCAACCGTAACGCCACAACCCTCCTCCTTTATCCGGGCTTGGGACCGGCAAGGGAGGTTGGTGAGCTACTCGATTCACTCACCTTCCTCCCCGGGCGGAGTTATATATTGTATAATGTTTCCTTTTTTTATGAATGTTATGTTCAAATATTGTAGTACTATGATTTTTACTTTATTAGTGCTTTCTTCATTATTTCCAGATAAATAGACAGGCGACATAATCATGAAAGTAAAGTTTCCATTCTCTTTCTTTTACAATGCTAAGTGATTGTGCTTGCATTTAATTTTCCTCTCCCAAGTAGGCATCTGACGTTCCAAGCATTAATTCTTATCATCTTTCTTATATTAAGATAGTTTTACCAAAAAACCCATTGAGAGATTATGTAAAACTTTCTTGGGATAATATACCAGGACTTGTTCTGGAGTCTACAGGAACCATCTGGCAGACATATAGAAATTTTTACATTATTTTAGTCCTTGCACGTGCGAACGTCTAACGCAATGGTGCGCCTATAGGAAACATTCGGAAATTCTTTAAAATATTAACGTAAGGTTAAGATTCTCTTCCGGAGTTTAGGTGAAAAAAATCTATCCTCTAACGGGATCGTAGATAAGTGGCTACCCTCTGCCTTGTTCAGATATATTTTTTACATAACGTTTTTAATCTTTTTGGATGTCTTTATGACGCTAAGATGTCTACTCCTGTCTACATTTTTCATATCGCAATTAACACAGAATCCCTTGTTAGACTCAATATATTTTAATAACCTCACTCCAGTTGTGGTTCTAATTACTTATTGTTCTTCTTTCCAATCGATAAATACTTTTGATATCTTTATCATTAAAGTCTCTTCGGGTATTTCAGGTTAAGGTCGCTATTTCCAAATTGTGTTGCTCTACCAAAAAGTGTTTTCTACTTGTATTGGATGTTTTTTGATTCATATATGTGGTTTAACGCCTTATATAACTTAAATATCTTTACTGAGCACAATATGATAATTTTGGGTTTCAAAGCAGACGAGGCCATAACTTTTACCATCTTATCCATGAAAAGGGTACTACAAATTGGTAAGAAACACTAAATATTCCCAAAAATGTAGAATACATGCTGAGCAATTGCTATTTTGATTGATAACTCTTATAGGGCAGTGGTCTTCAAATGGATTAGCAATTTTAGCAAAACTGTGACAATAGCAGATTATCGATTATTTTTTTAATCGACTGAAGTGTTCTCTGCGTATGTTTACTCATTTTTAAGTATATTTTAGGTACATAATCAAATGTTTTTCAAACAAGCTGCACGTTTTGGATTTAATTTTATGTTGCCAGCTTTTATGTATTACAAGACCTCCTTAACATTTAAAAATAGTTTTGGAAGTGACGATTTGATTAAACTGAATAAGTCAAAACTGTTTAATTCTGAACAAAATTTATTTTTGCCGTGTAGCTTTCATCAAGGCGACTATTAAGTATGTGCCATGCCTTTTGGTAAAAAGTTGTTTAGATCCATTATTTTGAATCTACTGTTGTTGGCTTCACATTTACCAAATTTTTATTAATTAAATTAATACATACCCATTTTTTCAACTAACTTCGCCTTTTCAAATCAGCTGCTTTTTATTTTCAAAATGTGTTGGTTCGCTAACGTTTTGCCTATTTTTAACACTATCTGTAACACATCTTTTATCTCAAGTTTGGCGCTTTCATTAGTTAGTTGTTTGATTAAAACATAAATTAAGATTATTTATTCCTAAATTTGTGTGTCTTATCATGTTTATGACCTAATGATGACACTACGTCTTATACCATTGATAGTCATTTGTCTGAATTAGAGCTCGTTAGTCTACTAATCCTTAAAGTTTTCAAAGCTTTTTTACTGCTCTAACTTTCCGTGTGGGAGCGCGGCCTGCGAATTGAGAGATTAAAGCTCTCATATGTTTGTCCTCTCTGCGCAATCGTCGGGCAGCATCTCTGGTGCTGGGCGATTTAGTAACTAAGTAGGCCATCCACTAGGCACCAAAGAGCTCCGGGAATGGAACCCGCGCCTCAACCGCTTGGAACACTCTGGCGTTTTATAGTAGCAATTACATAATTATTTTATTACTGAAAAATTTCATTTGATTTTAATAACTAATAAAAATAACAAGGCTAATCATTTTGAGTTGCTTAATAAAATTTAAAAAAAAATTAACCATAAGAAGTAAAGAATTGAATGGAATATTATGTTCTTTGAAGTAAAAACATCACCAAGCAGCTGCATCTAGCGTGGAATAAAACCGAAGCTGATAACGATATTTATATAATTTGCCTAGAATTATTGAGCGAGCGTATCAATGGACTGGAAAAACTAGAGCCTTATTCAGCTTACTTTTTAAATGTATTTTTGCCCAGTGTAACACGCTTATCTGCAATTAATGCTGCAGATGTTGAAAAGTACAAAAGGAGCAAAAGATCAATTTATGTAACTGCATTGAGATAAGTGGGAGTAATTTTAGAACAAACGGCTGCGTGATCTTTGAATTTATCAGCAAGTTTGCGCTACAACGCAACAGCTTCGGTTGCAAAATGATGTTTTACATCTGCCTCTATCTTATTTACATTTTTAATGTTCGATCTAAAGAAATACCTTCCTCTGACAAGAGCAACACGTCTTACAAACCTTTCAAAATAATCCTCTGCTCTTATCACAAACATTTAAAATGTAACTTAAAAATTTATTTTTCATTTTACATCAATTATAAATACTTCATTAATATTTATGCATTATAATTAAATCTTAAAGTAGTAGTTTGTTTTATCATATTTAATTCACGTCTTATAGTAATGTATCTTTAAATATTTGTCATGTAAGAGCAGCGGGAGCGTCGCGTGCCCTAAAAGTACTGACGGCAGTTTCACAACGCGCCCACAGCGACGCGTCCGGAGTTGTATCCGGCGAAGCCACTTCAAGGCTCATTTCACCAGAAAGCAATCTCATACTCCATGTTACCGCAGTAAAACACGCAGCGTTTGTGGGAAATGCCCTTGCTAGCGTAGGCAGCAAACCCCTGCCCAAGAACGCGTACCCTTCGCTGGCAACGCTCTTCTTCAAGCAGTCCCAAGAGTTCT
This sequence comes from Sinelater perroti, assembly GCA_036346155.1. Lineage (NCBI taxonomy): Eukaryota > Metazoa > Arthropoda > Insecta > Coleoptera > Elateridae > Sinelater > Sinelater perroti. The sequence continues at coordinate 18,061,687 of JARFIY010000189.1, forward strand.
TATACCTAAAATATCCTTCCATTCCGTCCACTTGTAACCGCGACTTGATCACATCCACCGGATAAACTATAGCCCAAGACACGCACCCTGCTATGCCACCGGCTACTAGCATAGTTGCGGTGGACGCCCTTGCGTTACCCTCCGTCCTCGTCATCAACTCATAGGTTAGGAAATACGACCCGAACGCAGGAACTTCTCTCGCTGTGGTTATACCCAAACCACGAAATACTCCCCTGGTCCCTTCACTCTTATATATATTTTTTAAACACTGCAACGGCCCAGTACCATCCCCGGACACCTGCACTCTCAACTTCGCCAGCTCCATAGGACTGCAGATTCCGCTCTGGACGAGTCCTGCTATGCATCCTGCCAAGAAGTGTGTCTTTAGAGAATCCGGGTCGCTGAACCGCCTCTGTGTGCTTCCATAAACCCCGAACACGACCGCATTAATAGCGGCCACGCCAGTCAAGGGGCTGCTCATGCCCCGGTAGATTCCTCTGACTCCCTCCTTTGCCAGTAAAGATTGAAAGCAATGAATAGTCCCTCTATATTTAGGCTTGTGCGCATCCTGCGTCTGCAAATGGACCTTTACCGTATCCAAAGGATGCCCCACGATTACTCCAGCGCAACCTATTAAAAAAAAGCTATCAGTAGCTGAAAGGATGGATTATGAGCAGTATCAGCACACGAGACCCCAGGTCACGCAAATGCAGCAGATGATTTCTTATCAATGCCAAATACGCCTTAAGTAACTCACCGCCTATCCATCCAGCGACGAAGTCAGCCATCACCAAGGGCTCTCTATGTGGTACACGTCCACAAACACAGAAGGGAAGGCGCGGAAGATCAAATTAAGACCGGCTCCTATGTCGCAGAAGATTTCTATTGAAAATAAAGAATCCATGAAATGGGGTGAAAACTGACTGAAAAACAAGCAAACGTTAGCTTAGCTAAAATGTGTGCTGAGTCGCGACAGTTTACCCTACCTGCAACAATAATGTCCTGTCGAAACTCCTGTAGTCTCTTTAACTGCACGGGAAACGGGGGGCGCTTTCGGTGAGACAACAGCGCGCGCCAAGAGAGGAAGTGTTACTGACGGCAGCGTGGACCACGCCGGACTAAGGAACTTTCTGGGAAACTGCTGGTTGCTACGAGAGGTTATTCCGTGTCAACTTCTGCAGATAAGCCACCGAGCAACGCAAATTGTTTCTTCTTTTTTGTAATATTTACCATGGTCGGTGTTGCAATGAAAGCGCACGCTGCTTTTGAAAAAAATACTTTACAACAATACGAAAACAAAATTAACAAAAAGTAACTCGTTAGGTAATCTGACTGTTTCCAAACCCTTATACATTGCAACAAGCGCAAGTGACAGTGCAAAACTGATTATGATTATAAATTCAAAATACATGGCTTTACCTTGATTTATTAAACAATTGCGTGCTGATAACCCGTTTTAGGTGTTGCAGAAAATGGTTGGTAAGATGTTGCGTATGCTGATTTCACTTAAGGTTTATCATTTCCGATGACATGACCTTGAGCTGCTCGTTTTCCGCGAAAATTGTAAATTTTAGATAAATATTTTTTTGTTACGATACCTTATTAACAATTAGTAAAAAAAATTTAAACTCTTGTTCAGTACGTCTACTTTCTTTATTTTTTCCTTTTGTATTCATTGAATTTTGTAATACTCTCCTTCAGAGACTTCATTTGTACGTCTTTTTTTTCTACGCATTCACCCTTCTTTCTTTTACTTGCCCCCTCCCCACCCTCCGTGATTCTCAGTGCTTTTTCCATATTTCAATCGATTACGTATCATAATTTCTTTTTTTATTTTCTGCACTGTATTATTGGTATTATTTAGTAGTATTCATCAATCTTCGAGGTAAATTCACAGTTTTTGAAGAGTTTCGAGATATTCATTTACCAAACATAATACAGATTTTGTACTTTATCTGTTTTAGTGTAACGAATAACTCTACTGCTAATCTACTTCGGATAAAAAGTAAAGATACTTTTTCTATATACATACAAGTGCGTTCAGATTATACTTCAGATTGATGAAATGATATACACATATCGCGTAAACAAATGAACTTGCTAAAATACACTTGTAATACTCTTTGCAAGTTGCAAGTTAATTGTTCTGCTGCAAAAAAGCAGGTGATACTGTTTTACAATAAGCGCTGTTTTTTGCAAAGAGATTTGAAACGATGTTCTTGTGTCACCAACCCAAGAACCACGCAAATGTATATTGCGCCAACAGCGCGTTACCTACATAAACTCTCTGATTTTATGCGAAAGTGGATAAAGCCCTAATAAAAAAAAACAGGGAACCTTGTCAAAATCCAGATATAACACATTCCTAAAACTTACTAAAGAAAAATATTAAGCTGGGACTGATAACAATCAAATGTTGTTAAAAGTCTACAGCTATACATAGTAGAGTACGACCATGAAACGATTGCTTAGCGAAGAACTATATTCATAAGCAGAGAAATATTTAGAGAGGACTGAAACAATGCCGTGTTAACTAACAAAGTTGTGTTTTGAGTTTTTTTTTTACTCTTTAAAATCTTGGTCTGTACATATAAATTAACAACTACAGCGATCTATTAAACACTTCATTAAGTTGCTTGTTTATGGTTGTTTCAGTAAATAAGGATTGAGGACGTTGTATTTTTTTACAGAGACTTAAATGCTTAAAAAATGACATTAATAAAAAAGATTCAAGTAGATATTTAACGCTTTCTATAAACACATACATTTTCTTTTATTTAAACAATATTGGTATCAACATTTTCATAGGAGTAGCGATGGCTTGTGTCCGTGCACATTACAGCCCTGCTGAGAGCCGTCACATTAATTTATCATTTCACTTTCTCACGTGCAATTTCTATGTGAAAATGTTGGGTGAAGGTCTATTTCTTTGGCTTATAACCCACAATTCCAAATAAGACAGTTAATTCCAACCCAAACGTAAATGATCTCACCATACCCAATACGCATCCCAGGATCACCAAAAATTTTTAACGTTCTGAAAATTCGAACCAATGACTTGCTGGATGCAACCTTGACACTCTAATCACTACATCACATGATTTTTTAGATACTTTTTGTATGTCCTTTTATTACATTTTCAACTATGTAATCGTCGGAAATTTGACCTACCCAGTTTTTCACATTTCTGGACGAATTATCGCCTCAGGACACCAAAACAGTTGGTTTGGGCCATTGGTTCGTGTGTGTGTGTGTCTGTCGGTCTGTCAGTAAACAGGAAATATGGAGAACCGTAAGAGCTAGAGACTTGAAATTTGGTACGAAAGTTACTTGTAGGTAGAGGACCCAGTGCGAAGCTTTTGATAAAAATCGGCCTAGCCGTTTGGTCGCAAGGTCGCAAGGTCGCAAAATCGGTCGAAAAGCGGTCGCGAATCTAAACGGATGAAGATACAAAAAATTCATGAGAATAATAATGATTTGTTATCACGAGATAAACATGAATTTGAAGTAATGGTTGGTAAAATAGGAACTCGAAAAAGTTGAAGCCCAGGATTTCTGCCAGAATTGCCCAAATAATAGGATAAGGAAAGTCGTGTGATGTCACGCCAGATTTTTTAAACTGTTTGCAATAGAACGATTCTCTTATGATTCTATTCCATTGGTGTCTATCAACTTTTCAAGTAAGCAAAAACATTTTATATCACACATAATGTTTTAGTTGCATTATCTCATTATGTAGAAAGACATATGGGGAAAATTTGAGATTTGTGTACTTTTACACGAAATTATTGTAAAGATTTTCGTGTTTTTTGAGCGCCGTTTTTGAATGGATGCTTCGATTGACTTGAAATTTTTTTATTGCCTTTTGGTAGGTATTAGGGTTTGGCTGATATGCCATAATACCAACATTGTGCCAAAATCGCCAAAATTTAGTTTTTGGCAGTTTTGAAAATTTTCATATTTGTAGCAGTTGCCGTAGAAGTTGATCAAAAACACAAATGGTTAAAAACAAAGCATTGAGCTTTTTGAAGTGTTAGGCCAGTTTTGTGCAAAATTTGGACTTTCTATATTCAGCGGTTCGTCCGGTGTACTTTGACAAAGTTAATGCATTCACTTCAATATTCAGTACTTCTTTTTGATGAGGTATGGCACTAAACCTTCAATTTAACTAATAGGCGAAACTCATTTGCGTCTACTGTGAAGCATTAACATGTTTTTTTAGAAACATATTGCGCATTTGTGGGCAAAATTGGCAACTGCCATCGAAACCTAGCCAAGAACTGAACAAAGTTGATGCCAAGAATAATTTTAGCCAAAAACATATCCTATCGTGTTGCTAACTCAAGAAATTGGTGTCTAGCCCTCGTTTCAGAAGTCAGCATCAACTTTATCACAGTTCTCTTCTACTGTTAAACAATTTGACTTGCTTTGAGACTCTCTTAAAAGAGGGCTTCAGTCAGAGGGCCGTGGCAAATCGACTAAATCAGCTGTGTCGAGAGTGTGGCGTCGGTACCGGGAAACCGGTGGCTACGTCCACCGGTAAGAAGGCGGCCACAGTCGCGTGACAAAGGATTGATCGATTTCTCGTCTCAATATCCCTCAGAAATCAACGTATAACTGGCGTTGACCTCGAAGTCTCCACGAAGTCAGAATTCTCGTCTTCGTCCGTCGCTAAGCAACACAGATATATGACCTATGCGCCAAATAGAAGAGGTTCAGATATTTTTGCATTGGAAATTTATACTACTCTGTACTTTCAAGTTCGAAAAGTTTATTTGCCTTAACGTACGAGGAGTTTCGACGTGCTGTGAAATTTTCATTGGAACACGTCAACATTATTATAACAAGTGACAAAACCTGACTTACGTAAATAACATATTAAAACTGTTTTCCAATGGTCAGGGACCTTTTACTAGCGTGGAATGACAAATCTATCTAGATCTGTGAAAAACATAGAAGAGTTAGTTTCAGAAGTGGTTAGATTATTTTTATTATTCCAGAACTTTTCTTACTTTAAGTGTTTTAAATGTTGTTTATATCTTCCACTGCAGTGTAAACAATTATTCATTGCCATTTTTTAAATTTATCCTTTGGAAACACAAACAACAATTTTTATTTCTTCTTCTACGCCACAACTTATATAGAATTTTGCTTGTATCCCAAACCTTCCTATCTTTAATTTTTTTATATAGTTTTCCAAGTTTTATTTGTTCCCTTATGCAAACTACGTATAAACTAAAAATGTTATTTTTAAGCACTGAGGTCAACAGTAAGTAACATGCCTTATGAGCTATGTAAGGAATTCCCCACATAGAGTAACTCGCACAACCGCTTCTTTAATCACTATCACAGTACCAAAACAAGAGGCACCTTGGTCTATTGTAGAAAAGGTAAAATTAGATTTTTAAGATCTAAGGCAAAAAACTATCCAAAATTTTGAAGAAACAAGACATAACTCAGAGACGACGACCTTAAAAAGAAATAAAGGTCACCGGTCTGTCTTCTCGATCATGATCGTGAATTAACTGTTGCTAAAATTGTTTCTGAGGTTGAAATAAGCTACGACAATCCGAGTTATTCTGCTTCACAAAAACGCCCGCTCCCACACAGTTACCCAAACTTGGCAAGGAATTGAGAATTTGTTTTGCACTACACTGAAATATCCTCTCTATAGTTCACACTTATCGCTCTCCAATTGTCATTAATTTGGACCACTAAAAAAAGCACTTTCAAAACGATGTTGCTGTTAAAGTGTTTATGCCCGATTGACTGGGGTCACAACCACGAGTATTTTACGATATCGGGATCAAAAAACTGCCTATCCGTTGGAAAAAATGCATTTCTAAGTCAAGAGCTAATGTAAAAAATAACTATGTGTTATTTTTATGTTTTAATAAATTTAAAAGCAATAATTCAGGTTTATATTTGATTTCAGCAGGTACATACATATAAAACCATAAATATTTCTTAAAACGTCAGAAATTTCATTTGTTGATTTTAATAATTTTGTATCAATCTTCATATGCCACACCAAAGGTAGAGACGACATCCTTGTCCTATTAAACATCCAGCTGCGATAAAACTCAACTAATGTGTTGTCGGAAAAGTCATGAGGTATTTTCGGGTAATTTTCAAGACCACTTTAATTAATGACCTTTTGCCATCTTTCTGAAAGTTGCAGAATTCCGCACTCGCAGAAGGACTGCTCTTTACCAGCGAAGAACTGGGTGAGATGCTCTTTGATGGCCTCATCAGAATCGAAAGACCTACCATTCAAGTTATTTTGCAAAGAACGGACCAAATGTTAATCTGATGAGGCAAAGTCTGGTAAGTAAGGAGGATGGACCAAGACTTTGCATCCAAGTTTCAGCAACTTCTGACGAGTCACCAAACTTGTGTGTGGTCTCGTATTGTCAGAATAGAACATCAGGCCTTTGCGATTGACGAGTTCTGGTCGTTTCTCCGTGAAAGATGTATTCAAGTCATCCAGTTGACGATAGTACACAACAAAATCGATCGTTTGATTCTCAAAAAGTACCACACTCTCGTAGTCCCACCATGTTGAGAACATAACTTCTTTTGGTGGAAATCGGCTTTGGATGTCGTTTTGGCTCGCTCTTTTCCTCAGCACCACGATCTTTGACGTTCAATATTGTTGTAAACAATCCATTTATCATCGCTGGTTACGAGGCGCTTCAAAAACTGGTCAATTTTGTTGCGATTGAGATGGCTATCGGCGATATCGATGCGGTTGGAGAGATGGAGTTCTTTAAGTTCATGCAGAACCCATATATCGAGCTTACTGATGAATCCCAACTTCCTGAGATGGTAATGGACGATTGAATGATGAAGGCTCAGTGTCTCCACGATGTCACGAGTGGTCTGACGTGGATTTGCTTTAATCAGTGCCTTTATTTGATCGTCATCAACTTCATCGGGCCTTCCGCTGCCGAGACCATCGTTAACGTCAAAATCACCAACACGAAATTTAGCGAACCATCTCTGACACTGACAGGCTATGTATGCTTCGTTATCCTTGCTTAGCATTTTTTCTATTAATACTCCTAGAGCCAGTATGGCTTTTTTCGTGCCTGTGTTTCTTCTAAAGCCAAATTGGTCTTCGGTCAAATTTTCTTCTTTTCTCTTTTCTATTCTTCTTTGAATTATTTTAATAGTATTTTTGATGCGTGTGATAATAAACTTATTGTTCTATGTTTTTCGGATTTGTGTGTTGATGCCTTTTTCGGATAGTAATTATCTTTGTTGTGAAACTGGTTTTTAATAATTTTGAAAATTTTATCTAGTGTCTCCGTATCTAGGTTTTAATGATCTCTCCAGGTATATTATCTATATAATATATATATGCAATAAACATATTCATGCGGACTTTGTCGTTCCTTTAATTTAAGAAAGAGATAAGAACATTTGCACCGCAGCATTAAATCAGCACATGAAGATTGAAAATTTCCGACTATTTAGCCTTAGTTATACAATTAATCACAGAAAAATTGTGGTTGATAATTTTTGACTTAATTTTCGCTTTCTTGCACTTAACTACAAACATTTTTTATTGATTTTTACTACTTTTGGCTTTATGAGAGTTAGTGTGAAAATGATAGTTAAGTTACTTAAAAAAAAATTATACTAAATAAAGAAAATCGAAGAAAAATGCTTCATTTGCAAACACTGAAAATGTATTTACAATTTAACAATGCAATCCTTAAACAACAAAATTCTTTTAATAGAGCCCTTCGCCAGTTAAAGTGTTAGTATATTTATATGCTGTCTACTATTTCCTGCGAATATTAACGAATTCAGCGAAAAATACTAACGCCAACTAGATAAAAAATTAAATTTTGTTACTTAACATATGAATGTACCGAGGAGAAGCCTAAAAAAATTAAAGCAAAGTAATGTAGACGTAAAAAATCGCAAGCACATAAACTTGTAAAGGAGGGTCAATCTCAAAGGCGATGCATTATTCAACGAGGCACTGCTATAAATTTGCAATGCATATGCAAACACTTGCATGTAAATTTCAATAACAAGAGTACATGCATAATGAATTAACCCTGGAGAAGACGCGTTTGGGCCTATTATTATTTACGTGCGTTAACAGGTAGGCTTTTCCCTAACACACTGCTCGTCATTTCGAAATATCTTCCGACTTCAAAAAATAGTTAGCCTTTAACAGCTATAAAGGCTAGGATCTTGTACTGCAACCACTCCTATGTTGATCTTTTGTAGAAGTCTTGCGAATGGTGGTAAAAATTATGACTTTTCTGCGTACTTTGCAGTTTCATTGTTTTTGGTATCCATTCTCTCTTAGAGGAGGAATGTTTAAATGCTTGTTACATTGAATCTGTGATAATAGAACATGGTTTACTTTAACAGAATTTTTAAAAATTTTATATAAATTAATTAGTTACTATTACAATTAGTAACTAGTAATAATAACATAAATTAAAAATTTTAACTCCTAAATCATTGAATGGAATTCTCTTTCAGACGATATAGTTCGATTTAAAGTAATACTTTCTGGGAGTAATGACCACAATAGAGATGAAATTGTTTATTTATCCATATTTTAAAGAACAGGAATTCAAATTTAAATTATAGTAAATTAAATAATAATTCAAAAGTAACGTACGGTGTGCATAGTCAATTAGTCATATTCTTATTGAATCGAAAAATTAGTTTAAGCAATTTAGATTAATTATGGTACACCTATTAAAAACAAATCGAATTTAACAGACCTACTGATTGAAAATGCAAATATAGAACACGCATTTGAATTAATCTAGTTGTAACTAAATGACGTTCAGAATGTAAATGCAACCTTAAAAAAATCAAGAACTAAAAACGATAATCCAAACTTTTAAAAAAATTAAATAGATTATATAAGGAAGAAGATGATACAACGAGTTGAGAAAAAACAACCAAAATAAATTAGAATTAATGGAAAAGGTGGAGGTAATCCTAAGAAATATTGAAATACAAATAAAATGCAACAAGGCCAATCTTGATGGAATTTAGCTATTGGAACAAAAAAATAGAAATTGTAGGGAAAACGAGAAACTGAAAGCTTCAAAAATATGTTTTGCAAATGATGTCCCCAAAGAAATAGTGGAACAAAAAGCTTTTAAGAGAACATGTAAAACAATTAGACGGGACAGTCAAGCGCACATAATAAATATTGTAAATAGTAGATTGGTATAGGCAAAACTGAATTAGAAAAAGACGGTAGATTAACAAAGATTTAGCAAATCTAAAAGAGAGAATTCGAGAACAAATCGCTAAGGTAAAAGGTAATAATAAAGGTAGAAAACAAAATAGAAGATATAAAAAGCCACACTAAGTAATAAAAATAAATATTAAAAATATGTTAAGGGCGAGTAAAATACATAAAATAATGGATAAAGTTAAAAAGTATAGTCTTCATATTGTGGGCAAGAGATTAGATAGAGAGCATATAGTAGGATCAACATAGAAAACGTTTCTCTTAGATGTAGTGTTGATACCAAAGTGAAAAATAAGTGGGTTTTATGATATCTTACAGAATTAGACAATAATTAAAATGTTTCAAACCTATTAATAATAAATTGTGTGTCATGCATACCGTATAACGTTTATTAATGTACATTCTACTACAAATGTGGCAAGCGATAGTGAAAACATGTTATGTAGAATTGCTAAAGATCAGTAAATACGACCCTGAACATAATATAAAGATTATATTACAACATTAGAGATTATAAGATACAAGATTATAAGTTGCAACAGGTAGACCAGCCATCTACTCAGCTTTTGAAACGCCCTTAGAGCGCTCTTTGCTGCTCAAGGTAATATAGGAAAAAATAATACTAAATTTAACCACCAAAAGATCATAAAGTAACATGCATGGCTATTGGAACTCGTTATTGCAGCCAAATAGATTATGTTCTTCTTTTAATAAATGTCAGACGTCTATAATAGGTACAAATATAACTTCAACCACTTTTTAGTAGAAAAAAGATCTGTAATACAATTCTCAAAAAAAGAACATTGATAAACTAAAAATAGCAATTAACAACAGAATTTACAACGGTAAAGGAGGCTGAAACAAAGGAAAAGTCATTTTAATGCTTTTCAAATAATTAAATACAAAGCCGAATGTGAAAAATACAAGTAGAAGACATAAAATCTATGAATCAAGAGGATGCACCAATTTCAAACATAAACATAGAAGAAACAGGTATCCAGGAGATAATAAAGAAATGAAAAAAATGACAAGGCAGCATTATTAAAGAAATGCTAATGTATGATGACAGGAGCTTAATAAACAAGATGCGTAATATAATTAAAAGAGAAGAACATATCTATATATTGGAAGAGAGCAATAATTCTACGCTCATGTAGAAAGGGAGGGGAGATAAAAAAATTTGTTCAGAACACAAAGAGACAATCCTCTTAAACGGTACTTGTAAAGTATTCAACTGCGTATTGGCTAATAGGCTAAAAGAAGTGGCCAGAACACAGATAGGTGAGTACCAATACAAATTTAGAAGAATTCGCAGAACAACGAGCTCAATTCATGTCATGGATAATTAACAATTATTTCACGTATCTGGAGTTTATAATTTGCTCAAACAATGACATGCAACAAGAAATTTTTTATTCGACATTTAATTATCCACTCATGAACGAACAACTCCTCTTTTATTCGAGAGTTTAATAACCTTAATCTTCCACGCTGGATAAACGTGTTGAGAAATAGTTTTAGAATGTGAGAGAGAGCGGTTATAAAAGATATTAGCAGAACTGTTGTGTCTATCCGTTACCAAATACCCACTTTACTATACACATAAAAAAAGTTATTTAGAAAATAAATTGCTTAATCATGCGGTGGAGATTAAGTATAATCAGACCAGTAGTTACATACGCTTCGAAAATGTGTACTTTTATATAAACTAGTAAAGCGATGGTAAGAGTATTTGAAAAAAAATAATCAACGAAAATATTAGGCTCAATACCAGAGGAGATTCCCCGCTAGTGTTTCGGAGCAGACGGACGTGTGCCGCGCTCTACCTGCTGTTAAGGAAACGGACTTATCTACGAGCCAGCCCGCGTCTGCGTTATCAACGCGACGGCGACCGCTGTCTTGCTTAAGAAGTTACGCGCCGCTGTTGCCAGTGTTGTGCTTCGAGTGTGCCTTACCGCCGCTGCCACTCCGGGGTCGCCGTAGAGACCGTCCTGCGGGGCCCTCGCCTCATGGAGATCGTAAACGCGCAAAGGTTGTGTCAAACTGCGAGCAGAGTCAAGTGATAAAGAGCGTGTGAATCAAATAGTAAGTAGTTAAACAATGGCTTACTACTATAATCAAACCGCACCTGCATCAAGTACTCAACAATATGTTCCTATGCAAGTCGAACAAAACCATCAGTTACAATATAATCCCCAAAATTATCAATACACACAACAAGCAGTCGCAAACAATGTACATGCAAGATTTAATGTACAGGATATAATGCAAGCCCCAAATGCAACTGTATCTTCAAGCATGCATCCGCAAAATAACATGATCGTTCAACCATCACACTTAAACCAGCACTCTCAAGAAACGGAATGGCAACTAGTAGAAAGTAAAAAACGAGGACGTAAAGACATTAACGATAAATCCCAATCTAAACAACCTAAAACGACAAACTACTGGTTGAATCCAACAAATCGCTTCAAGCCATTGGATACCGAAGACGCAGATGCAAATCATAAAGATAATCCGGATAACAGAACCCCCAAACCACTGCCACTATTCTTATCTGTTGTAAAGTGTACTGAACCACTTATAAAACTATTAGAAAGTATAGCCAAAGACGAATATCATCTAAGAATACTGAACAAAGATGAAGTCAAAATACAGTCTAAATCTTCTATCAAATATTCCCTTATAATCAATGCCTTAGCAGAAAGGAAAACTGAATTTCATACCTATAAGAGAAAAGAAGAACGAAGTTTTAGAGTAGTCCTTACTTAACACACATCCTTCATCTAACCTAGAAGAATTGAAAGAAGAACTTCAAACGCTTGTGCATACTGTTACTAATACAGCTAATATTATGAAAGAGGAACTATGATAGGACTACCACAATTTTTTATTGAATTAAAACCAACAGATAACAACAAAGATATCTACAAAATTGACAAGCTAGCACATTCCATAGTTAAATTTGAAACACCAATTGTAAAACGCCAAATACCACAATGTGCTAAATGTCAAAGGTTTGGCCACACTAAAAATTATTGCAACAGAAGTCCGAGATGCGTAAAATGCTTAGGCGGTAACGTAACAGTACAATATCAACGTAAAGAAAAAAGTAAAGATGTCGCATGTGTCTACTGTAAAGGCAACCATCCTGCAAATTATAAAGGTTGTCTAGTTTACAAAGAATTACAACGAAAATGTTTCCACGACTAAGAAACAGACAGGCTGACCATATACAGCCACACCCGACTCATCAGACTCAGCAAAATCATTTTAGTTATGCCCAAATAGTTTAAGGTGTTAACTAACAAAATATATTACAACAACAACAAATATCGACAGTAAAGAAACAAATGAAATGGACGAATTGAAGAAGATGCCAAAAACGCCCATGAAACAAATAGGAACTATGTTAAACTTATTAACCACTCTCGTCTCTAAAAACAACAATGGCGTAAGTTCTTAAACTAGCTGTTTGGAATGCCAATGGCTTGACAAATCATAAAGACGAAGTGATATCATTCAACTCAAATCACTGCATTGATATTATGCTGATTTCTGAATCACATTATGCAGACAGAAGTCATTTAAAAATACCTAACTATACAATATATGCCACTCAACATCCAGACGGTACAGCACATGCAGGTACGGCTGTTATTATCAAAAGCTCAATAAGGCACTACGAACTTGCTAAATACAAAGTACAATATCTTCAAGCTACATCGATTGCCATTGAAGACTGGAATGGTCCATTAACTATTTCAGCGGCATATTGCCCACCCAGGCACAATAACAAGCAAGAGCACTATGAGCATTATTTACATACACTAGGAATCAGATTTATCTCCGGCGGTGACTACAACGCTAAGCATGTACACTGGGGCTCAAGGCTAAGTACGACCAAAGAAAGAGAACAACACTGGGTCACAGTCTATATCTACGGGTGAACCAACAAACTGGGCTACAGACCTGACAAAAATTACTGATGTACTTAATTTTTGCATCGTAAAAGCAATTAACCCAAACTATATTAAAGCAGAATCTTGTTTAGATCTTACAGGCGAGCACTCTCCAATTGTAGCAACAGTATGCTCACAGTGTTACTCAAATCAAACCCACCTACTCTTTACAACAAGCACACGAACTGAAAACTATTCCGAGAATTAGACAATGAATCTCTCACCCTGGATGTGTCACTGAAAACAGAACAGGAACTTGTGGAAGCAGTTGAAACCTTCAACGAAATAGTCCAACAAGCTGCATGGCAGGCTACACTAAAGAATAAACATAAAAATAACGATAATCTAGACTGTCCTGTTATAGTAAAACAAAAAATCGCAAAAAGCGCAAATTGCACAGGAAATGGCAAACCACGCGGCATCCAGCAGACAAACGGACACGTAACCGAGCAACAAGTGATCTTAAGAATCTTCTTACTTCCATTAAAAATCAAGCAATACAAAATCACCTATCACATCTGACACCAACTAAGGCTACGGACTATTCACTTTGGAAAGCCACTAAGAGGTTAAAACGCCCCCAGCTGCATATTACTCCCATTCGATTAAAGAATGACACTTGGGCTAGAAGCAGCGAAGAAAAATGCTTAGCGTTTGCTACACATCTAGCAGAGGTGTTTAAACCTTTTGCCGCTAAAGGTACCAAAGAGGAAGAACGTGAAGTTTTGGAATACCTCCAGGCGCCATTCCAAATGACACCACCTATCAATCCGTTTAAAATTAGTGAAATTGAAACAGCAATTCTTAAAGACGTAAACTCCCATAAAACACCAGGGTACGGACAAGACACTCAAAGAACTGCCAGATAAGGATTTTAGATTCATTACCTATTTATTCAATGCAATTCTAAAACTACGGTATTTTCCCGAACATTGGAAGGTAGCCACAATTATCTTGATACCCAAACCTGGAAAACCCATTGAACAAGTGTCATCATATAGACCAATTAGCCTGTTGCCAATTTTGTCAAAACTATTTGAAAAATTGCTACTAGTGAAACTTACACCAATACTTATAGACAACAACGTAATACCAGATCACCAATTCGGATTTAGAAGATACCACTCTACAATCGAGCAAGTGCACAGATTAGCAGACATAATTTTAAAAGGTTTTGAGTACAAACGTTATTGCTCGGCAGTATTCGTCAATGTCAAGCAAGCTTTTGACAAAGTCTGCCATAATGGACTACTTTACAAACTCAAAAATATATTTCCACCAGACTACTATCAATTACTGCAATCATACCTCTCTAACAGAACATTTCTGGTCAAACATGGTGAATCTCAAACATCTTTGTACCCTATCAAAGCTGGAGTTTCCCAGGGTAGTGTTCTGGGCCCAATATTATATCTAATTCTTACGTCAGATCTTCCATCCTTACAAACAACGACCATCGCTACTTTCGCAGACGATACTGTTCTATTGGCATCACACCTCGACCCGAATACAGCAACTCAGTATCTTTAATACCACCTGTTCGAACTGGAAAGATGGTGCAAAAAATGGCGATTAGATGTAAATGAAACAAAGTCAACCTACGTAACTTTTACCACCAAAAGGGGCACTTGTCCACCAGTACAGTTAAATAGTCAACAGATACCTCAAGCCGAAACCGTTAAATATTTAGGCATCCATCTAGACAGAAGACTCACATGGAGGAAACACATTTGGACAAAAAGAAAGCAACTAGGCATTACAATCCAAAAAAATCTACTGGCTCCTAGACCGCAAGGCTCAATTGTCAATCGAAAATAAAGTACTCCTATATAAGGCAATAATTAAACCAACCTGGGCGTATGGGATACAACTGTGGGGTGCCGCCAGCAACTCCAATATTGAGATCCTAAAACGATTTCAGTCCAATATTCTCAGATCTATGGTTGACGCACCATAATACGTTCCAAATGAAGTCATTCGGCGAGATCTCAACATTACTTCCATCAATGATGAAATCCAAAAATACAGCGTTCGGTACAGGACCAGGCTTAGCGCTCACCCTAACCCTCTTGTGGAGCATTTAATGGAACCAGATATTGAAGAACCACGGCTGAGAAGGTTTAAATTCTCCGACCTACCAAGACATTTTTGAATAATATGTACCTATATAATCACTATAATCACAATAATAGTTAGGTTACGCTATTAGACAAATTATTATGTTATTAAGGAAATATTCGATGGTTTATTTTCAACATGTAAAAATACCATTGATAAGTTGTTAAACCACTATAAAAATATGAGTACCTTATAAAATCTTATTCCACAATAAATTTTATGCAATCGGCATAAACATTTAAAGTCTAAACTCTTATTGTTTATTTGTCTGTCTTGAACATTAAAGAATTCAAAGATTAAAAAAATTCAAAACTTCCTACTCTAACGCCCCGCGTGGGCGCACGACCTGCAAACTAAGAGGTTAGGGCTCTCTCTGCCCGGTCGTCACGCACCATCTCCGATGCGGGGCAAAATGGCAAGCACCGCGCCTTAGACGATCGCCTTGTTCGATGTGAACGCAGTTACTCAATTATTTTAGTGACTTAGTAGGCCACCCGCCAGGCATCAGAGAGCACACGGGTTCATCAGCCCTCAACCACGGGACCACGCTGGCTCTAACATATACTGCTAGCAGTATCGAACTCACAACTATTATGTTATGAGTCCTACACTCTTCCCCGGAGCCACTGACCACTTGACTATAATTATTAATTATTTAAAAATTAATGAAAACAGCCCATGTTTTTTGAAGATTCAATATACAGGAACAAGAAAAACGAAAATACAAAATGCTAGTAAAAATATAAAATATCTTATGGTGCATCGTGTGCTTGGTTCTCGGGTTATAAGGCCGTGGACGCACTTGAGAAACCCTTGACATTTCGTCCATAACTGGGGCATTCTTCAGAAGAAAATCTTCTAAAAATTAAGTGATTGTCCCGTGCGTTTTTGCTTTTGTACTCGTGCGAGTATGGTAGGGATGGTGTTGTAGGCCCTTGTTGACGTCATCGGGAAGGTAGATAACATAATCGGACTAACTTCTGACATCAATCGGGTCATTGCAGGCAATTTTTGGAATTTTCTGACGTCACTCGCTCTTTTACCGTATCGCGGTCTGTTTTTTGCCCCTAGAGAGCGATAAACCAAGATTTAGGTAGATTGAATCCGTCGTCCCTGTTAAAATTATTTTTATATTTATAAATCTCCACCGCCTCTCTGTATAATTTCGGTTAATAATTCCTATAGTTGGATAAAACTTGTGTTTGCCCGAAGTCTATCTTGTGGTCAGGATTTTGCAAAGCAGCGACTGCTGATTTATCGGGTTGATTAAGGCGTAGATGACGTTTGTGTTCCTTTATTCTATTATACGTTCAGCGAATACATACAGTAATAAATCATCATGACACACCCCTGAACCGCCTCTTATACGCAGAAAGATATGCGCCGAAGCCATGTATACAATGTCAGTGTGTACCTGACCACTGAAACACCCGCACTTTTTTAAACCGGCCTTTAACGGACAGTTATTTAAAATTAGCGGAAACTTTTGACAGTTTTATTACTACATGTATTTGCTGAACGCAGTACAGTGGTAATCGTTCGCCCCGTAGTCCCAATGTAGACTTGCTCACATGAGCAAGGTATGCAGTATACTCCTAGTGTATCCTGTGGGTTTCTTGCATCTTTGGCTGATGTAAGCAAATCCCGTATCTTGGTGATGGTGGTATAGATGGTTTTCACCTTGTGTTTATTTAGAATTATTCCTATCTGGTCCGTAACCCTGTTCATGTAAGGTAAAAAAGCCTACCGTAGCCGATTTCGGTTGTGCTTTTCGTGCCCATTTGTTAGGTATAATTACTCTATCTCCGTCCTCGAGTAGCCATTCCATTGTAAGGCTTGTTCCGAATGTTTCAGTTCTTTATTAAAAAACTGTGACATATACGCCCTTTTCTTCTGAAGAAGTCTACCGCAGTCAAGAGTTTCTAAACTCCGACCATGGCCTTATAACCCGAGAACCAACCACACGATGCACCATAGTTTGAGAGTAGGTAAATTGAGAAAAATTATAGATATGAAAAAAGTTCCGTGAAGTATTTAGGATTTTTATTTTCTTCTCTTCTCTTTTCTCGCGGTCAAAAAGTATTTACATACTCAATCAGTTGAAATAAGTGATTAGTGTTCGCGCTACCCTTTTAGTAAAATAATTTTGAGGAGACTATGATCACATATATCAAAAAAGTTCAAATGCAAAATTCTGAAACATGTTCGGCCCTAGTTATCTCTGGGGTTTAAAGAACTCCCCTACCAAATTTGCTAAAAATTAATTTTATTTTCAATATCAATATCAATAGCGCTTCTTCTGTTAGTTTAGAATACTTTTGTGTCAAATTTAGTAAAAAATAACTCAATATAATTAAAGAAATAATTACACTTCTACCAAATCATTCTCCCTATTCACACACGCTAAATAAAGGTAAACTTGTTTATCTTTAGCTGTTAGGTCCGACCCCATTCAGCAAATTTGATTAGGCTGACTTTTTTCCTTTCACCCTTCTTGCTCTTCGTGTAAGGGTACATCCGCACAAGCATAGACCCCATTTAATTGTCAATAAATGCCAATAGGCCTCAACCCTCAATCGTTAAGAACTTAATAACACTCCGTTGCCTCAAATAAATATACATATCGTTTATCATTTTTGTCAGTACTTTAGAGTCACCTGAAATTGCAAGAAAATGCTACCGTCTGTCTTGACAGTCAATTAATTAGATAAACTTTTATATTACAAAACCTCTCGGCTAGAAGACGACTTTTCAAGATACCCTCGCAATATTCATGTGATTAAATTCAGAAGCTTCCCTTTTATGTTGTGCGGATATCACTGTAGCTCTCATATCCTTTTTTGATCTGAATCACATTTTCCTCATTGGACCAGCACCGACTCCTACTTAAAATGACACGAACAAAAAAACCCAAAGTACTTCTTGTAGAAAACAATTATAAATAGCTCACGTTTATTTTAAAAACATTTAATAATCTAATAATAGAAAAAAAAAACAGCTTCAACATCTATGGTACAGCTGTATCAAACTTGAGTTGGATTTTATAGGTTTAAGCACAACTTTTTAAGTCTCCCTGTTTTTCATTACCATGCTTCTACTTTAAACTTAATTTTACAAAGTATCAGTGTTTGGCTGATCAAAATTTACTTTTGGATTCGTTCTTTAAGTAATATTTTGGCTTAGAACGCAAAGCCTAGATTTTCGGTTGATTGATCAATGTTAGTATGCTTCATTTCTTTCTTCACTGGCTTTATCACACTACACGTTATGGCAAAAACAAAACGGCCGAAAGAAGGCAAATTCAATCTGATATAAAATCCAAGATTTTGTATATTTTGGTAGATAAAATTATTGTATTGGATTCCTTGGACAGTCGTCATATTCTTAATAAATCAGAGAGGTCCCTCTTTAAAAAATCAATTGCCAAAAAAAGTTACATCATCTGTAAGTCTCTATATTACTCAATAAAAGAACAAACAACTAGTTTTTAATAATGCCATACCAATTATCAGTTGAGTTTTCTTTGAGATTCCCAGGTTTCTAAATTTTAAATAGAAAGTCTTGCTTCTGTCTCGGACAACGACGATTTTGGAATATTGTCCTGAGCTTTTGGTTTTATTCGATATTTCGGTGGCGCTCGCATTATCTATTAAGTTAGTTTCTGCCCTTCAAAAAATCCTTTCAATCGTATTTTTAGTTGGCGAAACCTCTTGACTACTTGGTCATCTGTGTGCAAATCTCAAGTCAAAACAGCATACCCAGGAAGACGATACATGGTGTAGACAAAATATATTTTACATATTGCCGTCAAAATACCCCGTTTGATGTTCACTTCTGTCAACCATGGATGATGTAAGCTGTTTTCATGACACTACACCGGACATTCACATACCCAAAATCTTTTGCTACGTTATCTTTGTACAAAAAGCTCGCTCCTTCGTTTGAAATTTAATTTCGCCGCTGATGAATCATAAACTTTAAAGGTAAAACAGAAAAAGGGCTTGATAAACGAGAAAAGAGAATAATTCTACAATTATTTGGCCAACTTGAGCGTGACCTTGGTCTGATCAAGATTTGACAAAGCAGGAATCGTCAAGGAAAAGGCAGGACAAAGATTGCCGACCCTGCTATGTCACGCGAGACTGTTTACTGTGCTTGTAGGCATCTCAACTCTACCTTAACTTCTAATGCAATCTTCTGTAATTCTTGTCACAGATGATACCACAGTTCAGATGCTTCCCTTTCAGATGATGAAGTTGTCTTTCTAGCGAAAAGCTCTTCGCCTTGTATTTGCAATCTCTATCCTTATCTGCATCAAATCCGTCTCTAGTGAATGCTTTGGATGTCATAAACCTTTTCAAAAATCAGAAATCGAAATTCGCTTCAATACATTCAGTATCCTGAATCCACATCGAGTCTTTCTTCTTCAAACTCGCTCCCTTCACTCCTTACTAACCTCATGAAGAGTTTTAAGATGTCTAAGGGCGCAGATCATTACTGCTTATGCTTTAGCGGACTTAATTAACCAACGTGTAAATTCAAACGGCACTTCATCCTGGAAACACCTTCTTACTTTCCCATGCTACGCCCTTCAGGTTCCAGTTAAGAACAACAAATCACTACCTTATAACGTCAAGAAAAATATCAAGTCCAAGTCCTTCCCTAGTAGAACTGACCCCTCCAGACGAATTGAAAGTAAAATATTAGATGATAATACATCTGCTATACAAATTCTCACTTCATCGGATAAACTAGTTGTTGAAAACTTGTCCACTTTTGA
Organism: Sinelater perroti; assembly: GCA_036346155.1. Classification (NCBI taxonomy): domain Eukaryota; kingdom Metazoa; phylum Arthropoda; class Insecta; order Coleoptera; family Elateridae; genus Sinelater; species Sinelater perroti. The sequence goes on from JARFIY010000189.1 coordinate 18,081,788, forward strand.
GGAGGTACTAGATAAACCCCCTTGCATTAAAAATATAAGTGAATGCCTACCCCCCGATTCAGATATTAAAACACTAACTGTTTCCAAAGATGAGGTTTGTTAGCGAGAAGATCTTTTAAAAAATATCCCGTCGGAGGTCTGAATGGAATTAGACCATATGATATATTTATACTCCCGCCCTGATAATCACATAGATAATTTAATACTTACCTCAACAAGCCTATGTAACTTCTTACTTGAGGAGAAAGTTCATTAAGAAATTATACCTGTTCTGTACGAGTTTCGCTTTATGCTCTTTTTAAAAAGAATAAAGAAATCAAACTTATTGCTCTTGGAAGATTCTTTAGAAGACAGTTCTACACTAACCTGTAAATCTATTCACTCTAATATAGAAGAATATTTACGTCCCTTGTAATTGGGCTTTGCTAGTCGTGGTAATTGTGGTTCATGCTGTGAGTTAATTACACAAACTCAGAAGAAATTCTGTTCAAATTGGATGTTAGGAACGCATTCAACTCTCTTGAAAGGAAGGGCATGTTATTAATTGTGAAAGAGAGGATGCCACCATACTTTTACCTCCTTGTTTTCAAAGCATATTGTCAAGATCCTATTTTCGCACATAGATCACAATTTCTTAATTCTTCTATTAGAGTCCAGCAAAGAGATCTTGCAGAAACATTGCTCTTGAGCCTCTCGATCCTTCCTATTATTCAATCATTGTTATCTGAACTAAACGTTTGGCATCTTAAAGATGGGACATTATCTGGCAATCCTTTAACAGTTTTTATTGATTTCAGATCTTTACTCAAAATATTTAAATTATTTGGCCTCTGGATCTGTGTGAACTTTTTTTGGATCCATTCGTTCAATCTACCGCTGATGGTTTTGCAAGGTCCTCCTCTGGAATTAATTTGTTCAAGATGATTTATCCCTCATAGGAGCACCCAATATAGAGAGCGTCATACATCCTATTTTTATTTACCCTTAATCAAATGACACTTTGCTTCATATTCATTTGAACAGTGTATTGATGTGCCTCCTTCGGTCTACATCTGTATTCAAATCAACTAACATTTTGGAAACGATAATCAATGCAGCCAAGCTTCATTTCCTGTCAAATTTTGTGGTCTGGGTGTAAAGAAAACATTGAATCCAGTTTACATTCCACGGATACTCTAGTAAATTCGGTTCTCTTATTTGCTCAAGAGTTGGCAAACGTTCGAATTTATAAGGAGGCTTTCAATTTGTAAGAAGCAAGGAATAAAGAAAATATCCACGCGACGCACTTGGAATCACATTAATTATTCAAGACTAACAGACTGTTTCCATTTTAACTCCGAAGTCAACTGTGTTAGATTTCAGTCATGTAAAGAATACGAATCTTCTACATGGTTATCTTTATTGCCCTCAGGCAATACTTCCATCCGTATTGCCACCGATCTTCGCTTAGGCCTGAACTTCTGTAAATCTCATTCTTTCATCCCTTGAACCTACTGGATTTTGTCGAGATGATGACAAACGACCTGATGGTATGACCTTAATACCCTGGTCAAAAGGAAAAGTTCTCATATGGGACGCTATATGCACACAGTTTAGAAATCCAACAAGAAAATGTAGCTTGTGTTATGGTCAATTTCCTTCTTCCATCCTCATGAATGAGCTTACTTACATTGAATTATTTGTAATTAGTCTTTTTGCAAAATATTTATTTTGAATAAAAAGTCTGTCTTTTGTGTGCGAAGTTCTAAAGTTTTCCAAAACTTTTTGGAAAACTACTTAAACGAAACTCAGTAGATGGCTCTTTGTGAATATTTAGTTCCTCGTAGAGTTATCATAGCTCATAGTTGTAATGTCTCTCCTCCTGAAAAACTGAAGGACATTTTGTGAAGCTGTAAGAAACTGACGTTATAATTATAGAATGCGCACATAGCACTGTACATTGACATTTTCCTCTGAATTATATATATAAAAAGAATTATGAGTGCTGCTGTCACACAGGTCAAAGGTCAAAAGTCAAAGTTCAACTCTAACTGGGTATACGTAAACGCGTTGTCATGGCAACGGCGTACGCCAATTATGTCAAACAAAGCTTTTTAATCGTGTTTTTATTTATTTTTAAAAGCTACTATGCGAAGGGGCTCAAGCATGTCGGAGTTGGACAAGCTCTCGGGGGGGGCTGCCAGACCTCGTTAATTAGTAAAATATCAAAACGATAGGATAAAGTTATCCCCAGAGAACTAGAATTTTAAATTAAAATGAAAACCGCAAATTAATCAAGTGATCGTCTAATGTCTTCTAAACTGGGGATGAATATGCATGAATTTCTGTATAAAATCTCTTGCGCTAATCGAGTAAACTTTTATTGGAATTCCAAGTTGTAGGCAACTAAATATTTCTGAATTTATAATCGACAAAGTAAAGGGACAGTAATCACAGTAGGTGATTTTAACGAAAGAGTAGGAGTAAAAAATAAGTCAACGGAGAACAAGAAAGAAACAATAATGGAAAAAGAATACTCGACTTTTGCAGAGAGAACCAATTCATCGTCACAAATACGTTTTACGAACATAAGAAAATACATCAGTACACCAGGGAAGTTAAAAGTAGAGACGAAAAATCAATAATCGACTACATCCTGATAGAAAAGGCCAAAAGGAATATGATTCAAGACGTTAGGGTAAGAAGTGGTCCCGAAATTTACAGCGATCACTACCTGTTAGTAGGAAAAATAAGACACATGGACAAAAAACAAACAAAAGAGAAGAAAACTTGCAAAAGAAAAAAGTTTATGAAAAGATTAAGACTTACATGCTCAAGGAAGAACAATATCAGACAAAATACCAAGAACTAATACAGAAAGAAGTCGAAAAACTGGACGAAAGATTTCTACACGAAGACATAGACAATAAATGGGAAATATTTAAAAGAATTTTGAAATCTGCAGCAAAGGCAGTATGTGGGTAGCCAAAATAAATAACCAAAATAAACAAACAGATTGGTGGAATGAAGATATTAAAACGAAATTAAAACAAAGAAACGAAATGGAAAAATTATTTAAATAAGAAAACTGAAGAAGCATACCAAGAATACAAGGAACAAAGGAAGAAAGTTAAAGAAATAATAAAGACAGCTAAAGAAAAGTCATGGGAGAAGTTCGGACACAGAATGGAACATAACAGCAAAGAAAACCAGAAGCTATTTTATAGGGTGCTCAAAATTGTAGAACAGAGAAGAAAACAATACTAAACCAAGTCAAGAATAAAAGAGTAAACTCATAACCGAAGAAAATGAAGTGATAAAGATATGGAAAGAACACTTCCAAGAAATCCTAACAGTGATGAAACGGTAACACAAAATTCAAGAGAAGATGAAGAAGGAGAACAAAGAGCAGAAAAATGGAAGTAATAACGGATGAAGAACCCACAATGAAGGAACTATGTGAAGCAATAAAAAACGTTAAGAATAGGAAAACACCTGACACGACGGAGTAGAGGCAGAAATGCTGAAAACTATGGGAAAATATGGAGCACAAATATTCTTAGACATTTGCAAAGAGGCTTGGAGAACCGGTAGAATACCAAAAGAGTGGGAAGTGGGAATCATATTACCACTGTACAAAAAGGAGATAGACTTAGTTGTCATAACTACCGAGGAATAACACTGTTGAGCATAGCATGCAAGGTTTATGAAAGAATTTTAGAACAGAAACTAAGAAAAGTCCTAGCAAGACAACTAATAGACTCTCAAAGCGGATTCAGAAAGGGCATAGTATACAAGACCACATATTTAGCTTAAAAGTAATAGAAAGAACACTAAAACAAGACATAAAAGTTTACCTAGCCTTCATCGATTTAGAAAAAGCTTTTGACCGCGCACCAAGAAAAAAGATCTGGAAGAGCCTAATTAGAAGGGGTGTAGGAAAACAATTGCTTAATGCCACCAAAAGCATGTACCAAAACTGCAGGAACTATGTAAGAACTAGATACTCACAATCGGAAGAGTTCATAACAAGCAATGGCCTAAGACAAGGTGGTGTACTAAGCCCTCTGCTGTTCATACTACTCATGGACGACATTATTAACGCATGTAGGTCAAAAGTAGCAAAATTATGTGTAGGATACAGAAACATGCAACGAATAAACATCGGAATGTGCGTTTGCTGATGACGTTGTGATATTCACCAAAGGAGAGGGACCTACAATACAATCTGGAAATATGGAAAGAAACGTTAGAGGACTACAACATGAAAATTAACATAGGCAAAACTAAGGTCATGGCAATTGGTAAACAAGAAGAACAGACAAACATAAAAATCAACAACAGTAAATTAGAACAAGTCAAAAGTTTCACATATTTAGGAGTTACTATAGACAGCAAAGGAGGACACGAAGCTGAACTAAACAAACGAATAGAAAACACTGCCAAGTTGTACTACGCACTAGGAAAGACATTCTTGAACAACAAAGAGATTTCTAGGAAAACAAAACTCACCATATATAAAACAATTTATCTACCGACATTGACATTTGGGGGGAATCGTGGGTAACAAGTAAGAGACAGGAAAGTAAACTACAAAGTATGAAAATTAAATATCTGAGGAAAGTACTAGGAGTAACCAGAAGAGATAAAATACGAAATCAAATAATTCGAGAAGAACTGAAAGTAGAACCACTGGAAAAAAATAGAAACACGACAGCTACAATGGTTAGGACATCTACTTAGAATGGACAAAGATAGACAGGTTAAGAAAATATAGGAATCGAAAGTAGGTACTAGTAGAACAAGAGGAAGACCACGAAGTCATGGACAAGAACAATAGAAGAAAAACTTCTTCAGAAAGGAATAACATGGCAAGAAGCGAAGGTAATGGCACAGAAATAAAAGGAGTGGACCAGATTAGTACATACGAGTAGAAATCAAGAATAATTTTAGTTTTAAATATTATGTCAAGAATTAGTTTACTTTTATTTTGTAAATACATACCTTTACACTGTATGGTAGGAATAGGTATATATATATATATATATATATATATATATATATATATATATATATATATATATATATATATATATATATATATATATATATATATATATATATATATATATATATATATATATATATATATATATAATCGACACAATCTGTACACAGGAGAATAATGTCAAAATCCTGGTGCCCGTAAGGTACAACTACTTCAAACTCGTCAGCCATTAGACAGAAATTGAACGCTGCACGCTCCAACGACATTTGAAGAATTCTTAATAAATAAATTTTGAAATTTAATTTAAATCCTTACTGGAAGGCTACTTCTCTTAGTGTTAGTACGATTTGGCGCTTCTACACAGTAAATTATAAATGGCAAAATATTTGACAAAACGCTAAAGTTGCGTATTTGGAAGCAATGATTGATTGTAGTCGAAACTATCATAGGAGGGGTATTTCTAATAATATGCTTACTCACTTGGAGTGTCTTTCCTTTATGTTCTTCTTCGTCCTTCACTTCTCATGTCAAATATGTTTTTGATACCTCTCTTCCCCCAACCGAATCATATGGCCGTACCACTGTAGTTTCTTCCTTTCTAGTTCTTCTACTATAGGGTCTTGTCCCAGCTCTTCCCTAATGCTTTTGTTTCTTACCCGATCTCTTCTTGTCTTTCCAACTATACGTCTCAAGTATCGCATCTCTACTGCTGTGATCTTTGATCTATGTTTATCGATTACTGCCGAGAATTTGGTTTTGTACTTGTGCATTTTTGTTTACTTGCGTAATTATTTCTTTCCTATTAAGGTGTCGTTAATCTGGTAATATATCCGGTTAGCTTTATTTCCCTATCTATTCTTCCATCTTTACTTATTACTGTTGCTAGGAATTCGTAGGCTTCTATTTGTTCCACTCCGACTATTCTTGTCTACTTGTTTTCGCTCCTAGTATTATTTTGCTTTTTTCTGTTTATTTCTATCCCGTTTTGTTCTAAGTTACCTTTTCAAATGTCTATGTTTGTTTGTAGCTGTTGTGAGTTATTTGCTCGTATTAATATGTCGTCTGCATATAGCAGGTCTTAAGTTCTTATTGGGCTTAGGTTCAGATATCCTAGTCTTGATTTCCTAATTTCATTTTTGCACTTTGTGTAGATGTGGTCCATATAGATCACAAAGATTAGCAGGTTTAGGCTGTATTCCTGTTTTATCCCTCTTTCCATTCTGAAGACCTCCGAAAAATGCCCGTTTAGACCAACTCTTCCTTTTACGCTCTTGTGTAGATTTTCTATCATTCTTCTCATTTTGGGTGGGACCTGTAGCTCTCTGAGTGCATCCCATATATATTTCTCGGTTAATCAATCGAACGCAGCTTTTAGATCTATAAAGGCCAAGTATAGTTCCTTGTCTTTGCTTATGATTTTTCTCTATTATGGTTCTCATTATGAAAATGTTGTCTTGTGTTTGTCTCCCTGAGCGTAAAACCTGAGTCCTAAGTCGTTTCTCTAAAATGTTTGTGTATATTTTTAGTGGGATTGGAGACAGACATATGATTCTGTAATTGTCGCATCGTGTAGAGTCTTCATTTTTATATATGAGGATTATTATATTATTTTCACAGTCTTCTGATATTTCTTCCTGCGCCCATGACAGTTGGGAGATGTTTTTTAACCATTCATTCACTACAGGACCTCGTTTTCTAAACAGTTCCGGGGTAAGATTGTCTTCCCCGGGTGATTTCCTGCTCCTTATATTTTTGAAGGCCTCTATTATCTCTTTACTGGGCTATTATCTTTTTCTTCTTTTGGGAGGATTTCTTCTTCTACTTCCTTTTCTTCAAATTTTTATGAGTAACGTTCCTTCCATACTTTCAATATTTCCGGAGTTTTAGTTTACAATTCTTCTCTCTCGTTCTTCATATTTCTTATTTTTTGTCCCGAATTTCCATTTAGCCTCTTGACCACGTTCCAAAAGTTTTTTAGATTTCCAATATTCTTAATTTTCTTCCAAATTCTCCCCACTTTTCTTGTTTGATATTTTTACAACTTCTCTGGCTTTATTGCGTTTGGTTATATACGTCTCTTCTGTTTTATTTCCTTTTTATCTATACCAAATTTTTTTCTGAATTTTATTTTTACCTCCCCGTTCCACCATTTTGTCCCTTTTTTTGATTTGGATTTTGTGTTACTACTTTCGTCCTGCATACTTCTCTTACTGACAGTAGCATTGTCTCTTTAAAGCAATTCCATTTCTTGCTCAGGATCTATTTATTTTCGTTTAGTATTTTTCCTCTTCCTTTTTGGTTAATTTATTTGTAAGTATTTTATCGTATCTATTTTGTATTTATGGGTTTTATAGGGCTTTTATGTTTATTCCAGTATGGTACTTTGGTTGGTCTGAAGTTAGTTTTGTAAATTCGTTTTTGCTATCAGTAGTTTATGGTTTGTATTTAGTTCTGCGCCTTTTATAACCTTATTATCGTTAACTGCGTATATTATGCTTGTGAAATAAGTTATAAAATTTATTATGGTCTTGTGTCTTAGTTCCTCTGCTTCGTAGGTAATCTTATGTATGTCTTTATGTGGGAACCAAGTATTTCCTATTAGTATGTGATTTAAGATATAAAAGTCTATCATCCCCTCTCCATGCTCTTTCATTTCTGCTTGTACTCTATGGGCTCCCATTGTTTCGTATCCCACTTCTCTTTTATTTCCTATGTGCGCATTCCAACCACCCATTATAATTACATGTTTATCTTTATTTTGCATTCTTTCAGTAGTTGGTTATAGATCCTCGTAGAACATTTCTTTATCTCCTACATTTGCATTTTCTGCTGGCGCATAAATTTGGATCATTCCTATCTTCTCAGTATCCTAGAATTTATGGATTCCCATTCTTTACATTTATTTCTAGTTCTTTGTTTCAAATAGTTCTTACACCCTCTGTTGCTCTAGTTCAGATTGATGGCCCTGAGCAACTTAGAGTATACGCTTTTTCCATACTTTTTATTCCGTTTTCTTTCTTTTTTGTTTCCGCTACGCCCAGTATTTGTATTTTACGTTCCTCAATTCCTTCCATCAGCTCTAGTTCCTTTCCTGTGATGAAGGTTATGTTATGGTCCCTAATCTTATTCGTGTTCTCGCCAGTCGTCTTGGGCTTGACCGCCAGTTCCGCTCAATAAACTTCTCTGAATCAAAAATACTTTGAGTGGGTGGTTAGCCCAACGTCAAAGATTCCGTTGTCTCAAAACCAGTGGGTCGTACCCTTGGCAGGGACCCTTACAGGATGCTATCGGCCAGGCCAGCTGAACTCTGGTTTTTTGAGAGGTGTTACTCCTTCGTCACTCACCAATTTATCCTGACTTGTGACAGGCAGAGCCTGGACCCAATCTTGGGTCCAAGTTGGCTGGATTTTCTAATAATATATTGGTTTAAAAATATTCATTTTTGATAATGTGTATATCAATATGAATCCGATTAGAGCATTCTTTAATGACGATTTGTTCACTTCCGATAATGACGCTTGTATAGAATGTCTATGTCTTTGAAACATTTTAAGCAAAAACGTCCCAACAAACATGAGTCGAATTCTCGACCATTTTTGAGATACCCATGAAGCAACTTAGGGGTCTTTGAGGGGTGCTTGGTCGTTCTAACATTTTATTCTTCCTCCGAGTATCATTTTAACTTTAGTTGCCAAGGATACGAGATATAGACATGGATGATATGTACTTCAAAGATTAGTTCTTAGTGACATTGCTATTACCGGTCTAAAATAATAAATTTATTACAAAACAAACTTCCATTTATTGAATAAACGATTACAGTATTTAAAACAACTTAAGAATTATTTATGAGCCAGTTGATGCCTTCCATCGATTCACAAATCGTATAGAAAGCTTCCCAAACTCTTGCAACAAGTATTTCCCTTGAATCAGACTTGGTTCTACCATGCACAAATGACTTCACATGGCTTCAAAAAAAGACATCCGAAGGATTGAGATCAGGAGATCTTGGGGGTCATTTTACGAAGCCATTCCATCCAATCCATCGTCGAGTAAACTTATAGTTTAAACAATCAGTAACGATTCGGCCGTAATGTGCAAGAGCTCCATCTAGGTGGTACTATGCCCTACTTCTAATTACCACAGGAACTTCCTCTGATAAATTTAACAATGTAAAGGTAAAATAATAATCACTCACAAAGGAGGAAGAACTAGAACGATAAAGCATCCCTCAAAGACCCCTAACTTGCTTCATCGATATCTCAAAAACGGTTGAGAGTTCGACCCATGTTTATTGGAACTTTTTTGTTTAAAATGTTTCAAAGGACCTATACGCAAAGTCTTGGAACTTCCTCGTGAACACCCTACAGAGGTCAGCTGGTTTTTTAGAACCTTCTCTCAACTTATACGATGATGACGGAACGCTATATTTTCCCCTTCCTATACCTTCCTAAATAATTACCCGAGTAATGTCAGGTGGGCTTTACTTTGGAAGTCTTTTACTAAGACATTGTTTTCTCTTTCCTCCCAGATTCCTAGTAGTAGACAGTATAACGTTTTCACAGAAATCTATCACAGAACACAATTTTAAATGCGATGGTTAAGAACTACACAACAAAAAGAACAAAAAGTGCTAACGCTACTGCAAACAGACTTAAATCGACACCAACAAATAAACGCCAACATATGCACAATGGAACTAAATGAGAATGTAACCAAGACGTACAAGAAAAAATGTTGAAAACTAATAAATTTAACATTTTACTTAGATATATATTTATGGTCATCAACCAAATTTTGTCGTTCATTAAAGTTAGAGTTAGAAGTTAGAAGGCTATATTGACAAGTCACTGAAAGTCTTCTTAATTCAAAATTATTGTATCTCAATTACAAAAATTAAATGTTGACTATACGCGTCTCTTAAAGCACGATAATTTTAACAGTTTTCTTCTACTTTTTCACTTATTTCTTATACCCGTATAATTTTTCTTCATTCTTTTTCTCTAATCCTTATTCCATTGTGAGCATCGGAATATATAATTCGTCCTCTTTTAACCATTACTTTCATTCCTTTTTGTCACTTGCTAGTATCTTCATTTCTTTTATTTTTTATTTTTTGTTTTCTGATATCTCTTATTCTTTGCATTCATGTGTTTTGCGGCCTGCCTTTTTTTCGTTTTTATTGCTTTTCATTTCCAGAATTTTCTTTGGTAGTCTCTTCTGTTCCATTCTTTATTAAGTGCCTGTACCATTCCATTTGTCTTCTTTCCATTTTCTGAGTAATGTGTTCTTGCTTTAAATTAATTCTTATTTCTTCATTTCTTACTCCATCATTATTTTTCCCACAATTTTTTTCAGGTATCTCATTCCTACTACATTTGTTTACTCTTATGGTTTTATTGGGCTACCCATACTTCGCTGCCGTATAATAAAGTCGGTGTTGTTACTTTGTTGTATACCATCAGTTTAATTTTGTTTTTTATTTATCTTTTTCCGATTATGATTCCCTTTAATGCATAAAAAATATATATTCGTTGCTCTTCTTGTTTTAGTGGCTATATCCAGTTCCATTTTTCCATAATTTACCAAGATCTTTAAAAGTGGTCACCTCGTCTAGAATTTGTTGATTACATGTTATCTCTGTGTTTTCGGTATATCGTTGTTTCCTGTCTATCGTCATTATTTTTGCTTTATCCTTGTTGACTTCCATTTTCATTTTGTTTGTTTCTTCCTCACATATATTCATTAATTTTTGCATATTGGGGTAGCTATCTGCCATCAGTATTACGTAGCTTGCATATATTATAATAATGGCTCTACGCCCCGCGTGGGAGCACGGCCTGCGAACTGAGAGGTTAAGGCTCTCATACATTCGCTCTCTCTGCCCGGTCGTCGCGCACCATCTCTGATGCGGGGCGATGTGGCAAGCACCGCGCCTAAGACAACCGCCATTATTACCCCTTGTTAGATTGAAGGCAGGTACTCAATTATTTTTAGTGACTGAGTAGGCCACCCGCCAGACATCAGAGAGCACCGGGAATTGAAACCGAGTCCGTCAGCATGACAACCCGTCCCTCAACCACGGGACCACGCTGGCTCGCGCTCGCATATATTAGACAGTCTATATATGGTATATGGAGAATACATTTCTGTGTCCGACCAGAGTTTATAGTTGTAATACTCTTTCTCTTACTGCTTTTAGTAATTTGTTCTTTATTATTGTGAATAACAGGGGGCTCAGTTTGTCTCCTTGCTTAATGCCTTTCTTCAAACAAAATTCCTCCGACTTTTCTCCATTTACACGTGTTTTTACGTTTTCATAGATGTTTTTTGCAACTGTTATCATTTCTTGAGGTATTTCTAACATTTCTATTGGCCTATGTGTTCTTTTTTTTCAACTGTGTCAAGAGCTGTTTTGAGACCTATAAATGCTAAAATTAGTTTATTTATGTATTTTTATTAATTTTTGTTTGTCTATGTTTTCTAAATCTAACTTTTTCTTCTTCAAATTTGTTTTTTAGGTGTTGTTTTATCCTTTCTTCTATTATGCGTATATATACTTTACTTGTCACTGGTGCCAGAGATATAGCTCTATAATTATCACAATCTGTCTGATCTCCTTTTTTATAAATTGGCCAAATTATGTCATTTTCTCAGTCTTTAGATATTTGGTTTATTCTCTAGGCCTATCTGAATATCTCCAGAAGCTATATCTTTCCTTCTGGTCCTAAAAATTTTAGCATCTCTGCATTTATCTTATCTTCTCCACGCCCTTTTCCTGTTTTTAGTTTTTCAATTGCTTTATCTACTTCTTTCATTTCTTGTCTTTCTCTTCTTATATATTCTTTTTATGCTCCATCTTCCTATTTTTACGTCAAACTTTTTTATATAATATTCTCTCCACGTTTCCAAAATGCGTGGTGTATCTAGCTGCAGCTCTTTATTTTTATCTCTTATTCCTTTAATTTCGTTCCTTTTTTACCCCTTGAATACTTATTCTACTATTTGTCTTATACGTTTCGTTTAATTCACTTCTAAACTCGTCCCAACTTTTTTGTTTTGCTAATTTTACTGTCTTTTCTACTAAGCGTCTTCTCCTTATATATTCCTTCGTATCTTCGTCAACTTTCATATTTATATTCTTTTCTAAGCTTGTTACTTTTTTGACTTCTTCCCTTACTTTTTGTGTTCATCAACTTGTCATTTTATAGTTTTTATCATATTTTGTCGCTCCACGAATGTCTATCTTTTTTCTTCCGCTTCTATTCAGTTCTTTTTCCCTGTATTTACATACTATTCCCATTTCTGCATTTATGTCTTTTCCTACTCTAGCATTCCAGTCGTCTCTTATAAATATTCTATCACTTTTCTCTTTTAAATTTTCTTTTTTCTCCAATTCTTTAAATCTGTGTAAAATGCATCTACCATTTTTTTAGTTTCTTTAACTTAAATTTCATCTCTATTATTATTCTTTATGACCGTTCGTATCTCTCAAAGTATTTATCTACTTCTTTTTTATTATTATTCTTATTCCCTCTTTTGTTCCAGATCCATGTTAAACTCCTAAGTAATATAAATTATGAATTTCATTTAAGTACTTAGCTCCCCTTCCCACTTTCTTTATTTCACTTATTTCCGTAATCTGTACATTCCATTTTCCCATTTAACCTAACAATTCCATTTCTTTACCCGTGAGTGATATTATATTCCGTGTCCCTATATTTAACTTTTCTGTTTTCCTTCTTCTTCTCTTGTATTTTCGGAGATTTTTCATTTTACTTTTCTTCCACTTCAATATTTTGTCTCCTTCGTTTTTTACGGCTTGGTATTTTTCATTTTTTACGTTTACAATATTTTTATCATTTGTAGTAGCGTTTGTGTCGTCGTTTATTTTCTGTCCTTTGTTGTGTATTATCAGTTTTTTATGCGTTTAAGGTTTTACTGACCTTCAACAGCTTCTGCTTCAGTTTTTCTTTTTTGCTGTTTGCCGGTGACGTTTCACTTCACGGCCTTCCTTTCTTTATACGTTGTCCTCCTTTCTTTATTTGTATTCCCTTTGTTGTCTCTGATATATTTATCTCTATTAGATGACTCAATTATATTATCCTTTCTTTTCCTCTTGTGCCCTTGTTTATATCTTACAACTACTCTTTATCTCTTCTACTTCATTTTCTTTCTCTGGCGGTTCTATAATCTCTAATTTATCTATTGAATAAACATCACCTTTTTCTTATTTTGTTCCTCTATTTTATCAATTCCTTTCTTTGCTCTTGTATTCTTTTGTAAAGTCGTCTGCTGTATAAATTTTTGACCCTCGTAGTTTTTTGTTACTTTTAATATATTCAACTTCCTTGGTCAATTTCTTAGTTCTACTAATACTGATCTGTATTTGCCTTTGTTCTGCTTTCTAATTCGTCGTGTATCTAATACTTTCTCTTCCATTACTATTATTGTTTCAACATCTCTTAAGATAGTTCTGACTTTTTCCTTTAATTATATATCCTACTCCTCATGCATAATTATTTTTCTTTTTTTCAATTTTCTTCTCCTGTTCATATCCTATCCATGTCCATGCGTTCATCTGCTTTTTACATTCTGTTCACTTTATTACTTATCTCTCCTACTAATTCCTGCATTTTTTTATTACTTATTTCTATTTCTATGAATTTTACTAAACTTCGCGCTTTCCCTATCATTAATTTTTCTAAAATTATGTGTTTGGGATTTGAGGATCTGCCCTTAAATTTATACTTTTTTAGTACAATAATTTGTTATCTCAAGTTCTCTCCAAAAATGCAATTTGTTACAAAATTTAAAAGTAACAGGAACCAAAATAAGAGAAAACGTCAGTTTCCATAGGCCAGTGGTTCAAAAAGCCCGCCAAACTGCCGAGCGTATCGCGACGCCCGGCGCCGCGACGCACCGCGTCTGCCTATTAATAACGACCATCTGATCGCGTCCCCTTACATCTGCACTTGCGTCATCCGCGGCCAATTTAGCCAATTTAAGCAACCGCAGCGCGTCCTCCCGATCGCGCTCCGCTAACTCATAAGCATGACGAGCCTTCTGCGCGTCGACACATCGCCGACGTTTCCCGGCTCGCCGACCAACTCCTTCCTGGCCGACGAGGTGGCGTCCACCTGCCCCCTGCTAACTCCGTCGCCCCCCACAAACGCGCTGGTCAACCCCTTGCCCGTGTCCGAAGAGCCCAGCTTCCTGAGCGCCCAAGACCTGGTCACCAAGCTACACAAAGTTAAGGGTAACGCGCAAGATAATGTTAAAGGGCAATCCTGACGTTTCCTTTCAGATGGCAGCAATGGGGAAGGCGACTCTGGCTCGGCCTCTTCGAGCTCTTCAGCCTTGGCCGAACCTGCCTGCGCCCAGCTCCTCAGCAATCACAACCACTATCTGCACATAACGAAAGATGAAGAAACTGCTGCGCAGGTAAACTGCAGCAATTACTCGTTCAATCTGAAGTCACTTTTTTAGGAAACTGGAGGGAAAACCCAAACCTTGCAAATGACCTTCCGCAACCCCCCAGAGAATTATTTCTTCATGAAGTGGAACTGGCCCATGATCCGAAAAGTTTCGGCGTGGCTCTTCCTGTCCTGCTTGGTTGCAATGACGGGGGTTGTAATAGCCATGGTATGGACCCTGCCGAAGACCTGCAACCCCCCAACGCAATGGTACCAAGGCAAAGTGATGTACGAAATCTTCCCTGCAAGTTTTGCTGATTCAAACGGCGATGGTATTGGTGATCTCAGAGGCATTTACTCAAGAGTGGACTATTTCACTTCGTTAGGAGTCCAGTCGATCAGGCTGAACTCAATTTTCCCTTCGCTGGATTATCCTGAGAATTACAAAAACATCACCTCTATCATGAAGATTGCGCCCCAGCTAGGAAATTTAACAGACTTCTCGAACTTAGTAAACGCACTTCATTCCCAGAATATATTTCTTGTTCTAGATTTACCAACGTGGCCACACATACGGACCTTAAGTACCAGGAATGTAGACATTTCAGAGTATAACAGCACTGAGCAGCCTCCTCATTATGAATACCTACATAATGCCGATGAACCCGATACTGAGGAAGTCACAGATGCATTAATGTATTGGACTAAACTAGAGTAGATGGTTTTTACTTGAAAGGGTTAGAGTTTTTTGTTGATGAAGCAAGCTTCACACAATGTATAAGAAACTGGAAGCGCATTTTAGGTCAGGACAGGATACTTATGGTCAATAATGAAGTAATTGAAGCTGTTCCAAATGAAATTTTAAACATAGTTCTAAACAACGTCGACTTAATTGATATTCGCCTCGAAATGGAAGGTGGAGTGGAGAGAATAAGCAGCCAAATAGAATCAGTACTTAACGGCACCTTGTTTGCAAAAGCAGCGAATCCATGGGTTCATTGGTCACTCTCCGATGAAAACACCATACGACTTGCTAACCGACTTCCTTTCAGCAATGCAACACTGGGCGCTTCCTTGTTCCAGTTAATGTTGCCAGGAACTCCAGGCGTCTTTTATGGGGACGAAATCGGATTGCAGCAGGTGTCTGATCCTCATGAAGATCGTAAGAGCCTCCAGCACCTACACCAGCTGGTCGTTATGGCTTGGGAGTTGCCTTACAAACCCTTTACACGCAGAGGAATCTTCCCTGGATGCACAGCCAACCAACCTTAGTAAATTTCGCGCAGTTTGACGCCATTTCCAAAATGGTGTCTCTCCGATCTACATCTCCATCAATATATGTTAACGCCATCTACAAAGATGGCATTAATAAGGCAAATGCAGAAGTGAAGTACAAAGAAGATGATCTATTAGTAATACAGAGGTGGTATCCCAGAAGAAAGTCATATGTAGTCGTCAGCAACTTGGGATGCGTTCGTATTTCTGCAGACTTGTCAACCACTCTCTATTCAGGCGAAATCGTAGTCGGACCCTCGACTCAACTCAAGTCTGAAAGCATTTCGTTCAAACATGTCTCCTTATGGCCGGGCGAGTCAGTCGTCGTGGTCTTACATTAAACACAGTTGTACTTGTTTATGTTTTTATTGAAAACGATGGCAGCACTATACACTGAGAGTAAGCTGTTTCTAATTTAGGAAACGAGAGCAATAAATAAAATGTTCTATATGTTAAAAATGTCAGTATTTTAATCATTGAGCAAGTGTATACATTACTGCTAGTAAAATAATGTTACTTAAGTCTAGAGTACAGATTTCTTTTATTTACAATTTCGTGAAAACTGGAATAGACCAACGTCAAGAGATTATTGCAGTGGAAGTGAATGTTAAAATGGAATGAGAACCTACAACTAACTGTGCAATGGTAGGGGAAAGCAGGGCAAAGTGAAGTCATCGATGATGCAGTCTTGTTTTCAGATTCTTAATTAACATACATATATTTCAGTAGACTTTACGTATTTCAATATTTTTATATAAGAATAGTTTGCGACAGTAAACAACACAATAAATATATCATTCAAAACAAAATTAGATGAAAAATAAAAATATAAATAAAAATTAACAAAAACTTATTTCCAGAATTTCAGTACAAACACAGTATCCAATTTAGTTTTAAAAATCATAGTTATCAAGGCAGATGCAATTATGGCTCACAAACTACAAATCTAACTTTGCCTCCCTCTCTCCTACATCTCATCGAGCGTGGGTTTTGGCTTTCTCCGAATTACACTGAAAATGATGGCACCCTGAGTAAACAATCTACCCTAGCTGGCTAACACTGGAATCGTCAACTGTCCCAATTTAGCTCGCGCTAAGAGTGCGACTGCATAGTCTTGTGTTTGGCGGCGCGCGGGTCTTGGAAGACGTAGTTGTTAGGCGTCGCCCGAGGAATCCCCTCGCGGGGGATCTCGGGCAACTTATCGCCCGGGTGCCGGTGGCTGATAGACGGCAGCTTACGCGCGGGCTTGTTGATCTGCGTGCTGCTGAGTCCTGAGACCGGGTACTTCGCTCTGCTGGTGCTCGACGAGTGGCGAGGGCTCGCATCCGACGGATGCTTCGGCATCACAAATGCCTTGGTCTGCTTGATCAACGACCGATCGTTGCACAGCGCGGAAATCAGCGGCAAGTCCATTTTCTTGCTTTTTTCACGCAGGGTGCGGATGTCTAGCGGGCCCTGGATACGGTCCGCACCCTTCTCGAGGGCGGCACCACTCGCGTCACTTTTCGGCTGGAACTGAGCGTCTGCTGTGTCACTAACACATTTCTCTAAAATGTCGTGCAAGCTGCTGCTGCCTTTCTGGCGGTGCTGGTGCGGGAGTTCAAAGTGCCGATCTGGAACGGGCGGGGGTGGCGGGGGCGGGGGCAGACGCCGGAATTTGGGTGGCTGAGGCGTCTCAAGAGAATTAAGAATGTTGTCATCTGATCTGGTACGCAGAAAGCGAGCAGTACGGTTTGGCGGCAAGGGAGGCGGCGGTGGCTCTAAGCTACCTGTTGAAGAAATGCTCGGAGCCCCATAAAAAGGTAGTTGCACGTAAGTATCTGACAAATTTTGGCTGGAAGCATAATGGCTCAAGTAAGGGGTGGAGCGATAAAAAACAGGAGGCGTTTGGGCAAGCGCTGCCAGAATTGAACCCTGCTTTGCTTCTAAGTATTCTTGCTTGCTTATGGCAGGTTCTTTCAGTGGAAACACCACGAAATCGACGTCGCTATACATTTGCTGCTGGTACTGTTCAATCTGCGAGCGAGATAGTTGACTTGTATAAACAGTAGCAAGTGCTGGTGGTGGAGGTGGTGGTTGTCTGGGAGCAGGAGGAGGAGGGGGTGGTAAGAAAGCACAAGGAACAAGCACACTAGCTTTACTAGCAGCAACATCAAGATAGTTATTAGGAGATATAATAGGAGTGACAGACGGTAGAGCTCGGGGTATCTTTGGGGGAATTGGAGGAACCGAATTTGGAATAGAGTAACTCGGCAATGTACTAGCTGATACATGGCTGGCATGTGCTGTTAATACATTAGGTGATCGAGTTGTAATAAACCTAGCAGTAGCTTCTTCGGAAGGATAAACTGGAGGTGGTACAGGAGTGGAACGATCAGGATATGGAGGTGGATCACGCAAAGACAAATCCGACAAACACATTGTGACGTCATCATAATCTGTTACAGAGTCTAATTGTTTCGTGAGATTGGTGGGATATGGTGGTGGAGGAGGCCGAAAGCCAGGCTCAGCACTATCCACTCGCTTTGGAGGTACCGGCACGTAACCCTGATATGAAGATGGTAAGGTAACATAATCAGAATCAGAATCTAAGGTGTGGCTCACGCTTTTGCATGAGGGGTAACGACCTACAATCAAGTCGGAGAGCTCTTCGGCTGACAGGGGAGTTGGCTGGGCATCTGTAGGGTCACTGCCGTCGCCTCGAAAAGAACCGGAATTGCTTATGTTTGAGTTGGAGCGATCCCGGAACGGGCCGTCCACTTGGTCACCAACTGTGCTGTACTGCTCGCTAGGTGTGGTGTACTGGTCACTTAAACTAATCGTGTACTGGTCACTGGATGCAAGGGTGTACACCCCACTGGTGTGGCTGCTGGGGGGCGGGGCAGATGCCGAATACACAGGCTCACGCGTGTCTAACTCAATGCAGGTCGCGTCGCTGACTGACGAGTTCTGTGCTGTGTGGGAGTAGCCCAGTTCCAAGCTGCTGCTTGTAGAAAGCCTTCTCCCTTTAGTCTCTGCAAATAGGAAAAAAATAGTAACTCTACAAAACGAGAAGGAAATTAGAAACTTGAACACACCATTATTTTCCTCTTTTGCGTCTAATATATTAATTAAAAATGAAAGAGGGCGATGAACAAATCAATTCAAAGAGTGATATAGATTTGAGCGAGTCAATAATTGTAATTATATTACACGCAAGTTACACAATAAACAATCAGATGACAATGAAAAGATAATTTAATTTGCTACTGTTCAAAGATAAATCCATTACTCCTAACGCAAAACAGTTGATCCTTTAAGGTAATTCACATACAGTCATTGACTAGATTTTTTTTGTCACAATCTTCATCCACAAAACAAAATTTATTCATGTAGAGAAAGTCTTTGTAAATGAAATTTGTCATATCCACTACTACTAATGGTGACAAGAAATTAGGCTCATTAATAAAAGTGTTTTAACCCTAATCTCCATGTTAATTATTTAGGTCAGGTAAGTGACCTTTTGCTAAGTTCCTAAGACCACATATATAAGCCATAAAAATTGTTTGATCCTTATGATGACATAGGGTTTAAAAACTCTTTTTACACTTTGCAATCCTCTGCAATGAGTTTTAATTGTGATATTGTTTTTCTACTTCCTTGTATTATTGTATTTCACCAGGTTGTCTGTCCACTCTTCTTTGACCTTGTGAATCCCATTTTAAAGCCATTTTTTGGGGGTTCAGTAGTATTCTTTCTTAGCCAACCATATTTTCTCTTCTTGATGTCGTTGGTGATATCTTCTTGGCCCATTCTACGCCACATTAGGGTTTATATTCACATTACTTGTATTACCATAGATATGACTGGCAAATGCTGCTTGGCCTTTGTGTAATCTTCCTTCTATGTCTTCTTCGGTTCCTTCTCCATTGGTAATTAGACTGACTAGATATGAAAAACTGTATACCTCTTATATAGTTTCCCCTTCTGATATCTCTTCTTCTACTATTTCATTTATGTAAGTCTCATTTTTTTGCTTTTGCTAAGAGGTGGTCTAATTTTTCTTAAATAATTTGTCTCCCTGTTGCTGGTAAATATAGATCATCGGCATACTCTAAAGCTTCTACTATGTTATTTAAACCACATGCTATACCTCTTCTTTTGTTTGCATTCTTCTTAATTTCATCCATTGTATTTGTAGCAAATGGTGGGGATAGCCCTTCTTTGTCTAATATTCCACTTATGGAACCTGTGTAGTCCAACTTTATCAACCATACTAACTTGTCTAGTATTCCTTTATTTTTTAGTGTTATCCATATACAATCTCTGTTGATGGAGTTTTCCAAAATCTATGAATAGCAAATGCAAAGGTGTATTAAATTCCATTGATTGCTCAACAATGATTCTTAATGTAATAATATTATCAATACAGGATCTATTTTTTCTAAAACCAGATTGTTCCTTTCATAGTCCTACATCTATTTGATCAATTATTCTGTCCAGAATTATTCAGTAAAATATTTTACTTGCTTTGCATAAGAGACCAATTTCTCTCCAATTATCACATTTATGCTCTTTTTGGGTATTTATATAACAGAAGTATCTTTCCAAGCTTTGGGAAACGATTCTTCATGCCAGATTTTCACCGTTAATGACAACAAATTTTTTACAGCAATTTGATCTACTCCAAGATCTCCTCCACTTGCTGTTTATAGAATTGCTATTCTCAGTTCTTCTTATGTTGGTGGTTCCATATTTGCAGCCATTCGAGCAATGATTGTTGGTTCTGGTACTTCTATTTAAAATGTTTTCTCTATCACTAATTGCTTGCTATTGCCTTTCTGTTGCAGATCTTTGTGCTCTGTCTACTAGTCCTTCTATATAGTTACGTTTATCATATTTCCTTTTTTACTTCATTGTTGTTTTGTAGGCACAAACCTTTTTTATTCTTTTTTTTCTTCCATCTTTCCCCATGTTTCGTTGCCGATCCATTTTTTCTATTGTCTGTTTTCGAATCTAAATTTTTTGCAGGGTTCTTTCAATATGCTTTGGTTTTTTCATATTTACTCTACTTCCCCATCATAGTTAATTTATCTTGCTATTTGTTGCATGTATTTTTCGTTTCTACAGTGATCTTAGTATTATATATCTTTCTTCCAATTGTTGTTTTGATTTCCTTAAATCTTTCTCAATCTGTTAGTATTTTAGCTATTAATAAATAGTAATTTCTGCCTACATCTACTCCCCTTCTGTTGCGAACATCTAACAACAGATTTTCCATTTCCACTTACGCAAATGTAGTCAATTTGAGTTTCTGTTTTTAAATCTGGAGAAATCCAATTTATTTTGCGACATTTCTTGTGAGTGAATATTGTGCCACCTGTTAGCAGGTTATACATACCACATAATTTGATTAGCATCTCTCCATTTTCAATCATTTCTCCTATTCTTTCTTTGCCTATTGTATGTTCAATATCTATGTTGTTTGTACCTACTCTAGTATTGAAGTCTCCCATAAGTGATGTTACATCATTTCTGTCAATTTCTCTATCTTGTTAAGTGAATTGTAAAAAACTTTCGTATTCTTTATAGTCTGTAATTTCCGTAGTTACATAGCATTGGAGTAATGTTACTCTACTATGATTTGCGTTGAGTCTTATTTTTATTATTCTCTCAAATACTGGTTTCCAATCTGTAACCCTAATTTCTAAATTTTGGCTTAGTAGTACACCCAGACCTTATTTGGCACGATCTTCAGGTTCTGTTTTTCCAGAATATATAAATGTATAACCTTCTGGGGTTAATTCTGTTTCCCTTCCATCTTGTTTTATGGACTCTCAATAATTCAATGTTATATTTTATCATGTTCTTTATTAATTGTAGTAGTTTCTCTGCTTGGTAAAGGATAGTAACATTCCACTGTCCTATTTTTATTTTTTTTCTATTTTTGTTCATCCATTTGTGTATATTTTTACATTAACTATTTGATTTCTATTTTTATTATTCTTGACTAAAATGGTTGCCGTTTTCGTCATGTTTAGTTTCTCTTTCTCTCTCTCTGTTGTCTTTTTGTAATCAATTTATTGACTGGCGTTTGGCCAGTTGTTGTTTAATGGAATCCCAATGAAACTATTCTTTATCTATAATCAATTGCTGGTATCCCTCTTTTTTCATTATTTTAGACTTAACCGTTTTCAATGTATATTGCAGTCCCTTTTAGTAAGTTTCTGCAACGATTAACCCTATGTCCTTCAAGGGAATAATGAAACTTATTATTATTACTGTTGTTATTATAATTATAATTATTATTATTATTATTATTAATGAAATAGTACAAATATTGGTCTTGTCCAAAAATTCAGAGTAAAGTAGGCAGGTAACAATTCAGCATAGATAAGAATTTTTCTGACTGAATTATGTAAGTGTATTATATGTCCATTTTGGATATTTTCTTACATCTTAACATCCCAAACACGTAATTGCAGCAAAAATAAATTAATGCATGTTTATCTCCTCGCCCTCTTTTGAACAGAGGAAGGAAAAAATTAAACGGAAAACTTGCAATAGCAGTTCCTCATGTCAAAATAACTTTTTCCATTATTAGTGATAATTCTGATACATCTGTCCTGGTAAGAGGCATGTGAACTTTATTTTGGAGTTCTTTGTTGATAAAGCTACCTGCTCTCAGTTAATTCTCAAAATCCACAGCATAAAGACCCAATAATCTCCCGGAGAGGACCAAGGAGGCCAGAAATTAGTTTATCGTGATTAAATCGTTGAATCTATGTATGCTGCCGTGATGTAAAACTAATGATATTCCACAGTATCTAGTTTGTGTAAATTAATACCGACAACCTTTTAAATTGTGGGAAAACTTGTAATGGATGGAAAGTTCGTAAATTCCTCGTGATCTAGGTCGCACCATAACAAACACTTACAAATTCCTCCTCCATTATTGCACGAAACGATGTTTGCTTGTTCATTAACAGTAACAGTAGATAATGAACTCTCAATGCCATTGCTTCACTTTCTGCGAGTTTGGTAAGTAATATCATATTCTTAGCATTAAAAAAGCTTTCGTATTGTCTTTCCAGTAACCGAATAAATTATTTTCTTGACTACTATTTCTATTTTGAGTATAAACAAGTGAATTAAAGAATGGCAGGTATTCTAAGCCAACTCTTTTAAATTTCAATGACATTTTCCTAACCAAAAGTGATTTCTATGTGGCCACTTTTTGGTCAAATTGGAAGTGCTGACATAGTCAAAAGAGGTATCAATCTCATGCACACTTCTCAGCTATACTGAATCCATATTTTCAAAAAATGTTTGAATATGGATCAAAGAAAGTATTGCAAAACGAATTGAACTATCTTCATCATTTTAGGAAGCTGAAAAGTCACACCTTACCAATAACATTCTCCTCACAGTTCTTATCCTGTTTGAATCGTTTTCATCATCTCTCAGAACGGTGTAATAATTTTGCTAGTACAAAGAAATTTTACGAGGGTACAACGATATTCAATCAAGAGTAATATATATTGTAACAAAAAACCTATAATGATTTAAAGATGAGTAAGATAATTATCATAGATGCAAAGAAGAGGAAAATTCAATGTTTACAGAAAAAAATATCGAAAAAGAAGAAAAAGGTGTGTTCGTGTGTTAATTGTGAATGGTGTTCAAATAAACTGACGCCCGCCATTACTTACTGGCATGCATGGGCGTAACTATAACAGTACTGCATGATGAGCTACACTGGGAACTAGCGCATTTGCCGCTCGCCGTCTTCGTCGAGCCCTCGCTGTTTGTCTGCTTTCCGGTGTCGGACTCTTCTTCTTTCGGAGACAAGTTGACCGGGGCCGTGGTGGCGGATGCTGCCGACGTCCTGCTGCTGGCCGGCGCACTGTCCAAGAGATGCGCCAGCGCTAAGCTCTCGGTAGACGGTGCCGGCGGGCTCGTGATCATGATCTCAGCTCGTCCTCCGAGTGCACCCGGTCGCTCACTATGCCGGAGGTGGTGTTCGAGGACGTGCTGGAGATGACGGAGATGCGCTGGTCGCAGTCCCACCGCCGGCGGTCCTCCTCCTCGCGGCGCACCTCGTTCAGCCGCGGCGCCACCGCCATGCTGAACTGGTGCGTGGCCTTGCAGAGCGCCAGGAGGAGTCTGCTCTTCTCGTCGCTGCTGGTGTACAGCGTCAGCTTCTCGTGCCCAGTACGGATCTCGAACTTCTTGCGCTCGAAGCTGAGCTTGCCGATGGAGCTCCAGAGGAAGGTGGAGGGCGGGTTGTTGTCGGCGCACACGCGCAGCCCCCGGGCGCACACCGCCAGCAGCAGCGAGCCCGGGGCCGGCTCGTTTTTGGAGGCGCGCAGCCGAAACACGTGCGCGTTGACCGGCTCCTGCAGCTGGCAGGCGTCGGCGATGAAGCGGCCGCGCGCCTCCGCCTTGGAGAGGCTGCGGCAGCCGCGGTGCGCGGCCTCGACAGCCCGCAGCGCCTGCGGCCCCCTCATGCTAGGTGGCACGTAGTCCTCCGGCCGGAAGCTGGTGGCGTCGGTGCGGTCTCCGAGGTCCGTCTGCAGCGCGAGGCCCGCAAGCTGCGTGGCGCGGTCGCCCGCCGCCCCCGACGCCGTGTTCAGCCGCAGCTGCAGGTAGTAGTAGTGCCTCGTGGTCTCGTCCCGCAGTAGCAGGGGGCTGTCGACGTAGAACTGCACCCTGAAGTAGAAGGCGAGCGCCGGCCGCCCATTGGCGTCGAGCCCGTGACTGTGCGAGGAGCGCCAGCTCTTCGGCGCATATTTGGACAGCTTGCTCTCCGGCTCGGCGAACAGATACTCTCCATCTGCAACAAGAGAAAACGCTTTCTTACTGGACTGTACCCGCTGTCGAGGAATGTGGCAGCGCCGGACCACATTCCGGGCCCGGTGCCCCTCCCCGCCTTCCTTCATCGGGGCCCTAAAGAATATTTGTATTGCAACATCGCCCTGATAACATCTGCTAATCAACTTCAATTACAGAACAACAAATTAATATCGGCGGATCCCGGCGTCCAAGGGCGGCGGCGGCGCGCGGGCGCCCGGCCGCGCGTCTCTGGGACGGCCTGCACGCAGGACGCAGGGCACGCACGCCGCGCGCTCCAGCTGCCGCGTGTACGCGCCCATGGGGGAGCGCCGCGACCGCAGAGGCCATTCAAAGCATCCCGCGACTACCGTGGGGCATTTAATTGCGGCAGGTTTAGCCAGAAGAATCTTTGGCAGACAGATCGTGGGCCGCATGCCGGGACTGTACCGGGTCGGTCACATTCCCCGAGGTATACAAATGATCTCGGCCCCCTCCCCGTCTAGGCCCAACTGCTACCTGTCTTTAGCCGCGGCGTACATTGTTTTTTTGGCCCCATTTTTTAGCCCGCGGCTGCCTCCATTTTTTATCGGCCCGCTAAGGTTATGATGCCACCGCATACCTCTGCGACAAAAACTAGAACTGTTTTTGAGACGTCTTCGTCGGTTCTGTGGCAGGAATGCCTGACGCCGCGCGCTACCTTCGGATAGATAGAAGAATTATGATCTATTATACATACAATAACACGTTTCGTACGTATCCCGTGGATAATTATATCGAAGGACTTGGCGGAGAGTAAGAAGCGTGGATGGAATTCCTGCATTACAAATTAAGTTTTTCGAGCGGCGACGCCATCGAGGCTCCGCCAAACTCAGAAGCCGCTTCTTTCGTAGAATCGCAGAGAGTAGTTGTGCCATTTGATAAGCCAAGAAGACGGTAGAGCAAATTTATCACACAGTGAAAGCTTTCCAACGTGACATGAAGAAAAAAAGTGGGTGAATTGAATAAGTCAAAGTGGTGTAATAAATTCTTCATTTAGTAGGTACTTCCATTACAATGAGTTTGCAAAAATTAAAAGTGATGAGAAAAATGTCCCAAAAGAGAAAATGAGAAAAAATCAAAATTGGATAAAAGGTACCACAAATGAAGACGATGCAACTACCTCAGCAGGGTAAGTTTGCATGAAATTGCAATAAAAATTAAAGAGAAGCATAATTTGAAAAAGATTTAAAAAATAAAGGGAAATAAGTTGAAATTGCATCGGATTGTTCCAAAATAATTTCGATTTCACGAATAGATGGCTTCCGTCATCTTATTGACTGATTTGTGATTTGTGTCAATGATATGTATATTCTATTTCAGATCCTATCCCTTCTAGTTTTACCCATTGTTCTTCTCAGGTATTTCATTTCTGTTGCTGTTATTTTAACCGTGTTTGTCCAACATTGTCCACAATTCAGCTGCGTAAGCTAGTGTTAGTATGTCTATGGTTTTGTGTAGGTGAATTTTGGCCTTTCTGCTTACTTCCTATTATTGTTTATGACGACAGTCCCTGAGTATTCATACTTGTCGACCCCTTTTAGTGTTTTCTATGTTTTCGTTCTGTTTTCCCTTGTGATATGCATGATTTTTCTTTTATTTTAATCCACCCCATCCCTTTGTCCCGCAAGTTTTCCACTCAAATGTTTATATTTCTTTGCAACGTATTTTTGTTTCCTGATGTTAGTACGATGTCATCTGCGTATATGAAATCTCGTGTATATATTAGATTTTTAGGTGATTTCCCTCAATCTATTGGCTCTGATATATTTCTTGCAATCCTTTATTATTTGGTCCATACACCATATATTACGAACAGCAGTGGGCTTGGACTATATTCCTATTCAACTCCCTTTTCCTTCCTAAACTCTTTTGAGATCTCCCCATTTAATCTGACAACTCCCCACACAGTTGTATATAGGCTCTTTATGATTTTTATAGTTTTAGATTTATGTTCAGGTGTTCCAATGCTTTCCATATTTCTTCCTTTCGGTACATTGTCGAAAAAAGGTCTAAAGAACGCATTATAACAATAAATGTTTGCTTTTATCTAGAAGTCTAAACACTTTCTAATCTTCTTCCAGTTGAAGTTCTGCTTCTTCTCTTGCTGAATTTTCTAATATTCTGGCATATACGAGGGTTGCGGCATACGTCATGCAACTATTTTTTTCAAAGGTAATTTATGGTATCACAAAATGTGGTAAGTCTCAAGGAAGCCGTGTACTAATATTGTATATCCATATTCTGTAACTGCACACAAAGCAATGTTAAATCAGTTGTCAAAACCAACGTGCGAAATAAAAGGAAAATAAATGGACGAAATTTACGGACATTTAACAATACGCCTACATCGTGCTCCTCTTGTTTATCAAGATAGTTGATATAACATTACATGTCATCATGTCGCAGAATCATGCTGTCCGTTGCCGGTTGCTTCGCGTCATCGCTGAATCTCTGTTACCCACTTCGCTACTGTTCAGTACGGAAGAACAATATTCTCGGCAGCTTCTACCAACTTTATTACGGCTTTCTTCATTTCTTCTTCGCTTATTCCATCTTCTTCCTCGGTTAATTAATGTCGATCCTTTTCTGTTTGTTCTGATTCTTGGGGTTCATTTAGTCTTCTTTCTCCTTTAATTTTCTCGTAATAATGTTCTTTCCAGGTTTGCAGTATCTCTTTTGCATTTGTCATTAATTTACCTTCTTTGTTATGGTTCTTGACTTTTAATGATGTTCCAAAAATTTTTCTATATTTACCTTCTATCCAAGAGTTCCTTTTGATTTTTGTCCCTATTGCTCTAATATTCTAGTGTATTAATTCTTTTATATTTGTTCGCGCGTCTTTCTTACTTTTTACTTTCCTTTCTATATCTTCGTTGCACCATTTCGTTCTTTTCTGGTTAGAACTGATGCTCATTATTTTTGTTCCACATGTAACTTTTGCTGTTTGCAATATCGTTCTCCTAACTATTCCATATTCCATTTAGGTCCCGTTGTTGGTTTGCTATTTTGCTCTTATTCTTCTAATTTCGTTAGTTTTGTCTGTAATTGTTCTTCATACTCTTCCTTTATTTGATTATCTTCTAGTGCTTTTATTTTGATCTTTCTATCTTTGTATCTGTTACCAGTTTATGATCTGCATTCTGTTCTGCCCACCTTATAAATTTGACATCTTGTATTGCATATCTTGAGGTTTTTGTGTATTCTATAGTTTATTATACTCTTTTGTCCTAGATCTTCTGCTTCATATGTAATTTAATGTACATTTTTATATTTATAGAATGTTTCCTACCAATAATTGGTTATTAATGCAAAGTCTAACATCCTCTCACCGTTGTTATTTCTGATCTATTCTCCTCTATATTTTCTCATAGACCCGTGTCCTACATCTTGTTCAAGAATTTCAGCCCCTTATATAATGGTGCGTCTATCTTCCTCTTTCTCTCTCACGTCTGTATCTTCCGTAGGTGCGTACATATATATTATTGCTATTTAAGAGATTAAAAGAACACATTAGTTATAATTGATTAGCCAAATTTCTTTCGGGCGATTTTACACTCAAAGATGACCAACTGAAATTGATGATGACCAAATCAAAGCCATAAACCAATCGAAATGTCATATTTCAACAGTTCAGTTTGGAGAATGATTCCAAGTTCATTTTTCAACCATCGACAGACATTTTCAGTAGCTTGAATTCGTTAAAACGCTCGGTATTTGATTTTCATGTGTATTGAAAGAAATTCACTTAAAACAAAATGAAAATGATTCATTTTTGAAATGAATGTTAAATGGATTGGCTACGATAACACTAATCGAAAAAAATCATGGCGCAAACGTGACAAATCAGCACACACCATATCGAAAGCTGAATTGTATCTAAAGAGCATGTTGTCAATTTGATGGGATTACAAAAGTGTTGTCTATTTTGAGCTGTTTCCAAGAAACCAAACGATTAATCACATGAAGCACGCCCAAAATTGGCAAATCGTGCTTCGCATAATAAGTCTAGTAAAAAAATCCTTTATTTTTCCAATAGATGGATTTAATAAATTGTATCTCGGGCTCTAAAAGTCTAAAAGGTGGCGTTAGAAAGCTGACATTTCATATTAAAAAAACTAATTTGATAGTTTTGTGAATGGTTGAATTAGTTTTGTTTGAGCTCACGTCAAAGATGGACACCAGCAAAGAGAAAATACGCTATATTTTACAGTTTTTCTTCGATAAAGGTGCCAGGCGTTGAAAATGTGAATAGTGTTTATGGTTCTGATATTGTAACAGCCAATCAAGCGCAGATTGGTTTCGTCGATTCCGTTCCGGTAATTTCGATGTCAAAGATGCACCATGCTCTGGAAGACCAACTATCGAAAATGTGGATAAAATCATGGAAATGGCCGAGTTCAACCGTCATATAAGCACCGTTTCTATTTACCAGCAGCTAAACATTGCACAAAAAACCGTTTGGAACCATTTGGAAAAGGCTGGATCCAAAAGAAGCTGGATGTACGGTGCCACACGAGTTAACGCAAAAAGACCTCATGGACAGAATCTCCATCTGTGAATCGCAACAAAGTCGACCCATTTCTGAAGCGGATGGTGACTGGCGATGAAAAGTGGATCACTTACGACAACGTCAAGCGAAAACCTTCGTGGTCGAAGTGCGGCGAGCCGGCGCAAACGGTAGCTAAGCCAGGATTGACGGCCAGGAAGGTTTTGCTGTGCGTTTGGTGAGATTAGAAAGGAATCATATAATATGAGCTGCTCCCCTACGGCCAAACTCTTAATTCTAACCTGTACTGTGAATAATTGGACCGTCTGAAAGAAGCAGTCGCCAGAAGTGGCCTACTTTGGCCACTAGGACAGGAATTGTTTCATCAAGACAACGCCAGGCCACACACATCAATAGCGACTCGCTAGAAGCCTCGGGAGCTTGGTTGGAACCTGGCACCAAGTGATTACTACCTGTTCCTGTCTATGGCGAACTATTTTGCTGGTGAAAAATTCGCCTCAAAAGAGGCTTGTGAACATCTACTGTCCCAGTTTTTTGCCAATAGGGACAAGGACTTCTATGGGAGAGGCATAATGGAATTACCTTCAAAATGGCAACAAGTTATCGAACAAAACGGCTCATATTTGACCTAAATCGGCTTATTCTAAGTATGTTAAGTAAAATCTTCAATTTCATGCAAAAATAATGGATTGCTTTTTACTAGACCTATTACATCTTTAATGATTCGTCAAAAATTATTGGTTGAATATTGATGTCACATCAACTATACAGTCCTGACCATTTATTTCGCTCTTTACAAAATGTAAAACTTCCAACGACAATGATAATGATGTGAAATCGCAATGATTCAGTTTTTTTGCTGATAAGGACCAGAAGTTCTATGAGCGAGAAATCATGAAGTTGCCAGAAAATGTCAAAAATTATCGAGCAAAATGCACAATTAAAATTAATTAATTGTAAAAAATTGTTTAATTTCATACAAAAAAAAAACGAAATTATTTTTACCACATTTTGAACGGAACACTAATAGGAAGTAATACAGATACACAGTTTATATGGTAAATTATTCAAAAATACAGAGTGAATCTTTAAATTAGCAAAAATTAAATCCTGAAATCAATGAATAGTAGATCAAATCAAATTACAAGTTGTAACTGAAAAAATAAAAATTAAACAAAAAAATACAATTTCGTATACACAAAGCCGTAAGAGAACACGGATAGATGAGCAAAAAAAATATGAACCCTTCTTTAATGTTATCAGCTTGCGTGGACACGCCTTTTAAGCTTACCAACATTTTTGCAAATAAACTACTGCAAAATTGTTGTCCAAGACTTAATTCTTTGAAACATTTTAAGCAAAAACGTTCCAATAAATATGGGCCAAATTCTCAACTCGTGTACATCCTGTATATCAAAGTTTACCCTCACAAATAGATTACTTAAAATACAAAAATAACGATAACTGTTTAGTACCTACACCTTCAAAAATTGTTGTAGTGTGAAAATATTCGTTGTCACTCAGAGAATGCGTTCCAGCCCTCGAAATTCACCTACAATCCCTACACCCCTTGCTACAGCTTCACTAAATAGTTTTGTAACCTCACGAGTTGTTTTATACCGACGATTTTGAGGTAAATTTGTACAAAATACCCTAATTTGTTTATAACATTTTGTTTTAGTTTTTTTCCATGTATTCATACAAAAGTATAAATATAATTTTGCATAAAATTATTGATAATGGTAAAATATCAAACTTTGTTATTCTGATGTTGAAAACCAACTCTTCCTTTACCCCTCCCCAAACTTCAAACCTGCCATTAGTTATCACGAACTAATAATTAAGGATGAAACATAGAGCCAAAAATAAAACAGAAAATTATATTGCAAAATTCCCTTAAACAAAAATAAAATCCAACTAAAAATAAATCTTCTGGATATAAGACATTATAAACTCTTGAACCAGAGATTCGTCATGGAAAAAACAATTATTTTATACAACAGAACATATAAAAAAAATCAAAAAACGTACACGTAACTAAAGGAATATTTAAGATAATTTTACTATAATGAGACTAAAAAATATTGTGTACCTACAGACTAAAATTAATATTCAGCTGCATTTCTAAATGACATTCAAACCTTCGACAAAGTATGGTAACAAAAGCCTCTTTGACATCAATACCATGCGGCTACTTTAAATCATTTTTAGAAGATATACACTTCCAAATAAAATATGACCAAGAAACATCCGAACTATTTCCAATAAGACGCGGAGTCCCTCAAGGAAGCATCTTGAGTTCAATTTTATAACTACTATTTACAGCAGATTATCCCACAAGTATGCACTCCATTACTGCTACCTTTACCTATGACAAGATTGTGCTGGTAAAACACCCAATAATAGCAGCCACACTTCTCCAACTAAATCTATATAAAGTCAAAAAATGGACCAAAACATAGAGTTCAGATCAACGAACCTAAATTTACCAATATAATGTTTACCAAATGTTTACCCGTTTTTCTGAACAACGTACCGCTGACTCAAGTCGAGAAAGTAAAAGATCTAGAAATGCACCCACATAAAAGATGAAGAAACTACGTGTGGAAGAAGCAAACCGTTGGCCGTAGATCAAAATTATCACTTTCTAATAAGCACTCAACAATCCAAGTAATAGAGAGGTTCCAGAACAAAGTGCTTCGCACAATATGTAATTCCCCGTACTTTGCAAGAAGCGTGGACATCTTAAACGACCTACGCAGAGAACTTGCTCGATAACAGTGAACAAACTAAGCTAAGAATGTTTAAACCTTTAGTTTTGCCACATAGATTTTTGTAGAATTATTATCAATACATCATACCTCATGCGTCAACCAATGAGTTGTATTCATAGTAATGCCACTCTCAAACCATTACCACGTGATCTGGCTTTCAATATGAAAGATTATCAGTTTACATATAACCAAGGAAGAGTACAGGCTTGGAATCGTCGTCCCACTTTTAAAGGTCAACAGTTCAATTTTTAACTTTTAAGACACGAAATTATGAAATATAATTTATTTGAACCTACCCCTTAAAAAATATATATACTTACCCCCCCCAAAAAAAAAAATAGTGTTAACTTATACCACGACGTTAAAAATTATTTTCAGTACAATGCTAATGTGTTTGTATGGAAGAAAAAAATTGTTTTGGCTATACGAGGGTCCCCAAAAACTATCGCAATAATTGGTTTCGATCGCACCTCTTGCGCGTAAAAACGTTTTTGAGCAGAAACGGAATTTCTCGCAACCACGCCCTTCTGCTCCTTTCGGCGACATTTAGAGACCGAGACGTCTGCGTTTCGTTCCACTTTAGAGTGATGTAATCGCGAAGTTATCCCGATCAAATTAATGCCAAATTAGAACGCACTAATAAGCGGCTCTCGCGCGCAATCCCGTAAACAAATTTGCTCGGAACGTCTTCATTATGAATCAGAGTTTTCGATCGCGCCAGTCGCAGATTACGCGCAAATTAATTATGCGAGAATATTAAAAGCCATATCCTGTCGTTAGGCGCCGCCTTGGGCTGTCGGGCCAAGTGAGTCGGCGGTTTTCCCAAATCCGTCTTTGAAAACTAGACGAAATAATTTTTTGCGTGTTAGTCTTGAATGAGATGACTATCATCATATTCATCATCAAAATGCTTTAGAAAAACCAATAGTGAAATTTGGAAATAAATATCCGTAAGTTACAATTTCGTTCATTTTACTAGCTAGATGCTTTAGATGTTTCCAGATATCTACTGTTGTAGAAGCATGGAACCCCTTCCGCTTAAGTGATGTAAATTACTAAAAATACAGATGTAACCTCAACAACTTCTTAAAAATTAATAAGAAATATTATACTGATCACCGTATTACGACGATTTGCTCAGTCAAGTACTACGTAAGTTCCTTTTTTCACATATCTTGAAAAATATTTCAAATCTTTAATTGCAGATTTAGCCATCTTACTGTTTCTTCTTTTCTTTTCAAAACTTTCTTTATGATTTCTGTATCTCTTTCTTTCTTCCATTGTGTTGCAATTCATTCTGCAGTTGTGCATATATTTTTAATTTTCTTCCATCTATCGATCTCTTCTCAAATCGTCTTATATTTCTTCCTTCTTTATTCTCCTTCTTCGTTTTTGGACACTTTAGCCACATCTTTTTTGTATGAATTTCTCTTCACATTCTACTCTATACATTAATTTGTTTGGGTCTTTCATAGTATCTATCAACGTCTTCTTAAGTCCTCCCCTGTTTACTGCCTCATTCGTCTCCTTTTTTACATTAACCACTTCTTTATAAATCATAACTTGCTATTATAAAAGGAGTATACAACAACATAAAAAATGTTTCGAGTCTTAGAGGAAAAAGGGAGGTAAACCCCATTATTTGTTTTACTTTTCTCTTCGTAGCTTTCTAGTTTCTATAATTTTCATTATTTTTTTCCATCTCTCTTTAATTGTACACGTTCATATTTTTTGATACTTTTATATTATATGACGACCTCTTTTCATATCGTCTCCCATTTCTTCCCACTTTTTCCCTTTCTTTTTTAGCCACATTAACCGCACATTTGCAGATCACAGTTTGAGATTATAAGAATTATAATAAAAATCTTTTAAAAAAGTTACGAGTCGTGCAATATAGGTACGCCTATTATTTGTTCTTCTTCTTTTCTCTTCGTAGTGTTTGGGTTTCTACATTTTTCTTTACTTTCTTTCTTTTATATCCTTAAAAATTTCTCTCCAATTGCGCACTTCCATTTTTTGCAGTCGTTATATTATCTATTGATCTCTTCGCCAGATCGTCCTCTGTTTCTTCTTCTTTCTTCTCCTTCCTTCTTCTACATTAACCAAATTTTTAAAAATTTGCGATCGTGGAGATTATAAAAAATATTTCGACTCTTCGCAGCTTTTGCATTTTTACACTTTTCATTTTTTATTCTTGTACAATTCTCTCCAACTTCGTACTTTCATTTTTTATCCATTATTTGTTTTTATCTTCGCTTTGTAGTTTTTGAGTTTGCCCTCTTCTTTCTCTGTTTAGCCGCATTAATCACAGCTTTCTAAAAACCATAGCTTGAGATTATAAAAATAGTTTGGAGTCTTGGTTAGTTAGGTCCACTATCCATTCTTCTTTCCTCTTTGTAGATTTTTAATTTTTACAATTTTCACTATTTCTTTCCATTTTTTCTATCCTGGCGCATTTCTCTCCAGTTGACCACTTCCATGTTTTGCAATTTTTTATATTATCTATTGACCTCTTCTCAGATTGTCTCTTTCTCCATTCTTTTTTTGGTCACGTTAACCACACCTTTAAAGATAACAGCTTGAGTTAACAAGAACTATAACTATATCTTTCGAGTCTTGGAGTACAGGGGTATGTTGCGGGTTCTCATATTTTTCATTATTTCTTTCCATTTTTTCTATCCTTACGCATTTCTCTCCACTTTAATATGGCAGCCAATATATCTAGATCGGTTTTTTTTTTGAGATCTATATAATGCATCTCAGACCGTCCCCTGTTTCTTTCATCTTTTCTCTCTTTTCCCTTTTTTGCCACATTAATCATATCTTTAGAAATCATAGCTTGACATTATATACCACACCAAGAAAAATGTTTCGAGTAAGAATATAGAAGTAAGTTAGGCCCTTTGCAGCTTTTGAGTTTTTAAACTTTTTATTACTTCTTTGGCAGTTAAAACCATTAAGCAATGGAATCTGGAATATTTCAACCATTTTGTGGGATATCCCGAGTAGTACCAGGTGCTGCATTTAATTATTAGAGGGTAAACTCAAAGTTAAACTCGAAGGCAAGCGCAGACCAGATAGAAGGATTTCTCAGTTGAAAAATTTAGGGTGATAGTTACTGAAAAACTACGACACAACTAAGTATTCCAAGTAGTTGTCGTCAAAACTATTATCTTCAATATGATAGCCAACATGATAACCAACGACCGTTAAACGGCCACGGTGCCACAAGAAGAAGATTACGTTTTTCCATTTTTTTCTATCCATTTCTTTTCAATTGTGCGCATTCATTTTTTGGAGAGCTTTTTTTATATTCTCAGAATGTCCCCTGTTCTTCCTTCTTCTTTCTTTTTCCCTTTTTTGGTCATATTGACTAAATCTTTAGAAACCATAGCTTGAGATTGTAGAGATTATTACTACACCTTAAAAATGTTTTGGGATTTTGGAGTACAGTGGTAGATTAAGCACATTATTCGTTTTTCTTTCCTCTTTCGCAGATATTACATTTTTATACTTTTTATTACTTGTTTCCATCTTTTCAAATCATTTCTCTTAAATTATACGCTTTCATTTGTATATGTACATTTTTACATTTTTCATTATTTCTTTCTATTTTTTTCTATCCTTCCACATTTTCCTTCAATTATGTACTTTTATGTTTAGTAAATCTTTTATATTATGTATCTTCCTCTTCTCATGTTCTCTGTTACTTCCTTCTACTGGTTTCCATTGGAAGAATCTCCATATCGTTTCTTATGAGTGTCCTAACTACTATTGAAGTTTTTTGCTTTTATTACATCTCAATTTTTTTTTTTTTTTGTTATATAGTGTAACTTTTCGCAGATCTTTCATATTAATAATAATAGTTCCCCGTAACAGGCCTTGAAGACCCTTTGGGGTCGTAACAGGATAGATCTGCTACAATCTAGAGTCTACGGTACACAAGGGTAGTAACGTGGCTAGCGCTACGTACCAACCACAGTTTGACCTCCAGGTACTCATTTATTACAGCCTGAGTCGAGCTGGGCTGTAAAAATGCCAGCGATTGAATTGGCGAGAGCGGGATTCGAACCGGCAACTCTTGGTTTCGTAGTCTAGCGATCTATCCACTAAACCACCACGGCTCCCACATCTTTCATATTACATATATATTAGTTAAGATATACCTCTTTTCCCCGCTTCCATTTTTTCATTCTATGAATTCTTCTTATCTTATCTATTTTATTGTACAGTAAAAATTCTGTAAAAAATTAAATTAATTTTTTTCCACTGGCGGTTATACGATACGTTCAGTCAAACCTGAAGCCCGCGTCCCGATCGCTCAAATTCGCAAGTCCGCGGCAAACTCAAAGAAACTTTTATGCGCCGTTGGGCCATTAATAAAGGCCCATTTCAGCGGCACCCATTAGGCCGAGATTTACTTTTAGCGTATTCGCTAAACGCGATTTTTAAAGAGGCCGCTATCTTGCAAATGACTCGCTAATGTAATCGGCCGCACTGCGCGGGGCGCAGCCGCAATTAAGAGGCGCGGGGCGCAGCCGCAATTAAGAGGCGCGCGGACGCGCTTTGCTCTGAATGGCGCTGCAAACAGTTTCTCCCTCAATGAAGCCAAGAAGCGGCACCCAGATGAATTTTTAGTCATTTATGGGGCCTCTTTTATGGCCACGCGAATTGCGAAACGATCCGGCATTTTCACACTTGCCCGCAAATGTTTACTTCTCCGCATTCGGATTGATTCACACAAACAGCTTGGAATGCCCCCAAATTACAGGTCCATTGCTCAACGGCAACTAATGTCAACAGGCGTTACATAAACGCGTGCCAAATCCACGCAACCGAGTTCAGTTCGAAGTTCGCCACCATGGAATGAATGAAGAAAGGTCGAGCGTGGACGGTAGATTTCCGCGAAGACGCCGTCCATTCTCAATGGATTTATTTCCCAAACAAATAATTCAGCGATCTGGGGACAGGTCCAAATTTTTAAATGAACCAGTCGCATTCCGGACGAGTTCTCCACAACCCACGGGTTGCACAACTCAACTTTTTAGAGGCCCCAAAAAAGCGCGTTGTAAATAGATGACGTCGGCGGGTTGTTTACCTAGTTCTGAAAAAGGACGAAACACTTGCTGAAGTTTTTGAATTGCTAAACAATTGCCAACGTTTACTTCAAAGTTGCTACTAAATAAAAAACGGAATTAATGTACAGATGATGGAGGTCATCATTAGCAACACTTAGGTATGTTGGGTTATTCCACCTTTTATGGTTGAACTTCAGAACATTCCTGGTAATTTAATTGTAATTACTCTAAAGACTAAACAGCAATTATTATCTAATGTCGATTGTCTTATTAGTCCTGGTATTCTGACACACACTTTTCACATGTTAACACTTTTACTCTGCTTTTATACTGACACTTCTGTCACTTCACACTAACTGACATGGCTTTATCCTCTTCAGTCTTCTTTCTAATTTTGCATTATCTAGAAGTTGTAAAGCCTCAATGTTCATGCAATGTCCTTTATTTCTTGTAATATAGTTTTTATCCCTAGACCCTGTACATATCGTTGATGTTCCTTAGTACTTTGTTCTAAAATATTTGGATTTTATTAATGTTACTTTTACTGACACAACTCCAGAGTTGACAACGGTATGCCCCTACTGATTTTATT
Organism: Sinelater perroti; assembly: GCA_036346155.1. Lineage (NCBI taxonomy): Eukaryota > Metazoa > Arthropoda > Insecta > Coleoptera > Elateridae > Sinelater > Sinelater perroti. The sequence goes on from JARFIY010000189.1 coordinate 18,119,273, forward strand.
ACCTGATTATACAGAAACATTTTGTTGTGAATTGACAGCTGGGACTTTCTTCCCACCAGCCAATATATTTTTCGATACTTCATATTTGACTCTTTTTCTTCTTGATATGCTTCTTTTATCGTAATTTAGATTCGTTCACTCCCAGGTCCTTTGCTATATTAGCATATGGTAAGATGGCGTTTAGTGTTACTGGTAAGTATTCGTCCTTGTTTATGAAATTAATATGCATAGATTTGCTGTCATTTAATTTTATTCGCTATTTCATTCAAGGTTTGCTATAGCACTTTCCTTGTTTCTACAGTGCTCTTTCGTGTCATCTGCGAAAGTGGCTATCGTTACTGGTGCACAAGGTGTAAAACACTGGCCCCAGTACACTCCCCTGTGGTACATCTGCTTTAATTTCGTACAAGTCGCAGTATTTGTCTTCTTGTTTAATCCCGAATAGTCTATATGCTACAATGTAAGACTTTAGTAGTTCGGAAAATTGTCTCAACGGTACTTTTCCAAGTTTATGGTACAATCCTTGATGGCAAACTTTATTAAAAGCCTGTACAACATCTAAGAAGATTGCTCAACAGATTTTATTCTAGACCAAACTGGTGCGTTTGAATCGGTTTTTTTTTTCATTCTATTGTATTTGGCCTAATAGGAAACAATTTCTAAATAGTTTTGAGATTGTTGGTAAGAGCGAAGTCGATATGACGTTTCGTTTGGTGACTTTTCGGCCTTCTGTATCATTATTATTTCAGCCACCTTCGAAACTCGTGATACGTATTTTAGTCTCAGTGCTGCATTTATTAATTTTGTTAGTTTTACTATACCTTTTCTAAATAACTATTTCAATTAGATCAAATCTCCGAGATTTCTTAGAGTTTATAATTTCCTCTATTTCTTTAGTTACTTCTTGTGGGGTATCCAATTTTATTTGTTCCTCTTCTATTCCATCTTCCGTTTCTAGTACTTGACCATTTTGTTCTTGATCATTCGCTTAGAATACATCCCTGCTTTCTGCTTATTATCTCATGCCCAACCATTTCAGTTCTTATTGGCGGCGTTTGGGTTATAAGTCTTGACTTTGTGACATGATTGGAGGTCCTTGGGTCCAGCTCCTAACCTTCGTCCTTCTGGGTGACCTAACATGGATGTTAGTTGTCTAGTGTTAGACCGCTCCCATAAATGTACGGCTACGAATGGATGGATTCCCGTGGCCTTGGTAAAGTTGCTCAGCGTTCTTGGATAAAACTCTTGGATGGTTGGAATATCTGCGTCGCGATGCAGAGCCGTGTTCCTCACACACCAAGGAGCGCTAAAGATGATCTGAAGTGTCCGATTTGGACTACCTGAAGCTTGTCGACGTGTGTTTCGCGGCATATCCCCACCGACTCCACATACATTATTTTAGGTGCCAAGATCTTGTTCGGGAAGGGCATCCAACTTCGCGAAACATGAAGCTCAGAGCTTGTCGAGCGGTCTTCGCTTTGCTTGCAGTCCTCTGCACGTGGAGTTTCCAGATGAACTTGCAGTCCAGGGTCACTGCAAGGTACTTGGTCTCTGCTTTCCAAGGTATTTCTTAGTTGAAGATCCAGAGTGATGTGAGGTCATCACGCCAACGAAGTTCGGTAGCCCTGGTGGAACGTGCCGGACTTCCCAGGCTTGGAAAGTAGCGAAGGCCGAGGACAACGTTGGTTACGATGATGCAGATGACTGTTTTTCTTGGAAGAGCCTTGTTAGGGATGCCACTGAAGGACTTCGGCATAGACGCTCCAGAGGTTCTTGGGACTCCTGCCTCGGTCAACAATGTCCATGTGATCAAGGTCGGCATCTGTGTAATCGAAGTCGCACTGACGCTCCAAACAGTCAGCGAAGACCTCAGCTTTGTGGCATTATAAACAAGACCGTTGTCCCCATGGATGGGTGGAACTGAGAAGAGACGGTTCCGCAGAACCTTGACCAATCAAAAGAGAGAATTGTCGACCACATCAAAGGTCTCCAACTTGCCGTCTCAAGCGTTGTGGTGGTGGGTGGTGCTCTAAGACGGCACTTCTATAAGATGTCTTCTGTACTTTCATTGGTTTTTGGGGTCCAGAGATCGCTGCGCACACCGTCACGCCTAGTTCTGTTCTCGGATCTGCTCCTCGAATTGTCGCGGAAAGATTGCTAATTATATCTGATTCATTCTTTATTTTCTTAGTGGATTTAGTCTTGTTTTAATTATTTATCTAATTTAGGCATGTTCCGATTGGTTTTCTTTAAAACTCCTTGGTCCACTCTCTTCTACTTCCAATACTTTTAATATTTGTAACACTTCAATTTTTCTGAAGATATTTAACCACCTACTAGTAGTTCATCTGCCATGAATGTGCATAATTCGTCCTTCCAAAACTCCCCTGTTGTACCCAATTTCGTTTTCGTAATAACCTCGAAAATTTTGCGAACCTCCCACGTACCGTCACGTACACATGCATCTGCTGGCAGTTCCGAGTTCCGAGTTATGCTCTAATGCGTGCGTTTATTGCACCGCATTCTGCTTTATTAACGACCGCGGACAGAAATGAGGACAAGCATTCGCGTTTGTCCATTAAAAGTGCTCCCATATAAGAGAAGTGTTAATGCAGTCCTCAAAAGGCGGTCGGTTTGCATAAATCAAATCGTTCCCGTTGTCTAGTTGCTTGCTCGTGCCAAAACAAATGTTTGTCCAGGTCAGAGGTCGCATGCCGGACTCGAACCTGACCTTCTGCTGAATCGAACGTCACGTGACGAGCCTCACCAGAGCGCCTCAAGTTACGGTATGCACGGAAGGGGAGGCGGGGAGAACAATCGTGTAATACTACACAATATTAAACTCCTTCATTTTAAGTTTAATCACGATAGCTTACGCACAATGAACAATTACTAATACGTGCGCCATTCCTTATTCATAAAAATTCTGGGGCTTATTTAAAGCGCGCTGGGGACCCCACCACAGGTGTATTTTTGTGGAATTATTGCGCCCATAAATTAGTCAAACTCGTTTCTACCTGCGTGGAGCGTGCGAAGAATTTATCTCCAAACAAATTATGTAATCTGGAGGCAAACAATTTTTACGCCGCGCAATATCTACCTATCGTGCCCTCCAAAATAGCCGTGCTAAAAGCTCTGGCGGCGCTTGCTAGCTCGCGATCGCCATTCGCCGGCGTGACAACAATAAAGGCAATTAACTCCCGCTTGCGTCATCCACCGTAATAAAATTAACAAAATAGTTAGCAACAATTTAGCTACTTACTGACGTGTTTGCGATAAATTTCCGGACGGCCTATCACAATGGCGGCGCCCAATTAGAGCTTTGCGGTGCTTTCGCGTTAAGTTGCAACGAAGGTTCCTAAATGTTGATAAATAAAACCTGGCCGAAAGTGATACTAACCGCAAATGAGGGCCAGGCCGAAGAGGTCGGTGTCGAGCATCCCTTGTTGGGCGAAGTGAAGGCATGTCTGCTGGTAAAGCTCGCGGACGCGGGACTTCACCTGCACTATGAAGTAGAGGGTCTGCTGGTGCAGCAGGTGGAGCGCCAGGAAACGGGCGGCCGGGGGTAGCGCTGCTGCGGGGCTGCACGCGGCCAGGGGAGCGCTCACCGTGCACAGGCCGCCGGCGCGCATGACCCGCACATCTCTTCAGGGGGGCGCCCGCCTCTCACCTGCAACCGAAAGACAAATAAAGACTGCGCCAGCGCGCGATTGATGCAGAACCCCCCTAGCACAACTACTACGAATTCTGTACTCCGAATCGATCTCTCGCTTGCCCTTGCATTAAAATCACCATCTCAACTGCCGGTTTTTTGTCTAATATAAAAACCAAAACTGTGTATCACATTTAGTTTTACACCCCTCCCTATAATTGATTTACTTAATATTAAAAACCTCTAAATATGTCAGAATTAGATCACTAATACTAAAATTATCTTAAACTATCAAGATAAAAATAACCAAAAATTACAAACCGATCATCATAGTTTATGGTGATTAAAACTAATTTTTAGTCAATTTATTCGGCATTTCAGGCAACTCCCTATTTATAAGCTGAAAGCGCGGATATTCAGTATTTTTAACCTGAAAAACAAGCCACGCCTGACTAATACGCCCATAAAAGGTAAAAATAGCGCGATAAATATTTATCAACCTTGAATTCGCATTTATATATGAAATTTACAAATCGAAAACCTCTCACTCGGATATTCTCGTACCTTGAAGGTACTGCAGAGTGAATCTATTTGCTATAAATCGTTATCACTATTTAGTTTGCGATAAAATAACCTACTGATGCATTACAGTCATGCGTTACCAGCATCAGAGTTGCTAGAAAATGAGTCTGAACTTCAAAAAAAGCATAGCGAGTTTCAAAAAATAATACCGCGAGGCTTGATCTCGGCAAATAAGATACAGAATAGCCCACATGGTTCTGCAAGCACCGTCCTATCAAAAAATAAACAAGAGTTAATGCGGGAATGTTTATGCAAACGACTGTTGATTTAGCTCTGAGTAAAAAAACAACGGATGTTATCGATCGTATATTCTAAAAAATCGGACTGACCTGCTCGAGTCTCCATTCACAACCGGCCGCGACGCGCGCTCCAAGAGGGTCGCAAAAGAAAGAAGACGCCGCGGCCAGCCGATCGGGCAAAAAATCGTTTCCGAAACGCACCGGGCCTCGTCCGCCGTCCAACCCCGCCCGGCATTCCTCGGCCGCAATTTACGCGGTTAGCCAAACACAATCTGGAAGGCTGCGTCCGAGGCATCCGAAGCGCGCGGCGGCTCGGGGCGCCCGGCCGGCAGGGGATGCTGGCCCGGCATTTGTTTAATTGGCTGGCTAATAACAATAATTTGGTAAATGCGGCTCACGGGCGCCGCTGCTGCTGGAATGCAGACGACCTTCGGGCCGCAGCGCGTCCATCTGCTCGGATGTGTGTACGTGCGTGTGCACGTGCGTGTCGCGCTGCCCGCTTTTGAGAGACGGCCGCGCGGGGCGCACGGCGGCGGGCAGATCCCGAGGCGGCCGCTTGGTGGAAATCCACGATTTATAATGGCAGCGTCATCTAATAAGTAACCGGGAATGCGAGGAATGCCGGGCCCGGGCCCCGCACGACAGCTTCGGAATTTTCGGGCGGAAATATGCATTCGCCGCGTGATGCTGCGGCGTGAGGAGATAATGGCCATTGTCAACCGGCCAGATGATGACCCTCCGCCGCCGCAGCGCTCTCGAGCCAGAGGCAGCTGGCGATACCCTCCCGAATACCAAGTCGGACGAGTTGCAAAATCCAGCTGCCTGCATAGCTCCTTGACAAACTGCTTGATAAACCCATTCCATTAGAACACATCGAACTCCATCTTCAACCTTATAAGCGGCCAGTTGTTTTAGCTTTTGTTTACATTATCAACTACGTGTACAGAAACCTACTCTAGTGTTAGTAGATCAAAAGCTACAACTAATAAACCATAAAGGAAAATTAAAAAAGTCACAAGAAAATCATTAAGCAGTTTCTTCGAAGAAGTGTCTTCATAGTCGAAGAAAGTTAACAAAAAAGCTCGTAATTTTTAGCGGGTACACATATCGAGACGTTCCAAGGCGCATTCGATTCGTAAGAGCATCAGAAATAAATCTTGCCACATATTTTTTTGTTGTAATACGAAAGTGCATTTGTGCACGCAAAATGCATTTATTTGATGAGCTTTTTGCAGACCCAAAAGAATATTTTATTTCTAGCTTAATATTGGCCAAAATAAGCTCATTTCGTTACTCGGGGGTTTTTGGGGTCGCTAATCACGAGTACGATGCTTAGAAAGTGCCTCGATGCAATTGGGGGGGGGGGGTCCATAATTCTGGGGATAGAAGTGATTTCGGAAAATTACCTCAAATTTGTTTTCCGAGTTTAAACTGTCTGAATAAAAGTTTTTGGGGTCGCTGTTAACGATGTTGATTCTTAAAAAATGCCCCAATGCACTTGGGGAGCATAATCCTGGGGATGGCGGCGAATTTGGGAAAAATCTCAAATTTGTTTGTTTTTTGAGTTTAAACTGCCTATATAAGAGTTTTTGGTGTTGCTGATTACGAATATGATGTTTAGGAAGTGCCCCGATGTACTTGGGGCATAATTTTGGGGATGGGAGTGATATTAGGAAACCAGCTCAAAGCTCTTTGTTTTTCGAGATTAAACTGTCTATATTTGATAGCATTTTTCTTAAAATTTGGCAGTTTCCGATTCAACACACGGTGGATATTTTATTTTTAACTGATGGAAAATGAATATATATATTTGGAAGGTTATTATTGCAAAAGAGAAGATTGATTGTGAAAATTTAATTATTGTTACGTTTTCCTTTCTAAATATGTTACTCAAAATTGCTTTATGAAAATTTTAATGTTGAGTATATTTTATTACTTTTGATTTTTTTTACTTAAATAGAACCTTGGAAACCAGTTTATAAACCTTAAAATTCCTTATTTATTTAATACTGTTGAAACGTGGACACTGATAGGATTGTCTGTGTGCAGACAAAATTATTTTCTTAATAACATCTGAAAAAAATTGTTTTTAAAAATAATTAAAATTGAATTATACTCAAATGAAAAAAAAACCTGCGCGTACTTTGGTGCCCCAGGGTATCCTTTCCCCTAAGTACTCCAGGGCATTTTCTCACTTCGGTGCATTGGAATTTAATTTGAGAACCAACATCGTTATCCAAAATCTCAAAACCCTTATTCAAACAGTTCAAAAAACAAACAACTGGTTTCCCAAAATAGGCCCCATACTCAGAATTGGATTATGATTCTCTCTAAGTGCATTTGGACATTTTTTAAACATCATATTCGTTATCAGCTACCCCTAAAACCCATATTCCGACAGTTTAAACTTAAAAAACAAACAACTTTAAGCTGGTTTTCTAAAATCACCCCCATCCCCAGAATTATGCCCCCAAGTACATCGGAGCACTTCCTAAACATCATATTCGTAATCAGCAACACCAAAAACTCTTATATAGGCAGTTTAAAATCCAAAAACCAAACAAATTTAAGGTTTTTCCCTAATTCGCCCCCATCCCCAGGATTATGCTTCCCCTCCCAAATGCATTTGGGCACTTTTTAAAGATCATATTCGTTATCAGCGACCCCAAAAACTTTTATTCAGACAGTTTAAACTCAGAAAACAAACAAATTTGAGGTAATTTTCTAAAATTACACCCATCCCCAGAATTATGCCCCCCAAGTTCATCGAGGCACTTTCTAAGCATCGTATTAGTGATCAGCGACCCCAAAAACCCCCGAGTAACGGGAATGAGCTTATTTTGACCAATATTAAGTGAGAAATAAAATATTCTTTTGGGGCCTGCAAAAAGTACATCAAATAAATGCATTTTTGCGTGCGCAAATGCACTTCGCATTATAACAAAAAAATATGTGGTAACATTTTTTCTGATGCTCTTACGAATCGAATGCACCTTGGAATGTCTCGATACGTGCCCCGCTAAAAATTTCGAGCTTTTAGCGTTTTTCTTACTAATTTGACTCGACTTTCAATTTCTTCACGATTTTGAGGTTACAATGATTATCTCATTATTTTAGTTCTTTTGCTATCTTTCCAAACAAAATACTACAATGCATGCACACCTTTTCCAGCCTTCTTCAGTCGGTATTTTGAATGATTAGTTTATAAATTTTGCAAATTTTAATTAAACAATTCCACCATACATCCTCTTCTAAGGACATTGTTTCAGGCCCATTATTGAACCATTTACTTTAGCTCTTCTAAATTCAAAATAGAACTTCGGCGAGACTTCAACTTCCAAATTTTAATAAAAAAGAAAAATTTTTGAATGCGCTAACGCAATACACTCAGCATTGAGCCTATGGGCATTAACGAGCCTTAACTGGAAATATTTTCAACTGAAAAAAAAGAACAGAGATACTTTAGATTAATGGTTCCAAACATTTTTTTGTGATGCTCCACCTAAGCGTTTCTAAAATCCTGATTTACCCCCTCTGCTGTGACATAATTCTTATTATTCAAAAAGTGAAATCCTATTCATGTGGCAGAAGCCTAAAAACCCATTAACTGTTAATAACTCATTTTCAAACTGCCCCCTTAAAAATCAAATATGGGCGAGGGTACCACAGCTTCCCATAATATTGGATCGCCTATAGGTGGAAAATGCACGAGCCATTGTCGTTCTTCTTCAGTTCAATGCACTCTCGCGCCACCTTTTTGCTTAATTAAAAACTATATAAATTGTATTTTTGAGTTTCTATTTTTTCATCATTTCCAGATGTATATATTGTTTTTAAAATTCCTCTTTGTTTGTGCTTTTAGTCTCTTTTTATTTTTAATTTCCGTGATATTTGTTAGTTTACAGGTTTTTTAGCTAATTCTATTATCTTACATTCACACCAAGCCAAAATGTACGTACAAATATTAAATATACCGAGTTTATTCCCCTTATTTTTAGAAACTGTTTTGGTCTTACTCAAAACCTAGCCTTGCACCTTTTTTCCTATCATCAATCGACATTATATGTGATTTTCTCGTATGTATACCTACAGTACTTCCCTCTACAGATGGTATTTTTGACTTTCGGTACAATGCTTTGGATTCAAATGAAGTAGTACATGTATTCCCACAGCCCCGTTTCCATTTTGCGTCGTGCAGCCTCTCCTACCCAAATATGGCTCTCACCTTCAAGTAGCTTTTCTATAAAGACAAAGGTGGTGAATTCCGTAAACCGGAGTAACCTTGGTTTGAGCAACCAAACCGGGTGGAAAACCAAGTCAAAACAGACGAAATTTTTCCCTGAAAAAGATTTTTAAATTCTCAACAAGAACCTCAAACAGGGCGGATCAATGGCAAAAGACTTCAGCGAAGGAAAAAGAATAATCTTATCCAGCGCATACAAATACATTGAATAGGGATATAGCAACAACGCGACCAAAAGGAAGGTCGACAACGTGTACCAAGACTGTCTAAAAGCTTAATGTATAACATTCGAGAAGAGACACCAAAGATCGATCGAAGCAAAAGAAGATTGTGGAGTTAATGAGGATTCTCAACGCTTGGTAAATACCGAGAAAAAGAAAAAGTGCAATACTTAAATAATAGTAGTATCTTGTAACACTTTCTAATAGTGAATTTTTAAAAATATTGTCTTCTAGAAATCATGCAAACTTTATTGCAATCGCTCGATACAGTATAAAAAAGTCAATATTTGTTTTTTTGACCTCACCATACTTAAAAATACCTCCCCTCCCCCACACTAGAGGCCAAACTGCAATTTATTAGTATTTTTTTTATATGGTGTGTTTTAGACCATCTACGGTTGACTAGCATCAAACCTTCCAATTTAGACTAATCTAATCTAATTCTTGTTAGGTCTCATATGCTATCACGGATTGATTTTCCGAATATCAAAATTTAGTTATTTCTTAATATTTTTTCCCACTCGTTCATTTTAGTACAGCTTTAGTGTGCCTAAAAGTTTTAATATTTAGGTTTTATTTTTTCAACCCCATGAAAATTTCTTTAAGAAAAAAACTAAATTTCAGACATGTTTAAAATTGAACAGGGATAAAAAATTTGCAAGGATGTGGTGAAAAGCTAGTACCGAGAAACCTCTACACCTATGACTCCCAACGCGAGTTGCACGCCTCACAAGGAGGAATAATTTAAGTGTTAAGAGGATGAGTTATTAACAGTTAATGGCGTTTTAGACTTCCTTCGCTTAAATAGGAGTTAATCACTTTTTGAATAATGAAAATTAAATGTCAAGGGGGGGGGGGTCAAGATTTCAGTGATGCCACTGGTCTGGGCTGACGTGCATTATCTCAATCAACAGTTTTCTATTCTCTTTAGACAATTTTCCCCATTTCTATATAAGACAAATGATAACCTGTTACAATATATAATTAAACTTCTTATTTCTATCCTCTTCCTGGAATTTCTTCCCTTGCTTTTCGTGATTGGACTTTCAGTTTTGTCGTGGAACTTTATGCTATTTTACGTGTATTACTATTAAAATGCATTTTTTTACTTTTCTATCATTTTTTTAGTTGGAATTGAATCATTTTTGGGCTAGACAATTCCTAGTAATACATTTATCTCAATTGTAGTTCCTTTTTTGGTGCATGTCTAGCATGTCTCCGCCGTCTACAAAGTAAAAGAGTCTCACCAAATGAAAGGAGTGATATATTGTTGATATTTTAAGGCACCACTTAGGGAAATTCTAACGGTTCTTGGATTAGGTGTTTTATTTGAGCAAGTAAAACGCCATGCGTCACCTTCATTCAAAAGATATTGGTATTTGATGTTAAACGTCCCACCTTTGATAAAACCATCACAATACTTGGTGAATTTTACATCTTCGTATAGATTTCGTATATTTGTTTCGCTTATCACATCTTTCTACGCAATTTTAAACGGTACTTGTTTAATATCTTGATGCACTTCAAGCAGTTATTTTATACAGAGGTTTGTAACTTTCCAATGTCTTTAGCAAGCTCCCGATTTGTTTCAAAGCAATCACTTTAAGACAAGCTCCTACTTTTAATGGTTTATAAAATTTTTGTAATTTGTCAAATTGTTGTCAATCAAAGAAGGTTGTAAAAGAAGTTTAAAGAATCACCAACTAGTTTTATAAGTAAATTAGGGCACATTGCCCTAATCTATACCAGGGTGACCGCTAAAATATAATTCGCGACGATACCAAAACATCCAACGAAGTTCACTTCATGGAGTTGTAATGTACGACGTAGGGGTTGCATATGAGCTACGAGTGGTCGAATATATTTCCTGAATGAAAACAAACATTTTCGTACCGCAATTAAGTGCGTCAATTGCCGTTTTAATTAAATAATTACCGTTTAAGTATTTGTTCCATGCCACTGTGCCCAATTACCTAAGTTTTACAGTTTTTTTATTTAATGCTTTTCAGGTATTCTATCAAAGAAATACCAAATTATAGTTGCTTGCACTACTAATACTGTCTCTAAAAAAACTTTTTGAATTTATTTTAGGCATTTTCTCACTTATCTTCTTGATATTTTTGGCCCAAATGACCAAAAGGAGTTTCCTTTTCATTTGTTTAAACCGACAAATATATAGGCAAGTCGTTCAGTTTCCAACCTCAAATTACAATACAAATATTTTGACGATTCGCTCTTTATGATTCTCTATAATATTATTTAAGTCTATAGTTTTTTGTTTCAAATATTCCTAATGTTTTAGCTCTGCTACACTTCTACTCGTCCTTCTCAGTTCACTGCACTTTAGAATGTTCCAATTTGATTTCTTTATGTACACAAATGCTATAAATATCCAGGTCGTTCTATTTCTGAGTGCCTTATCTTTAGGATGTGTTATCTCTTCTTAAGTTATCTCTCCATTTAGCATCGAATTGCAAGAGCGAGCATCTTATGAAATAACGAATTATATAAGCTAAATCCTTAAACGATAGTAGTAGATAGTTAACGTACTATCAATAAATTGTTAACTCTTAATTTTCAATTCTTCTATATGTTGTCACAAAAGTATATACTAAAGCAAAATTGCGCCAATTAAGTTCTAAAACTTTATCTCTAAAAAAATATATTAGAAACTTTGAATAATAAAGTTTTAAGACTCTAAAAGTTGTAAACTTTCTTTGATAACAAAACCATACTCAACAAACCTTCAAAAGCAAGCAAGGAGAGGTATCCCTCACTCAAATTCGTGCTTCTTTAAAGGACATCAAAAATCCAGAACGTAAGGAAGATTCAATCCGCTCAAAAAATGGCAAAACCTCCAACAGAGAAGGCAAAACCTCGGCATCAATCAGCGCGATTTACAAGCTGCGAACGCACTGCGAGCTGCAAGCAATACGGCTACAATGTCTGACGAAATCATTAAAGACGCCTAAATAAACATCAGCTAATAAAATGCAGAAATTACATGCAATAATCCATAACCCTCAGCCTTCGACGTATTGTGCATAACGTACAGTTGTGTCATGCCAATAGAGCGTTTTATAGCCGCCATAAATACTAACCGGCAATCCTAGGATTCCTTTTGGAGCTAAAAACGAGCAAATCCGAAAGTCTCCTCGTGCACTATGTTTGCGTACCAACGCAACTTCGTTGGGTTTGCATACCATAAAAATATTTTTGGTGCAACCTGAAGCGGGACGACCCACTTCGCACCTAATCCAACTTACAATCTTCTTTTACGCAAAATTAAATATTTTGTACAATTATAAGAATTTTTAGCTGAAAATGGACAGAATATTTTCAAACAATACCCGCGGCAGCTTTCAGGAAAATTTTCGGCGAAAAAGCAGTTGCAACAGCCAGGAAGAATTTCGTTTCACAAGGCTCACCAAACGTACAGTTAAGGCCATTTATCATACTCAAGCGAACATTGGACAAGATAACGCGATCCGAGATAAAATTCGCGTAGAAAGTCGCCATAAAATTTATGACAATCGCCTTCTATGGCTTTTGCAACGTGCCTACCCGCATTCGTTGCGAATTCCAGCGATCCTACGACCCGCGCGTTTCTGTCGGCCTATTATGAATGTTTTCAAATAAGGCTTTTGTCTCACGAATCGGTCCATTGAATTTTAAGCCGCCTGTCGATACCCGGCCGAGGTCATCATCCTCTCGCTCTGATGACTTCACGGGACAAAAATCTATCAATTCATAGGCAATTTCCAGCAGCAATGCCTGTGCAGCAGTTTCATTGCCGGCGAAGGCTACAAAGGCGCCTTTTCGGAAAAATGCCGCGGCACGACCGCCCGCTTTCCTCATCGCCATACCGCGCTTTTGATCATGAAAGCCGGTGCAACTGCAACGGAAATGCTGTTTCATTTATTGTCTTATCCAACATGCAGCTTGGAACTATGCGGTAGAAATTAAAAGAGGAACAACTGGCAATAACCATCCGAGAAAAATTTGCCAGTTGATTGCAGAAAAAAATCCAGGTAAATGGGAGTCCCGAATAGAAGAACATATACAATAGGCTTTCTCAACAACTAAAAAAAGAGATATAAGAACTAAAAAACAACTTATACTCGCATGAATTAACAAACTACAAAGATAGTGACTGCTCGCTTTGGAAAACAACAAAAAAAGCTGAAGAGACCAATCACCCAAATTCCCCCATCCGAAGAGAAGAACATTTTTGCAGAACATGTGAAGAAGATCTTTCAACCTACAGAATCAAGGTATAGAAAATCATTAGAAGAGAAAGAGGATATAAAACTTGTTACCCTAAGAGAAATAGCTAGCTAAATAAGAATAAATATAGACCCAAGAAAGACCCCTAGTTACGATCTCATTACAGGGCTAGTAGTGAAGAAAAGGCATTGTCAAACTCGCAAATTTGATAAATGCATCTTTCAAACTGAGGGATGTACCAAGTGTGTTGAAAAATGCGGAAGTTGTTATGATCCTGGGAAACCATCAAACGAACCTAAATCATATAGGCCCATTTTTATACATCAAAACTCTTTAAGGAACTTCTATTAAAGTGACTTAAAGCATTTATAAAAAGAAAAAAATCTAATAAAAGACCATCAATTTGGATTTAAAACTCAACACTTCACAATAGATCAAGTCCACATGATTACAGGCCCAATAGAGAAAGTTTATGAACAGAAAGTAGTCTACTCTGTATTGTTCCTCGGCACCGCACAAGCACTTGATAAAATCTGGTATAATAGATAAATTTGATAGAGTAAAATAACAGGAGGAATACTCCTAATTGAAACGAACTAAAGCGGGAATATCGCAAGCGAACATCTTTGGAGCAGCCTGGTATCTATTCTTTACCTACCAGGTAAATGTACCAGAAATAACTAATGCCAAAACCAAGGCGTTCACCGATAACACTGCTCTTCTAGCAAAAGGGACAAATTGAATAGATAGACTAAACAAATGAAAATAAAATTGAACGAACTAAAATACGTAAATAAAATTTTACAAATAAAAATATCGTGATAAAGGGAACCCAGGTACCGTAGAAAATACGAAACATTGTGGCTGCTCCCTGGTATATTCAGAGTACATATTTATACAGGGACCTCAAAATAAGAGACTGTTAAAGAAGAAATTCAATTTGATCAAAAGCACGACTTCACTAGACTCCATATTAGCATCGAGATGCTCCTCGACCAGCATGAAATAAGAAAACGACTGGAGAGGACAAAACCATGTCTTGTGTAAATTAAAAGAGAAAGTATCACAAAAGAAAAGTACAGTGTAATAGTGTAAGTTAACACAAACAGTTAGAACTCGAGAGACGGCAACGGGTAATATCTTACAATTAGTTTTAGGCATTTTCAAAATTCAATTTACAAAATATTTATTGGTCTGGTATTAAGAAGTGCTCCTTAATGTTTGGACTGTACAACTTTGACAAATTTGACATCGTTCTTCAATTTAAAGTGTTCTACCATTTTGTTATCAAACTGCAAAATATGATAATCCTGCTTCTTGCAAAGATCTGTTTCTGTATTAAAAAAACACCAGATCCAGTTCCTAACAAAACCAATCCTTAGAAAGCACTTCTCCAACTTTTGGGCAACACCACGTACACTTGGAGGTGAATTCCTAACAAAAGGCACTTAAAATTCCTTTCTAAGCGTTACATGAGTCAAACCGTACACCGGCTTGTCACAGTTTCGTTATCGCAATGAATCACGAGGAAGTAACATTAAATTGGGCAAGCAGCTAGCGGCGTGACACAATTTTATTGGCGACAAGTACCCGCCATTAAAATAGAGGTCAGGGCGGATAAATTATCAATTGAACACCGGAGCGCATAAATACCCGTGCCAACGCAAAGGAGCGGTTGACCTCTGAATGCGCCGCTCGCGCAGAAAAGCGCATTTTCCGAGCCCCGCCCGGGAAGCACTTTCTCGGCCCCCGCAGCTTTCTTCGCGCAGGAGGACGTCGGATTCGCTTTTTATTAACGGCGCAATTGAACGCCGCCGCGGAACGCAATCGCGTAATACATACCGCGCGAGCGCTTAGAGTCGCTCGTGCGAGAAAATCTAATGGACTAATTGCCGAGAAATCTTTTTCGCCAGGTCGGATTTCTTTCGCGCGGTGGGCTTTTCCTACACGATCATGAATGAACGGCAAATTCGACTTGGCGAAAAAGTTCGCCCGGAGCTTTCGTTTTTCTTCCTTTTTTCGTTTGATACTAGTCGTATCGTAACGATTCCATGTCAACTTATAGTAGACTAGCTTGGTAGTCGTCAAAAATGGATCTGGAAAATTGTTACAAAGAAATTTTTCTCCAAAATAAACATCAACTATAGTGTTATGTGCTCAACCCAATCGTTTGTCCGTAACTTTAATCGACGATACTATCAATTTCATACTCATAGTGAAGTGCCAAGTCCTGTTCTACTAACATACCCGTGGGATTAGCTATCTATCGAGCGCGTGCCGGGTGACGGATAAGTAAATCCCAAGGCATCTAATTTGTGATCTTGACACAGTTAACTACTCTGTGAAGAGTGGCCACAGACCTACCGCTTGCAAATGGCAGAGAGCAAATGGTCATGCATGACCGGCTTAAAAACCACAACATGGTTTAGGTGAAAATTATTTAGCTAGAGATTTGACGAGAGCCTTGTACTGCAGCCCTCCTGAAATCATATATATATATAGATCTTTGCCCCGGATCTGGACCAGATCGATAAATGCCCCTGTTCTCTACTGAGTTAACGGAGCTCGGAGAATCGCACAAGAGACAGACCGAACTCAATCCACGGTATTATATGACGCATACCGAGGGATGAATGATACTGGGGTATAATGTCGCCAACGGAACCCCTGAGATAGCAGACGACCTCCCAGAATAGTTAGTCTTACATATGTGCTCCCCCATATTCATGGGAACAAAATGGGTGAAGAAAAAGAACATGCAGATCAAAACATAACATCAGAGAAAGCTTCTGATTCAGAAATAAATTTTATTGTCTTAAGGCTATGGCAGCTCAAGCCATTAACCGGCGAACCGTTGCGGACCAAGAAATAGAAAGTAAGAAAAAACAGACTTCTGCTGATCAGCAGCAGCTGGAAAGACAAAAAAGGCCTGTCTGGGGCCCAGCGAAATAAGCTCGTTAAAGTTAGGAAGATTACTGCAAGAACATGGACTGATAAGAAGACACAAAAGAAAGTCGAGCAAAGTCAGGGTCTAAAAGAGGCCGATCGAATTCCAAAATTCCGCCACAAACAACTAAACTATTCGAAGTGTGTATAAAAACTGTAGAGGACTCACAAAGAAGGCTGTTTGTTGGGTTCTATTATATTGCTAACCATCAATGACCTGGTCTGGAAGATTTTATTACACCCGGCATATTTGCCAGACTTCACCTCTTCAGAACCCTGCAACATCACTTCTATCGAATATATCAAGAAAAGTCTGTGTAAGTTTATCAACTCTAAAGCACCCTTTTTTCCAAGGTGGAATTAGACAAATTGTTAGTCAACTCTTTATAAATTAATATGACAATTAAGTTGCGCACCCATAAGAATCTAGCAATCTAAAGCAGAAGAAGACATATCCAGTTTTCAAAATCCCAAGAAGTATATGGAATTTAAAAACTCGTACAGAAGCTTGGGGTAAGTGAGACATTTTTGACAAGTACCGACCTACACCAAAATTATCTTATGTATCAATCAATATAAAAAACTTGAAAACAAAGTTCTTGATGTCAAAAATGAATTAAGAAGATTTTAGCAAAAGTAAAAGGTAGTTACAAACATGACGAATACTGAAATAGCAGAAATAAATTAGAAGACTTCAGATGCATAACTGAATAGGTACAATGTCTAAATTTGAAAACAACGAAAGATGTGTAGATAAACCAGCAGAAGAACACAAACCACATAAAAATCAAAAACAAAGGTTTTGGAAGCTAAAACTCTTGGTGCAAATTTGAAATATAGAGGGGATAACAACTTTTTTGTTTGTTAAGTGCCACTTGACCTGTTATTATTGTGCTTCTCTCATTTTCTTTCCAGCATTTTTCCTTGTACTGTACAAATCCCTTACTGGATATTTGCTGTATTATTCTGAATTCTTTATTGGTTTTTCATAAATATATTGCATCCTGTAACTTAAAGACACACACTCGCACAAAATGTAGATGATTATCTCTGTTTCTCTACCACATTGTTCGCAACTCATGTCTCTATTGTACAGTTGTATTTTGTTGACGTGTCATATGAGAAAACTTATAATAGAGCCTAACTGATTCCTGTTTCATACTAACAGTTCTTCAGTTCGTTTATGAGAAAGTCCTTTTATGAAGGTTTTTCCATTTCTTTGTCCCGGTACGTTTTCCCAATATTTTTTGTTGTTTTCTGCTCTATTCTCTCACTCGGCTTCGTATTGTATCTTTAGGTACCTCCATAGTCGGTTTGGGGCTCATATATGGAGTTGATAATCCTTTTTAGTTCATCAGCTTTCTCGTTACCTGCAATTCAACAGTACCCTGCGGTCCGCAAGAGAGTTAACTTGAGTGGTTTGCCAAAACACCGAGTTCTTCATGATATTCCCATACCAGCCTGGATGTTACCCTCGGGTTCTTCTGCCTGACTGTCCGTGAATATATTGATTAACCTATTTTGATAAGCCCTCATATTATTTTGCCTGGCACACTGCAGTATACCAAATATGTCCGTTTAAAAAACGGATATATATTTTCCTAATGAAAAGCTTAACTACAAGTTTTCCTTTTCACAATATATGTCCGCTTCGGTTCCAAATCGGGTTTTTGACGCTTCTGTATAACAAATAATTATTTTCCTGTTGTTTATTACGTTTATACATTCGTTTCAATCCGTATTAACCTCGAATTTCATGTTAAATGCGAATTTTGGCGTCATATGGACTGTTCTTATATCCAATACGTCTTCACCCATATACGCCACTTTCATACTATGTTTGCGAATGTGTGCGTTGCGAAGTCTGTTAAAAGACATTCCTGCCTCTCCTATGATTTCAAAATGAAGAGGAGGAATGTTTAACAGTATCTTCACTGTCGCTGTTGGTGTTGGTTTTATCACGCCCGTTATTCCCAAATAAACAAGTCTTTGTATCTTACATACTACGGTTATAACGATTCTTTGCATTATCTTTGTCCATCATACCAAAGCTACACATGTTATCATGGCTTCGACCACCGTATGTCCAATATATCACTTTCGGTTTTAGACCCCATATTTTTCCATAAACTCGTCTAACTAATACTAGTATCGCTCCACATTTCTTTTGATTTTTGAGTGTGTTAAGTTCAGGTGAGTTCCGAGTATTAAATAACTCCAAGATACTTTAGCTCGCCTCTTAACTAGCTCAAGGGGCTATAGTCCCTCTAAGTTTCTCCTCCTTGTAAATGTTACTATGGCAGATTTTCAACGGGGTTATTTATATTTAGGCCTTCAGTATCTCTGCAATTTGTAACCAGATTTAGGGCCCCTCACATAGGCCTCCTAACTGCAGATAACTTGGTCATACTATCCCAGAGAAGATTTAACAATACATTTAAGGAATCCAATCGAGTTATGTCAGACCAATTGATGTACGGCGAAAATGAAGCGTCGTTTGCATGAATGGTCGCGCTTTTGCAATGTTTGGAAGTGTAGGATTGCGCCACGCTCGTTTAAATGTTAACACATTGTTTTCGTCGCCATTCATGCATAATCTGCCACAATAACATTCCAACTAACAGTCGGTATATTGCCACATTTACACAGTTGGTCAACTCGGCGGCGTGTGAAAGTTATTGTCTTTATTTGGCAATCCACATTTTCGCCGGCACATCGGCCGCTTCCTAGGTGACACACATACATGCGCATCTCCAGCGCGGCGGCCAGATGTGGCCGGTGCTCGACTAGAGCGATTTCGTAGGCCAGTTTTTTCCGGCCGCCGCGGGGCTCGCTGTAAAAGGAAGCCGGAGCGCGACGTTTTTTCGGGCTCCATTTTCGCGACGGCGGTCCTGGCGCGCTGCGCTCAATGGGCCGGCCGCAAAAAAACCCGTCTAGCTGAAGATGGACCGCGGACGGCTCGATCTGCTCGTCCAGATTAAGGGCGAGCAGCGCTAAAAACTGGTAGCGCACAAGGTCGCGTTTGGCAAATTGCTCGGGGACGGGCCGCGAGGAGCGCTGCCGCCGTAAAGTCAGACCTTCCGCTCGATTGAAATTGTTAAACGCGGGTCAGTGCTGTGGCTTACTGCTCTAATCTTGTTTAGAGATGGCTATCTTCTTCCTTTTCCATCCTCTTATGGTAGGCGGCTCTCGCTGCAACTTCGACCTTTGGTCGAGTCTGCGGTATCTCCCCAAAAAAGCCGCAGATTTCATTTGGATTAATAATGCATCTTTTCCACAAAATTTCAGTTTTTTCGTGTAAGGCACTAACACACTACCCTCAGTTTCTATCTTCCTTAACTCACCCTCTGTATACATAAAGGTTGAGACATAAGTCATGGTAGCTATTTTTTTTTAAATATAAGAGATGGATGGTATCACGAAATGTCGTATGTCTCAACGAACCCATGCATTCATAGTGTGTATCCACAACACAGGATAGCTCTGTGATGTTATGTAATTGCACAGAGGCCAATGTTAAATCAGTAGTCAGTCAACCACCATGCAAGATGGATGTAACCCGAGTAGAACAACGTTCGTATATCAAAATAGCCGTTCTCTATGACAGAAATGCCAGAAAATGCTATAGAAAGATGATAGAAGCTATCTGAAATAACGCTCTTCCATACCGAACAGTCGCGAGGTGGCTAGCAGTTTCAGCAAAGCAACCAGCGACCGGCAACGGGCAGGGCGACCTGTGAATGTAATCTATCACTTGATGGAGACTGACGGAGAATAAACGCTGCTCGAGTTAGAGAAAGTGGCATCGAGAAGCGGACCATCCACAGGATTTTGCGTAACGATTTTCACCTGCGTAAAGATGCATTGAAGTGGATACCACATGCACTCGCGCAAGTTCAAAAATGGATGCAATATGCAACATGCTGGCAGCATTTTAAAAATCATCACTATCGATGAATTTTCGGTCAGAGCATATAAACCAGAGTTCAAAAGCCAGTGCGCAGAGTGGCGACATGCAGGATCACCAAGAAGGCATGGCGGTTGACTGTTCTCTATGCAATTGCAGAGCATCACAGAGCCATCTTGTGTTGTGGACACACTATAAAATGCATAGCTTCCTTGAGTCATGTGACGTTTTGTGATACCATCCCTTACCTATAAAACACAGTTGCTGTGACTTATACCCTAACCCTCTTATATTTCTAAATTGATAACCCATCATTTCCCCAAAACCTTCTTTCGCCTAACTAAATTCTACTAACTCCACTCAAAAAACAAAATCACGGTTTTTTAATTTACCATCTACTTCAATTATTGATAATCCAAGACTGTTAAAAGTTAAAAAGACCGCTCGAAAGGAAGAAGCCCTCAGTGTAAATTCCTAATTTGTTATTAACAGCACACCACGCGCGTCAAAATTCCGAAAAATGCGGCGCTATTGGAGGTGTCGCCGCCGCTTAATCCCTGTCGGTTTTAAAGCCAAATCCTCCGAAAGGTTGGCTTAGGGTGGCAATAAACTGCACTTAGACGGCAATTGAACTACCTATATTTAAAACGATCCTCTGAGCTGCAATTTACCAACACTGGAACGTTTTAGTATTTAAGCAGAAAAAATGGCAATCTTCTCTGCAGTTTCTGCCTTTTCGTTAAAAAATTTTTCGGTTAGAAGGACGAATTTTGGGTCCATGAAGAATAGTGAATGCCGAAAATGGTCTCATTAACAGATTTTGAGTTTTTCCAATCGCTGTAATCATTTTATTCAGCTATCTAGAAATGGGAATAAATTAATCTTACTAGGGGTATTCGAAAAGTAAGTTCTGTTTAGCTAAAAAAATGCGACAGTTTCTTTATCGACAATTTATTTGTTAAGTGAAAGAATAAACCCTAAAACATTTTTTTACGTAACTTCCGTCGACATTGTAGTAGCGTAGGAACTCTCTGAATAAAATAACGCCGCTTGTGAAGATAGCCAATGTTGAGAAATTTCACAAAACTTCCAAGAGACGAAATTGTAAAACATTGTTCTCACTTCTCTCTTTATTAACAAGCTGCACCAGGTCTAACACGTCTTCTCATCGTTCCATCACACTTTGCATTTTACTAATTTTTCGATGAATATTTGCCGGTTTAACATTTATTGCGTTTAAGAATGTCTTACAAGGGAGTTGAACAATTTAACCTAACAAACACCGTAAGCAACTGTTCTGAATGATAGCTAATGCATAAGGAGCATGCGCAATCAGACAACCCATGCGCTCTAGCGGCTAGCCATGGTAACGAAATTTACTTTCTAAATTTGGCTTGGACCTCGTATAACCAATTACACAACCCAATTTTTGACTACTACGACTACAACCAAATTTATTACCAAAGCGCTTACTGTCAACGAACCACTGCAAACTCTGCTAATTACATAAACAGCATAAACCGAGTGATTAATTCGAAATGTATTTAGTTGCAAGGCATTTGCTAAAATATTCTCGCTGGGCCATTAATTAGTCGGCCAATTATGCGCTCAATTACGTTTATAACTTATTCGTCCGGTCGCTCGTAAAGAACAGTACTTTTCCGCTGCTATGGTTTGACGAGATTCAACTTTAATTTAAAGGCTCCCTGTATCGCCCTGTGCTGAGATTGATTATTGCACGAACGCGTAATTAATTATTGAATTAATGCCTGCGCTTTGATTCCATGCATTCGTGGTGTCTCACTGCTTTAATGAATGAATAAGTTAACGCCTTCATTGCACACGGTTTAGTTGAATTCGTAATGAGCTGGTTAGCGTATACGGGATAATTTTTTAGGCCCGCCTCACGTACGAGTTTTAACCATAAAGTAATGACTGTTTATAATGTTCTGGCAACTTGTCTGAACATTTCTAGTTTAGCAACATTATTGCGAAAATTACCAAATATTTCCATTCATACAGATATATTGAGGCAACTTACGATAAATTCTATAGGCTTTTCTCCAGTATGAAATACTTTTTGTTTCGATTGCAAGATCTGAATGAAAGTTGGCAAAACTTAATCAACAATTATTTTCACCAAATAGGAAAACAACAAGCTGCATGATACAAAAAATGTAATTCCACTTCCATTGTCTGACCTCGGACTTGCACCTGATGGCTGACCGACCGCGCTTACTTTTCTAGATCATTAGGCGCGCAATTTCGAATTCCGCGGCAGCCTATCAATTAGACCGAAAATAAAAGAGCCTCATTAAGCGCCCGCTATTAGTCAAATAGGCTGGTTATTGCTATATTAATTGCGCGGCCTAATGGGCCGGAGTGGCACGGCGCGCATTTCCTGGCGAGCTCGTCGCGTTTCGTAGATCTCGTTCCAATAATCGCGCGGGCACGGTAATAGCACAACCGCGAGGAATTCCTTGATTACAGCGATTTGATTGCGCGCTTATATCAAATCAGGCGAGCACTGCCCGCGACCGGCATCCGGCAGAATTTTAGGCCCGCAGCTAGAGACGTTTAAGCTTAAATATTATCGGTAACGAACTGATTCTGGCACTTGCGAGTCCGAACATTTCTAGTTTACGACGAATTCGAAACGAATTACTGCAAATATTGTCGGCGGCCTTCATACGGATTGCATATTGAGGCCAACAGGAGCCGCATAAATTCTATAGGCTCCATCTCCAAATGAAATGAGCCTTTTTTCGATTGCAAGATCTGAATGAAAGTTTTATTGAGCAGATCTTAATCAACACCTCAAAATTCTTCACCAAATAGGACTCCTCATCAATGCACTTGAGTCTTCCAAATGTAAGGTTCCAGGCCTTCCTTAGGGATGTCCTGAGGGCTGCGTGACATTGCTCTGATGGTCCTGAACCGAGTCCCAGTGCTGCCCTTTAGCACTTTTTCTACCGCGAAACATTAAGAAGCGGACAAGTCCGCATTCGGGAGGCTAACACCGAGTTGAATCCGAAAAGTAAAAGAGCCTCGATTAAGCGTGTGCCGCGCGTTGTCGTGGTGCAAATCAGGTCGTGTTTGATCGCGCTCGCTATATTGTGACCTTTGAGTCTAATGAGGACCGGAGAGGCGGCATTTCACTGGCGACTCGTCGCGTTTCGCTACGATCTCGTTCCAATAATCGCGCGGGCACGGTAATAGCACAACCGCGAGGATTCTTGCATTACAGCGATCCTTGAATTGCTTTGCCGCGCGCTAACTTGCGAGTACGATAATACAATCATGCTTGAGCACTGCCCGCGACCGGCATCCGCGCAAGATTCGGTAGCATCGCCTAGAGCTGACGAGCCAAATTTATCGGTAACGAACTGATCGATTCTTGTCGACCACTCGCGCCGGAGTCCGAAATTTTGGCAGACATTCACGGAAACGAATTCTGCAATTGTATTGTCGGCGGCCTTTCGGATATGCTAGATCATGGAACTCAGAGCACGCCGGAATGTACCGCGTCCGAAAATAGCAAATATATTAACAGCAGAAGAAAACCCAAATACAAGGTGGGCAATATGCAGCTGACTGATGAACAAACTCCAGGTCATCCAAGGTTTGTGAGAAACCAGGACCTCCACCGAGATACCAAAGTTCCTACAATCCAGGAGTCAATTTCCCTCGGCGCCCAAGTATTGCACATCATCCAGGAACACGACAATTCCTCTGAGAGCCGACTTATACAATCATACACTCCAGGACAAATCATGAGGACTGAAATTAGGAGCTGGACCCAGGAAACTCAAATCTCGTCAGTGAAATCAACATCAATTTTTCGCCATTCTGAATATGGACGATGGTATTTGCTAAGAATAACGTCTTCAAGACGTTTAATCTGCCGCATTGGTGTTGTGGTTTGTCCTTCCAGATAACCAAATTAAATGCGCCTAACTTTTTTGTATAGGGATTTCTTAAGGATAAAGTTTACGTTACTACACCAAACTTAATTAAAGAACATAAAGGAAATACACGGAAAGTTACTCAAAGTATATTTCCCGAAGTTTATAGAAGGGTTATGGAAATATGATTCAGAGGTAGGCCTTATTATATTCAAAGCACACATTCCAATTTTAAATAAACAATGAGGCATAAAAAATAGCAGCGTGTTTTATTTTAGACAACATATTTAATAAAATAAATCCGGGAGTAGGCCAAATTGAATTTCAAATAAAACGACTTTTAAATTAATCTTCTGATTGGGTTTTATAGTCACAATCGCCGATTAAATATGCAAAATATGTCTAACAAATGGCCATCCCGGCTTCGGCTACAAATCTTGGTTCTTTTTACAAAATTTCCGATTACAATTTCGCACATACTGTGATCAATTTCATCGATAACTCGTCGAATTCCGTTCTTGAGATCATCAACAGTTATTGCATTGCTGGCGTAAACTTTAGATTTTAGGTGACCCCACAAAAAAATTAAATCGACTATTGCCTAAGCTGTATGGTAGGTGACGCCATCCTGCTAGAACCACATTCGTTTCAGATCCGTGTTGCCCAGTTGGTGTCAAAAACTGGGTTATTGTATAACAATAACGATCATCATTTCCAGCATCATCTTCCAAGAAGTATAAGTCTATCACGCTCAAAATTCATACCAAATAGCAACTCGTTGGCAGCGCATTTGTTTTTTTATGAGTCACGGGAATGTTTTCCGACTCCCAAATGCGACAATTTTGTTTGTGCTAAAAATGTGCCTCATGACTCGAGACGATTTTTCGACTAAACAGAATCCACTTGATGCTCTAAAAACCAATTGACGAATTGTCGACGTTGGGAATTGTTCCACGTTGATTTGTGCCCATCGCCAATATAGTTGTTAAGAGCTAACGTCAGGCCCAGGGAAAAATATTTTATACCCCAGACCTTCAAAATATTTTTTTGATATCTTTATGTATTACTAATATTAAAACAATTGTGCTAAAAAGCATGCGAATGCACAGGTGATGAACATGTAAATATAGCCGCAAAAAATAACGAGCCAATGTTAATATAATGAAAACGGTTTTTAAAACCGCGATATAACCTGGCACCAGATGAGGAGAGTGGATTGTAACGCGAATGCGTGATCACTTAGGTCAGTACATCTGCATCAATTTTGTGTGAAGCTGGAACATTTGTTTGCAGAACGATGTAATGAATGTGGTATAAATAAACCTGCAAAGCTTGCAATGCATAGCGAAGTGGCGAGCAGTGTCCCAAATTTGAGAACCCTCTAGTTGACCTTTGACCAATCAGTTTCAAAATCACTAGCAAAGCCTTTGTGGTCACCTGTCGATTGGTGAAAACAGAATTGGGAAATTGCCATCCGTTCTCGAGTTATTGCTCGGACGGACGGACCGACGGACGAACAACATGAAGTTAGCAAGTGATTCCGCTTCACTTCGACACTTAAAGACATGGCGCAAACGATTCAGAAATGGGATAGAATCAACTGTGATCCACGTTTTAAAATACTAGTAGCAAGATCACCAAAAAATGTTGAACTTGTGAGGGCTACAATCGGCAAGGATCAAAGACTAATAAAGCAAAATGCTGCAGCTGCTAATTCACTTGTTTTAAGCTATACCAATGAACCAAATTTCTCAAAAAAAATTAACCGGAGATGAAACAGCTACAATTCGGAATAGCTCAGTCGTCCAATACTAGTTAGTCTTCTGATTTGCCACAAAAAACTGTGAGAAATCATAAGGTGCTCACTTTAAAGGTGGCATAGACATAGATTTTTTGTTAGCGCAGTGGTATTTTTTTGTAACATATGCCTCTTGATATTATCGGAAGAGAACCCGCATTTCACCTCGAATGTCGTATCATGCGCTTTTTTCTTCTGTGCAAATGTAAACGAAAATTTTCCGGACACATAGGACTTGGGCTTCGGGAAATTCTATCACTCCCCCTACCCCTCCCTCTTGACAGACATACAGTCTTATCAAATTTATTCCCAAAGAGTTTTCGTATCGCCTCTGCATTATTTTCACCAAATTTTCAATGCGTTATAACAATAATAACTCGCTGTGCTTTCATATAGTGTTCCATAATCGGAAAAATTACAGATGACATCGTATTATAGATTCCCAGCGCAAAGTAAAACCGACGTTAAATTTGGGCCACCCTTTACATCGTCCATGCTGTGGATAAAACATCCACAATAGAGAACGACCTATCAAAAAAATGCGAACCCGAATACGATGGCATTTTTAAAAAATCTGGTGTGAACATCACACGACCTTCTTTATCCTATTATTTGGGTAATTCTGGCAAAAATTCTGGGCTTCAATTTTTTTTCGAGTTCCTATTTTACCAACTTTTACTTTAAATTCATATTTATCTCGTGATAACAAATCATTTTTATTCTCATGAATTTTTTGTATCTTCAACCGTTTAGATTCGCGACCGCTTTGCGACCAAACGGCTCGGCTATTTATCTCGTGATAACAAATCATTTTTATTCTCATGAATTTTTTGTATCTTCAACCGTTTAGATTCGCGACCGCTTTGCGACCAAACGGCTCGGCTAATTTTTACCAAAAGCTTGCACTGCGCCCCCTACCTACAAGTAACTTGCATGCCAATTTCAAGTCTCTAACTCTTACGGTTCTCGAGATATCCTGTTTACTGACAGACCGACAGGCAGACACAGACACAGACACACAGACACACAAACACACGCACACGCACAAAAAAAAAGTAAAATTAGAAAAGGTTTAAAAAATAACAGAGGTAATAAAACACAATTGTTGAGAAAAAAGCAAAATTTTAACTGCCAAATTTCAATTAATAAATGAAAGCAAAACATTTGTTGAAATAACCGGAATAACACACGAATACTAAATGTTGCAAAAAAATAGTAAAAATATGACGTCTAAAGGCGCAAAACTTTCTGGCAGCCCGCGGTACGCTCCCACCTCGCATTAGTTGTTGTACCAGCCATAATTAATTAAACTATTACACGCAACGATAACAAACATGTATTTCTATTCTGTGATTTATGGCCACATTAATGAAAGCTTTGATTAATTAGCTGCGGCTGATATTTTTGCACAGTTCAATGTGCTCCAACAAAGGGGGCTCGATTTATGGCGGTTATCTTATCTCGTTGCCGGGTGCACCTCCCACAGAGGAATTTAGCATTTCGTACTAAATCGCGAAGATTACACTAAGTAATAGTACAAACAGGCGTGGGCCGCGCAGTCGAATAAACGGCACCGTTTCTTTTATCACTTATTAGAGCTACCCACCGGGGCCATACGTCTCAATCAATCGGCGAGGCCATCGAGTGGCATAACTCAGCTCCGCAGAAAACGGCTCTGCCAAAACTGACTAGAGACAACGCGGTTATCAGCTAAGCCTATAAATAGATAAATATGTCAGGCGCGCAGGGTTTCCCACCAGATTCCTATTAATTTCGCTATCTGCCGTGTACACATTTGTATTGCTGTCTGGGAACAGACTCATAAACACACCTACATTTTATTAGAGAAAGTTCACGAGCGACGTTCCTTTGTAGGGCACCGGCATGCCGCCCGGGCACGCGCGCTCGAAATACCCCCCCGTTTTCAAAATCGCGCCGCGGTTCGCCGTCTGACCGCCGTCGGACGCGACCTCACGGCAGGCCTAATTCCGTTCCGAGCGATAAGAGACCCATATCGCGTACGTGTGTTACTCACTCACCATTGAAGGTAACTGTTACGATAAATAGGCAATAAAATGCAGCACCGGTTTGTTGGGAAACAGCAAATCTGTCACAGAAACAATGGGCACCAGTGACCTGTTATCAGCGCGCTGCGCGGCTCGGCGCTGCGCTCTCGCGGGGCCGCAAAAAGCGGGCGCCTAATTTGATGTACGCCGAGGAAGCTCGCGCTGCTGTCGCTTTTTGCCGTCGCGCGCCGGCAGTTAATTAAGATTCCGCCGTGTTTGTGGATGCAGCGGCTGCGATTTGTGCGCGCCGTGTTTACAACCCGCGCGGATGAAAGGAGCGCCATATATTCATCTGACCATATCCGCAGCCTTCTAATAAGGGGCATAAAGCTCCCGTTCAAAGAACGTGCGCGGCCGGCGGACAGCCGCGCTCGGGTCTTGAAAAGCTCCCGCAAAACTATGGGAATTTTCACCTGAAAACTTTGCTGCCAGTTCATTACATACGTGGAGCTATCCAAAAGTTGTCGAATTTCAGAGTTTTAAGATGCCTTCTATAGATTCCGAGTTTTATTGATGCTACGTTGTCCCAAAAGTTCTGCAATTTGAGTTTTGCGCAATTTTTGTGGATTTTTGTTTTTATAGTGTAGTAAATAGTTGCATCTTCGGATTTCAGATGGTTTTGGACAAAATTAAACTCCGTTAACTTTCGTTAAGAGACACTGCAATGTTGAAGACGAAGGAAGTGTTTACTATACTGTCTCCAGATAATATAAGCGCTTTGATTCCGGCGCTATGAGTTTCGAAGATCATTCTTATTCCGAACGGCTGATAAAATTGAACAGTAAAGACTTGCTTGAAATGTTGGAAGATAAGTCTTCGTCGAGCACTCGAGATTTTGGATCAATTGTTGGAGTTGGCAAATGAACGGTTCATTGACATATCCAACAGCTTAACGTTGTACATAAAAACCCCGACAGGATCTATATGAATACACTGAAGCCCAAGCCGCCAAAAGAGTCAAGATTTGAGGCCAACTGCTCAACAATCCTTATATGACAGATTCTGAAACCGAACTGTGACGTCGGCCGAGAAGTGGATCTTCTTGGTCAACCACAATCGTCAAAATAAATGGGTTCCACAGGCCGAACTCCGCCGTTATGGCAAGAAGGTTATGATTTGCGTTTGGCGGAACTCTGAAGGAATTTTTGCACTTTAAACATGTACTGAATGATCAATACCGAACTTTATTGCCGACAACTTGAAAGCTTGGTCAACCGAAACGCGCTTTGTTTCAGCAAGACAACCGCACACTGCTAAGAAGATTAAAGAAAAATTTAAAGAGTTGGGCGGCGTCCACTCTACAATCCAAATGCTACCCTATCCGAGTATGACTTCTTCCGCTCAATGAAACATTTCTTGCGTCTTATCGGTTCGAATAATTGAAGTTGAAGAAGCGTGCCAAGAGTTCTTCGATTCAAAACCATCCAAAAATGGTACTACCAGATCAGAAAACTTGCAGATCGATGGCGAAAGATCATAGAAAATGGTGGCCTCTATTTCGAAGAATAGCTTCGTTCATAAATACGACTGTATTTCACCAATTACATGTCCGATATTCATTCTCTTTTGGTCCTGGTATCGCCGCAGGTTTGTTATCCTAAATCCTTTCCTTCAAATATCCCCAAAAGAAAAGATCTAACGAGCTTGGAACTCAAGACCACGTTGTACAATTAATTTACCCCTCTGCAGGATGGATAACATGACGAACAAATTTGGTTCGACGTAAAGTGAGCATTTCATATGCTGCGTTATATATTGCTCCATCTTAAATCCACATGCCATTCAAGTTCAAATCGCTAGTTTCATTTTAAAAAAAATGTTTAGCAATTCTGATAACGTACACCATTGCCAGCTAGCTTCGTCCTCAAAAAAGTCCGGGACAATGATTTCTCCAGCCTACAATGCAAACAAGACGGTGCATTTTTGAAGATTCATTGATTTACTTCAACAGCACGTGGATTTTCACTACCCCAGATAAGACAATTTGACGATTTACAAAACTATTTAAAGAAAAATGAGCTTCATCCCTCACTATGATTTTTTTGCAAAAACCAGCATCAACTTCTCTAAAACTCAATTCACAAATGGTGGTCTTTGCCACGTGCTAAGATACCAACTGTACAAATTCCAACTTCCAGTCTTCACAGAACGCAAATTCAGATCCTAAAGTTCAATTTGGACCACCCCATTTTGCGAATATTCTAAAATTGTGCAAACACCTCGTAAACCGAAATCAACAATTGGTTCGAATGTTGCGCCCGATCTCCAACATCGCATGGATCTTCGGAAGCTCGAAAACGACCATTAGAACCGATCTGCGGTGGACTTCACTATTTACACTAATGGCTCGTTACAAAATACTAATTGATCATAAGTTTGCGGTCTGGGTAACGGTACGGTGGAAATGCAATCCCGGCGAGCCGCGCCGCTATCGGCCGCTATGCGCCGCGCGCAAAAATCGCGGCCTTGCGTTGATTTATTGAGCATAAACAGCGTTACAGAATTATTTCGCTTTTTCCGCGGCCGCCCGATTTAAATGCCTTGTATAAACGAGTAGTCAAGCGTTAAAGCACGCGGCTCTAATGCCCCTGCAGATAGAAACGTTGTCCCGGCTGGTCACGTGGCCGGCTCGCGCGCCGTCACATTCTAATGGCGGCATTATGCACAGGTAATTGAATTTCAATGTCGGCGTCGTGGACAAAGTGCGCCGGCGGTTCAAAATTCACGGCCGGTCTATGGGCCGCGCGCTCCGGCTCGAAGGACGACGCGGGTCCGCAGCAATTGGCGGTAATTGCGCGGTTCAGGCGAAGGTCAGGAAGTGATGACTTCAGCCGCGAGGAATCTCGCGGTGCAGTGCCAAATTCTGCGGCGATTGCAGGACAGCCGATAAGGCGGACAAATTCGACTGCGCGCGAGCTTTTCTTTTCCGCATGAGTTCCGCCGTGCGTGGTCGTGTAATACGGGCTATAAACACGTGGAATGTGGTTTTTAACCTGGGTTTTATGGGTCTGAGATATACACTTCAGACAACCGATGATTTATGGAGCAGCGCGGGCTCCTTCAGGATCGAATTCCTCTAGGTCTACCAGCTACACGAAAATCGTTTGAACGCCGTGCGGCAGAATCGCAATCGCTTTCCGTTTACGAACTTCGCGTTCGAGATTTTCTGTTGCAGCTTTAGATAATAGTAAAGTACGTCTGAACTTGTTTGGAACCTCTCTAAGCTGAACTGCTTATTACACATTTCCATGCTTGACTGATTCGTGGTTGTATTTTTTCAAGTCACTGCCATAAAGCTGATTTTAATTAACAGATAGTATCTTAAGTATACTAACAATTATATACCTCTTAGTATCTTGCTGAACATTCCTTTACAGTCTATCTGACGTACAAATAAATTCAGATTTCAATGTCTAATTGGGGGAAGGAGGAAGGTCTTAATCTCCTTTCTATAGATTTTTAAATAATGAATACGACCAAAACCCCAAATAAGCAAAAACGATATAAAAAACGACACCCATAACAAGGAAACATCAAAAATAATTCAAATGAGATCTTTGAAAGAGTATTAATAATTTAACAAAGATTTTTTGGAAAAAATTCCTCTTCATGGAAAAATACAGAACATAAAAGAAACTGTACAACTAATAATTTTAATAAAATGCGGCGACAATTTGAAAAATAAATATGAAGGGTTAGAAAATAGATTAGCACAAACTTTACCATCTCGAAATTAAAAGAAGATGCCAGTTCAACATTTCACTGATCATGATGAATTAAAAATCAAGTGAATAGTTCAACTCCCACCACCCCCCATGAAGCATAAAAATACCAAGACATAGTCCAAAGAACAAGAAAAAGAACCTACAGCTAAAAAAGTCGCAAAGCCACCACCATTAGTTGTGGATGGCATAGAGAACTTCTAATCAACTGCACGCGATAATTGATAAATTAATAACAAACTCTCAGATTCAAATTATAAATACAATAAAGATCAAAAATAATCAACAAGATGAAAAATGCTATAGAGTAGAACTATAAGTTGCGCTCGTATGAAAACAAACAAAATAGACCTATTATAGCCATAGCTATCAAACTTCGTGTAATCTTGAGCAAATAATCCTTGCTCTGAGAAAAAAATGATATAAACTTATGGAAACATGATCAGGATGTAAGAGACACAATGAGAATCAAAGTGAAAATTCTGGGAATTAAAGAGCCCACGTGTGTCCAATGTCCAGGAGAATATCTAACTGCGGAGTGCACGAAACCTGAAAAATCACAACCTAAATATGTACATTACAGAGAAGGACTCCTTGCTAAGTACAGAGGATGCATGATAGCGAACAAAATGCAGAAAATAAAAAAACGTCCAAGTGAAGAACTCCATTTTGCTTTTGCAAGACAGCAAGGTTTCTAAGCCTAAGATATATAGGCAGGTACTGGCAGGTACGTTGGGAGGAAATAATACGAAAATAAATCAGTAAACTTGGTCAATTGACTCTACCCTCTGTTAAATATTGGAAAAACTGAACAAAACTAGGATATTGCGCTTAAAGAGCGATTTCCAAGAATATAAATGGCCAATCAACTTAGAATAATCGAATGTAATTACAAGTAATTGACTTAGAGAAAATTGATGTACGTCACTCTACCAAAGAGTATATATTAAATTTAATAAAGTCTACCCTACCATTCCACCTAGATAATGGAGCAAAAGATAGAAGTGCAGTGATCGTAAAGGAACGCATTTCACACTATTAGGAAATTGAGTACTAGACTGAAGAAATGTCAAAACTAATATATATGAAGTTCAGCACTATATTGCCGCCAAGACATGTTATAAAGAAAGAACAATACGTTGATTTTCTGGACAGTCAAGGATATAGGTTTATAATGGAAATGACTCCAATGCAAAATCGCACACTAGGGATGTAGACTAACAACAACTAAAAGAAAGGAACTTTTAGAAGTATGTAACTAATTGAAGTGTAAAACATTATCATCTGACAAGCGAACCAAAATCCCTCACCTCATAGACTTCTTTGTAGTCAGAAACATCTCATGGAATTACACGTTTAAGAAGCGTTGGATATAGATTCATATCATTCCCCTTAAACTATAGCGTTGTTCAAAAACTGATTAGCAAATCACTCTTGAAAGCTCTATTGAACTGAGAAACAATTAGATAATGAAGTAGATTTGTCAAAAATATTCAGCAAGCACCGTGGAAAAATACTGCGGCGATGAAACCTAGAATAAAGGGCAAAAACTACCCTAAATAGATTACGAAAAAGAAAATGGCATTAGACCAGGGCATTTATAGGTGAGACAGCTTTAAATAACGCTACTTAACAATTAAAACGAATCGATTAATGAATACCTAAATGAAGTTACTAAAGACAACAATACTAACTCCTCTCTACGAAAAGCCACTAAAATATTAAAAAGGCCTAGGCTTCAGAATCCACCAGTCAGAAAAGCTGATGGAAATTGAGCTCGTAACATCTTGCAAAAAGCACTCAGATGAACTTTACATTTAGATGAGTTTTCAACCAAATGATAGAGATTAACGCCGAAGTCGATATCCTAGGCAATTAAAGGCATCTGGGTCTAAGCCCTAGCTTTTCTTCTCTGGGCAGCTCTGGCGTTGGAATTTGGTGTGCATTTCAGCCGCTTTCAGAGTGGCGGGAGCTTAGGAAACTTAAGTATTCAAGGAGCCCTGAACATACCAAAGATAGCGGTAATGTTGTTCTTGCAGGACATGAGCTTCGAAACCACCGCAAGGAAGTACTCATTGGCCGAGAAAAACCTCACCAAAATAATAAAATTATAAATAATAAATTTAACAACAATCCGGGAAAAGCTCCTGGTTTTGTTGTAAAGCTTATTAACGCGTTCTTCAAAGCGAAGTGCGCGCCCAAGAAATGGAAATTTGGTCAGGTCATAATGATCCCCAAATCAGGAAAACATCCTCAAAAAGTTTCATCGTATCTCTCCACAGTTTATCATCTCAAAATTTTATGAGAAACTATTGCTGAAAACATTAAAACCAATAATACAAGAGAAAAACTTGATCCTCACCAGTTTGGATTCGACCAGTAACATCATCGAGAATTCACTAGACGAACAGTCTGCTCCCCTGTCTCTCTTGATGTAACGCAAGCTTTTGACAAAGCAAGACATGAAGATTTGTTCTATCAGTTAAATAAGCCACTGCTACGCCAGTACCCTTATCCGAAAGATATTTCAGAATAAAGCAAGACGAGGAAATTAAAGCTGGAATAGCTCGAGAGAGTATATAGATCCAGTACTATACCTGTGTTATATCAATGACATTCCTAACCTTGAGAAAAATGCATTTGCAATGTTGACATTGACGTTGATTTGGTTGACGATATTGGGAGTTCCTGAGTCGAACCCCTAACCCCCTTCTTCTTGGCCTCGTGTGGAAGTTGGTGGCTCTGCATTAGGCCGTCCCCTGTACCGCCTTACAGGAAGATCAGAATCTTCAGCCCGTACTCATAAAAGCTGCAAATGATGGGGTTGCCGTGGCCTTCGCTGGAACACAGTTTTTGACCGCACTAGGAGATATGCTCCTCGATGATATACCAATTCTTTATCATCTGGAGCTTATTGATGTGCATTTTCGCAAAGTACCCCCAAGCGGGGCAGGTATGCATCATGATTGAGCGAAGGATGTAAATCGTCAATCTGTTGCGGAAGGACAGTCGGCTTCTGGAATAGAAAAGGGAGCTAAGGGGCCGCCCAATCGGCTTCCAGATGAGTCTTTCATCTAACAATAAGATCGCCCCAGGTATAGTGCCTCTTGTTTTCAGGGCATCTCTTGGTTGAAGATTATGAGTCTTGTTGGGCCTGGTCTCCAACAAAGTCGTGTATTCGTGCATTCACTACTATTCTCTACGTGCTTCACCAGTCCGAACGAGTCCGTCTCCTCCCGAACTCGCTGGATCGCCATCGTGGATCATTTGAAACGTTTCTTGATTATTACAATACTTGCATCTATTAACCAGAAGATGACGCATCTGGTTGAATGAAGGAAATCTGTGCATGTCAACTTCACTAATAAACAATTAAATGATGTCCAGATTACCTATGCTAACTCAGTGAAGTATTGACGCTGGACTTGGTCGTCAAGGAACTTGACAATAGATACAAAAAATGTATTTATTACTTGAACAAATTCCAACCTATCGACACAAAACTGTCCCTATACAAGCAGATACTAAAACCCGCGTGGGCAAACGATATTTGACTTTGAGGTTGTGACAAGTAAAAGCAACGTACAAGTTACACAACGATTCCAAAATAAAGCTTTGCTAAAACAGCGACACCGAAATAGATACTATTGACAAGTCCATTTCCAAATTTGCCAGTAGCCATAAACAGAAGCTACTCCCCCATGTAAATATCAACGCTACATAGCTCCCTGACAATACAGAGATAGAAGACTCGGGACGACCAAGCCTTTTGAGTTGGTTCCGTGAATGTGCAAAGAAATGTGTTTTAAGTTTCAAAGGCAATAAAAAAAAACGCCATCAACCTCCGACAACCCATTTCAGGAAGAATGCAAAGACAGCAATGCCAAAAAATCTAAATTTATTACAAAACCCACATGCTTAAAACACACGACATAAAAACCACAACACATTCTTGGAATACATAAGAGAAGCCGCGAAAAGCGCAGCTATCGGCAAGCTTCTCAGGTGTTAGAATTTGGACGAATTAAACTTCTACATTACAATATTTATATTTAAATAAATATTACATTCGATGGTTTAGTCTTGAAAATGTCTCCATCTCGCAAGTGCAGTAATAGAAACCAAAAGTACACGCAGCGACTTGATATTCCTCCAGAATCCGCTGAATGGTCATGCCGCATGCAGCGCCGTGCATGAGAAACGCGGTGTCCACAAGTCAAAGATGGGCGTGTCGAGTATGCACATCACCAGAGGAATAACTCATTCCGATTCCTATCAGAGTGATCTATGCTGCATATCTCTCAAATGCGCATTCCTGGGGTCGAATGTATAACATCCGATTCCCCCGCTATCTCAAATGTTCATCAAAAATTTCGAACTAATGCAAAGGGCCGAGTTCTACTATTAAGATAGCCATTAAGATATTCTCGATTGATGCCCTTTTTTTTGCGCGCGCGGTGGTGCTCAACGGTTGACATTCAGCGCAGCACAATATTGGATTTTTTGCTGCAGAGCGGCACGCAGATGATGCAAATATGATGACCTTTGGGCCGTCCTGCAGGCAGATCCTCCACGGCAGCCTCCTGTTACAGTTGCATAATCCTTCAGGGATGCTGGTTTCCATGGTGGAGAAGGTTCCTCCAAGGTTTACGGCCGTTCAAGGTGCGTCGCGGATTCTAAAAATCGTTTAGGATCGAAACTCTCCATTACGCTCGCTAAATTGGCTGAGAATGGCGAGCAGATAGCGTCTTCCTAGCATCCCTGAAATTCCTCGGCACAATTTCCGAGCGAACACGCGAGCAGAATACTGAGCGAACGCACGTAGCTATAATTTTCATATTTCTCAGCTCTAATCACACGATTTCTGTGAAACGCGCGGCGGTAATTAATTCGCGGAGATGCATTAACATACGGGCGGAAACGCGCCGGCCTGGTTTTTCAGGACAGGCTTTCCAATACAGCTAAATGCTGGAGCAGGCGCTGGACGCCTCCGCGGTGGGCGGGGTTGCAGTGAATTTGGAGGCCCTGGAAATCCCGATTTTTTGCGG
Source organism: Sinelater perroti (assembly GCA_036346155.1). NCBI lineage: Eukaryota > Metazoa > Arthropoda > Insecta > Coleoptera > Elateridae > Sinelater > Sinelater perroti. Next base: position 18,155,829 of record JARFIY010000189.1, read on the forward strand.
CCGGCAAAAAGTGGGCCGAAGTGCCCAAAGAATTTCCGACCATCGCGACGAAACAATCGGCGCGCTGCGGCGCATTATTCAAATTAAGAAGTGTGCGTCTAACCCACTCATGCTTGGCTAAAGCACTTCACCTTGAAATAACTTCGCGTTTGAGCGCAGGCATTTTGCAATGAACGGCCAGATACGGACGATTATAGACACAAAACACATCTGTACGTAATAGTTTAGCAAGAACAAGCAGATTCTCGCAAGAGGAACGTGTCGATATTTTAAGCCGGCGATTGTTTAGACAACAGCCTGCAGCGTCGCTACCAAGCAGTGATGTGGTGTGTCTAGACAAAGCTCATTCTTGTGTAGTTTTTTCAAGCTTCCACTCAGCAAAAATTCCGCTAATTGTTTAGTATCTTGCGCACTCGTAGCAGCTATTTGACAAAAGGACTGTCACTCAGGAGGCTCATTCCACCACCCCCACCCTTTAATAATCCATGTATCTCGTCTGCAACCCTTCTAGCCCCTTTTTAAACCATTTGAAATCGCGCATTTTGTAGCTTTTGTTGACAGCGGGCACACCTACCAGAACGTACTCTGGTAGTACCAAAGAGTTGTAGATAAATGTTGTAAGCTATTTTAAGCATATTATAAAAATTCACACAAGAATTTCGCTATAAAATAATTAATTCACTCAAAGGGTTGTAACGTATGGCATAAGGATTGCAAAGGAGCTACAGGAGGTTGTAATATGTTCACCGAGTGATAACGAACATTTTCGTACTACAATCATTTATAAATTAACTGCTTCGAGAGCGTCCTAATGTTAAAACTTTTCTCAGCTTGAAATTACATTTGTTTCATCAGTAACTCATTAAACATTTTGTTAAAAAAGTTTAATTTAAATAACTTATGAGAGTTCCAACGTTGTTTTTCGAAATAGGGATATTATTCTTATAGTTGTGTGCTGACGTCGCCGTTTTTCAGTCCCAATGCTGAAGCTGATCTTATCAGGTGTCAGTAAAAGAGAGAAGAATTCCAAAATTAATTCACTGCAAGTAGACTTACAAAAAAACAACAATTTAATGTTAAGTAACACACATCCAAGAATTCAAAAATCACGCCAAGGCTGAAATAATCACGCAGAATGATTGCGCTGTAATTCTGGTATAAATTGCTATGACCACAGCACGATCAAAAGCGAGTCCAAGCAAAGCCGACAAACAAGGGCATCGAACAGAAGCTGGAAAAAAGTGAAATAAATACTAATTTTATTTCAACGCCTTACCTGAAAGAATTGGTTTTTGATAAAAATTCTCGAAATTACATCAATACGCATAACCACGAGCATAACTATTTCGGCTATATTAAAAAGAATATCAAAACCATAGATTGCGTTTACGAAACAGTCAAATTTATGAAGTTTATGCTTCAAAATTGATTCCAAATTTTCAGATGAATACAATTTATGAAAAAGTAAAAATAAATTAGACAAACTGAAAAAATATTAATCTATAAAAGCACAAAAAGCGCGTTCCCAATTAAAAAATTCTCATAACAGACATTTTTTAGTCTGCAACTTAAAAAATTGGATTATATTATATACATCATTGTTTAGTTTATGTTATCCACATTTAAATGATTTTGAATTAATTAGATGGTCATTGTCGACAGATTACTGTCTTAATTACCATAAAACAAATCAAAGCTTTCAATGAATAATGAGACTGTTGTCCAATGCTTAACTTCTTTCTATTGAAATATTTTAGACTATTTATCAGTTTTGATTAGGTAGCACTTGATAAAAAAAAAATAAGTGAAATTTGGTTATATCGCTAAAAGTAATAATGCACTTTTCAAACGCAATAACTTTCTCGGTTTGATTTGAAATTATGAAATCAAAATAAAGTGTCTTGGTCAAAAATTTTCAAACTAAAAACTGCAAATTTTCCCTTAAACAATCTAAGGTATGTCTCTGCCAAGTTAATTTTTATGTGTTTTATGTTGTTTTTCATGTAGTAACAATCTTTATTTTTTGGATTTCAGATGGATCTTATTGAAAATTGGAACTTAAAACTGTCAACAAGAGATACTGGAAGGAACTTTGCAATGCCGATGGGCAAGGAACTGTGGGCCATTGAAGCTTTATAGATCAACCATTTTTGTCCTACCATCTGTCATAGACAAAGATTTCCAACCTGATTTGGACACCAAAGCTTCATCGAGTGCTTGCGATTTGTCGGGTGAATGTAGTATTTCGCACATAACTGGAATAATTTGCATCAACTCGCCGACATGACTCTGTGGAAAGATGCATCGTCTTGTGCCTTCTCTGGTTGTTACGCCGTGGTCTTTTATACTAGTTCGAATATAAAAATGAAAGTAACCTGGTTTTTAAAAGATTTCTTTCTAAATATATACAAGCTTCCACATTCCGACGACAACCTAACAATTCAAGAACGAATACGATATATGAAAACACCGGTCGCGAAATCTTTCGTGTTTATTTGAACAGTCTGCAGTCCCGCCAATGCAGGAGAAGTACGATATCACTCGGGAGTGTTAGTTCTGCCTCGACTACACCAATGTCGATGTTGATCATTTGTCCATCGTTGACCTTGTCCTACGAAGAAGTCTGGTGTGTTTTTCCAAGACTACCCATCAGTCTTCTGCCGACTCTGGGAAAACATGTGGAGCAGGTCATCCCCCCGGCTACGAACAGCAATTAAAGACCTACAAATGATTCTAGAAAATCAGTTCGAATTCCGCCCTGGCTACATCACCACTCATCAACTCTTCCGAATGGTGGAAGAGATCTCGAAAGAAGCTCATCACCGCAACAATCTTCCTAAATATAACCAAGGTCTTCGACAAGGTTTAACACGACTTGACTACAAGATGGATAGCTTAAAGGCATATTCTGCTGTTTATGATCCAGCTGATCCGATGCTTCCCCTCTGGTCAAAAATTCCGAAAATTTGCGACGTCCCCCAAGGCTCAGTGCTGTCCTCAACATTCTCATGACACCGTCCATCACGATGGCTCAGTGCCCAGACAACACGGGAGTGCTGTAAAGCTCTGATAACCGTCCATGGTGATCTAGTGATCCCATGAGTTAGGCTCGTGAATGCTGAGAAGTGTTCCGCCGTCCTATTCTTCACAAAGAGCCGACTTCGTCAGCAACTCGATCTTGGCCAGACTCCGAATCTTCGACCGAGAAATACCCTGAGAAGAAAAAGTATGATGCGATCTTGGACAAGTGGATCAAGTAGTAAAGAAGGCAGCCCGTCAGGCCCTTGACTCCCTATGTTAAGACCTTTAAGACCACCTTTTGTGCTCACTGGTTTGTCAGGAATACCATTCTCCACCGAGTCGCCGACTTATCAACCATCAAAGTATATATCTCCGTGCGCACATTTTTTTCTCCAACGTTGAAAGCTATCTACAACTACGAGCTGGACGGGGCGCCACAAGCGCACGAAGATTTTGCGAACGAACTCAACGTCAACTTTTTACACAAGCAGCCAAGACAGATCCCCACTAACCGACTGGTTGAATATTCGCTTATCGCACCACAGAAAAAAATGATAAACTGGAGGGAATTGCGGTCTCCAGCTTACACCCCTGACCTTCCATCTTCTGATCACACTTTTTGCGCGGTCGCCGTTTTAATTTATTTGATCATGTTGAAGAAAGAAGGAAGCATGACGACAATTCTGTTTTGAAGTACCGAAGTACAGAATGCTTGCAAAAAGTCATTGATGATGGGCCATCCAATTTTTTGCAAGTGTTGAGTTTTTTTAAAACCTAGTAACAATTAAAATTGTCAAGGCAGAACGATACTAAAAATTTTGAATAAGGTATCAGCTACTAAAAAAAACGTCTTGAAAAAAGGTATTGAAAGCTCCGTTCCTGTGCTCCAAACACTCCAGCGGCAAAGCTCTTCCGCTAATCGGCTCGCGATCTGGAGCCAAGTTCGCGAAATCGGCTGCAACAATTACCGCCAATTTCAGGCGGGCTGAAACCGAGAAATAACTGCGCTGGCCGGAAAAGATGCGGCGATAACGCGCGGTCACGTAAGCCGCGAATTTCGGCATTCCGGGAAAAACGCGGAGATAATCGCGGGCGGCCATTAATTCCGGCCACGTCGCCGACATTTCTGACACGGAAAGAATTCAGATGCAACGAGAAATACGGTCTTATGTAACGTTTTCCCCAGGAATGTTGATGGCCATTGCTTGCGCGTAACATGGCGCTCGTAATGACCCCCTTCTGTCTAACAAAAAGTCCGAGCGATTTGTTCTGGGAGGAATTCAGGCAGCTGAACTGCGGAGTGCTCTCTTGAAAAGTTTAGTTCTATCTGACTACAACAAATAATAGATTTCCATCCAAAAGCCTTTCATAACTAGCATAGAATAAACATTTATGTTTTTCAGGAAATTACGCACATGCTTGAATATTAAATATATGGTAAATAATTACTCGAAGCATTGTATTGTATACAAATCTGAAAACACGGCACGTTTCATAATGGATCTTAGTTGTTTTTGTAATTTCCGCCTTCTCATACATCCAAGAAAAAGCTTCTGGATGAAGAGTCACTTTTGAGCTCGCCATCCATCCCGGTTGTGCAACGCTCGTTGAAGAAATTCAAAGAATATGTACGTAGGTACAGGCGTGTATGCATAAGTAAACAGACGAGGGCATAGTAGGTCACCTTCCAGCAGGTTGCGCCATGCCATCGAGCTCTTGCATTTCTTGCACGTATTTTGCAAGCAGCGAGGCAACGCCAAAATATTTTGAGGCTCGATGCAGATTTCGCTACGTGTCAAGCAGCTTCTTCAAGCTGTTGCCCCAAGAGCCCCCACTCGCGCGTTTGCATGCTCACTCTCCAATGGGCACGATTGTTAGTTCTTTTTTGTTAAGTTCAGCCGGTGCCTTTTTACATTTTTTATATTTATGACGATATCCCTTTTGTCCAGCAGCAAAAAGACTACAGCGTTATCTCGTTTATTGCGCCCTTCTTCAGCCAAACATATGGTAGCCGAAGAGGGTTCAATTAAAGCTCTTAAGTGGTTTGTTAGGCCCGTTTCGGGCAAAGGTTCGCTTTCAATTTTAGGTTAGTGGAGGATCTCCAATCTTAGTGCTTCCTGCGAACTCATTTTAGTGCACCCGAAGGGAATAAGCCGAGAAAGGTCAAATTCTGCAAGTGCGGTGGGCAGACAAAACTTTCTTTACTTCGGTTTAATCACCTTTGGCTGATCTTCAAAAGTGCTTGCAACCTAGCACCGCTGTAGTAAAAAGCCATTCCTGGCCCGCAGTGCAAACTGGGCTTTTTGCCTTCGAGTCTTCAGCTGACAACGCTGCTCTAATTCTCCTGATAGCTCATTGTGCAACCCAACTATAGAGAAACGCGTTGCCTTACTGCTTTAGAAAACACTCATGAAATGCTAATACCCCGACAAATTCGTCTTGCTCAATACGCACGGATTCTGCACATCGCACCCACTGAACATTCATGAAATTTGAATTGCTGAAGTGTCTTCCTGGATGCAGAAATCAAAATGTTAGGCAGACAATCGTGACAATGTCCGGATAAAATTAAAACAAATCCCAAGGTGGAACTCGGGTGTTGTCCGGGAGGCTTCAGCGGTTCCGGGACGAAGCCCGCCCCCCTCGGTTGAAAATATTAATGAAACCCAGGTAGGCAGGAATCTTAATTGTGCGCCGATACACCCGGAGCCACACATCTCGCGGCGAAATAAATTGGGCAGCGGCGGGCCCAGCCGGACGGGGATTGTTGTTCGCAAACAAATTGGAGACGGTGTATTTATAGTGCTGGCAGGCCGGTCCAGCCTTGATGGTGGTGTCCAGGTATTCGGGCGATTTGCATAATATTAATGCGTTATTATGTAAATTCGCCTCCTCGGATATAAATAGGCACGGCGGCGCGGCCGAATAACGTGAAACTGGCGAATTGTTGTTGTTGTTGTCGGAGAGGAGGTAATCAATGAGTTATGCGCCGGTTGTAAATTTAACAGCGTGCAGGCGGCGGCGCAATTGTTATGAATGAATTTCGGCTCCGGAGGAGGAAAAGGCCACCGCTATGCAGCACTTTTGGCCGTGACGTAAATGTATTTCGTAATCAGCAAACGGCTACTACCGAAAAGCACAACCACAACGCACCTGGTGCTGTGACAGCTACACCAGAAATGCTTGGCTGCTTTAGTCACTCCACACCTGTCAATATCGACAAATACAGGAAAAACACCCGGGCTGATAACATAGCATCGCGGTTACGTAAGCTGCGTTTAGAGTTACGGAGGTAACTCGATTACTTTTCCATCAAAATCGAGTGTTTTATTTACTTTTTGACGATTGGGACAGCGTAACGTGCAAACAGCACAAAAGCAAAAACACCAGAAACAAAACGCCAAGTAAAGCATTGCGTTTTGATGAATGAAAAACAAGACAGCGAAGCAATAAGAAAAATAAAAGTTGTCTATAAAGCAAAATAAAGTAATAGCAAATAGACAAAAACCGAAATAAAAAAAACTTGAAAAACACTCAAATATGCGGAAAAATGAAGAAGAACTTAATAGAAACATGTAAACGAAAGCACGAAAATGCTAACAATGCACAATGAGTAAACAAAAAAATTTCAGCAGAGCCTACAGACAGCTTTGGTCTTAAAAAATTAAAAACTACTGAGTATTATTCTAAAAAATTACTTAATCCGAATAAATTTTAATAATGACGATATTCCTCAAAAACAAAGCGGACAATCTCTACCTGGCCTGCCAAAGAGGTCGGTTCCGCTCTTCAAATACTTGCGGAGAACGGGCTTGGATTAGCCACCTAATCCGCCGGGCTCGGACCGGAAATTCCTCAGCTCTCCAAGAAGAAATTTACCAGCGTGTTGACTTTAGCATTTCCTGTCGCCGTGCGTCGGCGCCTACGCTCGGCGATTCGGATGGGCACATTCCACCCTTTGGACTGGGTATCATGTTCCTTAAAAAATAATAAGGTGAAAAATCGGATCAGTTACGCCTTCCGCGCAAAAGAGATGATTTCCAACTCAAAGAATAGAGAGTGAAAGTAAGCAGGAGCACGTCCAAGGAATTATTGATCAACTAAAAGAAGAAAATGAGGTCATTCATATATAAAATAGAAAACGCCGCAATAGAAACAGTCTAGTGAACGATAAAAATATTTAACAATGTATGTTGGTCACCCAACAAGCACCAAATTGAAAAGAAGAATCCTCATCAAACACTTGTATTATTTGATTTTTTTCTTCATTCACATTTTTAGGTGAAAAGTTTATATCTTTCCTATCCTAACTTAACCTAGCGAGGAGCTTTACTGAAACCTCTCTTTCTAGGGGACCTAATTCCAAAATAAAAGATTGGAAAGGGGCAGCTGCCTTTTCAATCCTGGTGATAAGTAGAGGTCAAGAAGCTCGATATGATAACCAAATAAACGGTGTTTACATTGCGGTGTAAAAGGCAAAGGAGAACCACTACACAAATTAGTAATGGGTGCAAAATCAAACAACACCGGGCAAGAGCGGCCCTTGGATGGAGCGGGGCGGGAAGAATCTTCCGGCATAACAATCGATAAATATGAGAAAATTGAGGGCTTTAAAATTGGAACCTGGAATGTTAAGAGAATGTTTGAAGCAGGAAAGATGCATAACATTATTAAATAACAGTCATAAGTCAAATATATTATAAATGACCATATCAGAATACAACAATATACAACCCCCCAAAATAGAAAAATAATTCAATGTTACAGTAATAAGTTTGGCACGGTTATCTGATAGGATTATAGTGCTAAAAATGCAAATTAAATATTTTAGCCTAAACCTTATTCAAGTGTATGCTCCAATAAGAGATGATGAAGTGAGAAAAGATTTTCAAAACGACATTAAGAAGACTTCAAGTCAAATAAAATGAAGAGAGGTGACCATTTGAAATTCAAAGAGGTTTAGGCAGAAAGATGAAAAGCTTTAAATAATTATGTGCAGAAAACTTACTAGTAATCTTGAATACTTCTTCGTCGAAACGACGCATATACACTTAGACAGGGCCCAAACACACTGCATTGCAGTTAATAAAAGATTTAAATATCAAAACGTACTCAGATGCAAATGTACCTCCAGACTATAATCTACTGCTAATAAAAATACAAATAAGGCCAAAATGTAGTAAAAGGGACAGAAAACCAAAAATATAAATATTGGAAATTCTACAACCAACAAGTGAGCCAAAAAACCAAATGAATTATTAGACAATCAAACCATTTACATATTGTGGAAGAACTAGAAAAAACGATATTGAAACAAACATAAAAGAATGAAAAGAAAACTTACATGACAAAACAAATTTCACAATAAATCGAAGAAAGATGGAATTATAAAAACAAACGAAAACCAGCGTAAAGAAATAAAGAAGTAAGGAGAAAAAGAAGAAAAGTAAATCCGAATAGCTTACAAGAAATGCACCGAAATGAAGAAGTATCAAAACAGACATGACAACTTTAATTTGCTTAAAAGAGTTAAATTAAAAATAAAAAAGCTGCTAAATCTTTGCATAAGGGAGACACCGAGTTGATGGAAATAATATATTGCCACACCCAAAAAGACGTAATAGGGCCGTCAATATCAATACAAGAAGTTGAGAATGCAAACAATGGAAAAATAGAAAAGCTGCAGGCTCCAACAATATCTTTAGTGAGATTCTAAAACTATTGGAAGATAATAAAATAAAAATATTGGCGAAGCTGTCTAACTTAATATCTATAGTTACATCTCCCTAATCCTTTATCCAATCCCCTCCATTTTAGCTGTATGCTTAACGAACTAAATCATGCGAGAACTGTGGGGGTTACAAAAAATTTAAAAACATTTGAAAGTCATTTCCCACTGCCCCTTTGACCGATTTTGCCCATTAACGAACTTGGTCACTTAGATGCTGGTCCAGAAAAGGCTTTCTTGTGTGAAAGAGTTAGTAGAAAAATGTCGAGATGTTAATGCTGATGCATTACTATACTTTCTCGGTTTTGGAAATCACACATCAGGATAAATTGTTGAAAATCCTTAAAATTACAAGAGCTGAAGAAAAAATATATACATGTCGTACGTAATTTGGACTGGAATCAGTCTGTAATAGTTAGAGTGGAAGAATAAACTACGAATAAATGTGATGTAATGAAAGGTACAAGCCAGCTGCGTTCTGTCAATTTCATTAACATTGATTGTTCACTATATGCTCAGAAAAAATCTTCGATGAACCAGTCAATCAGTTATATGATGGTTAAAAGATACAAAATTGGAATCTTTTGAAATGTAGGTGTACCGACGTATACTTAAAATAAGTTGGATGAACCGCACACAAAATAGAAAGGTTTTAAACCTAATTCAAAAAGAAAGAGCAACTCGCAAGTTGCAATACTAAGGCTACGTTAAGAGCTATCCAAAAAATATAGCATATTACGTCTTATTATCCAACAAACAATTAACAGCAAAGATTAGCAACAGTTGTACTCTTCCGAGCAGTTATAACCAACGTTATTTTAGCCAAAATAATTGCCAAATTCTATGATTCGGATAAGCTGACAGAAGAAGAAATCTATATCCTAGATCAAAACACCACGCTCTATAATTCAGTTCGTTCTTCAATCCAGAAAAATGTCTTCCCAAAATTTAGATCCAAACGTCATGACAGACAAATTAAAAAAAAGTATACCCCTTCGTATTTTAGATTTGATTAAAAATATCATGCTCTATAATAAAGCTAAACACACTTTACCTACAATTTAAACAAAAGCATTTTGATAATAAGCAGTGCAAAAACATTTTCATTCATTAAAATACAGATCGTATTGAAAAAATCGTAATCTAAAATCCAGTAAGAATCTCTTGTTCTATAATTTACAAAGATCAACATACTTAATCCATAAGAGTCCATATAAAGAAGCTTTCTATAAAAAAGCATTTTGAACCATAACTAGAAAAGTTCCACGATCTATATAAATAAATGATTACAGTCCAAGATCATTTTGTCTACACAAATATAAGTCCACTTTTGGCTTTTAATTTAAACGAGAAGCCCATAAGATCTAAATTGTGGTAATAATTAATAAAAACTTGAAACTAATTACATCCCTAATATTCGAAATAAACTTTCCTCCCCGCTTTCATGCATTTGCGCCATCTTTGGAGGAGCTGATGAATTCCATTTTGGAAAAGATGTAGTTAAAATTAATAACTCAACTAGACTTTTCTCGACATTTACAACAGGGATGAATTGTGCATCAATCAGGTGAGGTTGCAGGGATCTGATAATAATTTGAGAGGGCGAAGTCTGTCAAATACGACAGTTGTGATAAAGAAAAACGACTTTCCCTTTTATGGACACAGAAAGTGCTGCGGTTACCGTTTCAATAGGTGGAAGAAATTCAGTAAACGATGCCCTACTGACTCCAACATATATGAACCAATATAATCTCTGTATGAATATTCGGTCGTACGGATAAGAAGTCAAGGATTTATCTGAATAAATATACCCAAGATTTTCGCCTTTCTGGATCGCCACAGCTTACAATTTGACGCAAGAAATCCTTCTTTTCGAATCCGAAGAGAAACGACATAGCAATATTGAAGGGAATATAAGGGTTCACCCTTTTTCTCGGCTGAGAATTAGTAGGGAAGCAAACCTTCCTCAGCTTGGGTAAACGCTTTAAATATCTAGATGAGTTACTTCAAGTCGCGTTGCGAACTCCGAGTACGTGCGACAGTAATCTTCTTCCAAAAGTTGTTTCAATTCTTTGTCTTTGATTTTCCTTGGCTATCCAAATCGTTTTAGATCATGCAGCTGAAATTTGCACTTCTAAACCATTTCTTGCAGGTACCGTAGGAAAGAGCATCTCCATCTAAAGCCACACAAACCATTTTTCAGGCATTTCGTTTCAGGTGAAACGCGAAATGGAGACACAAATATTGCTTACCGCACGGCATCCATTTCATTACAGATTCTTAGGTAATGTCGGTAGAACAGGAACCTTTCGCAGTACTTTGTAAAGATGGCATTTGCTAATATATCTGAATAGGTACTACCATCGATTGAAGCTAGGCACCAAGAACTGAGTTAATATAACTTATAGTATTAAGTTTTACTTGAACTTTCCGAAGTGCCGACTAAAATTTTAAATCTTTGCTGTTAGTAATGAGGTAAATAAACAATTCATCGTAGAACAGTTGGAATCAAAAGATTCTTAATTAGGTTCCTGCTTTATATCACTCGTTTCCTTCATTTAAATTATGCGCTTCGGCTTCCTTTGCAATTAATTAAAAAATCCATATCGGAAACAACGGTTGCCATTTTTTCATCTACATTTTTTTGTTAAATCGTTCTTTCCTGTTTGTTAAATACTTGCTCCAGATTTGTTCCCTCAAAACTATTATTTGAGTTACATCTTCCATATATTATAGAATAAAAACGGAAATACTGTATAATTTTGAGACGTCCTTTCAGAAGTGCTTCGGATCTATTTTTAGATGCGGCAAAAATTAAGTTAGCCCTGGAGACAAGATTTCAATAATGGCCGAGTCAAAATTGAGAGAAGAGCAAGGAACAACCAGATGCAACAAAGCAAGGTACAACACCTTTAGAGCTAAATCTCCAAAATGAAAGAGAATACCATGACGACCAAATAGAAGAATTGTTTTTTATTAAATCATTTCTCTATTTAAAGATCTCTAAATGCTTCCGAACCAAGTGAACAATTGTGGCCTTTGAAAATTGACATTAAGAGTCATCCATTAGTCTTTTAACATTTTGTAGCATTGATGAAGATTTCGGTGATTATTCAAAATTTTTGTTTCCACAACTTGATCTAAGAAGACTATTTTTAAATTGTGTTTCCGTATTTGTCGCTAATTTTAACATTTTAAGGATGGTCATTATGAGTTTCAAAAATTAGCCAACTTATCCACTATTCCTTCCTTTGTTTACCAAATTATTTGAATATCAAAACCTCCAAATCAGCTAGAGGTTTTTATAGTTCTAATACTTAAATTTCTAACATCAAAAACAAAGATCAACATTTATACAAAAAATGCTATTCCATGCATAAAAGAGTAGTATAAACCCTCCTTCTTTAACACAACGGTGTTTCACCCCTTTTAATCATAAAATCTGATTTAAAACCTTTTCAATTAACTATATAAAGACGATTGTTTATTGCCGACAATTAACGATTAGACGTAGCAATAAGGTTACTGAAAATGTTGCAGTACATATATTCATTTTAAACGAATAATGCTATATTCACCATTACTATAGGAAAATACAAATAGTAAAAAAGAATGAGAAATTCTAGAGAGAAGAGCAGAAACTGCAGAAGAAAATAAAAATCTATGGTTAGTTACCTAGGTATGCAAAAATTAATCCTCGAAGAGTTAACCATGTCAATTCAATAGAGAAAGATTAAAGTAACTTATACTCCAATTAGAGGGGACTCGAACATGAGCCAGACGGAAAATACCAGAGAGTTGAAAGGAAATGCGTATGCGGAGGTTCCACAACCTTTTACCTTTGAAAACAGGACGCTATGAAGGATAAAACTCAAAAATCTCTTGTTTATCCATAATATTATAATGCTAATATACAAAAAACATGGAAAAAAGGCTAAAACATCAAAGCAGAGAATAATTTCACCAAAGAAGTGTAGGTTTGTGACTGTACAGGGTCAACGAGGTAAATTCAGAAAGTGAATAAACAATGAAAATAACAATAATGTAGTACTCATCAGCGACCATGACCTTCTACAATCCACTACAAGCCAACACAACTTATTCCTTATCCATATGTGTCACTCCTACAAGATGGGGGCCCTTAATCTGTCCTTGGTGTTATGATCGCTTTCATTGACCTTCACTTTAAGTACGTCCCACACATAGTAATAGAGAGTACAGGTGCTGGAGGATAACCACAAATTGAGCTTGATGTCTTTCATTAGTGCTTAGGGCCTTTTAACTTCCCGTCCATCTTATTTTTCTCAGTCCACAGTTGGTGATTCCTCCGGACAAAGACTTGTAATGCAGGTCCTGGTGCACTTCTAGACTACGCCATACCCATTTCTTTTGCACAGGTCAGTCATGCCCCGGATCCTGATCGATCTTTCAATTCGTGGATGAATGCATCACTCGCTTGCTGTCAGCAGTTACTTTCTCCTAATGGTCAGAGTTCCTGTACTTTTAGTTGTAAGCTTGTATCTTTTCCTAGGCAAATTAACCGTTAATTTTTGTACGCCGCGAAGAGATTTGTGTAATGCAGCTTCGCGGCCCTTAACTGTTTTTACTATTCTTTAAATTTTGATTCGCAGTTAGTAACGTTTAATGTCCTTCTTCATTTTTACATGATTGTCTACTCTTTTATTCCTTCCTTCTCGTTCTACTTTACAAATTTCCTTTACAATTCTTGTTACCATATGTTTTTGCTCTTAATTATTCTTTCTAAAAGTAAATTAAAAGAGTTACTTAACATTAGATCTCCTTGCTCCAATCCACTATTTGTTTGGAATTTTTCCGTTCTTCTCTACCAATGTTTTAATCTTTTAATCTTTTAATGTCACCTTTACTAGCCTTTGGACAATTGAACTGTACTAGGTTTTTACCACTTCTGTTCTTATTTTGGCGTACGCTTGATAGAAATCGATGCGTATATTTTAATATTCTATTTCCAACAATTTTGTTTGATAGCGAAGACGCGGTCTATTGTTGATCGGTTTGCTCGAAATCCACATTAATGTTCGTCTACAGGTTAGTTGTTATTTTCAACTTCTGATCCATTAATTTAGCAAGTATTTTATAAAGTACATTTTGTAGGCCTCTCGACCTATAGTTTGTACATTTTCCCGGTTCTCTTTTTTTGAATTGATTCGTACAATTCATCCAACAGTTCTTCTATTTCCTAAATTTTCATAATCAATTTCTGTACTTTTTCAGGAAAGGAAGGGCCCTCCATATTTCAGAAATTCATTGTATGTTCGATCTCGACCAGCTGCCTTATCATTTTCAATTGTATGATCATCTTTTGCGTTCTTCTAATGTGTGCATTACTATACAACCATTTTCAGTTTTTCCTTCTTCATCTATACTCCATTGTGCGTCTTCTTTAAACATGCGTTTACAATATTCGACCGATAATTTTAATTTCTTGTTCGCTTCCTATTTCTTTTTCACTTTTTCCCACAAGTACTGGCTTAGATTGTTTCTTTTTTGTTTGTCGTGTTTTTGCGTAGAACTATATTAATTTATTCTGATCTTGTTTTTTTTTTGGTAAACACGTTCCCCGCTATTGTCCTAGTTTCCTGGCCTTTGATCTTAGCTTTTTTAGTATCGTATGTTGGATATTCGTTTTGCCTTTCTTCTTTCTTCTATAACATTCTTACATTCGCCATCTAACCATTCATTCCTTTTGTTTTTCTTACTGTGACTAAGTACTTACATTCTTCGTTAATATTTTTTTGTTGTCATGTCTCTAATCCTGTTTCAATAGTTTTGACATACTTTGCTCTAACTTAATCGCCTTCTAAAGTATATATTTAGCATTTTTATTCTTTTATAATTCTTTTTCGTTTTTCTTTTAGTGATATCAAACCACAAAATGGTAACTATACGTGTCAGCCTCTTTGGCTTTTTACGTCTGTCACTTTTTGAGTGTTTTGATTTTATTAGAAGATGATCGATTTGGTTCATTCGATTGTGGATGCCTTTATGATGTATAGAAGTAGTTTTAAATATTAGTTTTCTTTCCTGTAATACAACGTAAAAAAAAAAACCTCACCAACTCTGCCTTCAAAGCATAAACCAAAAGAGGAAGAACACAAAAACCTAGAAGGATAGGATTAAACTCAGTCTAAATACCAATGAAATCTTAAAAACTATGAAGAGTCTGCTCCCTCTAAATTCCTGATCCTATTTCTTGATTTGGTGTGACCAACTTCTTTTAACCAAGTAAGTGATAAGTTGTTTAAAAGCTACTCTTTCCCTTTCTCATGCTTATTCCTTTAAACCTGCACCAATTCTATTTTGGGAATTTAACCTGGACCTTTCTGGTTGCCTTTTTACCGCTATACTCATCATCCATTAGCTCCATCTTCGCGAGACTTTATGAAAGTTCAATATAATTTTAAAAATGTAAGAATCATTTACAAGAAGCTGACGCCCATAAAGGATTAATCAAAAATAAATTGATATTTCGATAAAATTAGTGTCGTTTTACCAATTTCCTGTGGAGTATACATTTCACAAGCTTGGCTTATCAGAAACATTCCTGAATAATGACTGCAGTTAACGGTCTGGTGTGGCAACATTACACCTGTAACCCGGCTGCTACTATTAATTAAACAAAAAATTGTTATCAGGCACTATTACTTATCTAAAAATTTACGCACTTCGAAGCATGCACAGAAGCAAAAATGGACGAAAAACTGATGGTTATTGGAAACAATTAAAGCAAATCACCCCCTACATACGTATTCCAAATCATTTCTGGGGGCAGCCACGTACCTGAGGTGAAAATCCTTGTTGAGCAAGAAAGTGAGTAAAACACAGAACCTCTCCACACACGACGAGGAGAATGTGGTTTACTTTGGCCGGCCACATTCTAACTAATGCAACTATAATTGCCCAAATCCTCCACGGATTGCTAGCGCGGCCCTCAAATCTCCGCTTTTTCGTTGCCATCGCCATCGGTGATTGATGCCGCACCGGAGCAGCAAGGTAAAGAATCGGCGCGCCGATTTGATCAGGCTAGGAAGCGCTGCGTAACATCGGAGGAGTAATTAAGGCAGAGAGTTTACGTAAGCGCGGTGAGCCCAATTCCTCTAACGGTAGGCAGCTATGGCACCGAGATAATGCGAGATAGCTGGGAAAAGCGAGCGCCGCCGGTGCAGCTAACGCGCGCATTTAGATCTCCGCGTTAATAAGCGGTTCATTTCGTAACAATAAATGGTTCTGCGCGGAATTTATTGTAAAATTGCCGCCAGATAGGCATCAGCTGCATAAGCAGCCGCGCATGCAGGAATTCCTAGCCGGGCTGCTTTAAATTGTAGCATGCTCGAGTCCATTATGGTTTATTGCAATGGCTGGCTACCGGAGCCGTTTAATAAAATTGCTGCGGAGCTGGCCGGTTCTGCATAAGCGCGCTAATAGGCACGTCGCGGATCCGGCAATTTGGATGCTTGGGCAAAAAGTTTTTCCATCTCATGTAGCTTGCCTCAGTTTTTTGTAAAATACTATCAGCCAATCAGGACACAACTAGTACAATTAGTTTCTTCATTTGTAATATCGCAAAACTCATTCGTATCCAAAATACTACAAATAATTACAAATGCACCGCGACCGCAGTTTTTGTTGACATAATATCTTCCAGGCGCCGCATGTACCCGTGCGAGGACAATGCAAACATTCCAGGCGTTTCCAATCCTTTCTGGCAGACCCCAAATAGGCATAAATACCAGGTAGCGAGACACCCCCGGGGAAGTGAAGTGTTGGAAGCTGTGCGAGTGCAACAGAAATATCGTTACAGATAAATACAGTGTAATTTAGCGTTATTAATTCTGTATTGTATATATAAATAGTATTAAGTAATTTGATTAATTAAGTAAAATAAATAACTAGTTAAGTCATTTACACATAATATTCATCACTGTCGAGAGCAAAAACGTTGCAACTAACCGAAATTTTTTGTCTATTTCAGAGTGTGTAAGAAGTCTGCATCTTTACTTTAACTTCATGTTTACGTAGTTATGTGACCTATTTTCATGGCGAATACAGATAAAACGATAGAAGATATAAAAAATTTTATGGCACAGGATAAAATTACAGAACGGTAAGTTTTATTTTAAAACTTAAGGCGTCCTGCATTTTCGATGCACTATTGAAGTTCTTCATTACTCTTTTCAAGATGTGTTCAGGAATACATCTGATTTCTTGACGTATTACATTTCGCAGAGCTCGGAAGATCCTAAGTTAATGTTTATAAACCTTAGCCTTCAGATATCCCCAAAGGAAGAAGTCATATGGAACTTGTAGGAAACATCTCAAAGTTCCACTCTGTTGGAACCAAACCTTTTCCAGTTGGAATGCATTGGAATTCGCTTGTTAGCTAGTTTCCATTTCTTTTTCTTCTTTTCTGTTTTGTAGTGTATTAGAAGTTATTTTTTTTGCTTAAAGTTCTATTTTGATCTTCATATTTTCTGTGTTGGTGACAACTTACACCATTGCCAAAGTTTGTTAGAACTTCTGCATCAGACTTCCCTATTTAAGAAAAAATCTAAATCAGTTTGATGATTTTCATTATTAAATAAGTTAATTCTTCCATTACAGATCTCAAGACAAAGCATCATTTGTGGTTATTATTCGTACGCTTAAATTTATTTTTTTAAATAAACTTTGTAACCTCACGGGCCTGTTGCGAGTATATACACAAGTTTAGCTGGCTTGAACTCTCCCGAACTACAACTAAATCGGATTTTCATATTTCTTTATTTTTCAAGTACATTAAAGACAAGATCAAATTCTAGTGCACGTTGATTCAAAAGCCCTTCACTTAGGAGACAAAGTGTTAAGATTTTGGTTTGGTACAAGTTTTCCGATGATATTTTCTAAATGGCACAAATTACAAAACTCTAAACTGAGACACACACATTCCGCGCTTGCTAAGGGCATTCAAAGACGCCGAACTTCCAAGGGTTATAACAAGGGATACAGGGGTTGCAAATGAGCTACAAGGGAGTTTAATTCGTTCTCTGTGTGATAACATAACCATTTCAATAAAATAACTGCTTCAAATGCGTAAAGGTACTCAATATTTACCATGAAAACATTTGGTATGGTAGAGAACATTTGAAAAAGAGGAAGTAGTGAAGAAAACAAATTAATCATTTTTTTGTCGATTATATGATTATTGTGTGCATCTTGTACACTTATTTTTCTAATCGAGAACGGAGGCTCGAAAGACAACTTGAATGCGTGTTTAAAAAACAGGCCTCAATAGTCATTATTCCGAATATAAGCTTCAACAGTAAAAGATAAGTCTTTCTAGGCAAAATTTCCTTACTACCTCCATATAATAAAATCATTTCTTCCACCCTCGGACTCCATAACCCTTCTTTAAAATTAGGGATAAAGTTTTGGGCCACTCTGTACTTCAAAAATCTTTCTAAATTCCACCATGTGTCTATACCATCTTAATTCCTTTCAATAGATTTTCGTATTCTTTTTGTTTCAATTTTTCATTTCTCATTTCACTTTCTATTACAGATCGTGCTTCTGATATATTTGATTTTTGCTTGGAAATATTCAATCTCTCACGGGAAACACTTCGTTGGAATCGTTTAAGGCAAGGATGTCAAAGTTATCCGAGCTTAACCCCAGCTTTCGTTTTTTTTTGAGATTGTAGAGGCACGAATATGCTTTACCCCAAATATCAGATTTAGAATTGGAGGCAAGTCTACTAATAAATCAAATGAGGGCAAAATTCTCTTTTTCTCGGAGATCAGTAGCCACTAATGAAAGCGCTGTCTGCAATTTTAAGTTATAAGTATGACCTGTTTCAATTCAAGTGAATGAAGAACGTATTTCGAAACATAACGTTGATTTGCATGTACAACTACAAAATCCAATCACTTAGTAGTGATAAATTCTTTGTGCAAGACAGCTGAACATAGTCGAGCAACACGCGCTATGGTAAAACTCCTTGAAGCTAACCGCTGTCCAAATTCAACATGTGAAAGCCTATGGAAAATTGTCCAAAATTATTGTGAAAATTTGGGAAGAAAAGTGGGTTTATTTTTTACCTCTTACAAGGAAAACCAACAGTCAAATCCCGGTAAACGATGGAAAAAAAACGATAACAAAATAAGGCACGTTTTCCAGGAAGGCAGGCAGTGCTTTGTGCTGGTGGAATTTTAAGAGTATAGTCATTTTGAGACGATTCAAACAAATGAGTGTTGATCTGTAGTTAGTCCAATATATGGAATTAAACCTAACGTCCGATTGCTATCAATGCAAAGCTTGTCCTATTGTAAAAACCATATAATTCCACTTTTGCCGCATCCTACACGCAGTTTAGATCCAGTATCAACTTATTTTTTTCGGTGGATGGTGCATTTTTTGCTTGGTTACGGTTTCTACAATTTGAGATAGACTATAGCACCACAGCTATAATTTTTTGCCTTGAAGTATATATAATAATAAAAGTCCTTTTCCCATTTGAGTATTGGGTTTAGTTTTCCTATCTATTAGTGTTATTCAGCATACACAGGCCATAAAGTTCCAAAGCTTAATATATATTTACAAATTCATTGCTGTCCTTTCAATTTTTTTTCACCGACTTCTGTTTAGCTTTAATCTCCCAGCTTCCACAAATCTTCTTTTACCGCTTCTAGTCAATTTCTTCGAGATCTGCATCTACGTCTTCTCCCTACTTTCTCTTTAATTACTTTTCATATAACCCTGTTTTCAGAAAGTCTCTCCATGCCCCCACTATCCAATTCTGTGCTTTAATGTACGATATGATTGCTATCTAGTTGTACGGTAACATAATTTCTGCGTTTGTCCTCCTCCACCACGTCCCCCCCCTATACCTCCGAAAATCCTTCTTCACATTTCACTTTTTCATGTTTGTTATCTGTTTTTCAAAATTAGGGTCCACACTATACTATCGTAAGTCACGACTGATCTAATAATCATCTGGTAAATTCGAATCTGGATGTTGCGTTGACATAATTAATTTAAATAGTCTTCCCCCGGCTATGTTTGCCTTTTGAATTCTTTCTTCCACTGCTTCGTCTCCATCACCCTTACGCGTAAACTTTACTATCAAATAGTTAAAATTGTCAACATTCTTGAAATTATATTTTTTCCCACTAATTATTTGTCAACTACCTCTACATCCATTGCCATATATTTAGTTTTATCCTCCTTTTATCTATTTTCTTTGCCATTAATTCGAGTCTTATCATTACACCTCTTAGCCCTTTTCTTGATATTGTAATAAGCGCAATGTATTTGGTGCTTGTGTTGATAAATAATCCCATTTTTGTATACACCAGTTTCCACTAATGCGCTTTCTAATAACATATTAAATATCTACTCTTCTTGTCGTATTCTGGCTCACCTAAAACTATCTGAGAAAAACCCTAGCAACTCCACCTTACATCTTGTTTCTTTTAGTGTCATTCGCACTTAATTTACTAATTTTCTGGAAATTTATAATTTCAGCATAGTTTCCTACCTAACGTTTCACAAATGCACGTCAGTCCTTTCTGCCGTGTGTGATTCTCTTAGCTTCTTTCCTATGATTTTCCTTTTTATTTAAAATTTCGCAATTTCTTTATCCCAGCTTATTTTTGGTCTCCGCTTGATTCTGATCTCTTACTTTTCTGCTTCCCATATCTCCCCTAAAGTACCTCTGTGAAATTAATCTTGTCAAAGACAGTTTTGAACTATAAAATCAAAAGTTTTTTTTAGTTTACAAGATAATTTTCATTTGTAATCTTAATTTAAACAGCATAACTTTATATATTATAAAAAATGTACAAGTCCTTTATGGGACCTGTGGGTGCCTTTTCTCTGTTTTTGATGCCCCCCCTCCCAATAATTTTTTGCAAGCTGTTTCATGATATATGAACTTTCGTCATCTGTAAAGATGAATTCATTGGTTTTGTAGGTTTCTATAATAAGGTCTATCACCCTCGCCTCCAAGTTCCCATGGTAATGTAATTTTCCTTCTTATTGTGGCCGCACGATTTAGGCACTTAGGTGCGATGTGAACAGACCCAAGTTCAATTCCGGGTTCAGATTCCTGGCGGGTGGACTGCCCAATCATTAAAAATAAATGAGTTCCTTCACCTCGATCAAGGGGTAATAAGGCGCGGTGCCCGTCACATCGCCCTCTATTAAAGATGGTCTATGACGATTGGGCGGTGAGGACGAGCATATGAGAGCCTTAACTTCTCAGTTCGTAAGCTACTTTAGTTTCATCTTAAATTTTTAGTAATGCATGTTCTTTTCCAGGTTAAGTTTATTTTTGGAATACTTAATCCCCTTATGCCTCTAATAATCATTTGGTTTCATTTTCGCCTAATTATATGTAGCACGTAGCTACCTTGTAGCACCAATTTCGTTCTTCCTCAAATAGTCTCAAGTTTTTCGCGCAGTTCCATATATTTACGTATTCTGGCTGTTTGGTTCCTCCTTTAAATAATTTCTCCCTAACATCTCTATTCCATTTCTCAGTTCCATTTGTTAGTTTTTATATTAAACTTTTGTTGCTATTTTCATATTTATCTTATAAGATAAGCGTTTGCTACCACTAACCTGTCGTCTTCCAATATTCTTGTTCTCAATCGCATCTATTCTTCATGCAGTTGGTTTTTTAACTTGAGTATCATTTCAGTAATTATATTATATCAGTTATAAACCCATCGATTGGATATATTAATACAACACACTTCGTCATAGAAAAAAAATAGTGCGCTGATGACACAATTCGAGAAAAAAGCTAAACACTGGCGGACATTCGAATAGTGCGCACCTTTTATGTATATTTCCAGCAATCCTCCTGAATGAAAGGATTAATGCGAGCTGGTCTGCTATTGAATAGAACACAATGGCGCAACTGTACATTACAATGCCACCATAAAATTTCATAAGCATTCCAGCGCTCCGAAATAGTAAATAACAAAAATAGTAATGAATAAATAACAGTACATAAATGCGGCGGAATAATGGCCGTTAATTGGGCAAAAAGCGGCCTGCATTCCGTGATAGGGCTCGGCGTAGCGCCGCGGATGCTCCTTCCCGACGTCAGGGGATTATGCAAATTTCGGATTCGATCTTGGCGTACGACTGTCGCGCGCCGCGTTTCCCTCTTAATTGCGGGCCAAACCAACCGCAACCCGGGAGCACAGAGCTGCGCCACAATTATCACGTCTGTTCTCGGCCGTCTGGTTTTTGCGGGCGCGTTTATTTCCTTTTGGCTAATTTCGGGCTCCATAATTACTTTCCTCGGCGTGTTCGGCCGCCCATTTTCTCTCTATCAGATTTTGGCTCCGCAAAAACATCGCTTGGGCTACGGGTGCTGGTGGATGTTTGGTTTCGTCAGTGCCCACATTGTGAACATTGGTTGCCCCACTTATACAAGCAAATCAACTGTGTAGAGATACAGAAGTACTATTAGAAGTTTTCTTGGTATCACTATGGTGGCGTTTATGATAGAAAGAGCTATGTTAGATAAATGTTTTTGGCGCTCTTCAATCTTCAAATACATGGTAGTGCACAAGAAACGAACCGATTCGGAAAATTGGTAATTTCATTCGTTTCGATTTTTTCTAAAGTTTATTTTTATCTTAACGATTTTTTAATAATTATCAAACATGGGGAAGTGAAAATCCCAGTGTTACTCATGAGAGAGCATTACATCCGTTCAAATTTTTAGTCTGGTGTGATGTGACACCTCAAAGAACTATTGAACTACTTTTCTTGAAGATCATGAGGGAAATGTAATAGTAATTGCTGAACGATACCGGCATATGATTCAAACTTTTGAATGACAATGAAATGGTATGGTTCCAACAGAAGGGGAACCTAGACTATTTTCTCCGGGACTATTTAAAGGATAAGGTTTATGATGGTAAGCCAAAAACCATATAAAAGTTAAAAGACAATATTCGTGTGGAAATTGAGGCACTAACTCCTTATGTCCTAACCGAAGTCATGGAAAATCCTCTAAAGAGAACAGAACTTTGCGAGAGAGAAAATGGAGGTCATTTGCGTGACGTAATATTTCACAAGTATCTTGAAAAGTCTTCATAAATAAAAATTCTTAAAAACAGGTCTATAATTATATATATTAAAATATTCTTGAAGACTGTTTCTGCCATTTCTGGCTTTTGTAAAGCTGCAGGCTTATTTTATGGGGGCAACGAATTTGCTACCGATCGTCAATTTTTGGCGTCTGCCATTTCTCCCCATTTGAAACTGGTATTTTATAGTTTATAAAGATTATAGTACGAAAATGTTCGTTATCACTCAGAGAACGCATTCTACCCTCCGGAGCTTTGATGTAAATTTGAGCAATACGCCCTAACTTGTTTATAACATTCGTCTACGACTCTTCTAGATCTTTTTATAGTCCTTTCGTGCTGCATGCTTTGCAACGTATTTTGACAGAGAACACTCTGACAGGCGGTTGGGGTGCGCGCCGGGCTGCTTTTATGTCTGTTAAAATTTGTTGCAACACGTGCAGTACTAAAGAGCCACAAAAAGAGCTAGGGGGGGTCGTAAACGAATGAATTTACACCAGAACCACGGGGGTGAAATGCGTTCCCTAAGTGATAACGAACATTTTGTACTACAACCATTTTCATAAAATAACCGCTTCAGTTTAGCTACCTTCCACTACTTCTGTAGTTATATATGAACAAGTATGTGAATGATTCACCTTGAGGTGGTTCAGTATACATGCAAATCAAACGTTATGTTTCGAAATACTATCTTCATTCATTGGGATTGAAACACATTCATACTTACGACCGGCACTGCTTTAGGATCCCTATAGTAGCTGCCGGTCTCCGATAAAAAGAGTTTTCAAGTGAATACTTTTAATACTTTTACCCTACAAGCCCGGGGATCGTCCCCATTTGATTTATTAGTAGGCCTGTCGCTAATTCTAAATCTGAGATTTGGGGACAAGAGTACATGTCGCTGCAATCTCAATAAAAACGAAAAATAATAAAAGTTAGTTGAAGTTGACTCGCATAGAGAAAATGGTCCACAGCTTTAAATAATTGGGTTTCCAAATAAAGCGTCTCCTATGAGAAATTAAATATTTACAAATGGAAAGAAAAATAACAAATGCAAAATTGGGTAAAAAAATAAAAAAAAAATTAGTTGAGGAATTAAGGTAGTGTGGATGCATGGTAGAATTTAGAAATGTCTTTGAAGTACCAAGTGGGGAAAAACCCCCTCCCTAATTTTAAAGAAAGGTTATGAAGTGAAGAGCAGTCCGAGGCTGAGGGAAGTTATTTGATTAAACGCATTAGTCGGTTCGTATAGAGAGACCCTTAATAACCAACATGTCGTGGATGAACGAACAGAGAGTTTTTGGTGTCGAAGCGCGGAACAATGGTTCTTGTAGGCACACAACGTGTTCTCAACTGATGCAGAACAAAGTACACAGGATGCGTACAATAATCATACCATCAACAAAAAATCATTGATTAATTTGCCTCAACATTAATTGGAAGTTAATTCCAGACACCCTTTTCACTACGTCCTATTTTTCGAATGTTTTCTATCATACCAAACGCTTTTTTCGTAATGGTTTAGTATCTTTACGCAGAAAAAGTTGTAATACAAAAATGTTCGTTATCACTTAGAGAACGCATTCCACCTTCCGTAGCTCTGGTGTAAATTTGTGCAGTACGCCC
This sequence comes from Sinelater perroti, assembly GCA_036346155.1. NCBI lineage: Eukaryota > Metazoa > Arthropoda > Insecta > Coleoptera > Elateridae > Sinelater > Sinelater perroti. The sequence continues at coordinate 18,180,327 of JARFIY010000189.1, forward strand.
TAATTTGCTTTTAACACTTGTCTCTTTTTACAGCCCTTTAAGGCTTCGCGTTTTTAACGTATTTTGAAAGACGACAATCTGGCAGGTGGCTAGGGGATACACGCGCGGGTATTTTCATAGCATAAACGCTCTTGCGTGCCTCCCAGCCGTGTTGCCAGATTGTTGCCCGTCAAAATATGTTGTAAAACGTACAACACTAAAGGGCTATAAAAAGGAGGCTAGAAGTGTTCTAAATGTATTGTAGACGAGAAGCATTTGGTATTAGTGGAAGAAGCTCATTCAAAAATTATTCTTATAAAACAGTTGCGCTTGCTAAAAGCATCTAAAAACGTCGGACTTCAAAGGGCTGTAATACGGGGTGCAGGGGTTGGAAATGAAATACACCAGTTGCAATGAGTTCCTCGTATGATAGCAAACATTGTCTTGTAGTACCAATAGTCATGATAAAAAGTCTCTAAATAGACCATACTAAACAGGATTTTATATTTTCAGCGTCGGTAGTACATGCATCGGCTGCGAGGGGCATTATATACAACATAAATAAGATCTGCTTGAATATTACAAGCGAGTTTATTTACATTTTCATCCAGTATGATGCATCTTTTCATTTTGCTGTTAGTGTCCGTGAATGGTTAGACCAATATTTTCCAAGACGTTGACTGGAATGACGCAGATCCCACTCCATGTGATATTTACTTGTTGATAAACGAAGAAGATGTAGAGAACAAAGCTTAGCGCATTGAAAGACTTGGACAGGCACAAATTCGGGAGATTCTCAGTAATATCCCAAACGACTTCCTTCAGAAGATTGTGTATTTATCCGACCGTTTAAGAAAGCTGGTTCACGCCACAGTATTTTCATTTTCCTAAGTCATAAAGTACATGTATATGGCCTTTATTGCCAATTTTTAATTCTTGTTTACTTTTCACCCTGTATAAATTACTTATTTTGAGTGCGCCAAGGTACTAAATAACTACATATGTTATGGTACTGAAGAAGATCATGGGAAGTGATTTCTAATTTACTTTCAAGTAGATGAAATCGATAATTCTCTGTTAATTGTATGACTTGCGTACACCCTCTACATTTTCCTTATCTACATAAGTTTAGATTGTTCTGGAAATCTGATCTTTTTTTCCTAAACGGCGTTGTCTCCGTTTATTTTACATTTTTTCATGTATTTTAGCGCATTTTTATTTTCCCTTCTTCTTGATAACCCAATTTTGGATAACCTTCTTTCTTTTGGGGTGTGTATTTATCTCTTTCTGGTTGGTTTCCGTTTCTTTTCCTTCATTTTCAGTTCTGTGGTGTATCAGAAGATAATTTTTGGCCAAAAATAGTATTTTGACCTTCACAATCTGTTTTGGTGACAACTTGCACCATTAGTATACTATGATAATACTTCTGCATCTACACTATCAGCACTCTTCTCAATTTAAGAAAAAATCTAAATCAGTTTGATGACTTTCGTCATGAAATAAGTTCATTCTTCCATTGCAAATATCAAAACAAAGTATCGATTTTCATATTCCTTTTGGTAATCCACATTTAGATCTCCCATGTTGGCTAAGAGTTCATGGCTTTTAACGCATTCAGTTATTTTTCAGGAATTTTAAAGACTGTTTCTAAAGCAGTTGCTTAAAATTGAAGATAAAATCAAATTCTAGTAGAAGTTTCGCCTAGGAGATAGGAAATGTTAAGGTTTGGGTTTGTTAAAGATTTTTCTGTGATATTTTCTAAATGGCAGCAATTAAAAAATAAAAAATTGGGGTACCATTAATTAACAAAACTTAGCGAAGGAACTTTGCATACTATAGGTATGTCATAATATTGTAATTGTAGTTAAAATCTAAATGCATGCTTCAGTTAATTTAAAACGTAATATCAAGTCTCAGCATCTCAACTACAACAGTGACTATTGACATACATTTGGTTTTATTTATTTTTAAATGCGTGAGTAAGTCAAATTTAAACGAGACTTTCATTATAATATTTTATTGAAGCAAGCTATGACAATGTGACACACTTTTCTACAACCCGTTTACCCTTTTAATGTATTTGATCCAACGAATGAGCAACTTTTGGTGAGTTGGTTTCAGATTTATTTGCATACGAATTTCTCTACTTCAATGTAGGCTTTTAACCACTGCAGTTTCTTCAAAGGCAACGAAAGTTCAAATAGAAGCTTAAATGAGTTTGTACCATTTTAGTCCAAATTATATCAAAAATATGGAAGCAAGCGTTGTCTTGAAGAAATGCACATTTCTGATTGAAGCATTGGACCTTTTACCTTTTCCAGCAGATCGCATTACTGTTGAGTATTGACTTTTTATCCCGTTAAGACATTAGTTTCATTAAGTGCGGCTTTGTACAAAGATCTTTACTGTAAACAACTTCGTATTGGTTTTGGTGGATTCACGTTTATTTTACTTGCTCGTTTGGCGTTAGAAGTGTAATGATGGACTCCAATCTCGTTATATTTCATTGGGCACTATCAAATTCAACACTTTTCGTCAATTGTTAGTCCTCAATTACCTTCAAGCTCGCGAATTGAAAGGTTTTCGTTATTGTGTTACGCATACGTCTACGTTACATTTTTGACCTTATTTTGTCCCATAGTAAACTGATTTTCAAATAACATGTCTCTATCGAACTTAACTTGTTCTCGGCTTTATTTTCCTCTTTTAAAAAATGTATTATGACGCGTTGTGTGATGATACTAGATATTGGCCATTTAATCATCACAATGGTTACCGATATGAAAGTGTGACTACCTGCATTAAAGTAGTTTACACATATAACATATGTTAAAAACTTTCATCCAATTGCAGAGTAGGAATGTTGGCAATGGAAAAAAGTCTAGCCCAGGTAACTTGAATTTATTCACACTCCAGACAAACTAATTATTACAAAATTCTAGATGTAATTACAATTTGAAACATTTTAAGAGGTTATTAATAAATAAAATGTGTTTCGTAATTAACGACCAAAAGCAGAGTGATCCTCCTAATAAAACGCAAATCGTCACCAAATGAATGTGGAATAACCATTTCAAGGTCGATTAAGTAACTCGGAATGGCACATAAAAAGTTGCACGAGGTATTTTCAACTTTGTATGGCCATAATATTTTTAAATATTTTGTTCATTGTCAAGTAAAGGAGAATCCTGTCAAGGCAATTAACAAATTGCACGAGGAATAATCATTATCTTGCTCCAATATCGACACTATATATTTTTAAATGGCAATTCATACTAATATGTGGAAGTTGACACGTTTATTTTTTTATATTTATTGGGGATTAAAACGTCATTAGCCCCTATTTAAACCTACAGAAAAAAATCACAACCGAAATTTAGCAGACTCTTAAGACACCCTTCTAAGTATAAGACTACCAAGTTGACAAACAGAAAATATAAATTTACTCAATCTCTCAAAATTTTAGTAGAAAAACGAGAATGAAACCATATTAAAGTAGCGAATACTTCCGTGTCGCTTTTCTGAAACTTTCAATACCCCCCTTAGTTGCTATTTTGTAAACCAATAGGAACACACATTTAAAAATTGGGTATGTGTTTGCAAAGTCGAGTGTTAATTACCCTGTACATCAGAGAACTTCTTCGGAGCGGCAAAACCATCCCATTTGTTGCATGAACATAAAAAAAAACTAAAAGTCAAAGCTACAAAGATCTCTAACAACTCTTAAATTCAAGTAATGCTTGGTTTAGGGATTTTATCCTCTAATTTAGTTGGAGTGTAAAATTGTGGACAAACAGCTTTTCAAATTATACAGAACATTAGAAATTCCCTTTAAAAAAATTAAGGATTTTTGAAGAAACTGAGCAGATAAAGTTTTGAATATGAATCTGAACAACGTTGAATCAAGTGTGCATAGAGTAGTACCGACACGATTTTTAATGCTTTATCAAATATCATGTTTTGTGAGGTCACACAGTTATAAGGTTTAAGTACCTACTTGAGAGACAAGATAACCGCCACGCGACATCAGATTATAATAACAGAATGACGTAAGCACCACGCCCCTTGTCAACCGGGTTGAATACCAGACAAAATTGATACACATATATAAGCAGGCGATTTAAACAATTGAGTATGCGGTACTGTTAGCACGTTTCGGACACATATTTTGGCTCTAAACGTTGTGTTCAGTCTTAAAAGGTTATGATGGAAATTTCGAAACTTTCTATAACATATATACATGGGTGAATCAAATATAAACCATAATTATTATTTTTAATGTATTGAATTATCTTAAGAATACAAATATTCAAAGTTATTTTTCTACATAATCTTCTGGCTTAGAAACACATTTTTTCCAATGGATAAGTATATAATCTCGTTATTGTCAAGGTGATTGGCGCGCAATCTCTGACCTCCAAACAAATGAAAATCGGAGAGCGGTAAGTTCAAATTGTAGGGAGGGTGTTCTAGTTTCGTCCAAAACATATTTCCCATTATTTGTCGAGTTTTCGACGATGTGCCAGTTTTACTTCACCCAAAAGTTGATAGAGGAAAGTTTTTTATAGCCGGTCATCTGCGGGAACATGGCGAATAAGGCAAAAATGAGATATCAGTAATCTTAATTTCAACTGCCTCTCGCCCTCCCAAAATTGTTTCTGCCACGCGTGCACTTGGATCTTCTTAAAGGTGTTGTCTCTGAACTGTGGTCTCTAAATTTCAACCGGTTTCGATAATAATAATTATCATTATTACAATGAACTGGTTTATGAAGAATACGGAGGAAAAGAACACCGGCATAAATTGAAAATTTTGTAGTAAATATTGAAAAACGACATAAAATCCGCAGAAGAAATTCATTCGGGAGGGTCAGAAATAAAAGAGGAGGAAATTTGCTATCTATCCAATATAATAGAAGCACTAAGTGACTCAGAAAGTCATGCTAACTAGAGTATTAGCATCGACAGACATATCCAGAAAGGCCCTTTTAGCTCCATATAGTACAACACTCTTTACTATAGAGTCGGAACATGAAAGAGATTAAAAAATTTATGTATATATGCGAAATATTTTGGCAAACCAGAACTATAGAGGAAGAAAATGTAGAAGCAACTATTCAGAAACCGAAATGGAAATGGATCGGACACACTCAGAAAATCACACAATGAATTAGCCCAGCAAGCACCAAATTACAATGTATTAGGAAAGTGCAGAATAAGATCTACAGAGACAGGAAGAAGTACGATTCCAAGTGACTTAAGACAAAGTGGAATGGCATAGGATAAGTCAAGCGAATAGCAAATAATAGGGGAGAGTGATGGACAAAATAGGAAAAGAATTTAAGAGCAATTAAGCATGGCTAATTACCACTCTAAAAATTAAGCTTACGAAACATGCAAGGGTGCCCTTTGCTACTCAAAAAGCTTTATTGACAAAAAAGTTGACGGAAGGGCTACGTCCCTTGACAACCCGATAGAATACCATGCATGTAAAACTGATACACATATAATCACATTTAGGCTCGGAAAAGATTTAAACATTTCACTTGAGTTTATGTATCGGAAATACATACCTTCAGAAAGCCAAGTTATAACCTACCAGGAAAGAAGAAACTAGAGACATCTATAAAGACATAAAGAAGTACGATTCCAAATGATTTAAAATCTCGGATAACGCAAAGCGAATAGCAAGCAATAGGGAAAAATTAAAGGTGTGCAAATCAAGCCTACGAAACAATCAAGGATGCTCTTTGCTTCTCAAGAAGCTTACATACATGTAAAATTAATGCACATACATATATAATTGCTCTTTCGCTCAACAGAAAAGGAAGAGTTAAACATTTAAGATTGTGGAATTTGTAACACAGGAATGGTACGTTTCAGACACAGATTTTGGTTCTAAACATTATATAATAATGGTATGGCTCTAACTCCCCGCGTGGGAGCACAATCTGCGAACTGAGAGGTTAAGGCTCTCATATGTTTACTCCCTCTGCCCGCGCGTCGAGCACCGCACCTTAGACGACTGCCATTATTATCCCTTGTTCGAATGAATTATTTTCAGTGACTGAGTAGACCACCCGCCAGGCATCAGAGCATCGGAGAATGAACTCAGGTCCGTCAGCATCGCAGCCCACTCCTCAACCACGGGACCACCCTGGCTTCCAAAACGTTACATATTCAATTCTATCTACAAACCCTAAGAGCTTATTAGGGGAATCAAATAAAAACTGTAATAATTTTTTTTAATTTACAGAAGTATCATAACAGTGGAATAGTCAGTTTTTTACTTGGAAACCTATTTTCCTCAATGGACAGGTCGTTTTTTTGTCCAGCTGTTGTCAAATGAAGGTAGTTGTGGCATCAATTGTTTATACCATGCGTACACTCGAGTCTACTTAAGGGTACTTGTTGTAATCGAATTGTTCCTCAAATCTTCTCAAAATTTGGACGCGAAAAACATATAATCCGTTGTACACCGGGCGAAGGTACATCTTGCTCACACATCGTAAGAGATTAAAAAAGCGGCAACAAAAGGTATCCTTCGGGAAGCAACCTCTTTAAACATTTTTACTACAGTTGTTAGAAAGCACGCCTCGCGGCATATAAAAAAATTAAATTCCGGTTTATATTTGATTCATCCTTCTACCTTCATACCAGTATTATAAAAATTTCACTAATATAACTTCTTATTTATTCTGCTTTTTAAATCCTTCCTTATCATACAGGGTCCGCCAGGGAGGTATGGTGTTTTTGAAAAGAGAGTCATGCGCACTGGAGTGGACCAGATGTTTTTGGAATGGTTAATATCTACTGAGTCACAGAGACCATTTCAGTGGCAATGGAGTCTTGGTCGGTAGCACATCGTGTTTGTTTACACCTTCATTGAAACGGACCGTTCTATGGTGCTCACACAGAGACGATTGCGAAATCATTTTAACGTTGGCCGTCATGGTAGCGTTCCAAAACGGGATGCCGCTATGAAGCGGATGAATAGTTTTCAAACAGGATCTTTGAGACCAGGGAGTGCACGAACCCCGGAAAACATTGAAAGGGTGCAACAAGTGATGGAAGCCAGCTCTCGTCGTTCGGCGGTACGTCACGCTTGAGCTTTTCGGATGTCAGACAGACAAAATTTCACAATTGGACCTCCATTTTCATCCATACAAGATTATGGTTTGCTGACTTCGTGGGACGAAAAAGTTTCGTAGAAACGAAGTTGGACTTCCTGACAGACGACATTGTTCTGATCATGAGTGACGAGGCCCACTTTCATTTATCGGGGGCGGTAAACAAACAGAAACTTTCGGTACTGGGCACCCAAAAAGCCGCAAGAATTGCACCAACAACTTCTGCACTACGAGAGAATAACTGTTTGGCGTGGCGTATTTCGAATCTGCATTACTGGGCCTTATTTTTTTCGTTTAAACGGACGAACAGTGTCTGTTAACATAGATCGCTACCTTGTCATGTTGCGTGATTATTTCCTGCCAGAATTAAGAAGACGACGCATTAACATCAACACGGTTTGGTTTCAGCAAAATGGGGCGACTTGCCATACATCAAGAGCAACAGTTGCTTTTTTAAGACATTTCCCTGCATGCCTGATTCCATTGCATGGGGATGTGGAGTGGTCTGCTCAGTCACCAGATCTGTTACCTTGTGACTACTTTCTATGGGCTACCTAAAAGCTAAAATTTAAATAGACAAACCTTTCCGAAGCCATAACGCGAGAAATTCAAAGGGTTGTATGGACAATTTCGCCGCCCGTTTACAAGAATGCCTCGACAAAAATGTTGTGACTTTTCACAGCCGATTAATTTTTTTTTATATTTCGTTATGTATTCTCAAATGGCAATGTACCAGCAATGTATGAAAACAATAATTTTGAAATTTGTTCGAAAATAAGTGTGGCAGTCTTTTCAAAAACACCATACTTCCCTGCCGGACCCTGTACTACACATCTTCATTACTTTGAACATAGAATTCACAAGAAAAAACTTAAAATGAACTAAAACGAAAAATAGAATGTTAAAGACTCAATGAATTGCAATATAAATATAAGCAAAGCATGCAATATTGGACTACTGAATCCTCACGGAACAAACATGGGATCTGGCTTTTCGGGATCATTCCAGGCAAAGTCGATTCCAACAACTAGGCTTATTACCGTCTATAAAACACCTAAAAATGTTTGGTATTTAAAACAGAATGCAGAAATATCTCAGTTCATTATTCCATGTGACTACAGTTCTGAAAATGGTACTAGAAGTCAAAATTCTCTTACATCAGTTTTAGTACATTAAAACAATTGAAGGAGTTGCGCAAAGCATGCGGTATTGGATGTTTGAAGATCCTCGTGCGGCAATTACGAGGGTATTCTCCGAAATATCTACCTCATTACTCGTTTTACAAATTTACTCCAAAGTGATGCAATGAGGATGCTCATACAAATCAGATGACTTCACCGAAATCCATCTGAAGGTCAAATTATCAATTTTTTTTAAATATTTATCTAATTTGTATACTACTTTTTTATAATTTTCTTCCCTATAATCATTTGATGAGCGAGATACTATTCGGGCGTTAAAAACAAGCTTCGATCGGGGGAGTAAAGAGGGTAATCCAAAATTCTGATTCCGCGCTAGCCACGAAATTGTCGCGAGCGACACGTGCATTTCAACGTGAGCCACTCGACGCTGTCTTGAGTAAGTAACAAATGCACTGTCTTTTAAGTCAGGGGCGGAACGTAAATAATTCCACCGTGGAAAACGGACGGCTAATTGCCGCTAATGCGATAATTGCAGTTGCACCGGCCCGCGCTGTTCGGCGCATCGAATCGGGGTTGCGAAAACGGCGCCGGTTATGTAAATGCGGCGGGAGGAAGTCGGGCCGGCGATTCGGTATTAATGGGAACGCAGACAAAACCTTGCCTGTACATGGAATTCCAATTATCCAAGCACGGCTCTTTCTGATTATAATTTCAAATTCACCCCCCTCGCCGCGGCGCTCTGTGAAAAATGGATGCGGAATGCGTTGATCGGGGGCACGCGGAGAAACGCAGCTGTCCCGGCGGCGCCCGGACGCGAGCGCCGCGGCCGGGGGGCGTAACCGCGCGCCCTTTGCCGGAGAGCGTCGGCGGCGCCGCGCCGCGGCTAGAGACATTTAAAAATATCTACCATGTGTTTCAGTGGTAATCCAAGAGTGCCGCGTGTGGCGTACCCATCGCCGTCGCCGCTGGTGCCACTCGGCGCAGAACAAACACAGCACAGACGGGCGGACGGACGGACGCGGCGCGCGGCACAGATGCACGTGTTTCGGTGGGCGACGCGCTCGGCGATCGGACAACCGGCGAAGAAAATCCTCAGCGCTGGACTGAAACTCCGCGTTTCGACTCCGGAGCGGTCAGGTACACTCCAGAGCAAAACATCATCGGAATGCAGCCGTCCAGCGGAGTAGTGGCCGCGGCGGGCCGCGCATTCCGGGCTACCTACACGCAATAAATGGATCGTAATTACGTACAGGCGGCGCAGCAAGCGCTGCAGCCGCGGCGGCGCCGCGGACTGTACGACACTCAGGTGTGCTGCGCGCCCGGCCCGAGGCTACATTCCGCGGCCGGCGCGCATTCCGCGCGAGAAATCCGCGCTAGCCTCGCGCGGGGCGCCGGGGCCGCGGCCGCGAAAAGCGGCGGGAAAAAGGGGCCCGCGATTTTTGTATGAATCGGGGGGACGGACGCCGGCGCGAGCGCGCCGCGAGCCGCTGCATGTTTCAGCGCGGCATAAAAAGCGGGCCCGCCTGCATTCCACGGCCGGACCCGGCCAATGGCGGCCGAGCCCGCCAAAACGGTGCGTGCCGGCCGCCGCGCGCCGCCGGCCGGCGGAGGCACCGCCGCGGCCGCGGCCCTGCCCCTGCAGACGCTGCAGCTGTGAAATTCCGGACGGGCCCTAGGCCGGCCGGTCGGCGGGCGAGCGATTTCGGGGCCGATAGCATCTCGCTGGGCTGCTCCCTGAAATTAACGCGACCATAGCCAAACCGCCAAAAAAACTTCGAAATGACGCCTTTCACAGGAAGGGGTGGCTAAAATATGTATATACAATTCATCACTTTGCTTCTAAATTGAGCATAACAGCGATACAAGAAAATGTTGCAAAAGAAAATTTTTTTTTTCTAAAATCCATTCAAGGATTTTAATTCATATGAAATATATACAGGTTAGCAAATAATAAATCCAGTAATCAACAGTGTAGAAACTTACAATATACATCTATTGTAGAAAGTTTATTCAAAAGATTCCTGAACTTCTGAACACATGGGTAGTGGGTAGCGTTATCTAAGACCTATTTTAATAAGCAAATATTGGAATGACATATATATTAATGCCATGTCCAAGAATTAATGTAGTGTTTTACATTTTTTCCTATTTTTATTTAACGTTTGATTTACATACATAATTCGTAGCGTATCTACCCATTCGACTGTACGGCGATTGTGTATTAACCGGTCTTTTCAAGTGTTTCTGTTCTGTGATGCTTCTCTTGTTTGTTCCTAGAGGATGCTTCTTTTTACCACTACATACCTCATGTCTTCGATCCAAGTTCTTCTCAATTTTGACAGTTTTTGCTTCATGTTATTCTTTCTATATGTCCATGCCATCTTCACTGACATTCTTCTATTATTTTACTATTGGTTTCTCGCTGTACGTTACATTTCTGATCTTATCCAATTTGGTTTTACCCTTCTTATATCTCATCGCCAACCAGGGGGCAGATGAAGACATAGACTAAGCGGTAACTAAACTTGCCACAACAACCTACTTAAACCAACTCTAAACCTTTGAACTTATAGTACTCCAAAATATACAATCGATCTCATAAAATGAAGAGTCGAGAGAGAAGGAAATGGCAAAGGACAAGAAAGCCAGAAACTATGGGTTGAGGAAAAAGTTCGTGCCGTTTTGCTGGCAAATACATTTTTTAAATCTCGTTTTTGGTCTTTTTGAGCTCATTTGAAAGCTCTGCTTCTTGCGCACCGATTGATATGTAATTTGTCTATATTTGTTTTAAGATGGAATTGGATTGGAAGCAAATTCGCTTGCTGCTTATGCACGAATGGCGGGTAGGAGAAAGTGCTAGAGAAGCGGCGCGCAAAATCAATGAGGCTTGGGGCGATGAAACAGTTGCAGAGAGGACAGCTCGAAAGTGGTTTGCAAGGTTCAAATCTGGCGAAGAAACTTTGGAAGATCAGCCACGCTCAGGTCGCCCAAAAGAAGTTGACCGACAAGCAGCTCTTTCCGCCATTGAAGAAACTCCGTTGACCACTAGAATGCTGGCCGAAGAGTTTGATTGCGACCAGAAGACTATTGTCGACATTTTGCACGAGTTTGCAAAAAGACACGATGGATTCCTCATGAGTTGATTCCAGCACAAAACGCGGCTCAAACATTGTTGGATCGTCAGATGCCAACTTTTACCGTCGGGGAATTGAAAAGTTACCGGAAAAGAGGCAGGAACTGATCGATGTGGACGGAGAGTATTATGATTAGTTGCTACAAGTTATTTTTGTTCGAAATTATTCAATAAAAATACAAAATAAGCAAAACTTTTCCTCAACTCTATAAAAGAAATTTAAATAGCATAGCACGTCGTATTAAAAAAGAGCTGGACGCGCTCAGGATAAACACATACCAAAAGTACATAGAAGAATTAAAACCAAGCGACTCAAACATGTAGAGAACCACAAAGAGAATATTAAAGCAAAAGAGTGGATACCAACATTAAGCTCAGGAACAGAGAACTATAGAAAGCCTCAGTTTTCGCTAAATACCCGCATCTTGTTTCCACACCTACAATTACCTGCAGTTTAATATATAGCGCATACGTAACAAAACACATTGAAAGAAACTGACCTGTCACCATTGACCCTATTGAATCCAAATCACCTGAACTTAGATCCATTATCAGTAAACTTCCCAAGCGAAAATCGCCAGGACATGATCTAATACAAAATACACTGCTTGCACAACTAATCGTGAAAGCTCTAGCTTCTCCATCTCCATCAGACTTTTCTATCCTGTTTTGGATAAAGGCCTCTTTCAAAGTTCTCCATTTATTTCTGTTTTACGCCTCTCTATATCATCTGACCACCTTATATAGACAGGGTCTACCCCTGCTTTCGACTCTCTGCCCCTGGTCTCCACCTTATTATCTTGTTACAACATCCCTCTTGGTTTCTGATTGCGTGGCACGCCCGTTTTCTCTTTGATCCATTCATTGGTTTTGTCGTCCTTTAGGCTTACGTTCATCATTCTTCTTTCCATTGCTCTTTGATTGATATGAAGTTTGTTTATGATTCCAGACCCGTACATTATCACTGGTAATATACAAGGTTTGTATAAAAAGTATCTGGAACAATTTTTCCTGACATGGTAGTACATCGGAGCACGCTCGCACCGCGCATGCTCAATGGTGGGGCTCCAAGCCCAGTCGCCTGCGAGCGTTCGCTCAGGCTAGATTGTGTTTTTAGTGGACCCCTGTCGAGTGAGGCGGTGCAAACGCAAAATGCAGCGAACGATTGAACAGCGGTACGCTATCAAATTTTGTATTGGACTGGGGAAATCGGGTACGGAGACGTTGAGCATGATTCGCCAAGTGTTCAAGGACGAAAACATGTCACAAACTGCAGGTTTTAAGTGGCACAAGTTCTTCAAAGATGGCCGAGGGAGTGTGGAGGATAAACCTTGTGCGCAGATAAAGTTGACATTAATAAGACAGTGCACAGCATTATCACTGACAATTTGGCGACGCGCAAGATCTGCGCTAAACTCGTTCCGAAGGTCTTGACGGACGACTAAAAGCAGAAGCGCGTGTCTGCTTGCGAAGACCTTCTGCAACACGTTGAAGAAGGCCCCGGCTTTTTGGACGATTTCTCAACCCTCTCACAGTTTTGACTTGGCACTAGCAGACTATTTCCTATTCCCAAAAGTGAAATCCTACCTCAAAGGACACCGTCATGGCACCCTAAGTGCCGTCAAAGAAGCTTGCACGCGTACCCTTAAGGACGATTCGCAATCCGTTTATCAGGGAACCTTCGAGTTGTGGAAAAGTCACTAACTAAACTGTGTCGACGCTCAAGGGATGCACTTTGAAGACTTTTGAGGTATGGTAACAATATCTCAAATAAATATATTTTACCGAAACTTTTCGCAAAACTTTTTATACAAACCATGTATATTGGTTGTAAAGTTTTGTTTTTAGGTGCATTGATATCTTCCTTTGCTCCCCAACCAAGTATTGTTTTTTTTTTCAATCTCTGTTTTTGGTTTTCTTTGCTAATGGTCACCAGCTGCCACACACACACACACACACACACACACACACACACACACACACACACACACCACACACACACACACACACACACACACACACACACACCACACACACACACACACACACACACCACGCACACACACACGCACACACGCACGCACGCACGCACGCACGCACACACACACACACGCACACGCACGCACGCACGCACGCACGCACGCACACGCACGCGCGCACGCACGCGCACGCACGCACGCACACACACAGGCACACGCACACGCACACACGCACACACGCACACACGCACACACGCGCGCGCACGCGCACGCACACACACACACACACTTGAAGAAAACTTGGTTTGTAGATAGATGAAGGCCATATCACACAATGGCATAAAATTATGTTTTCAATTTTGAATCTTCTTTAACTGTTAAAAATAATTTTCATAAAAAACGTATTTTGATTATAAGTTTGTTAAATACAACGGATTTGATAGAGACTTTTAAAGAAACTGGTTACACTTTGCCGTAGCAAAAAACTTTAATTAACTGATCATAGTTAATTCTTAGGTGGCATGTGTAGATTGTTGTGAATTAAAATGTTTAAAGAGTTATAGTTTTTTGTGGATAATCTCTCGTGTTAAAGTAGCCGGTCTTTGAAATGACAAAATCATTTTTTTACTTTCTTTGATATCATTTTCTTCTATATGTCATGAATGTTTAGCAACCTTTTTGAATGCTCCTTGTTATCAAACTTAAACAGAAAAGTACATAGGAAGTGTTTACTTATTACACTTGACATACTAGTTTCTTGGATTATCATTAATCTTCTTCGAATTTACAAAACACAAGTCGTGTTTGTAAGCCTATTGTTATTTCAAATGACAGATTATAAATGACAAATTATCATACAAATGAGCTCCCAACACTGCAACTTTCTTAAAGTTATGATGGGCAAAGGAGAAGGGGTAAAATATTTTGTCTATTTAAAGTTCTATCATTTCCTAGAACTACTGAAAGCCTTCCCTATACGGAAAGGTGACATCATGGTCAGCTTTGATGTCGTTTCTTTGTTTACAAACATCCCAATTCCTGATACCCTACAGTTACTAAAGTCAACGTATAATATAAGTAACAATATCCTTACATCAGAGGCATCACCGATAGAATAAGCCGCATACTAATGCGGCAAAATATCCGCACGGTCTTTACGACCAACAACCAAATATCTGAGCTTATTCGCTCAGCAAAGGATCACTGCCCCAATGAATCCCAAGGAGTGTATGAAATACCTTGTGGAGACTGCCAAAGGACCTACACAGGTCAAACAAATCGGCAAATATCTAGCCGAATATACGAGCATTCTCTGGCCGTACGGAAAGGCGATAATGGTTCGGCATTTGCCAAACACAGCAAAGAAACAGGCCTCTAAATTAATTTCTCTGGGGCTAAAACCCCCATTTCCCATTTGACTAGCAGAATAATACGTGGGGCAATTGAAATAGAAAAACGCCCACAGTGCCTCAACACAAGAGATGACAGCTAGCGTTTGCCTGTCATGTGGAAGGCCCTTATTGCTCTGCACCGCCAATTACGCAACACCCTTAATCCTACAAACTTTCCCCAACCCAACGCTCCTCCAGCCAAACAAACTTTCACTTCCAGTCCTATAAAAGATCAAGTCGGTCACATGAAAGGTCAGTCTTATTCAAAGATTCATAGCTTCCCTTGGGGTGTAGGCAGATTGAGACCCCGAGTGAAGAGCTAACCTCTTGAAAATGGCATCACAGCCGATGCCTAAACGTCGAAAATTTACCCAAAATAGACGCGGTTCATCCCGTGAACTAAGTTCAACGCATCCCTTCTAATTTTGTTTGAATGATGTCAAAACAGTTGTAAATAAAGTTTCATGTACTTAGAACCACGGCAATGATCAATTCAGATTTTGTTTAATGTAATGCACTGTAGACGGGAAGAAGACTGTAAACAATCCTTAAAACGAGTTAAGATTACCCAAGTTAACGCTACTACGTCATTAAGAATTTTAATTCAAAGAAAGCTCTCGGTTACGACTTAATAACGGCAAGGGTTCTTAAAGAATTATCGGAAAAAAGCAATAACTTTGATAACCTACATTACTAATGCAGTTTTTCGGCTACTAACATTTTCGGAACAATGGAAAGCAGCGCAAATAGTCATGGTACCAAAACCCGGAAAAAATTCCGAAGAAACAACCTCATATTGACCTATTAGTTTGTTGGTAATAAAATCCAAAGTTTATGAAAAAATACTGTTGAACATAATAAAACCAATTCTTGATGAACAAGATATTATATCATCTCACTAGTTTGATTTTGTGAAGACCATTGCACAACAGAACAAGTACATACAAGTAACCGCAAAAATAAATTATGACCTACATATAAAAAGACATTCATCGTCTGTATTCCTTGATATAAGGCAGGTATGGCACACGGGTTTGTTATATATGACCGTAATACTATAAATTACTTAAAACGTACTTAACCAAAAGAATATAGTCAAGCCTTCAGACGATACAAGCTGCAGTTCCCCAAGGAAGCCTATAAATATAATGAAATAAAACTTGCCCACCATTATTACTAAACACACAACACAACACTAAATATTTAGGGATTCGCCTAGATAGACGGCTAACCTGGCAGACACACGTAATGAAAAAGAGAATGCAGGTTGAATTAGAATTTTGTCAAATGTACTGGTTAGAAGGCAGGAAGTCTCAGTTAGCTCTAGAAATAAAGTGCTGCCCTACAAATCCATCATACAACCAGTTTGGGCTTATGGAATCCAGCTTTGGGGAGCTGCAAGAAATTGAAAGATGCAAATCTTGCAAAGATACAAAAAAAGGCTCTCAGCATGATAGCAGACATTCCAAGATACGTTTCAAATTGGGTCATTTACAAAGATATCCCCTATCTGCAATCAAGCGAGAAACTGTCAATGCAAGTGCAAAATATCAAGCCAAATTTGCAGTGGAATTACTACACAGGCAATACGTCAAAAGACTTAAAAGACATGACCTGTTAGATTTAGCTAATAAATTTACCTAAGTTAATTTAGTTCCATTATTTAAATATTATTTTGTACTAGACCTTAGTCTTATCATTTAACAGATTGTAAATAATTCAAAGAAATATATACGTGAAAAAAGAAAACTGCATTTCTACGATATAATGTGAACTATTGGTATTATGGTATGGGGAGCTGCTAATATTAGTTACGATATTAGGTGACCTCTAGCCAGAATTAGAGGCAGATTATCGGTCAGACTTATATCGACGCGATCTTATAGCCCGTGGTTCTTGTTTTCCTTTAGAGGGTGTCCCAAGCAATTTTTTAACAAGATAACATTCGACCATATGTTGCACGTAACACATTAAACTTCCTTCTGTAAAACAGAGTGTAAAGCCTTCCATGGCCGGTCCGATCTCCTAACCTTTGGTCGAACGAAAACGTCTAGAATCTGGATGAATTATGGAATATGTCATTAATGAATTAGTAGTTCATTAAAATATCACACGTTTATTATTTGACTCGGTGCCAAAAAGAATAGAAGCGCTCACAAGAGCCCTGGGGGGGAGGGGGGTTAAGGTGAGCATACATTGTTCAAAAATGTAAATGTAAAATTTTTGGTGAATTTAATCATTTACTTGTTTTATAATATTAAATAAATTTGCAAAGCTTTAATTGTTAATTTGCATTTTTTCTTGGTCCTGATGATAGTCAGATATTATTCGCATACCCTAGATTACCAAAACTGTTGTTAGACTCGTTGAAGATAAAAAAATAGATTTAAGCGTTGCAAAGTTATGAAAAAATTTAACTTTTTTTATAATGTTATATAAGATACTAAGCCTTTGTCTACCTTTTTGGTACATGTACTTTATGTATCAGTTTGCAACTTGTAACGGGTTTTAGAATGTGATTGATAGAACTTTGAATCCATAGGGTAACCACGTTTTAAACGTTATAACTACATGTTAGTGTCAGTTGTATTCACTATATTATATTATTGATTATAGATCATTTTAAGCTTTATAGAACGCTTGGGAATTCTAAAAAACATCATAAAGCGGGAGCCCGATTCGTAGAGCGTATTGCGGTCGTAATATCGCCTTACTGAGCTTGCAAGTCGTCGACTGGAACTGGAATTTGATGCCTATAAAATAACGAAATGCAGGAAGTGTGAAGAATACCGCTGTAGTTTGAGCCACTGCTTATGAAGACTAAAATTTTCCAATTCCACATCTTGCTCAGGAATGACTTGTCGAAATTTGCGGTTAGACTTGACCTTTAATCCAAGAATTGAAGCCGCACGCTTTAAATTCTCCGAACGGACATTAAAGCAACTGGAAACTGAGCACAATTTCAGCAAAAAATTATCTATACTGATAAATTCTACTTTTGGTCTATAAATGCAATTGCCATTTTTGAGGGGAATCCAATCCAAAATTGATCGAAGAAACAACTTTAGATCCACAAAAACTAACTGTATGGGGCGGTTTTTGACACGGAGGCATAATTGGACCTCATAGGAAATATTGTCACAGTGAATAGCTAGTCCTATCGGTCGATGATAATTAATTTTGTTGAGGCCGCCATTGGATAATGTTGGAAACCACATTTCCACAGGAAGATGCCGGGCGGTAGCATCAACGCATTAGCGGAAAAGTATGGTGAATTAATAATTTCACGAAATAGATATGTGAATAAGGACCCAAGATTCTGTAATTGGAGTTTTCTTTAGAGTAATATTTACAGAAACAAACCGCAACTGTTAAATGATCCGAAAAGAAATATCGAACACACCATTTGTGAAATACAGCTTGACATGTTGCAGCAAGTCATGGAAAATTGGGCTTTCCAAATACACCAATGCCAACGCAAACGCGGATGTGTCAAAACATATCAATATCTAATGTGCTTTAAAATAAAGAAATAATTTCTTAAGTCTTTTTATTGGAAAACAGCCCCCCAAAACCCACCAGCCTATTGCCATCTCTGAGGAAGGTAATGGGAAGGGTTATTCAACATTCATCATTTCTAGAAAACAGCGGCCAAAGGCTTAGAGCTGATCCCGGAGGGTCAGCTTGGATTTCGTTAAGGCGACTCTACTACCCCTCAGCTACTACGAAAGGTGGAATGCATCACTGAGGGGTATAACAAGAAGGGATCACCGACCAAAGCCTTTCATAAGATGTAGTACAACCGGCTAGTGTTCAAGATGGCCTCAGCATTCATCGCGCTCTCGATAGTCCAGTCCTTCTTGACGACCAGAACGTTCCGAATCAAAATCGACAAGGTCATCGAACAGGCAACTCCGAGCAGGAGCCCCCAAGGAACCGCGCTGTTTCTAACCGTAGACAAAATACACGTCAGGGATACGTCCACCACACCCTCGACGATGCTAGCCCAGTAGGTAGACATTCAACTTGTTTAGATCAGCTCACCGGTGCTGTTTACCATAAGGACAAAAAGAGAAAACTTAGACACAATCACCATCTTTGGGCA
Source organism: Sinelater perroti (assembly GCA_036346155.1). Taxonomy (NCBI): domain Eukaryota; kingdom Metazoa; phylum Arthropoda; class Insecta; order Coleoptera; family Elateridae; genus Sinelater; species Sinelater perroti. The sequence goes on from JARFIY010000189.1 coordinate 18,199,185, forward strand.
CTAAAGGACGCTAAGCTCATCTGGAAGTCCCATATAACAAGTAGCTAGAAAAGCGAAAGTAGTAAGAGCGTCTCTAGGCTCGTAGTATTACCACGAGAGCAAGCTATCGTAAAAGAACTAGTTGACGATTTACAAGGCAGTCATCACATCGATGGTGACTTGTAAACCATCCGTTTAGGGATGTATGGGGAAGCTCCAGGTAATTCAGAATTGGGTGTTAGAATAATCTGGGAGTTTGAGAGAATACAAGCAATGCAGCTGTACGAAAATACAAGAAGCCATCCTAACTTGACGGTTGGAAACCTGGAAATGCGCAATCACTACAAACACCCAGGTCAGGTGATTCTTTCATAGGCGGCAACGGCTTTTCGGTTAACATACCTTTCATAGGCAGAGAAGAGGAGGATAAAGGAAATAACTCAGGGACATCAAAATAACGGTAAGATAAGTGAGTGTGGAAAACCCGTTAATAATAACATTGAGGCAGAAGTATTGAATTATAAAGATTTAGAAACACTTGCTGCTGCTAATTCAATCGGCTTGTGGCTTTAGTTATTTATTATATTATATTATTTTTCATCTCTAAAGAACGTCACTCAACCATTAGTCATCATCATCATCAAATTTAATTTTCTGTCAATTAAGGTAGGATTGAATTAGGTATCTGTTTGCAACTCACTTTTACATCTCGATCAACAATTGTTAATTTTCAACAACTACTTATTAAACTGCTGTTTTAATTACTTCAAAACTTTAATTATTCAACTATTTATAAGGCATAAATTTTAACCCATCTTTTTTCTTAATCATCAATCTTCGTTACTCTTTAAATTTAGTCATTTTCGTCTAAATAGTGCCATCATCATCACCGCCCAGCCGTTTGCGTCCTCTGCTGGGCATTCACTTCGATCCAATTTCGTGCTACTCTCCTTATATTCTCGGTCCATCGGGAAGGGGGTCTTCCTCTGCTTCGTTTGTCTTGACGTGGTCTCCATTCGATGATTCTCACTATCCATCTCGCGTCAATGAGCCTCGCCAAAATAGTGTAGTCAAATATAAGTAAATTCAAAACTTACAGGCGTTTTAATTTATTTCTTGTTCAAGAATTGCTCTTAAACATTTTATTTCTCCCATTACTTCTGTTAAAGCGTGTTTTTTTTGGGAGTATGATTTTTTAAATTTAGTTTAAACGTTTGTTTTTCACTCTTCTGCTCTACGATGTCTAAGGTATTCTGTATAAAGTTACACAGTTCCGTCGTATTTACCCTTTATTATGAATATGGAAGCTCCAGTGAGTCATTCAAAAAGATCGTAGACTGCAGTTGGTTAAAGCAGAGGAGGTAACGCCCTCTTCTAATGGGATCTTTTGTTTGGACGTAACTTTACGATTTCCCGACTTATTTAAATTTTATTGTTTATTTGATTAATACTCACTCGTTTAATTGTTTTTTGTCATTTGTATCAAAAAGAATTTTCGACTATTGAAGTCACAACACTATTTATGTACACAAAACACAAACTACACAGTAGTTATCTACGATGCACACGCAGCTTCCGCACTTGAGTCCCCTCGTTGTTGTCACTTTGAATTCGAATGTGTTTGCCGCCCTACTACGCGATATTTAAGCATCTCCAAGGTACCAGAAGGGTTGCAACACATCTGGAGGCACCGGAATGGAACCTTCTGGAATGTTCGCCACACTCGTGTGCGGCAGCTGGGTTCCTAGAAGGCATTGTGTCGGCCACATGTGATTATTTCGCGCCAGTGTCTTCATTATGCCACGTTTGTCAACTTTGATGCAGTATTTCTTCTACGTCATTGATTTATGTCTTCCGCGGTCTTGCTCTTGTTCGGTTTGTGTCTGGTTGTGATTCTCTGTCTGCCCTTGTTTATGCTTACTAAACGTCCTAATCATTGTAAAAGTTGTGTTTCAATTTTCTTTGCCAATGCTTGAACTTATAGTTTGTTACGAATTTCTTGGTTTTTTTTATCATATCTCTTATGATAACCACTAACACTCTTCTCAAATATTTTATGTTCATATTTTAGAACTTATTCTTTTGTTTGTTTGATATTGCACATAATTGTTTTATATGCTGTAATTTTTGTTTTCCTCGCTATTTTATGTAGGAATGAACTTGATGGAACGTATACAGTTTAGATATCTTTTCTATTTTTTTGTTTTGTTTCTTTCTTCCTTGTACTGAATCTAAAGTAGGCGAAATTTTCGACTTGTTCCAGTTGACAATCATCTAGTTTTATATTGATTTGTATTTCCCATTTCGCTATCGCCATGACCTTGGTTTTAACTGTATTTATTCCCATGTTATAATCCTTTAATATTTATTTTTAATTTTTTTTAGTGTGAATATTACCACGCCATCTACAAATGCGCATTCAATCTGTTTATCATTATAAAGTCGTTTCATAAATACAATGAATAGTAACAGACTTGGTACTTTACCCTGATGCAATGCATGTTTCGTTTTAACCTAGTTTTTGCATTTTTTATGTAAACTCTTTCTTGTTTCACTTAGTTGCTTTCCTTTTTACCTCTTCTTATCAAGTTTTTCCATATCTTTTTTCTTGATACTCGACAGATGGTATTGAAGAAATATCGCTTTACAGGTGGTTAATGTGGCTAGACGCAAATACACTGGCCTATTTATTTTCCATATTTAATTCTTTTTCTTTGTCTTATTCTAGGTTTGTATTGTTGTCTTATCTACTGTTAACATTTATGAAATTATTCTTTTTATTTCTTTAACACCTCTGTTTCGTCAGTTATAAATTTGCTATTTTTATTCTTAGTTTAATTTAATGCTTATATTTTCTATTTTAAAATTGTTAAGTAGACAATAGGAAATGTTTTGATTTCCTTTCTTAGTAATTTCTATTTTATATTCAAACTTATTTGTCTTGATAAGTTGTTTGATTTTCTGTCTTTGTTTTTTATATTTTTTATATCCATTTTATTTTCTTTGTTTTTATTTAATTTTCTTATTTCTTCTGTCTATATGTTTATTTTTATTGCTTATTAAGTGGCGAAGCGAAGCGGAGTCACTTACTAACTTCATGTTGTCCGTCTGTCCGTCCGTCCGTCTGTCCGTCCGTCCGTCCGTCCGTCCGAGCAATAACTCGAGAACGGCTGGGAATTTCCAAATTCTGTTTTCACCAATCGACAAGTGACCACAAAGGCTTGTTTGCTAGTGATTTTGAAACTGATTGGTTAAAGGTCAACTAGAGGGTTCTCAATTTGGGAGACTGCTTCGCCACTTCGCTATGCGTTGCAAGCTTTGCAGGTTTATTTTAAAATACTCTGTGTAGTGTCTTTGCAGTTGTTATTAGAATAATCTTAAATTTTATTTGGATTTTTCAACTTTTTCTTGATAATTTCTTAGTATCCTTTTGCGTATTCGATCTCCGTTAGTTTGTGGGTTTTAATTTATATTTAATGTTGCTACAAATTTGGGGATCTCTTCTCACCTCAACATCATTTATCATTTTCTTTTCCTATCTGTATGTAATCGGTTACTGATTTTTCTCTTCTAATTTTTTTTCTCTAGTGTACTGGTGTGTTTTATCATGCTAATAAAATAAATCTTCAATAACAAGTTTTATTTGCGGAAATCTACTTAATCTGTTTCTGTTATTATTTCTTTCTTCTTCTTCAAATTTGTCCAAAATCTTTGATGATGACTGGTCTTTTTCTTCATTCTTTCGTTGAAATTATCTAGTCTAACTGTTGTCTCATTATTTTCTTTCTTAAGTGCCGTTAAATATTTCCATCCATAAAATGTTATTACAGTGAGTTCAATTTTCAGTGACATTTTGCACTGTTGCTAGTTTAATACATCTTGTCATCTAGATATACCACTGCTTAAATAACTTCCATTTACCTCGTTAAAAAGTATAGCATGATTTATTTAGAGTTTTCTGCGGTCTAATAGTCCATTTTTTTCCTTTATGTTAATCTTGGGAATTTCCTACTATTTTATTATGAATTATCAGATCTATAAGCGGACCAAAAGTTGCTATGTGGTTTAAAAAATTTATAATCGTTTTTCAGGTCGATAATTCTAATTTTCTTTTGGATCTTTGAAGTACAAATCTAAAAAAATACAAGGAGAAGGCTCAACGAGAAACAAAGAACGATCATTTTTAATTATTTATACACGAAAGGCAGAGCGAGAAACGGCTAATTGGAAATAATTATATGCAATATTAATCATTGTTTTCAAGAACAGGAATTTGTTTATAATTCTTTTTAAACCCGAACGCCATGATCCCTTTTAAATATACTGCGTGTGATAGAATATCAACTCGCTAAAAATTAACGTAATAGAAGCTGTCTCACACTTTACTTGGGTGTATTTTAGGAGATTTGGTTTTTCTTATGAAATCTAGCTCGATTAACCACATAATCATAAACAGTGATTAAACTTTGCCATCTTTAACAACTTCTTAGAGAAGAAGAGAATGTTCTAAACCTTCTAAGACCTATTTGTACCTGAACTGTTTTGTTCATGCACAAAACTCTAAGATATGGAAGACTGAAAATTTAAAAGCCATTCAACAGCTTCAACTACGCCCAACTAAATGTACAGGGTGTCCCATAATCGATGGGATTTGGCGCTTAGACTTATTTTCGTACAAGATAGAAAAAATCTAGTTATGTATTTATGGAGTTCCAGTGAGGAAATTTCAGTTCTGAAGACGTTTCGAGATCAAAATGTCCATTTTTGTCACAGACGAGAACATCGTTAATGTGAGGCATGTGACCTATCGGCAGATAGAAGAGTATTTGGACATTCCTGTAACAGACATATAATTTAAGTGAGAAAAGTGGGTTCTTTTAAGTACCTCATGCCTTCAACGAGCAAATTGTATGACGCATTACATAGTGCCGCGAGATGCTTAATAAGTTTGAAAATGTTACATACCGCTATGTTAACAGCATCGTAACAGATAACGAGTCCTGGCTTTATTTTTATAACGTTTTTCAAAAACCAAAACCTCCCAATGGCTTGTAGTGACGAGTGTCCTTAAATATTTGAGGAAGCATGAATAAGTTACTTTAAAGAATGCAGAATTGCGAAAAGTGTAATCGAAAGTATTTTGAAAGACTATAAAAATTGAAGGTGTTCGATAAAATTTTTCCAGTACTACTATGGTTTAACATTTGTTATAAATAATTACCTATCATTTTTTCCGTTTATTAGAGCTGATTTTTAAGATTTTTGTGTCTTTTCTTCTACAGTGATACACTTTTTACTTTTGTTGTTCATTTTTACCAGCACTTTTAAAGTAACCTAATTATATTACTACATTATTAAAATAAATGTTAGTCTTGTTTTCAAAGTAACCATATTGAAATCATGAACTCTTTCAGTTTGCATTTTAGTATAATCTGGTCTCCATTTTCTTTTACCTTATTTGTTGTGCAAATGTTCATCGTGACGAAATATTTAGCAGCGATGCCTCTTCTCTTTGAAATTCTTTGGAAATCCCTTACATTTTATCAAATATACAATAAGAGTTTTATTCGAAATTACCTTGTTTAATGTTAGGATTACAAAGAATTGTCTCTTTTTTAACAATCTGTATGAAAAAGAATCGTTTAAACAAACCAAATGGTAAAGTTAATAATTATCTCATATGTAAGAAGTGGTTTAGCTCAAAATAGTTAGCAATATCGACTTACCCATTTCTGTCGACCTAGAGAATGTTGTAGAGCAGGTTAAAAAGTTGAAGGACTACAATCAAAGTCTTTGCTGGTTCTGGAGGATCAGCTCGTTTTCATAACTGAACTACGTAAGTGGTAGAATGAATAAAGTAAAAAGCAAAAAGCAAACCATTGGTGCATTTTCTTCTGTGCGGCTAAGGTTTTTGGCAAGTCGTGGAATTACATACTAATGCTTAGAGTGCCTTTATTACCTATTCTGCTACTAATTAATGGTTTCTATTTTTTTCTATTTCCGGCGCATTACCATCTTTATATTTAAAATATATCAACTACGCCCTGTATTGCTTCCCACAGCTATTTCTGGTAGTGTGGCTACGATAGAAGAGACTAGATAACTTGGATTGTGGGAACGGTAAGTGAAGAGTTAATATCAAACCTGATTAAAGGACTCATTAAAAGATTTTTTTGTTGGTGGGACAGTTTGCAACAACTAAATATTTTGGTCCAAAATGACCATAAACAAGAAAGTTCTTTGGAGAATAAAACATTAAACAAAACCAAGACAGAGGTCTAAATTTGGCTATAAGCTTAATTTCCAGAATCGAGTACCTGCTAGAAGCAAGTTATAATTCGTTCCAACATACCCTATGAAATCTTAGCTTAAGTTTGGGCTATAAGCTTTCTGTGCTTTATAAGGAGACGTGGAAATTTTAGTAATCCAAGAATTTATTTCTTAGTACTTAAATCAAGCGTCCAAAGCCAAGGAATTCCATTCATCCGTGGTCTCTACCCATATGAAGGTATTATAGAAAATTTGGCTTATATAACCACATGTTTCCAGCCGATAAGAGTATAACGTCTTCCTTTTTGTCCTTTTTTTGCCTTCGCAGGCAATGCGTAACATTTGCAGCAGAAATGTTTGGTTTGTTGGTGGCTGCTTAATCATGGAAAACTATTTTCTCAATTCTGGATATGCAGTCATAGTACGGTCTGAGTAATTTTTTGACTCATCGATTTCCTGATTAAGTGGAAACGGACAACTAAACTACTTTTAAAGTTATTAGCCTCCTTTGACTCATTCTGCTCCACTCAATACTTAGTAGTGAATAGCGCATAGAATTTCTTTTATATCTGTCGGTTAGGTCATAGTAACTTAAAGTCAATTTACAAATTAAATTGTGACTGCATTTTTTATCAGGTAATGCATATATTAATGCTTGCTTATCTTGCTTTATACATTTTTTTGGGTAATTTTTTCCCAATCTTTTTCTTTATAATTACTGGAAGCATCTGGTTACATTTAATACGAAGGAGGGTTAAATGCAAACGCTTCTTTAGTTTGTATTACGATGTTAGAGCAAATAGTACCCTCGTCCGTTGCGCAACGGATTATTATTAAGCGTATTATAATAAAAGACGCAAAACCACCCGAAATTTCGAGAACTGGGGTTGCCCGAAAACCAGCGTGACAAGACAGTAATTGTATTGTTCACTAAAATTGTTTACGAGGTTGTCAGCGCTCTTCTAATCTGAGAGACTTGCTTCACGACAATACCCAATCTCACATAGCTGTCCAAACTCGACAATAAAGGATTTGCTGTAGAAAACACGTTTTTGATTTATAATTATATTGGGCGAAAAACAAAAAAGTTATCTTATAAAATGGTTTAATAATATAATAATGATTTTAAGTTAAGATTAAGTACCTGCTCTATAGAAACTGAATACAAAGCATATATATTTCATTGTTCACTAATTTAATCATATCATACATCCCACAGAAAACTATCAATTAGGCATTATAAACTTGGTGTGCACGTAATATTATAATTTAAATATAATATACGTTATATAATCTTTATAAATTCAAACAAAACAAGGTGTACAAGGTCTATCCTTAAAATTTAAAATCTTATAACAGGAAATTATCATGAACACTGAAAAAAACTAACTTAAATATTAAACACTTGTTTCATCAAAAAAACCATCTTATGCATTTACGATTCGAAGCATTCTTTCGATTAATTTTTTTTAATTTCTTGGAGGGTTAATCTCTCTAGCCACCGTGAAGAAGACTTAAAAGATGATTTTAGCGTGAGACGCTCCCTTCTTACCTTCTGTCCAGCTCATGCGATAGTAACTCTAAGGGGTTGAGGTCTGGACTCTGTGGTGGCCATACCATTATTTTCAGTATTTTTTGTTCTTGGTTATAAAACTTTGAAGTATGTTTAGAATTGTTATCTTGTATCATTACTAATAACTTCCCGATTAATTGCAACGTTTTTCGTTAAAATATTCATATGTTGTTCTTTTCTCATAATCCCTCGCAGCCAAAGAGAAGCACCCCCACACTAAAACAGATCCACCTCCGTACTTGACAGACCTAGATCATCTTTTCAGTCTTAGACCGACGTAGGAAGATTTTTCTTTTTGACTTAAAATTTTAAATTTGGATTTGTCGGTCCATAAAACGTTTTGCCACTGTTGAGTTATCACTAAAGCCGTTTAGCCTTGTTACCATGTCGTAACAATGGTTTGCAATACGACCATGAAGATTATCCTCTTGAAGACCCCGCTTTATTGTGCTGACTGACATTTTTTTATTACGTTTTCGATTGAACAATATCTGGGGCAGTTAATCTTCTGTTTCACTTACTTATTACGCTGTTGAACTGATCCTCCGTACCAAATGTAATTCGTGATGACCCATGGCGATGACGATCCTCAAGACTTTCCGTCTCTCTGCAGCGTTGTAATGTCAGATTCACCGTCGAAGCACAAAACCTTAATTTTTTTGCGACGTAAAGTGAGAATGACTGAACGAGTTTCTATGGAGAGTGGCTTACCAAAAGCCATTAAATGCAAAAATTCAAAACGAGATGTGACAAAAAATCCAAGTACGCGGCACAAGGTTTAATGATAAACTGGAGAGCTCGGAAGTCGGAGCTCCGGACGGCGCAGACTTTTTAATGTAAACAATTATCTAAAACAAGGTGCAGGGAAAGAAAGAAAAATTCTAAGTGTTAAGTGGTAGTTCAAGAACGTAAAAGCTTTATAATATTTTTTTTATGGTTTTCGACACAAAAAATGCTTATGTTTTGATCCGCTATCGCTGGAAATGGGAACTTTCAACAAGATGCCGTAAAAGAGATTTGCGACGCTGAAGGTGAAGGAACTGTAAGTCAATCAAAAATTTCAAGATGGTACAGGCGCTTTGGATGCAATGATCTCAGCCCTAAAGATTTTTCTTGTGCCAGCCGGCCATTAAAGTTTTATGATGGTGACTTGGAAGCTGCTTTGAACGCAGACATTTCACCAAGCAGTCGAGATCTGGACGCTGAACTTGAACTGGCAAATCAACGATTTATCGGCACCTTCGACAAAAACAAAAGTCAAGATTTGCCGCCAACTGCTCAACGATCTACTGAATGACCAATTTTGGAAGCGAATTGTGACGTCGGATGAAAAGTGGACCACAATCGATAGAACAAGTGGCTTCCAAAAGACCAAAATTCTTCGTCAGTTCCGCGTAAAGATCGTTTCGCCAATAAAGTCATGACGTGGAACTTTGAGGGCGTGCTTAATTTTGAGTTGGTTTCGAATGGCCTTGTTGAAAGCTCCCGTTTCCAGCAATCGCGGATCAGAACTCGAAGCCCACTTTCTTGCAAACTCATCTGGAATACAAAGATGAAGATTGTTACAATGCTATAAGCACAAACAAATAAAAAATGCATAAAAATAGAATTTTTTGGATCTGAGTCAGGACTTTTGGGACAACCCAGTATTTGTTTATTCTAATAAAACACAACTGTAGATTGTGCATATTCAGCAAAATTTTCTGATGTTTAAGAAAAGCTATTTTTCCTAAATCTATTTTGATTGAAAACTAAAAAGAATTTCCAAAGAGAAAATAAAAATTTTCTCTATTAGTCCTTATGTTGTATTGATTATTATCCACAAAATTTGAAACGCATACAAGTTTTCTTATCAACAAACTTTGTATATTGCAGTACTAATTTATTAAACATTGATATTATTTTGATAAAATTTTATGTATTGAGGAGATTTTCCTTAATAATACCAAAAATTTTGCATTGCTAATCTACCAAAAACTAATATCAATCAAAACAAAAATTACTGTTTATTTTAATCAATATTTAGTGTGAAACTATTAATAAATGATTTATTTAAAAAATTACGATACTACATTTGTATCGGGTGAATGTTAACCATAGGAATAAACTTCTTAATTGTTGTTTTATGATCTTCTTTGCCGATCTCATTTACAGTGTTTTTATACGATTTTTTTCTTTTGCAAATTTACTACATGTGTATTATAAGGTGCTGTTACAAAGACCCGTTATTCATGCTAGAAACAAGCAGAAATTTAAACGTGCAAACAAGCGAAAGCTATCCTCACAGAAACCAACAAAACACAATATTTTTCAGCAGTGTTTTATTGTGTGTGTGAAACGGGGTCGTTTTATATTGAGGATAAACACGGAAGACCAGACGTTATATCTTTACATTTGAGTTGAAAAAGTGTTCTCTAAGACATCAACATTTAACCCTAGTGTAAACTCCCATAGCGTGATGTATGTCAAGCGATTGTGTTGTGTTGTCCCTCATGAGAACCGCCACCATCTTTATTAGATACAACATGTGCAAAGACTATAGCAAGTCCATTTTCATCCAAGAGAAAGATGGGATTTCTGTTGTCAGTTCTGTTCATAGATGAAGCAATCTTTAGTAGGGATAGTATTATCAACCTACACAACTGTGAACTATGCAGATACTCCAGGAATCGTTCTTCTACAAAGCTCCTGCATCTCCTAAAGGACAGTTTGCTTTTACTACTTAAAGATACGTTATTGGCCGATTCATGAAGGAGTTTCTAGTCCATTTTGGTATTAATATGTACCAGTTTTCCCAAAATATAGATTGGACGAGATAGTTCTCTGGTACAGTTAACCAGTCATTTGGTTTCAACGTGTTCGTTGATTCAGTTTCTGACATGCATTAAACCATATGCGACGAGTTCGCATTTGCACAGAGGCCCATGGAAGCTTGGGGAGGGGAAACAGTATTTTAAACACCGACTCTAAATAACTAGCATAGTATTGTGTAACGTAATGTAATTTAAAGATTCAGAATTGCAGATTCACTGTGAATTTTTTAACTTTGTTTACATAAATATTTTTGCCCTCTTTTTTATCAGGAATCGACCTCTAAAGTGAGTATTCATTTTCTATATAATAATGTAGCTCTATCAGGCCATTTCAGCTCAGTTATACGTTGACTGCACAATATAATGGGTTGGGGAATAAGTTCGCTCGGTTTTATTTAAACAAAAAAACAATAATTTTAACAATAGATTAATCAATAATGTATTCTCCGTTACTGTTTACGACCTGTTCCCACTTCTCGACCAGTTTGTTGATACCGTTCCGCCAAAAAACGCCCGGTTTGGTGTCGAAGAAGTTGTTGAGCCAGTTTTTGAGGTCCTCTTCGTTGTTGAAGGTAACACACCTCATATGGTTCGACAGGGACGGAAAAGATGGTAATCTGTTGGCGGAGAGTACGGTGGATGCTGAAGAACCTCCCATTCGAACTCTTGACGACTTGTGCAACGTGGGGCCTGGCGTTGTCGTGGAGCAGGATGACTTGGCCTTGTCTATCGGACCTTTTCAGTCGAATAGCTTCATTCGCGCGGTGTAGCTGGGCAATGTAGAGCTCCTTGTTGACCGTGGCGTTCTTTTCGAGCATTTCCCAGTGCATCATGCCCTCCCAGTCCCACCATACGCAGATCATAATCTTCTTTGGGTGGAGATCCTGCTTTACTCTCGACTTCAAAGCTTCTCCTGGAGCCACCCACTCCTTTCTTTGCTTCATATTGACATATAGGCACCATCATTCTCATCTCCCGTAACGTTGTTTGTACCCACGTGTTGCTCGATGACGGGCCAGATGTTGTCAAGCAATTTGAAGGCGATTTTCTTTGTTGTTTTCTGTAAGGTCGTGAGGCACCCAAGCCCCCAATTTTTTGGCAAATCCCATTGAATGAAGATCGTTGAGTATGGTCTGATGATCGCAGTTCATTTTTTCCGCTAATTCGCGACTTGCTTGGCGACCGTTCTCTTTCAAAAATACCTTGAGACGCTCTTCATCGAATTCCGAAGGTCTTCCACTACGGGGCATATCATCCAGGTCAAAGTCGCCATTTTTGAAGTTCGCAAACCATTTTTGTGCTGCACGCTCGCCTATAACATCTTTTCCGTACACACTGCATATGTCCCGAGCGGCTTCGGCAGCTTTTTATCCTCGATGAAAAGCGAAGAAAAACAGGTGTCGAAAATGCTGATTTTTGCCTCCTGTATATTCCATTTCTGTGCCTGAAAAGTGATGAAAAATTAAATCATTCAAAAAAACAAATAACACAGTTTTGTAGAGCAGAAAAAGATCTTTCTAATAAATACTAACACTTTGCCAAACAGCAAACAAATCGTTGTAAAACACAAGAATAATAAAACCGAACGAACTTATTCGCCAACCTAAAATAAAAACAAATGTTTAATGTTGGAATTTTTTTATTTATTTTAAAATAATCTTCCCGGAGGCCAATATATTGTTGCATACGTTGGAACTAATTACAAGCATTTTTTCCATAGCGAATCTTTGAAACATGGGTTTTGAACGCATCAACCGCCTCTTCCGGCGTCAAAAATTGTTATTTACGTGTGTTCTTCACGTGTAGGAACAAAAAGAAATTGTTAGGTGCCAAGTCATAATTGTACAGCGGATGACCCATTACTTCAAAGCTTTGAATGTTCAAAAAGTCAGTTGTTTGAATCGATGTGTGTGCGCTCGCAGTGTCATGGTTGCATGTTGGTTTTTCTTATTTATCCGAAGATTTCTGGCAAACAAATGGTTGCGTACCATTCAGAATAAGCTATTTTACAATATTTTAAAACCACGGTTGTGGCATGTCTAGTTTTTCAAAAAAAAAAAAAAACAGGACCATTTGCTTCGAAGTGCTTCGAAGTGCTTCGAGCGCGAACGACTTTCGTTGGTTTTGGCTCAACTTGGAAGACCCATATAGTCATACTTTTAGGCTCACACACATAAATACAAGATACGTTACCTGTGACGATGTTGCAAGCGGTACTGGAAGTACCGCGATCGTATTTCTTGACCATTTCTTTCGACCTATCGGTATTAGCCTGTTTTTGAGCGATTGTTAACTTATGTGGAATCCAATGTGCACACAGCTTTTTTATGATTAAATGCTTATGCAATATCGAATCTGAATTTTACGATAAGTCATATGACGATCTTACTTTATCAGTTTGCGCATGGCATCGATGTTTACTGACACCACAGCCGATTTTTCACCAGCGAACTATTACCGGGATTAAATTTATTGAACTAACGATACACAATGGCCCTGTATGGGGCTTTATTACTAAAAGTTGAAGAGAGTTGAAAGTTGTAAAAAATCATTTCACGAAAATGTTCACGAGTAAATTCCATTTTTTGGTCTCTAAATGTCACGGGAAATATGAGGCCTAAAACCAAAAGTGGTGTACTGGATATACAACTAGGTGATTAAACATATGATAACGTATGCAGCTTTGGTAAGAACCACTATAAAATTACTAAGTAAAATACAAAGCTTTGGTCATCTGGAATAATGGGTGTTATAAAAATAACATCGACAGGTGTAGTGGAGATGCTGCTAGAAGTAGCTCTTTATATACTATACAACGTATCCATTCGCAGAGAAAGCATCGAAATAAATGTATAAATAAAATAAGAAACAAGAACAAGTTCGGAAAAAGTATTTGGTACACAGATGGATCGGTAGCAGAAATATACTGTAAAAATGAGAAGTTGCAGTTAAGCTTTTCACTAGAAAAATATATGTCTCTCTTTCAAGAGGAGCTATTTGTTATACTGCAATGCGCCAGGAAGAATAATTTAATATATTCACGGACAGTCAGGCATCCCCAAAAGCGTTAAAAAAAACCCGTAGGTAACATCCAGGCTGATATGGGATTCAGGGTTTTGGTAGTTGTGAATACCAGGGCACTGAGAAAGCTAGCACAAGAAAGATTGTCCACCGGAATGGGTCAGGAAGTAACATAAAATATACCGGAAGAATGTACTGAAAAAAGACATGGACAACCTTCATAAAAGTATTATCAAGTTAAACAAATTTGAAGAACTGATAGTATAAGATAGGTATCACTTACAAACTATTGCAGGTCTGCTTACAGGGTATTGTTCTCTTAGAAGACATCAAAATAGGAATGTACAATAGTGACATGAGCTGCCGGAAATGCGGCAGGGAAATAGAAACAAATATCTAGGTTTTAGTTCACAGGACGCAAACTATTTATGGAAAACCAATAATAGGTCCAGAAGCAATTAATTAGTAAGGGATTTGTACAGACTGATACAAGGAACGATAATACTGGGAAATATCCTAAAAAGAAAATGAGGGAAGTACAATAAGTCCATAAAGCTACATTGCGACTGGAGATAACCACCAAACGGTTTTCAAAAAAAGTCTTCTTCTTCTTCTTCTTTCTCTTTGTCCCCATTTATACCTCACGGTGTTGGGTCTTTTATCCATCTCTTGAAGGTGTTCCTTTCTCTTGCCATTCTCGGTATTTCAGTGATGTTTTTTCCTCTTTTCTTTGCCATTTCCTCTATTGAATCTTCCCACTGGATCCTTGGTCTTCCGCTTTTTCTTCTTCCTTCGTGTCTCATATTTAACATTTTCTTGGGTATCCTTTCCTCCCTCATACGAACCAGGTATCCATACCAGCTTAGTTGTTTTTCCTCTTTTCTTCTACTAGAGGTTTTACTTCTAGTTCGTCCCTTACGCTTCTGTTACGTACCCTATCTCTTCTGGTTTTGCCTATTATCTTCCGGAGGTACCTCATTTCTGCAGCTGTTATTCTGGATATTCAAAAAAAGTCCTTTAAATTATCCCGTCAAGAAAGAACATTTAATAAATTGATATTCATTTTTCACAGTAAGATGTGCACTTTCTTCTACAAAACAGAATCTAAATGTGGCTACAGCAGAATAATGTACCCGCTTCTGGTCTTCATGATTATCTGATGTAACACCTCTGTTAATGAGAATGAATTTGTGAACCAAATTGCAGATGTAAAGCAAATTGTGGTGGACTAGATTTAGTCCGAACATTGACATATTTGCCCATCAGGTTCGACAAATCGCTTTAACAATACGCTTTTCTGTAAAATTTAGCCATTTTTCAACAATTCACTCAACTTTAATTCAGCGCATGTGATCATTGACAAATCACTTACGGCTCGATTTAGGCGCGGTGGAACTTGTTGCAAATTGCCAATAAATTTGCCAACAACATTTATAATCTGTTTTATGCATCGGCTGACGTGTGGGATTTTAACGGCCCAGTGTTTTAAAATTCACCGTGGAATGAAATCATTCAACAAAATAATGCTTGCATTGCCTACAACTAATTCTGGCTCGGCTGTGCTGCAACAATGGTGCGTGGTGCGCCGCAGCGCGCTTTAATGAAACTTAAACAATCGTTATTTTCTAAATTAATTTAACTGGCGCGCCACAATATTAGACGAAGGAAAGAAACGTTCTAGTTTAGTAGCAGTAAGCGAATTAAACAATTCCCATTAAAATTAAAAAACAGCAAGCAGATCGCCCCGATCAAGATTAGCGTACGCCTCGAAAAAGCTACGCTTAAAAACATGTTTTTAAAAACCTAACGACTCACTTCACACCTTTGCGGACTTATTAATATTTATGCCTGAAATAAACTACACATATAATGTGTTAATCGCTTCAAGAGGTTAATTAAAATTATTTTTGTTAGGATACGGATTTATAATTGTAGAAAATGCGTTCTACGGATCGTAAATTTAAAGAGGCCATAAAATACCGAAACCAAAAAGTCTAAAACACGCTGGAAGCACAAGTATTAAGAAGCTGCCGCATAATTCGAATGCAAAACTGTTAACCATCTGTCAAATACACTTGGTCAACATACAAGAGCAGTTCTTTACCCGTGATGCGTTGTGCGCTTTTCACTATAGCATCGAAAAAGAGAGTGGTAGAGAACTGGGTTGGTTTAAAGAAGGCGATGAATACCAGGAATGTAATTAAAACGGTAAAAACCATTCTTCTTCTTCCTGTGTCTTTTCTAGACAAAAATGGCGATTATAATGACAAATGTTTCTCTCTCTTTTACTTTTCTAAATAATTATTGCGTGTTCACTCCCGTTTATTGTCTTATGTTTCTTTACCAGGGTGGTTATCTTTTATATCCTTTTGGTTTACCATATATTTTTATTTGTATTACAAGCTGAGATATTGTATACTACCTATTTCTTAGTTCGGGCTTGACTTCTGAAGCATAAAGACCCCTGGTGCTAGCGTAACGGCTGTGAACGAGTGCTAATCGCCATCGTTGATCGCAAGATTTCCGATACGGCAGTAGTTATTATTCATTTATTTATTATTTTTAATCTTTCGTATTAAATCTTAAATAAAATTGAACATAAATTATCAAATAATGAAGTATGGTTCACTTGCAACCTAACTTTTATTCTTACCCAAATCAAGCTAACCCACAACAGCAATTTTAACACCAGACTTATAATGCATCACAGCAATTTTTTTCTTTGCCATTTACCCAGCAGTCGTATAAATCTTGAGATTGCAGAATTGAAGAGTTTTGGAAATAATACCCTAAGTAGGTCTCTCTGATGCCTATACTGTATAACTCAGTTCACAAAGATACCAATGAGTTGAACCGTTGAATTATTTTTTTTTGTTAGATTATCTACCGCTGCCATTCCAGCTATGTAACTTGTCTGTGTTTTTCTGCAAAGGCCAAAATCTAATGCCATTGGATAATTTTACAGTTTTCTTTGACCTCTCTGAATCTACCCTGTTCTCTATTAATTATTATTGCAGATCCAGTAATTTATCAATTACCTGTATTGCATATACCATATATAATGCTTTAACAGCAAACATAGGGTGTTGTTGATTGTCTGGTTTATACATTTAGCCGTGTACCTCTGTTAACCGTATCTGTAATATATGCTGTTATATTAGTTCGTAGTAGACCAATTTGGACTGTTAACTCTGGAGACAATCTTTTTAACTATTTTATCTTGAATTTCGACTCTACTAAGGTGAGAGAAATATTTATGAAGTGTCAAGTGCTATCAAAGTACGGTAGTCATTTTTATCATTTTTATTTTTGATCTATGACTGCTTTTATTTTGATTGACTAGGTCTAAAACGAGATAATTAATAATAATAATAATGGTAAGGCTCTACGCCTCGCGTGGGAGCACGGCTTGCGAACTGAGAGGTTAAGGCTCTCGTATGTTCGCTCTCTCTGCTCGGTCGTCGCGCACCATCTCTGATGCGGGGCGATGTGGCAAGTACCACGCCTAAGACGACCGCCATTATTACCCCTTGTTCGAATGAACGCAGGTACTCAATTATTTTTAGTGACTGAGTAGGCTACCCGCCAGGCATCAGAGAGCACAGGGGAATTGAACCCGGGTCCGTCAGCATCGCAGCCCGCCCCTCAACCACGGGACCACGCTGGCACCTAAAACGAGAGAGTCAGTTTAAAAACTGGAGCTTTTGTGATAGTTCTCTAGTTACGTAATCATAGTTTTGCCAAATTTCGTCAATGTAATTGACGTGAAGCAATAAAAATACAACTAAAGCCAGTTAATAGTTACACTAAATTCTAAACAATAAGATTGAGATCTACATAATCAGCTCAATTTTTGAATTTCATATTATAATTTTTTTTTATTAATACCATGAATACTAACCACTTGCAAAAAAAAGCTTAGTTCTTTGACATATACTGAAATCACTACTCTTTTATTAAAAAATACATATAAGTCAGAACTGAGATTATGAGATACGGTCTGGATTAGTAGATAGAATACCCAGGTGGGGAAGATTGCATACAGTTGATCTTGATAAAAGTGGTAAAATCGCCACCAGGAGGTCGGGTTCGAAACGTACATACAGCAACTGGCCGTGTATCCGCGATAGAACCCAGCTACACCATCACAACGAAATATCTGTTGCACTATATCTGTAGCGACAACAAATCTTCCTTTTTTATGACCTCGTTGCTCACACGAAGCATTGTCTCATGACCTTTGACGCCAAACAATGTGAATATTCTGCTCAGTAGCTCTGGCCTTTGGAAATCAGTGACCTTTATTTTCAATTGCTTCTCGTCCTACCAAAAACTGTTTATGGCACACACACACACACAACTGATTCTTCTTAAGGGTGTTATCTCCGAAAAGTGACTACAGTATTTTAAACATTTCAGGCCTTTCTACACCCTCCGTTGTGAGAAATTCGATTATAATAGTGTTTGCAATTGATTAAAGAAGCACTAATTCGAGGCATCCTTAGAAAAAGATTGACTCTTTTAGTTTCTGAAATTCTTAGAAGAAGAACTTTTCACTAAATATAACAAATATTGTCTATTTGCGATTAGTAACAGGCGAAAGCCTGCCAAAAGGTGTCGTTGATTGTTTTTTTAAAACCAGGAAACATTTTTTAATTGCGAGTGCTTATTTTTGTTATAGTAGTGACCACATTAGAAATTATATTTCGTGGTGTTTTAAAAAGTGCCAAATTTTGATTGACAGGAAGACGCTCATTTCAGGTGATTTACAGCTAAATGCCAATTTAAACGTTGTTGCCATGGGAAGACCAAGGAACTGTTTAGTGTTTTGGAAGCATTATGTCAAGTTATTTAAAAAAAAACAACAAAAAATACAGTTGGGTCCACATGCATATGTACATAAAACTCTTTTAATAATTCGAAGAAAAAATTTTCAATTAAAAGGTTTCAGGCGGATTTGAGAACTGGGATCCAAATGTTTTTTTAAAGTTTAAGGCGTGAAGAAAAATCAGCTTTAGAATATATTGATAGACTGGATGCTCCATAACAACTACAGTTGTATATTTACACATTAATAAAGATTTATAGATAGAATAATACAAAAATGGAAAACGAATAAACTAAAAAGCGACCAACTAATTAATGAAAATGGCTAAGTGCAAGGGGAAAAACAACTCATAAACACTACAATTCCCAAATGAGCCTTTGCGACTTTTATTACAAGAAGGCCTTACAGTGATTTTTCCCAATTTATCTTAAATGAATAATTAATACAGTTGACAAGGTACAGGTACTGTGGGTTATCACGGACATAGTCCACTGATAACTCAAATTGTGTTTCATCACGATGGCAGTTGATTAGGCCTTAGCGATGTTTAAATAACTGCGCCGTTCAAATTTCTAGAACTCTTCTGGTCCAGGTGGTCCAGCAGCACACTAATTGTACCTTCGAAAGCTTTCTTTTTGTGGAAAATACGCTGAATATGGCTTGTAGTACTTTTAGGGAGGCCCAACTACTTGAGAACAATCGTTAAATTATTACCTCCTCAAAATCGTTGTGTCCTAAAATTGGCACTTGTAGAATGAGCTGAGAAAAAAAATGTTTCTACAAGCACCATCAGAGCATGTGCTCTAATGATAGAAATGGCAGTGAACCGTGGGTGACGCCCTAGTGTAGGCTTCAGATCAATGGCTAAAGTAATGAACAACGAGAATATTTTTATTGTTTTGTCTTAAAGAATGGACAAGAAATACCAACTATCACATTTCTTCTTAAGCTTTCTGCATTGTAGTTCTTTACTTTTGCATTTTTGTTACAATTATTTTAAGCATTTCCGAATTTTCTACCCGAGCGTCTTCCTGATGTCTCATCATGCAGATGACACAAGATTTTTTGCATTCTGATTCCGATACCAACAACTGAAGTCTAAATTTGGTGCCTTTACTTCCTCAAAGCTTGTGTAAGAAGATTCTTGAAGAATTCTTCTGTGACGATCTCTTTTTTCGACACCCCAGTCTAGCTTTAACTTTACTTCTGGGCCAAATTGCTGTTTTTGCTGGAACTTCTGTGACAGCCACGGATCTTCGAAAGCCTCAGTTCTTTGTTTCTTATAACTTTTCTTTTAATATTCCCATCATACTTTTGTAATATTATTTTGTGTTTTTTTGCATTTACTTTCCATTAAACCAAGACCCACGTTGGGACTGCGGGGAGTAGGACTACCGATTTTTGAGACAACTATGAGCTAGGAAAACAGAAAAATAGGAACAGAAATGACAAGTAACAGAAATGGAATAATGTGTGTGGATACTTATCCGCACAGACCATACGGTGCAACAGACCGAGGAACTTTTTAACCTACACATTGTCCGGCTTATCACTGGACACGGGAATGTTTAGGCCCACCTCACCAGAATTCGAAAACTGGCGGAAGACCAAGACAAACGCCATGCAAATTTTGCTAATCTGCAACGCATAAAAAGATCAGAGCAAAGAGGATCCTCATCTCAAGACGATGGAGATGGCTGCAAACATATGAGGGGATAGAAAAACTTTTGGGAGTGCGGGGTTAGGCACTTTTTGTGCTGATGTAAGATGCAACCTCTAAAGACTATAAAGACTAAACAAACAGAGCGCAGTCTAGATTAAGGTAGGTTAGTCTGTTCCTTGCGTAGTATTGCAGTTGTTAGACGGGCTCAAAACCATAAGCGGTTTTGAGTCGTCTGACCTAACTGGGGTTTTCGTGTTTTTTTCGAGTCCTGCATTAAGACGAACGGTGGGGGAGGTAAATTTGCGACCACGATCATTTTTAAAAAAAACTGATATTTATATTAAGGCAAGTGTAGTTCTGGAAGGTAAAGCACCCACCAAAAAGATATTATTAACCTGTAATTTTTATGTGAAGATTGCAAACAATAAAATGCATTGTAATTTTTCTATAGTTTTCAAAATTTGATTTTGTATTTATTTTTATTTCTTGATAATCTCTTTAAATTTCCATGAAATCTTTCGTGTTTGTTTTTGATTCTTCGCTTAAAGGTTTAAAACATTTATCAAACTTTTTGAGCTATTCTCCTGGGTGTGCCCTTAAATCTTATATTTTTCGTTTTAAATTATTGGAATGTTTTTCCAACCATTCAAAGCGTTGTTTGATTACATTTCATATAATGCTTAAATAGCTGCGCCGTTCGAATTTCTAGAACTCTCACGGCCCACGTGCTGCATTCTGACTGCTGATCAACGTACCGGAATCACTTTGTATCTTCATACGGGCGCCGCGTCTAGTCACAGCTCTTCCAGAGAGGCAATCAGTGTTGATATAAATTCTCATTAGAATTTCTTAATGAAACAATAAAAAAAGTTGCAACATTAATAAGAAGCGTAGCTGCTATTTTAAAAATGTCAGTGGTAATTTTAAACGTCACGAATAACTAAATGAAAAATTTCAAAATGCACTAAAACGCTCGATGGCCTTCTCAACGCAACAAGACAAGCCGCAACGCAGCTTAATTTTATTATTGCTCAATGAATTTTCCAAAATTTAAAAGACAGCTTAGTCAAACGCTTTTTTAACAACTTAAAAAAGTTATGCAACACTGGAGAAAGAGTGTTGTGGTAAACAATGCTGTATTTTTTTATTACTTTCCTTATCCTATAATAAGGAAAGTAATGTAATCGGCGGAAATTTGACCTACCCAGTTTTTCACATTTCTGGACGAAATGTAGCCTCAGGACACCAAAAAAGTTGTTTTTAGCCGTTGGTTCGTGTGTGTGTGTGTGTGGGGGGGTGTCTGTCTGTCAGTAAACAAGATATCTCGAGAACCGTAAGAGCTAGAGACTTGAAATTTGGTATGCAAGTTACTTGTAGGTAGGGGACGCAGTGCGAAGCTTTTGGTAAAAATCGGCCGTGCCGTTTGGTCACAAGGTCGCAAAATCGGTCTCAAAGCGGTCGCGTATCTAAACGGTTGAAGATATAAAAAATTTATGAGAATAAAAATGATTTATTATCATGAGATTGCTAAAGAAACGGAATGGATCAGGGTAAAACATAACTACAAGAAGCGTAAGATAAATACTACACCCGACAAGGAAACCCCCCCAAAAACGCAAGAAAAAACAACTACAATTAAAAAAGAAAAATCTCCACCACCTATCATAATACATGAAATAAAATCATATGAAAAATTATATGAGCTACTGATAACAAAAATAAAGGAAAATGATTTCCAAATTAAACTTACAGAGCAGTGGTAAAACTAATGAGTGAAGAGGAAATAAGCTTTCACACATACGAAAATAAGCAAAGTAAGCCAATAAGGGTTATAGCAAAAAACCTGCATAGTTCTTACAACACAGAAAGCATTAAGAATTTTCTGTTAAAAGGGGGTTTTAACATTATGGCAGTTAACAATAAAATGTCGTGGAAAGAAAAAACACCGTTAAATATGTTTATGTTAACATTTCATAATAACGAAGATATTGAAAAATATATAAGATTACGCGAATTTTAGGTAGTAAGGTTGAAATAGTTCCGGTAAAGGGTCAAAATTAATTCCCCAATGCAAAAGTGCCAAGCATTTGGGCACACACAGAAATTTTGTGCAAAAGAACCAAGATGCGTTAAATGTGCTGGCAAACATAATACAGTTAATTGTAAAAATTGGAGAATCAGAAACCAAAATGTGTGAACTGTGGGAGGAACACCCTGCTAACTATCGAGGTTGTGTAGTTGCAAAAGAACTACAAAAACTCAAAAATAAAAACTATTATAAAGCTACACCAAAATCGATAACCAGAAAAGAACATACAAAACGTACAAACGAAAATGTACAAATAACTAATCAAGAGAAACCAACTTATGCCTCTATGGCTACAAACAGGACAAACAGTCAAATAAAACTAAAACCTCAGGAAAATAATGCTGACCAAACATTACAGCTTATACTTAAAAATTACACAAATGGAGAATTCATTCCTGAATATGGAACAGAAAATTAAAAACTTGAAGGAAGTAATAAAAAAAAACTTCCACGAAAACTGAAAGAAACCAAAATGACTAACACACTTAAAATTATGTGTTGGAATGCAAACGGATTGTTAACCATCAACAAGAGCTACAAGCAATCCTTGATATAAATAAGATAGATGTGTGTCTGATATCAGAAACGCACTTTACCAAACAATCATTTATTAAATTTAGAGGTTATAAAGTGTACTGCACAAATCATCCAGGAAACGAAGCCAAAGGTGGAAGTGCGGTAATAATCAAAGAAAATATACAACACTTTGAAGAAATTAAATTTGAAGCAGAGGACATCCAGGCCACAGCGGTGAGTGTTACAACTAAGAATATCGGTATCACTGTAGTCAGTTTATATAGCCCTCCAAAACACAAAATCAAATTTGAAAGATATGAACAATTATTCAAAACCATAGGAAATCGATTTATCATAGGCGGTGACTACAACGCAAAACACACGCACTGGGGATCGAGGCTGATTACAACTAGAGGAAGAGAACTGCTAAAAACTGTTCAAGCATATGGATGTGAAACTATCTCAACAGGCAAACCTACATACTGGCCAACAGATCCAGAAAAGGTTCCAGATCTGCTAGATTTCTATATCATCAAAAATATATCAAGCAATTACATGCAAATAGAAGATAACTTTGAATTGAGCTCGGATCACTCATCGATTGTACTGACGCTAAGCGAACATATTATCTCAAAGTCAAACAATCCTGGACTAGCTAACAAAAGACTGACTGGGAAAGTTTTAGAGCAACATTAGAAGAAAGAATTAATCTGGCAGTCCCACTACAAACAGAAGAACAGCTAGACTTTGAGGTGGAAAAGCTGGTTAAAGAAATTCAGTACTCTGCGTGGCAAAACACCCCAGAAATCAAAAGAAGACTGAAAGGTCATAACTATCCTAAAGAAATTTTGGAACTAATATCAGAAAAAAGGAAAGCGAGGAAGAGATGGCATCAGACCAGAGCTCAGCAAGATAAAACTAGATTGAATAATCTTACATCTCAGCTAAGAAATGAAATTAAGCAGTTAAAAATGATACCATCAGTGAACATCTGCGTGGCCTTACTAATGATTCTAGTACTGAATATTCTTTATGGAAAACCACTAAGAATCTAAAAGACCTATTATGCAAATACCTCCGATCAAAAATGAGGACGGGAGCTGGGCCAGAAGTAATGAACAAAAAGCTGCAAGATTTGCCGACAATCTCGAAAAGATATTTCAACCCAATTTAACTGACGATGACAAAACACCACCGCCCTATGACATCAAGCAAGAAAGAAAAAATAAAATTCCACCTGTCACTGTAATTGAAATTAAACAAGAAATAAAACTAATATCAGTCAGAAAAAGCCCCTGGCTTCGATCTAATTACTGGTCAAATTTTAAAAGAACTTCCGAAAAAGGCATTAACTAAAATCACCAACTTGATCAATGCTTCATTCCGACTACAGTATGTACCACAGCTGTGGAAAGTAGCCGAAGTAATCATGATTGCTAAACCAGGAAAGCCACCTCATGAAGCAGCATCATACAGGCCAATATCGCTTTTACCAATTATGTCTAAATTGTTTGAAAAACTTCTACTGAAGAGACTAAAACCAATCATCGAAGAAAACATCTTATCCCGGATCATCAATTTGGCTTCCGGAACCAGCACTGCACGATTGATCAGGTGCACAGAATCACAGATGTGATTGAAAAAGCATTAGAAGAAAAGAAAGTATGCTCGGCGATATTTTTGGATGTTGCACAGGCATTCGATAAGGTTTGGCACGAGGGCCTAATTCATAAGCTCAAAATGCTTCTCCCTGTGCAATATTCAAAAATTTTAGAATCCTACATATCTGAACGTTATTTCAGAGTCAAACAAGAAGATACTTATTCAGAGTTGAGGAAAATCCAAGCAGGTGTGCCGCAGGGAAGTGTACTGGGGCCACTCCTCTATCTTCTATACACTTGGGATTTGCCTACATTCAATGAAAATGTTGTTGCCACATTCGCAGATGATACTGCAATTCTAGCTACTGGGGACAACAATATAGAATCAACTGAAAATTACAAACAGCTATTGCCGAAATACAAAGCTGGACAGCAAAATGGCGAATTAAATTAAATGAAAGCAAATCGGTGCATATTGATTTCACTAATAAAAGAATCGAGCACAATCCAATATATATCAACCAGCAAGTAGTACCGTATGAGAATACAGCTAAATATCTGGGCATGACCCTTGACGCAAAACTTAGATGGAAACCACATGTTAAGAAAAAATGTGAAGAACTCAAGCTGAAGTACAGAAAACTGTACTGGTTATTGGGTAGACATTCAGCCCTGACAGTATATAATAAGCTTTTGCTTTATCAACAAGTCCTGAAACCAGTGTGGACTTATGGTATTCAGCTATGGGGTTGTACCAGTCAAAGTAATCGAAATATCATACAGAGGTTCCAAAATAAAGTGCTGCGGGGTATCGTTAATGCCGCCTGGTACATTCGCAATGACAATCTTCATAAGGACCTGGATGTGGAAACCGTTGACAACGCTATCAGAAGGTATGCCGAAAGACATGAACAACGTCTACATCAGCACATCAATATTGAGGTTCTCCAGCTTCTTGATAATAATGTTGACTTAACTAGAAGATTAAAAAGAGTGAAACCACTTGACTTAGTGCAGTGAGCCAATAATTATAATCCAGTGCGCAATAAAAAATAGTACCCAATAAATGTCAAAACCAAAGTGATTGTCGTAGGATAAGTACTTTGCAATTTTAAACCGTAGTAAATTAAGTTAAAAACAAATAGCTCATTAGTATGTATCTACTAGATTGCTATATAATAAATTCACTCAATGGGTGTTTTTAATTTAAAAAAAAAAAAAAATTATCATGAGATAAACATGAATTTAAAATAAAAGTTGGTAAAATAGGAACTCGAAAAAAAATTGAAACTCAGGATTTTTAACATACCGGGTGTTCATAAAATATTTCAGGAAATTTATATTACTGGATAGATCAAACCGAGACGAACAAAAAATTAAAATGAAATTTTTTGATCCGAGGTCAAATAAATAAGTTGTAGTCGATTAAAAATTAAATAAACGGACCAATCACAGCGCGCTCGCAGAGCTACCGGGCCGACTTCGGGAGGACGGGGGGGAGCGCTTGGCCGCTAGGAGGGAGCACGCAGGCTGTGCGACCGAGCTCGCACGGTTACCTTCAGTGACGTAGCAAAATTGTAAGTACGAGTCAATTATTGTCTTGTACTGTTTATTGTAATCAGCTTTCAAGTGTTGGACTCGCGCCTCGTTCTTTTTTAAAATAACAAGTTCTGGGGCGAGAGCAGCGCAGGGCCGATATATATATATATATATATATATATATATATATATATATATATATATTAATAGGATAAGGAAAGTCGTGTGATGTTCACACCAGATTTTTTTTAATATACACTTTCAAATAATTATTAATTCACTCTTGTTATAAGTGAAGTATCACCAGTTTACAAAAATGTAGTGCAGAAATGAATGAATCATCTGAGGAAATTTTCGAAGACCTTGTAATCTAAACTTTTAAATTATGTGTAATATTATTGATAAGTTTGTTTGCTTTAGGTGGCCAGGAAAAAAACATCATTCATTTAATATACTCATATTTATACTTTTTTAAGAGTGTTTTTCACAATATAAAGCAAAGAGTATTCGACAGAGCTGGACTCAAAACTTTCTAATATATTGAATTGGAAATAATAAATCAAAAAACTTTTTAAGCAATTTTTAACAATTATTTATATTTTAATCTCACAAGAATTTTGTGCGTAAAGAAAATAGCAAAAATCCACTATTTATATTTTTGTACATGTAAATTTCTGTTCAGACAAACATTTAAATACCTACGCCAAAGCTTATCGCTGGGACTTTTACGTAGTTGGATTGCATTCTTGGAGGTTTAGCGTTCTAAGCTTAAACACGACAATAATTTATAAGTAATGTGGATAACCCGACGGTTATTGAGAAATAAGCGTACAGATATTGGATTGCTGCAGCTTAAAAGCATTCTAGCCACACACTCGGACAAGTTGTTGGTGTTTATTAGTTGTATTAGTTAATAACCTTACGTTAGCATACATTTTTTTAATTTACTTATTTCATCTTTTAGCTGTTATTATTCCTTATATTTGTTGACTATTTTTTAATCGATTAAGAATATTTTTTGGCGCCAACTGAATATTAATTTATAATGGCGCATTCAATTGGATTTGGATCAGAATAGGTCTTTGCTTTAAAATTAACAAATACGGCACTGGTTTTGCAGAAAAGGACAACATTCACCCTTTGTTACGAAAGAACATTCCAAAAACTTATTAATACCCTTTGATAGAGAAGGTTAAGTTACGTGAGTGAATCAGAAAAAAATCGGAATTTATTTTACGGCGTGGCGTAAACGGAGAGGGGTGTGGCTGTTGAGTGTTGTAGATAGACGCTTGAAAGAGATTCTTCCCGTACAATACTTTCCATTATAACTTTTTTAGTCAGTACGATGTCAAAGCAAAAGATATTTGTACCCATTACGCAAACAATTATCGAGTTTGTTATGAGAGAGGACGTAGAGACTATTAGAGAATGTTTGTATTGTTTTTCTCTTTCTCAAGAATGACAGCCGATTAAAGCTCGTTGAAACTATTTCTGAGGTCGAAATAAGCTACAACAGTGCTCAGCTAATTTGAAACGTTATTTCGTTTTAACGCATCCCGTCCAAAACAGCTGCCTAAATTCAACAAAACAATGAGAATTTGTTTTGGGATACACAGGAAGATATTCTGTGCAGTTCGAATTTATCTTTCTGCGATTATTATTTGTTTGGATCACTAAAAGAAGCATTTGAAGGATTGAGATTTGACGACTGTGTCACAACCACATTTACAGAGTTTGTATAAAAAGTATCGGGAAAAGTTTCGGAAAAATAGTTTTATTTGAGATATTGCTACAATACCTCAAAAGTCTTCAAAGTACATCTCTTGAGCGTCGTCGCACTTTTGCCAGCAGCTTTTCCAAGACTCGAAGGTTCCCTGGTGGGCGGATTCCGGAACGCCCTTAAGGGTACGCGTGCAAACTTTTTTGACGACACTTAGGATCCCATGGTGGTGTCTTTTGAGTGAATAGGAAATAGTCTGCTGGTGCCAAGTCGAGACTGTAAGGGGATTGGGAAATCTACCAAAAAGCCAGGGTCTTCCTCAACCCGTAACAGAAGGTCTTCGCAAGCAGACACACGCCTCTGCTTTTGGTCGTCCGTCAAGACCTTCGAGACGAGTTGAGAGCAGATCTTTTGCATCGCCAAATTTTCAGTGATAATGCTGTGCACGGTCATTTTATCAATGCCAATTTTATCTACGACCATGCGCACACTTAACCGACGGTCTAAACTCAACACTTCACTCACAAGTTGTACGTTGTCGTCGGTTCTTGAGGTCGACGGCCGTCCAGCGCGGGGGTCGTCCTTCACACTCTCTCGGCCATCTTTGAAGAGCTCGTGCCACTTAAAAACTGCAGTTTGTGACATGCCTTTATCCTTAAACGCTTGGCGAATCATGCCCAACGTATCCGTACCCGATTTCTCCAGTCCAACACAAAATTTGATGGAATACAATCGTTCGCTGCATTTTGCGCTTGCACCGAGTCAATCGACGGGGGGTCACTAAAAATACGAACTAACCTGAACGAACGCTCGCAGGCGACTGGCGATTGGCGCGTCTTGAAGGTCACATCCCCTATCACTGAGCATGCGCAATCCGAGCGCGCTCCGAAGTACGATCACGCCAGGAAAAAATTGTTCCCGATGCTTTTTATACAAACCTTGTATGTTACGATAGCGGGATTAAAAAACTATTTATCCATTGGGAAAATTATTTTCTAAGTCAGGATATTATTATAAAAATAACTTTGTATGTTTTTAATAATAATTCATAAATTTTAACCTTCGTAACAGTGATGCTGATTGCAAATACCAAGTTCATTATCAATAAATACTAAAAATAAAAAGTTGCATGCGAAAACCGGTGTAACAGGTTCACTAGATGACAGCGTAATATTGTTCTTTTGGAATGCTCTAAAAATAGACTTGGCATCTATAAACATCAAGGTTGATTTAATGAGTCTCACATGTACACTATCTGATCAAAAATATCTGGTCGCTTATTAGAAACTGTCATCAGATTGCTGTAGGTTCCGGCAATTAACATTAACACGGAGTACGTTCACCATTTTGCTTTGATGATTTTGCTTTTAATTTGTTTTCTATTAGATGCCTGAATGTCTCCGGAAAAATGGCAAAACGTTTCTCCTTGAAGACCTGTAGCCGGAGCATTTTGCAATGCTTGAAACAAGGCCGGAATTCCATTTTATCCATTTGGATAATTTGGACCAGCTAATCCACTTCTGTAATGTGATTGTTTAAAAACTATTCGCTTATAGACATTGATTTGTGATAAAACTCTAATCACCAAGTAACTGTTCTCAAATTGTTCTACTTTTTTTCCTGTCTATTCTTCGACATGTTTCTGCCCCTTGAGCGTCCGAACACCTGAAATCTAGAAATAGCCCGATTTTCAAATGCGTTTTTAAGGTACCAAACTAAACCTTACGTAAATTTAAAGATAATAGGGTTGTAGAGCAACATCTCAGGAATAAATAAATTTTTGTGATATCTCTCTATGACCATTTTAAACCATTTTCACAACGTTTCTCGGAAACACAACGGTTTCCCTAAATACAGTGCAATCTTTGGAAATCTTTTCCCCAACCATTTGCAAAAGTTTGGAAATCAACAGGGCTCATTCTTAAAAAATTCTGAAAACCATGCCATCTTCCAGTTTTGATTTTTCGAGAAGATTCAGTAATGGCTCCCGAACCGTTTAGGTTTATGATTTTTTCTTTTTAATGACATTAAATTATTTAGGGACAAATTAACCGCACAGAGGGCAATTTCTTGGGACGTCGCGTTCTAATTTCTTTAGTGAATTGGCTCTGTAGATGCGCGACATTGTGTAGCGTCCCTATACAATGTCGCGTGACTTTGTTCCTAGGTGTGTACTAGGCCTTAGGGCAACAATTGAGTAATAATTTGCTGCTTTAAACAATCGTTTTTTTTTGAAGTTTTTATTGAAGAGCTTTTTTGTTGGTATTTGGGTACACCCTGACGCATCTGACTATATCCTGTGGAAAGCAACCAGAAAACTGAAAAGACCCACACATTACTCTCTGCCAAGAAGTTGGAACCTGGGCCAGAAGAAACTCTGAAAAAGCACTAGCATTCATTAATCTTAAAAAGGCATTTGCGCCCTAACCTTCTGAAACTACCTCCTAGAAAGAGACAAATCCACAAGTTCCTAACTGCACCTTTCCAAAGGAACTTACCAACTAAATCATTCAAAACCAAAGAAATAAGTGCTATAATTAGAAGCTTAAAAGACAAAAAACATCTGGTTACGACCTACATAAGCAAAGTACTCAAGGACTATTTTTCTGACAAAGCTATTTAACGCTATCCTTAGACTACGATACTTCTCCGACCAATGGAAAGTGGCCTGTATAATTCCAATCCACAAACCTGGTAAACCATCTGAAAAGGTAGCCTTCTTTCCAAAGTTTTGAAAAGCTGCTACTATCAACAACTTATTACCGCATCACCAATTTGTCTTTCGTGAGCAGCATTCCGCAGTTGAGAAAGTGCATAGAATAGCTGATAAAATACATAAAACATTAGAAATTAAGAGATACTGATCTGCAGCGTCTCTGAACATGTTTCTGGTATGAAGATCTATTATTTAAAATAAAAAGTAGCTGACCTCTACCAGGTAATCAAGTCATACCTCACTAACAGACATTTTCTGGTGAGAATGCTCGATGAGACCACTACATTATTCCCAATAAAATCTGAGGTACCACAGGGCAGTGTTCTGGGCCCGCTCCTGTACTTGCTGTACACAGTGGGCGTACCTACAACAAGAGCCACGACAGTAGCTACATATGCTGACGACACAGCCATCTTATCGATCTACTTAAACCCCACAATAGCATCACAAAATCTACAAATCCAACTAAGGACAGTACAACAGTGGCTCATAAAATAGCGCATTAAAACCAATGAAACTAAATCCACCTTTACGCTGAGGCGGGTAACCTGCCCTCCAGTAATATTAACGACCAGCAGATTCCACAAAGTAATACTGTTAAGTATTTAGAAATCCACCTGGATCGTCGACTTACCTGGAGACATCACGTACGGTCCAAAAGAAAGCAGTTAGGCTTAAAATACCGACAAATGTACTGGTTACTGGGTAGGTGATCTTACCTTTCAATAGATAACAAGGTTCTTCTCTACAAAGAAATTTTGCGACCAACTTAGACGTACGGTGTGCAGCTATGGGGTTCAGCAGCCAACACCACTATCGACATAATCAGAAGATTCGAGTCTAAAGTGCTTCGTGAGATCGTGAACGCCCCGTGGTATGTATCCAATGAAGTCATTAGAAGAGACCTTGGAATAAGTTCAGAGAGTGAAGTTATTATAAAACAATATTCCTATCGGGACAGACTCAGTGTACACCCAAACACTTTAGCTAGTGATTTAACAATTATTGATAACGATGAAGTTCGGAGATCCAAGAGGTTCAAACCCTCAGACTTATAAAATATATATATAATCCCTAGTTAAGGTTTAGTTAAGATCTTCGGCTAAGCGCTCTATGATTAAAACATAGGCTAATGTGTAAAGAGCAATTGGCATTGAGTAATTCCTCGCGTAAATTCTTGGTAAAAAATTGGGTACAAATTGGTTACAGCTACTAAATACTTCACAACTTTTATTTTTTCGATTCCAGTGCAGCACAGAAAATTCTGATGGTACAATTGCGTAAGGTAAACCGAAACTTGCGCGATTCTAGGGACGCAAAAACGGCTCGGCGAAATTAGCGCCGAAGGTCGGATGGCGCAGTTGTTATAAACAATGGGACCTCATTCGCCGGAGATCAATTCGATTACGCGCCGCGGCTCGATTCATTTAATTGCTAAGCAAAACAGGCTCGGATTCCGCGGATTCCTCGGTTTCCGCGCGGCGGCGCGAACTCGAAAAATCAACCTTGAGTTAATTGTCAGCTTGCGCTTTCGAGCCGCGAGGTGTTAATGTACGCAAACAATAGCGGCCGCGGGCCCGCGCGCCGCCGGCGGCCGCGGCCGCGAAAACAAGCGCCGCTTTTTGCGCCAAATTCCGGCCGCGGGCTACTCGGCGCCGGCCGGGTGCTTGTCCTGCAGGAGATCCAGGTTGCGGCGCGGCTCCGGCATGCCGGGCTGCAGGCTCCGGGCGGTCGTGAAGTAGGCCTTCGCCAAACTCGAGCGGCCCAGCTTGTGCTGCAGGATCGCCAGGTTATTAAATGCAGAGGCGTGAGTCGAATCCGATACCAGGCATACATTTAAACACTGCATCGCTAATTCGATGTCTCCGGCCGCCTGAAAAAATAAAATGAATCCTCAAGACCTCGCATTAAAATTCCTAAATGCTCGGCTGCGCGGGCGTCCATCCGGTGTTATTGCAGTTTCACCTTTTGCACCTGACGGACCGCATGTATGTGCGCGCCGCGCTGGCTTCGTCATTGAGAATTTCTAACACCGACTTCACGTTACTATCAGAAGTAATAATAATATTGAATATCGTTAAATGTTAATACATCTTTGGTCGGTTATGCAACCAAACTCGCAGCTATTGACATTTATATTGCTATATTTCATAATTTACGACAAATTCCATTTGGTTACACTTTGGAGCCGAACATTAGTCAAGTAAACAAATCGATTTCCAAGGTTTGTTTACAGTATTCTCCTGCTTGCCAAATGCCAGCGTGCCGTGCATTCTAACAGCGCCTAGAATAACACCGGATTTATGTTTCTAAACAAAACTGTGGGAATTCCTCGGCTTTTATTAATTTTGTTTGTTTTACTGCGAAGTACTCACAATGGCTACGTGCGACAAATTGTACCACACTTCCGCTTTGATGGCAGGGTCTGTGGCTAAGTCCAAAGCCCTTTGGAAACACGCCATGGTCAAGTCCAACTGCTGCGAGTACAGGCAGCACAGGCCTAGGTTGTTGTAGAGCTCGGCTGAGTGTGCACCCATCGCCAGGACACGCCTGAAAAGAGTTTTAGATCAAAGGAAAGGTTCAAGGGCAATGCAACATGACTGAAGACCTTAGAGGCAAACCACAACTACCAGATGATCAGTAGACTAACGATTTTTAGTATGTGTTTTCTAAGATCTAGATGTATGACATTTCAAGTTTGCATGATATTTTTCAATACTCCACTAGTAAGTAAGAAATGCTGTAAAATTTTTCGATCATTTACTATGGAAATAGAACCTTAGCTTTCTTCTTTTTAAAATTTCATTTGTCAATTGATGAAGACTTATTACATTTCTTTTATGCTGCCAAATCTCCACGAGAAAATTTTTAAAAGCAAAAAAATAAAGTGAATAGTTTTAGAAGTATCTAATTCAGCACCAATCACTTTAAACTTCATACTCCATACCTTAATGTTAAAACCCGCCATAGTTTGTTCCAAGCTGGCCCGTATGTTAGCCCTCCCTTAAGGGCCCCTGTCCAGAGTTACGGATGAAAATGAAAATTAATGAAATGAATAAAAAAAAAGAGAAGGAGCCAACAGACAAAGAAGGTAGGTCTCTCAATTGTGGACAGCAACCTATCTAAGGAAAGAGGACCCCGAAAATAAAATTCCTAGTCCTTCAGGTTGACGATTGAAGCAATGGGCATGCATCCCAATTACCCAAAAAAATGGAATATGCAAAAAACGACAAATGCCTCAGAAACTGGACGGAAAACATACGAAATATAGGTGTTTATGCACCACAGACGACGAAATCATACAGGTGAAAGAAAAATTTTATGAAAATATACATTTGGTCGTGGAAAACATTGGAGACAACAGAGAAATAGTCATGTTAGAAGATTTTAATGTTCGAGTTGAAAAGAGTGCATACGGTAAAGTAATAGGAGACGATACGGGGACACAAATAATAGTGGAGAAAGGCTACTGGATTTTTGTACCCAAATTAGCGTAAAAATAACAAACGGATTCTACGAATATAAAGCTATACATATGTTCACGTGGACTTAACCAAGCAAACTAAAAACAGTAACAGATTATACAATCATCAAATAAACATTTACAGTTAGAGTATTGGATTCTTGAGTATTTAAAGGCATAGAATGTGACTCAGATCACTATATGGTAATGTCAAAGTTACATTTTCCTTTTATTAATTCAGCATTACAGCCAATACAAACCGATAAACATAAAGAACCGGTAGAAAGGATTGAAGTAATCAGGTATAATATAAACTGTTTAAAAGATGAAAGTATTAAGTATGTATATCAACAAAGGTTAGACCAAAAACCGGAAGAAGTAGAATATGTCTAAACAGAGGCGCTGTATGAGAACATCAAGTAAGCAATACGTGAAGCGCCATATAAAGCGTAAGGAAAAATGTAATTAAGCAAGCAACCAAAAACATATGGTGGAACAAAAGAAGAAAAGAAAGAGATAGGACAGATAATGTAGAGAGATTGAGTCATACAGAGGAGGAAAGAAACGTTCAGAAGCTTCGAAATTTGTAAATAAAATTATGTCCGATAAAAGCACATTGAATATATAACTGATAACACCAGAATAATGGGAAGAATATAAGAAATTGTTAAGATAACACAGAGAAATGAATGCAACAAGACACGCAAATGTAAAAATACAAGAAGACTCTGTGGAAAATACAAAGAAACTAATTACAGGAGCACCCCTAGGAATAAAGAACAATAAAGCAAGCGGCCCAGGAAATATAAAGGCAAAGTTAATTAAAAATGGAACAGACAAGTTAAAACAGTTAATTACGACATTATGTAATCTGTGCATTGCGACACAAATGGTATCAACATAATGGAAATTAGAGTTTCATGTTGCTGCATAAAAAAATGACAGGAACAAGTGTTAAAACTAAAGTAACATCTACGTTCAGTCGGCTTTATGTAAGAAAGTTAAGACAACTGATAGCATAGCAATATAAGAATCAAGAAGCTGAAGAACAAAGCTAAATAAATAATGGAGAAGAAAATCAGTACAGGAAGAAACATTCATCTCTTATTCCTAGATTTAACATAACAAAAGCATATGACAGCGTCGAACCGCGGTTGAGGGGCGGGCTGCGGTACGGACAGACCCAGGTTTATTTCCGGAGCTCTCCGATGCCTGGCGGGTAGCCTACTCAGTCGCTAAAAATAATTGAGTACTTGCGTTCACTTAAACAAGGGGTAATAATGGCGGTCGTCTAAGGGGCGGTGCTTGCCACATCGCCCCGCATCAAAGATGGTGCGCGAACATATAAGAGCCTTAACCTCTCAGTTTGCAGGGCGTGCTCCCACGCGGAGCGTTAGAGCTATACCATTATCATGTGACAATGTCCCCGTGGTAAAACTATGGCAGACCTTAGAATAAACGAACATTAGCAACGTACCCATTAAAGCGGCCCAGGAATTATATGGAGATACGATTATAAAAGTTAAGATCGGTGGTAATACTACAGCAGAATTTACAGCAAACAAGGGACTTAAGCAATGTTGTTGCCTTTCGCCAACCCTCTTTAACATTTATATAGAACATGCTTTAAGACAGTGGAAACGCAAGTATCAATATGCTACAGTTTGGGGTTGACCAAGTTCTAAGAGCAAATGACAAAGCAAAGTAAATGACACAAAAATTAAAGAATAGCACAAACATCGGAAGACTTAGAAAAAAAAAATATAGCGTTATGTGATAATTACAAACATCCAGGTGTAAGATGCAAGATGGACGAGACAGTAACGAAATAAGAAAGAATAATAAGAAGAAAAATCCAATAGAAAGGCTAAATAGTATATGGTGGAGTAAAGAAAAAGTATAAAAAGAAAACTTAACATCTATAACGCCACAGTGAAAAGTATAACGCTATATGGAGCAGAAATGTGGAAATGGACAGAGCCTGATAAAAAGTGATTGGCAACCACAGAAATGGATGGTTTAAGGTTGCAAAGAATCCCTAACGAAATAATAAAACCACAGGTTGGGTTAAAACATACTATAATAAAAGAAGTTGAGAAGAAACAATTAGTGTGATACGGTCACGACATGAGAACGGGGGAGGAGAGGTTACCAAAAGCAGCATGGAAGTGAAGACCCCCTAGAGAAGAGGAAGAAGGAAGATCCAGAAAATTTGGGAGAGAAAATATCAGAAAAGCAATGAGTTTACACTCAAACATCCAGGTTTGACATTGGCAAGATCGAGCGCAATGGAAAAAAGTCTGGAGATCGGATAGCGTCGAAAGGCATTATAAAACTGATATTATATATAAATACCTTAATATTAAAATAAGTCCTCTATTTTTAGAGGTTGACTGCCACTAATTAAACTGATCTCTATCTTCTGTCTCTTCCAATTAAGGATATTGCACAATCATCACCTAAGGATTATTTTCTTTATATTCTTTCCTTAATAATAGTTTACAACAGTTTATATCTATAGTTCCTGAGAAAATACCTACAATAGGCTGTTATTCTTTCTTTAATGTTTTTATTAGTTCTTTTTTTGTGCCTATTCTTCTTAGTTCTCCTATTATTACTTATTGTGGCTATCCATAAGAACCTCGGAATTTTGCGGTATGTATTATTTAATGTCCAGGCCTCTATACTGTATAGCAATGTTGACCATATGTAACATTTAACGAATTTTATTTTAAGTAAGAGTTGTAGGTGATTACCACATAACAGAGATTTATATCTAATAAATGAGCTTTTCGCCATTTCTATTCTAGCTTTTAGTTTGTTGTTTGACCAGCAATCCAGATACTTAACACTATTAACTGTTGGAGCAAATTTGCCATTAACAGTTAATCGATTAGTATTTATAAGTTAATTAATAAAAACGATGTAGTTTGCTTCTTCCGCATTTATTTTTAGTCACATTTGTTCACTTTCTCTATTTATCCTGCTAACTAGAAGCTGCAAATATTCCAATGTTTCAGCCAGTAAATAAAAAAAGAACTAAAACATTTATTTGAATCATCCACGCGTGTTTTGTAAAGTTTTAGGGTACTTTTCTAAGCTTCTTCTGCACCATCTTTGTAGCAACTGTACCGAAAATGAAATACCGAAGTTATTCCAAATCTAGCTCGGAGAACTATAACGATTTAGAGGTGTCGCAAGCAAGAAAAACTTACGATAGGTCAAAAATAATTGAGACAGGCGTTACGTACCTATAGTATCTGAGCGCTAGCTCCGGCTGGTTGTTGTAGAAGTGGTACACGCCTATGCAAGCTATCGCCTCGGCGTTCATGGCGTCTTCCACCACGATGTTCCTGTAACATTTCACCGACGCTTGGGCGTCCCCCAGAGCTTCGTGCAAACGCGCGACTTCGGTCAAGACGGCCACGTCGTTTGGGAAAACCTCCAGGCCTGCTTTGCAGATCTCCAAGGCTGACAAAGGCTGGTCTGTGAGAAAAAGTTTGTTCGATTCAGATTAATAGTACTCATTGTTGTAGCCGCAAGGCAAACAGCTGTACCTGCGATTAATCAAAACAAAGGAAATATCATTCCATCTGCGTGAAAAAGTGAGTATCAAATTTGAAATGTCAACTAGCAATAGCTGACGACCCTGCAGAGACATTACAAGAAGAAACTTACTGCCCGCTCAATGTTGTGCCAAAGAAAGTGGCAGAGGCATATTTAATGAACAAATAACACTGTTAAATTGCGAGAAGGGTGTATCTCATCTTCCTTCAGTAGTCACGTGTACTGCCAAGTGAAGAGTGTATAAATGAGTGCGTTGGCCTTTCTTTTTTACTTTGTTAAAATTATCTGTTGTTACAAAGTTGTGGGGTTATTCGATGCCTTCTATGCCTATTGCGCAAAGTAACACATCAACAAAGCCTTCAATATCAGGTGATGGTAGACCCTCTGTGACTTTACGGGAGGTAGCGTGATAGTAAAGCGTAGAAAAACTGAATAACTGAGGCAGTGTACTACGACCCAAAAGCTGAGCTTCGCTGCTCAGATGAAATTAAGGGAAGAAGGTCGGTTAGATGTGTCAAAATTGGTATCATTCTAACTATCCAGCCTTACAGTGATGACGAAGTTTTGGCATATTTTCTCGACGCGGACCTGACCAAAGATCAACATTTATTAATTAGATTGAGTGCGAAAGAAGGGGGTGCAAACATATACCCTTCCATACGCGAAACCAAAAGTCACTGCTATCCGACTACGGTAACAGCAAGATGATACTTTCGTCTCTTGCGTGTGCGTTTTTGACGTTCAAAGTTCCGTTATATAAATATTGAATTACAACTAGCTACGCCTTATCTGGAAATGGGGGTGTGATGTAGCGGGCAGTCACTATATCAACAAAAATTTGACGATCATAATCTCGGCGATTCTAATATATTTTTAACATGCGCCCTTCCGCTTAAACTATCATATGATGACTAAAGTGGTCGTTTGGCAGAATAAAAATACGTCATCGACTCGATTTTGTAGGCCGATAAAATTTGATTTCGTTAAAAAAATTAAAGAAGTCAAAGAAGAACAATCATTTACCATAAGTCATGAATTTCATCTCATAATGATTGATGGCAAAACAGGTAATGTGCTCACCGGAGCCTTAGGGCTTAGATGTTATATTTGCGGGGCCACTTCTAAATAAATGAATGATTTGATATAACTTAGGAAAAATAATGCTGATACAGCGCGTTTCAGTTCGGTTTAATGCTTAGATAAGATTCCTTAAATACTTGATTCATGTATCTTACCGCCTAGACTTCAAATCATGTCAACGGCGTGAAGAAAAGGATAAAGAAAGATTGAACAAGAGAAAAACATCTAAGAAAAATTTAAAAATTTGACGGACTTTTGGTTGATGTGCCAAAGCCGAGTGGAAGCGTAACTCTAAATGATAGTAACACCGCTCGTCGACATTTTGATAAAGAAGAGGAATCCGTCAAAATTACATTTGGAACTATATTAAAGACAATAGCCAGTCAGTTACCAATAAACACGGCAACTTTCGAAAAATACACGGAAGAAACCTCTATACGTGTATCTGTATCTATGGTATTACATGCAGACTTCGGTGCATAAGAGATTAATCCATGCGGCTGATATTATCTAGAGTGCATTGCTGCCAATCGGCCAGATGTCGGAAGAGACTCGGGAAGCGCGAAATAAACACCTGAGGTCGTACAGAGCGCACCATACATGACGATATTTAAGAGAAAAGACGAATAAAGATATGTTCTTGCGGCTTCTGGTGAAATCAGACTCGGTTATAAGATCTTTGTGAAAACCACTAAAAGGAACAAAAAGGAACTCCCACAAGATGTGATTCAATTACTCCAACCTTTTGACGATAGAAGAGGTTGAAGAAGAGGATGAAGATGAATCTGAATAAGAAACGGAAGAAATAAGCAAATAAAAAATCATTTCTTTTAAGAAAGCATATTTCTTTGTACATAGTAATTGAAAATATTCTTGGTATATTATTTATTTCACTTACATACGGCTCAAAAAACTAGAAATGGAGTACCATATCTCTTTTTCGGTCAATTTTGAAAATGAAATCTCCAGGGAACCACCTACAACCTAAAATTAAAAAATGGCCTTATATTCAAAATTCACAGCACAAAAAAACTTATAATTCTGAATTTTCATTTTCTTGATGCAATATTAAAGGCGCTGGAAGTTTTGGTCGTGTTTTTTTGCAATCCGTCCCAGTGTACCGAGAGCACACTAATACAAAAAAAAAACACCGATTTAGAATGGCAAATAAAATCACCAAGTCTACACAAGCAATTGTAATTGTGATGCTAACGAAATTAGTAAGAAACTTACAGAAAAAGAATTCAAATTCGAAACAACAGAAAACAATAAGCAAAATTTGTCGATCTGCCACTAGATATTTTGACGTTCCATAACTCTACGGACATCAACAGGATATATAGCATGTAATATTTAAACTATACAAAGGTTAAAATCGAAGCGGTGAGTAGTAATAACCTCATTTCGCAAAAAAATGCCAGAGATATGGCCACACTCGTAAATTCTGTAAGCGCACCCCTAATTGCATAAAGTGTGCTAGTAATTATTTGACAGCAGAATGCACTAAGCTAAGCAGTATCCATGCGTTAACTGTTCTGAGCCTCATTCCGTCATCTATGGAGAATGTATTGTAACCAAGCTGCTATAGAAGAAAAGGAATAATTCTGTAAAAAGAAAGAACGCCAGCTGTCAACTAAAAACATTTACGTCCAATAAATTTAGAACTGTTGCTTCTTTACACAAATAACCCAAAATAAACCAGTGGAACCACCTATGATGTAAATGTTGCAGAATAGGAGGAAGACATTTGATCGAGTCAATGATAGACTTGATAAATTATAAACCAAGAATACTGATCAACGTAACTAACGTATTGTTGTGTCAATAGCATTCTGAATAAGAATTACGATTTGGAAGTTTTATTAAATTTATAGTATGTCGATGTGTCTCATCTTAGAAACACAAAACAACTCAATCTTACGTTAAAATAAGAGGCTACAATTTTTTTTCAAAGTCCACCAAACACAGTTTACTATCTACCTAGGGAAAGACGACTAGAAATTTCTCCTTCAACATCTTGATGAAAAATTCATAATCGGTAACTTTAATACCAAGGATGTTGATTGAGGATCAAGATTAACCATGATCAAGCGAATTAACTAAGGAAAGTTATCCGTTGATAGTTTCAACTATCACTGCGCTGGTAAGCCTAGTTAATAGCTTACTGACATTAATAAAATTCCTGATTTGCTAGATTTTATTAAGGTTAAAAAATTTGTTTTGGTTTCTCATCACTCAGCTGTCGTTCCGTTGTTAAACGAGAAGATAATTAAAAAAAAAGTCTCGGCCCATATTGTTAAACAAAACCACCGATTGGAAAAGTTTTAGACTTGGTATTTAGGATAGCATCAACTTAAACGTCAGTTTGAAAACAACGGAGCGATTAGACATAGAAGCTAAAAAATTTACCAAGGTCATCCTTAACACAATGGAAATTAATCATATAACCAAAGAAGTAAATAACCTATTAGAAATAGGAGAGCGTATCAAAGAAAAAGGAAAGCCAGGAAAAGATGGCAACAGTCGAGAGACCCCCCTGACAAGACCATCTTAAATAATAAAACACAACTACTCAAGAGAGAAATACAAAAACTTAAGGAACTTTGGGAAGTAACTAAGAAGATCAAGAAG
Organism: Sinelater perroti; assembly: GCA_036346155.1. NCBI lineage: Eukaryota > Metazoa > Arthropoda > Insecta > Coleoptera > Elateridae > Sinelater > Sinelater perroti. The sequence goes on from JARFIY010000189.1 coordinate 18,240,254, forward strand.
CCTATAACTTCAATTCATCGAATCAGAAAGAACAATGGTCCACAAAAGCTGACTCCTTTGCTGAACATTTGGCTGATATCTCTACACACAACCAATTTAAGCGGATAATACTTTGGCCACTGTTGATAAATCAAAAATAAAAAATATCATCTCTGCTACTGCAAAAAAGTAACCGAGGAAATAAAGACTAATTTAAACCGGAAAAAAGTGCTATGGTAAAACTTGATCACCGGAGAAATCTTAAAGCACTTACCTAGAAAAGGTATAGACATACTCGCCTACCTTTTCAACGCAGCTTTTAGACTGAAACATGTTTCTTCCAACTAGAAAGTGCGGATGTGATCATGCTACCTAAACCAGGCAAGTCGCCTAATGATATTAAGTCCCACAGGCCTATCTCCCTACTACCACTCGTTTCAAAATTGTTTAAAAAAATACCACCCAAGAGATTAAGACCACCAATAGAAAGCGGTAATCTAATTCTAAATTTCCAATTCGGTTTCAGCTAAAAGCACCCAATCATCCGTCAAGTGCATCCTATTATTGAATAATAAAGCGTGCTCTCGAAGAAAAGCAAATCTGTTCTGCAGTCTTTCTAGGTGCAGTTCAAGTCTTCGATAATATGTAATGCGGTCTGATTCACAAATAAAGCAAAATTCTTTCGAAGCAAGATGTAGAGAGCCTAACATCGTACTTGTCACATTTAGGCAGACTTTTCAGAATTAAACAGAAGATGAATATTCTGATTTGAGAGAAATAATGGCGAATTTATTCATGTTACCAACAAACAGTTCACTCTCCATCTTTGGATATCTGTGGTACCATTATATCCCATGGATGTCAAGCTTCGGTAGAAAGAGCATATAAAGGAGAAGAGAACCTAACTTGGGTTGAAATAAATGCAAATTGGTATTGAAAGAAAGTTCAAGTAGTCAATACAAAAAGAGACTTTAATGTACAATCACATGATGAAACCGGTGTGGGTATATGGTATTAGCTTTTGGGGCTGTACCGGAGATAGCAACATTAAATCGATACAGACTTTCTAGAACAAAGTGTAGTATAATATAGTAAACGCTCCATGGTACATAAGAAACTCTGACTTACATCGAGATCTTGGCATCCCACAGTGGGAGAGATACCCGGTAAATGTGGACAAAATTATTTAAGAAATCTAGCACATCAAAATGTGTTTTAATTGATCAAAATTGAAATAATTTGGAGAGAAAACAGAATAATTGTTATAAATATTGTCTTAACATTAACTTAAACCCTATCATCACTGTCGCTAGTGGTTTCACTAAAGCTTTCTTCTTTCGAAGTCGTTAAAGTTGACTCGAAGATTATTTTCACTTCATCTGGGGGTGCTATAAGGCTACCACATCTGAATCTATTGCTCTTCTGTTTTTTGGGGGGCAATGTTCTCATTGCGGTGATTAATGGATCCTATAAAACAAGCAACATGGTAAAAAGATCAACATTTGTAAATTGTCTAGAGGATTTTCTGGCGTGCTCTCGGCGATATGCCTTAAGGTCCTCGTTTCTGGATTCTTGAGCCTCCTCGGAAAGCTGACTCATAGGAAAAAGGGCCGATTCAATTATACGGCGGCCATGAATTAATATTTTCTGGACCGAAGCAGGCATATAATGCCAGGAATATTTTTCAAGCTCAATGCTTTGACATTAATTTTAAAACCAGAAGCTAATGCTTTTCGAAGAATAGCGCATCGTCAAATTAGGGTTTCATCGATGCCAGTAATTCTTGGAGAAACTTGATAATTCTTAAAAAACCTTCTGGCCGTGTTTCCATTATTAAATGTTCCGCAATTAACCCTAATTTATTTTTCTTTCTACGAGCTGCGGAGGTCTCTAATTCTTCCTTGCCTCTGACTTGCCATTTTTGTGACGTTGTAAACATATCGGAGTCACTCACTGTGACCTGTACTCTCGTCGCAACCTCATTTTGAAATTAAAACAAGTGAATTGAACATATCAATAAGTACAATATCAAAAATCTCATTTTGGGATTCAATTATTCTCTATACAGTATGGTCTGGAAGTGCTTGTACGTCTACTTCAGCCACACATTCCGAAACAACAAGTTCTTTATTAGGATAGCATTTTTGATTCGGGCGTCTGAGACAGTGGTAGCTTGGAAATATGTTCCCGTTTTTTAATTTCGATTCAATTCTTATTTTTTGATATTGATTTTTTGTAAGTTTAGTATCGATAAACAGCGCCAAAGCTTCATCATCTGTGTACACCATTGGTATATGTTTTCGCGATTTTTCCAAGCCTCTCTTATACGTGATGCTCTTGTAGGTGTCGTATTAATAACTTCACTAATCAGTTGTGCAGTATCACCTTCACCGGATGTTCGAAAGTCCATTTGCGCAGCATACGCCACTTTTTGTGGAGTAAATGCTTCCCGTAGAGATTTGGTTTTTCTTCTTTTTGTCCGATCAGAACATTGTTCAAAAGCTGCTTCAGGTCAACCCGCATGGAATGTTGAACTAGCTTTATCTCCAGAAGTCTTGGCGGGTACAAAAGACAATAAAAACTCCTCATTTAACTAGCTATCGTTCTTTTGAACAAAGATTTTTTCAGTCCTAGCAGTTTGCCATTTTTTAGTGAACGAACTACATAGTTGGTAAATTCGATGTTTTGTCTCTTTTAAATTTTTTTTAGAATGCCGTTCAGACATTAAACGATTTTTTATAAAATTTGAAGATTTATCTCTCGCATCCTTGACTGTTTCACTTTGCCAAATTTCAAACAAATCCTTCCGTTTTATAGTAGGTGCTGTAATATGATGCATTATAGTTTGCAACACGAATTTGCGGTTATTTCCTAAAATGGCAGATATAGGCAGCTAATATTTTTTTTACACATTTCGATAACCGTATACTTTCATTCTGTACAAAAATGACAACGTGACTAAGCGTGACTAATTTTGTACGCCTACAAAAATTTACTTTTTAAAGGGCAAAGTATATTTGAATAGTACGTCTAAACAAATAGAAAATGCATAGAAAAGTTATCATTTACCCAAGATTCTACAATCCATACTGCATTGAAGTATTTACACACTTTAGTTGAAACACTACCAAACCTACTGAAAAACCTGAGAACACTAACTTCATTTACCTACCGAGCAAAAATACGACCCTTTCAAGTAAAATTTATTGCACTTCCTAACAACTCTACTCTTTCTCGTTAAATACCGCCGCATTATAGAGTCATTCTCTGAAATTCATAATTTGCGTATTTGTCCACATTTACCGGGTATCTGTCCCACTGTGCATCCCAATGGTTAAAAATGATCAAAAGGTTTGCTGATGAATATGAAGCCAGATTTCACCTTCTTGAAAATGCTGAAAGGCATATTGTTCGAAAACTAAAGAGAACCAAACCGTTAGAGCTTGGGTAGTGTTGTGTGTAACAGCAGAACATAATGTGTAAGTAAGAGTGTAGACATTAGCTAAAAAAATTCTGAAGGATATTATCAGATGGACTCTAGTTGTTATTTATTTTTTAGAGTTATTAGAAAACAATTAATGATTGTTATATGCAATCAGTTTTAATAGTGTAAATGTCAGAAGCATTCATAAAAAAATTAAAAATTGATTATTTATTTAATTTTTATTAGGTAGCAGTAGAAACAGCATTATTTGGGATTAATGTATTATAAAAGAACAAATATTTTAAATTTTTAAGACGAAAACATAATTTATGATAAATAAGTGGTAGTTACATAACATTCAAAAGAATATGAGAAAAGGAAATAGGAATTTCATTCATTTTTTTAATAATTCTTAAGCTCCATAGAGTAGACCTTTTGCCTAAGCGTTGTTCAAAATTTTTAAGATAAAATGGGTGCTGTTAAAACTATTATTTGGGAACAATATATAAATTATAAAATAAAACACAAAAAGGAAGAAAATAATGAAAAAGAAATGATCCAAAAATTCGAGTACTTTTATATTTCAGAATTACTAATAATCTAGTTAGTATTTAGGTAAAGCAGATTTCATTTTTTAAGTTTGCCTTTTCTAGGATTATAGATCCACCTCTATCAAACCCACTTTCACTCTTTTAAAGCCTGATATTTGCTTGTTTCCAATCGTTCAATGTATGGATAACGGGGCAAACTAACGAAAAAGGAACGCAGCTATTGAAAAAGGTTAACAGTAAGTTTTTTTTTATTAACCAAGTGAGTAAGTCAAAATTTTTTTAATGTACAGGATTTTATATTGTCTAGGGTCCAAAGAACATAGCACCTACTATTGTAACAAATTAGCTATTTTAACCCTAATTTAAATTTCTCAAGTGTTCTTAAATCTAACTTACCCAATGGTTTCAGTAAATTCCGCAGTGACTTAAACCACCACATCATGCTCTGCTTTTCTTAAACATCACATGACACTTTTCACTAATAGAAGTTCGAATGGTTTCACAAGTTTAAGACATCATATCAAGTTGCTGTTGTTCAACAGTTAGATAGCTTTGTTGTTGGGATAACGATGTAGTCTTTTCTCAGGGGCTTTTGCAAATCCCTTGTTTTTTCTGGTAACTATTTTCACTTATAGATCAGTATTTTAGATATGCCGTAAAGTACATGCATGGAGCACTTTATATTGAAATTTTGAATCGACTAAACGTTTGTTGAGAGTCCACCATAGGTCCACATAGGTTTTAAAATAGCTTATTGTAGGAGAAAATAACGGATTTCCTTCCAATAAGCCCGTATATTTTCGTGCATTTTAGTCATAATTCGAACCATTTTTTCTTCACGTGCTCTTTTTGTATGAACTTCACATTCAATGTCATTTCTTGGCTGAGTTGCAGTGGGAAACGACTTGGTTGTTAACTGCTAATAGAACATTCTAGTTCTTTTTGCTTATGAAGTTGACATTAGGTTTAATTTTCCATTTCTGAGCACATACGTTTTCACTATCTAGAGGTTTTTAGTTTGCTAGTCGGATCTCCATAAGGCAGTATCGTTCAAAAACGTAGTCATTAAGACTTTGTCTGGTTTGGGCAAGTGAAGCACCGACACTACCTTATGGCATTTCCGTTTAAGTTCAAAATATGGAATCATCTTATTTCACGGAAAGTAATCTCACAGACAGGTGCAATCTGAGCAGCTGTATTCGGCCGGCAGGAGTTTTTCCATCTTAAAAAACAGACATCATGCCAAACACGACGAAACGCTTACACCACATCCAGAAACAATGTCGCGCACACTTTTTTCTTTTAAAATTATTGTTTGATTACATCCGTAATTCGATGCATTTGATCGATTATGTGTATTTTAGTCTCAAAGCACCATTAACTAGATCAAAACCAGGAACTTTATGGGGAGTGATGTTAATCTTGATTTCTTTTATTATTTCAATTGGAGTCACTGGCTGGATAGATTTTTCGTGCCCTATTTCTAGATATTATTCTCAATCTATTGGCGATCATTGTACGATTGGATCATGTTTTCTAAATGTTCCGCAAAAACGTTGAGGTTATCCCGGTTGCTTCTTGTTTAAACTTTTCCTTTACGTAGTGATATCTGTATGATCGGTCTTTTTACCCTCTCAGTGATCTTGTATAGTGATCTGTCGCCAAGTTGTCAGTAGCTTCTTCCCAAAGGTTTTGCATAGAGATCTGTTTTAACTTTTGGACTATCTATTTAACATGATCTTATTGCTCGGATTTCTAGTATTTTACCATTTCTTTTTGTATTTTCTTTGCTATTAGTTGCCGAATTTATTTGGCATAGTCATTGCTTTTGAATATCTTAGGTAGGTATAGTGTAGCTGTACAGGCTACATCTTGCAATTCGTCGACGAAATTTTTGATTTCTATTTCCAAGTGGGCTGAACTCAAAATGATTTTATCCCTAATCCCAATATAATTTGACGAGGTATTTTTAGAGATAAAAAAAATGTAGTAATTCTAACCTCTTGTTGATATTGGTAGGCCAGTACTGCTTGACTTAGGACTTAGCTCACTCCTTTTAGTGGTGACACCCAATTTGGCGATTAAACATTGAAATATTCCCCAAGAACAACTTTCTTACAGAGCTTTTAAATGAGATTTCAGTAATTTTCCCCTTTAAGGTTGTATCTTGACGGAATGTACGTTGTATCTATAAAGATCCTCTCTTTCCTAAGATTAATTTTAACTGAGGCCACTTGATATACAAATGTTTAAATTTTAAATATCGCTGTAGTAAGCAACAAAAGCTTCTTAGTTAGACATATTTCAATTTTTTGCACGAACAGGACTGCTTGGAGCTCATTCAGGTAGTGTTTTAGCCAGTTGGCATTCCACGTCATTATACGTAGATTAACTATTTCAGGTTTTTGGAATAGACCTTTCTCCCTCTGGTCAATCGGTTTCTTGAGATATTCTAGCCATTGTTTGATAATGTTTTCTTCTTGGTAGTTTTAAGCAGCATCTAGAATATTGACTCGATTTTGCTGAGGCCATCATGCGTAGCAGCTGGCTTATTTGCATCTCTTCGTAACTCTGTTCGGTACGAGTGGCAAAGCTGGCACGTCGTCTAGTCGTTGATTCTTCTGGTTTCCGTTGTGTCTTTTTTATGTCTTCACAACCCCTATACTTTGCATGATGTGATTTGCCATACATAATACATAGTTCTTTTGTCCTTTGGTTTTTGTCAGTTGGCTGTTTGATGATTTCTTTAATATTTAACACACTTTGAGACTTTCCGGTAGACTCTTCTAATAGGACCCTATAGCTGGCAGTTTGACAGTGCAAGATAAATTTGGATTTTTTAGGGGCTCAATATCAACTCTATTATTTGTAATTCTTCTTTAATTTGAGTTACACGTATACTACAGCTTTCAGACACGTTTTTGACTTTGCTTGTCTACTCCGTCAGAAATCTTGTAGCTTTCCTATATATTTCTTCTATTTCTGTGTTTGGCTTCCGTCGAGTAATCTGAAATGATGTTATATGTTTAGATAAGTTTGCATACGATATTTGATATTTTTCTACACAATACATCATAATTGACGGAGGTTTCTAAACTTTTTTCTCTACTTTAGTAGTGTTGCTGTATCCATTCTATTCGTTCTCTCCCTTTTTCTTTATTGTTTTGCTTCTATTCATGCTTATTCGCAATATTAATGAATGTTTCATTTGGCAGTTTCTCCTTAGCTGATTTGAATAACACCTACTTTATTATTTAACTCCTAGAGGGGTGTGTGCAAAGCTTGAACATAGTATTTAAGTTTTTCTTTTTCTACTTCAGACTTTTCGAACGTTCGGTAATTTTAACTATTTTATTTTACAATGTTAAATAATTTTTCTATAAACGCATTTTTATTTAGTGCCCTCATATTATTTTGTTGGGCCAACATACAATTGCCTTGTTTTAACAATAGATGTTTAGGGCCTTGGCATTATTGATATGCATTGTTATTGATTTATCGCTGCAGCGGCAACCGTATCTTGCTGCTGGAGATCCATTGCTGAGAGCCTATACACTTGTTATCATTAAGTTATCATGTCCGGCACAGATTGCAATTCCGTCAATTGAATTTACCGCTGAGAGCACAAATACTCACTGATAATAGCTACAAACATTTATGTCCGCACCATTCTGTAGTATGGCGCAGAATGAAGGCAGAAATAGTTTTCTTTGGTTGTATGGTATTACGTGTTATTTCTAAATCTAATCATAAACATGTAGGTATTTTTGGGCTACAAATGGAAATCTTTGAAGCAGTAAGTTTTCACAGATTTAAAGTTGACGAAAGGTAAATTGTATTGTTATTCTGTTATATATATTTAATACTTTTATGGAAAATTGCACATAAAATTGTAAGTTTTGTTCCCATTACTTCAGTTAAGGATACTGAAAACTCCATTAAAATAAACGATACGCCGTCTGTTGACCCCAATATTAAAGTCCAAATAGGGCCATATTGAGTAAGCAGAGGCAAAAGAAAGCAGAGAATTAGGAAGAGTGAAATAGCAGAAAGTGTGGGAGACCAGAGAAAACGCAAATAACAGATGAACAGTGAGTAAATTGATGTAGATAATAGTTAATTGAGGTTAAGGATTTTGAGAATAAAGTCGAAAATTGCCTGAGACAAGTATAGCTAAGAGATAAGAGAAATAAATACAACTGGAGTGACCTCCACAACAAATTTTTTTGGGTAGGCAACACATTATACACCAAAATAATGTAATTCACAAATGTTAGTGTAAATAAAATTTAAATTGAAACAGCATAGCAACTAGAAGAGGGCTGTTGATAGATAGGTGACAGAATTGCGACGGGCGGACTGGGGTCTGCCGCTTTACGCAATCAACAGCAGACTTGAAGATGAATGAGATGGAGAAAATTGAGAAGATGTTCCAAAAAATAGAGGGAAACATGAAGCAAATGAACGAGAAATTTGATACGTTTGTAATGGAAATGAAACAAGTGAGGGATGAAAATAAGAAACTAAAAGAGAACATGGTACAACAGGAGGGGAGAATAGCTAACTTAGAAAGAGAGTTCAGGAGGAATAATATTATAATAAAAGGAGTAGTAGATGAGGAAAATGAAAGCACAAGTAGGACAGAGGAAAAAGTAACTAGTATAATACAAAAGATAGGAATTGACATAGACCAAAATGATGATTTAGACCAAACGAGAAGAATTGGAAAATATATGAAGGACAAGAAAAGACCAATTTTGGTTAAGTTAACTAAAGTCAACAAAAAAGTATCAATACTACAAAATGCGAGAAAGCTCAAGGAAACAGACATATGAATTGATGAAGATTACACCAAGGAGGTATTAGAGGAAAGAAAAATGTTAATCCCACAAATGAAAGAAGCGAGGAATAAAGGATATAGAGCACAACTAAAATATAATAAATTGATAATTAACGATGAAATATACAGAGCAAATGATTTGGTAAATAAGGAAGAATTGGTAAAGGACGATAGGACTGAAAGCAATGCATTAAAAAGGACGGTAACGGAGAGATCGCCAGAAGAAACAAGTTTTGAGGAACAAATAAGAAAAATAACCCGAACCGGACGAAAAAACTATTAGGTATAGATATGCAGGGGGGTAGAGACAACGAAACTGGCAATGGAAAAGGTAATGAACTACAGGATTGGAAACTTGGAGTTTGGAATACAAGAAGCCTAACGAGAAAAGAAGAAGAAGTTATATACGAGCTTAACAGAACAGGAATAGACATACTAGTACTATCAGAGACAAAGAAAAAAGGGAAAGGAGAAAAGATATTAATGGATGGACACAGGTTAATATACACCGGAGTGAAAGGAAATGTAAGAGCGGCAGGAGGCGTAGCATGCATTATAAACAGGAATTTGAGTGATAAGATCACAAACTGGGCAGGGTGGTCAGAAAGAATTCTCACGGTAGAACTAGAAATGCAAGGAAAAGAAAGAATAACGATAATTGCAGTCTATGGACCCGATGAAAACGAGAAAAAAGAAGTAAAAGGTAAATTCTGGGATGAATTAACAATGATAACAGAAACGAGCAAAGGGAAAATATTCGTAGCAAGTGACTTCAACAGTAGAGTGGGGAAGAGAGAAAATGATACAGAAAAGGTGATAGGAAAATTTGGTGAAGATAAAAGGAATAACAACGGAAAGAGATTAATAGAATACTGCTCCCAAAACAACCTGATTATAGAAAACTCATTCTTCCAACATAAAAAGATACACACATACACACGAAAGGTTGAAAGTAGAGATGAGAGATCTATATTAGAATACATACTAGTAGAAAAAAACAACAGACATACAGTGAAAGATGTTAGAGTTAAAAGAGGAGCTGAGATATACAGCGACCATTACCTATTAGTAGGAAAAATAAAGAGCCCAGAAGACCAGAAGCAAACAGTAAAAGAAGAATATACAGTTCAGAAAGAAACAACAAGAATCTATAAACTACAAGAAACAGAAACAGCAAGGGAGTATGAGAACATAATAAGCAGAGACCTACTGGTAGATGAAGAGAAGTTTGAACAGTTAAAGGTAGAAAAGATGTGGAACAATATAAAGAATACTCTATTAAAAGCAGCAAGGGACGCATGCGGTGTAATTAAGACAAACAAACATATGAAAAGAACCGCCTGGTGGAACGAACAAATAAAAGGACAAGTTAAGATAAAGAAGAAGGGGTGGACAGACTACTTAGGAAAAAAATCAGAAGATACCTACAATGCGTACAAAGAACAACGGACAATAGTAAAACACATGGTAAGAGAAGCGAAAGGAAAGGCGTGGAAAGACTTTGTAACGTTTTAAAAAACCTAAAGAAAGGAAAAACAACAGAGAACACAGTAATAAAAGATAAAAATGGAAAGGTATTGATAAAATCAACAGAAATAATGAACAGGTGGAGGCAATAAATTCAAGAACTTCTACAGACCCAAGTTATGATTAAAGAAGAAAGTACACAGATAGAAGATAGACGCCAGAATACAGAAAATGAAGAAAAGGTATAACGGAAGAATAGTTAGTAACAGCATTAAAGAAAATCAAAAATGGAAAGTCACCAGGACATGACGGAATCACAGGCGAAATGTTAAAAAAAAATATGAGAGAACAAGGAATTAAGACACTACTAAAAATGTTTAATAAAATATGGAAATAGGAGAAAATACCAAAAGACTGGGAAGTAGGGCAGATTGTCCCAATATTTAAGAAAGGAGATAGGAAGATATGTAATAACTACAGAGGCATAACGCTGCTCAGTATTCCTTTAAAATTGTATGAACAAATACTTGAAGGTAAACTCCGAACTGTAATAGAACCAACGTTATCAGAAGCACAGAGCGGTTTCCGTAAGGGTAGAAGCGTACAAGACCATATATTTACTGTTAAGCAAATAATTACAAAAACACTTCAATACAACGAGAAAGCTGCCTTGCATTTATTGGTCTCGAGAAAGCTTTCGATAGAACGCCTAGAGAGAGAGAGTGTGGAAAAGTTTGAGCAATAGAAGAGTAAGCCCAAAAGTAACGAGGGTAATTAAAAGTTTGTACCAAAAGACAAGGAATTACGTGATAAATAATAACAGAATATCAGAAGAGTTTGACACAAATGAAGGTCTAAGACAAGGAGTGGTAATGAGCCCGGTACTATTCACCATCTTTATAGACGAAATAATACGAACATGCCACCAGAGAATCAAAGGGTTAAATGTAGGATACAGAAAATTACAACCCACATTCATACAAGATTGTGCATTTGCAGATGATATTATAGTAATGACAGGAAGAGAAGAAGAACTACAGCGAAACCTACTGATATGGAACGAAGAATTAACAGATAACGGAATGAAGATGAATATCAGCAAAACAAAAGTAAATGGAGAGGAGATCGAACAGATATAAAAATTTTAAGTATCTAGGGGTTACTATCGAATAGCGGAAGACAAGAAATAGACATAACTGAACGGATAGAGAAATATAACAAATTATATTATGCAATGAATGTAAACTTTATAAATAAACGAGAGGTGTCACAAAAAACCAAACTTACAGTGTACAAAACAATCTTTAGATCCATCATGACCTATGGATGCGAATCGTGGGTACTGACACAAAAAATGAAATCAAGATTTTAAGCCACAGAAATGAAATACCTGAGAAGAGTGAAAATTGTCACCCTGAGAGATAGAATAAGAAGCAAGCAGATAAGGGAAGAATCAGAGATCAACCCAATAACAAGTTTCATCGAAGGACGACAGTTAGCGTGGTGGGTCATTTGCAACGGATGGATCAAGATAGACAAGTTAAACAAATATGGGAAACGAGAAAAGTAGGCAAAAGGAAACAGGGAAGGCCACAAGAAACATGGGACAATGTCATAGGAAAAATACTAACAAGAAAAGGAAAAACAATGATGGAGCCAAAGGCAATGACAAGTAACAGAAAAGAATGGTATAAATTTGTACATAACTAAATAAGTTAATTAAGTTAAGAAAGTAGGTATATAGGTATTATAACACATAATGTATTTATTTTATTTATATATATATATATATATATATATATATATATATATATATATATATATATATGTATATATACTTCAGTTAAGATAGTGATTCAGCTCAAAGGATGTTATTTTAGTAAAATTTATTTGAAGTTAACTAGCCCTTTCAACGTTAAATTTTACTTGCATGGAAAGTTAAAAGAAAGTTGATACTCATCAGTAATTGAAGTTGGTTAGACTCCTGTTCAGCACAAATAAAAATATTTATTTTTTTATAAGACTGTTGTATTGCAAATTAAAATGCGCCTTAGTGTGTATGTGAAGATATACTATAGTGCCATGTGAACCTACCAGATGGTCTTGCTAAGACGCACATAAAGAAAAATAGTAAATTATGCGCACAGTGCTGCAAGTGCAGCTGTGGACAAAGTAGAAAACCATGGAACCGGACACGAGCGGGAATAACTGTTTTGGACATTTATACAAGGTTGGTAACCGTCTGTGGGAACATGAAATTGAGTTTTAAAAATTCGTTTTCGTTAAGAAAGATAAAAGCAGAGGATCCCCGGTAAACGCGCGTGAACCATACAATAACCAATGTGTATCCGATTTGATAGTAGCAAACGAATTACATTCGATCCATTGGAGAATGCGTATACAAAATTGCGTAATTCTGTATACCACCATCTTCGAGGATGGCAAAAGTTTGTGTACAATGAGTTCTCCATATTCGCAGCGCTCAGTAGAAACAGAAGCGTATGGAGGTACGCCAATAGCTGCAGCATGGTTCTTCGAATGTCTAATCAAAACACTAAGTGCCGGATAAGAAACCTTGGTGCCCAGAAGTTACAGTTGAAAGCGTTTGTTTCAAAACAAAAGGAAAAAATATCTTGTTGGTAGCAACTCTGTCACAAAATGGAAACGCAACGCGTTGCACTAACACGACAATGGGCAGCCACATGTTAATCGCCGCACCGTTGTCACCCTGCACACTCTCGGAATGTTGCTTTATACTTTATATTTTGACTTGATGAAAGGACAGTGCGCGCTAAGAAGTTCTCATCCAACTATCAGCTTCAGTCGGCTATCCACAAGTTGTATCATATTACACCTAAAATTGGTTTGCGGCAGCTTTACTGAAACTGTCAAGGCGATGGTAAAGGTGCATAGAGATAAAGGGGAATACCTTTAAAGAAATTTATATTTACTTTTTCCTAATAAAAGATTGCCGAGGAGAAACTAATTACAGTGCTAATCATGTTTGAACGCCTCGAGTAAAATAGTTTAATTTACGTAAAACCAATGAAAGGCCTTTTAAAGTATTTATTTTATCAGATAAGTTTTTGACTCATTTTAAATGGAATAAATATGTAAAAGATAAACTTTTAAGACAAGGTAGGAAAATTTAGTGAATAATCCAAAGGTACTTTTGTTGACCCCGTTCTGCTCAAAGGCACACTCGGACACAATTAGCAAGCCAAACGGGATAAGCTAATTCAAACCTGCAACAGGTAAATGACGCGCGCTGTGAATTATGTTATCAGCACATCAGTATGAAAGCGATTAACGACACGTTTAAAGAATAAGTGGGTATCCACACGTATTCTATTCTGTTAGATTTATGGCGGATGCAACACTGCATTGCAATATTAAGGTAAACAACACCATTGTGCAAGCTGACATGGCATGAATACTACGTTCTTCTTGTTTTAAATATTCAGCCGAACAGGCAAAACACCTGAAACGTCGCAGCTGCTACAACTAACTAGTAAATATGGAGTGTCTTGTGCTTTTTTTAAGAAATATCTAAAGGCAATTCACGTGATCTAAATTTTATAAAAAAACTTTACTGAAGATTGAATATAAAGGTAATATACGCAGCTTCTTGATATCAAACGATAAGAAATACAAATGAAACAAGCCTGAGATTGAAAGTGTACCAGTGGGTCTTCTCACTTATAAACTACCATACTATTAACCTTGCATTATCCCAAGCTTCTTACACCTGTTTCACAATTATGCAACTATAACTGATCGCAGAGAACAAGTCGTGTGTTGTCCCATCATATATAATATGCGCTCAATGGAAGAAAGTGGAATTTTGCTTTGACAGTTGTCGAACACTGTAACCAGGTCAAAGATACATATATTCAAGATTCTATTGCAACCCTTAAAATAGTCATTCGGAACCTGGCTTATGTTTTGTGAATTTTCAACTGTAGTAACGCTGAAATACTAGCGATCTTTTATGATCAACACGTCCAGCACTTTTTTGGTTAATATCTAGTCTCTTGTAAGCTTATAATCGATTTTTCCCAAACAGTTGTACTGGGTAACTGTCAATCAACTTCTTGGTATGACTAGCCAAGCTGTTTTTTTGTGGTATCTGATAGCCAAAAGACAAGCAGAAAAGTTAAACCCAAGGACACTTTAGCGGGTTACTTTTTTCATTAGTGTGGCTTGTTACAGTTTCCTTTTCAGTATTAAATTCGATTACCAAGTAGATCATAGGCCCTCTGAAAAGTGGTGCAATTACTGAAGAAATTCTCCAAAGCTTTAATAAAAATCCCCTTTGTTAAATTAAGTTTTGTAGGTTTAGGTATGAATATATAGATAATCTGGGCACAGTACAGTTATGAATTAATAGCTTTGCTTAAGAAAATAATTCCAACTTTTGGGTTATGAAAAGGCACTTCATTAAATTCTTGGAGATTTTTAGCACCTTCCAGATAAGTGCTTAGGCTTTATTTAAGAAATTCTGAAACTAACCTGCAATATTGAACGTGGGTCTCGTAATTGTTGGTTAGAAAAATCCATTAGATACTTTATACTGATGAAAACGCAACTTCTCTTTTAGAATATTATGTACTGTACTTCTTGACACATTAGCAATTTGGGACAGAACCTCATACATTTTTGTTTTGCCTTAATACATTGCACGATAATGTCTGTTGTCAATATGAAACATCTACATTAAGATATTTTCTACCAAATTGTTCTTAAGCCTTTTCTCTATACTTTTCCTCGTGGTAAAATACATGTTCCGTTCAAAATATTTGTTGAAGTGGTTCCTCACGTATTTTAGTTTTAGTTTAATTGGCGCATGTGCCAATAGAGTGATTTATATGGTTTTAAGACATTCTTATTTGTCTTGGTATCTTTTATAAGCAAATAAAAATTTAGATGAAAATGTTTAGTAGTGTAGTTCTATATTTTCTGTCAAAACTTAACACAAAAAAAATTAAAAATGGACTTGAGTCGTTCACTTGATATTAAAGGTAGTAGTAAGGTTCATATAAGGCCATTTAAATAAAAAACAAACCAAAAAAGTGAATCATCTAGCTCTTTATCAAAATGATAAGTACTTTATTATTCTTTAATGAAGAGGAGGCAAACATTTTCATTTATTTTTGCAGTTTATATGCAGTTTAGACTAAATATATGTTCTAAAAAATTTCTCAAGAGTCTCTGCATATCAAATTATGTTTTAACTATTTTCAAGATATAAAAAAATATCTAGCGATTTAGAGACAAAGTTCTTCATCAGTCTTTCGCATCATATAATTGAGAATGGACAATTGTCTAACAAATTTTAATAATAAAATTTAATTCGCCGATGACCGATAAATATGCCTAGACCAAATTGGATATCTATATAGATTAGCAAAATATTCATTATTGAGGCTTATAAAATCCATATATGGTTTTCGAACAAAAATTTGCATTTATACTAAAGAAGTCTATATATAAAATGTCATACGGAATAACAAATTTATCATATTTGATAAGAAAATAAACGTACAGGTCTGTCGAGAAGGTTTTGAAAAAGCTTCTAACAAATGAAAGATACAAAGTTAGGTTAAAGTTTGTCAAATCCAATCGTCTAAAAGAACTGCTAATATTTTATATTTAATAGGGGAAGACCTCTTGAAAGTACTTTTTGTCCTATTAAATTGAAATTAAAACAAATTTGTTCTTACCTAACCGAATATATACTCTAGTCAGTCGAATAAAGGTTTCCACATGGTGCTGCTGCTTCAAAGCGCTCCTCAACTGTTGCTCCCCGTCTCTTATCAAATTCAAAGCAGCGTAGCACTTCGCCAACTGGACCTTCCACCACCAGTCCTTGAACTCTCCAGCCTGCGTAGCCTGCACTGCCAGCTCCATTGCGGTCCTCACATCCCCTTCGTGGTAGAAGAGGTACTCAAACAGCGGCTTGGACAGGCACGGATCCTTGGCGTACTTCGCAATATTCAGCCTGGACACCTGAATAAAAGGCCCGTCCTTTTGGGTGAAAATGGCGGCCGATCCCAGACGAATTGCTCTGGCCGACTGAGTGGTCAAAGGGCGAGCTGTTTTTAGACGATCTATCGCAGATCCCGGGCGAGTTTGAGAGCCGGGACGAGCCACTCCCGAAATCGGGCGCCCTGTAGCCGTTCGTGGACGCGCCCTGTTATTGAAATTTGTTGGTTAATTAATAATCTAAAAAAAGGCACTTACGTCATTGCAACAGAAGTACGAGTGGCTTCTACTCTCATGGACGTTCCAGGTCTGGGAGCAGAAGCAACAGCGTCATCATCCAAAAAATCGGCCACGGCCATTTCTTCACTTTCGATATCATCTACGTATACCCTCTGGCTAAGAGCACGCATCTTCAAGCACCATGCCGCTTGATCCAGAGGCTGCTTGTCCAGAATTTCGGTACATATTTCTATGCATTTATCATAATGTCTGCGACGATACTGACTAAGAGCTTGGTACAACAACTCCATTTTTATTTGTTATTAAGCAAACATTAACACATCTGTATGTGTTTGTATCAAATTGGAAACCATAGAAACGGCTTTGTTATTGATTTATGTCTTAGAACACGCGCGGCTTGCACCTGTTGATTGCGTCAACGTCAAATATTTTGAAATGAGTGCTGCAACGACTCGCAGAAGAAAGGCCCAAAAATCTACCGTTGTAGAGGTAAAACGAGAGGAAAATCTTAGCTTGCTCGACAGACTTGATGAGCACCACATAGCGAAATTGTACCAAATCTTTCATTCTCGCGAACCTCCGCAGTTAGACAAAAAACAACTGGAGAAGATACTCCACGATGTTGCTAAAATCACCTATGATGAAAGCGAATTTGATTTGTTGTTCCTAAGGATAAATATCAAACGGTGCATATCACACAAATAATTTAGTCTGCATTCATCTAAATTCTGTATATTTAACAGGGATGGATTTGTAACTTGGGACGAGTTTATATCCCATTTGATTCTTGGCTATCACTTGAAGGAGGTTTCTGAAGAATTCAAATCGCTGGAGCCGCCCATATTCAGGCCCCCCAGGATCATTCGCAGCAACCACAGGCATCCCGTAAACCGCATCGCTTTTTGCCCTACTATCCGCTTGGATGGAAGTTTTGGCTACTCGGATGGTAGTTACCTTACCTGCAGCAAAGACGGCGTTATTAATTATTGGACTCTTGATATGCAGTTGGATAGAACTGTGCAGTCCACGTGCCCTAACCTAAAAGTACAACCGACTTGGGTACTAGATATGGTCTGTCTCCCGGATGTTAGCGTAGTCTGCACGTCCAGCTCCGAAAGAGAGTTGCGCTTCTATGACACTTCCGCTAGAAAGTTTGAACTTCGCATTATGATATCCTCTTTAGAGGACGCGGTGTGTTGTATGTACTACCAGTTTCATCAGGAAGCTAACGAAGAGAGCAAACTAATTTTGGGGGATATGGGAGGAAACGTACGCGTGCTGCTGTTTTCTCCATTAGGGCGCGGCCCGTTCAAAAGCCAACCAGGAATTCCTCTCTTGCACGTAAGATACGATCGTGTGGTAAAAGGTTTGGTACCAGGCTTCCGCATTGTGGAATTCAAAAACCTCCACACAGACTGGGTGAGACAGGTGTCGTATTACAATAAATTGCATTGCTTCGTATCGTGTTCGTCCTGCTCCAAGGCTGCTGTCGTCGCAAAAGACGTGACAGAAAGTAAATCCAGTTATGTCTACAAGATACCTAAGGGTGCTTGGTGCTTTGAATGCTCTGAAAAATCCCACATCATTGCAACAGGAGGGCCGGATTGTTTGGTTAGAGTTTGGAATCCGTTTGTTCCTCATAAGCCAAATGCTATTTTCTTAGGTCATCACACTGGAATTGTTGCTCTCGTTATGCAAGATTCGGGGAAAACGTTATATTCCCTTTCCAAAGATAAATGTATTAAAGTGTGGGACGTGATGGCCCAAGTGTGCTTACAAACCTACATAGAATTGCCGTCGGAACTGGGAGAATACAACGAAATCACCGTGTTGTACAATCCCGAAAACCGCCAACTTCTCTTAGGATCTATCACGATCGTAATTATTCATCTTTCTCCAAAACAAAGCGGAGAACACACCGATGGAAATACTCATTCTTTAGGCGTCTCTGTGGTGCTGTATAATCCCTTATTTAAAGTAGTCCTTACTTGTGGGCTTGACAGCTTTATAATCGTTTGGGATCCTTGGACGGGCAAAAGAGTTTCTGTAGTAAAGTCAGCCCACACGCGTCTTTTACGTGGGGAATTAATTCCGGTGGAAATCACAGCCGCAACTTTTGATCCAGGTGATCAGTTGCTGTTAACTGGAGCTAGTGATGGCTCATTAAAAATGTGGAACTTTAATACTGGGACTTGCATGCGTAATATGTCCATCGAGCCTTCTTGCGAAGTAACGTCTGTTATTTGGGTGAAAGGAAGAATACTGGCTATTGGGTGGAATCGACACATAACAGAGTTTGCAGATAGTGGAGGAGCGGCAGGACCCGGAGGCGCCTTTAGTAAACCGTGGGATACGAGGCACAGCGAGGATGTCCTGTGTGCTGCCGCCAGAATACCGCAAGCTATTGCTACCAGCACATACAACGGCGAATTGGTTTTGTGGCGATTAGAAACGGGACAACCGTACAAACGTTATAACGTAGCTAACCCCACAGGAAGAATAAAGATAGAGTACAAGATAGACAAGGAAAGGACGCGCTCTCACATCAGATCCCGAAGCGCATCTCTCGTAGGCGGGGGAGGCCGTCCCAGCAGGTCAGGGAGCTTCGCTCAGAAAAACAGCTCGAGTGGAAATGCCGGCGATATGGGGTCGAAAGATGCGTTGCCGGCAAACCTTGCGGCAAGAGCCCGGAGGATCTCTATGGTTCACGTGCCAGAGACTTGCGTTCCGTTGCGGGGGCTTGCGGTGCACTGTATGCTCTTCCTTTGCAGCAGACCCATGCAGGCGGATGTAGCTACGCTGCTGATAGCCGTCGAGAATGGGTCAATTCAAGCTTGGTCTCACCACCCTGCTGGAGGCTTTATTACTTCCTTTTCAGCTATACACACAGCAGGCGACTATGTGATATCCATGTACACGGATTCCCAAAACGAATATCTCTTTACCGGTAAAAAGCATCTAAGTATCTAATAAATGACTCTTGAAATTGCGTTTAGGCACAACAGCGGGTTATGTAAAGATATGGCTGATGAAGGATTATTATCCGCCGAATCCAGAGGAACGCGTGTGCATGCCAAAGTACCGGCTGATTTTTCCGTTTTTGTGGAAAGACTTAATAGAAGGTAGAGCTAAAAGAGCCAATCGGGGACAACCGGAACCGGTTTTGCTTTCAAGTTATAAGGCACACTTGCTACCTATCTCTGGATTGACTTACTTAAACGAAGCCAAGATCTTAATTAGGTATTGTTTCTTTAATTTTTTGATCTCTAATTTAATAGAACGTTTTAATGTCTCCATTTGACCACCCCTCGTATTTCTGCTTTCTAAAATAATAACTGCAACTATTTTGCAAACCAGTTGCAGTGCAGACTGCAGCGCACGCCTGTGGACTCTTGGGGGCCGCTACTTGGGAACCCTGGGGACATTCAAGCCTTGGACACCGATTAAAATTGACACCCCTCCAGGACAAGACCACGCGTACCGAACACCTCCAGACGTATTTCGAACTGCGAGCTCCACAACATTTAAGGTTCACAAAATTCAAATTACCCCCCACTTTTTGATCGCCTAATTTCCTTCAGGTCTACATGGGAGGCGAATACGAGAGAAGGCTGACGAAAAAGCAGGAGCAGCATGCAGAAAAGAACATGACCAAGACCGACACCTTCAAAGCTACCGTTTACGGCAAGAGGTTGCAGTCGCCAATCCTGGGGCACCATTTCAAGCTGCCCGAAAGGACTACCGGAAGGCATGAATTTACCCTAGATACCTCATTCGCTTATGTGTGTTTCAGTATTGCTCATATTTACTCCGATTAAATTGACGGTTAACTATTTTATAGATTCCTGTGTATCAGCATCTGATAATGCCTCCCCCTTCGGAGGTACCGCGGCCGCGAACACCGGAGGCGGTAGCAGCTCTTGACATTAAAAAAGAAGACAAGAAGGATAAGCTCGCCGGAACTAGGAGTTCGAGAAATTCTTTGAGGTCTACCAAAGTGTGAATTTGGGATTTTTATTTTTATACAAATTTTATTAATAAATGTGATTTTTTAGATGTGCAATAGATTTTGCATATGATATTGTAATCTTAACTATGATATAATAATATAATATATAAAATATATAATAATAATATCCAGTTCCGACACACGGTTTGGTTCCCTTTCTTGAGGATTTTAATTATAAGACCCTCTTTGCAATGTTTAGGAATTTTTTATGAAATCCAGGCTACTAATATAAGCGGGTGTAGGATATCTGCTATAAGTAAAGGACAGGCTTTAAGTATATCTACTGGTATGTTGTCAAGTTTAAAAGCTTTGGATATGGCTTGTATACTTTCTCGTTTGGTGGGTAGTAGAAGCTTGGTTCAAGTTGTGTTCTTTCGTTTCTGCATTTTTCTCTGGTATATCTAACATGTCATTGAAATATTCGTGCCACCTATTAAAATGTTAATAGATGGAGTAAAGTTTATTTCTTTCTTTGTCTTTCAGGATTATACAGTTTTGTATAAAATTCTTGGTGGCTAGTTGTTTAGTTAATTTTATATAGCTCTTTATTGTTTCTTAATTCTTCTGTGGCTTGAGATTTAAGTACTAGCTTGTCTGCCTAGCTGCGTTTGTCTTTTCTTGAGTTTCTTTTGACTGCTGCATTTACTAGTTTATAGGTTTTTCGTAATGGATCTCTAGTCTTGTATGTTCGGGCGTTGTATATTTGACCCTTTATAAGACGTTTTTGTCCAATCAGGTTCCAAGTAGCTTGCGGTATCCATTCCTTTCTCTTTGGACTCTTTTTTCCTAACGTGCTTTAATCAGAATATCTCCGATTTGTCTTCATTTTTTTCAGACTGGTTGTCTTTCTACGTGTGTAAAACTCAACTTCTCTTTATTATAATTGTCTTTAAGGTTGGATAAAGTCTCGTGGTTTTGTAGACGATTTAGGTTTTAAGTTACTAGTAGCAACTACTAGATGATTGTCACTAGCTACATCAGCACTTTGGTGGCTGCGAACTTCTAAGAGAAATCTTCTCCATTTCCTGTTTATAACTAGGTGATTGATTTAGTTGGTGGTTCGAATATCCGGGAAGACCCAGGTTACCTTTATAAATAATATGTTTATGTCTGAACAGGGTTCCTCCTATAACCAAATGTTGGTTTGAGCATATGTCAACAAAGAGTTTGCTGTTTGTATTCATCTGTCCTAATCCATGCTTCTCCATAACCTGTTCTACATCAGTGTTGTCGTTGCCCACTTTGGCATTAGTATCATACGTCTGCTTTCTTTGTTTCTCGTAGAGTAGTTGCTAATGTATCATAAAAAATAGATTTATCTTCTTCATTTAGTACCACCGTCGGTATGTAGCACTGTACAATGGCGAATTTTCTTACACATGCGTGGACACGCGCTGTAATAATTCTGCTACACACTAGTTTCCATTCCATTAAACTTCTCCTTGATCTGCTCACTAGTAGACCAACCCCTTTCTCGTGGTCTATATCAAGTTAATTTTCTGAGAATGATAAAGTTTTTTTCTAAAATCGTAGTTATCTCTTTGGTACCATTCCATCTAGTTTTACTCAGGTTGTAATTTCCCATTTCTTTTATAACTTGAAGAAATCCGAAATGTTCCGTCATGGTTCATATATTCCAAAATCCAATTCTTGTCAAATTCATGCCAAAAGTCGTCGTCATAGACGTCATCTAGATTCTCTTTGTATTAGTTTTAGGAATCGTAGTAATTATTCAAGGTACGTGTGTAGTTGGCGCACGGCACCCAAGTCTAATGGTGGAGCTGCCACGTTTAGTTTAGCCTACAAACGACTTTCACAATTCTCGCCAGATATAGACCAAATTTGGCACATATGACATCAGAGGCTCGGTGCTGTCCCAGACGTACAGCACATCCCCACGACAATGGTCCAGTATGCAGAAGACACAGTGGTGTTATTAAGTTTGCAACCACCCACAATGGACGTGGAGAATAGGAGTGAACGCAGAGAAGAGCTCCAGTATCTTATCCTTCACGAAAAGACGGCTGCGTCGCCGACTAAACCACGCGACACTCAGAATGTTCGATCGGAAGATGACTGGGAGATACCTTGAAGAGAAGAGGAACGATACTACGGAGAAATCTTAATTAAAAAAACTCACCTGGAACCCGCACGTGGAGAGGACGGTAACGATGGCAAATGCAGGACGGTAATGAAGGCGATGTCGTAAATACTTTGAAGGAGAAATCTGGTTAGGAAGACCTTTAAATGCGCCTTTATGACAAAGATCTTATTGGTTTGGTAACAGACAAGATTTATGATGCACTCCCTTCTATATCCAAGCTTTACGTTAACTTGACTGGAAAATTGCGAGCGTTGGAAACAGGACAAATATGCCGACTTGCTCTATTCGCTCATAGAATAGTATCTCCCTAATTATAAAACTGGGGGGCATAGAATAAAAAACAGTAAAAAAACATGGAGCCGGCGAACGGCAGAACGAACTTAAAAAGACCTTTCGGTTTCGATTTCGAAATTATTCGACATAGAATTTTTTCGACTTCATTTTCGAATTCAGCGTAAAATTTCCTATAAGAATCACATTTACATATAGAATTCAATAACGAACTTTTTAAGTTCGTTGATAAGCTAGAAAAATTCATGAAGTTTTTAGAATCTAAAGTTAGGAGAAAAGATAACATAAAATAGCACGGGTAAACAATATATGGACAAGGAAAAAATCAGGAAATATCCACAGCGGCATGGTCGTTCACAAATCAAACCTCTAGCTGTAATAAGAAAAAGTCATGCAGATTATATCAATGTTAATCGTTTGACCCAAGAATTAGTGAACAAACATGAAATAATTAAGAATAAGTGACTATGGTTTACTAGTCTAAAATTCATTCACATATTATCTAAATGTCAAGGGGTTGTAAAATGTGCTGCGTACGAGGAAAATATTACAATATTTTTTGTCCATATATTCTTAATCAACATAGCAAATCAAGGACAGACCTAGAAGATAAGCAAGCGATGGTGTCAACGTGACAAATAGAAAATCCTAAAGTTTTGTTGCAAACGCTGGTAGTCAACGAGACCAATCCGAGTAATTGTCGACACAAGACCTCAGAAGTCGTACTTATTAAAGAATGTAGCTGAATTTATCATTACCGATGAGGGGTGCAAACAGCAACTGCACAAAAAGAAAAAAAAACATGTAAAAATAAGGTGGAAACGTGAAACAATATTCCACAGATATCCCGGGTTTTTATATATATAATGACCATCACATAGCCTATAAATGTTGAAATATTATATCGACAAACGTAGCTTTGATATTTACCAAGTTAAACTCTTATTATTGGTAATATCGGGGTACAATTACAAAGCGTTCATTTTTCTGCCGCGTATCCCGCCAGCCGACCATTGCGCTGCGACTATCGTCTGGTGCGGGAATCGAGCATTTTCGGGGCCACGCGGAAATACACAAACCTGAAATAAGCAATAGGCTATTTATTTTTATATGTATAAGAGCCTAAAACATTCGACCACAAAAGTAATTTATTATACAATCCAACAAAAGTAAACCGCCGTATTTGAGGATAAGGATGACATGGTCCCGCTCAGCGTAAGTCACCCGTACAACACTTTCTAAAGCAGATGTAAGCAAACGCATGTCTATTTCAGAACGGTAGAAATGCCGTGAAGCTGTTCGACGATAAGAAGAACCGTTTCAGAAAGGAGTTCCCAAAGGAGGCGGAAAATTTATTTATACTTAGAAGAAGTGTGAGGTATTACTAGATGGGCCTCTAAAAATAAAACAATCATCGGAAAAGTTAGAACTATCCGACATAGTCGTGTGACGTATTCTCTATGAACACATTCATATGAATAAGCTTAATGCCAGACGAGCACGCCGACTTTTATCTACGGTTCAAAAATTTCAACGTGTAACTTTTTGTAAACAAATTTAAACCTCTATCGCAACAATAAAGGAGAAGTTCTTCAATCGATTGTTTCAGAGCATGAAACTATGATCCTGTTCTCTGATCCCTTAGCAAAAAAATGGCGCACTCCAGACAAAAAACAGCTAAGGGAGGCAAAGGTGGCTCAATCGAGCTAAAGCAAATTTTGCTGGGTAATTTTAAGAAAGAACACAGTCGTCAACGTATAGTTTTGTCAACTTACTGCATAAATTGATGAATAGTTGCAATGAAGGACTGTGTCTTAGAAGAGCTTTTCCATTCGCTTTATAACCCAAACCTAATCCTCAATCACTAATATCTATTTTTAAAACTAAAGAGGAACATTGGAGATAAAATATTCAACAACTATAGAGTTGCAAAAGGCTGTTTTTGAGTATTTTACAGATAAAATTGTTTTACAAGAGTATTTAAATGCTAATTTTGAGCTGCAAGTGTATTTAAATACGTGGAGATTATATTGGAAAATAATCCTCTTGTTTTATTTATATGATACCTGGAATATAATTTATTTCGAAATTTTCGGCACTTACCCGGTATGATGGTTTTGTGCAGTTAATAGAATTACGAAAGTTTAAATATTGTTTATCGTCTCTCCAATTGTATAAAGGCAGTAAGTATTAATATTAGTCGTTTTTTACTTGGTATAAGCTTTATGGTTTAAAGTTTTTCAAAGACTTTAAGCGGAAGTAGTTTTGGAACCAGCAGAATGGAAACTTGCTGGTAATAATACGGATATTGTTGCCGATGAAATATAAGGTTTTTGTGTAAAAACGTAAGCATTGTTTAGCCTATTTATCTTCACATTTTTCCTTTTAAATATCGTGATTATAATTACGAATCAACTGTTTATTTTGTAATGTAGATGTTTCAGTATTTTTGTATTTGGCTTACTAGCGCCCTTTGAGAGTCTTAATAATGGTGGTGTTTTTCTCGAGGCACTCGTAAACTTTCTGAGCAGATCGAGATGTTTTGAGCCAAACTGGTTGCAACAAAAATATTCTGGTAGCTTACCAGAAGTGTGAGGATTCTGTAGTTGTCTAGACTACTAGTTTAAAAATAATAAACATTTCTATAGTTAAAGGTGATGATGTTTATTCTGCTGGTCCACTAATTCAGCAAAAACAAAGACGTAAAAGATTCATTTCCTTTATCTATCTATCCAACTATACGAAAGCAATAAGCATTAGTATTGTTTGTTCTTTACCCGACAAGAATTTATCTTTATTTATAGTAAAGTGAAAACTTTATTTAAATTTTGAATAAAACATATCTTCAAAAGTAAACTTAAAAATTAATAAAATTTTTAAAGTTTTTTAAAGGAATTTGTCCTAATATGCCAGGCCTAATTGTGATTTTTTTAGGGGAATTAATGAATAAATTTTGAATAACACCGGTATACGATGGTATGAAAATTTCCAAATGAAATTTTTATGTTTAAAGAAACTTAATTGCTTTTATAGATTTATTTGGCCTTAACAGTTCAATAAATTTAAAAAAAGTTTGTTTTTAATATAAAATGTCGGTTTCTGGTCCATTTAAATTAAAATTCAATTTGTCATTTGCACAATAGTGTAGTGAAAAAACCATCAAAATTAAAGTAAACAAAATAAATTAATTAAGAAAAGGTTTATAACAAAAAATAAAAAAAAAATATTAAATAAAAAATGGTTAAAATTTGTTAAAATAAAGAAAATTAAAGGCCTGCAATAAAAATAAGTAAGAAAATAAATTTTGGATAAAAAAAATAAAATAAAGGGGAATAAAAGTAAAAAAAATTACTTAAGAATTAAATAGGAAATAAAACAAACAAAAAATGGACAAGAATATGTCAAAACAATGAAAAATCAAAGAAGAAAAAATAGATAAAACAAAGCAATGTAACTAAAATTACTTTAAGTAAAAAAAAATTAGCTTGTAAATAAAATAAAAAAAAAAGGATAAAAATTAAATTTTAAAATATTGCATTTATTTATTTAGGAGCAAACGTATATTATTGGCCCCGGTGACTTTCCCTTTTTTGGAAAAAGTTCAATTTTGTTTTAAATAAAGCCAATAAAGGAGTTCTTCCTTTTAAAAAAATATGAAAATAATTAAAAATTGGTAACAACTTATTTATTGTTTGGAGGAAAAAATTTTAAAATTGCTTTTTTTTTAGTTATTTCTTAACTAACTGTTCTTAAAAAAAATTTAGCAAAATTTTTGGGCGTTCTCGAAAAACAAAGAACCATTTTAGCAAGGAATTTCGGAACAATCATAAACATTGAATGCAATAATTTCTTGAATGAAGTTAGTTAGTATGGCTCATTTCCACCTCAGTCAGGATATGTCAATAAACACAAATTTCTATCGGGCTGTTGCCAACCCTCAACAATTTACAAACGGCCTCTCCATTCGGTTACAGTTACGGTCTGGTGTGCAATCTCTTCGAATAGGATAATTGGCCTGTATTTTTTTGCGTTAATGATGGCCATGCAGTTACTGTAACATCAGCGCGCTATGTTCAAATGCTGAAAATCTTATCCCATAACTTCAACGATGTCCTGTGAATAAGAACACTCATCTTCAACAAGATGGAGCAACTAGTCACACAGCCAAGGTGTCAATAAAATTTCTTAAAGATCTTTTCTCAAAGGAGATGTTCAGTGGCCTCCAATATCGCCAGGCCTAAGCTCCTGTGATTATTTTTTATGGGGATATCTCAAGTCGAAGGTCGAAATTTGTGCAATAACACCGGCGGTACTACGATGCGTCAGTGAAAATTTCCAAATGAAATGTTTCCTGGAGTGATATTCAAATTGAAACTTATATTGCTTTTATACCGATTTCCATTTGTGCTCTTAACATTTGTTGCAATAAATTTAAAAAAATTGTTTGTTTTTTAATACCTACAAATAGTGCGGTTTGACTGCCCCGTCCTATTTATAATATAAAGATATCAATTCTGAATCATCTTGCTACTAATAGTGACCATAGAATAGAACCAAAACGCAGGTCAAAATTCAAAGTAAAGCAAAATAAATTAATTAAGTAACAACGGCTTCTATAACAAAAACAATACAAAAACAATAAGAATATTCACAATAACACCAAATAGAGCTGAATAAAAAATTACCTGATAAATAAAAAATAAACGAAATGAGTATAAACGGCCTAGCAATCAAAAATAAGTAAGTAGACTAATAAACTTGTGATAAAGGAAGGAAACTAAAATAAAGGGACAGAATAAAAGTATAAAAAAATGAGATGACTTAAGACATTACAATAGGGAAATAATAACAAACAATCAAAAATGAAAAGACAAGACACTGATCGTCTTAAAGACATATAGAAAAATCAAAGAAGACAAAGAAATAGACTAAACAAAGCAATGTAACTATCAACATTATCTTTAATGTAAAGAAGAAGAATTAGCATTGTCCCAAATGAAGAATGGCAAAGCACCCAGAAAAGACGGATATATATGTAGTTGAAATGTTTCAAAATCAGGGTAATAGCACTGTTCACCTTCAATACTTTCAGGACGTCAACACGTATATTATCTGGCCCCGGTGACTTTCCACTTTTTGCTTCGGTTAGAGCACGTTCAATTTCTGCTCTGTTAATATCAAAGCCATATAAGAGAGAACATTCTTCAACATTCACATTACAAAAACATATGTATGTAAAGATATATATAAAAAATATGCAAGTAACAAGGGCGTTATTTATTGTCTTGTGAGGTAAAAAAATTCGTTAACTTCAATTGCATTTTATTTTTAGTTGATGCTTCTTAAGCTAGAGCTCAGAATTCTTGCAAAAATATAATTCTATGTTCGAGAACATGATTTTGGATTGCATGTTCGATACAAGTATTAAAAGCTAATACTGCATCACCATCCTTTATTGCACAGGGAATTTCAGGAACATCATCAGCTGAATTACTATCTGAATCAGTCGGAGATAATTTCTTGAATGATATCAGTTTCAGTTTGTAGTTTATCGCTGACTGCTTTATCATGTGTCACCCACTCGGCGATCTCTTCATTTGTTAAGCTTTTTCCCTAAGTCCGAAATTTTCTTCAGATCATTTTCTCAACAGGTCTTCTTGGTTCAGCGATTTTTCTGGCTAACCTAGCCACTGGGATATCATCTTCTTCATCACTGTTGTCAAGCTGTTAGTCATAAACCTCACGTGGTAATGTTTTTTTCCTAAGATTTTTTATTAACTCAATGCTCACATGCTTCCAAGCGTCCTCTAAAAAGAAACGACGTCTTTCAAATTTACGCCTTGTAGTGATTGCGACACATCGCAATTAGAGTCTACAATTTTTTTGAGCAATTTTTTCCTATAGAATAACTTTATGGCCTGTATGACATGTTGATTCATGGGTTGTGTCAATGACGTGCAATTTGGCGGAAGAAACAATACAGAAATTTTATTATCGTCACTGGACAATTGGACAGGGTGTCTAGGTGCATTATATAAAATTAAAATGGCCTCCGGGTTAAGATTGAGCTGCTTCATTTTACGTCTTATAGATGGAACTAATTCATTGTAGAACCATTTAGTAAAAATATGTCTGGTTACCCAAGCTCTCTTTTGTCCCTTGTAACGGGAAGTTGAACATTTTTAAAAGCACGCGGTTTCATACTTAAGATCAACAATTTCAATTTGTGGGATTTAGACGCATTTGAACAGGGCATAAAGGTGATCCTTTCTTTGCTCACTTTCCGTCCAGGCGCAGATTTCTCCTCTGAATGAGCCAAAGTTTTGCTTGAGAGAACTCTCCAGAAAAGTCCGCTTTCACCAGCATTATAAATTTGGTGAGAAGACAGATTTCTTTTATTAATTGGGTAAGCTTTTTCACAAAAGTAAGACTACATCATAGTTGCTAGATAGCGATTCTCCTCAAACTGTTAACTGGAAAATTCCAAATCTTGATTTGAATTTATGAAGCCACCCTGAGCTTGCTTTAAAGACATTTTTTGCGTTATTTCATTATTAAAAAAACTTAGCTTTCTCACATAGAATTTCCCCAGAAATTGGACAACCTAAACAAATAGAGATGTTGTTAAAAAAAATGTATCTATCAAACTGTGAAATTACATCCGCTTTTACATTCATTCATATCACCTGCCTAAATGTTATAGGATATCAATAATGTACCTGCCTTTTGTCCTGAATGAACCATGTAAATAAAGCTTTTTTGGCCCTAGAATTCGAACTCAATTTCAATATTTTCCTGTTTGATGGACTGAAATCATTTTCATGTAGATATGCCAAAATTTTATCTTTGTTTTTCTTAATATCAGCCACAGTAGCTTTCCCAATGCCATACTTGGTCATAATGCTGGAATATCTTATACCGGCATCGATATCTTTTAAAACTCAGATTTTTCCTTTTAAGTCAAGAGTAACGGGTTTTCTTTTTGAGATTGTTCTATTTAAAAAATTAGTTGAAAGTCTAGACAAAACACACAAAACAAACTTTGCTATATTAAACTGAATAAACCGTAAGTAAGTGACCCTCGCAACAGCGCCGACACAGTTCAACTGACTTGTTACGATTTGTTACTACTAAAAATTCAAACTGACGCAGTACCACCACCAAATTAATTAAATAATGCCTTACATAGGAGAAACAATACAAGAAAATTTACAAGAATTCAAAGTGGAACCGAATAAAAAATTATCTAATAAACAGAAAACAAACGAAACGAATATGAATATCCTAGCATTCAAATATAAAAAAAGACTAAGAAACTAAGCTAAAAGGACAAAATAAAAGAATAAAAAGTAAGAGATGATTTAAGAAATTACAATACAGAAATGATAATATTAACAATCGAAAACGGCACTGGTTGTCATAAAAATCAGATGGAAACATCAAAGGAGACAAAGTAAACTTGATAAAAAGAATACAGAAAATAGACTAAAGCAAAGCAATGCAACTGTCGAAACTATATTAAATTGTGGTTTTAAAGAACTGCCTAACACCACCATATAAGAAGTAAAATTAGCATTATCCCAAAGGAATAATGTTAAAGCATTTAGATAATATGAAGTTTTAAACAAAATGATAACATTTAGAGGACATACTACTATCACACAAGTGATATTAGAGATAAAATCGAAGTCGAAAATTTCATAACAAGCGTAGCTTAGTTAAAGTGGGGTTTGGTAGATCATGTTGCTGAACAAAATGATTCAAGATGAACAAGACTTAGTGTACAATGGAGATCTCACCTATATAAATGTAGTGTTGACAGACCACAGTCGCGTTAGCGACATCGAAAAGAATGCAGGAGGAAAGTGACATGAACTCGCGCAAAATACAGGGGCGGTCTATGTTAAGGATAGGGGAGAAATATAATGCCCATTCGTGTTACAAAAAGGAAGGGCTTACCATTATTTACTTGTTCACCTATTGGGTTATTATAAATTCTTTTGACTTCTAATTTCGAATTCTTCGTAGCTATGGTGCACTTGCACGTAAAATTTGTTATCTTTTAATGTATTTTAGCGCTCGTGCACTAAAAATGTTTAACAACCTCTTTGTGCGCATTTTTTAGTTTTATAGATAATTAAATTTTTTATGACTTTACATTTTTATCTACCTATTCTATATGCAATTTTTCTTTTTTTATTTCCATGCACTTTATTGTATATTCTGTTGTTACATTGTACTATCCAATTGAAATTTGCTTATACCACCTACTGCGAAAACGCAGGGGACAGTCAGTTAATTTTTAGTAAATTTTTTTCTGAAAATGTCCGCCGCAGTTGTGGACGAAACACCAAGAGTTTCTGAATTCCGACCACAGCATTATAAATCGAGAACCAACCACACGATGCAGCATAAAACGTTTTTCTGTAATTCTGTTATTTTTATTTTTT
Source organism: Sinelater perroti (assembly GCA_036346155.1). Taxonomy (NCBI): domain Eukaryota; kingdom Metazoa; phylum Arthropoda; class Insecta; order Coleoptera; family Elateridae; genus Sinelater; species Sinelater perroti. The sequence continues at coordinate 18,271,594 of JARFIY010000189.1, forward strand.
AATTTTATCGTAATATCTATTAATTTTCCTTTGCTTTGCCTCTTTTGTTCTGCGGGATGAGCAAAAGGTAACTAGTTATCAAAAATTGAACTTGTATTACCACTGGTCATGATGAAAATAGTCTTCAAACAAACGATAGTAAATGATACTTATATTTTCCGCGTCAATATTCTAGTACACACAATGTAAATCCGCTTGACTGTTCAGGAACAAGCTATGATTGCAACCAGCAGTTAAATATAAAATTCCATTATTCTTGTACAGAAATTGTGGCATTTAATTAAAGTAGGAATAGAAAAAAAAAATGTCACGCAAAGCTGATGACTACATTCTCGATGAACGATGCAAGATAAAATATCTACAGATCCTCATCCTGGTCCACGGTATCTAACTGGAATAACATAGGCGGCCTTATTTTTATTCAGGATGATACACCATCTTATTTTACTCTTAATGTGCGTATTTTCCAGAACGGTGTCTTTCATGGAGCACTTTACTACAATGAATACATTAGCCATATGGACATTCTTGCCAATTTTTTCACCCGTCAGTTTATAATTTCCTGATTCTCCTATTACATTTCCATTTCTTTCTTTGTAAAAATGCGTTTACTGTTTCTCACCTACGCCATTTTTAATTTTTTAATAAAAATCCTTTATCTGCTTTTATTTAGTTATATTTAATTGTTTTATTTTCTGTATAAGCTCTTGGTTCTACGCCTTTCTTGCTTGTGTTTTTGCTCATCTTCTAATTTTAAATAAAATATTTTTCTAGTTTTTGGTTTTTCTTCTCTTTTCTTTTTGTATTCCCCAGTTAATTAATTTGTTTGTTCCCTATTTGATTTTTTCTTGACAATGCTTTTTGCAATGATGTTTGAGGATGAATTTAAACATTCGCAACTGCTATAAATCATTTGCATTTAAATTGTTTTCTCTTTTTATCTCTTTTTATGAGATTTATTGATGCTTAATTATTTACATAGTCACATTTGGAATTTAGTTTTAGCGCTATCAAGTGCCAACTGCAATCTTTTAAAGGATCTTACGTTTTCACCATCTGTACACACTACTTTCATATTATTATGTGATCAATTTAATTTATTGTTTTTCAAGTGAGATCAATCAACTCATTATCTTTATTCGAATTTTCATCTCCTATTTCAGTCTAAGAAAATAAAAATAAAAACATTAACGTGCAGGGAGTATCTTTATTATTGAGCTTTAAAAAACTTTTGCTGCTGCATTAATAGGATGACGCATTCAAAAAAATATGCATCACGGACGGGGTCTTACGAATCTTGCTAATTGGAACGCACGTGCACAACAACTGTAATTGACCTACAGTACGCTTGCAATCCGGTAATTCATCTCAGTCGCTTATCCAAAGTTGACGTAAGTATGTGACGTAAATCCTCGAGTGATTCGCAAGAAAATAGATACCGCAGCCGGCGAAGTAGTCCAGGCTTGTTGAGAGATGGCCTTAGTCGGAGGACCGTGGAAAATAGACTAAATCTGATTCAATCAGCTGAGTTGAGAGTGTGGCGTCGGTACCGGGAAATCGGTGGCTACGTCTGCCAGCAAGGAAGCGTCCGAAGGCGCGTGACAACGGAGAGAGAGACAATCGATTTCTTTTCTCAATATCCCACAGAAATCGACATATGCCTGGCGTTGACCTCAAGCAAGACCTGAGACAGTAAGAAAAAGACTGAAGGCAGCCAACCTGACCGAAAAAAGGCAGCTACGGGTCCCAATCTGACTGCAGTCCAAAAGCAAAGGCGACTAGAATTTGCTCACGAACATCATCGGGGACTTTTGCCATTGGAATCAGATATTATTCACTGACGAGTCCAGAATGTGCCTACATAGCAACGACAGGAGACGTCGGGTCTGCAGAAGGTCAGGAGAGCGATTTGCTCATTGCTGCATTCAATATACTGTCGCATATGGAAATGGTATACCGAAAATAGAATGGCTTCCGTGTAGCCCAAATTTGAATCCAATTAGCTTAAGCGAAGTGTCCGAGCCAGAAATCTTACATTAGGGAGCGTGATGCGTGATGATGAGACCGGCGCTTATTGAAGAATGGAAAGCATAGAAAAAGTCATCCGATCCATGCGTAATCGCTTGGAAAGTGCAATTAAGTGGCAACACCATGTATAGAAAAAATCATTAAATTAATTTCAACTGAGGATTTCATTTGTCCTTTCATAACCACCTTTTCCCTTTCAACTCTTTTGTGTTATACGTACTCTTAGGCCCATAATTTTATCAAGACAAGTCCATTTCCAATCAAAGTGTTATCATTTAAAGCCACCGTTTTCAAGCTTTTAAACAGTACACTGAGCTTTATTTGGAATTCTTTCAAAACTCTAGCATGCTGCTGAGTCATTTGTTTTGATTTCAAGTGTATTTGTTCTTTTCTATTGTCTACCCTAATAATTTATGTTAATTCTAATTAATTACATCCTGTAAACTAAACATGTTTTCCTAATTTTGCACTATAATAATTTCATGTTTTTTTTATCTAATCAAATAGAAAGTCTTAATAGCAGGTGGTAATCTTCTGCTAAGAAAACTATAAATCTAGTTGGTTTGTATTTCAAACACCTCAGTGTATCTTCGAAGGAGATGAAGAAATAAGTGAAAAGAAGACAATATACAACATAGATAGATAAGTGTGTTTTAGTTTTATCTTATTTTTCGTTAGTCAACAAATGCACGTTTCTGTAGACATGTAAAATATTACACACAATTATCTCGAATATTTTTTTATTTTATAATTAACCATGCCTTTACGATTAATGGGAGTAGTCGTCTTTTCATAAACATTTTTATAATTCCATGTTCTAGTTGGTGGATTGCAATATTAACTTAAAAAAGAATTTATTCTAAGAAAATCATGGAGATGTAAACACTACTCTAAAAAAAGTTGCCAAGAAACTAAGTCAGTTTCCGATAATGTAATAAATTCTATAGTTCATAATTAAACACTTGGTTTGGAAACAATTTTTTTAACTTTCTAAACAAATTTTTAATTTTTTACAATTTGACGGAAACACATTATTTGCAACAAATACATACAGAATTAAAGTAATAAGGAAACTATCATCTATAATTAAATTCTTCTACTGTGGCCACTCATTTTTCTTCGCTAAAAGAAATTTAAAGCAAAAAGTTTTATTTTATTTTCTTTAATATGCGTACAATAATATATTAATTTTTTATTGACATCAACTGAAATTTACATCTAGCCTAGAGGGACATTAAGTAAATGTGTTATTCGAATAAAGACATTGAAGCAGATAACTATCCATTGATGGTACTCCTACGTAAATTATTTAGCATTTTGTTGGTAGAAAATTTAATTCAACAATAAATAGATTGGTCATATTCTCCTTAGTCTTCTGGAATATCTCCATTTGAGAGCCGATCTATCAGCTCATTCTGGTGTTTCTAAGTTTTTAGATGATACGCGGAAGAAATCGGTGGATTTCATCTTGCACAAAAAGTGTTCCCAGGACTTCATGCATAGTCTGGTTAGTAACATACTGAGGTGCGTTAATTATTAATGGCTGGATAATGCTGATTTTAAATTTCTTGGCACACCGCCACAGTTAAAGGTTTTATGTTTCAATTGGTTTTTATGATTTTGTGTAGAAGCAATTTGTTCTCTTTTGCCTTCTACTAATACAGCTGTCTGAATTTTATATTTAACTGTCGTCTTTCTGTTTGTATGTGTTTTTCCAAATTAATCTCTAATTCAGGAGTACCATAGATGTTGACCGACGGAAAAATGGTTTTTATGGCAAAAATAACTTGCGTGGATTTGGTTTTGTTGACGTTAATTCGCGATCCATTTAACCATCAGTTGACAAGATTTAAGTGTACTTAGGGGTCTGTTCGCCATGTTTAAATCTTCATGAACGGATATAATGGCAGTTTTGTCAGCGAATGTGGCAATTAGAGTGCTGACCGTCTCTGTTATGTCAGATGAAACAAGAGATAAAAGATAGGCCCCAATATACTACTCTGAAAGACACTGAAGTTGATGGAATAATACTGGAAAAGTGTGTTCATGTACTTTATTGAATAATACCGGTCACATAAGTAGGGTTAGATAGTATGCGTTGAGAGTAGGTGTTTTAGCGTGTACAGTCCTATATATCACACCTTATCAAAAAACGCTACCATGTAGTATCACTTCTATTCTATGTTTTAGCAATATTAATGCTATTCTATTTGTTTGATAAATTGGTTTCTTGGAATCTGAATCAACAACGAAATATTACTATAAAAAGTTCTACATTTTCTCCCATTCTATTATTGAATTACCACTTTACTTAATTTTGAAAGCACGCTAATCAATCTAAAAGATGTCGTTCTTTCATTCAGGTATATCACAGATACAAAAGACTAGGTAATTCACATAATTAAATATTTATGATAGCTTTGCAACATCTTTAATATTTTGCTCGTTATGAAATAAATCCCTGGAGCTTTAAACTGCTTCAATTTATTGATTTTAAATTTTACTTCATTGAGAAAAAAAAATTTATATAAAGAGACGTACTTCTAAAATATTTCAGTTTTTTTACTGTCCTGGTTTTGGTGATGGTTCGAAGAGTTTGAAAACATTCACAATTGGCTTTAAATTTAATACTACCGATACAAGTGAAGCGGGCTCTCAAACGACAAAACATTTATTTATAGTAACTATGGGCAAAGCCAGCGTGGTCCCGTGGTTGAGGGGCGGGCTGCAATGCTGACGGACCCGGGTTCAATTCCCGGTGCTTTCTGATGCCTGGCGGGTGGCCTACTCAGTTACTAAAAATAATTGAATACCTGCGTTCACTCGAACAGGATTCGGTCGTTTAGGCGCGGTGCTCACCGCCCGCACCAGAATGGTGCCAACGACAGAGAGAGCGAACTGAGAGCCTTAACCTCACAGTTCGCAGGTGGCTACAAAAGAGTAGGAGCCTTACCATTATTATTAACTATGGCCAAAATGTTAAAAAATACTAAGATAAGAACCAGACAAAGCCAGACTGTAGTAGGATATAATCGTTTAACATCAATACAAATACCAATGCCTACTATATGCAGACGATCTAGTTCTAATAATAATAATCATAAAAAATAAAACAGCTGTGGAAAATGGATAAGTGAAAAGTAGGAATGGAAATGAATATAAATAAATGTAAAGCAATGTATATCAACAACAACATAAGAGGAAACGGAAATGCATTAATAAGAACTAGAAATAACAAAGACATATTAGCTCTGACGTCCTTGGTTTCGGTCCTATGTTCCAAGTTTGTAGCAAAACTTGATGCGTACCGCTGCTCCAAATTTCGTCCATCGCAACTGACGACGAGGTGTCCAACAGGAGGTCACTAAAACAGTGGTCCACACTCAACTAACGCACGCAGGCGACTGCCTCAGGTCGAAACCTGTTCCCAAAGCTCCCTCCTAACATCCGGCCTTGCAGACCCCTCTCCATCGCTCCGCGGAAAACAGTCTACTCTTTGGATACAACCCTGTATAAACTAAATGCACCTTCAAATAAGTTTACATATTTAACAACAAATTGTGTGCAACGCTGGTAATTAGATCGAAAAAAGATGTTCCATTTATTAATTCATTGAGCATTTTACTGTACTATAAAACACGACGTGCCATTGATCCTCGATTACGTCATGGAATATCCAAATGAAACCAACTTTCTTCACTTATGTAGCCATGCATTAAATACCCTTCTTAGTTGGTAGATTCGATTATCTTCCGACAGCGAAGTTCTGTTCCTGACAGAAGAAATGAAAGACTGCATTTCTTTAACAATGAGCACATTATGTCTAACCATGTGACCATACGTAGATTCCAAATAACCGTTTCTTATATGTAGATGTATTAAACTTAGTGAATATTATCATTCAGATGCTAATAATTGTATCTTGCAAAAGTCCGACTTTACACTAGATTTAGAAAGACCATATGTCGTGGAATTTTACAGTTTGAAAATTGCTAGTTGTCTGTTTTTGATCAAGATGTCGTTGATAGGTTGTCCATTGCTACAGTTCAATAGCAACTACCATTCAAAGGTTGTGCTGCCGGCTACAGTGCAAGCTTAAACGTGTTTGAACCTGTTCGAACTTATCCCAGAGTGCGGCTATCGCTTGCGCATTATTACAACCGTTTCTTAGTACTCGATGTATAAATAGTTGCTAATAATAGATCTAGTAATAAGAAATACATTATTTTTCCAATAGATGGCTTTAATAAATTGTATTGCGCTCTAAAAGTCCGATCGGTTTACACTAGATGGCGTTAGAAAGCTGACATTTTGTACTAAAAAATATTTGACAGTTTTGTGAAAGACTGACTCAGTTTTGTTTGAGCTCACGTCAAAGATGGACACCAGCAAAAAGAAAATACGCTGTTTTACAGTTTCTCTTTGATAACGGTGAAAACGCAAGCGCGGCTGAAAATGTAAATAGTGTTTATGGTTCTGATACTGTAACAGCCAATCAAGCCCAGTTTTGGTTTCATCGATTCCGTTTCGGTAATTTCGATGTCAAAGATGCACCACGATCTGGAAGGCCAATTGTCAAAAATTTGGATAAAATCATGGAATTGGCGGAGTTCTACCGTCATATAAGCACTGTTTCTATTACCCAGAAGCTAAACATTGCACACAAAAAGGATTGGAACCATTTGGAAAAGGCTGGATACAAAAAGAAGTTGGATGTATGAGTGCTACACGAGTTAACGCAAAAAAACCTCAGGGACCGAATCTCCATCTTTGAATCGCTACTGAATCGTAACAAAGTCGACCCATTTCTGAAGCGGATAGTGACTAGCAATGAAAAGTGGACAAGCACGACAACGTCAAGCGACAACGGTCGTGGTTGAAGCACGGTGAGCCGGCGCAAACGGTGGCCAAGCCAAGATTGACGGCCAGGAAGGTTTTGCTGTGCGTTTGGTGGGATTGGCAAGGAATCATATAGTATGAGCTGCTTTCCAACTGCCAAACTCTTAATTCGAACCTGTACTGTAAACAATTGGACCGTCTGAAGGAAACAATCGGCCAGAAGTGGCCAACTTTGGCCACTAGGACAGGAATTGTGTTTCATCAAGACAACGCCTGGCCACACACATCGATAGCGACTCCCCAGAAGCTCCAGGAGCTTGATTGGGAGAATCTTATGCATCCACTTTATAGTCCAGACCTGGCACCAAGTGATTACCACATGTTCCTGTCCACGGCGAACTATTTTACTGGTGAAAAATTCGCCTCATGAGAGGCTTGTGAAAATGAACTCTCCGAGTTTTTTGTCAATAGGGACAAGGGGTTCTACGAGAGAGGCGTAATCGAAATACCTTCAAAATGGCAACAAGTTATCGAACAAAACGGAGCATATTTGACCTAAATCAGTTCATTTTAAGTATGTTAAATAAATCCTTCAATTTCATGCAAAAATAATGGATTTATTTTTACTAGACCTATTATTAAAGTTATAGCCTTTTGTGTCAGTAACCAATATTTGAGTAACATTAAGTGTCCATAGTTACCTAATTGAACTTAAGTAAAATTGAAAATTGATCAAAGTTTTCACTAAAATAGTATTTTTAGCCAAGAAGCTACACTAAAACTTTTAAACATTGTAAGTACCTATATTCTATATAGTAAATTTATCTTGTAGCTTGTTTGCAGCTGTTTGTTTCAATCTTTGAAACTTCTGTAGTCTTGATAAATGAGCAAAATCTACAGACGCAATCGTTAAAGCTTGCTTCTCGGTACATATCTTAACCAAATATTATATGAGGTCTGTTCTAAAAATATCACGCCATGTTAACATCGGCTATAGGACTAATGGCTTCTGATTGCTACCAATAAACTATATTTCTTCAAAATGGTAGGAAACAAAGGCTCAGTCGTCTTCTATTAAGAAGTTTTTTAATTCGCTAGAAGTTCGAAGAAGTGTGTGAAATCTCAAGATGTTTACTTTGAGGGGACTGAGGATAAATATATGTTTGTTGCACCTTGTATCATTTTTACTAACTACACAGATGTTTTGTCATTTCAATTGTATTTATTGTATTATATGGTTCGATAATTTCAGGACACACTACGTATAGCGGACAAGACTTTATAGATGTTTCACCTAGAGTACAATCAATGGCATTATAAAGCACTGCGTGTCTTTTAAAATATCTCAAACTACAATTCCACTCAACCAATTTTTACAAGTTTCTTCCATAATAAATGATTCAGATAAAATTGTTTCTGTGGGCGTCGAGTTAATCATTACAAGCTTTGAAAACTACTTCTTAGATAATTCCAAGAACTTTGTAAAAGTATCGTCAGATCAATCAAATACAACATCGATTCTTTCAAACAAGATGAGGTAAAAAGATGATCTTTAATAAAGACTTCTGCGAAATGGCCACACATTTGTTTATTGAAGATTTGTGGCTATTCTGGTATATCGGGGGAATAGAAATAAATATAGTGTGAGGAACCGCCAGGGAAACTCCGATTTCGGTTTTAAGTGAAGCAAGCGGGCGGGAGTGGTGTTTACATAAATAATGTGCAATTAGTTGTGTATAGTGCATGTACGTAAATAATGTTATACATTTGTATAGACTATAGACTCTTATATCATAATGATAATGAAGAGGTGCTCCATCTAAACCTACTCCAAGTAAAGGTAAATTTTCCCAACACTAAGCAACTCTTCGACGTGGGGATATTGCACAACAGGCATTTATAGTACGATATGTAACTAGTGAAAACCACCAAATTTCAGCCTGAAAAATGTTTCGAAGTCAGGAGGTCAGTCTCTATAAAAAAAGAATATTTCTACTATCAAAAACAGTTTTCCTTAGACAGAAGAGTGTTTGGACATTTCACACTGTTCTGAATAATCACCTTTGAGCGAAAAAAGCTTGTTTTCTTTGGATAGACCGATGGATTTCTCCAGCATATTTAGGCAAATATTACTGCTAATATCGCACACTATACTATAATTTCTAATAAGTTTAAATAGACTTCCAAAGTAACATACATATTTTGAAGAGCACAGTAGTTGTGATTTTGTCATATAATTGAGCCAATTAAAGTATCAAAGTTATTTCATCACTTTAGACAATTTTAAATAAAAATTTGCATTTTGCTAGGTAACAGTGCATTTGTTGTCATTAAAAGAGTGAGTAGATTTTTTGAGATATCTTGTATATAGGATACTAGAACAGTTTTGCCGCTTGAAGCAAGTGACAGTGGCACGACCCAACACATTTCTGCGTATTGAGACTGAATTGAAAAGAGTTAGCTCCGCTATATTATCTTTGTTGTACAACAATAATGTGACATCCACAGTTCCAGATAAAAAAATGCTTTCACTTTTTTATCTCTAAAAATAACATACAAAAATATCAATTACAACTTATATTTAAAGAAATAAGGTTGAAGTTCAAATTTAAACACTTCGAGCGCAAATATATCGTGACGTCTCATGTTATAATTAACTGTGCATATATGTTGCTTTTATAATACATATTTGTACCATAAAACTCTTATGCTAGAAAATATTAACTTATTTTGTTTAATAAACATGTTTTCATGTTTTTTATCATGTTTTGTAATTGATAATTGTGTTTATTCGTTTCAAGTTGTATTATGCTTAGTACACTTTGCTTTATTTTTTTAAAGAACTTAATACTTGCGTGTTGTTACGCAATAATGTGATTAACTAGAATTAAATAGTACAGGGGGTACAGAGTTTGGCAACATAGTCTCCTCTTTTTTAATTAACTGCCGTGCGCATGTATTGATAAATATCACCCGAGTCGTACATCCTTAAGCACTACAAGATATGCCATTTTAGTGCGCATCCTGATGTGGAGTTGTAAATATTCTATGTTTGTGTTAGAGGCTTATTTTAAAAATGATAGACATTTCAAAGTAGTTGCTTACGGAATAGTTCCGACCAAGAAAACCCTAACGTTCTGGATTTTCGACAGACTCGTTCAGCGTTAAGGGGGACGTCTGGATTTTTTTTTTGTCCAAAAAAAACCATTTTGCGATTTTCATTTCTTCAGAAAGCTGGAAACCCTAGGATTATAATGCTTTTTTTATTTTTTATATATCTCAATTTACCGCAAAGATATACATGTAGATATACCACGCTCGCCAAGCCGTTTTTTCCGCCCTGCAAGTTGTGACTTGTTTCTTCGGAAGAAACGTCGCGTTTTTTTGGATCAAAAAATTAATTTCAGGTTTTTATATTTTCGAACGGCTAACGACCTCAGAATAGCAATGTTTTTATTAATTTATTCGTATCTTTATACCTATACATGCATGTTCGCCGTACCAATTTTCCTCGGTGCAAGTTTCAACGAGTTTTCTCGCCAGTTACGTCGTGACCTTTGAACGAGCCTTGAATTTGATATCATTATGTCTAAATGTTCGTAAAACAAAGGATCTTGTAAAGATCCAAATAAAACAAAGTGTGGTAGGAATAAAAAATGAAAGTTTCATGTGCTGATAAAAAATCTCAGCAATCCTCGAAAGATGCGAGAATCAAGAATATAGTTTATTTCGAAATTTTCGGAATTACCCCGTATGATGATTTTGTGCAGTTATTAGAATTACGAAAGTTTAATATTGTATATCGTCTCTCCAATTGTATAAAGGCAGTAAGTATTAATATTAGTCGTTTTTTACTTGGCGTAAGCTTTATGGTTTAAAGTTTTTCAAAGACTTTAAGAGAAGTGGTTTTGGAACCAGCAGAATGGAAACTTGCTGGTAATAATACGGATGTTGTTGCCGATGAAATATAAGGTTTTTGTGTAAAAACGTAAGCATTATTTAGCCTATTTATCTTCACATCTTTCCTTTTAAATATCGTGATTATAATTACGAATCAACTGTTTATTTTGTAATGTAGATGTTTCAGTATTTTTGTATTTGGCTTACTAGCGCCCTTTGAGTCTTAATAATGGTGGTGTTTTTCTCAAGGCACTCGTAAACTTTCTGAGCAGATCGAGATGTTTTGAGCCAAACTGGTTGCAACAAAAATATTCTGGTAGCTTACCAGAAGTGTGAGGATTCTGTAGTTGTCTAGACTAATAATAATAATAATGGTAAGGCTCTACGCCCCGCGTGGGAGCACGGCCTGCGAACTGAGAGGTTAAGGCTCTCATACGTTCGCTCTCTCTGCCCGGTCGTTGCCCACCATCTCTGGTGCGGGGCGGTGTGGCAAGCACCGCGCCTAAGCCGATCGCCATTATTACCCCTTGTTCGAGTGAACGCAGGTACTCAATTATTTTTAGTGACTGAGTAGGCCACCCGCCAGGTATCAGAGAGCACCGGGAACTGAACCCGGGTCCGTCAGCATCGCAGCCCGCCCCTCAACCACGGGACCACGCTGGCTTTTAGTTGTCTAGACTACTAGTTTAAAAATAATAAACATTTCTATAGTTAAAGGTGATGATGTTTTTTCTGCTGGTCCACTAATTCAGCAAAAACAAAGACGTGAAAGATTCATTTCCTTTATCTATCTATCCAACTACACGAAAGCAATAAGCATTAGTATTGTTTGTTCTTTACCCGACAAGAATTTATCTTTATTTATAGTAAAGCTGAGGTCGGCAAAGATAATCGTTTTGAATTATACGGTTGGAGATTGCTTTTCGAAATAGACAAAATTAGAGACTTTGAGACTTTGAATTATTTCCATTACTTGTTTTGATTTTAATTGTTTATAACTGCTATTCTTGAATAGTTTTTCGCAACTTTATCTACTCAATATGTCACTTTACACCTTATCTTAAATCTTTTTGAAGATTCTTTCCCTTTCTTTATTTTTAGCAAAACATGAAAGGATGCACTAAAAATGAGTCTCAACAAAACTGTGCCTGACTATTCTCTCAGTAACGCAACAATAAATCTGTGAAAAGTGTGAATAGTTACAAGCAGGTATTTTGGATAGCGAGCTTAAATAAAATCAAAACCTCTAATTTTTGCATTAAGATTGTATTGAAGATAAACGGATAGTTTTCAGCTATCTATATTCATTGCGTTGCGTAATTTCAATTCCAATATAAAAATGTTGTTATAGACCTAGCAGGAATAGTTTTCCGTATTTCCTTGACACTGACTAAGTCTTGTAATTTTAGCGATACCGCCCTCTCGCTTCTGAAAATGTCGTCTTAAAAAGGGTCACTTAAAATTACATAAACACCTACCTGTTTAAAACAATAATGACTATACCACTGTCAGGTCGATGTAGAGCAACAATCTTCACGTTTTTATCATCGGTTGCGTGGATTCGTACAGATCCTTTTGGCGCGAACTTTGAAAAGTGGGCTAATGCGTAATACATAGGCTGTTTGTAAAATTCATCCTCGATGGAGTTAACTATAACAGGAGAATCCACATTGTTGTTGATATAAGTTGGCCCACCGGTCAAGTCTAAAGCCATGTTCCAGTCGATCCACCCAGTTACCCAATTGTTTAAGTCCTACAAACCTTTATGTAAGCTTTAATTTGCCTCTATTAAGTACTAATTACATCTATTATATCCTGCGCATATATTTCTCCCCGATTCCAGTCTCCTAATATTACATGTGGGATAATAAATGCCGACCCTAAGGTAAAATATGATTTTACATCATGTTTAAGCAAATTAGCTATCGATTATATTACCCGCACATGCCTCAGTGGCTAATATAAACTTTTTCGGATATTTCGCGTGAGTTTCTGTAAGACGAGATTGGGTGAAAATGTAATTCCAATACCAATGTAAGCCAAACCCGTCTATATATTGTTCCACAGTTTTGTCTTCAAATAACTGAAACAATTTTATTTCACCTAAGAGGACGAAAATGAGAGCTTAAATATACCTTATCTATAACCCATGGATATAGAAAGGATTGGTCATCGATTGTAATCATCTTGATGGACGAAAATGACGAATTGCGAATGGTTGGCCCAAAGTGTTCGGCAATCCATGTCCTCTGCATCACAAAGTGTCAGGCTATAAGGGTAACTAACACTTGTATTGTTACCAGTAGTCCCGGCAGCCATCCAACAGAATTGATGTCGGACGGAATCAAACCCGTTGTAGGTTCGTTGCCTGTGGTGATCCCCCAAAACGAGATGCCTTCGGCGGCGTACGCCTCAAGGAACTTGACCATGTAGTTGGCCCAGGCCTGGTACATCTCCTTGCGCAGTAAGTCTGGACCTGTGTATTTGCCGTTGTATTTCATCCATTTGGGGGCCGTCCACGTCGAAGCGAACAGCTCCAGTTTACCGGCGCTTAAGTTGAAAGCTGTCTTTATGAGCGGTATCTACAAAAGTTACAATAAACTATCAATGACAATAGAAAAAAATGTAAGGTATTTTTTGGTAGCTGCTTGTCTACAATCTATACTACTGTCTGCAAGTATATAGATTCCAAGTAAAATTTACTGGTATTGTGTTCTGCATTCTTTACGTGTATAATTTTTTTTAAAACTAAAACGTCGGATGCCAATTTTTTTTTTTTGTTTAACAACGTATTCAACAACATTACTTTTACCAGACCTGAAAAGACATTGGATAGACTGGGCTTTTTAATGTCAGCTTAATGCTCTAGTGGGTGGTCAACTTTGGAAATTTTCTGTATTGCGTTAATGACTTTGGTTCCGATGTTTCTGTCCACTAGCGGCTTCTAATATTCTTAGACCGCCTACGTCAGAGTGCGCTTAACCTGGGAGCTTCTGTACCGGGGCCATGATGGTCGATATGTTGCCGGAATATTAGGTTTCCACATCTTGCTCCACAACCTTGATGATTCTACTTTGGTGTTCGCTTGTGTTAAGGATTCCATTTACGACACAACTTTCGGGCTTGTGGAGTAGAATATATTCTCTACATTTTCAATAATATTACATTTAATTTTGGTCACAAGACATAGAGACATGTTGATGAATTGTAGTTAAAAGACACCAACACTAAAGTTTTACAGCAATAATTTTAATTGTTCATCAATCTGGAAGCCATAGCAAGTCTATGGTTATTAACCCTCTTATGTATAAGAACTTAAATGAAGACACATGTGTTCCTTTATAATAATTATATTTTATAATTTAGCACTACAGTTTACAGACAGGCCTTATCTAGGGACTCCAAAAATTCTTAGAAAACACACTGGAAGCATGAGTTTCAACAAATTACACACGTATCAATCTTTCTGCACTAAATGGTGGTATCAAGGAGGAAGTGAAAAGCTGCTTATTTGTTAATTTTTATTTGGTATTTTCATTATACTTCTAAAAAGGTTATACTTTATAGATAAATTATAAATATTTCATTTGTTTATGTTTATTATGATAACGATCAAATGTACCTGAAAATATGCCCTTACTTAAGGACACTATTTTTGTATGGTCAATGGGTTCTAAGTGTAATAATTAGCATTATTATCTTTTTTATAGATAGATAACCAACAGGCAGGTTCATTACGCATAAGAAAGGCTTATTACCGCAAAACAGTTAACAAAAATGGGATTAAATATGCTCTTGGAAGAATCTAAAGATGGCTTGAAGATGAATGATTCTGATGTTGACCCTATCAACAGTCATAAACTTTTCAAACAAAGAGTGGTAATTCACTTGAAGATAATGTTCAGTATCCTTTGCCTGTTTGTCAGACTCAGAGTGTACAAATGTCATATGTACGGCATTGCAAAGACAATCAGTGTGGTTTAGTGAGAAAGATCATTCAGTTACTGCTAACAAACCTCAGTTTATACGAAAATGTTGATACAAATGAGATGATGATTTCATTCAATAAATATTTAAACTAAAAAATTGGGTTTCAAAATGTGGGCTAGGGGTAAATGCAAAATTTTTACCATGGTCTTGCTAATAAAAACTTCAAGATAAACGCAGACAACTACTTTACAAGCATACACCAAATTAAGATAATAATTTTTATGTGGGTATATGTAGAAGAAATCTACTTCAAGGTATTAATAGAAAATAAAAATCATTTGCAGAAAATGGGACTAGGAAATATGTCAGCCCTCAGATGGCATCACTCTCACTAGATGCATTGATAATTTAGTAGTACACGTGACATGCGGCACTTAGTTACATAGAAAAATAACTGTGAGGTTAAATAATATTACAGCTTGTTTTAATGTTTTTATAATAAATATAAAAAATTATGCAT
Source organism: Sinelater perroti (assembly GCA_036346155.1). Lineage (NCBI taxonomy): Eukaryota > Metazoa > Arthropoda > Insecta > Coleoptera > Elateridae > Sinelater > Sinelater perroti. Next base: position 18,286,811 of record JARFIY010000189.1, read on the forward strand.
AGAGCAAATTAATATTTTTAAATTTACTTTCCGGCATTTTTAAAATTATTTTGTGAATTAGTGTAGTATGCAGTACGGTAGGTAAGTTCACTTTAGTGACATCGATGAGCATCTTCTTTTATTGGAAATTTCCTGAATAGTACAATGTATAAAAAAATAAAGGACAATAATGAGGTTCTCCGCTTTTGGTAAATGAAGGTTATGAAAATTCATTAAAAAATTTTTGTTGACTGCAATTCTTGACCTTTTACTTAGTTTTGAAAATGTTATCCATTTTTGTTAGAGAATAGATGCTTTTTGCTGCATGAGATTTAAAATTGCTGTAATCCTTAACTTGTTCCTCTATCAACAATAAGGATAGCACATAAAATCCCCTAGCCGCCGTTCCCCTCTGGAAGAAACAAAAGGAACAACCAAATTTGACGCAGAATCCGAATCCGCGATCAAAAATTCAATAAAACCAGTGCAAGTGGCCTAAAAAATAGCTACATTGAAATGGGGGAGAAGGTAAGGCTTGTACTCCTTATAATATAAGGCGCGAGGCGCCTCAACGCACACCGTTCGAAAGCTTTACCATCTCATGCATAAAAGTATACTTTAACAAGGCCGCAAAGCGGCCTTTGCTTTATAATCTAGTACATAATTATGCAACTTAATTTAGAATAAATTGTTTAAGAGTTAAGAATACTGGCTAAATTAATTGTCTTAACAAAGATGACATTTAAAAGCACAAAAATAAAGAATTGGCAGAAATATATCCTAATTTTTACAGTCAAGCAAACTTATCTTATCTAAACCATCCTTAGATAGTTACAATATACAACCAAAAAATCAATGTTTGGCTTACACTGACAATTTAGCACATTATCGCAAAAACAAGCAAAGAACTACAAGGAGTACTAAGATGACTAAATAAAACACAAAAGCGCACACTACCATTCGATATTAGGTCATTAAAATCAGATATGTGTTTGCAGAAGATAGCAAATTCTGTTATTTAGGTATGATAAATCTAAATAGATTAGGTGACAATATCGAAATGAGTGCGCAATTGTTAAAAGGGAACAGAAGCGAGGAGCTTTTTGAGTTTATTTAACTCTGGCAATACATTGCACAGAGTCAAATTTTATATACTCTTATCTGACTAGTGGTAATCTATAGGCACGGATTACAGATTTTAAAAAAGTTGGGTTAAGGAAGACCACAGATATAAGAAAGCAAAATTTTGAGAAAGGTTTTTAAAGAAAAAATGGCAAAAGAACAGAAGCCATGGCAACAAAGACTAAATGCGGAAGCAATGCAACTATACGGGGACTCGAATACAATTCAGGTAGTAAAGTCTTATCGAATACGGTTGCTAGAACAAAATGGGCGAGAATCACACTTAATATTGAAATAAGGAATGGAAGGCAAAGAAAAATAACTTAATGTTTAAGAAGCATGAGAAATTAAGGAAAGGGAGGTGAAGTCTGTGATAATTGCAAGTCGGGTTATTCAGACGGAAACTCTTGATGAAGAAGGAATAAAGAGGCACTAGAAAAATTTTTCATCGTTCTTATATTTTTTAACACCCTACCAAAAATCTAAATACCTCTAATAACTATACAAAACTTAAACCCCAATTGAGTCATTTGTTAGACTATGTCACCCGCTTTAAAAATACATCACTAAGATATGGCATTTATAAATACTCAATCTCTCCTTGACTTCACGTGTAGTATTTCTTTAATAAAGTGCTACTTAGCCACTTTCATCCTTCTTCTCTTAGAAGATATGGTACATTAACTTCAGTGTGTAAGGAAGGCAGATCAAAATTTTCTAGGCTAGAGTTCTTAGTACTTCGATACCTCTTATTTTGTACTTTTAACATTTTATAATCAACTTCCTTGCTGCTAACATAAATCTGTCAATAAAACGTTACAAAACGTTGCGATTATTTTTTTATTGAACTATGAAGTGAACTTTTCTTCTTATTTACGATTATTAATTTCGTTTTTATATTCCTAGTAACGTCAAAAACTCTTTCAAGCTTCATGATCAATTTAAAGTTAACCATTTGCAGAATTTGTGGTACTAAAGCTTTTTGTGACAACTTGAAATTTTGAGAAAATGTACGTAAGAATTTTGAAATCTAACAACAAAACTTTTGATGTACACCTTACTCAACAATCAATTATAATCCTTCTTCGAATTCGTATGTATATACAGTGTCTAGGAACTTGTTTTTTGTGCTACCATCTGAAAACCGTTTGGTCATTTTCGTTCAAAGTCGCGTGGTTTATGCATTAGTTGTATACAAACAAAATACGATTCCCGTTTCTCGAAAAAAAGTCTTCGACAAAAGAAAGACATTCGATCTCTAAAAGAGTGTAAATAATCTTATTGTGGTACAGGAATGACAAGGATCCCAATGAAACCGATTGTGGAAAAAAGAGGTCGATCGGAAGACAATAAGGTGAATAAAAATAATTTACAAATTTTCAATTAAATTAATCATTTTATTTTCAAATAATGGCTGACAACTAGCAATGTTCTTGACGATGATAGAGGTGGAACTGGTCGCCCCTGTACAGTGCGCACAGAAAAGATCATCGAAAATGTTGGCGAACATTTCATCGAGAACCCAAGCTCTTCGGTTAGAAATGCATCGAAAGAGTTGCCTATCAGTAGATCATCACTCCATGTGATGTTGCAGAAAGATTTGGACATATTTCCCTACAAAATCGAAATCATCAGCCACTGAGTGATAAAGCCAGCAAAGATCGATTCGAATTTGCTGTCCATTCTCAGTCAAACGATCGAATCTAACCAAATCGATCACCAAAAGATATGGTTTTCAGATAAATGTTACTTCGAGTTAGAAGGTTTCGTCAACACTCACAAATGCCGGATATGGGGCACACAAAACCGGAAGTCGTAGGCTAAAGCAGGAGGTGGAATTGATTGGGCTGCTTATTGGGCTGATTATTCTGCTGATCTGAACCCATGTGGCTACACATTATGGGGTTTAACTAGGAATATTATACACCATCCAATAATTATATTTTATTTCACATTAATTGCAGCAAAGATTTTTTTTAAATAAATATTTTTGTGTTGGAAACATCTTTTTGACTCGGGGATATGTGCGCATTCCCAAATTTTTCAGTTCTTTACAGCATTATTATTTGTAACATTATAAACTTCCAGGTAGCACGATTACTAACAAATCTCGCCAACATTGCGTGTTTCTCATTGAAGATTCGAAGTAACGACGATAAAATCCATTTTATTCAGTTGTAGTATGTGTACAGCTGAACAAAATGAATTACAGACTAGCATTAATTGATTTTTAAGTCACTAGAAATAAAGTCAAATAAAGATTGATTTATGGGTATACACAAGATGTGAGTATCAGCTTGGGGTAAAAATTGCCATAGTTAGTCAAAATGTTACTAAAAGTCTGAAAACATTAATTTAATACCGTGCATAACAATTAGAAATTTCAAAAAGCAACCTTCAGCGAACACTCAGTAAAGACCTTCGTGCAGAAGTACAGAATTCAACTGACACAAAAGCTTCAGCTTGATAATAGTCTTCACCGTTGACAATTCGTCAATTTATTTTTAGAGTTTTTTGTCGCATCTAACCATCTGCTTCTTAATCTCATTCTTTTACTTCATTTCATACTGACTATGTAGTTCTGTCCTCACACATCCTAACGACTGCATTCTGTAAGACTTTACTACCTAAATGATATTCATGTCCCCGTATAGTTGTATTGTTTCTGTATTTCGTCTTTGCTGCTTTTACCATTTTTCATTTAGATAACCTTTTCAGAATTTTCCTTTCACATATATTGTGTCTTTTTGGTCATGCTTATTTTTAGATCCTTAATTCATATTCATATATTACCCCTGATTGGATAACAATTTTATATATTCTTGACTCTCCGGGATATGTTGCCCAATTTAAATAAACTCAAAAATACCCCCACTCCTGTTCCCTTTTACTCTATTTAAATTTGTTATACATAACAAAATTACTTGCTTCTGCAAGCACATATTTTATTTTAATGGTCCCATACTCCCCTTTTTCACCATTGTTGCCTACTCTTGTATATTTGGTTTCTCCTTTATTGAATAGTAGTCTTGCATTTTTGTTGTTTTTATAGTCCTCCTAGTACTTCATGTAGTTATGGTATTGTACTTGTGATGAATGCTAAATCTCCTCATAAACAATATACCGAATTTTGTGGTATTATATCTTTGGTCTAAATCTGCCCATCTTGTAGTATTTAAATACGTTAAATAAGGTCACCTTGTCTTGAACCTCTGTTAACTGTATATATTTCTAATATATTTATCCCGCAGAGCACTTATATCTCCTTTCTATATAATTCTCTTCTTTTTCTTGCTCTCTTGTATTTTAATATTTCTTTAAAATGTTGAGTCCATTTTGCAAGTTTTCTTTCCGTCCACCATGTTTCCTTATTTGCTTTTACAAAAGGCAAGTCTTTCTTTATAACTTTATTCTTCTTTTTTGAGTTTCTGATAGAAGTTTTAATATCATTTTCTGCAGTCCTTGTTATACGAATGTTCTTTTTTTTGTTTTTAAATACCTGTTTTATTTTTCTCTCTCCTTATTTTCACTTTTTGTTCCTGGTCTTGAAGATTTGCTACTCTTAACTGTCTTTAACTTATCCTTGCTTTCGCCACGTGCATCTTGCTGTTACTGTGGTATTAAATTTATTGGGTAGAATTTTGTATACTTCATTTTTTCTATCTTTACATACAATTTCTGTTATTTTCATATTATTTTTGATTTTTTTTCGCCGCCGATTCCATTTTCTCCTGTAACGTATTAACTGTTCCTTTAAATATTTCTTTTCCTGTCTCAGTTCTCAACTATCTTCTTTACACGATTTTTTATTTTTTTTCTTTTAGGTTATTCATCATTACTTTTAATCATACCATGTCTACAATATTTTTGTTTACTTAGGCGGGGTGTGGCTGTTTCCCTACTTTTATTAAAGCATTCGTTTTCTTATAATCCTGTTATTTTTATCCGCTATTGTTGTTTTAATCTGTTGGTTTAAGCCTTGAATACATTGTACGTTTCATTTGCCGATACGCGATAGCTTGCGCTAGTTTTTGTGGGTGTTCAATAAACTTTGTTTCTCGTTGAGGTTTCACATGATACTTATATTTGTTCTTAATTCTCTAGTATATCGTTTCTCACTTTCTAATTATTTCCTTGCTGGAGGCGCTACACTTCACTGTACTTGTAATTAATTTTCTTGATAAGATCAATTTTAAATTTCATTTGTCGATGCGGACGTCCCCGGTCTCCGGTCCTCCGGCCGTGTTAAAGCATTGGTTGCCAAACTAACGCTTTCTCGGACACGCGAAAATACAGGAACGATCGTCGTATCTTTAAAGCACACTGCAATTTCAAAAACTTTAATTAAAATTAAATTATTTATACTACTGTTTTAGTTTTTCTGTTCTTTTTTGCAAATAAGCGTTCTTTAGTATGGAACGGGTACAAAAACAGCTGAGAACCACAGAAATTACGTGAGAAAACGAAGAAGTGAGCAGACTGCGGATGAAAGGGCAGCAATAAAGGAAGCGAGGCGACGTATATGTGCCGAAAGAACTCCGGAGCAAGTTGAAGTAAAAACCAAGCAAGATTTACGAATAACCCCGGAAGAAATAGCGGCAAGAAACCAATCAAGGCGACTGCAACATCGGAAGAAATAGCTGTAGAATAGTAACGATTGCTACAGAAAGTTCTTGCATTCTCCATAGCAGCCAAGCGTAGCTGGCTGGATTTTCTAGTATTAACTATTTCATAATCGCATGCTGGATCTTGGATGAATATGTCGTTTTTATAATTCTATTGTTATATGAATAACTCTATTCCACCTATGTGGGCAATCTGGACCTTAACATAAAGATGGCCATACTCGTCAAAACCATTCTGCTACTACAATTGTACATGCTTTGAAAGATACCTGTAAATATTTTAGTCATTTTGGACGCTTAGTTGTTGTTTGATAGTCGTTTGTATCAGTCGATGTTGGAGTTTTTGTAAAAATGAAAAATCGAATACCGTGTCGTAATGAAGTACTTACATTTAAAAGCAATACGCCTACGCAAATTAAAGCCGAGTTAGACGCCGATTACGGGGACTCTGTCCCATTATTTGCTATCGTGAAAAGATAGTCAGCTAAATTTAAACGTGGTACGACAGCTTGACTCACGATAAGCGTTCGAGATAGCCAACAACTCCGACTTTCACAGATAACATCGAAAAAGTTCACCAAATGATACTGGACGACCATAGAATCAAAGTTAGAAAAATAGCAGAGGCTGTGAGCATACCGAAAGAAAGCTGTCCGCGCGTTGGGTCCCTCTTGCTCACTTTGAACCAAAATTTCATTCAAATAAGCATTTCAAATGCCCTGCTTAAGCGGATTCGGCGAAAGGAGTCGGACTTTTAGCGTCGACTGTCAATGAAACTAGGGGCCACGTTTACACTCCTGAGACAAAGGCACAGTCAAAACAGTAGACTACTAAGGGTAAACCTTCTCCAAAAAAAGCGAAAACGGTTTCATCGGTCGGAAAAGTGGTGATGGCGATTGTTTTTTGGGTTAGCCAGGGAATTCTGTTCATCGATTACTTAGAAAAAGGAAAACAACAACGGGGTCGTACTACGCATTGTTATTGCATCAGTTGAAAGCAACAATTCTGAAAAACGGCCCCATTTGAAATGGGAGAAAGTGCTCTTCCATCAAGACAACACTTTGGCGGTCGTCATTGTCAAAATTCACAAATTGCAGTTTGAATTGATAGACCACCCAGCATATTCACCAGATCTGGCCCCAGCGACTATTTCTGTTTCCTAAGCTCAAAGTTTGGCTCGGAGAACAAAGATTTTCATCAAACGATGCGGTCATCGCAACCGTAGACGCCTATTTTGCAGAGCGAGACGCCAACTGCTATTTGGGCGGATTAAAGAAGTCAGGGCACCAAAAAAAATTATGTAGCGACATAAAAGAAGATTATGTTGAAAAATAAAAAAATACTTGTTTCTATGTTAGGCCCAAAACTTTTCAGACTGCTCACGTATACATAGGTCTTGTAATTCGCTGCTTCAGTACAAGAGATATTTTAATGTAGTGCATTTTTCTTCGGAAAATCTAGTTTCACACAGGTCTAAGATGCTTTATTTAATACGGGATAGCTCTCCTTCTTGAACTTCAAGATGTTCACTTGATTTCAATGATTCATGCAATATAATCCGATGTTTTCTATTAGTTGTAACGACTTTTGCACCTCATTTAAAATTTTTTCTATAATTTTTACGATCTTTAATAAAACTGAAAATCTATTTTTCTTGCAGTAGCTCTCAAAGAATATTTTTCTTTAAGAAATGCATTAATATTTCCAATTTCTTTAGCCCTTAGATACTTTGCCTTTCTTATCATAGCACGCGACACCCAATTCATGATATTTTTAAGTCATTACTAAGCGTTTATTGCATTAAAACTACGTTCTGGTCGTATTCAAGTGGTCCGTACGTAGTGCTTACATAATGTAAACTAATATTACACAATAATATATTTTATATTTTTCGACATACGATGTCACCGAAAACCTACAGTACTATTTTGATAAATTAATTATATTACAATTTCCTGAAAGTTTAGCAAGTATCTAATAGTCACATTCATGTTGTTCGAAATATAACAAAGAACAAATACCTTATACTTGTAGTCTTCCGGGGCTAACTTAAAATTTTTCAAGTCTGGATCTGGTTCCCCATCGTCGTAGGAATATCCACGGGTTGAAAAATCTGTTCCGCCTATAGGAACTCTGCATAAGTTGTATTCCAATCCGTTTGCAGCAAAGTAGGATCTACAAAAAATGATTTATGTTGATTGAACAGCTCAGTTTCGTTGCAATTACTTCAACAGGTGATCTGCACTTGAAGAACTCAGTGAATTTAAATTGATCCCGGTGGCATCCGTGAACGCTCCACCCCATCCTAGTATAGTTTGGTACTTTTTACTAGGATCTATCAAAATTACGACCTCCTCGCATGCTTTCTTTGATAGTGGTTCCAGTAGGTCTTTATCTAGCTTCATCCGTAATCCTGTTTGGGATGAGGTATACGCCAGATAATATCCTTTGGGCGCTTTTTGCACTTTAGGTAAATCATCGCAGTACGTTGCATTACAAACGCATACTATATAATTGGTAAAAAAATCGCGAGGCGCGCACTCTCTCTGAGTTGCCACTAAAAGTAATAATAGTACATACATAAATAGTTGAAACATTGCGTTTATATTCACCTAATGAAGCAAATAGTGCGGCGAGAAGGATTGCCGTCTTCATCCTGTCAATGTTGGTGGACAACAGTTTTTTATATGGTTAATGCATTAACTCTGATATTTATTATTGAAAGCAGAGATCGTACTTTCAGGCAAACTCGAAATTTCTTCTATAAGTGGTCAGGCTAAAAATAAATTTATTATCTGCAATTTATATATTGACATAAAATAATGACAAATACTGACGCATTAAAGATTAATATAACGGATCATCCATTAATACAAGGTGGTTCAAATGCGATCGGGACTGATTTCTTCCAAAAAGAATTGCCAAGCACTTAGTTGCATGTGAATCTTTAACGTCCTCTCCTCCAAGTGAACACATTATTCAACGTTCTGAAAGCATTCTGATGCTCTTTTCAAAAAAGACTTTTGATTGGCGGGGTATCCACTCCCGAACAGTCTAAATGACGCCGTCGTTGTCCGCAAACCTCATGCTTTTTAAGTTTGATTTAAGCCTTCCAAACAAGTAGAAACCAATTGGGGCGGATGCGGTAGAAGATTCCATTTCAATTTCCACAGGGGTTCCATTGTTGTTTCAGCCGTATGGGGGTGCGTATTGTTTTGAAAAAAGACTACCGGCTTTCCAGCTGTCTTCCGCTTGAATCAAATATTTTCCTTCACGTCTGTTGCTAGGAGGTCTGAGTAACAAGCTGAATTGACTGTTTTGGCATCCGCTTAGGAAATCTACATGGATAACCCCCTGCCAACCCCAGAAGAACATTACCACCACTTTTACTGCCGAACGGCTCCTTCACGCTCTCTTGGTTTTAGGCTAACTAGTATGCCGCCACTCGCGTGAATGTCTGCTGGGACTCAGGAATAACGTAGTGCACCCACGCTTCATCAGTGGTCACTATAGACTTCAAAAATGCATCACCTTCTTATTCAAACTGCTATAGGAGAGGACTGGCAGCTTGCATGCACAACATTTTGTTCGCGTCTGTCAGAGTGCGTGGTGCCCACCGTGCATTCACGGTCACGATGTCTCTCATGCAGCCAACACTGTTGTTTGTTGATTGCTCCTTGGTAGTACTGCGCATATTCTCACAAATAAGCCGTCTGTACAATCAATGTTTGGCTCGATAACGGATGTTCACGGCCGACGATGATGTAGTTCATACTTCACGCGCTCTCTGCCCTCTCTGAAGCACTTACACCACTTAAACACATGTGTCCGTGAGAGATGGTCTTTTCCATACTGTTGTTAGAATGTGTGGTAAATTTAGCTACGTTTTCTCCAACGAGGAATTTGAGCATAATGCGTTGTTACGCTCCGAGGTACCGTCTGTTAGCTCATTACTCTAGCAACTCCCAAACAAGACGAAACAGGTTCTAAACCGAGCAGGAGAGAGGGTGAAAGTTGTAGATCCACTCTCTCAAGGTCGCACAGCTGCTGTATAGTAAGATTTGTTTACACACAAATTAGTCCCGGTCATATTTATACCACCTTATAAAACGATAACTAAAATTATACGTTGCCATAAAAGATAACGTGGCACTTGTATAATTTTTGTATATGTTGCTTTTAGTAGAATCAATACGATAAACCTACTTTTTCCATTTTTTTTCTTTCCCTACTTTATAGATTTGTTCTAAACTTTCTTCTAAGGTAACTTTCTTTAAATTTATATTTATTATTTTATCTTTTATACAGTTTCACATTTCCTTAGTGGTGTATAATTCTTACATAAGCTCTCAAAATGTTTGCCATATATTTTAAATTTCGTGAAAACGGAAACAAATGAAGACATGTAATATAGGAACTTCAATAAATTAAACTGATCTTATCAAGCAAATTAATTCAAAGTACAGTAAAGTATAGTGCTCATCAAGTATGTTTATCTCTGTGGAAATACTTAAAAATGATGAAACTTGAACAAATATTAAATCTTCCTAGCGAGAACAACTACACGTACAAAAGCCAGCGCAAGCTATTGCGTATTGGCAAATGTATTGAAATCATTATAATAACAGCTGTAAAACAAATAAAAATGTAAGAAGTAGGGAAGGAAAAAAGCAAATGTTTTAACCCATAAACTACTACTTCTCAGCCGCATCCCAGTGAAAGGAAGAAACAAAATTTTATATAAATAAAATACCACATTAAAAATTTCTTAAAATTTGAAGTTATCCTTCAAAATCTGAACATCGACAAGCCAATGGTCAGGCGCTATGGGCCTCGCATCGTTTTCTCAAAGAGTTCATCTAAAAAAAGCTTGTAAAGTTCGGATTTAATCAGTGTCCCTTATGTTGTTTCCATAGTAGATATTGTTGTCAAGTGTCTATTTGTTAGGAAAAAGTAAGGATTTAAATGATGTTCCAGTTGTGGGTTTTGGTTCTTCAGTACTACTTAAAATAATTTCCTTCGTGTATACTCTACAACTTCACTACAAAATTCATTTTGACATCTTTTTTACAAGTTTCAACTTAATAATAATTCTCAAGGAAATGGGAGTGAAGGCAACAGATATGTAAGGGGAAGTAGACAGTGACCTTCACATTCCACACAGTTGGAAGTTTAATAACCATGCAGCGTTAGACCGGTGAACAACGAGGTTCGCTTACATTTTCATCTTCCGTTTCGTGCTCCTATTTCAAGTAGGAAAGTAATTTCTGTTTGGGATAACAACTTACGTAAAACGTATCAAACAATAACAAGAAGAGGTGGTAGTGCAAGAACTGTTAAAAGTCCCGAGAATGTGGAGGCTGTACGAGTAGTAATTACAAGAGGCTCTCGAAGATCTGCCATGCGAACAGTAAGGAGAATTTTGCATAATGACTTACACCTACACCCATATAAAATGCAAATAATCTATGTTTTGAACCCCAGAAATTATTCTATCCGCGTTGGTTTTAGTGAGCACATATTACAACTGGTTGAAGACAACCCACAGCTCATTTCCACCTCAGTGGATATGTCAATAAACACAAATTTCTATCGGGCTGTTGCCAACCCTCAACAACTTTACAAACGGCCTCTCCATTCGGCTTGTTGAGAGACGGCCTCAGTCAGAGGACCGTGGAAAATAGACTAAATCTGACTCAATCAGCTGAGTTGAGAGTGTGGCGTCGGTACCGGGAAATCGGTGGCTACGTCTGCCAGCAAGGAAGCGGCCGAAGGCGCGTGACAACGGAGAGAGAGACAATCGATTTCTTGTCTCAATATCCCCCAGAAATCGACATATGACTGGCGTTGACCTCAAGCAAGACCTGAGACAGTAAGAAAAAGACTGAAGGCAGCCAACCTGACCGAAAAAAGACAACTACGGGTCCCAAGCTGACTGCAGTCCAAAAGCAAAGGCGACTAGAATTTGCTCACGAACATCATCGGGGACTTTTGCCATTGGAATCAGATATTATTCACTGACGAGTCCAGAATGTGCCTACATAGCAACGACAGGAGACGTCGGGTCTGCAGAAGGCCAGGAGAGCGATTTGCTCATTGCTGCATTCAATATACTGTCGCATATGGAAATGGTATACCGAAAATAGAATGGCTTCCGTGTAGCCCAAATTTGAATCCAATTGAGCTTAAGCGAAGTGTCCGAGCCAGAAATCTTACATTAGGGAGCGTGATGCAACTGAGACCGGCGCTTATTGAAGAATGGAAAGCATAGAAAAAGTCATCCGAAGTGCAATTAAGTGGCAACACCATGTATTGAATTCTTCTTCTTCTTCTTCTACTCTTATACAGGCTATTAGCCTGTTTCTAACTACACATTTCGTGTAGTACTATGAGCCATGTTGGGCGTACCCCGGGCAGGTGGCTAGTCTGACCCGTTAGAAGAAGGAGAATGTACTTTACGACCGCCAAAGGTGTTTGTATGGTGGCCGGAGAGCACTCGATGTTTGCCGTTATTTTTGACCTGGGAGTCGAACCCAGGACCCGCCGCGCGTTAGTCTGGCAGGCCGAAGCCTTTACGTCGCGGCTGTCGTGCTCTCATGTATTGAATTAAATCATTAAATTAATATCAACTGAGGATTTCATTTTTCCTTTCATAACCACCTTTTCCCTTTCAACTCTTTTGTGTTATACATACTCTTAGGCCCATAATTTTATCAAGACAAGTCCATTTCCAATCAAAGTGGTATCATTTATAACCACCGTTTTCAAGCTTTTAAACAGTACACTGAGCTTTATTTGGAGTTCTTTCAAAACTCTAGCATGTTGCTGAGTCATTTGTTTTGATTTCAAGTGTATTTGTTCTTTTCTATTGTATACCCTAATAATTTATATTAATTCTAATTAATTACGTCCTGTAAACTAAACATGTTTTCCTAATTTTGCACTATAATAATTTCATGTTTTTTTTATCTAATCAAATAGAGAGTCTTAATACCAGGTGGTGATCTTCTGCTAAGAAAACTATAAATCTAGTTGGTTTGTATTTCAAACACCTCATGTGTATCTTCGAAGGAGATGAAGAAATAAGTGGAAAGAAAACAATATACAACATAGATAGATAAGTGTGTTTTAGTTTTATCTTATTTTTCGTTAGTCAACAAATGCAACTTTCTGTAGACATAAAATATTACACACAATTATCTCGAATATTTTTTTATTTTATATATAATAGCCGTCTTTCATAAACATTTTTATAATTCCATGTTCTAGTTGGTGGATTGCAATATTAACTTAAAAAATAATTTATTCTAAGAAAATCATGGAGATGTAAACACTACTCTAAAAAAAGTTGCCAAGAAACTAAGTCAGTTTCCGATAATGTAATAAACTCTATAGTCCATAATTAAACACTTGGTTTGAAAACAATTTTTTTAACTTTCTAAACAAATTTTTAATTTTTTACAATTTGACGGAAACACATTATTTGCAACAAATACATATAGAATTAAAGTAATAAGGAAACTATCATCTATAATTAAATGTACTTTACTGAATAATACCGGTCACATAAGTAGGATTAGATAGTATGTGTTGAGAGTAGGTGTTTTAGCTTGTACAGTCCTATATACCACACCTTATCAGAAAACGCTACCATGTAGTATCACTTCTATTCTATGTTTTAGCAATATTAACGACTATTCTATTTGTTTGATAAATTGGTTTCTTGGAATCTGAATCAACAACGAAATATTACTATAAAAAGTTCTACATTTTCTCCCATTCTTTTGAATTACCACTTTACTTAATTTTGAAAGCACGCTAATCGATCTAAAAGATGTCGTTCTTTCATTCAGGTATTTAATATCACCAGGATGTGGGCATATTTCCAAAAAATGGCAGAGTAGGTAATGCTCAACATGCAATTAAATATTGTAGTGATTAGTAAGATAGCTTTTTGGGCAACATCTTTAATATTTTGCTCGTTATGAAATAAATCCCTGGAGCTTGAAACTGCTTCAATTTATTGATTTTAAATTTTAATTCTTTGAGAAAAAATTTTTTTAGAGACGTACTTTTAAAATATTTCAGTTTTTTTACTGTCGTGGTTTTGGTGATGGTTCGAAGGGTTTAAAAACATTCACAATTGGCTTTAAATTTAATACTACCGATACAAGTGAAGCGGGCTCTCAAACGACAAAACATTTATTTATAGTAACTATGGCCAACTTGTTAAAAAAATACTAGGATAAGAACCAAAGAAAGCTAGACTGTAGTAGGATATAATCGTCTAAGACCAATACAAATACCAATGCCTACTATATGCAGACGATCTAGTTCTAATAATAATAATCATAAAAATAAAACAACTGGGGAAAATATGGAGTAAAGAAATAGGAAAAGTAGGAATGGAAATGAATATAAATAAATGTAAAGCAATTAATATCAACAACAACATAAAAGAGGAAACAGAGAAATTTACATTAAATAAGAAAAACTAGAAATAACAAAGACATATGAATATTAAAATTTACTACGTGTTAAATAAAACAATTTTCTGAAAAGGAATATAAACAAGAAAACTAAAATAAGAGTGTACAACACAGTGGTACTACCAGTACTCATATACGCAAGTGAAAAGTAAAAATTATGCAGCGGAAATGAAGTTTCTTAGAAAGATAACGGGAAAGACAAACTAAATGAAGAACTAATACAAATGACACAACAAGAAGCAATTATAATGAAAATAGAAAGAAAACAGCTGAATTGATTTGGCCATATAATACGGATGAACCAGAATAGATTGGCAAAGAAGATAGTGGAAATGGCCAGAATAAAAAGAATGGGGAGACCTAAAAAGAGCTGGATGCAAAAAATAGAAGAAACAGGAGAGGAAAGACGAAAGCAGAAATGAGAATACTTGCAATGGATCGGATAGGATGAAGACATCTGACACCCTCAAGGGTAAAAGAAAAATGGAAAAAGAAGATACTCGAATAACACATTCACTTAATACCTTTCCAGAGTAGATGTAAATTTCAGTTGATATCAATAAAAAATTAACATGTTATATTGTATGTATATTAAAGTAAAAAAATAAGAGAGAGCGAACATATGAGAGCCTTAACCTCTCAGTTCGCAGGCTCCCACGTAAAGCGTAGAGGCTTACCATTATTATTATTATATTCCTTATTGCTTTAATTATGTACATATTTGTTGCAAATAACGCGAATATTACACCTCAGTAATTTTGTTTATTTGGACTTAATAACTTAAATAACTATAAACCGTGACTCGAATTCAACCTTGAAACCTACTTTTGAAAGAATTAGCATTATTCATGCGTAGTTTCTCAGTTGGTTACTGCCCTATTGGGATTATAATATGTGAATAAAATGTATATATAATACACTTACCTGGTGCCGTAGATGCCACAACAACCACAATTCGATACTTTAAAATAAATAAGTTAAAATCGCATTACAGTCTGTCCAGGAAGTACAAACTCCTTATGGACAATGTTACGACTGTCAAAAAATGCAATAAACATCGATTTCAATTTCTATTTCGACATTCTGGCCTTCTTTTTACGGGGTGATTGTGCGGTGCGCGACTCTTAGCTCTGACGTCCTTGGTTTCGGTCGCTGATGTTCCAAGTTTGTAGCAAAACTTGATGGCGTACCGCTGCTCCAAATTTCGCTCCATCGCAACTGAAGACGAGGTGTCACAACAGGAGGTCACTAAAACAGTGGTCCACACTCAACTAACGCACGCAGGCGACTGCCTCAGGTCGAAACCTGTTCCCAAAGCTCCCCTCCATAACATCCGGCCTTGCAGACCCCTCTCCATCGCTCCGCGCCCGCGGAAAAAAACAGTCTTACTACTTCTGGATACAACCCTGTATAATACCATAAATGCACCTTCAAATAAGTTTACATATTTAACAACAATTTGTATGTAACGCTGGTAATTAGATCGAAAAAGGATGTTCCATTTTTTAATTTATTGAGCATTTTACTGTACTATAAAACACAACGTGCCATTGATCTTCGATTACGTCATGGAATATCCAAATGAAACCAACTTTCTTCACTTATAGGTAGCCATGCATCTAAATACCCTTCTTAGTTGGTAGATTCGATTATCTTCCCGAGCGCAGCGATGTTCTGTTCCGTGACAGAAGAAGAAAAACGTATTCTAGACTGAGACTTTCTTTTTAGAACAATGAGCACAATCATCGTCCAGATGTGAGCCATTTCCTCTAAACACTGATCCACACTTAACCTGTTTGTGAAGTTGTCCTGAAAAATTGCTAGTTGTCTGTTTTTGATCAAGATGTCGTTGATAGGTTGTCCATTGCTACAGTTTCCAGCGTGCGGCTATCGCTTGCGCCATATTACAACCGTTTCTTAGTATTAGATGTATAAATAGTTGCAAATAATAGGTCTAGTAATAAGAAATCCATTATTTTTCCAATAGATGGCTTTAATAAATTGTATCTTGCGCTCTAAAAGTCCGATCGGTTTACACTAGATGGCGTTAGAAAGCTAACATTTCGTACAGTTTTGTGAATGACTGACTCAGTTTTGTTTGAACTCACGTCAAAGATGGACACCAGTAAAAAGAAAATACGCTGTGTTTTACAGTTTTTCTTTGGTAAAGGTGAAAACGCAAGCCAGGCGGCTGAAAATGTAAATGGTGTTTATGGTTCTGATACTGTAACAGCCAATCAAGCCCAGTTTTGGTTTCATCGATTCCGTTTCGGTAATTTCGATGTCAAAGATGCACCACGATCTGGAAGGCCAATTGTCGAAAATTTGGATAAAATCATGGAAATAGCCGAGTTCTACCGTCATATAAGCACTGTTTCTATTACCCAGAAGCTAAACATGCACAAAAAAACGGTTTGGTACCATTTGGAAAAGGCTGGATACAAAAAGAAGCTGGATGTATGAGTGCCACACGAGTTAACGCAAAAAAACCTCATGGGCCGAATCTCCATCTTTGAATCGCTGCTGAATCGTAACAGAGTCGACCCATTTCTGAAGCGGATAGTGACTAGCAATGAAAAGTGGGCAAGCACGAGAACATCAAGCGACAACGGTCGTGGTTGAAGCGCAGTGAGCCGGCGCAAACAGTGGCCAAGCCAGGATTGACGGCCAGGAAGGTTTTGCTGTGCGTTTGGTGGGATTGGCAAGGAATCATATAGTATGAGCTGCTTCCCTACGGCCAAACTCTTGGACACAATTGGACCGTCTGAAGAAAGCAATCGCCCAGAAGTGGCCAATTAGGACAGGAATTGTGTTTCATCAAGACAACGCCAGGCCACACACATCGATAGCGACTCCCCAGAAGCTCCAGGAGCTTGATTGGGAGAATCTTATGCATCCACCTTATAGTCCAGACCTGGCACCAAGTAATTACCACATGTTCCTGTCCACGGCGAACTATTTTACTGGTGAAAAATTCGCCTCATGAGAGGCTTGTGAAAATGAACTCTCCGAGTTTTCTGTCAATAGGGACAAGGGCTTCTACGAGAGAGGCGTAATCGAAATACCTTCAAAATGGCAACAAGTTATCGAACAAAACGGCGCATATTTGACCTAAATCAATTCATTTTAAGTATGTTAAATAAATCCTTCAATTTCATGCAAAAATAATGGATTTATTTTTACTAGACCTATTATTAAAGTTATAGCCTTTTGTGTCAGTAACCAATATTTGAGTAACATTAAGTGTCCATAGTTACCTAATTGAACTTAAGTAAAATTGAAAATTGATCAATTATTTTTAGCAAAGAAGCTACACTAAAACTTTTAAACATTGTAAGTACCTATATTCTATATAGTAAATTTATCTTGTAGCTTGTTTGCAGCTGTTTGTTTCAATCTTTGAAACTTCTGTAGTCTTGATAAATGAGCAAAATCTACAGACGCAATCGTTAAAGCTTGCTTCTCGGTACATATCTTAACCAGTTAAATATTATATGAGGTCTGTTCCAAAAATATCACGCCATGTTAACATCGTGCTATAGGACTAATGGCTTCTGATTGCTACCAATAAACTATATTTCTTCAAAATGGTAGGAAACAAAGGCTCAGTCGTCTTCTATTAAGAAGTTTTTTAATTCGCTAGAAGTTCGAAGAAGTGTGTGAAATTTTAAGGTGTTTACTTTGAGGGGACTGAGGCTAAATATATGTTTGTTGCATCTTGTATCATTTTTACTAACTACACAGATGTTTTGTCACTTTAATTGTATTTATTGTATTATATGGTTCGATAATTTCAGGACACACTACGTATAACGGACAAGACTTTATAGATGTTTCACCTAGAGTACAATCAATGGCATTATAAAGCACTGCGTGTCTTTTAAAATATCTCAAACTACAATTCCACTCAACCAATTTTTACAAGTTTCTTCCATAATAAATGATTCAGATAAAATTGTTTCTGTGGGCGTCGAGTTAATCGTTACAAGCTTTGAAAACTACTTCTTAGATAATTCCAAGAACTTTGTAAAAGTATCGTCAGATCAATCAAATACAACATCGATTCTTTCAAACAAGATGAGGTAAAAAGATGATCTTTAATAAAGACTTCTGCGAAATGGCCACACATTTTTTTATTGAATCTAATGCATACGTGAAATGTCGTCACTACAAATCTTACAAAATACAAAACTCGTTATGTGCTTTAAGCGGGTCTTCGGTTTATTTCACTCAATAGAATCAATGTCGCCAATAATACCAGTTTAAAATTTAAAATATGGTACCTATGCATAACGATTGGGATTTTAAAAGATACATACCTGAAATTATTATTTATTATTATGCAGTTGACACGTCCGTGTTCGCGAACCTTCTGCAAGCTTCGGATGCTCCGTTTCTCAAAGATTCATGGCTATTCGTATATATCGGGGGAATAGAAATAAATATAGTGTGAGGAACCGCCAGGGAAACTCCGATTTCGGTTTTAAGTGAAGCAAGCGGGCGGGAGTGGTGTTTACATAAATAATGTGCAATTAGTTGTGTATAGTGCATGTACGTAAATAATGTTATACATTTGTATAGACTATAGACTCTCATATCATAATGATAATGAAGAGGTGCTCCATCTAAACCTACTCCAAGTAAAGGTAAATTTTCCCAACACTAAGCAACTCTTCGACGTGGGGATATTGCACAACAGGCATTTATAGTACGATATGTAACTAGTGAAAACTATCAAATTTCAGCCTGAAAAATGTTTCGAACTCAGGAGGTCAGTCTCTATAAAAAAAGAATATTTCTACTATCAAAAACAGTTTTCCTTAGACAGAAGAGTGTTTGGACATTTCACACTGTTCTGAATGATCACCTTTGAGTGAAAAAAGCTTGTTTTCTTTGGATAGACCGATGGATTTCTGCAGCATATTTAGGCAAATATTACTGCTAATATCGCACACTATACTATAATTTCTAATAAGTTTAACTAGACTTCCAGAATAACATACAGATTTTGAAGAGCCCAGTAGTTGTGATTTTGTCATATAATTGAGCCAATTAAAGTCTCAAAGTTATTTCATCACTTTAGACAATTTTAAATAAAAATTTGCATTTTGCTAGGTAACAGTGCATTTGTTGTCATTAAAAGAGTGAGTAGATTTTTTGAGATATCTTGTATATAGGATACTAGAACAGTTTTGCCGCTTGAAGCAAGTGACAGTGGCACGACCCAACACATTTCTGCGTATTGAGACTGAATTGAAAAGAGTTAGCTCCGCTATATTATCTTTGTTGTACAAAAATAATGTGACATCCACAGTTCCAGATAAAAAAATGCTTTCACTTTTTTATGTCTAAAAATAACATACAAAAATATCAATTACAACTTATATTTAAAAAAATAAGCTTGAAGTTCAAATTTAAACACTTAGAGCGCAAATATATCGTGACGTCTCATGTTATAATTAACTGTGCATATATGTTGCTTTTATAATACATATTTGTACCATAAAACTCTTATGTTAGAAAATATTAACTTATTTTGTTTAATAAACATGTTTTCATGTTTTTTAT
Source organism: Sinelater perroti (assembly GCA_036346155.1). Classification (NCBI taxonomy): domain Eukaryota; kingdom Metazoa; phylum Arthropoda; class Insecta; order Coleoptera; family Elateridae; genus Sinelater; species Sinelater perroti. Next base: position 18,306,594 of record JARFIY010000189.1, read on the forward strand.
CATGTTTTGTAATTGATAATTGTGTTTATTCGTTTCAAGTTGTATTATTCTTAATACACTTTGCTTTATTTTTTTAAAGAACTTAATACTTGCGTGTTGTTACGCAATAATGTGATTAACTAGAATTAAATAGTACAGGGGGTACAGAGTTTGGCAACATAGCCTCCTCTTTTTTAATTAGCTGCCGTGCGCATGTATTGATAAATAACACCCGAGTCGTACATCCTTAAGCAGTACAAGATATGCCATTTTAGTGCGCATCATGATGTGGAGCTGTAAATATTCTATGTTTGTGTTAGAGGCTCATTTCAAAAATGATAGATATTTCAAAGTAGTTGCTTACGGAATAGCTCCAACCAAGAAAACCCTAACGTTCTGGATTTTCGACAGATTCGTTCAGCGTTAAGGGGGACATCTGGTTTTTTTGGCCAAAAAATCCATTTTGTGATTTTTATTTTTTCAGAAAGCTGGAAACCCTAGGATTATAATGCTTTTTTTATTTTTATATATCTCAATTTACCGCAAAGATATACATGTAGATATACCACGCTCCCCAAGCCGTTTTTTCCGCCCTGCAAGTTGTGACTTGTTTCTTCGGAAGAAGCGTCGCGTTTTTTTGGATCAAAAAATTAATTTCAGGTTTTTATATTTTCGAAAGGCTAACGACCTCAGAATAGCAATGTTTTTATTAATTTATTCGTATCATTATACCTATACATGCATGTTCGCCGCACCAATTTTTCGCGGTGCAAGTTTCAACGAGTTTTCTGGCCAGTTACGTCGTGACCTTTGAACGAGCCTTGAATTTGATATCATTATGTCTAAATGTTCGTAAAACAAAGGATCTTGTAAAGATCCAAATAAAACAAAGTGTGGTAGGAACAAAAAATGAAAGTTTCATGTACTGATAAAAAATCTCAGCAATCCTCAAAAGATGCGAGAATCAAGAGAAAAAAGGAGCTTGATTAGCAAGAAGAACTTTTTCAAGAGGCCCAAGGATTAGTTTATGGCGCAGGAATCGCAGACTGATGATTGGTAAGCATTTTGTCTATTATAATTGTAAATAGTTGAATGCGCAATAGAAAAAAACTCTAAATGCGTTTTTCTCAAAATGGAGATTTTTCGCGCGGTGGACACGATTTCTCGGAAACCATTAATCCGATCGACCTAATTTTTTTTTATGTGTCTATTGAAACAATAGCTTGTCTGTGTTCTACAACCAATTCTCCAAAGTGAACCTTAAATATTTTATTTTACTTTAGAAGAGGGCAAAAGGACGTTTTTCCGAGAACTTCTTTTTGCAGGCCGGTATTTTTTTCCTACTGACCTTGACAACTTGGTTGTAGAATACTGGATATATATGTCTACTTTAAGATGCCGTTTAGTGCGTTTTAATTTTTTTTGCAATACTTATGCAAAGATATCCTGTCCACCGCACAACGCACGGTTTTTCAGGAGACGACTTCGACGCCCTCTGGTAGAGTTGCAATGAATAATATAATTCAAAAAAAATTGTTTTTGATGCCTCTCAATATATCTTTTCAAATGCACGAAATCTCATATCTCTAAATAAAATAGATATCTATAAAAAAATTATAAAAATTAACCAATTTTCACCCTAAAAAACCAGACGTCCCCCTTAAAAGGAAATCACCCGGTAGACCACGTAGCGTTCGGACACCCGAGAATATCGCAGCAGTGAGACAGACTAAACTTTTGGTATTGGGCCCCACAAAATCCTCGACAACTCTATAGAACCCCGTGTAAGCGTATAACAGTTTAGTGTTACTGTTACAAAATTTAGAATCATAGAACCGTATTTTTAAAGAAGCAGGAGACGAGGTGATTGTCACATCTACCCGATATGTTGCGATGTTACGCAATTTCCTGGAAGCCAGACTTAAAAAACATGTAAATACACCACCGTAGTTTCAACAAGATGACGCTACCGCATACATGGCAAAAATTTCTCAAAAAGATCTAGAACAGATGTATCCAGGTCACGTTATCTCATTACATGGTAACATCCCATGCTTAGCTAGGTCAGCAGACCTGTTCCTTTGCGATTTATTTCTGTGGAAAGATACTATTCGCAATGCGATCGCAGTGGTGCAAATGGAAAGACGAGACTACAGGAGTGTATCGCTCGTACGAGCAAACAATTGGACGATATCATCTTCAAAACTGGCTGATGACTAAATGGCAAATAGTGTACTATGTGGTGGTACAATAAAACATTGGACATAATTTTTTTAATTCTATTGCTGTTTCGAAAAGAAAATTTTTTCTGCCAGATCTCGTATTTACATTTCTATTTCAACAGAACTAAATCACTTCTTTCAGTATCCCGTAATACTACGCGATGGTAGTTTATAGATAAAAAATTCAATAATTTAAAATAAATGTAATCACTTGTTTCAAAGTCGTTAAATAAGTTGCGTTGATGATTATTTAGGTATATTCATTAATTCTAGTTATAACTACAGCACACATATAGTATTTTTTGTATTTCTCGATCAGCTATGCTAAGCATGCTTAAGATTAAATTGCCTAACACGACAAAGCGTAGATTACACTATACGAACAGAGCGGGTGGTGGCCAAAACATATGAGGTCAGACTTGTTTTCAAATACTGACTTTTTATCACCTATTTTTAATAAGTAATTTTGTAACGAGTAATATCGAATATGGACTTCTAACGCATCATTATGGATATTATACAAAAACAAGAATTCTCACCAGAGACAAAGGATCCAACAGCATTATTCCCATCATATTCCCCACAAAGGATATGGAAAAAAATGACACACCGTAAAAACTGCTCCTCCTAAGAGAGAGCGTCGCATGTGCCACAAAGTGCTCATTTAGATCAACATGTAAAAATAAATAGTTATCATGTACAATAGTGTTCCTCTCTTCCATCATTGCATAGCTTGAAAACCTTCAAAATCAGTACGGTGCCAATACCAATGCCACTGTTTCCAAAAATTTCAGCTCTTAGCTGTAGAGACTACTATAGACAGACGACCACGCCTATAAATTGGCTACTCCATACAGATGTCGAGGTAGATGTGATAAGCTTCAATAACCACCAGAACCTCAGGTCCCATGCTACTATTCTCATGACATCTAATACTATAAATGCGATACATAGATGCCAATGACCAAAGCTTAAAACACCCTTCACTTATAATAAAACTTTTGGGGTGTTAAAGAACGTCAACCAACCTCTCCTAAGTAAACGTGATTGTAGCGCATTGGCTCTTATTGCACTTAACTAGACAAATGTTCATGTTAAGGAAACCTACAACCCTTTTCAATAGGAAACGGAAAACTAAATATCCATCAGCTTCCTTGGAATATTGTACTGGAACAAAGGATTATATCCTACAAAACTTCAAGTTTGCCTTCAACTATAACACTTTGCGTGCTATAAAACGCCACTAATAAAGATAGAGCTTATCCCCAGAACCATCCTGCGCAAACACTATAATGCCACCATTCTGTTCCAATACTGTCACAAATAGTCACGGTGGTAAACAAGCAAATCATTGATACCTATTAGCAAAGAATTTAATTGGTGCCATCTCATGGTCGTCGTCCCCAAGAAAGAATCAAATGAACCCTGTATCACAGTAGATTTGACGAGTCTCAGCAAGTTTGTGCGCCGCCCTGCCTACCTCGTGAAAGTGTCCACGCGGTCAAAAATGCTTCACAACTCTCGACGCTTGTCGTGGATATTAGCAAATTCCCGTAAATGAGGAGAGTAGGAAACTCACTACTTTTATATCTCTTGGAGCAGCTGCCGCTGCTGTCGCAACGTAATGAGATGAGCACATTCGGTGAAGTAATAAAGCCTCGAAAAGAATTGGAAATGTAAAAAAAGTCAAAGACATCCTTATATATGATAACGATCTACCTAATACTTATAATCGTTAATGCGATTATTATGTTATTACGGCACTGTTCAATAAAGAATCAGTAGAAGTTTGTTCATGGAGATATAGATAACCATTCTTTCCTAAATGAATGAGATCGTGAAAGAGCTGCTTGTTAAAATCTCATATAGTTTTCAGATGTAACTTTTAGTTTACTTCTTCAGATTTTTCCGATTACGGTTTTAACTTCGGCTAACTGTCGTTTCTTGTTTACGAAGGTGCAACAATCATTATATACACCATAGTACCTGAAGTTTATTTTGGATTTTTTCTACTACAGAGACAGAAGAAAACAAAGTTTTTAGCAAAAAAGAGGAGGCTGTACAGTTATGACTTACAATTTGAATACAGAAATTACTTACAATCCTGCGTTAGCCGTTTTCAACCATCCAGTAATTGCTCAGCCATAAGTAACTCAGATAATCATGAAGTCTATAAAATGTTTTGCTTCTGGAAGTTTAGATATCTCTTCTTAAACTTTATCATACATTCTGGCCACTACCGCATGGTTAATGGTTTATTTATCTCAGCCTTGCACTATTAGGTTATAAATTGTTTATGCAGGATGGCATCGAAAGTTGCACTGATTTTATCTTTGTTCTTCAACAACAGTAAAGTTTTGCGAACTAGAGGAGGATTTAAAGTACTCGTTAAGATTTCTTTCCTTTTTGGTAATAGCAGTATTATTTTATTAAGAACGATTAAGCGTCATGTGAGTGGTATCATTAGCATAGTGTATCGGTAGCGTTAATTATTCTGTTCTTGATGTTTCGTACTGCTTTCCTAGTCATTTCCACTGATACTATTGTAATTATGTTGCAATAGCATCCCTTAATTCCTCAACAGTCTGCAGCCTGAGTTGAAAGACTTCAGCTTTCATGTGTCCCCACAGAAAGAAATTCCAAAGTAATAGGTCTGGTCCTAGTCAGCCATAGGATGCCACCATAAAATGAGATAAGTCGGCTTGCAAAGTTTGGTCTCAGAACTTCTCAAGAAAGGTGTGCATTAATGCCATCTTGTTGGAACCATAGTGGTGCATTTCCATCTTAGTTTAGTCTAAACTCCAGGAAATTGTGTAACTTCGCAACATAGCAAATAAAAAATACGGCTCTATGATGTCAAATTCAGTGCCAACACACCAAACAGTTACATGATAAATGTGGAGAGATTGTTCATAGGGTTGTAAAGAATTTTGTAGGGCTCAATACTAAAAATTCTGCTTATTGACGCAGCCCGACGAATAAAAATGACCTTCGTCATTACTGAGCACAACAGCATTAGCTGAAACATTTTCCAACATGTCCTCGCAAGCAGCCTCCCACACGTACCATATAATGTTGAAGAGATGTAAGAAGTATATAGGTGAGTTATTGAACGACAAACGACCCGCACATGAAATACGAAGCATTACAACATGCCCTGAAATACCATTAGATGAAGTAGATCATGCGATAAAAATAACAAAACTATTAAAAGCGACAGGTCCAGATAGTGTACCAGATAAAATTCTCAAAATCCTGGAGAAAAAGGGCGAAAATATCTGCTCCATCTATTTAACAAAATCTATGAGACAGGATATATTCCAACAGATTGCCTGAGGTGGCAATTTCAAAAAAGAAAACTCAAAAAAGTAATGAATATCGAACTACTAGATGGTACAAAACTCATCACCCTATCGGAAGATGCTTCCATTTTGTAATGTCTTATATCATCGCGACTTTGAGATTTATAAAGTAAACAAACCATGAATCACTATACTCCTCAAAAACGCGGAATAAGTGTGTCAATCTTTTTGACATATAATCGGTTGGTGGTTTTGACTCAACGTGAATTTTGTTGTCAATTCTGTGGTCTTGTGGCACCAACTGGACAAACACTGCTGCGTTGAGGCACTTGCCTCGAGGAGACTTACTCAATATACGACAGCAGCAGACGTGGCCGGCCCCAGATCAGCCGTTCGGTCGAGAACACCGCTGCTGTGGCTGCAGATGTCCAAAAGAATCCTCAAACATCTACCAGACAAAGAGCCACACAGTTGGGCATTAATAGAAGATCTTTACAGCAAATTTTGGTGAAAGACTTGAAGATGTTCCTGTACAAAGTGCAAATATCAGCTACTGCTGCAGACCGCCAATCGCATGTAAACTTCAGCCAAGACCTTCTAAATCTCGACCGCGATAAGAATAATTTTCCATTGAAAATCATCCTCTCAAAGCTTGGTGCGGCGCTTATGGAGGAAAGGTGATTTGCCCTTTTTCGAGGACGCCGTCGGCAACATCGTTACTGTGACTGGTGGGCGCTACAGAACCATGAGCAACTTCTTGCTGCCGCAAATTGACAAATTGGGTTTGGAAAACACGTGGTTCCAGCAAGATGGTGCGACCGCACACACTTCACGACAACGGACACTCCAAAGCAAGCGTTTCCCAGCCGCTTAAAACATCAAGTCAGTTGTACTCCAAAGAAGTGTTGGGTCTCCTCTATCTTATATTCATGGCCAATATTTCTACCACAAATAACACCATAATTACTACATTTGCCGAAGACGCTGTAAATAAATATCCACAAATTGGACCCTGCACAATAACTCTGGTATTCTATAAGATGCATTCAAGTTTCAAAGTCTTAACTTTTCTTCTGAAAAAGTACTTACCCAAGAAACTTGAAACTTCTGTTACTTCTTGGCGTAATCTCCATCTAGACGTACATATTTTTACAACTTCGTCACCATGGTTCTATGGCTGCTAAGATCACTTCTTTAGGAGTGTGTTTTGCCCACTGGAAAATCGCTGTTGCAACAACAGCTCGATTGAAAAATGAGCGACTACGAATAGTGTTGAAGAAACTTTCCGCATTTTCGGATCATCATGCAAAATACACTCCACAGATCTTACGAAAATCTATTCGACGGTCATCCATAATAACTTGCTCCACTCGCGCAGTCATGATTTTGTTCCGGCCAATTCGTGGACGAGGCTGCTTCGATTCATTGTCACACAACTCTCGATCTTCTTTAAACTTTTGCATCCAAGAACGCACTTTTTTAACATTCATAACGCCTTCACCGCAGATCTCACTCAATTGGCGATAAATTTCGATGAGCATTTCAATACGCAAGAAGAGAAAATGGGTGATAACACGTTGTTCTTAAACACTAAACGTTGCCATTTGAAGTATATAAAACAACACCCGCTGCAATTTTTCAACCCATTTACTTATAGTCTCTTGGAGAAGCTTATTTATTTCCGTTAGGGTTCACCTACTAGCACTGCAGTCGCAAGGGCTTATTGTGCCTACTAACATGCAACTTACATAGGACGTCACACACACTCATGGTTTTCCAAAGAGACTCAAACTCACCTGCGCGCTGAGTTCCCGGGCAGTTCTTGACCAGTCGCCTACAGCAACGGATCTGCAGCAGCTTATGAATTCACTTTAACTATTAATAATAAAAAATCTGGTTTTCTGGTAAAATATCAGCACGAAGTTTTTCTTGGCAATGCATTTATATAACCCCATATCATACAAATAACAGCTTCTCTTACCACTGCTCATTTTTTCGCTCCGAGAATTCAGAAAAGTTGAGCCTTAGTAGTGCCGATTGTTTATAGCTTCTTTCAAATTGAGTAGTAACTAAACATTCAGCAACTAAAACACAACATTTGTAAAAAATAAAGAAAAGCATTGGTCACTTAAAATAGATAGGTTTTTTATCAGTCATGTACATGTTTTTATTGGGAGAACACGTACTTATCTGTATTTTAAAGGTTATTTTATATATGAATAAGTATTCAACATTTTCTTAACGTTCGGCTAGCTATAGTGCTTATATAGCCCTGTTTTACTCTCTTACAGAAATTCTTTCAACAAGGGATATTCGAGTGGTTTTTGTTTTTCAATGCAAAAAAGAATTAAATGCAGCGGCAGCGGCAAGAGAAATAAATCAAATATTGTGCGAGGTGCTCCTGACAAAGGAATGATATACAGGGTCTGGTAGGGGATGTTACGTTTTTGAGACAGATATAACATTAGTGGTACATAAACTAGCGCATGCGCAATGGTTGATATACAATCGTTAGTTCCTATTTCAGTAGCCGTGGATTATTGAACAACATGTCTTTGTTTACGACACATTGATTACAACCAGTCATTCGGTGGTGCCGACACGGCGAAGATTTCGAACCCACTTCAATATTGGTCGACGCGGTGGCATCCCATCTCGCCCAACAATACTAAAATGGTTTAACAACTTCAGAACGGGGGGAATTGTAAGATTTGAAACAGCTCGGCGAGCTAATCAGGCCGTTAAAACACCAGAAAATATCGTAAGAGTTCGAAAAGTTGTGGAGGCCAGTTCTCGCTGTTCAGTGATACAACACGCTTGCGCTTTGCGCATGTTAGATCAGTTTTCCGAATTTTGCACTTTGGCCTTTAGATTCATCCTTAAAAAGTGATGGTGGTACAAGAACTGCGAGTGACGAGGTTCATTTTCACTTATTGGATGCTGTAAACAAACAAATTTGCCGGTACTGGTCAAAAAATAATCCACGGGAAGTCCATGGAAAGCCCCTAAATAGTGAGAGAGTACTGTGTGGTGCGGAATAGCCCAATTTGGCATAATTGGACCTCACTTTTTCCGAGAAAACGTACGTACTGTAGCGGTCAACTGACATTGTTACTTTACAATTTTGAATTTTTGATGCCTAAATTGAGAAGGCATCGGATTGCTCTTGATAGGATTTGGTTTCAACAGGATGGGGCTACTTACCGAATCTCAAGAGAATCCATAGATTTTTTAAGGAAACATTTTCCAGGGCGCCTCATTTCATTGCGCGGGGATATGAAATGGCCCCCTCGATCACTGGATCGTTTACAATGTGATTATTTCTTATAGGGCTACTTGAAAGCTCAAGTTTACATTGAAAAACTACGGACTCTTGAAGGTCTTTCCAAAGCCATAACTCAAGAAATTTGAGCAATTCCACGTGCTATGTTTTGATAGAAAGCTACATATTATAACAAAAAATGAAACTAAAAGAGCATTTCTAATTTTTACAACTGATACAATTTATAGAAATCGTCATTTAGTGTCCTTGTACTAGGCCTATTGGTACAAGGATAAATTGAAAAGTCTGCGGAGAAACAAAGAAAACAAAATAATGTGATCCAAGGCGCATTCTATTTTTTACGTAATCGCTTCTAAGTTTAACACATTTGATCCAACGTTACTTCAGCTTCTTATTCCTTTTCTCCAAATAACTTTCTGCGATTACAGTGGAAGGTGATTAAGAAACTAACAGTTAAAACTTTATTACGAACTAAGAGCAAGTTAACATGACGATTTACAAACCTAAAGTGACTAAATTCTTGACTAGTGCATACTTTTTTTGCATCTCTGGTCAATAAAAGTGTCGCAAGCACGTTGATGCTGAAATAACCGCAAATGTCGTCAATGTCACCTTGTGCGCACTGCGGGATACTGTCACCAAGTTGCCCAGAGCAAATATTCAACATATCTTTGACGCTCCCACTCGCTTAGGTGCAACTACAAAATTAACTAAATAGATTACAACATTACAGGAACATGCACCACAACATTATTCAAAATTAAACTATAAAATCAAATAAAAAAATCAAAACCTATTTCAAATTAATTAAATCTTTGTTGGCCATAAATTTTATATTGTTGAAAAACTTGGTGAAATTATCAGCCGACCATTGAGATCATTCTATTAATTGAGCACCGGTCTTTGCTTTTCGCACCGTCGATCGATTAACCACTTCCACTTTCGGTGAAACCAATGTCCGAACTTCCTTTTAAGTATTGGAAAACGTATTTGACAGCGTTTTAATTTGCGGGTGAAAGCCACTCCCAAAAGCGTGACAAACGGTTAAACAAATAAGTCAAGTTAGGTGGTGTGCTGGCGTTGGCCGCTTCTTCGCAGCAAAACATTTGGGTCGGCTAACACCGCAGGTTGTCACAGTACACCTTTGAATGATATTCATAACCCACCAACACCATTCGCACGCTCTTTAAATCGAATTTTCCACGTTTGGCCTTGCAAATAAACACATAAATGTAGCTGTCAATTTTGAGTATATGTCCAATATCGGGCTTTTGACCAGTCAAAACTTCATATGATAATTTATTTATTCTGCATGCTCACGGATTTGCAGTACCTACAGCACTGTTACTTCTCACTGATATGGTCTGATGTTTGCTTTAGCCATAGCCAAGACATTCGCTGTCACATCAACCACTTCAGGCTTCGTCTGCATCGACACCGGAAACCGCATAGTACTGTCGTCGTCTGTGAATATCGCAATGGAGGTCGCACCATCAAACGATTAACTAAACACTTTGTCGGTCGGTATGACGTTCAAGTGAATTAATTCGACTGGCTCTTCCTACAACAACTCTACTGTTTAAAATGACGCCCGCACATATCGGCCAAAGTCACGATATTCACAAAAGCCTTTCCCGGTTTTCCCAATTTCTCCATTATATTTTTGCGCCACCGCTTCGCTGCCATTTAAACTTACCATTATGTTGGCCTTTGTGTATTAGTAAGACTACGTTGTCAGCGTCGTCATTATTCTCGTTGATAGCCGACCCTTCTATTTTGCATCTTTCAGCAGTAGTGGCAGCAACGCATCTATCGTCTCTGCCGTCGAAAGTTGTTTTGATGTTCTTGTAAATGGTCGCTGGTAACGTGTAGAGCACCGCGTGACTTGATCCATGATGGTCGCTCCTGATTGATATCAATAACGAGTAAATTTCTCGTAAGGAAGGATAAGCAACGTCTTGTTCTTCTGTTCGTAGATCTCGATCACTATCTTCTTATTAATAATTGCAAAAGACCGTTTCGAGCACGTACTCGAGTATTGTCACTCGCATTATTATTTGGCCCGCTTTTCTCGGCCTTCAACCACTCCAACAAATTATAATGCTAAAGTAGTGCCCACCACTGTTAAACTTAGAAATCGTGATTTTGTTCATTTTCGTTGTGTTAGACTTTTGGTCGAAAATCCTACACTATTCACAGGAAAATACAAAATCACAAACAAATAGGAACCATGCGCGCTTTCAACCACAATTAAAATTTGCTCAAATTGCCTCTACGCTATTAACACAATCAAATTAATTGAATAAACTTAATTAAATACGCACACGCACTATTCTCATAACATACTGAGTTGCTCGATAACAGTAAAAAGTTGACATTAGTTAAAAAACTAAATGAAGCAACCCACCAGATGACAAAGTGACTGGAACTGGAAATAAAAACTTGCTCAGTGCATAGAGATGCTTTTCCACGTTGGCCAATAAAAATTTCGCAGATACGCTGACGCTGAAAGTAATTGCAAAGATCATGTCATTTTGCGCGCACTGCGAGACACTGTCAGCAAGTTGGGCAGAGTAAATAATAACAGGTTTTCAATACTTTAATTTATCAAAATAACTATTTTAGCCTCAATCACTTCTTAATTTAATCAAAATACCTTTCCCAAGCACGCTCTGTGTTTCAGGAATAGACGAAATCCGAGGCGAATCAGACAAATACGGAATGATTCAGAACTTCTTCCCCTTGTTCTGTTTCCTTCTTCTTTTATTTCGTGTATTATCATCAGCCTCCATGCCCAAAGAATTTTAATTATTTTTCCTCTAGTTTGTTTATCACTGGTTGTTTGTTAGATCGTCTCTTATGCTGCTGTTCCTTATTCCATCTCTCTTTGTTTTTCTCGGTATTTTTCGCAAATGCTGTTATTTTTGATAATGTTTGTCAAGCATTATCCACGATTCCGATCTACAGAATAGAGTGGAGAAGTATATAGTCTTAAAGAGGTGCATCTTTGCTTTGATGCTTTACTGTTCTTTTCCTATTATAGTGTTGTTTATGTGGTAATATAGTTGTGTGCTTTACTTATTCTGTTTTTAATTTCTTCTTCTACCCGTCCGTCTTCCAAGGTACTCGTACTTATCCGCATATTCTACTCGTTCTTTTATAGCAATTGGCACTTCTGTTTTTTTTATCGTCTCTTCTAATATGTAGTATTTTTCATTTATTGATGTTTATTACCATTCCCTTTTTTCCAAGTTGTATTTCCATATGTTTAAGTTGTCTGCGAAAATTAGATTATGCTGTTCATATGCGCTACGAATAGCAATAGGCTAAGACTCTTCCCTTTTTTACTCCCTTATGTAATCTAAAATCTTATAACTTTTGTCTTACTACTCTTATTATATTTTTGTACAGGCTTTTAATTATCCTTAGTAGTTTTTGGTTTGTCTGCAAATTCCTCTAATGCCCTCCATATGGTTTTGTGTTGGAATACAGCTTGTTCTTTCTCCAGTGTGTCTTCTATTTCGTTTCATAGTCCTTTTCTCAATAATTTTCGAGTATATTTTTAATGATATGGATGATATTATCTAAATGAGATTATATCATGTGCATCATTGAGTTCCGACATAATCGCAAGTGAATATCAGTTATATTATATTTAAATCAGATTAAACGGATTTTTGAATTAGTGAGTAGCTCTTGACAACAATTAATTTTAGCCATATGTAGTAAACCATTGGAACTCTTTGTATAAAACAACCAATAAGTTGCACTTCAAATACATTGTTTTTCCGGGCATCTTGGATACTTATATGGGTTATTTAATAAATTGAGTTGTCCCCTAGTTGCAATTTAAAACTTAATTTTTATGAATAAAACGCTACTCTTATGTTCCTAAGCCTAACCAATAAGCCATGAATGTTATGGATAAATTCCTTTACTCTTTTTTGGCTTGCTTGATTTTCATCTTACGGGTCGAATTTAATTTTGCACAATACTACACGTTTTGCCATTAAAGCAATGGCAGCATACAAGATACGTCCGAAAAGTAATGATATTAATTTGTATGTTCCAAGCAGAATGCTCTAAAAGAGATTCCATTTCAGTAATACCAGTGCATTGATGTTCATATATGTCATTAGGAAAAATATTAAATGTATATAAACATATCTTTGATTAAACGAATTTTCTAGATTCACTCTCATGACTTTTCAGACGCACTATGTATTTTTAAATCAAAAGTTTGTTCGTAAAGTTTTAACAAAAAAATGGAATTTTAAATACAATATAAATATCGACATTTTTAATAAATATTTTTTTCAGAAAAGAGTCTACTCATCATATATTTTTAAGCTATGCATCTGTAAAAATAGAAACTAGAGAAGAAGCCCTTAATTAGAGAGAAAAATTATAAGAGAAGGACTGATGTAAAGCACTATAAGTGGAGAAGCAGGCGTGTAAATAGCCGCTCTCGTGGTGCGGTGTGGAAACGTAGTACGGCCCGTATTGGAAGGTCAGCCGATAAGGCCAAAATCGTCCCTTAAACGGCTACCGATATCAACCAACGAGTAATGCCAAATCGCTCACCTGAATCGGCTTCTGCTTCGTAGACGATGGTTCCTCGGTGGCCACCTTGCCGCGCTGCGGATCTGGTATTTGCGGGATGATAAGCACGACCAAATTGGCCGCGCTGCGGCACTTATATATGCGGGGTATTAAGACACGCCCGAATTGGCCGAGCTGCGGTGCGTGAATGTTTGCGGGGTGTTGAGACACGACCGAATTGGCCGCGCTGCGGTGCGTGAATGTGCGGGGTATTAAGACACGACCGAATTGGCCGAGCTGCGGTGCGTGAATGTTTGCAGGGTGTTGAGACACGACCAAATTGGCCGAGCTGCGGAGCGTGTATGTGTCGGCTGAGCAAAAGCCCGTGCCGTTCTGTGTGCGATGGCAAAACGTAGCAGATATCAAAGGCCCGCATGCCGCCGCGATATAAAGCGGTTCAAGGGCGAAAAGGCCGCCACACCAATAAGTCTTGCAGATTTTTTATTTTGTGCATTTTTGGTGATTTTTCCCCGTCCTTGCCACATTTTTCTACTCGTAAATGTTTAATATCTTTAGGTCTTGTTTCACTTCACTTTTTCATTATTTTTAGATGATATTATTTTTAAAAAATAATTTCCCAAAGTATGTATTTTAAAACCGCCAGAGTAGTCCAGTGGTTGAGGCGCAGGCTACGATACGAACGGACTCGGGTTCAATTCTGGAGCTCTCTGATGCCTGGCAGATGGCCCACTCAGGCACTAAATATAATTGAGTACCTGCCGTTCACTCGAGCAAGGGGTAATAATGGCGGTCGTCTAAGGTCGTCACCTGAGATGATGCACGAAGACAGGCCACAGTTGCAAACATATGAGAGCCTTAACCTCTCAGTTTACAGGCCATGCTCCCACGCAGAGCATTATATATGTATTTTAATAATAAATAAAAGTTGTTTTTTATGACTATCTTAAAAAGCAACATTCTTTTGGAACACCTCGAACGTAAAGTGTGGAAGGGAAAGGATACATCGAAATATTATCAGAAGAATTATGAGGATTCGAGAGGGTGCTCGAAGAATGGAAAGACGCTTAGTCGTACCTATTTATAAGGGGACAAAGCCGAGTGTTGCAATTATAGAGGGATATTGACTACTATAATACAGAAATTTACGTATATCATCTTGGGAGAATACTAAAGCAACTTCCGAAGAGGACGATTTGTTGTTGCCCACATTATTACCTTTAATCAAATAATTACAAGCAGTTATGACCTCAATGCAGTCATTCATGTGCAGTTCGTTAATTTTAAATAGTCGTATGGCAAAATAAGCAGACAATTATATATGTATATGAAAAGTCAGAATATACCAGTAAAGTCGATTAAAAGCAAAAAAAAGTAAGAAATGATGCAGAAATGACGAATAGTTTCAAGATCAGGAAACTAATTAGGCAAGGCGATTCACTGTTGACAGTGTAGTTCAAGTTGTTAGCCATAGTTAACAAAAGCCAACAGTTCCTAACCTACACTGACGACTTAATTCTGATGGCAAGATCACCATCAGAGCTGAGAGAGATAGTAAAGAAGGTCGAGAGGATTTTATCCCAATCAATTCAGAAGACGGAGATTAGATGAAGATAGAGAAAGTGAAACGCTTTATATTCTTATGGCAGCTTGTAATAGAACAATGAGAGGAAAGTAGAGAGATAAAAGATCGGTTAATTGAAAGTGTAAAATGTGCGGGCACTTTACACAGAGTGACAAAATCGAAAATGGTATCGCGTACTGGTAAGATATATAAATCAATTACATGGCCCAGCGCAATTTACGCATGTGAAACATGGGTGTACAACAAAAGGGATCAAAGTAAGATTGAGGGATGAGAAAAGATGTTACGAAGAATATTTGGCGGGAAAAACAGCTGACTAGTGGGAAAGGAGGACTAACGATGAAGTGATGCGTCTTTAAAATGAAACAAGTATAACGCAAGTCATAAAGGTAGATAGTTTAAGGTAGACCAGCGTAGCGTGGCAAACCCACTAATGAAGAGGGAGGTGGAGGACTCGCGAAGAGTAGGGTGGCCTAGGAGGAAATGAATAGCAATTCTAGTAGACGGCTTGTAAGAAGAAGGAGTTAGACAATGGGCTAGGAACCGGTTGGCTTGAGCAGGGAGTTAATTTCTTGATGGTATAATGTATACACTCGCTAGTTGCCATTTCAATAGCCTTGGAGCCGTGGACAATTGAACGCGTCTTTGTTTACGAAACTTTTGTTGTAACTGGTCATTCGGTGATGCAGATACAGCGAATATTTCAAACATACTTTAATGTTGGTCAAGGCGGTGCCGACCCATCTCGCCCAACAATACTGAAATGGTTTAACAACTTCAGAACGGGAGGAACTGCGAGACTTGGAACAACTCGAGAAGGTTATCGGGCCGTTAGAACATCGAAAACATCGAGAGAGTTAGACAGGATGTGAAGACCAGCCATCGACATTCAGTGGTACGTACGCTCAGCCAGATCAGTTAGCCGAATTTTGCACTTTAACCTCCACTTTTATCCTTACAAAATTATGGTTGTTTAAGAACTAAGGGAAAATGACTATACGGCGGTTTGCGTTTCTAGAAACGATGCTGGAAACCTTGGAAAATAACTACATTCTGATAACAAGTGACGAGGCTTATTTTCATTTATTGGGTGCTGTAAACGAACAAAATTGCCGATACTGGCCTGAAAACTCCATGAGAAGCCTATCAAAGGCCGCTACATAGTGAGATAGTAACTGTGTGGTGCGGATAGCCCGATTTAGCCTAACTGTACCCTACCTCTTTGTGACGGTCAACTCACAGCGTTACCCTACAATGTTGCTAGAATTTTTGATGCCTGAATTGAGAAGACATCGGATTGCGTTCGATAGGGTTTGGTTTCAACACGACGGGGTCCCTTGCTATACATCAAGAGAATCCATGACTTTCTTAAGGGAACATTTTCCAGGGCGCCTCATTTCATTGCACGGGGATGTGAGTGCCCCCCTCAGCTACCGTGTGATTATTTATTATCAGGCTACCTGAAAGTTCAAGTTTACATTGAACAACCAACCACGGACTCTTGCAGCTCTTTCGGAAGCCATATGCTTGAAAAATATATGGACAATTTTCCATCCGCCTGCAACAATGCCTGGATAAGAACGATCGCCACTTGGATAGCGTCATTTTTCACACCTAAACTGCATTCTTCTTGTTTGAGATTTATGTTTCTTAAATGGAAGTATATGTGTAATCCTCGGAAAAAATAAAAACTGAGAATTGTTCAAAAACATCTGTGTTGAAGTGTTTGAAAAACACCTCCCTGTCGGGTAATCTGTACAAGACTTGATAAGTGGTATTAACAAACGTCACCAACTTGTCTGTCTTAGTAACGATGATTAATTAACCTTAAAAAGTTAGAAGTAACATTCAGAAAGATAACAAAACTTTGCATTTTTTAAATCTAATAAAACTATGAATATTCTATTTAAGAAAAGTCAAAGAATATCCCTTTTCAGTATAAATAACAAATAGTAAGAGTAAATTTACCTAATTACATTATGTAACAGATATTATTGGCTAACATAATCTTAAACTGACTTCGATAAGCTTGTTTCTTAAGGAAGGAATACGCAATGCAAATTTATAATTATTCTTTATCTCCTGAAACAATCAGTTTAATTAAATAGAATGACCTAATAAACCACGATCAATTGAAACTCTTTATCTCTGATGTTTGAGGGGATCATAAAAGTCTATTTTTATTCTGTTTTAATTAAAAATTATAATTAAATATTATATGTAGGTATGTGAGCCATTAGCACTCTTTGTGTAAAACGAGTATCATTGTACTTCAGGTACTTATTCGGACACTGTTAATAACACTCGAACAATATTTTAATATTTAGTTTTATGTTTAATACTAGAGTTCTATTTTTGCTTGAAACCTAACTAGTCAGCTTCATATTTCCTCTGTTTAGCCAAAATTTTATAAGGTCAGCCAAATAAGCACCGAAAAAGGTAATTTCAGAGAAAAATTAAATATAGATATCTGACAACAGATTCATGTAAAGTACGATTGTAGTAAGTTACGGTATGGGTTGCCCGAAATTCCGCTCGGCCGTTTGTTTATAATAATCATGTATGTGCGTAAAAAACGGTGTCTTTTATATAATAAAAGCTCTGTAGCTCGGAAGTTGTATACCTGCCAAAAGTTGTAGATATTTAGAATATCTGCAAAAGTAGACCTGAACGGAAAAAATCCGTGCGTTTGCTGATACGCAAATTGAAAAAAACACCGGGAATAGGGACTTCGATTTAGCAATTTATTGAAAAAATATTTCAGTAATGATTTTAAAAATTGGTACGGAGATAACTTGTATTACGACAAATAAAATGAGCTCGGCCGAGTTCTGAAAAGTTTATTAGTTTTTGCAAAAAGTAATTATGCAACTAAAAAGACGCTTTCGCAAAACTTTGTTCATGAATGAGAGATCGTAGATCTTAAAGGGTTCTACTTCAACTTCTCCATATGACGCAAAACGATTTTTTTAGTTGAAACTAGTGAAAAATGATGTTAATTAAGAAGTATGATTTTATTTGGGGACTATAGGGGGGTGGGGTTGCGTCGGCGAGGTAGCCCCCTCTGTCATGGACGGTCACTCCAAGCGTCATAGATGGGCGGAGGTTCATGGCAGTTGGTCCTCGCGAGGCACCCAACTCTCACTTGATGGCTCCAAGCGCCACACCCTGGTACACTGTATTGACCTACAGGCTAAACCAAGTGAGGGTAATCAGATATGGTGAGAAGCAGCGTCTGACCCAGAGTGGGCGGCTGCGAACAGCGTCTGACTCCATGTTAGGGGCGGCTGAAAATCACACTCGCCAACACGCTCGGCAAGCGCGGCGTTTTAAATGCCAACTACCTCCCAAAACCAAATCGAAATGTGGTCGAATTTACAAATCATATACCCCAGATGAGTAGAAAATCTCACACTGCTAACTCAGCAGTCTGCCCCAATTCGGATTCTGGGGCAAAATTGATAACACATAACCAAAACCCAAACACAAAGGCTGCACAAGTAACTTTTATATAGCTACGTACAATGCTCAATCCCTAAGTAACGAAGAGAGACTAACTGAACTAGAGAACGCCTTGGAATCAATAAAATGGGACATAATAGGAATCAGCGAAACAAGAAAAGAGGAGAAAATTTACTAATACTGAAAACAGGACACATGCTGTACTATAAAGGTAATGAAGATAACAGCCTACATGGAACTGGATTTATAATTAATAAGAAATTAAAACAAACTTAAAAAAGTAGACTGCATATCATCAAGAGTTATCTATATGATACTACAAATTAACAAAAGATACAGTCTAAAAGTCATCCAAGTATATGCACCAACAACTGCTCACGAAGACGAGGAAGTTGAAGAAATGTACGAAGACATCGATAAAGCACTACAAATAGAACCGACAAAATACGTAATCCTAATGGGAGACTTCAATGCCAAACTGGGCCAGAGACAGCAGGGCGAAGAATATATCGGATATTATGGATATGGACAAAGAAACCCCAGAGGACAAATGTTGATCAACTATATGGAAAAAGAAAAACTGTTCTGCATGAATACTCACTTCTATAAAAAATATCACAGAAGATGGACATGGCAAAGCCCAAACGGCGCTACTAAAAACCAAATCGATTTCATTATGACAAATAATAAGAATATTATACAAGACGCAACAGTCTTAAATCAGGTAAACACAGGTAGTGACCATCGGATGGTTCGCGCAAAAGTATGCATTCAAACAAAATTAGATAGATTTAAACTAATATCAAAGGGAACTGCCAGGTTCAACATCGAAAAATTGCAAGACAGTGAAATAAAGGAGAAGTTTAACGATAGACTAGACAAAAAAATGACGGAAATACACAATGAAAACGTAGATCAACTTCAACAAGAAATTACCAAGAACATAATAACTACAGCAGAAGAAATACTGGGGAAAAAGAGGAAACAAGAGAATAATAAACTATCATTGGACACCAGAAACCCTATAGCAAGAAGAAAAGAATTACAGAGACAAAGTAACAACACAGACAATTTCAAGTTAAGACTTGAAAGAACTGAACTAAATAAAACTATAAAAAAGAAAATACGAAATGATATAAGACAGTACAATACTACAATAATGGAAGAGACCATTGATCAGAATAGAGGTAGCAAAGCGTTCAGGCCAAAAATATCCAACGCTACTAGCCAAATAAATAAAATTAAAGACGCGAACGGACAAGCAATAAATGATAGAAATTCGTTGTTAACAATAGTGAAAGAATTTTACCAGAAACTATATAATTCAATGAAGCAAAAACCAATAGTTAATCAAGACCCACGCGCAAGACTATCTAAACATCTTACTGAAGATCTCCCTGATATTAGTAAATACGAAATAAAGTTAGCTTTAGGGAAAATGAAGAACAATAAATCACCAGGCGCGGACGGAGTAGTAATTGAACTACTAAAGAACAGCGGAAGAGAAACCTTAACCATGCTTCAAAAATTGTTCAATAAGTGTTTAATCGAAGGTATAATCCCCCAAGCATGGAAAATAGCAAAAGTAGTTATAATTTACATAAAGGGCGATCGTTCAGAACTCCAGAACTATAGACCCATATCACTACTCTCTCATATCCACAAACTGTTCTTTACTATATTAACAAATCGAATTGAAAATAAATTGGACGAAGCCCAACCCCCGGAACAAGCGGGATTTAGGAAAGGATTCGGGACCGTAGACCACATCCAATCGGTCAAAGAAATTGTACAAAAAAACTAGAGAATATAACATTGACGTAGTTATGGCTTTCGTGGACTATGAGAAGGCGTTCGACAGTATTGAACACTGGGCCGTAATAGACGCTCTACGAAGAGTAAGGATAGATCAACGTTACATAGCTTTAATTGAAGACCTGTACAAATCAAGCAGCTTCAAAGTACAGCTCCACGAATGTACGGATCCGATTGAAATAAAAAGAGGAGTCAGACAGGAGATACTCTCACCCAAGCTTTTACAGCAGCACACGAAGATATCTTCAAAACATTAATATGGGACCAAAAGAGCTTGAACATCGACGGAGATAAGCTTTCGCACCTCCGATACGCAGACGATATAGTAGTGTTTGCCAACGACCTGGATGAACTACAAAACATGATCAGAGAACTAAATGAAGTATCAAAACAGTCGGACTAAAATAAACATAAACAAAACCAAAGTCATGGCAAACTTTAAAAATAGAACAATTGATAGAACTACAGAAAACGTTCAGGAATATATATATAATATATATATATATATATATATATATATATATATATATAGATATACAGTATATATATATATATATATATATATATATATATATATATATATATATATATATATATTATATATATTATATATATATATATATATATATATATATGATATATATATATATATATATATATATATATATATATATATATATATATATATATATATGATATATATATATATATATATTTAGGCCAGAATAACACCTAATAAAGATGAACAGGACGAGGAGGTGAATAGACGAATCAGATTGAGTTGGGCGGCATTTGGTAAACTAAAAGAAGTATTTAAATCAAAAATACCCCAAATACTAAAAACTAAAATATACAATGAATGTGTTTTGCCCGTAATGACATATGCTTCAGAAACGTGGTCACTAACAAAAGCACTACTTCACAAGCTGCAAGTAACCCAAAGGTCCATGGAAAGGGCAATGTTAGGTATAACTCTCAAAGATAGAAAGAGAAACGATTATATAAGAAGCCGAACGAAAGTACAAGATGTTATGCATAAGATCCTAAAACTAAAATGGCAATGGGCGGGACATGTAATGCGAAGGCAAGACAACCGATGGACCAAGAAGTTAATAGAATGGAGACCCCGCACAGGACGCAGGAGTGTTGGAAGACCCAAAACTAGATGGAAGGACGACATTGTAAAAGTAGCGGGCAGAAACTGGATACAACAAACATATGACAGAGAAAATTGGAAAACATTGGGAGAGGCCTATATCCAACAATGGAGTATACAAATGGGCTGAAGAAGAGGGGACTATAATATACAGAAAGGAGTAGCACCCCACTTTTAACAAACTTTTTTTTTTTTGAACCGCATTAAACCGCACCATCACGGATCGATAGTTCGGACAAATGTAAGAAAAAACACTTCTATGGACCAACTCCATCATGGTCAAAATTGCGGTTGAAAAAAGAAAAAAAATTTTAAGACTTCAAAAACGGCGAGAGCTAGCGAGATGCGGTTATAAATAGAAAGAATACCTTTTTTATTTTAGTTGAATCGAATCCGCGTTTTGACCACTGAAAAGCTGGATTTTCTGCATTTTTAACACCAAACTTTTTTTTTTCAAAAAATCACTGTGATTTTGGTTATTAATATTAAGAGATATTTCTTTCATAAAGAGATACGTTGTGTGAAATGTCCAGAAACTCTTTTAACTAAAAACTGCCCCAGGAATATCAAGGATAGTAACGTAAAATGTGTAAATTGTCATGAAAGTCATCCTGCAAACTACAAGGGGTGTATCGTGTATAAACAAATACAACAAAAAGTATATTCCAAACTGAGGGAAAGGAAAATTAACATAACCCAAAATGTACGTTCGAACATAACATACGCCCAAATGGCAGGACAGAATTCACAACAAATACACAATTACAGTAATCTCAATCAAGCGAGAGTTGATAATTCAGAACGAACTAACAACATAATTGAACTAAAGATTTTTTTGAAAAATTTAATCACTCAAATGAGAACAATGCTGAACCTCATCACCACGCTTGTTACCAAACTATCATAATGGCTCAGTTGCTAAAAGTGGCAGTATGAAACGCCAGTAGCTTGTGTAATCATACGCAAGAAGTTCAGTACCTTCTACAAAATAATGATGTTGACGTAATGTTAATATCTGCGACTAGATTTACCAATAAGGGCCACATACAAATCCATAATTACAAGATTTATTACACTAACCATCCTGATGGAACTGCACATGCTGGCACTGCTATCATAATCACGAATGAAATCAAACATCATGAACTTAACAGTTATGAACAGGAACATCTACAAGCCACTATGTTGAAATAACAAAAACAATTAATACCTTCAAACTTGCGGCAGTCTACTGTCCACTGAAGCATAATAACAAAAGAGAAACCTACCTACAATTTCTTAAAACCCTAGGCAACAGATTTATAGCTGGAGGGGATTATAACGCCAAAAATGTCTATTGAGGGTCAAGGACAACAACAACTAAAGATCGAGAACTACTAGCAGCCATGAAAGAAATAAATTTAATCTATCTGTCAACGGGGTAACCAACTTATTGGCCAGCCGGCTCAAAAAAATACCAGATCTTTTAGATTTTTGTATATCAAAAGGAATCAATAATAGGACAATAAAAGTGGAATCTAACCATGATTTATCTTCGGATCATTCTCCAGTTGTTATCAATGTGTATGCTAATATACAGTATACGACTAAACAACCTCATTTATGCAACAAAAGGACGGACTGAGATCTATTTAGGGAGCGAGTGGAGCAATCGATTAACATTGATATTTCTCTAAAAACTACCGAAGAGATAGACAATCCAGTTGATAACATAACAAAAGTTATTCAAACTTCAACCTGAGTAGCTACCCCCGAGCAAAATATAATGCAAAGTAAAACCGAATGTCCAGCTAGCGTTAGACAAAAAATCGCAAAAAACGAAAGTTGCGCATGCGCTGGCAACTAACAAGATCAAAAACAGACAAAACAAGGTTTAATAAAGCTGCGAAAGACTTCAAGAAATTACTACTAGACCTAAAAAACCAAACTATACAAGAATATCTAAAAGAGTTGACAGCCACAGAAGCAAGCGACTACTCGTTGTGGAAGGCAACGAAGAAGCTGAAAAGACCACGACAGCACATACCACCACTTAAAGGGAAAAATGGCAAATTGGTTAGAAGTAATGAGGAAAAGCTAGAGCATTTGCTGAATATCTTTCAGATGTTTTTAAACCTCATGAGGGTGAATTATCTGAAGTCGAAAAAGCGAAATAAAGAAATTTTTGAAAGCACCATACTAAATACATAACATACATACATAACGACATAAAAAGTTCTACTGTTGTGTTGTATTCCTAGACATAAGTCAAGCCTTTGATAAGGTTTGGCTTGAGGGATTATGTTACAAGTTGAAGAAGATATTACCACATCCCTACTATGAAATACTTAGGTCATATCTAACAGTTAGACATTTCTTAGTGCAACAACATGATGTATTGAGCGATTTACATACTATAACAGCTGGGGTACCGCAAGGAAGCGTATTATGTCCTACCTTATAGTTGTTATATACAGCTGACATTCTAAACTCCCGTATAACAACCACTGCAACATTTGCAGATGATACAGCTGTACTTGCTTCTCACCCTAATCCTGAAATTGCCACGAGAATTCTATAACGCCATCTTGATAGAATACAAAATTGTGGAAAAGTGAAAAGTGAAAAGTGGAAAATGAAAGCAAACGAGGATAAATCCGTACAAGTAACTTTTACCACGATAAAACATAATTGTCTGTCCGTAACTTTAAATGGAAAAGAATTAAAGCACGCAGATGATGCAAAATATCTTGGTTTATACCTCGAACGACGAATGGCCTGGCAAAAACATCTATTCACAAAAAGGAAACAGTTGATATTAAAACTCAGACAATGTATTGGATGATAGGAAAACAATCGCAATTGACAATAGAGAATAAGTTGTTGATAGACAAGATCATATTGAAACCCATATGGACTTATGGCATCTAGCTTTGGGGAACTGCTAATCATAGCAACAGAGAAATTATTCAGCGCTTCCAAAACAAAACCATTCGACGAATAGTGAATGGACCATGGTATGTTTCCAACACCCGAATACAAAATGACGTATGTATATCATCAGTCAAAAAAGAAATAAAAAGATATATTGCTAAATACAGTGAACGAGTGGAAGTGCATCAGAATGTTCTTGTTGACAAACTTATGGACAGAACAGACAAAATCAGACGCTTAAAACGGTTCAAACCTTCAGAATTACCTATCAGATTTAATTAATAAATTTAATAAAAGTGTTTTTACTGTAGTATGTACTGTTAAGCATAACATATGTAGGCTAGTTAAGTAAGCTTAAATAACAAGGAGAACATTCAAAGCAGTGTTCTTCACAAGTCAATTATCCAACGAAGAACTTACTGTCCGCCTTGGACAGATTATTTTAGTCACTTAAAAAAAATTAAGAGGTGAAACTTTACAAAGTCCTAGTAAACGAGTTATTGAATCTTATCATTGCATTTATGCTTTGTTAAGTATCGACATTTTATCACAAAGCAAGTTGACAATATGAGCGTGTCGACAAGTTGCTTAGCGACCGCCTGGTGGAGGCAGCGGGGGCGGCAGAAAACGCGCGTGCCCCTGAATTTGAACTCAACTACAGGCAATCAAAATAAAATCATTGTACAGATAGTTCGTATATACTTTTTGACGGGCATCCAAATTGTGATTCTCTTAACACGAAGGCAGTCGATCACTCTAGGCGTAAATTAAATTTTGACCGCGAAACTAATTTTAATAAAAACACAAAAATAGAAATTAAGTAAAACAAAAATTAATTAATAGGTTATCGTTGGAGCTGATGGAAGCTGGCTTTAAAACTAAAATTGCTGTAGAAGATGCGGACGTTTTAATTGTAAAAATAATAATAGAAATAGCTGCAGTGTCTGAAAATGTATGTATTGTTGGACAAGATATAGATTTATTAGTGATTTAACACAATTAGCGCCTCAAAATAATAAAATTTATTTCGTTAAGCCAAGCAAGGGGCGGAGTTTCAAGAAGTGAAACATTTAGTTGGTCTTTTACACATTTTATTGGTCGCGACATTATTTCTTGTATCGACAAGAAAATAAATTAATAAAAACTTCTTAAGAACCCTTTTTACAAGAGTTCTCTAAAGTATTCTATGATGTGAATACCGAGTCAACTAAGATTGATAAAAACTCGAACAAAATAATAGCGCCATTGTATAGTGCAAATTTAATGATTTAAGATTTTTGCATTTTCAAAAATTAACGATACACTCGTAATTTAAACTGGAAACACTACCACCCACAGAAGCAGCAGCAATGCAACGTTGCTTTAGAACTTATTTCGTAATACAGAAATGGTTATAACAGGTAAAAATTAGAGAAGAACTCATTTGGTAGATTATGTACAAATGAACAATGCTTTATTTAAAGACTATCCGTGATTATTCATAACAAAATTTAATACCAATAGACGTACAATGGTAAATCACATAAAAAATAGAAGAGACTGTCTTCTATAATTTGCTATAGATAGCAATATTTTTTGTTTGATATTTTTACCATTCTTTTTCCTCACATCTCATCAAATTAATAATCAAATCTACCACATTATTTTTAGAAAAATGACATTATGGAAATGGACGAAAACCTTTCTCCTTTTCTCCAGTTATGCAATAAAATATAGTTTGCCTTCACAGCCTCCGAAAAAGAAACCCAAACCAATGCTCCACTATAAAAATTTGTAAAATAAAGATCATCTTCCTTCTAAAAACAACTAAAAAGGGGTGTAGAAGATGATCCAAAAAGAGTATTAAAAAAGAAACCTCTAATGTATATCAATCCAGACCATCACTAATACTGAAAATGCTTATGATTTAAAATTTATTTGCCTAAATAGATTCCATTATTTTAATGAGAGTCTTTATATATTTACTTTCATAAAATATATCTTGAAGAATCTTTGGTACAACTTTTCTTTAATTTTTGTTTGTTGATTAAGTAAAAAAAATTTTGCCTTCAGATTTAAGTCTTCTTTAGGACATGCATCATATGTTTTGCTGAATAGTTGACTTGGTAGAGACACCATCTATTTTGCCACAATTAAAAAAGACAATTTTCTCCAAATTTAAAAAATATGATCCTAGAGAAGCACCGGGTACGACAGTTCGCGCAGCGATATTTTGATCTTATAACACTTGAAGATAATTAGTTTCAAGAAGCCCGTAACAATTGTCGATATCTAAAATGCGCTATTATTTTTAAGTCATAGTGTATATAGGTATATAATATAGCCGCCTAGCCTACCAAATGGCGCATTATGACACTCCTTGTCATTTCCAAATGTCAAAATGCCGCTGTAAACAACAACAAACTTATGTAACTCGAATTTAAAATGAATCTGGAAAGCGCGGCGCCAGTTTTCACCAAAACATGAAAGTTTGCACGCTTAAACGCCTCAGCGGAATCGTAGTCATAGCAGTAATTTTCCTGATTTATTACCGGCTCGTTTTGCGACGCGAAATCGAACATGCCTTCACCACCCCCAGCCCGGCAGAATCGGCCCCGGCCGAGGTTTCGGACAATTTCAACACGTAAGGAAGCGGCCGGGCCACGCGGCTAAGTTTTACAATTGCTGTCGTAGGAACAACATCGTTGTTGCGGTCGTTGCCTGCGGCGACCGGCTGCACGAAACGCTGACCATGATCAAGTCCGCCATCATGTTCAGCAAGGCGAAGCTGAATTTTGTTGTGGTCGCCGAAGATGCTCTCATTCCAAACTTCACCGAGAAGGTGGAAGAGTTAATTACAACACGTATTGATTTGCAGTAACAATCTATATTTACAGTTGAGCGAGTGGAAGTTGCTCGCAACGACTGAATTCTCTTTTAAGGTCATTCCTCTAACGTTTCCGCAGGATAATGCAGAGGAGTGGCAAAAGCTATTTAAACCATGTGCTTCACAAAGACTGTTTTTACCAGTATGATTCTAAACATTACTCAATTTACTCTTAATACAATTATGTTTTAGTCGGTTTTAAGTGATATCGACTCAATTTTGTATGTAGATACTGATATATTATTCTTGACTCCTGTTGAGAATATCTGGAGGTACTTCAGCCACATGAATTCTAGTCAGATGGCAGCGCTAGCGCCAGAACACGAAGACCCGAATGTAGGCTGGTACAATAGGTTTGCTAGGCATCCCTATTATGGGAAGCTAGGTAAAGTGATTTTGATATTAAATTTTTTTCTAACGAAATTATGTAGGTGTAAACTCCGGTGTAATGCTGATGAATTTGACAAAGATGCGTGATTTCCTGTGGGTAGAATATGTGATTCCTATCTATAAGAGGTACAAGTTGAAAATTACCTGGGGCGATCAGGATATAATTAACATAATTTTCCATTACCACCCAGGTATTGGCTGATGTTATGAGGAACATTGCGTTTAATTTATATTTGCAGATAAACTGTACATATATTCGTGCCGATACAATTTCCGACCCGATCACTGCATGTATATGAGCGTGTGCAAGAGTGCTGAGAGAGATGGCGTCGCCGTGCTGCACGGCTCGCGTGGGTTCTTCCACTCGGGCAAGCAGCCTGTGTTCCAATCTATCTACCGCGCTTTTGAAGAGGTTGTTTGGTGATTACTGTTCAAAAGCATGCCATAACTGGAGAATTGCTCAGTTTCAGATTGGCGGAGATTTGTATCATGACTTTTACCAGCCTTTAGAGACGTACTTGGAACTAACGACTGAGACGAGCTGTGGGCACATCAAAGATGTGTATCTGAAGAACATTAAGCAATATATCAATGTAAACGCCTACAACAATAGATAGCATTTGACAGCGGTTTAGTCAGAATCACCAAGATTGATTTTAATCAAAAAGTTTTGCTTAAATTAAACACCAATGCTGTTGCTTTAGAATAATGGACTAATGTAATTGTAAAAGCTTTATGAGTGTAATTAATTTATTGATTTACTGTAATAAGTAGGCGACAATAAAAAGGATTGTTGGTTTGTCAGCTGAATAAAATACTTATTCAAGTCTCGCAGCAAATCTGTGATCATTTCATAGAAAGAACATGCCACTAGCTTAATAATAGTGAAAAAAAACTTTCATCAGTGTAGTGATAGTAATAATTTACCATCTAACAAAATGTGGTTTAGCTTTTATTTGATGATTAAATGCTGATTATTATTTACAGCAGCATAAAATATCACCATTTGATTTTGGAACAGTTGAAGAGCATCCTTTGAAATAATAAAGCTTCATAATTAATTGTGCCAATGCAATACGAATAAACATTGAATTATGGGATAGACTTTAATACCACTGAAATTAATGCATACAGAATTAGATACCACTGAAAGTTGGTGAGAAAGGGAAAAAGGTAAACTCTAGCAAGCCATCACTAATATTCCTCACCTGAAGAAGAAAGTTGAGGCAATTTTATAATCTTCAATGAAAGTATTCAGGTCGTTCAGGAAGTTAAGTATCTAGGAATTACCCTAAATGCAAAACTAAACTGAAACACGCATGTGGACGTTACAAATAAAACAATAATGAGCCTTGTGGGAAAATGTATGTTTGGCATAAAGAAAATAGTTCTGGGGTACCATACCACAGTTGTCAGTAGAATACTGCACCTTAGTATGGTGGCAAAAATAGAACAAGAGAGCTGTCGCAAAGCTGACTAGGATATAAAGACTAATATGTTTGTGCATCTGTGGAGTCATAAGGCTTTTCCGACGTCTATGAAAGCTCTTCTAAGTTTAATCCCCTTGGATATGTGTTTAAAGGGGGAAGCCTGGATTGGTGTCTACAGAACCTAATGATTGGGCTAATCTGGTATACAAACGATTCCCACATAGATCATATTACACAATGTAAGACTAAAGGTAAACATAAGTTCATCATTGGGTACTAAGGCCTCAGTCTTTCAAGTTTGCAATAATGCAATGCATAAAGGAGAATATGTGATGAAATTATATCCAGCAACGCATCTGTATTCTAACAGATAGCCCAGCAGTATATAAGCACCAAACTGACAAAGGAATGTCTATCCCATCTGCTAAGTAACCTTATCTGAAAAGAACAAGGTTCTTCAACTCATATGGGTTCCAGGCCTCACTGGTGTGGTGGGTAATGAAAAAACAGGTGCCCTTATTAAAACCAGAGCATCTATTCCATTTACAGGACCAGAACTGCTATTTGGTATACACAAAAGCAGCATTCAAACAATAGTGGCGTGGACGAAAAAACAACTCACTGGGGTGTTAGTCAAGGGCAGAGAATGGGGGACAAATGAATTAGGAAACTTTCTAGCAAGCTAACCTCGAACATCGTTCACTTAGGACTTAACATATCACTGCCATCTGAGAAAATATCTATACAGAATTGGTACATACAGGGATAATAACAGAAAACAGCCTCACACATAATCTTCGACTGTTCAGCTCTATACTGCAGAAACTCTGAGGCAATTCTCCATGGATTAACACACATACGAGAATCCCGTAAAAAATTTACTGGAACTCCTAGAACGAACAGAACTTTCCTAAAGGATTTATGGAGACCACAGAGAAACATTTAACATATAAAACAGAGGTAACCCAACAGGGTACATGTATTCTGTAATCCAGTCAGAAGGTTGCGTGCTTAAGCAGTAGGTGAAGACTAGGAAGAGTAATTACTTTGAAATAGAACTTTAAGCATCAAAAAGGCTTTGCTTAAATATTTCTGAGTTAGACTGATATTAACCTCTGTATCTATATATGACAAAACACATTAACATGTAATATGTTGTACTATTTTGTGTTTATTATAAAAGAAACTTAAGAGAAGCAAGCAATGTTCTATTTCCATATGACATTTATATATTTAAACGAGTAACCAAAGTTCGTTACATGATTCTATAATGTCGTGTCTGTCTGTCGCTGTCAAAATTATGGATTTTTAAAATTTTAAATGGATTCTTATAGGAAATTAGCTGATTTCAATCGAATCAAAAGTTTCTATCTCGAATAGTTTCTGAGTTATTCGACTGATATTATTGACATTACGATTTTAATGTATTCTTATAGGAAATACGCTGAATTCAAAACATCGATTAACATGTAATATGTTGTACTATTTTGATTTATTATAAAAGAAACTTAAGAGAAGCAAGCAATGTTCTATTTGCGTATGACATTTATTATTTTTTCTCTAATCTGTATGTCCTTGCAGGAGTCGGAATTTATAATTCGTCTTCTTCTAACCACTCCTTCCATCCCCTTTTGTCTCTGACGAGTATTTTCATTTCTTCATCTTCGTTCGTCGTATCTCTTATATGTATGCATTAAACATTTAATGCATAATATATCTTCATTGCTTTTCCTATATCCAGTTCCATTTTCCATCATCTGTAATAATACTGACGAGATATTCAAAAATGGTGACCTCTTTCAAGATCTGTTACATATTAGTTCTATGTTTTTGGTCCGTTATAATTTTCTGTTTATCATCACTATTTTTGTTTTTACCAATTTTGATTTTCATTTTATTTATTTCTTCCCACATATTCATTTTCGCATTTCGAAGTAGCTATTGGCAATCAATACCAGATCGTCTGCAAACATTAAACTGACTATTTTTATGATTTATGATTTCTGTGTCCTACCAGAGGTTGTAGCTTTGCTCTTTCTCTTACATATTTTAGTAATCTGTTCATTACTATTGTAAACAGCAATGAACTCAAACTGTCTCCTTGCTCAATGCCTTTCTTTAAATAAAATTCTTCTGACTTTTCTCCATTTGTCTCTATACGTGTTTTACGTTTTCATAGATGTTGTCTACAACTGTTATCATGTTCAATGTTGCAAACTTTTCTATTGTTTTTCAAAATATTCTACCTGGTAGTCAATACATTGTTGCATACGATAGAACCAATTTTCACAGCATTTTTTCCATACCAAATTAGGGGTCTCCAAAACATGGGTCTTGAACGCATCAACCGCCTCTTCCGACGTCGAAAATCATTATCCACGCAGTTTGTTCTTCACGTGTGGGAACAAAAAGAAATCGTTAGGGGCCAACTCAGGACTGGGCGGCGGATGACCCATTAATTCGACGTTTTGAGTGCTCAAAAAGCCAGTTGTTTGCGTCGATGTATTTGAAATCGCCTTGGCATGGTGGAGAATGATCCGGGGTCGCGCGTTGATTTTTATTTTTTCTCCGAAGACTTCTAGCAAACAAATAATTATGTATTTCCTCCCCCCCAAAAAAACAGACGACCATTTCCTTCAAGGTGCTTTAAGCGCGAACGAACCCATACAGTCAACTACTGCTTACTTTCGGGCTCATACTCATAAATCCAAGATTCGTCACCTGTGGCGAGGTTGTAAACGATTTTGAAGTATTACTCGGGCATTTCTTTTGACCTCTTGACACAAGCCTGTTTTTGAGCGATCGTTAACTTATGCGAGATCCAACGCGCACACAACTTTTTCACGGTTAAATGTTCATGCAATATCGAATGTATGCTAGTCATACTAATGCCTAAGGATGCGTGAATTTTACGATAAGTCACATGATGTTCTTGCTTTATTAGTTCGATGTTTGCTGGCACCACAGCCGATTTTGAACGGCCTTCTTTAATTCATCCACCAGCGAACTACAACCACAGTTAAATTCATTGAACCAATGAGATACAGTGGGTCTATATGATACTTGGCGTTTGATCAGCAAAAGTCGAAGCGAATTGATCAACGCATTGTTGTTGAGCTAATCCGTGTCAAAATGTTCACTTAATTCCATTTTTGGGCCGAGAGGGAATTTTCAGTTTAATGAAAACAAAACAAATAGCGTTCTATGACAAAGCATTCCGAGTAGGTATGCCGTCAAAAATGTCAAACTGCATGATGCAAACGTCAGATCGCATCTAGCACACGCAGTTTCCAATTCTCAATAGATATCATAGCATATTTTACTTGCCACTAATTATCACAATCTGTTGCGTCTTCTTTTTTATAAATTGGCTTCTAGTTTGTAGGTATTTAATTTATTCTCCAAGCCTCTCTGTACATCTCCAGAAGCCACATTTTCTCTTCTGGTCTTAAAATTTTTACCGTCTCTGGCTCTAGCTTATCTTCTCCACACGATTGTCTTGTTTTTAATTTTTCAATAGCTTTATCTTATTCCATTTCTATGTTTCTGTTTTCATCTCCGTTTTCTTGTCTTTCTCTTCTTTTACATTCTCTTTCTCTTTTAGGGCAAACTTTTCTGTCATATTCTTTCTGTTTCCAAAATGCTCCAACTCTTTATTTCTATATCTTATTCCTTTAATTTTTGTCCTTTTCTGTCAATTGAATATTTTGATTTTGTTCTAGAATATTCAATTATTTGTCTTATACGTTTCGTTTAATTATATTCCAAACTCCTTCCAACTTCTATCCTCGGTATATTTATATTTTTTCCTGAATTTTTATTTTTTAGACTTATTCCCGTAATTCTTGTGTCCACCAACTTGTCTCTTTGCAGTTTTTATTATAATTTGTCACTCCACAAATATTTTTTATTTTAAATACCTATGGTGCTTACACTATTAAAACTGGTCTGCGAGACCAACCATTTCTGATAACTTTTAAAAGTCAAATACTTATCAACTATAGTCCACCCAATGATGTGCTGTAGATTTTGATGTCTATTATTTACACTCTCACTAGCGCACTGTATTCTGCTTTTATATAGTTACTTTATACATGCTCGAAGAGTTTGTTGTCTATCCAGCATTTGAAAATCTTCTATGTTTTCGTGAAGGTGTAACCTAGCTTCATGTTTCCTAGCGAAGCTCTTAATCTCTTCCATAACCGTAGGGATGTTTAGATCTCGATGCAAGTCAGCGGTCCGTACATACCAGGGTGCGTCTACTATATTGCATAGTATATTGTTCTGAAAGGTTTGTATAATTTTTGTATTACTGGCTTTTGGTGCAACCCTATAATTGTATATATATGGATTGACAGCTTGTATTTTCTCCCAAGAAGCCAATAAAATTGTCTGTATTTTATTCTTAATTCGCTTATTTTCTTTTTACATATGCTTTCCATCTATGTTTGGCATCTAATGCCATATTTAGGTACTTAACTTTTCTTTTCGTATGGCATAATAGTACCATTTTTATTTCCAAATGGATCTTATAGTCTTTTACTTGTAAAGCTGATATGAGTAGATTTGTGCTCGTTAAGCTTTATTCTCCATTATTTGGTACAGTCTACTATTGCATTGTACTTGTAGTCTCTAAATGGATAAGTCTTGATCTGCATCAACTGCAAGTTCAGTATCATCTGCGAATGTAGCTATTGTGGTTCCTTCCAAATATGGTATATCGTTAATATACAGCAAATAAATGATAGGTCCCAAGACGCCGCCTTGAGGTACTCCCGCTTTTATCTCTTTTAGTTCTGAATATTCATTTACTTATTTAATCCTGAAGAACCTGTCTGAGATATAGGATGTTAATATTCTTACGTATTGCTCTGGGAACGTTTTGTTAAGTTTATGCCAGACTTTATCGAATGCTTGAGCTACATCCAGAAATACCACTGAACAGATTTGATTCTCTTTCAGGGCACATTCTATTACATTCGTAATTTGGTGTACCTAGCCATGTAGTTGAGTATTTTTGTCTGGATCCAAATTGGGAATTCGGTATTAAGTTACCATTTTCTGTAAGTGGTTTAAGTCTCTTGAGAAGTAGTTCTTCGAATAATTTTGACATGATTGGCAACAGGGAGATAGAGCTGTAAAACTTAACATCGTTAGGCGGCTTACCTTGTTTGGGGAGCACAATTACTTCTGCAACCTTTCAGCTGGCAGGAACATGCTGAAGCCCTAGGGTTGAAGAGGTAAGTGAACATGACTACGCCAGTGATTAAGTCATATTTAGGTTTATTTTTATTTCCTTAGCTACTTCCCTTGGAGTAATTGGGGTGATCTTTTCTGACCTTGGATTAACAATATTAGTCGAGGTATTATCCGCTTGTGTTTCGTTAGGAATAAAGATGGGTGCTAAGTGTTCAGCAAATAAGTTGGCTTTTTGTTTGTTGTTTGTTTTGTCAATTAGTAAAATTGTCGATAAGGGTCTCTTGATTTTCTTGGTTGCTCTCCAGAGTGAATAGTCAGTTTCTTCATTTGCCGTTAGACTTTCCAGATAAGAGTTGAGGGTTTCTTCTTTTAGTTTCTGCATTTCTTTTTTGAACTGTTGTGCTTTATTATTTAGAATGGTCTTGTTTGAAGGATCTCGCGGCTGTTGCTCATCTTTTTCTGGCTTTTTTCCTCGACTATTTTTCTGATTTCTATTGGGTAATTTATACCCTTGTGTTGTTACATGCTGCCGCCCGAGTGAGTTTGATAAAGCTTTCGTTTTCGACTTCTAATTCTTGACTTGTGTTTTGGGCTAACGCGTAAGTTGATATTTTTCTGTAGGTCTATTTTTAAACTATCCCAGTCTGTGGTTTTATTCACTAGTACTGGTCGTGTTTCCTTTTCTATTATCTTCTCACTCAGCGTCATTATAACTGCCGAGTGATCAGATTCCAGGTCAAAATTTTCCTCGAGCTCCACTAAGTTAGGTGAAACTTTCCGTTTTATGTAGAAGTTCAATATATCTGGGATTTCATTGGTGGTGGTTAATCGTCCCCCGCCCCAGTCAACATGTTTGGCGTTTAAGTCATGATGATGCCTTTGATGAATTTTTCGGTTGGTTGTTGAACAAGAATTTTATAGTCTTGTTGTTAAAGGTTATATCTAGATGAGCAGTAGACTGCTTTGATTGAGAGCTTCTGTTTGGTGGATTTGATTCCTACTATGGTCAGTTTAGATTCCTTGACGATAATTGAAGTTCCACCTTTTGCTTGATTATCTGGATGAATTGTATGATGAGCTTTGTAGCCTCTTATCTTTAAATAGGATTGGGGGGTTGTCATGTGTGTTTCTGAGATGAGACATACATCTGTCTTCTGGAGATTGAAGAAAACTTCCAAAGAGTGTTTTTCGTTTAGTATACCGTTGGAACTCCATATGGCTATTCGTAAGTCTATTTAGTCTATGATTTTATTTGTTTAAAGATGGTACCAGTGTGTCTGGCTTGTCAAGTCGGTTGTTTATTTGATTTATGAATTTCATTACTTCCTGCAGCATTTGCATTACGGATGGTTCGGTTGTAGATGTAAAGGAATTTTGTGCTGTTTGTGCATATGGTACACCAGCTTTAGTCTTGTTAGGGACAAATGTCCTTGGTTAAGGTGTTGCTGCAATCTTTGTCTTTGTAGCGTCGAACCTTCTTTTTGTAGTTCTTTAACGACAACGCATCCCTTGTAGCTGTTAGGATGGGCCTTAGAGCAGTTTATGCATTTTCCAGGGGTCTCTTTTGTCTTGTCTGGCTCATTCCCTATTACTTTTGCCTCACATCGGGGATGTAAGTTTCTTAGCATTATTCGTATGGATCTTGTGGCTTTGTATGCCAGTCTAGATCGGTTTTATAACAAAAATGTCATCGACATATCGTATCCAGCAGGTAGGTTTAAGGTGAAAGGAGGCAAGGGCTTTTGTTTCAAAATCGGTCATAAAAAGGTTAGCAATGACAGGTGAAAGTGGGGAACCCATGGGAGCACCATCAGTTTGGCGGTAAAATTTATTTTGGAAGGTAAAGTAAGTATTGGCTAGGCCATGGTTTATTAGGGAGAGGATATTGTTATTAGAGGTAATATATACAATTCAGTATAGTGATCAATTGTACAATTAGGTTGAAACTTCCGACCACCTTTTTTGAACTGCTCATTAAAAAGTAGAATGGGAATGTCTCATAAACCCGACCCACTGAAACACCCCTAAGGGGGGTTTTCCTGCTTTTTTTATTTTAAAGTGACATATCTCATGAACGATAATATATAGAGTGCTGAGACCTTCATAGCTGATTGGTTGGCCTAAGTTTGAGTTTCCAAGGTGTTTATGAGTTTCAACATTTGTATATATTACCGTTTCGCCCCCTGATCTTGTTTATATTATACGTTGACTTTAATAACTGTAAGGTATCAGGAATAGCGATGTTTGTAAACAAAGAAACGACATCAAAGTTGACCATGATGACACCTTTGCGTATAGGGAAGGTTTTCAGTATTTCTAGGAAATGATAGGAGTTTCGGACGTAGGATGATGCCTGCTCTGTGAGAGGTTGGAGAGTCTTGGCAAGGTATTTGGCTAGGTTGTGGGTGGGAGAACCGAACGCACTAACTATAGGGCGTAAAGGAATGTTCTCTTTGTGAATTTTTAGGAAACCATACAATTTGGGAATTCTGGAAGATTTTTCTCGGGGTATGAGAAGTTTCTTGGTATCGGATGATAGGTTGGAGTTAGTAATGAGGGTTTTGGTTTTCTTTTCAAGGTAGGTAGTGGGATTAGGTACATGGCGATAATCAGAGGATTTAAGTAAATTGTGCATCTTAGCAATGTATTCCGCAGTATTTAGGATCACTGTAGCGTTGCCCTTATCTGCCTGTAAAATCGTAATATTATTATTTTCTTTTACAGCTTTTAAGGCGCGTAATTCGGAGGCTTTGATATTTGGTTTTGGTAATTCGGCTGTACGTAGCACTTTGGCTACATCTTGCCTGGTTTCATTTGCCACATTTTCGGGAAGGGTGGAACTGGAGGATTCTATTTGGAATATAATTTGTTCAGTGGGAACGCGGTTTGGTGTTACAGCAAAGTTAAAACCTTTTTCCAGTCTGAATAGCAAGGTTGCTTACAGGGTAGTCAGAAAGGTTATGTACCATCGTGTTGGTCAGGGATGGTTGGGTATTGGGAATTTTACTTTGGCACAACTTGGAAAGTTTGCGTTTCTGGGTGTCATTATTACCTCTTGTTCGAGTGAACACAGGTACTCAATTATTTTTAGTGACTGAGTAGGCCACCCGCCAGGCATCAGAGAGCACCAGGAATTAAACCCGGGTCCGCCAGCATCGCAGCCCGACCCTCAACCATGGGACCACGCTGACTTACAGTATATATTTATACCTCTTATCTATTTAGTATTATCAACAAATTACTTTATTGTATATTCCACATCACTTACAGCATTTTTGGGCTATGCACAAATTATTTTATATTGCATATTATTACAATAAAAAGTTTGTTCTGTAATATATGCTTGTAAATATAAAACATGTTCTTAAAGCTGTTACTTCAATTTGTTTATGTGTCGATTTATGCATGCATCAGTGGCTTATTTGCAGGATTACTCATAAAAGTTTGCAGAACTGTAGAGGTTGTATCCATAAAATATAGATATTTCTCTATAGTAATGCAGTGCTCTAGATTACATCTACCTTGTCATGGTATAATTAAAAGACAGTGACAAGTTGCAAGTACTTTATTTGGTTGTAAAATGGACTACTATCAACACTCATTGAAACAATATACTTACTGATTGAAAATAACGTCCATTAAATGGGCTCCCTATACATCAAAGCACATTTAAAGGCGGCGAAAGAAAGTGTTCAATTCCGTTCAAAGGAAATTCTTCAACTCTTCAAGAATATAGAAGTGGACAGATTCTTTTTTAAATATCTTTAGAGCAAGTAATCTGAAGGATAGACAAAACAAAAAACCAAAAGATAAAAAGATTGTGAAACTCGGAGTAGACACATACCTGTGGATACTAAATATGCATTCAACCATTGGAAGCATTGGAACCAAATATTCCTGTAACTATGGCACCTTAATTATTTGCATTTACAGTTAAAGAACGAGCAGCCCGGTAATTATCAAAAAAAGTAGAGTCAAAAAATCCCACAATTTCCAAACAACACCACATTCTGTGAGCTTTTCATAAAGTAGTCAAGAAGTATTATAGAACCAATATCTTTTTGTTTATTGATGGTCCTCATCTTTACTTCAATTGGCAACAGC
The DNA here is from genome assembly GCA_036346155.1 of Sinelater perroti. Classification (NCBI taxonomy): domain Eukaryota; kingdom Metazoa; phylum Arthropoda; class Insecta; order Coleoptera; family Elateridae; genus Sinelater; species Sinelater perroti. Next base: position 18,344,860 of record JARFIY010000189.1, read on the forward strand.
AAATAGTAGAGCAATATTCACTAGTATGTTACTACAGGCTATACGTTTTTTTCCTCAAGAATATCTCATAATTCTTGAACCACCTGGAATTTTAAATTAACCAATGATCCTCATAAAATGCTCAGTTTTTATGCAACATTAAACTAGTCTTGGAATCATGCTCTGTGCTCTCTCTTCCAACCTAGCGACAATGGTGCTTTAAAGTTTCCATTATCAGGTTCACCCCACAATACTGTGTTTCTCTAGCACAAAAGCGTTGTAGTCTTCATTTCAGCATCACAGTGTGACATCACAAATGCAAGCCTTGCAACTGCCTACATATGTATCAGTCAATATCACACATACATTTAATCAGACAGCACTATAAATTTAAATTGGTAGATACTTTCTAAATGAACATTTTTTAATACTTTTTTAATGCTTTGGTTTATGAAACATCAACTTCCATAACAGAAAAGAGAATACAAAAAACCTTCCCATTTAAGAATGAGACGGACAGAGCAGGTATATAAAAAATTTGAAAAATGTGGCATAAACGAAAGCAATCATGGTTAATTAGTGATTTATGTATGATCATTTCAAAATTCTTATTCCCACAATAATTTGGTAAAAAATAAATGAATACTTATTTTTAGATCTACTTTCTTGTATCAATTTTTTTTAAAGCTATAGATTCCTAAAAAAAAATCCTTCCGCAGACATTATAGAATAGTGATGTGTAACATTTTAACTACAATAATTAACTTGCTAAAATGCAACTACAAAAACTACTTACAATACCACAATAAATACACAACATTAACTTAAATACAAATAGCAGGCAGTTTAAAAGAAGTAAAATGCAGTACAAGGTCTAGCTTAACTGAAATTGATGCACATTACTATCCTGATATGTGTAAATAACAGTTTCTGTAGTTCCATTTTCTGCCATCACAGTTCCAGCTGATAAAGGAAGCGTTGCATCTAAAATATACAACTTTCATTCTTTTCAAACCAGCCTATGCGACTCCGGCACCAGAATAACACACTTACTGAAAGACTCGTCGGCGACTTCTTCGTACAAAATCTCATTGGAATGCAGGTTCTTCTCGGTTTTTGCGGCCTAGCCAAACGTCATTTTAAAACAACATTAACGTACTCATTTCAACGTACCTCTCTGTATTTTTGTAGGTAGATTTTCAGGGGCTCGACGTAATTATCAAAACCCAGCGTGCTCATTGCAAACAACACGTCTTCACCGTTGATGGTTTTCCGTTTCTCCATGTGGCACCTGTCGCTGGCTTCACTCGTAATAAAGCTTATAAACTCAGATACGCACTCTTGGACGCACTCCCGAGCGTCCTTGGCGATCTGGAAAGAACAGAATGGTAGATTTTTCACGTGACTTTGCAAGCATGCCCACCTTTCCGGTTTCTGGGATAGCCCGCTTCATGATCTTGGCCACATTCGCGATAGGGAGAAAGCGGTCCTGCTCGCGGAGGGGCACGCCCAGCTTGTCCCCAGCATCGTGGCTCGAGTCATCTGTATTTTCAGCTGTTAATTGATCATCTTAACAACAAGCAAGAGTTGTAGCCCTGCGCAAAAACAATGCTCTGTATACTACCTTCGATGTCGTCCGCGTGCACCATGTAGGCCTGCTCGGCCAGAAACGTGTGGCCGATTTCGTCTACTATTTCCGTCTTCTCCATCTGTACGAAATGTGTGCTGCAATGATCGAATGCGGGTATAAGGATTTCGGGGGAGCTGCAAGACTCACGGCTGTATTTCGCAAGATTTCCACGAACAACAAGTAATTGAGGAAGCTCTTCTCCAACCTGCAGAAGAAACGCAAGTTGACAGATATCAACAACGTTGATATTATGGCTTGAAATTGGCAACAATTGCTTCAGGATTTATATGATGTACATGGTTAATCTAAAGTTTATTAAAATAAGGAAATTACTTAATACCAAAATCATTAAATAAACAATTTAATTTGTAATACAGAAAAATAATTGAAAATTATTATAAATATTACACACTTTTATAAAAATGAGGAATATTTTATTATCTGTTCTTAACAGCTAGACTTTTTAAACCATCAAGTAAATAAAAATTAAAACAAATATTTATACTTTAAAAACAGCAAGTGGTTAAATTCTACACATAAGGGGTGTAAAAAAGATAAAACGTGTAATAAAATAGAATAATATAAATTAAAATTAGTGATTGATTATAAGAAACAGATAACAAAAGGGAAAAAATTTCAGTAAAATTAGTATTTTTAATACATGATTAGTTTATTTAATTATTGAATTCCAAATACACTCTTTTACTCTCGAAACTTTTGCAATGTCTTGTACAATCTCAATTTATTAACTTTTAAATACGTAAAGAAATATAACCTCACTTCTAACACTTAACCAAAAAATGCTCCGCCGGAATCTCCCGAAAATAATACTGCCCGCATTTTTACCGTTCAGCTTTAACAGCGGAGATGTGGTATCAAAAGACCTGAGAACGGTCAAAGAAGCCGACCTGTCGGTACTGAACAAGGAAAGCGGTTGGGATCGGGTACGGCAGCTCTTTACAAAAGAGTGAGAGAACTTGCACGTTATCTTTTTGAATTTTGTATTCTTATTAATTCGCACCGCAGCGACTTCGGCAGGCTGTCGACAGAGTTGCATTCTATAATTCAAGTGGCTTGCATGAGCGCGTTCATGGGCAGCCTGTATGGAGGAATAACCAACAGCCGGGAGGCCTACATTGAATTCATCAAAAGCAACCAAGCCACCGCGTTTAGAAATCACGTAGAGGCTAAAGTATTTATTGTTGTTCAGTAGTTGTGAATTACTGTAATGATTTTTTTTTTAAGAAAAAGCTGCAGGATCATGTAACGCTCAGCTTTGCTAAAGGAGCCTTCAGATGGGGCTGGCGCTTGACGTACTTCTGTACAGCCTATACGTAGGTAGGGACTCGAGGAAACTAATATAATGTTCAGGAATGTTATTGTAGAACGATTTCAACAAGCGTAGCTGCATATCGGGGCAAAAGTGGGATTATGGAGCATATTGCTGCAGGAGCTGTAGCGGGAGCAACATACAAATTGAAGATGGGCCCTCGCGGCTGGATAGTCGGTAGTGCAGTGGGTATAACCAACGCAACAATTTGCTAGTTGCACAGTTTGAAGTAATTAACTTGTAGGAGTTGCACTGGGAACGATAGCAGGGTTTGCTACTTTGACGCTTCTTAGACTTAGTGGAATGACAATGGAGGAAGTGCGATATTGGAACTATAAATGGGTGCAGTCACGGTCGGATCACTTTAATAAAGAACATGAAGCATATCTAGAGAAAGAGAACGAAATGTTACTTGCAAATAGAAATCGCAATGATCTTGTAGAAAGCATAGAACTTCTTAAAGAGGAAAGCGACAAATAACTTGTTTGTAAATTAAATTTCATGTATAAAATATATATTAAAAATAAATCGTGGTTAAAAAATATTTATTTTCGACTGTTACAAACCACATAATACTACAAAAATACTCCATTTTAACACTTAGGCAAGAGCTTTCATCATTGAGCGCACACAGCTTGGTAGTAAATGCAAAAAATAAATGAAAAACAGCGAATAAGTTAGATGTGATGCTTAAAAAAATAAATCAGTTTGTAGCTTGTGCTTTGGTCATTCTTTTCGGCCCTCTTCCCGGAGGCCCTTTTGGCTTCGAAAACTTTGGACGATGCAAATTTTTAGTTGGATGAATCTCTTCATATAGGAACTGCTCTGTTAGCTCCGAACCAGAATCTATTTCAAGCTGAAAATACAAAATTAGCACCGAAAGAAGAAATAGAAGCCCAGACACACCTTTTTAACAATTTCTAATCCCAAGCTGCTGATTATTTCAGTCAAAGGGTTTTTGCAGCTTGAATACAACATCCTTTCTTTTATTGAGCAATTGTATCCAGGCATTGAATAAATAAATACTACAAACCCATTAATTTTTAGCTAAAGTTATTAAAACATATTAATATTACCTATAGCTTCAATATAATCCCCTTCATGGGTGTGTTTAAATTTGTATAAATGATACCTAGCAGAGTTGTCAGGTATTTTAGAAGGAAGCTTATCTATATTTAAATTTTCAGCAGTGACTAAATGAATCTTCTCTTCTTCTATGTCTACAATTCAGTACGTAAATGAGGATTTCAGAAGCGTCACAACCAGCATTACCAATCTTAAACTGCATGTAGTCATATGAGCCTCGAATCATGTCCAGAACTGCTTGTTTAGCAGATTCGGTGATTGGAAAGGCAACACCGCTTAAAGTCTGATGTTTACTATCGACACCATAATCTGTGTGTATCTCGTTCCGTTTTATTTCTTGCAGCTCTTCCTCTCTCGTCGTTAGAGGTGCTGGAGTTACAGCAGCCCGCTTGTACCTTGTATAACCATCGAGGGTTATATCTGACTGAAAGCTTTAGTCATCAGGCTAATACAGCTACCACTACCGACGACCTACCACCACTGTGCCGTGAATCTCCTCCTTGATCTGCGCCGTCCCAAATTCTTGCTTCAAGGTGGCTTTGGTAGAGGCATACAGCATTTTTTCCCGCACCGGCGACGTGTCTGGCGACCAGCTAATAAACAGCCACTCAAAGCCCATGTCGTTCTTCGTGTCTAGTCTGTATAAAACATAACAGGGCTGGTTCTCTTGCACCAACGGGAGCACCAGCTTATCAAAGTTCTTATCCCATGTGTTGCTTTTCAACTCGTCCACCGACTTTGCTAATGCTAGTTGTTCTGCGAGCAAATAAACCTTCAGCAAGCTCCACTACGGAAGCGAAATCCTTTACCCTTGTTGATGACCACCTTGATAGCCCTGACTTTTCCGTCCCTGCACTTGCCGAAAAACTTCTTGAGCTCTTCATTGGCTGCAAATTAAAAACGGCTTTAAACAACGACGCAGCTTCTTCGACAACCTCACCGTGAATTCCGGTCTGGTGGGACATCTCGCCCGATTTTGCTACTTGTGCTAGTCGATCACAGGAGAAATTCGCGATAAGCCCAGCGGTTTCGCCCACTCGCAGCTAGAATGTCACCGGGCGGCTGTACAGTCTGTTCCGATCAGTTGGGCCACAAAAGCCGAATTGCAAATTTTAATTAAATAGTCGAGCTTGTCACAGGAATTTATGTTGAAATGTCGTACAGAATTTATTTATGCGATAATCAAACCGTCATTTGTAATTAGATAACAAAATTTGCAGGGCTATCTATAAAAACTAAAATGGGTTTGTTTCTAATATGTTGGCATAATTGCCTTTTTGTTTTCGCTGTTGATTGGGCGCCGAAGAGACACTTATGGATGAAAAAGCATTTGCATGAGTGTTGAAATTTGGCAATAAAAACATCACCTAGCCGCAAATCCTCTAAAGGTAACTGATTTTTATTCTATTTTATATTTAAATATTTGAAAAAAAGATAATAAAGCAACACTAGTAATGCTAGAAGCTTGAGCATAATCTAAATTTAATTAATTGGTTACATTTAATACTTAGCTAGTATTTTGCCAAATATTGCTGATATCTGTCAAGAAACTTTATTGGGCATAAGCTCCGCCCGTTTATTGTACGTAGACTCCACCTTCCTGAGAACCTCGCGTAACATAAATTCAACTAGCTCTTCGGATATTACATTGATTAAATGTTAACACTATGTAGTTTAATATAAATTTGATGCGTTATTTATGTTAAAGAAATCCAGTAGGCAAATCTAACGTGTGCAACACAAAGTGTACGCTGTCACTTGCAGGCATGTTGGCACCCCTGTTGTTTGCATTGATGTTTTTTCGTCAGGTGATCAACATAAATATGAATTAGCGAACACCAATATCGAATTACTATTTTTAATCAAAATGTTGTTTGATAGCTAATAATCCAAAGAGGTGGTGCGATAATGAATGTTTACATGAACAAATTTATTTGTCACTCACTTCCAGCTGAAACCATGGCCGAGATACATCGAATGACGTTCATATGCGACGAGATGTCCGCGACCATGTTCAGAAAGCTGTACGAGCAGAAGAAGTCCAGCCGCTTTTGTGATATAACGCTCTACGTGAACAACAAGGTGGTGCGAGCGCACCGCAACGTGCTGGCCTGCAGCTCGCCATACTTCAACTCCATACTGAAGCATCACACTGTGATCCGGGAATACCTCACCGTGACGTGCTTGGACACGGAGATCTTTAACACGATAGTAAATTACATGTACACTGGCCAGATTACGATAGAGCTGTCAAACGTCGAGGAGCTGCTGCGGCTGGCGGACCACTTCATCATCACCAAAGTCATAGAATATTGCATAGAGTTTCTAGGTGCCAATTTGAACATAGATAATTGCCTGTTTACCTACCACTTGTCTCAACGCTTCAAGCTGAAGCATTTGTCTGGGGTGGTGGAGAACTGGATCATTAATCACTTGAATGATGTGTGCGAGGGGAAGGAGATTCGCAACTTGAACGTGCTGGAGCTGCAGGAGTTTTTTAAAAATCGGGTGAGTTGTGCATTAAAAAATGACGAATGTTTTATTTTTTATAATCTTTAAAGATATTTCAATGTACCATTGAGTTTCTGGAAATGCTTTTTTTGATATTTGAAAGGAGATCCAAAATTAAGAATCAAAATATATTTCACTACTCTTGTGGTTTGAAATCAAAGGGCGCTCTTGCAGGTGTTGCACTGTCGAGTAGTAGATATGTTTGTGGTGAGGTTGCTGGTCTCGTGCACTGTCTTGGGTCCGTCCAATCTCCCTGATTTTGTTGGTTAGGATCTTCAATTCTTCTCTATTTTTTGCGATTCTTTCTGCTTCTTCCCACGTTAGCCGGACTTGTTTTAATTCTTCTAAAATTGTTCTTTTCCATTTATTATTTAGACTACCTCTTTTTCTTTTTTCTATTGTAGTATAGTCTAGAGCTTGTCTTGTTATATTTTGTGTTGATTTTTTGAGGGTGTGGCCAATCCATCTCCATTTTCGTTTCTTTATTGTCTCTTCTATTTTTCTTCTTCTGTTTTCCTTCATAAATCTTTATTAGTAATTGATTTGGACTAAAAAATTCATCTATTTATAAATGTCTGCAGTTATCGAGACACATTTTTACTGTATTTCCAGGTCTCCAGAGTAATATTATACTCTTCATGTTACTACAAAAGAGTTAAAGTTTTGTTTTCCTGCTGATATTTGTGGACACCCAGATTTTGTGTAGTGTTTTGAAGGCATCTATCTATGTCTTTTCTTTGTACTGCCATTCGCACTTACTATACTGCCTAGGTAGCAAAATTCAACTTTCTCGATGTCGCTTTCCTCATTTTGGATTCTTATTCCTTTTATTTTGTCTATAACTAGTAGTTTTATTCTATTTGTATTTATTTGTAGACCAAATTTTGATGTATTATTGATTAACCTTGTTTTCTCTTGTATGTTTTTTTTTTGTTAGGTATTATTAAGCAGATATAGTTGGTGAATTCTGTCTTCCAATTTATCAAAAACGTTCTAATTAATACTTGTTTTCTTGCCTTCTTTTTTTCTCATTGTCCAGTCTATGACTATTAGGAACAGTATTAGGAAGAGGATGCACCCTTGTCTCACTCCTCTTTGAACTTCAATTTTTTGGGTTAGTTGACCTTTATATTCTATGCAGGCTGTTGAGTTATTGTAGAATAATTTTATTATCTCTACATGCTTGTTTGGTATGAGATATTTCTTTAGTATCTTCTACATTAATGTTCTGTCTATTTGAGCCGAAGACTCTTTGGAAGTCTATAAAAGTAGCAAGAATTTTTTCATCCATTTTCGCTGTTTGTTCTAGTATCGTTATAGTTCCTACGTGGTCGACACAGGCTCTACTGGGTCTGCTTATCTCGGAACTTTTGATTGATTCGATCTTTTAATCTTTCTAATAGTATCCTGGTCAGTATTTCACTCACTACACAGAGCAAGGCGATTGGTCTCCAATTTTCGCAGATCATCAGGTTTCCTTTTTTCGGAATTTTTATTATTATTCCCTCTGTCCATTCATTGGGGATTTTTCCTTGCATCCAAATCTTGTTTAGTAATAAGTGTAACATCTCTGTTGAATATTATGGGTGAGCCTTAATCAGTTGAGCTTTTATACCATCTATCCCTCCTGTTTTGTTGTTTTTTAGACATCGCAATGCATTTTTTATTTCGTCTTTGGAAATTTCTTCCGTCGAAATATCTGTTTCTTCTGGGTCTCCAATTTCTTCCATTTCTTCATACAATCTTACGTTTTGCTTATACATTTTAGAAAAATATTTTATCCATTGGTTCTTGATTTCTTCTTGGGTAGAGTGTTACGCAATTTTCTCCTCTTAATTTTGTTGAGGTTTTTTGCTATCTTATATAAAGTCTTGTTTTCTTGCTGCTCCCTCTGCTACTTCTGTCATTTGATTTATGTAATTTTTTTGTCCTGTCTAGCGCGTTTTTTTACCTTTTTATTTTCCCTACCATAATCTTACCAAATCTTTTTTTGATCTTGATTTTTCTCTGCCATATATTTTGCTTTTATTAATCTCCTTCTTTCTATTATTTTGTTTTGTTTTGTTTAATATCCAGGATTTATCATTCTTTCCCCTATAACTTATTGCCGTTCTAGATAGAGCATTTTTGTGTTTTTTATATTGTTTTAATTTTCTGTGTTTATATATCCTATAGCCTTTTTTTTCTAGTATTTATTTGTACTTCTCTATCATCTTTGGGTTTTTCAGTTCACTTATGTTCGATTTGTAGTTGGCCTTCATACTGCTTCTAATTTTTGCTCTTACTAATGAGTGATTAGATGCGCAGTCTGCCTCTCAAGAATTTTTCAACTAGCAGATAGTTCCTCTATTTTTTTTTCAATAAGGATGTGGTCAATTTGGTTTTGGGTTGTTCCATCGGGTGAGGTCCAAGTTGTTTTATGTATGTCTTTATGTTGGAATAGTATTCCTTCCACCATAAAGTTATTTAAGAAGCAGAATTCTATTCATCTTGTTCCTTTATCGTTTTTATTTCCAATCTCGTGTTTCCCCATAACGTTCTCTTTCCCATTGTTCTCACTTTCTACTTTTGCCTTCATGTCTCCGATCATGATTTTTATGTCTCATTTATATTTTACTTGTAGTGTTTTCACTATAGAGAGTATATTTGGTCGTAGAACTCTTTCTTGACCTCCTCTTCCTGTTAGTTTGTTGGAGCATATACATTAATATTAATAATATTTCTAAACTTGAACCCTGCCCACGTGATTCTTTTTGATATTCCCTCCCATTCTATCACAGCCTTTCCTGATATTTTATTAAGCATTGTTGCTACACCTTTTTTCTTGTTGGCTTGTTCATCATCATAACCATAAGAATAGATTATAATGGTCTCTCCTTGGAGTCATCGTTGTCCCATTCTCTTCCATCTTGATTTGTTTATTCCTGGTATGTTAATATAGTATTTCTTCATTTCATTTGATATCTGGTATACTTTGCTTGCGTATTCTGCCATTGTCTTTACGTTCCAGCATCCTATAAAAGTATTACTTCTTGTATCTACTATACCTTCTGTATTTTACCTGCATTTTCTCTTCTTTTTTTTATCTTTTTTATGTCGTTAGATTGATATTGTTTTTTTGGTATTTTAAATTTTTTATTTTTTCCTTTCCTTTTTGTATATAAATTTTCCGTAGTCTTGTTTCCATTTATGCTCGCCTTTGTCGTTGCCATTTTCGAACCTCTATTATGCACCATTAGTTTTTTGTTCTTTTTGTTTGGATAATTTTTAATAAATTTTCTCTCAGCTTCACTACATTATTTTTGTTTTCTGGGGATCTTTGGTTAAAGGTACTACCTTTTTTCGGATGTTGCTCTGCGTTCTTTTGCGTATCATTTGGGATCTCTGTTGTTATTTTTTTCTTCTGTTCCATTAATTCTATTGCTTTTAGTTGTTCTGATAAGAATATGTCCCCATTTATTATTAGCTTATCATTTCTCAATCCAGATATATATATATATATATATATATATATATATATATATATATATATATATATATATATATATATATAGCCTTCTATGTCTTTGAGACCTTTTCCCCTCCTAATCAAAGCTTCACCAGATTTAGGTCAAATTTGGCACATATATTTTTAAATATATAATTAGGGAATGGGATAAAGCGAAGAGGAGAGATTGTTCTAAATATATATTGAATTATAGCTTGATTTATATCAAAACGAGATCTCCTTTGTCATGAGGCATTTTTTTTTTTTGTTACTTTAATTGTAATTTTGATATTATATGGCTTGATACTTTTGGAACAGACTATGTATATATATATGAGCACTACAGTTTGTTGAGATCTTTAGTTTAATTGATTATTTTCCTTTGCTTGTCATTGTTTTTTTATTTCTTTGTCCAATCTGTATTTATATAGTGCGCAAATGTTTTCAACAGATTATCTATGATTTTGGCTTCTACCGTTTTTTCGCCCGATCTTTTTATTCTTCATTCTTAATATGTGTCCAATGTATTTTATATTTTTTTGATGACTGATATATTTGGCTTCTTAATCTTTGAATGTTGCATTTATAAGTTTTCTCTATATTTCATCTTCTGTAAGTTATCTGTATATCCTCCTTAATATTATTTTTCTATCATATGAAGCTATTATTTGCTTGGATACAGTGATGTAGGACATAATCACTGTTTTTATATTAATTTTTTCACGTTCCAAGATACATTTTTTCGTTAAACATTTTTTGTATCACCCATGGACTTTTATTTCTTGTTACTATTCTCTGGTTTTAGTTATTTCTGTTCCTAAAAATTTTAAATTTTCTGCGTTTTCAAAATTACGCTCCTTCCCTAGGTTGCTTTGTTTTATTATTTTTTTCATTCTTCTTTTTTTTTTTTTGTCATATCTATGTATTTGTCTTTTACTTTTGGATGTTGTTTATATACTTTTTATTAAATCCTTAAGTTATTCTTTTCTTTTTGCTGTTATTGATGGATCATTGGCATACATAATGCTTTGCAGTATATTAATAGAAAAAAATCGTTTCCCTATTTGGTTTATTTTTCTTATTATTGTTTTCCTATACAAGGTTGAAAATTATTACTTCAAGTAGATCTCCTTGTCTCAAATTCGTTTGCGCAAAAACTATTTTAAATGTTCTATTGCACTCATGTTTGGTTCTCCATTTCATCTGTCATCTTAACCAGCTTTACTTTCTTATTTGGTATTCTTAATTCATTTGTTCATGACTTTATAATGTTTTGTTATCATACGCTTAGTTGTAGTCAATAAACAACGTGCAGGCAGGTGCATTTCGCGTTTTGTAGTATTTAATAAACACTGATTTTTTTGCATAAGGCCACACTGATACCCTTTTGTTACCTATTTAATATATGGATTTATATTTTCTTGTTCCCTTAAGGAATATTTTATACACAATTTCTCAACAGTGCAATAGTTTATGTATTGTACTTTTTGGTATTTTGTTATCCCGCCATATATGTTTTTATTGACTGGTGTATTCTATGATATGAATGGTCTGCACTGGCCAAGCTAGGTGGTTCTGTTTGTTCTTCTACTTCTTCTTCTATATTCTCTACTTTGCTTAATTTTTCTGCGTTGCCATTTATATTGGATACATTTCTGAAGCGTTGTACGTATTTTGTTTTTTCCCTATGGGTTCTTCTTTACTTAATAAGTAAGGTGTGATTAAATGGTACTCCTTATTATTTCATCCTTATTATAAAATTTCTCTAGGCTCTTTATGTTTTCAATTATCTGTTTATATTTCATTTCTCTACATATTTTCGGGGCTTCTCTTCTTTTTTCATTATACTCTGCTGTTGTTTTTATCATTTTCAACTTTGCTTTTATTCTTCCCACTATTATTTTTTATACTCGTTATTAAATCATTTCTTATTCCTTTTATTTTCTTTTTATTCCAGTACCTGTTCTGTTGATTGCTGCATTATATTTTCCACCTACCCAATAGTTTCTGTATGTCATTGGTTTCTTCTTTTTTACTAGCTTTTCTTTTTATTTCTTTTCCGTGTTTGCTTCTTATTTCTTATTATTATAGTGTATTTGCATTGGGTTTTGTAATCTTTAGTATTTTTGACGTAGTCAGCAGTTTTATAGTTTTAATTGTGTCTTGACTATATAATGGTCGTCGTCCACATCCGCTCTCTGTAAGTTCTTATGTTTCTTACACTTGTACGTTTTTCCTTAATTAATACGTTATCTATATAATTTCTTGTTAGAGTATGATTGCCATAAAATATTAATTTGGAGAGAAAAGTAATATTAAGGAGCTCAGGATATTTTATTCTGCAGTATGGAACTCAATTAAGGATGAGCATAATTTTAGTAAACACATTTTGTCAAGATTTAAAATTTTATTCCTACAAATGAATGATTATCCAAAAGTTGAGAGGAGATTACGTGCAACGTTCAAAATTTGCTGAGAAAGTGATGTTTATTGGTGTTAATGTTAATCATACTGAATGATGAAACTTACATTTATTTAACGAAAGGTCAATAAAGCTCTACAAAAAGCAAGTAATATTATAGTAGACTGAACTAGGAAATAAAGGATCAAACACAACAAACTTTACCAACAAAAAACTAGCAGAACCACTTCTATTACTTACTAACGCCATAATTATAATCTATAAAATAAATGCCAAATATCTTGGTATGACAATTGATGTAAGGGCACATTAGAAAACGCATGTGAAAAATAAAGAACTGAACTTGATTTGAAATATAAACAACATTATTAGTTTCTTCCCAGAAATTGTAAGTTATCGATATACAGTAAAATACTGATTTATAATCAGATCTTAAAATTAGTGTGGCTATATGATATTCAGATCTGGGACCATGACAATATTACTAACATCAAATCCATTCAGACATTCCAGAATAAAGTATTATAAACATAGTTGATGCTATGTGGTATGTTCATAATGTAGATCTTCATAGGGATCTTGATATCCCAACTATCAGAGAAAAAATCAAAAGGTTTAGCAGCAAGCACGATGACAGGCTCCATCTTTATGTTAATTCACAGGTCCTTTGGCTGCTGAACAATCAACAACATGTCTGAAGATTGAAGAGCATCAATCCTCTCGATTTATGTAGTGTGTGGGTGAAATGTTAAAGTTATTAGAGGAATTTAAAGGACATCAATGGATTGAATTTGCTAAGAAATATTATGTTTTGAAAGGTATTAAAATGAAATTGTTGGTTAGTCTTTTAGATTAGTTTTAATAGCTAATCTTCAATAGGTGTTTAATAAATAAAAAAAAACAGTAAATACAAGAATTAATAAGCAACACAGAGAAATTCTGTAATAGTTATAGTGACGGATTGTTGTGGTGTCATTTATTGCTGTTGTCATTAATTAATCCATCACTCTGCATAAAGATAATCAAAATTTTCCTAGAGGCAAAAGATAGCCATACAGAACGGAACTTTGTACACTACCATTCTTATGTCCACGATTGTATGTGAACTTCAAATGTGTGTTTGGTATACATCCGTTGCAGTTTTCTGTTAAAGTACAAGCAGCAGTAGGAGTATCAACGTAGAAACATTGGCTTTTTTTGTTTATCAGGATAATTTTTTTTAGTGTAAAGGAAATAAGCTGATTACTTTCTTGGTATTTATTAAACCAAATGCTGTTTTCTTTCATTTTTCTCTACTAAAACAACAATTCAAGTAGCAACAACTAATTACTTTTTATTATGGTGCTTTTGTTCAGATATTATTCTGAAAAGTTTAAGAAACAAAATTTAAGAATCTGCTCGTCCACATACTATAGAAATTGCTAGAGAAATCAGACGTGTTCTTAGATGTATCTAGGCTAAAGTAGAACTTATTTAAGTTGTCTCATTTCTTGTTTCATTGATATGTATTAGTATTTTTTATGAGATGTCTGTGTAATTTCTTCTCATGGAAGCATCTAAAACCCTGCATTTACGTAGACAAATAAGATTGACTTTTTTTATACTTGATGTAATCAAATAACCAGGAATATAGACAAGCAGTGTGTTGTTATTCTGAATCTCATAAATTCTGCGATGACAGTTACGTCGTTATTTAACTGTTTATATTGCTTGACAGCCTATGGCTATCTTGTATTGGCACATAGGTTTTTCGAAAATATTCTATAGTTGACGTGATTGATATATTTATCCATTATATACTTTTTTGTAGAGATATCTAAAAAGATTATTGATGATTAAAAGTTGTTTTAGCTAGAGAAGGGCCCATCATCATCATTTATCTTTCATTCGTATTGTCATAACTACTGAGTTAATTGAAGGAGAAAAGAAAGAATTTTCTCTAATTAAAATTGGTTCTTGCGAGTACTGCACCAATCTATGGTTGCGGCCATTCTAGTAATCAGTCAACTCAATAATAGCAGCATTGTACAGTGAGTATGGTATACGTTTGTATAAAAATTGTAAAAATATAATTCAAAGAATAAGAAAATAATTCTCATCTTCTCAGTAAAAGTTGCAGATATAAAGTGGTTAACACACTACTGAACTGTCAAGCTAATGTATCTTTGATAGAACAGGATTTTGCTAATCATGTTGGTTTACTTACAAACATTTTTGGGGGTCATAAAGTAAACATATTTTCTTTCTTCTAACGGGTTAGACCAGGCACGTGCATCTGGGGTACGTCCAACATGGCTCATAGTACTACACGAAATGTGTGGTTAGAAACAGGCTAATAACCTATATATAAGAGTAGAATAAGAAGAGTAGATGTTGGTTTATAACGAAACTTTATCTCTCTTTAGTGGTACAGTTTATGAGAAAGGCATATGGGAAATACATTTCCCGCATAGATGAAGTTGGCGAGGCTTTTAGAAAAGCTACTCATACAAGTTATCTTCTGTCAGAACTGTGAAATTATTCCAAGGCATAATTCTGGATGTGGAGGAGCTTAAGCAGAAATATCATTACTTACATAAGGACAACATAAAATCAGTGTACGAAATATTTCTACAAATGACATTTGGATGAAAAGCTGTAAGGTTGTTTTCCCTAAGGAAGATTTAGAAGACTCGAGTAACGGTTTACCCATAGCTTGGGTGGTATCTTTGTGTGGATGGAAATGAAATTGAAGTTTACATTTTCGCTTCTTTCTTCAGAACCAGAAAATCAGCTTGAAGTTTTAAAAAGAATTATTTCAGCTTGAAAAATATGGGAAAATTTTTTTTTTAAATCCAAGTGATGTAAGGTGGACAAGGGTAGGTACCATTGAACAAATGAAGACTACCACCACCAAGATTGCCAATGTATAGGAAACTGGCCTTTCATTGGAAAATCTTACGTATACACTATCTTATAGTAAGTAGATAATTTTAAGAAGACTGTATACAATGACTTGTAAAGTGAAGACTGCATAAAATAGTATATGGTATATAGTATATAGTAGCATCATGTAGTATTATAGTCTTTACACACGCACTGGGCGCGCGTTTTAATCTGTGACACAACCTCAATATCTAAAGGGAATACTAATCATTTTTGAACGCTCTAAATAGTTTAGTTTTAAGAACGAACCATTTCTGACACTACTTTTTTCAAACTTTCTTTAGCGAATTTAAATTCTTGTGGCTTTTGTAGAAGATGATTTTCTTTAATTCTGACTCAATTTATAACACAGGGACCGACTCTTTTACTATAATAAAGATTGGAATGTAAATAATAAATTATTATATCTTAAAAGATTTGCGTTCTGATCCAATGAAACACCCCTGAGTTATTTTATTATTTCTTTCGTAACATCTTTTCAGTGCGTTTTAGTTCTTATCATGCCATTACTGCAGGATTCTAATAATGAAAATAGTTTTGCAACTTATTTATGGTGTCTAATGAAAGAGATTTGACATAGATCAATTTAATATTTAATTTAATTGGAGGATGGCTTATATAGCACCATATTCAATTTGTTTATTAGCATAGGAGATGAATTTTGAAAACTTTTTTTATTTTTAGGCATTTAATATTCCTCTGTTGGAAGCAATAAACATCATCTCCGAGTGGGCCTTAAAGAACTTGCGTGTGAAAGAGAAGGACTGCAGCAAGCTGCTGAACTGCCTCAACTGGGCCAACTTTGAGCCCTCTGAGATATTTCAGTGTCTGGAGTCTTGTGCAATGTTCTCAAAGAGCGAGCTCTGTTTCTACTACCTCTTGAACAGCTTAGCGCAAAATAATCTGTTGTTGCCTAGTTTTAGAAACAAGTATGACGAGCTGTTGTTAAAGTACGAGCAGGTGGGTGTGCATCTCTTAAGGGGCAGCGCCTTAGTTGCAATTTTGCAGTCTGCAGTAAGCGACGACAAAGGGAGCGATTCAGAAATCAAAATTTTCGATAGTAAGATTGTAGTGAACGAGAAGAAAAACAACCAGAAAATGCTGATTATTAAGAGCAAGCCAAGAAATCAGAAGCAGCGGCTTTTGAAGCGGTTGCTGTTTTGCAGCCTGAAGCCAGGCCTGCGGATGTTTTTGTATAAACATCATAAATTATTTTTTGGCGACTGTGATAAAGATAATTCTGAAGGTGCGTTTGAAAGATTTTAATATAAATTTAGTAATGTTTCTTTTTAGATACTGAATCAGAAAAGAAAACTTGTGTGAAGTGTCCTATTTGCTTTACAAGCATAAATGATTCCTTGTTGTTAGAACAACATTTGGCTTTGAGCCATGCCAAAGATGTTACATACAAATGCGGAATATGCACTTTTGTTTGCCAGTACCATGGCGATTATTTGAACCACATGAAAAACCATTTTCCGGGTCCTCCTTTCAAGTGTGATTATTGTAAATGAGAAAAGTGGCCAACATTAATGGCATGTTAAAGTAAATGTCTGTTTGCAGGTGATACTACAGCAGATCAGATATCAAAATTGATATCACACCGATCAAAGCATCTGGAAGAGTCAGTATACCAATGTACATTCTGCTCTTTTAAATGTAGGTTAAAACAGAATTTTTTATCTCACTTAAAAATCCACACCCCTGAGAAACAATTCAAATGTGATAGTTGCACCAAAGCGTTTAGGTTTAAGCATAATCTGGAAAGTCACAAGCTAACCCATAGCACGGAAAAGAACATGACCTGCGAGTCATGTGGCTTCCACACTAAATTCCTAAGTCACATGATTGCACATAAGAGGATACATGCAGGTTGCTTTTTTGCTGGAGTGCTTGACTGCGACGAAAGGAGTTGTGTTTTCAGGGGACATATACCGGTGTTCATATCCCCACTGCAAGTACTCTACTTCCAAGAAAAACCAGCTGCTGAGCCACTCAAAGACACACAACGGCGTGCGGCCACATTCGTGTGGTGTCTGTGGGCGCGGATTTATGGAGAAGTCCCACCTTGTGCGCCACGAGCGGATTCACCTAGAAGAAAAGCCCTTTAAGTGTTCAAACTGCGACTATGCAAGCTCGAGGAGGGATAAGCTGAAGGAGCATTTTACCAGGCACCATGGTGAAAACGCCTCTGCCAAAGTGCCTTACAAAGCGCGGCCGATGCGGAATTGTAATTCCAAGCCAAAGCCACAGGTACAATAGTATTTTATCTTCTTCATAATAAGTTGACTGAATTTAATACCCAAAAAGTACATAAACCATTGTTTATTGAGAACTTTTTTATACATTATAAATAACTGATTTTTATAATTTTTTTAATAAATTTTAAATATTTTTGTTGTTGCATAGTATTTGTGTTTTTTTGTTTTTTTTACCTAAAAAGAGATCAATTACATTGAAAGCTTCACTTTTAAAATGCTTGCAGGTATAGCTAATTATCTGTATTTGGTAAGTAGCAGACTTAAATTAATATTAAAAATGTTTCAATATTTTATAGACCTATAAAATCAATGTATTTGTATTGCAAAAAATAAAACAAAAAGGCAGAAATGGAAAATTTCAGTTGTTTTTAATAGGAGATGAGGAAATAGAATTTTATAAACTTATTTCTTGATGGGTGAAAGACTAAATCTCAGTAAATTAAATTACTGTCAAAAAGAATGTGTGGTATGAGAACAGCAAATTTGATAAATATCCACGCACATAGAAAAACAATGGAAGAAGAGGAGAATTATTGTATAGGTTATTTTAATTATACTAAAATAATTTAAGGGTACTGTAACGCGAAAGGGGAATAAAAAAAGATATACATGCTAACTAAAAGATAATACAGTAAGTATAAAAAGCAACGAAATTGAGGATTACTTATGAAATTTTCAATGAAGAAAATGGTAATAATAACATGTAATTTGAACATAGAAAAATGTATAAGAACATAGAAATATGGTAAATCAAATAAATTGTGTACTGATGGAAGAAAAATTATGAGATTTGTCACACACAGTAGAAGCTGTAGAGGGGCAAAAGTTGAACATAAATATACCACCTCATAAAAGGTGTAGTAAGAAGTTCAAGCAGAAGTAACACGAATAGGAAAAACTATAAAGTAAGATAAAACAGAGAATTTATAAAAATAAGAACAAAGGGGTTAAAACTGAACAAACAAAAAACAAAAGAAGAAACAATCTAGGAAAAATTATTAAAAATGTAGTGAATCAATAGAACAGATGATGAAGGCAAAGGGAAAACATAAATTACAGAGAAACGAAGTTAAGGAGATATACAGATATAAGAAAAAGATCTATTTTAAAAGTTTTTGGATGAAAAATTTGTGAATATATTGTTAAAAAACTTTTATCAAGAAGTTATAAATACTAGAAGAGGGTTATAGTTTATGCAGAAGTATTATAAAGGGTGCTTATGAGGTTAATGTAATAAGAGAAGATGAGAAATAACTGAAAGATTGAAGGAATTTTTCATTCACATAATAGGAATACAAAGTGGCACTGTAACTGATTTAATTAACTTTAAACAAGCTTATGATTCCATAATGAAGAAAGAGATGGAGGAATTCGAAACACTAAGTAAACTCATTAGACTAATACTTATGATTCAGACACAATGTAAAATGACAAGTAATAAAAATGGATTAAGATAAGGTGATATGCTTTTATGTTTAACATAGCAATAGATCAAATACTGAGAGTGAGTAGAAAATCAAAGAACAATATTTAGGAATGTAGTGCAAAATTTTATATTTTGTGGAAGTTTTTGTCTGCGTTGAGGTGAAATGAAAACCAATGACAAAGTATCTACTACATCTTCATAAATTAACAACCATGTGAGTTGAGTCGAAGATTCCAATTAATAGTGTCTTATCTTCTTCAAAATAGGTCCAACCACGGTTCATGCACCATTGCAAGTCCTGAAAGTAGCAGGAAATATAATCAGCTCTTTTCTGTCCCCTGCATAGATGTTCACAGTTCAAAACGATGACGTTGGAATGTCATGCATACGTAGAAGTATGGAGATGTAAACTTATTAGCTAACTGCTTGTCTTACAAGGGGACCATCAAACATGGTACAAACGGATTTTGATAAGTCTCAGGTATATTGAAGAGGGATTTACCCTGAGCACCAAGCTAACCGGGTTTTATGCGATAAGCCTTGGTTTCCGAGAAAATCGATGGTAAAGTTTCACGCGGGACTTATATACTGTAACAATGCTTACTTAACAAGCCAGTGAGCGCAGTGCAATGGCTAAGGTATGCGACTATCACACGGGTGACCCATGTTCAAGTCCTGCTGCTGTTTCTTTTTTTTTTTTCTCCTAATCTATTAAATCTCGCGAAATATCAACAACAAACACTGCCTTCGACAATTGTGGGAAAAAATTTCAATACAGTGTTCGATATTAATTTTATTTATTATACATTACACACATTATATATACAGTGATTTGATTACTCGCTATCGGTGTCAATGCTAGGTGAACAATGCGGATGGTAATTATCATAAAAACACATGAAGCTCAACACAGTACAACACCATGCATACTTTATGAAACTTACCTGTTAAGTAAGCATCATTATGGGTATATAAGCCCCACGTGAAACTTTACCATCAATTTTCTCGGAGACCAAGGCCTATCGCATGAAACCCGGTTAGCCTGGTACTCAGGGAAAATCCCTCTTCAACATACCTGAGACTCGTCAAAATCCGTTTGTACCAAGTTTGATGGTCCCTTTGTTAGTGGGATAAATTTGTGATTAACAATATCCCTAACATAAAAAACACTGCCGTCGCTTTCTTTTTGATGACACTGAAGAATCTGTTGACAACTATTGTGGCACTTTGGCTCTTGGTCAAATAAACATTCTGGAAACACCATGCTTCATCCTCACAAATAATGGTGTTGTGGTCTTGTGTAATGATTAGCATAAATTGAAGCCTGCGTCTATTTTTATTCCTGTGTCTGTGGCAAGATTAGTCTGGCATTGAGTTTTTATTTATTTAAGTCCTTTTGCAGAATTTAGTAGCAGTTTGACTTATTGATATTTAACGAATCAGCCAACATATATAATGTAATGGCATGGTCTTGCATCTCTAGATTTCTGCTGCGGATTATCTTATATTTATCTTGTGAAGTTAAATTTGTATATGTTAAAGACAAATTAGTCTGTACTAC
This sequence comes from Sinelater perroti, assembly GCA_036346155.1. Lineage (NCBI taxonomy): Eukaryota > Metazoa > Arthropoda > Insecta > Coleoptera > Elateridae > Sinelater > Sinelater perroti. Next base: position 18,365,478 of record JARFIY010000189.1, read on the forward strand.
TCAAACACATATCTAGGATTAATCTTTAACGCCATAGGCATCACATTGGTCTAGTTATTTTTTCCACCTTCACAAATTACAACTTGCAGCTAATATGTTTTTCCACCTAGTGGAGACTTAGCAAACTAACATCACTAAGAGATATGAGCCACAACATATCCAGTTACTTATATGTGCCATCTGGAATTGTATATAATAATTTACCCAAATCATAACATTCATGTGAGCATAACTAGTTTTTATAGCAAGGAATTGTACTGGATTTCATATGAATGTTTGTTCTATTTCATTAATTTTTTTATTTCATATCTTTGTTTTTAATATTGTTTTACAAAGCATTGTTGTATATCACCTTTGATAATATTTCCATTTAGTTCTTCAGTTGTGTTGTTCTTTTAGTAGTTTATGAGATTAAACTGCAATCATTGTTGATGTCAAAACTTCCTTCTATATATTAAACACTAATACAAAAATACTAATGAAGACTTTTTGTTTCTCTATTGTATCTCTTTTATGCGATAGATATTTATCATTTTTATTTATTATTATTGTATCTCTTTTATGCGATAGATATTTATCATTTTTATTACCGTTTTAAGAAAAGAAAATTTTTACTTTTCTGTCTGTTCTCCCCTCTTTCAAAAATTGAATAGTATTTTTTTATATCAATTTTTATAATCTTGTACTATATATTTTTGATTCATTTTTTACTTTTTTCCCAACTCTAGCAAACCCGAAGGAGGGTTATGATTTTAGCAGTCTATAAATGTTAGTATGTAAGAATGTTTATTTGTTTCCTTGTAGGTTATATGATGTCACATTAAATATAATATGGCGGATAGAGAACATAAAAATACATATAGCAAGAAAAATTAATTTAGACTAATGTATCATGTCCAGCATCAAATGAAAGGTTTTAATGTGCAGGCCCCAAAAGTATATAATTAATAAAGTCATAGACCTCAAAATGATTTAAATAAAGTTATAAAACTGAAGCTCGACCACGAATTTAAATGTTCTTAACAAAGTTGTAAACAAGACTTTGATATTCGTATAGGCACAGTCACACATCATATCTCACACAAACAAGACAAATTACTTTTTAAAGGCATTTAAAGTCAGAGTCGGGTTTTAATTTTTTAACTGTGTTTTTATGTTAAATTAACACGGGCAATAATTAGCAACAATGCAGTTATTAAACGCTTACATTGTAACGCCATCAGAGCATAACAGGCATGCAGTAATGAGCTGACAGGCTTTAATGGTATAAAATTAATATCTTGGAAGATTTCCTCATAATTCATATTTTAATCTTAACTTTTTTTAGAGTACGCCAGAAACAACCACAACCACTGCTAATACAAACTCCCTGAGTTTTACCCAAACCAACACCACTCCATCAATCAGTGTGTCCCAGCCTATTGGAACTGAGCTGCAAGATTTGATAATGCACCATCAGAATCACCCCACATCAACAGGTAGGTGTATCATTATTTCTTGTTAAGCTTAACATCAAAAGAGGGCAACATGATTTTTCTTGATTATTATTTTTATGCAAATATAAAACTGCTGCTTTAGTAGTTACTTATGATTGATAAAAAAATCTGAATATAGCACAAAGCATATTCTATATATATATAGAATAGATAAAAGATATTTTTGGCGTCCTAGATTGACAATTTTTCACCCGCCTTCCCTCAAATTTTTGCAAGGTGTGAACGTATAAATTTTTAATTAGACCGGCCTTTTCTCTGGATCAGAAACATGGAACAATTTAACGCCGATTCATGGTGGACGTAAGCATAAGCTATCCATAGCAAATACGTAATACGTAAAGTTCAATTAATGCAAAGCTTATGAGCTCGTTCATAATGCACTCCCGTAATTTTTACGTTTTACGTTCATTTGCAGTAATTTCTAATTTTTCTCTAGATTAATGTTGGCAACAGTAACAGAATGTTTGTGTTTATTCTAAAATAGCTGTACCCGCCACGCGTTGTTGTGGCTTTGCTTTTACGTCCAAAAGATGGCGCTGTTTTTCAAAAAAAAAAGTTTTTATCTGTCGTAGGTGTGACATCTATACAATACAATAATCAAAATATTTAAATAATTCAAAAACGGTTAAAGTTAGAAGGCTGATTTTGCGCCGAATTAGTAAATATAGTTGTGAATGTGGTGTGCAAGTTTCAAGGAAATCGGTTGAAGCGTCTAGGAGGAGATAGAATTGTAAGTTTAGAAAGAAAGAAAGTTAGGGAGATAAGACAATTATATTATATATATATATATATATATATATATATATATATATATATAAATAATATATATATATATATATATATATATATATATATAGAGAGAGAGAGAGAGAGCACGACAGCCGCGACGTAAAGGCCTCGGCCTGCCAGATTAACGCGCGGCGGGCCCTGGGTTCGACTCCCAGGTCAAAAATAACGGCAAACATCGAGTGCTCTCCGGCCATCATACAAACACCTTTGGCGGTCGTAAAGTACATTCTCCTTCTGACGGGTCAGACTAGCCACCTGCCCGGGGTACACTACTGAACTGTCAAGCTAATGTATCTTTGATAGAACAGGATTTTGCTAATCATGTTGGTTTACATACAAACATTTTTGGGGGTCATAAAGTAAACATATTTTCTTTCTTCTAACGGGTTAGACCAGCCACGTGCCTCTGGGGTACGTCCAACATGGCTCATAGTACTACACGAAATGTGTAGTTAGAAACAGGCTAATAGCCTATATAAGAGTAGAAGAAGAAGAAGAAGAATATATATATACATACTTTTACTACCACCACCCCCTCTTCCCCATTCTAGATCAAAATTTGGCATAGTTGAGATGTTATCAACGAGATTTTGTGCCTATGTTTCAAAAAGTGAATTGTATTATGTCTATTTCACAGGATGGTAGCTTCACAATGAAGACTAATTAGTCTTCTCAATCTAAAGATTTTCAGTTACAAGCCGTTTTTATAGCTGCTCCATGTTATTTAGAAGTCAAGGATAGATGAGTTGGCTAGAATATCTAAACATGTATCCTAAATCTGATGTTTTTTTAAATCCAGATAATATCCGGTTGTTCACATCATTACAAGAAAATTCACAAAATGTACAAAACTTTATAATCATTGGAAATCACAATAGACTTACTCTCATGTGGGTGCCAGGGCATAAGGGTATACCAATTATGAAAAAGCTGGTGTACCAACAAAAAAGATATCATAAACTGCTATTACTGTATTTAAACCAATATTTGAAGTAACCAAAACCACAATTTGGAGTTGGCTAAATAATTGGTGTATGAATTCCATCAAGGCATTCCATCATAGTAAAAAGATGCTTAGAACTTTATCTATCCGACGCTCGAAAGGGCATAAAGGATTAGAGAAGAAGAAGAAGAACTTTATCTAAGAATATAACAGATTACATTGGTATTAAATAGACAGCAAATTAGGTTGACTAAGTTGATTTCCAATTATTCTAATCTATGTATGCAAATGAGCAGTATAATAAGTCTTGAGGTTGGATTGTTGGTGTTTTTCGATCCCTTTTTATCTTCACTCTCCAAAAAATTAACTCTTTATAGTAGTCACACAATAGGTTATACTTAAGTGCTTTCTCACATTATCAAAATATTTATTGGCAGCTTATCTACTGTTTCAATTGTAAACAATTTTAATTATTAATGCTCACTAAATTATAGTGAATCGGGGTACGTTCAAAACATCGTAATATTTTTTAATTATGTCACTTATGGTAAACTTGCAGCAATGACTCAAAATAAACAGAGTTGCCCTCATAAATATTAAATAAATGTAGAAAAATGCGACTTCATATTTTTCTCATATTCGTTTTTTTTAAAGCAAGTAACAACATAACAGGGATTAACACCAACTACCACCACTTTGGCGAGCCTACCGACTTCCACCACCACACACATTCGCACAACATCCAGCACCAGATCTTGGCCTCCACCCACAACCAGCGGTCAACACAGCACCAGAGCAGCACCGTCAACCACCACATGCTTACAAGGACCAACCACTCTACTGCTACTTCCACTGCAGCAGCGGTTGCTGCTGCCATGATGCTTGACCCTCGATTTCATCACAATTCTTCTGTAAGTAATTAAATATTCTCATACAGAATCAATATACTGAAGTTTCGTGCAACAAAGGTGCCATATCATCCAACTTCTACGCCAGCGTCTATGGCGATGGCTGCTGCTGTCCAGTCTTCTCAGCAAATGCCCAGCTCTACCACTCAGCATGCGGAATATCCCCCTTCATTGCAGAACTGTATGACCCTATTTTAATTGACTATTGCCATAGGCGATTTACTGGTATTTTAATGTTTTTATTTCTGTTCAGATTATGCAAGGTACTGATTTTGATACTTAATAATTTTTGCGTAACAACAGCGCTTTCCTAGGTTTTTTGAAAATTTTAATTTTTGTGAGTATTCTTAGATTTGGATTGGTATGATAATGAAATTGTAATAATAATAGGGGAAAGTTTGTAGGCAAAGCTTCTAGGATCTCAGTTTCTCCATTAGCGGTTGCTTTGTAATACCTATAAAATAGTAACGTAAGTACAACTTTATTTAAATTTAACCATCATATTTGAAATATTCCCCTTGAGACCGATTCATGGTCATATAAAGTAATTGTGATATTTTTATTGTGCTATTCCTCAAAAGTATAGTGATTTTTTTTAAGTTATCTAATCCTGCTTAGTTTGTAGCCGATCGATGAAGTTTTTGACTGTAATGTAGATGGATTTCAATTTGATCTTAGCCTCCAAAGCCTGGCAGATGGCCTGCCTGCTGAGTCACTAGAAATAGTTGAGTACCTGTGTTCATCCGAACAAGGGGGGTAATAATGGCGGTCATCTGAGGCGTGGTGCTTGCCACATCGCTCCATATCGGAGATGGTGTTTGGCAACCAGGCAGTGAGAGCAAACATTTGAGAGCTTTAACCTTCCAGTTTGCAAGCCATGCTTCCATGTAGGATGTAGAACCTCATTATTATAATCTTGCTTGTTAATTCAAATTGGATTTTATTCATAGGCCTATGTTTGCCATGTCATGAAAGTTGAAGTCAAGATACCGTTTTTATTAATTGTAAAACATACAAACATACATACAATCTGTGGCCTTATAACCTGAAATGGAATTTGATCTGCTCTAGAATGTTTCTCCAAGACCTTTCTTCTATCCATGACTTTCAGTTCCCAATTTGTTATGTTTAATGCTGCAAAGTCTTCTTTAATTTCATCAAACCACCTGTTTCATGAGTGTTCAATGAATATTTGGCCTTTAGGGTAGCTAAGGAAGTTTTTTCTGCCAGGGAAGTCTCTTTTGATGAAACTAAATACTCTAACCAGCATAGAAGTATAACATTTTCTAATTTGATATCAATATTCTTATAGCATTTATATAGTTCAAAATGACATCTTGTTTACTACTAGTTTTCTTGTACTAATCTAAATATCTTTCAAAATCCACATTTTTGCATCATAAAACAGGATAACTTTAATAAAAGTTGCATACATTGGTATTTTTATTCTTCTTTGCAAAAGTTTTGATTGCACATGAGGTAAAAATAAGCAATACACCTAAATATACAAATGTACTTGTGAAAACTATTATTCAACATCATATATATTTTGTTTTCTGTTTATTTCCAGCTTCATTTCCTTAGCAATACATGTAATATTGGATGGATAATGCATCTTCTAGTTGGCCTCCTGATCTCGCTATCACATCAATGTCGTCTCCATAGGTGAAAATCTCTATGGGCTTATTAAAAATTGTATTTGTCTGTGATAATTTGATGGTGTACTCCAAAACTATGTTGCTGTACTCCTACATTTGAGGTAACAAGGACTGATGTTTTCTTTTGGATTCTAACTACATTTATAATATTCCTCAAAGTGAGTTTTGTAAATCAGATTATTTCTGAACTTTTAGTTTCTTTATAACCTTAAGAACTTTTTTGTAGGGTGTTGTCAAATCATCAAAGATATGGCATGTTTCCATATTGGTTTCTCAGGTTTTTAATAATTTATCTAATGACTTATTTTTTGGAAAAAGCATTTTGATAGCTACCCATTTCTATTTTCACTTATTTTAAGGTATATTTTGTATGCTATGTTTAAGAGCTTGATTAAATACTCCACCATTGTTGCATCTCAACTGATCCTTTTTCTTGTGCAATGGACAAATAATATGATCTACTCTTGAGCTAATTTAGCGTTTCTCCAAATTTTCACAAGAAGCAAATGAAATCTATTAAATTCTCCACTCTCTTTAAAGATTTTCATAAGGAGGTTATTGCATTTTGGTACCCTGTTACATTTCAGTACTCTATTGCCTTTTTAATCTCTTCAAATGTTAAGAGCTAGCATCCTTTTCCTTATTGCAGCTTCATCTCTTAGACAGCCAATTTCTTACTTCACCTTGCTTCAATAGTATTTTGTAGTGTTCAGTCAATCTGATATTTTCTTTTTGCTGCTAATACGATGTCATGAAGATTGAAGCACATTCCAAGATATTGTTTTTGATTGTATAGGATGTAAATCTTGCAATAATGTTAAGGTTTTTCGTGAGGTTCTTCTAGCAGACTATAATTTATTAAAATCATGCTGTATAGAGAGTTAATTGATTATAAGGTAGTGGTCTTCATTGATAAGTTTGCGAAATTTTGTCAATATTTTTCGATGAATATCCATTCAATTGGAATAAGCTCTGGATTAATTTTGAAACTCATGTGCTATTTAAAAATCTGAGGCCTGAATAGTGCTAGCGAAAAACCCGACGAAACATTTTCACTGTATTTTTTGTAAATATTCCAATTTTTTTTTAAGTCATTGTAACTTAGAGATGTGGGGAAAAGGGAGAATGTCAATATACACAGTGTTGTACATTAAGTTATAAATTGCTATTTTGAATATTCAGATTAATCAGCATTCATATTGGAATAATCAAAATAGTAATTTTTTTCTTGGGGTTTCAAGCTTATTGAATTGATGATGTAGTGAAATATGGAGCTCTTTGATATTTTGTCTTTTTTGTTGATGATGTGTATTTTTATTTAACTTTTCTCCAAGTTGCTTCAACAACTCATCACCTCTTCATTTATGCTGTTACATTCTCAAAAAAACACGTAAAAATTGATTTTTTCGCAGGTGTTCTAGAACTGTTTCCCCAAAGTAGTAGTAAATTATGACTTTATTTTTCCACTCTCTATTATTATAATCTAATATACGTTTTTTTTTGGCTTTGGAGCATAGGACACTTAAGTGGACTGTGAGTCAAAACCAAAAAGGCTAGACTCCACTTTAAGCCAACAGACTTCGATTTTGTATATTAATTTTTTTTGCATGACTATAAAACTTACTTTTATATCACACAGTCCTTCACCAAGCGTGATATCTGCAAATTAGTTGTCCGTGACTTTACAGTACCAACGGGTGTGTTACTGAATGTGTATGTTGAGCTTTTAGGGTTCTGACATGGACTTTATAATTCTAAAAATAAAATACCTTGTTCACTGTTATATACATCTCAATGGTTAGTAGAGCTACATTTTTCTCTGAATGCATTCAGTTTTTTGTCAGTTCAGTGGCTGCTTGTGGATATTAATTATTTTTGTCATTATGCACAGTGTGATGTAATTTTCTTGTCAACAAAACACTGTTTCTTCTAACCTGTTCTATTTGTCTCTTGGATAAAATATATTATCAATTCACTTTTTCCATTTTTTAATTCTTTTTACTACAATTATTCAATTTTACATTTCAAAAAGCCATTACTACTAAATATACGAATGCATAAGATTAATAGAAAAGTTATTAATCTTTTAAAGAGTAATTTTTTAAATGTTGTAATAACAACAATTTAAAAATCAGTACCTTGTGAATATAACTTTTTGTAACTTTAAAATAAATGAGCCAGGATATCTAAGTGCATAACCAACAAATATTGTAATTAATATTACTAGGTTGCTACAACATGAAGCACCTTACTTTTAAAGAGATTTTGATAGTTTATATTTTTATTTATTGACTACTTACAATGTTTTCATTTATAATTTTATCATATTCTGCACATAAAACGAATTTTTCTTATACTGCCACTTAAGTAGTTTTTCTGGTCAAAAATCTGCCTCTGCTGCTTTAATTTTTGTGACCCGTTTGGAATAGTTGAGAAGATGTCAAAATTGCAATGTTTGTATATTTTTTGCTTGCCTCTTTTTATCTTCACTTTTAATTCAAATTACATACTGCAGTTATAATTTTATGGCACCTAGTGGGCTTTAAAAAAAAAACGCTCGTCCAGGTAATGGTTAGCTTCTTTAGTTTTTATTAAATAGAGCAAACTTCCAAAAATGTGCAAAATAACAATTATAGGTAGGAACTATGGGAGCTAACTCGCCAGTACAACTATTAGGAAACTAACCAGGAGACTAACAATAAGTGGAGCGTTTTAAAAGCTTTTATACTTTAAGATAATTTCTTTAAGGTTACATATGTGGAAAGGCGTCTTATCTAAAAGTTACCTTTTTTTATTCATTTATTTATCTACAATCTGTCTCCCAGAGACAATAATATATACATATAAAATAAACATGTAGGAAACAAACCAATGAGAGTTTCCATTTAATAACTTGGTGTCGTAATTTTTAGGTGCGTTTTATAATTTGGCTGACTTTTTACGATGTTATTTTTTTATTATTTTTTAATGTTTCTATTTTTTATATATTATTTTTTACATTTTATCATTTAGTGCTTTTGTAAAATATATAAAAAAGTTATTTCTTTAATTTTCAATATCAATTCAGTGTCAGTTTTTGCGAGAAGAAAAGATGGTCTACCAAAAGTCATCCAATCGAGAACATGTCTCTGTTTCCAAATTCTAATGATGCTTTTTCTGGAAGGATATGAGCAAGAGTTTCTTTGTACAGTTCTACCCTATAGAAATATTGTTCAATGGTACTTATGCTTCTGACACCTGTGGTAGTTCGGCTACGTTTTTTTTTTTTGGGTGGCCCCCCCCACCCAATAACTTTATTTACCACTGCTTGTTTTGGCCGAAATATTTTGTGATCCTTATCTACTGATTTCAATCCTGTAAGAGTGCAATTATTTTTAAAAATTGATCATTTAGTACACGAACATATTTAGAGTAAATTGATTTTTTCTTTCCAAATATTTCAGCTCAATATGTAGGAAACTATAAGTTTTATGTAATCTATTTCATTATTTTATTGATATTGCATATATTGCATTTGATGATTTGAGTGTAACATTTTCATCAGTACTGTTGCTCTTGGGAGTTTATATACTTCTATTGGGTTTAATTGCTAATTGTATTTTCTTTCTATGTATAGCGGTCATTTTCTATTTTATTCTATAATGTTCTTGTTTTAAAATTTAATTAGTGTGCTACATTTCTCGCTCTAGGTCTTTGTCTGCAGAAAATTTTTTGAAGTATCTTTCATAAATTTAAGGGATGTATCTGCATACTTGGGTTTTATAACTAAGCCACCACTATATTAATTTTATTTATTGCTTTCTTTAGGAGAGCAAGAAGCACTCTTTTGGTATTACTGCTTGACTGGCGTGTTTCATGTTATAATTTGTCAGTAGAGTTCTTCAAGTAACTTTTATCAGCTTCAAAAATGCCACGTCTAGCGACTGGCAACCTTGTGTAAAATGAACTATCAGACACATATGTAAATTTTTTTTTATACAAATGGAATTAAAATATCTTATTAGCGAGAATCTAAGTTGCAATCATTTAGCACCTTTTTATCTTTGTGACATTTAGCTGGTATGTTCAGTTTTTTTGGCTGTTTCAAAAAGTATATTTAATTTGAAATATGAAAATTTGAATATGAAAAAAATGAACAACTCATTTACACACAAAAATAGCAATTTATTAATAAAAATTAATTTAAAAATCCAAAAAAAAAATTTTTCATATAGTATTTAAAGCATATTTAAAAAACAAAAAAAATGTATTCATTATTTATTAATTATTCTATGCAAAAAGCACATTCAATGCACATGTACTATCTATGCATATCACACATAGGTTGAAGGCACGATGGACACATTGAATTAGTCTTCTTATCACTTCTTCTTGGACATATTGCGCATCTTTTTTGTTTGTCTAGCTTTCGACGTTCGTTTTGGGTGGGAAGACGGTCCTGCAAATGCAAAATATTTGCAATTCCAGCTTTTAAGTCCTTACGTATAGAAGCGATAGTATAGCGTTCTTGCAAGTGCGCTTTCACCAAGTATAAATACAACTTTTCTAGGCACGACTCTGTCGTTACTTTGGTATGTATATTGTGTATATTGTTTTTACATTTCAATAGGATCCTAGCATTTACAGCAGCTTGATCCAACATGCTGAAAAATACCCTCGTAGGCCATCGATTCGTCCTACGGCTCACTGTGAACGAATGGCATAGCATGTCGAAACAGTCAGTTTCACCCTTGTTTTTATTGTAAAACTAAACTATATTCGGCTTTCCATCTGTGTCTTTGTTATCTCCATGTAAAAATGAAGTTAGCAGAAGAACAATTTTATTTCTTTTCGGTGAGTAAGATAAAAACGTTAGTTTCTCGTCGTAGCAATATTTCGACGAAGGTGGAGGTCCTTAGGGACTCTTCATCGTCAGTAGGATCTCTCGCTTATTTTTTCTAATCGTACCTGTGACACGCAATTTGTACAGCACCTCCAATAATCGTTTAGTGATCGGTACAGACGTAAACCAATTGTCGCAAGTAATGTTGCGATTTGTACCGTGAATTGGAGCAGTTACCTCCCGTAAAAAGTACTCTGAAACCGATTCATTCGGTGGAGTACTTGTTTTTCCAAGATAAGGTATTACATTGTACTAAAAATATTGAAATAAAATAAATTATTACAAAAAATCAATTATAAAAACTTATGATAGAGTAAATAAATATCATACCATATATTATGTACTAGCATCATTCAAGCTGATGATTTTTAAACCCTATTTATCGGGCTTCGACTTGATGTACATTCTAAAAGAACATCTACCACGGAAGCCAAGAAGTTGTTCCTCAACAGTACAATTGTTATGAGGCTTATAATATTGTTGACAATTACTAATGAATATTTCCCATATAGATCATATAGCCGCAAACTTATCAGATTGATTTCTTGTGGATTTATCATCAAAGCGTAAGCTTGATGACAAAAACATGAATCGTGCTTTTGACATAGAGCATCTATATGGCGTAATTGCTTGGCTTCTATCCCATAGCCGCTCATAATGTACAAAAGACTGTTTCCACATACCACTGAAGTACATCAAGCCGATGTACGCCCTTATTTCGTTGGCATCAGTCAAATGATGATATGTTTGCATATCTCTGTCTTCTGCCATCATCATAGCGCAAACATCTTCGATTTTAGTGTTGGTATGCTGAACGATCAAATTAATTATTTCATCATTTATAAGAAGGCTCCAAAACTCTTCTACTGTTGTAGCTTCTGTGTTCATAGGCCCAGGAATTATTTGTGGATTGTTAAAGGTATCCGATAATCGATCTATAATCATGGTATATAAACATGATATAAATGTAAATATAAAATAAACTTGAATACACCGCATAACTGTTAAGAAAAATATTTTGTGCGCTGTAGCGCTAAGAGTTCTCTATAATATGTCTTTACAACTAACTACTGTAAAAGTGCGCGAAAGAGACTTGTAACCGTTACCTGAGCGGCGGGAAGAGATTTCCGTTTTCCATTTATAACCCTTGACGCCCCTCAAAATGGTCGATCGGCGGCCACGTGCCCGAGAATGCTGCAGCCTCTCTTGCAGCGTGGCGTTCTCCAATTCGGAGTCCAATTCACCATTGCTTTCTCCTCGGATACGTGATCTTCAACGTCATCACTATCCTCACCATCAAAAGCTGCCTCTTCTTCCATGTCCTCACACAGTTCCTCTCGAATCGTGCGTGAACGTAAATTATACGCCATATCTTATGGCGAAAAAACACGTTAAAATTTTTAACAAAGAAAAACTGTTAAAATGTACTTACTACTTCAAATTAAACTCTTCGAAGTAAAAAAAGATTCAAAAAAACTCGAAAAAATCACGTATTGGTCACAGTGGGTGTGAGACGCCCCAAAATTCGAGAGGATCTACTTTGAGCGACTGCCAGGTAGAAACTAACGGTCCCAAAAATATTTTTCCGGCGGGAATGAATGTTTGTAACGCTGACTAACTGTAGATAGCGGTATTAGACCCATATCCATTGGTTTACTGGGTCGTTTTGGCGCTCAAAAAAAAGCTGGGGTGTATTTTATCCAGTGTGACTGTTAAGGGTTAAACAAGCTCCGCTATGTTGATCAATGACACCCCATGACACTTGTTGAAACTTCTGAAAGTTACAGACAAGCAATTTTCTGATTAAGATCTTGCAAAATATAGTTCAAGCTAAGTACATCAAGTATAGAGTTTCTACATTTTATACTTGCACAAGATTTTATAGGAGCAAATACATCAACTAAAATGATTGAAGGAAATAATATTGACTACAAAAAATTTTCAAATCATACTATTGTACTACCATTCCATCAAAAATCCTAAAAAAAAAATGACCGCACAATCGTTGGAAGGCAGCGATAGTAACGATTGCTACAGAAAGTTCGTAACACTTGTATTCTCTATAGCAGCCAAGTGTAGCTGGTTGAATTTTCTAGTTGATAAAGTAAAGCACGTTTAGTTGTATAAATATGTATTGTTATAACTTTAAAGAAACTGAAAACACAAGTTTCATATCTTAACCTATTTCTTCAAATAATCGCCATACCTCGATCCCTGTTTAATTGGCTTTCGTAAAAATGTTCACTTGTTGACTTAATTAACACAAGCTCTGCAATTCTTTAAGTTTTTATCATTTCTGGCAAAATTCTCCTTCATTGGAACTAAGTGAAAATTTGATAGTGATAAGTGGAGACTATGAGGTGATCATTAGATTAAGACATTTTTGATGAATGTGTTTAACATTTAAACAGATTAAACTTTGCAGTCAACGGGATTATTAATGTAGGGGTTTATTTGAAAATTGCACTGTTTACATTTTATGGGCACTGACAGTGATGAGTATCACTGTTCTATATAGTTATAAGGCACTTTGCTTTACTGTTCAATCTTCGTTTCAAGTAAGAAGTGATAATAGTGTTATCTGAGGCACAAACAAAATTGAGCATATTGGAGTGCAGAGCTTACCACCATGATACCTAAAACTTTCTTTTTATTTGAAAACTTTGTTATTAGCTTTTTGATGCTCTTAGTGTACACTTCAGATATTGTTATTGTATAACATCATCTAAAAACGAGATTGAATTTTTTTTCTTTATATGTTAGGTATACTTGTAAATTTGTCGCTATAGTTGAGCTAATAATGACGCACGTTTTGTTTCATTTTGATGCCTCTATTAGTTTTCTGAACGTTCCATGTATTTGATCTTTGTTTTTTGAATGTGGACACAAGAAGACCTCGTTGAATTGCAATCTTTTTCAATAGATCAAAAAAAGTTTGCCAACATTGACTCCTGACATTGGAATGCCAAATCCTTCTCCATCTGGACTCGGCAAACCTTCAGAAAAAGTAATGTTTAAAAAATATAAAAGCACTAGCATTTTAGGAAAAAAGGTCCCCTGTGCATTTAGATTCACAACCCATTACTTTGTCAAGTATTAGATCCCGTCTGATAAGAATGTATTGTACCGAAACCTAGAGTTTATTAGAGTTTGCCTTTTAGAAGTTTCTTGAGGCTGTCTTAAAATGACAGGTGGGTGATCAAGAACCTCCCACCGTTTCTTTGATATCGTTTCTTGCACAATTCTCTCAACGACACCAGACGGTAACATGCTTAAACCCTTCTTGATGGCTTAACCCAAGTTGTCCACTATCTAAATGAGCATTTTTAAACTGTAGCAGTAGCAGCTGTGTATGCTCAAAAATGCAGTCTATGTTACCTTGCCCAGAGAAGGTTTAGGTATTAAAATTCTTAGTTTTTGGTGAACCAACTTGCTTCCATTATACCAAATGGCACACCAAAGCTTAAATGTCTGATCAGCTGTTTAATAATGTCATGCTCTAAATATGAATGACTGTAATCTTTGATACACATTTGTTACTGTACAATGATGAATTTCACTGGGTTGATTAATAGCCTTTTATCGTTAAAAATTGAATCACAGCGTGTTCTTCCACTTTGCTAAGTTTGGAATCACTGTCATATTAGCTTAGCACTCTCTTAGAGAATAATGGCGTATAGTTGTTTCTTTCCATTTCACCCTACCATTATTAATTATTGGGTACAATGAACCGCACAACATTATCCTTTTTTGATTTAATTTTAACTATAATTCTATTTTTTTGTTTTTTTTTTTAATTTTTTGTCTAATCGGCCTTTTCGGCTAAGATAATTTTGTGTGTCGATCTGCTTCTTTAAGACAGAGCGGCAAGCTAAGTCGAGTCGTGTTGAGGTGAACCTTCAAAATCTGTATTTTTGGGTTTTGTAAGACATGTTTTTTCTCATTTTTAAACGTAAGTAAGCCCACACCTTGTTTTCGAATAGTTTTTACGATGGAAATTAAGGTCACCACGTTGAAGAGCATGCCGGCGTGCAAAGATTAATAGGAGCAAGTGCGCGTGGTTCGTCGAGGTTAGTCACGGATGGCCCAAATTCTTCTAACCTGTTATATCTTAACACATACTGTACCTGCGTTTCTAGATTTTTTTATTTTGGTCTCATTTGGCACAGTAGCTGGATATAACGATAGAACATAATTGTATTATCCTATAAATTACAGTTTGTGTTTTTTTATAGCGCTAATCATAGTCATTTTTTTATTTACAACTTGAAGAAGCACTTGTTTAATTTTCAATTAGTACCTGTAGGACTTTTAAACTATAGAACATTCAGTGTTTTGTTTTTATTGAATTCAATGAATAGTAGCCTGGTAATGTTAATTACTTTCATTAACGTTTTTGCAGTAGCCAATCGTGATTGGATACCTTAAATTTCTTTCATTTCATGCCAAGCTCAAAAACGGCGTTCCGATCGGTAAAATGAATTTAACTATTAATAGCAGTATAAACATAATGTAGTAGTAGCCTTGGAACAAGTGAATCGTTTGACCGTTAGTCAGTTTGTTTATCTAGTCAGGTTCATGGCCGTTGATTAGCCATTATTTGCTGCGATCAATTAAGTTAGTTTTGATGTATTTGGTAATAGCGTACTAACCTAGCGAATTTGTTGCTTACGTCGGCGAACTAGTCATTAGGGTCGTAATTGTACAAAGCGTTTAGATGTGTTGGAGTTAGTTACGTTTGAAACTTTGTTCTCTATAACGATTGTTATGCAAGTCGCGATTGATGTTTGTTAATTTTTTAAATTCTTGACACTCGGACTATGTGAAATAAAGTGCTTTTTACTTATTACAGTGTTTTTTATTGTTTAATTTCATAATATACATGCTAACATCCATACGATAACCATGGTAGGCTCTAAATTTAGTATAATCCTTATCCTTCTGAAACAAATGAAATCCTTACAAAAAAGTGAAACCTCCAACTAAATGAGAAGAATGGAAAAGATGTAAAGGAATGGTCTGTTTTTTTCCAGTTGATTGCTATTAATGCTCAGAATGTTAGTTGGCTATGCAGGGACAAGCAACATTAAAATCTTTGTTGTGCTTCTCACAAATACATATGAGCAAATATGTATGAAGGTAGGTATATTATATATTGTTAAAGGAAAGTTACATCGTTAATTTCAGATATTATTAGCCTCCTTGTCTTTTATATAGGGCCTCAACTATGGTGCAAATCCAATACTTTCCGCAGCTGTTTATTTATTCTTTTATATAAATTTAGATTTATAATGTGAGTGGACTTAATGGATTGTGGACACACTGTCATAATTAAATGGATGATGGTCTAACCAAACTTAATTTCTTTTTTGGTTAGTTACTCTGAAGGAAGTTGCAAGTTTGGTTTTTTTTATTCATTACTAACAGTTTGTTAATCAGTCCAAAAGGGTAAAGCCTGTTTTTGTTGATATTTGCAAATAGTCCAAATCTCTGTAAGCAGAAAAGCACGAAATTACTAACGATATAAAAAAGGCGAAACTTAACCTTCATTTAGTTAATGATTTATACAACTCAGATCAAAATACAATATTTTTTTATTGTGAATACATACAGATCTCATAAGAAGAAGGAAGATGAAAGTGGATGGGTCTGTGAAGTTTGATCAATGAGATGGGAGAACATCCATATATGCTGTTATTATTAATTACCTTTTCTACAAAAACAAAAATTTGCAATGATTATTTGCTTAATTCATAGGAAGCTTCATCTTGATCCAAACTAATGGACCAGTCTTTGATGAGACTGTGGACTTAACAAGGTATTTCAAGATAACTTTGGTATCCGTTTAGTTACTAACAGTCTAATTTAAGCAGTCTTTCCTGACCAGTAGGAAGTTCTAGATTAAGTTCCTTTATGTGAAATCTTTTAAAAGGCAACTTTAAGCAGGTGTTCTCTATGGTTTATAATTTGCTGATAATTTTACTGCAGCCATCCCTGAAAGTGTAATATCGATCCCAAGAGGGTCACATTCCTTTTTTAACAAAACGAAGCCCAATATTTTTAACCTTGTAAGAAGGAATTAAAAAAGCAAGATAGGACACTAACGACTAATAAAATTGTTGCTAGTGTTATATAAGACCATCATAGTATAACACATATGCATCTCCAATCAGATGATCACAAAAATTCTAGATCATCCAGAAGCAGACCTTACCTCTATGAGACTGAAAGAGACATCCACCGTTAGCTCCTAAAAAGATTGATTATTTTGTAAGCTGGTATAAAAGCAGCCTGTATGGCTTACCACTACCCATACCAGGATGTTTAAAAGAACTCAGAGGCTATTTGAAAATCTTTCTTTGTTTCTTCATATGTGATCTTTCAACTTTTTTTTTGTCTAATGAGTTTAGAAGTAATCGGTTCACCTACAGCAGGACTGTAACTTGGGCTAATTCCAGATATTTCACATTTACTAGTTAATTATCATTGAATTTGTCTTTTGTAATCTTCCAAGATAAAAAGCTCGATTTTCCATTAGGAAAGCTTTGACACACTCAACCGTCTAGAAGTTTATTTACAGAACGCTCTACAACAATCTCTAAAATTACAGGAATCTATACATCTGTTGTTTTCACTTCTATGAGATTTATCAAGCTGATTCACTATTAGTTCCTAACAAGGTTTATTATTCTGTAAGCTGGTATAAAAGCAGCTTGTATGGCTCATCACTACATATACCAGGGTATTTAAAAGAACTAAAACTAGAAGTAATTTGAAGGGTTCTCTTTAGTGCTTTCTGATTTATCCTGAATAACTAGAAGGATATCTCATAGAACCCCCTAACCATATGTGGCCTTTCAATCGTTTTTTCTCTAACGATGTTCAGAAGTAACCCACATAATTCATGTACATCAAGACTGGGATTAGAGGTTAGACTCCAGCTCACTACTACATGTACTCAAAGTTCACTTATTGAGCCACAAGAAGCGTCCCAACTACTTTTAGAAGTAGTTAAGGAAAACTTTTACACTTAAAGATGAAAAGAGGCCAAAGTTAAAATTTCTGCCCTTTTGCTTTTCTCTATATTACAATTGCACTCACGTATTGACAGGAATTGCTCTACAAAACTGTGATGTTACAATCTTAGTAATCATTAGTATATGGTGCTTTAACAGGGTATAAGGATGAGAGAAACAGAAAAAGAAACTTTTAGATCATCATGGTAATTAGTTAATGATATTGCACTATCCTTGATACGTTTATAAGTCTTCATCTTTATTTATTTCTGTGATCAGACTTGCATCAAAAAAAGTTTGATTTCCAAGAAGCTGACCTTAACTGTATTTGAGGATGGGATGATTGATGGTACACAATTTGATATAGTTAGTATTAAGTCCACTATTTAATAAAAGATAGACTTAATAGCACTTTTTAGAAAAGAGCAAAACATGAAAATGAAAGAATAATTTTAGAAAAAAATATAAAAATTTCTCATTTTTAATTGATATTCCTAGGTTTGTAAGCTTCTTAATAAAGACCACCAATGCAGTAGTTTAGATTTAATTTTTTTCAAATTAATTAAATGCTGCGTTGCCTTAGAAGGCGCCATTTTTACCCCGTAAGAGAACCACATTTTGCATAACGTGGCAACGTCGCTTCCCTGACATTGACCTGATAATAACGAGTTCGGCCACAGGGTGGGAAACCTGAAGCGAGCGTGCGGTGGCGCCCCTGCGACTTTTTAAATTTCCGATTGGCGCGCAGACCAGCAAGTACATTCCAATGTCGCGAACTATTTTTACACTAAATAAATATGGCGGATAGTAAGCATTTTTGCCCGTTAAAAATGCTCTAAAATGCCTATGAAGTGTTCAGTTGCGGACATGCGGCATAAATTCGGCAGCGCGGCCAGGCGTTGACGTTCGATAGTGGTGCTTAGCAGTGGCGCGAGTGCCGGAGTGTGCGAAACACGCCCGTCTTTATCCACCGCTTGATGTGCTCGTAGCCAGGTAAAGAGCGACCTTTGCGGCCCGGAGGCGTCGCGCGCCGGCGGCCCGCGGGCCCTCGCCGGCTGCGGCGGCCGCAGCGGTTTTATTATTAGTTTATAATTAGGTTAAGAGACGACGGGCCGCGGGTGCACTCGGCGCCGGGCGGCCGCGCGCCAGGGGCCCGCAGCGGCGCCGCGGAGCCTCCTGCGCTCCCCGATCGCATGAGTCACCCACTATTTTTTATTTCCACTTATTTTAAAATTCCTCCTGCTCCAGCGCTGAGTGTACCAGTAATATGGCTAAGTTTACGCCCACACGTACAGTCCCCGGAGTAGCACGTGGGTTATGCGGGGTTTTGACATCGGCCGATGAATAATTCATTATCGTGCTCCTGTGCCGGGCCAGATGGCCTTACAAGGAAGGTTGTGGCGTGCGGTTGCGAAAACAGCGGCCCCTTTATAATCGAGACCGAATTTTACAAAATGCGCCGTCCTCGCAGCACGGCAGGGTTGCGTATAAACAAATCCCAATTTGTTTGGGTGTCATTTGATGAACAGTTGGCTAATTGATCGGATAATCCGTTAATAATTTTGGTAACTGATTAACCGAAACTTCTAGATTATTGGCCTTTGGTCATAAATAAAAATCATTCATAAAACTATTTTGGCACAAGTTTTCATTACCTTAGAGACAATATTTTTAGAGCCTAATGAGTTTTGATGTACAATTTAGACGTGCAGCAATGCGTGATTTCGGTACGATTACATCCGATGATCGCAATTATGTGCGTAAATTGGCCGAGCAATCGGCTGCCCATAATTCAAAAATCGATGCGCGAGCCCGCCGAAGTGGCGGAGAGAAAAGGACAACTGAAATTTGTTGCATAAAAATAACCGAGATAAACTTCCAATCCCACTACATACGAAGTTCCCAAAATAAACCCTACACCCTGTCTCAAGTTAATGGTGTTTCTATCCTGGTCCTCCTCGCGGCCGCTCTCTGCGCCTCCTCCTCGCGTGGATTTTTAATATAAGGTGTGTTGTTGGGCCGCCGGGCGGCTCGCTCCGGGTGAATGGGAGGAAATGCTATGGGTCATGGTAACTTCCATGTCGTCCGCGCGTGAGCCACCGGCCTAATTTTAAGGCTGCCCTCGTTCGACGTGATTTGACAAAAAGTCCAAAGAACTCGCCGCTCGTAATTCGAAATAGGACCGCGAGGCATCTCGCTGCGTTAGCGGGGTCGTTGCTTTGCCCTTTTGTTAACAACGTCATCGAAAATGCCATAACATCGAGATATATTCCGACGGCGCCGAGAGTTGCCAAATTTTAGGAATTGTGAGCGGTGTCTTTCCGATATAATAAACCAAACTGTTAAATGTATTTTATCGGAAATGAGCAGCTGGTGTCTGATATAAGAGGCACGTCGTTGAGTTACAGGGTGATCTTTAAATGATAACTGGTTTGATTTCAAATGTTTTTATGCCGGGGGGGGATATAATTTTGTTTTAATGTATGTACAGTACTTAGTACAATTCCATTATCTAAGAAGTGATCTACTCCTTGAAATAAACTCTATTCTTTATTCTCTACACCCACGTGTTTACTTACTCTTACCTACACTCTGCTATAGGTTTATATTGAATAAAAGTCCGTCTACGCCTGTATTTTTTGGGCCGAGTCTAAGCAAGAGATTATAAAAGGCCAAATTTCAATACGCAGAAAAAGGATCATTCAATGTTTCGTTTTTGTTCTGCTAGATCGGTGTTTATCGTTTGATTTTGTTTGAAAGTTGAAAAGTGGATGCGTATTTGTTTAACAAACTGAGATATGGCGCCCCTCTACTTTGGAACGGTTCGCTGGTCAGCGCCTTCCCGAAACCTGCCCCTTTATGCGAATGGATTGGTCTACAAGAGTCGGCGTCGTGGCTTCTTCGCTCTCCGATTTGAACCGTGCGATTTTTTGTGCGGGGCCGCATGAAAGAATGATTTTATGCTGCTTTAGTGAATAATGAGGAGAAATTTTGCAGAAAATACTGCCCGAATGATTCGAAACTTATCGGAGGTGTGGATAGACAAGAAAAGTCGCCATTTGAACAGTGGGTCACAGTGTTTAAGGAAACCGGATGTCATTCTTGTTAACTTTGTTCATCGATCTAAATACTTCCAGTGACCACCAGACGGTTTTCAGCGGCTCGAGTGTGGAATGCCCTTAAAGATACGTTTGGGCGCTGCGGAGTGTGGTGTTTGAATATCTCCCACACCTGATGAAATTATCTTGTGTAAGATCTTTGTATAATTTTAGAAACAAACGAATAGACTCATGGGGGAAGATAAAGGATAGAAGGAACAATTGCAAGAAACTAATGGCGCGGTGGAGGCAACATCCAACTCGACAGGCAAACCAAAAGACATTGTTCATATATAAAAAGTAAAAATTTGTAAACGGTTCTTGAGAATCGAAAAGTGGGATAGAGCATAAATGGAGCGATCGCTTCGGTGGGAACGCCAAAGAAATGATTGTCATTTAATGAGAACGCTGATTTATTATAAACGTGTAGAAGGTTGTAAAACCAATGAGTATTTAGAACGGAATAAATCTATTGTGAAACCTAGTGTGTAAAATAGATGAGAAAGGGAAGTATGTGAGAAGAGAAATAGTTAAGAGAAGAATTATCCAATAGAAACTTCATACTTGTAAGAGGAACAACTGATGCACCGTTTGCCTTGAAACTATTGGTATAGTGACTAGAGAAGATGATAGGAAAAGGGCGCAGAAAAATTCGATCCCGATTTGTATTAACAAAGAAAAGTAGATGCAACTTAGACTGATTTGATCGCATATTAGAAGAGATCAAATTTTTTTGCATTTACTAAAATAAATGTAGTATTTGGTCAGGAGAATGCGGACATTAATATCGATCACTACTCAAATGTGTAATGTGAAATATTAGAAGTTTCTCATTGAGGACTTAGCGCGAGAAGAAGTGAAAATTATGTTGAAAGCAGAAGTAGAGATCGTGTTGCAGTGAATTTGATATTACAAATGCAGCAAACGTATAAAAAAGCAGTAAAGATCGTTTTCAACTTTTTATCTACTAAGTTACGATATTACATAGTGGGGCAAAATAGCTCCCCTACAAAATTTATTTTCACACCATAAAACTGCAGAATTGGAAGTTATATTTAAATGTGTTTTAAAGAGGACACTGACCAAGTGATGTCCACACCAATGAACTGTTAAAGTCGCAGTCAGAAGTTCTTCATTAATTTTTCTAACTTGTTTTCTCGGCGTATTGCATTACGTAGGGCTTTTAAGGTCCTGCGGGTATGTCTGTAAACCTTAGCCTTGAGATATCCCAATAGGAAGAAAATTCATTAGGCGAAATTTGCTAAGCGAGCTGATCTTGTAACTTGGTGACTTTAAAACTCTTCTTATTCTCTAAACAACAATAGGAAATAAGGTACGACTTATAACCAAAAAGAAAAGCCGCAGCACTAGAATGATAAATGATAGAAAGATAGCAATAGAACGAGTTAAAATAATATTTAGGCCCTAAAGTGAGAACGTGATGGAAAAACATAAAAAGGAAATATCAATAGAAGAAATATATTCTAAAGACTAATAGAGAAAATGATACGAAATCTAACAAATACAAACAAGTTTTTGAGCACTTGGAGAAGACAAACTATAAAGTAGAGATGAGAAGAAAATTTAACACCGAAGAAGATCAAGAAAAAATGAAATTCTAAAAAATGTACAGAAACTTTTCATTAACCGAAAAGAAATATGTTGATCTACTACAATCCTTTAAAAGAAGAAATGGCTGTTTTGCGCTAATGCCACTATTGGATGATGCTTTCAAAGTCCTTGATTGTATGTGTAACTTGTAGGTTTTTTTTATTTGATCACTTTACCTTTTTTAATCATTGTTTCAGATAGTTGAGATAGCGAATTCCAGAGGTTAATTGTACTCTTTCCAACATTTGTTGATGAATGCTTATGATTTATTGATGTACTGCATTTTGTAAGGAGGGGTTAGGGGGGTTGAAGGTCTTAGAGCGATGTTTGTAAGCCTCAGCCTCTAGATACACCAACAGGAAGAAAACATGCGAGATTCAATGTGCGGGCTGGTCAAACGACGCTACCGCGTTGAAAGATTAGGTGCTTAAGAAATGTCTCTGGCAAAGCTCTTCTAGTGTAGACAGTGGTTTCATCCTGTTAGTACCAAACGTGTTTCAGTTAGAACGTATCGATGTTCAGTGCGAAAAATTGTTGATTGGAAGTGACAGTAACGCATTGTCCTTCAAAAGACTAGGGCTAGTCTCCCAACTTTACTCACTTATTTTCATGGATATCTCGTGTATTCTTATAACTCCAATAACGAAAGTTTTGTTTTTAATGCATGCCGGCAAGTGGAAAGCAAACAACTGCGTCATGAGGAACAGTTTCTAGAATGTTTTCACACATTTCCAGCCAACACGTTCGGAAAGTTTCTGTACACCAATCATTTTGTATGTATGGAAACGAGGGTTTTGGTACAAAATTCACCATATAGTACGACTAGATGTGAAGAGCAATGATATGTTTGTGCGCAGATTTGCGCAATTTGTGTTCGTGACTTTTGTGTTCTTCCTCCCTTTTCCATTGCAAAACCAATGCTTTTGAAGTTTCTCACCCACAATAAAAACCTGAGACACAAATTGAAAATGCATTGTTCGCGCTCTCTCTTAGTTCGTTCATACATGTTAGGTACTAAAACTTTCCAAGTATCTACGTCTAATGAAATCACTTCCCCCCACTGTCGAATCAGACTTCGTTGCATAACTTTCTGTTGAAATTAGAAGGGAGTTTTGTTACAACCTGCAATACTTTATTAAAGTAATGTATAACTGCGATCTATAAGACTGTTCTACTGACCCTTCCTTCCCTTCTCAAGCATTTGATTCAACGAATTGGTAACTTTTCGGTGCTACTCTTAAAAAAAAATGTAGGCTACTCCTAGAAGCATTTGCGTACTAATTTGTTTGATTATAACTTTCGAATCGCTGTCCTAAGGCTTTTTAGGGGTTGTAAGAAGGGTGATCCATCATTTGCTTCAGTTTAGCTTGAGTTACGGTAGGGACACTGAGCTATTTCTTTAAAGAAGCCGCGTCTTTCTAAATGATAAACGATTTTCACTGTTATCAATAGAGGGTAATGGTAATGAGCATCGGTTTTGTTTCCTCTTGTTAAGAAGCCTGAAAACTATGGATTTATGCCTTTACAGCATGTTTGTAACGGTTTTCTTGCCGAAAGTTTTGTTTGGTTTTGACGGGTGCACGTTCGTTTTCCGTTCGTCAGTTAACACTTATTCGTTTGCAAGTTTGATTGCCAATCAGTATTTGTAGTAGAAATTTGTTTTTTCCCTGAGATATTTCGAACCGTAAAATTTTTGTTCAGCATTAAGAAGATAAGCAAGGTACCTGTTATCTTCTTCGGTGTTCAATAAGTTTTTGAGTAGAGTGTATTGCCAGAACGTGCACGATACTCGTACGTTACAGTTTCGACCCTACTTCGTCCCGTAAGCAACATCTGTCATTTCAACAATTATTTTTTAACTTATGTTCATCGAACTGTTAGTATTTTTTGTACAGAATATATCAGTTATTTTAAAATTATGATAGGAAAGAGCGACCATGGCAATCTAGGCTTTTGCCTACACTTTCTAACAATCTCCATCCAATAGCAGCGTCTAGTGTTGCTATAAAAATTCTCATTTACATTTAACTCGCGTAATATAGACTTAACTTTAAGTAATTTTTTCCGGAAGATTATTCATTTATTTGTTAAATATGACATACGAAACTTACGATCAAATTCAATGTGTAATTATTTTACAGTTATAGTTTCTTGACAAAACACATTTCTTCTACTTTCTTCTTCTCCTATTTACTTTAATAGCCTATACACGCTATAACACGTTCCATACCCTTTGCTTCATAGTCTCCCTCTGATTAGGGGGCAAGCTTTCCACACTTTGTGACTAATATTCATATCGAACAACTAAAGTTACTACTCCATAGAATTTTTGATAGCAATTGTTATCTAGTGGTCTCGTTTCTGTTTACATCAATGTTACAGTCATCGTAGCTGCCTACCAACTATTCCATCTAGTTCAAATCTCAAATAATACTTTTTCTTTTCATGAAATTTTCTGTGATACTATTTAGCAATCGACCCAAGTAATTTTTTCGTTTTTAAAAGTTGCAGCAAATTTTTTTTGATAGCGTCATGTCAGTAAATAGAGTTAAGGAAAAATGTAAAGAACTTTATAAAGGATAATATATGATTATAAGAAGTAGTTAAAGAATTTAACTTCAAATATTGTAGTTTTAGACACAGTAACACTTTAAGAATTGTAAAAGTATATGTTGGTAATCACTATTAGGCTTTAATATCATCCGCCATCCTCTCCAAGGTCTGTAATCATGCTTCTCGATGTTGATAAAGACATAACAGGCTCTTATTTCGTTCTTCTTACCAACCCTTTGCGATCGAGCTCGGGGTTACTCCACAGAAAGCATTGCTTTAATCCTCTACATTATTCTAATAACAAGACTCTTGTAAATGCTGGTTGTGCTGCTGGTTCGGTTAAAGAGAAGGGACGTTATATCCCGATTATGTCTATTAATCTTGGATATGTTTCTGTTTCTGGTATATGGGATGTTAGCCTTGATTGTGCAACTTAAAATTTAAAGATTTAACTTTGTTAACTATAAGGATTATGTATTTCTCTTTAACATGATATAGTATTTGTTGCTAGTGTGGTGTATTTTCTCTTCAGTTCTTAAAAATTGGCATCGAAAAAGTTTTACTTGCATTTGACATTTTCCAAACTCAATTTAAAGGTTCAGAATATAACTTTAAATAAAAAGAACCGCTAAAAAAAACCAGTTAAATTATACATTTTGAAATGTATTTTTGTATATTGAACAAGGGGAGGGAAACCTTAAAAATCTCTGGAGAAGCTAACCAAGTGCTTTTTAGGCTTGTATGCATTAAAATGAGAAGCCTTATGTAAATAGTAATGTCTGTCTGTTCGTCTGTCCGTCCTTTTATTTTTCAACTTTTGATCAAGGCAGCTTCCAAGCTGGAGACCAACTTCTATTTCTGTCATTTCTGACATCTGTCAAGCCTTATAATTTTTGATCTGTGATAGATAGAGAAATAACGTTTTCAGTATTCAACTAAGGTCCATAAGTCCAGACACCAAAAATCAGCCTAATCGAAAAATCTCGAGAACAGTTTGGCCAAAAGTGGCCGCAAATTTTTGTTTATGTATAGAAGCGCCGGACATCTGTGGCACCGGAGTTCCACGACCGTACTTGTTGTAAATCACTTAATGGAGATTGGGAATTGATTCCTATTATTGTTACTTAATAGGGAAAGAAGACTTTATCTACATAATTCTTATTTTAATCTTGGTCTAGTAAGATTTAAAAAGTGCACTCTGGCTATTTTTTGTTAGAAAACATTGAAGTTACCTAAAAATCGATGTTTATCCAATTTTTATTTCTTTAGACTGGTGAGAAGATATTTAAATTAAAGCTGTAACAGTTTCGTTTTCCAAGGGTCTTTGTTTATTTAATTTGTTGATATGACTGAATTTTTATTTTATAATTTTCTTTTTTCTCTTCCAAGTAGTGGAACTACAGGTTTGATTTTCTTTGGCTAGGTGACAAAATGTCATTTGGAGAGACGTTTATACCAAGGCTGTAATAATGTTCCTTATTTGAAAATCTTACTTTTTTTAGTAATATGGTCAACTTTCTTGGTGAAAAAATACAAAATCTGGATGTATGGGTTGAAGTTTTTTTTATAAAACATGAAAAAGTTAAGTCTTAAATTTTCTCTTTGCTTTCTCCTTTAAGAAATGAAAAGGGGAGGGGGATACATAAGGTGTATATCATTTTTTTGTGATAAACTGAGGATATCAATTTCCGAAAGAATTCATATTTAAGAAGTATTTATAAATACTGTTGGTTCTGAAACTGCCCTCGTGCACAGTCTGTCTAATTTCTTGTTAATTCCTCCGACTTTGGTATTCCTTCTTGACCACCATCAAAGGTCGACGGATTGTCATATAAACTTGGAATAAATTACATCTGTTGCCATTTTTTTGTGCCTCTTTCTAAAATTTATTACCCCCAGCGACCATCTGGAGCTGTTAAATTTTAATGTTTGCATTTATGCTATCGATCTTACATTTTGCAACAGTTTTGGAAGTATTAGAAAAAGTATTGAATGTACGGTATCGGCCAAAATTACTAACCACTAGGCATTTTTGGCTTTAATATTTGATCAATTATAAGGTTTTATAATCTACTCTATAAAACTGCAAAAATGTAACTATGTAACTAATATTGCAACTCCAATTTTAAAGGTTAATGCCTCATTCAATCCGGTTTGTTGCCAAACCTCGCAAAGAGGTTTTAGATTTTCGATTTAGGTCACAGTTTACCTGTTATAAGTAAAAACATAAATTATAATGAGTAATTAGACAGTTTGCGCCACCTATTGGCGTTTCAAGCACTACATGGCCAATTCTTGCCGTTAGTAGGCGCATGCGGCACAACTTTGATTTATGTGAAACCAAATATAGGCGAACGAATGTCATCATGTTTATATATGGCTGATAAAACGATTATTGGCTCGTTTTCTTCAAATTGTCGACGAAACTCTGAACCAAATATTTAGCCTGGGTGGTCCGTTCTTCGGACGGGTCTTTTTACTAATTGGAAATATAACTAACTCCAAAACACTGAATTCAACACAACCGGTTTCTTCGTGTCCATTGAACATGATCATAAAAGATATTCTAAGAAATTTGTGTAACAACAATAAAGGAACTTAATATTTGGTCAAATGACCCTTGGAATCTATGACTGCTTGGCATCTCCGAGGCATGAAATCCAGCAATTGGGGATGCTGCCCCAGGCACTCTTCAGCTGTTCCCGCTTTGCTAGTCTTCTTGTGATTAGACTTTTGGCCAGTACTGTACAAAAAAATCATTTTATATTTCTATATTTGAGCGTTAACGCGTATTAACATTTAAACTGTTGACACTTTTTATCTACTGTTGTAAACTAATATTTAACTAATTATTTAACAATGAGTTTTTTGGTAATTAGTGAGCAAATGCGGTATTATATGAGGTTGGTTCAAAATGAAAACCTTAAACGCGCCTAGTTGCCATGAAAAAAAGTTGGGCATTAGCCTCAAGCTAGACAGTGACGCGAGAACGGGATAGTTGTATACTATGGCTGCTCTACTAGCAACATGCGCCAAAGAGAAGCGGTGTTGTGATTTGATTTATGAGTAGCGAAAGTCAGATTTTTTGAAATTTGTAGAATAAAAGTACAATAAGTGTACGAATAGATTGGGATATTAGGAATAGAATTAATTTTGTGAAAGATTCTCGATGACGATCAGCACACCGGTAGTGACGTGAGAAAGCATTGCAGCAGTGGAAGTAATGGTGAAGCAAAATCAATAACTCATAGTTAATGATATGGTTCTAGAAACAACCTTTTTTTACAAAAGTGGCACTGAAAAGTTTTTCATTCGCTGGATCAAATTCATGAAAAGAGGTGGAATGGGAAATGGTATGTAGAAAAGTAGCCCGGTGTGTTATATTGTTAAATAGCGATTTAATAAAATATTACAGGGTGGGGCAAAACTCTTTTTTAAAACCAAGTTATAGAGTAAGGGTGATCTGAATGTAGGGGAAAGGAAAAGTAGTGTGCGAACATTGGAAAACATCGAAATAGTAAGACATGCCTCTTTGCATTTACCGTGGTTCTTCAGTTGTCTAATCGTCCTGCACGGCGATTTTTGCAACACTATTTATTTTCATCCCTACAAGATTGCTCCATAATTTCAGAAAAAGGTTATGTAACGAAAGGTGGTCCAAGAGTAGTTCAACGGTGCAGGAAGTGATAGCATTAGGCGCAGGTAGTTGAAAATTTTGCCAAGAGGAATGCTTAGTAGCTAGCATGTGGACGAATGAACAGAGAGAACAATAACTTTGATGTGGCTGCATAATGTGATTTTTGGACGTGCTTTCAAATTGCACTTCAGGACTCCCATTCCCCATCCGAAATCGATTTCGTTATGCGTGGGAAACCTCTTGGTTCTGTAGTGTGAAGGGGGGGAGAAAGACCTCAGAGCGGTCAAACATCGGAAAATGTCCATACAGTAAGATGTTTTATTTTGTAATCTTTGAGATGAATTGCGCGTAAACAAGCTGTTGCTTTTTAATTGTCTAGTCGTCTGCATGACGAATTTTATACCAATTAAAGGCCTTTCTACGACAAACGTGTCGTTATTTCTTTCCAATTTATAGGATGGAAGCCAATGTTTTATTGTCGCTTCCAGTTACGGAAATAATTCGACAATTTTTTGTATCGAACCTCGATGCACTCTAAACTGGATAACATTTGGTTCCAATAGGATAGGTCACAGTCCACACAATAAAGAAAGCTATTCATCGAATCCCTCCTTGTGTGACTTTTTTCTATGGGGATACTTCGAATTCTAAGCCTTAGAAATATAATACATCAAGAAATCAGCCCATATTTCAACATATGTAGGAAAGTGTAATGGAATGGAACACCAATTGTCCTATATACTATGTAAAACAAATTCAAGCAAAACTTTAAATTATATAGTTTAATCATCTATATAAATAAAAATGTTAATGTTCGTTTGTTCAAAATCTTAAAATTCCAAAAGTTCTTCACAGATTGCTTTGGAATTTTAACACAACGTTGCATTCGAATACGCGCATGTTTTGATATATAGATGTCACACCTGTGACAGGTAAAAACAGGTTTTTTTAAACAGCGCCATCTGTTGGACGTAAAAGCATATCCACAGCAACGCATGGCCGGATACAGCCAGTCTAAAAATAAATTTTGTGTACCTGAAAAATAGGAGAAGTTTTGTCCCGCTCTGTATATAGTACGTCAGGCAGTGTATAAGTGGCTATTCTCAAAATCCAACTTTTTTTCTAGAAATATTATACACTAAAACATGTGCTACTTAAAAAAATTATGTAGTTGTATTCTTTTCGTGATCAATAAATTGCACTATAAAAAATATATTTTAATTTGAATTATCCAGCTTGTAATCATAGAATGACCAATACATGCCGCATTTATTACGAATGTTGACGAACAACGGTACCCCCATTGAAGCACAAACTGTTTCTAATACGGTTGCCAGCTGTTATCCATTTTTGGAGAAGAAGAAAAAATCACCGAGTGGTTTAGTTTCCCGAGTAATTTAGGTCGAAAATAGTAGTGCCAAATCAGCTACTCAAACACCTCTTAAAATATATACCAAGATTTTGATTCTTCGGAATCTTTTGACTCTAAATCGAGATACTTTTCTTTCTTAGAACCGACTAAACAAAAAGCTTTACCAGAAATCACGTCCAATATCTACGTGGAAGATTTGATGAGCTACTTGGTTGGCGTATTCGCAGAGAGTGGCAGTAGCGACTATGCAAATGCTTATAAAGTTTTTTTCTTACACGTGAATAGTCTATGGCTATACATTATTTTGATGCTAATTGGTTGTTTAATAGTTTGCTTAACTATAAGCGGTCGAGGGACAATGATGAATGTGTAAAATTAGAATTCTTGATATGATTCATCCGTGAAGGGGGGGGAGGGGGTTATATGAAGAAAATCCATGAAATATTTTGCTACATGGGGTGAGTCATATCCTTGCTAAGAAAATGTTCGACTTTAGTTAAACGAATTCAAGCGCGACAGAACGAGATTCGAAGTTGCACCATGTTCTGTAGGTCCGCTGTGCGTCTTCATAAGCGAACATCATCGGACTCTTTACAAATGTTTAAAAAGGATCTTTTTTTACAGTAGATGAACGTTGCATTTACAAGAACGAAATAGCGCAAGGTGAACCGCTTCAAAAAAGGCAAAAAGCTTACTATCCGCTGGAAATGACTTTAATTCAAAATTATTTTGAAATATACAGATGAAATGCATCTGTTTTCCGCGAGTTGTTTTATACAAATGCTAATTTAGCAAATTGGTTATAGGGCACTTTTTTCAAAGATAATCAGAATGTTCATTTTACGTTTTTTAGGCTAGTAGAATGTTTTTTTCAAATGAGGATTTTTAGATCTACCAGTAACGCGTGTTTGTTTTTTGTTTTGTTTATACATTCCATGAACGATATTTGCTCATATACCAGTGCAGGTCATGGTACATTGGCTCAGTTTATCAATAGTCTTTCAACAATTTACAATATGTTATTTGTATTTCAGGAAGTTTATGCTTTTTGGTGAGTTTTCGACCTTACCCCCCTACCCTAAAAAATCAATGTCTATTTCAGACTCGCCTAAAGTCTGTTCCTCCTTTGTTCAAATCCAAAACAATTAAGAATTTTGAATAAATGAACTCTTACCCCTATAATTTTATGTTGTTACTTCCCCCCTTCAATCGCTTCAATCACTCCACCAGGGCTCGTAAGGGTGGGAATTTTGATTCAAAAACAAATATGGAATATTGGGAGACATATTTTTCTTCAATAGTTGGAATCTGCTATTCTTTTTTGCTATGTGCTAATACTTTCCATTTGATAGGACTTTTGTCTGTTGGGTTTGTCTGTCCATCCATTCGTTTACACATTACTCTTGAAAACTCGAGTTTAGTGTTAGTCCATAAGTAGAGATCAAGTTTATGTATCATTTAAATGTATTTGATTATTATGGCTGTTTCGTGCACACTTCGATTTTTTTTTATCTGCAAATGTGTAAAGTTGCAGATTTCTCATTCATAACAACTGTTGAAGTGGTAGAGTATTGCAAAACACTTTGAAAGGCCAGATGCATTTATTTTACATTTAAAAACAGGATTTTCGCGAATTGCATACAAGTGCTAAACGGGGCCGGTTAATGAAACCTTGCGCAACCGAGAATTCCGTGGGAATGGGAACTTGTTCCAGTTAAAATAAAATTAAGGCATTAACATGCGAGGTTTGCGACGGATTCATAATTTATTTGGTTTTTAAGATTCATGAACGTAGTTCTTGAGGCTGATAAATGTGTGCTTTATCTTGCAACTAAATGCAAATAGAAAATTAACTCCAAACGAATTTAATGAGATATTGATGCCATGATATGGGTACAAGATCGATCTTTGTAGAAGTGTAACATGGTAAAATTTAAAAAAAAATACATTTAAGGGAAGGGGGAAAATATTGGATGAATTACTTATCAGGCTCAATTAATTTTCAGACAAAATCAACAAAATGCAAATTTTATCGTTTTCCGTGTATTCTCATTCTGTTTGAGATACGTGAAAAATTAATTTTCTCACAATAATTTTAATTTAAGTTGCAAAATGGTAAAGTTAGTAAGATTAAAAACTGAAAATGATTTTTTTTACAACAGAATATATATCAAGGAGGAATATGTAGAAGACATTATAGATTATGACATACGAAAACAGATAAAGGGTTTTTGGGGGAGACAATTAAAACAGAAGAGATGTAATTTAAATTTTATTTTATTTCTTAACGTCCTCGAACTTTAAAATACTTTGCTCAAAGTTGCTTTAGCTTCTCGATCCCTTACCAGAAGTTACTCTCTTTAAGATCGTCTTCAAAATAACCCCAATCATAATCACCTCTTTACATGGCTGAATTTGTTTTCCGCTAAGAATAGGTGGAAGCCAAATTCCAAGCGAATGATATGGGTGGGGATTGATTCCGAATTTTAATCTCAATTTTTTTTTGGCCGTTCCAGGGCATTCTTCCGGATTGGTGCTTTCATCTTGTCCAAAAATGTTGATTCTGAATGAACTTTGATTTCTTTAGAACCAATTTATCCTGCCCAGTCCACTGCTTTCATTGCATTTTAGTTTCTGGCATGTAATGGTGAAATTCAAGTCTTACCCTTGGTCACAAATTATTCTAAAATTATTGGAGTTCTCTTAAACACTCTTAAGCACTCAAATGCATTTCTGTTGCGGAATGAGTAAATGCGATCAATTTTACAGATTTTTTACCAAATTTATTATGCATAATGTGTACTACGATTTAGTAATAGATACCCACAGCTTCTTCCATTTCGCCCACTTTTATCTATCAAAAGCATGTCGTGGTCTTCATCCGCATTCTTTCGTGAGGTTAACATTTTTGAACGTCCTGAACGTGTTTTATCACTTATGTGTATATGAACACGATTGTATTCCGAACCGTAAAACTTACAATGGAAAATAAATGTAAATCCCCAAAAATTGCAATAAAAAAATTGATGATCGTTCAAATTTCATTTTTGTCTATAAATGAGCTATTCGATTTACATGTTTCTGGAAAACAGTTTAACAGGTCAATTGGATAGCAAAAGTTAATCTATATGAAACGGTTGCCAACGATCAACGTAAAAATATTTAAAAATCGTACCCATACCTCTCTCCCAATGGTAATTTCTGAAATTTTCGATCTAAGTGTGTGAACATAATTTGAAGGAAATTACGTGACACGTTGTCACTTTAGTTTTATGGTATATTCATTTGTGGGCAAAACCGGGTGTATATCAGCTAAATCATTTTGTGTGAAATACATAGTCATTAATGCCGAACATTTATTTTATGAGTGTTGTGAAGTGGAAAGCGCAATATGCATGAAGGAGGAATTACTTGAGCGTGGCAACTATAAATGAGGCAAACACGAGATGCGGAAAAGTTAAAGTAAGGTTAATTTTTTTGCTATTAGTATGGCTGTAACCTCCACATCTTTGATTTTAAACAAAAATTATGAAATATCTACTTTTCAGATCCTGATCTAAACATCCTTGTAATCACGACGCAAAAACGTCGAATGTAGCAAGGTTAGAATAAAATATCCTTGGAAGATTGAAAAATAGTCTTACAACAAACGAAAGAAAATCCGACAGAATATCAGATTGTCATTTTTTTTTATTTGTTACGCCTGAAGTACCTAGTCAAGAAATGCAGCAAAATAAAGTATCGTCTTATTACATGCTACAACAGAGTAAGCCCGTCAGAATTTGTAAACAAAATTATTGTATTTTTGAAGTGACAAAAAAGAATTTCCTCAGTTTTGAAGAAAGATGGTGTTCCAAAGGAGAGAAGAGATGAAGATCGAGCTTTCCAAAAAAGAGAAACTTCGAATGTTTCTAGGAAACTACGTGGAAAAGAGTCAATGTATCGGTTAAAATAGAAACGTAGATATCTATCAGCAAATATTTTCATTGTAAAATTATATAGTCTATAGCCGAAAATGTCTCATTTTCGAAAAGATCTTATTATTATGAAGCTTAATCGTAACAAAATAGCAAAGCCTTTTGAACCGGCTGTAAGTCCAACCACTGCCGCCAATTGGTGAAACGCTCAGCATTACTACACTATCTTGACAGTTTAAATTAGGAAAAGAACTGCATCAGAGTGGGGATAGAATAAAAATTCTCATATTATCCAAGCTTTAATGTTCTGGTTAAATGCCAAATCTCCAGAACATGTTACACAAATAGACACATTTCCGGTCGAAGGTTTCAGCTTTTTGTCTGTCGACAGCGTATTTAACAGAGTGAAACAATTAAAAGAATCCATTTGTAGCATCCAAGGAAAAATGTGGAACTCCACTCAAAAGTAGGTACTGTAAAAACTCTTGGATCAAAGTGGCAAACGCATGACATTAAAGGTTTAGAACATTATAAAAATAAAAACAATATAACAACCAATAATAAAATAATTTATTATGATTGATTCCGTACAGGAAAAGATAGATTTGATAATAACCTTGAACTCCTTATTCTGCCGCTGGGTAATTATAGTACATAAACATGGGGCCGGTGAAGAGACTGCTCTGTAAGCAATCCCAGAACGAACTTAAAAAGACCTTTCGATTTCGAATTTCGAAATTCGAAATCGAATATCTGGAAAATTATTCGACATAGAATTTTTTCGACTTCATTTTCGAATTCAGCGTACAATTTCCTATAAGAATCACATTTAAATTCGAAGTCGAATATCTCGAAAACTATTCGAGATAGAAATTTTTTAATTTTGAATTCGAAATCAGCGTATATTTCCTATAAGAATCCATTTTCAAATTTTAAAAAAATCTCAAATTTTGTGACAGACCGACAGACAGACATATAGTAACGAACTTTTTAAGTTCGTTGAAAAATATGTACCATTTAATAAAAGAACTGTTTGGAGAAAAATTGGAAAATAAGGAAAATCTTGGGTGATACAAAGACTTCTATGGAAACTTGTAAGGAAAAGGACAATAAAGTCTTAACATGTGATTGTCTGGAAGAGGAACAAACTGGATATATCTAATCTATTTTTTATATAACTGTTTTGTGTTTAAGGCAAAAATTTGAACTTGAATATAATCGGTTTTGCGTGCATGCCCTTAAATCGCATACCTATATCGAAAATGAAAGAATATTCAACCTGGTATAGCAAAACAAATTTTGAAAGGTTCATAATTAGAAGTGTGGTTAAATATAAACGAAGAAAGAATGAGATTTTGCTGGAAATAACCGAAAGACTAAATTAACTACATCTAAAAATAAAAACATCAATTGAAATGTATGTATGAGGTACCAAATTCGAATAGACGGTGAAAAAATGTTTAAAATAATTTGAAAACTAACAATTTGTTTTTGACGTATTAGAAGGTGTTATGTAGAGGTTATACCGTCCACAGCCATGGCAGAAAATATCTCCAAAAATTAAGTTATTTCACGCGCGTTGATCATTGTACTCGCGAACTTATGATAGACTTAATGATGGGAGGACTGCTATTGAAGGTATAGGTTATTGGATTTAACGATTCCTTAACGGTTGATAACGTCGTCAGCTAACCAGAATCTTTTGTAGAAAATTAACATGTTTAGAGGTAGGCCTATTGATGTCTAAGATTAGCCAGTAATTAAAAAATGTAACTATAAAGGAGTATAAATCAGGAAATTAATGTCAAAATAATATTGACAGTATCTTA
Source organism: Sinelater perroti (assembly GCA_036346155.1). NCBI lineage: Eukaryota > Metazoa > Arthropoda > Insecta > Coleoptera > Elateridae > Sinelater > Sinelater perroti. The sequence continues at coordinate 18,401,187 of JARFIY010000189.1, forward strand.
GGATATTATAAAAAAATCACCTTCGTGTATTGTTCCCCAAATGATGTCATTCGAAAATGATAGACGGCGTTCTTTGTATTATAGTATTGAAATATAGTATTGTGCAATTATTATAAAATTGAGCAGTTAAGAGAATAAACGTCGTTTTATGTACTTCGCGCTAAAAACGTTGACGCCTGCGGTTGATGACTTGCCTTTGTGTCACGCACCTTCTGGCTCGAACTGCCGCTCTGCACTTTCAAAACCTTTGCACACGCGGCTAGAAACGCGCAAGTTTTGTTTACTACACTGTTTAAAGCGCAGCACTTTATCGATATGTTAACCTCCACTTTTATTAGCTTGAAATCACTTTTTGGCAGTCGAAGCTTGCTACAACTTCTAACACATTACTACCATAAAATCTGTTATTACTTCAATGTCATTGTCTCATCTCCTGTATTTCGCCTTTCTAGTCTAAAAGGTGTCAGACTTTTGATATAAACAACATGGAAGAAAATAAAAGTACAAAGGAAGAGGTGAAACTCTAGGAAATATGGAATTTCTCTAGAATGAATAAAAATGTAGAAAATAAAACGTAACAAAACTTAAAAAGCAAAAATATAAGATGGAAAATATAATATAACTGAGAAGCGAAAGCAACTAATGAACGGGTTGGAATCATTAGAAATTGAAACTTGGAATAATAGATAATATAAAATGATGATAAAAATTGAATTTTAAAATGCGGAGAAAATTGTACGACTTAAAACCGGAAACTATGGTGAAAGAAAAACTGTAATATTAAATTATAATAGGAAGATCGCAATAAAAAGAGTTGAGAAATATTTAAACTTTATTACCCAAGGTTAGAACATGATGGAAAGCAAAAGGAAAATATCGATAAATGAAATACATTCGAAAAACTAAGATAAAAGATGATACAATTGAAACGAATTTTTAAAAATTGTAGAGAAAAAGCTATAAAGAAGAAATGGGAAGACCAAACACCAAAACAGATTAGGAACAAAATGGAATTCTAAAAAATTTTGATGTCCTAGAATCATTTAAAAAGGGGTAGGACTGTTTTGCGCTAATGCGCTACATGCACCGATTGAATGATGCTTTTATAAGTTCTAAACTGTTTATGTAACTTGTAAGTTTTTTTACTTAACCAATCTCATTTTATAGATGTTTCAGATAAGTTGAGATAAGTAACTCTAGAGATCATTTATACTCTTTCCAACATGTGTTAAGGAATGCACCTGATTGGAGAGTCTTAAGGCAATTATTGTAAGCCTCAGTCTTAAGATATCCCCATAGGAACTCACATGGAGCGAGATTCGGTGAGCAGGCTGGCCAAGCGTTGGGGGATTAGGCGTTCAGGACTTGGAGCGAAGCTTTTGCTGTGATCCATAACTCCATCCAATTGGAACCAAACATTTTCCAGTTAGATATCATCAAAATTTGAGGGCTAATGAATCCTCCTTTCCTCATTGCACACTAAATAGTGACACGTTCGCTGCGGAAAGTTTTTTTATGCATACTTTGTGGGTTGTTATCACTCCAATAACGAAAGTTTTGTTTATTAACACACCCTGACAAGCAAAAAAACAACTACATCGTATTTTTCCCCAATGTGTTTTCACATATTTCCAGGCGATTTTATCAATCACGTTCAGAAAGTTGCTGTACAACGACCATCTTGAACCGCTGAAAACGAAGGTTTTAGTATAAAATTCGCTGTACAGTGCAATTTAGACATGTGAAAAGCAATAGCATATTTACGGGAAAATCGCCTCGGATACTCCAAAATGGCAATGTTTGGGCGCTCGAGATCATCTTCCTCCCTTTCTCACTCAGTACTTCTGAACAAAATGGATTTCCGATGGTGCAATTTAAAAAAAAAGCACATATGCGACCACATTAGTCATTGATCTCTTTGTTCGTTCGTTCACATGTTAGCTACTAAGGACTCCTGTAGACAAAAATTTCCGACTACCTGCGCCTAATTTACTTCCCCCACTCTTGGACTACTCTCGGACCGCCCTTCGCTACATAACTTTTTGAAATTAGAGAGGTTTTGCTCTAACCTTAAAACTTTATTAAAGCGACCCAGAAGGCTGTTTTCTACGTGCTCTTTTCCATCCTCTCCCTTTTTTATTCATTTAATCCAGTGAACGAATAATTTTTTGTGCTAATTTTGTAAAATATAAGTTGGTCCTAGAACTATGCGCGCACGAATTTTTCAGTTTGATTATAGCTTTCAAATCGCAATCTTCATAAGCCATTCTGGAGGGGATGTAAGAAGGTTGATCCATTGTCGTCCATTGCATTTGCTCCAGTTTGACTTGCTACGCTAACGGAACGGAACGTTGCTTTCAAGCAGGAGCATACTTCTAATTGGAACGTCGCGCCTTTTTGACAATAAAGTGTCTTTCACCATCATTTATTTTGTTAAGAACTATGCATCTGTGACCCCTAAGGCTTTCATCGCAGAAACTTTTCTTGTGAGTGTAATAATGGACACAAGTCTGATTGTACGTCAGTACCTGTAGCAAAAATTGTTTTTTTGTCTTTGAGATATTTCGAACCGCCTAACTTTTTGTTCGGCATTAAGGAGACAAATAATTTACTTTGCGGACATTACGAAATTTTAACATTTCTTATCGATTAAGCACTATCAGGACCAATACCCAACTTCGGTGCATATTTCGTTAATTATTAACCGTCGAGTGCCCTCAATAAGCTTGCAAGCAGCATTTAACTCAACGATTCACGTACATTTTACATTGATACAATTTCAACTGGTTTCTTAAGAACGTGTCTTTATCGAACTGTTGGCCTGTTTCTGACAGAATATCAATTGTTTTGAAGTTTTCCCCATTAAAACACCATGTGCTGCATGTTTAATAAGCACGTTATTAAAGAGCGACCATGACAAACTGACCTGTTCAAGAACGTTAATAACCTTCTTCCAATAGAAACGTCCCGGTGTTGTGAATAAACTCTCGTTTATATTTAACTCAATTATGTAATGCAGACGTTATTGTAAGTAATTATTATCATTCATCTACTTAGTGCCTCATAACAGACCTACGGACAGATTCAAGGTGTAATTATTTTACAGTTATAGTCTTTTAATAAAGCTACTTTTTTTCTTCTATTTATTTCTTCATTTACAGTTCCCTTTTTACAACCTTTGAAGTCTTGCATTTTTTAATTTATTTTGACAAACGACAATCTGACAGGCGACTGGAGTGCGCGCGCAGGCATTTTTGCACGCCTGCAAAACATACATACAGCACGAAAGGGTTGTAATACGAGCTAGAAGGGTCGCAGACGAGAATTATGGCGTATTGTACAAATTTACACAAAATAACTTGTTAGCGTACAAAAATTTGTAAGAAAAGGATGCAGTAGTTGTAGACGAGCTATTGAGAGGGGAGGGGGGGGAGATAGAATGTGTTTCCTGAATTATAACGAATATTTTTTATCATAACTATATATCTAAAATAATTACTTAGTGCGTCAAAGTACTAAACAATTACCACATTTTATAATTGTGTATCACGAGTAGCGTAACAGATGTACATAAAGTTAGCGTTTTCATTTGGATCTGTTATATTCGAATGTGTTCCGTTTGTGAATTTTTAATTATCATAAAATAAAAGTTAACTAACTTAAGTGTGCATTTTTGGTGTGTATTTTTATATAAAATCTTCCTAGATAGATGCCAAGAAGAGGCGCGCTCTATGATGTTTTTGTTATTCGGCCAGGCGTAATTTGTGGTATGCAATGTCAGCTAAATGGCTGCACGCACTACACGACTTTTTTCCAACGCTTGTTGGCAACTCGCGTGCGATATTTCTTTCTAATCGCACGGACCGCCGTGCTTTACTGTTCTTTAATCTTCCGTGGTAATCTGCTTTATATATAAAGCGAAATAGAATGTGACATAATATTACTGCTTACCGTTTTATTGGCGATGAATCCAAAAGTATATTGATATTACGAGCGCGGTTGAGAATTTTCTATCGTTTTATTATTCATATTGAGATTATTCATAAATTGAAACGTTAAATTAAAGTCTTGGTTGTTATTCCATTATTTTAAAAGGAAAAGCTCATGTAATTGATAATAAACTAAAAAAATAATGGGAAGTACTCAATATTTAAACTAAATGACCATACAAATATGTAGTGCACCTTAAAAATCTACACGAACAAATTATAGCTAGGGTATTATCACAGCATAATACGAGGGTGGTTGCACAAGTATCTTGGTTTGATATTAAAAATAACTATTTCAGTTCTATAAAGTTAACCCACTTGTTTCAACGTTCATTCAGGTTCGCGATTGATTCGCGGAATTGGATTTCTTAAAGGCTCTCAAAATACTTGTTTGCGTTCTGTATTTCCTCTTGGTTTGACCAGCCAGGAAAGTTTTGAATTTAGGAACACAATGGTAGTCTAAGGGAATTAGATTGAACTCTATAATCGTAGTTCAATTAGTTGTTGCTTAATATCTAGGCTTGAACGTCTCGCTAGTTCCAATCTTTCAAAAACAAATTTTTTTTCTTAAAATCATCAATCAGGTGAATTCCCTTCGCATCACAATAAATTGACACAATCACCTTTTTCAGGCTCAGTTTACCTATTGTAGTCATCTTTTTTGTTTTTGAAGTATAATGGTGAATCCAACAACTATCGCATATGATCACAAAACGCTACAAAAATCTGTTGGGTTCTTGTCAAATCTTTGCAAACAGTGGGCTTTTGTTCTGTAGTGATCTATAAGAAGGAATTTTTATGACTGTTTTCCTGCATGGTTATGTTATTTATCAATTCTCCCACGTAGCATCTGATACAACCAACTTTGTAAGCGTCTTCCAACTCCAAATATGCAAAGCCATAATTATCGATAAAAACTCCGGTGGTTGTGTTCTAGATCTATGGCGCCTAATGTTGGAAAAAGCGTTTTCTCTTCAATAAAAGAATTAAACAACTACTTTGAACCAACTTCTATCTGGATGTTTCATAAACCTAAGATTATTTGCCCTAATAGCGACTTTAACGCCCTATAAACAAGTGCAGTTGTTAAAAAAGGATGTTTTGAGGTTATTTTCTTGGGTTTGGATAACATATTTTTTTAGATTCTATCTCGCATCGTTTCTATCGACGTAAAGAAAGAATTGTTGATTTACAAAAATGCATTATAAGTACACTTTTTGAAGGTCTTTATCTTAAAGTATAAATCTTCAGTCTTACTTGAATATATTATCAATAAGCAATTAACAAGGAATTGCATTGAATGAACAGTTAGAATAATTCAATTAAATTACGTTCGCCACCTACAGGTTTGCATTTTGCCTCAACAACAGGATGTGGAATTCCAGGAATTTGTATCGTATCACAAGAGAATCATAAATAAAATTTATGTTCCGCTGCGGTTGGGTAGACCTTTCTCCACGAGTGGGTGCGTAGTTCGGAGAATCCAAGTAGTGATTAATGTTTTTGAATTTTGATTAGTTGGGTATTTTTTTTATTGTGTCCATTTATGTATTCTACTTTACAACCACATCTATCATTTATGACTCTGAATTAATTACACTATAAAAAATTGGTTGTGGATTTTTGGCTTTCCAAAATTGCATGTTAGTATATAACAAACGGAACACTAATCGTTGTTGCATTTAAATTACGAGTAAGTTCTAATGAAACTCTCACAATAAAATGTGCAGTAAAATGTTTGGCGATTATTTTTAAAGGGTAGCGAAGGTAAATTGCCTAAAGAAGGCTGGGGTTTTGATAGCTTTTTGCATCTCGGGTAGGATATTTAAATTTTAATTGCCTCTCTGATTGCCCAGCAGCCCCGTACTTCTTTTTAACTTAAATCTTATACACGTAGTGCAATTATTAAAGACATGTACAGAGTAAGATGCAACATCTGGTCATTAATCTCTCTATAGCATCTCATGTACTCGTATGAACAGACCTTGAACTTTGAGTTTGTCGATATTCAATAGGAAATAATTGTTAGATCATTTTATTCGTAATATTTCAGACAGGATGCAAATACTTTGCACAATAGTGAGTAATGCAATACTGAAATGGAGATCTAAGAGTTGTAGCTCGCCGACTCGAATTCATTAAGCGTAAAGTTTCGTTATAAACGATGACCAAAGACTTTAAATTTGTATTGAAAATGCAAGTAATCGTACCACTCACTAGAAGATAATTGCAATCTGATTTAATGGTGATTACTGCTGCTTCACGCCGCTAATGGACTTTAAAACGATAACGAATTATGTTTGAAGTTGTGACTATATTATGGACATGTGTAGGTGTAGCGAATACTTGACAAGCATTTCTAAGATTATTATGACTCAATGTGAAGTTCTGATGACTAGAATACCGGTATGATTCTATTTTTTGTGATTGATGAACGTTGTGGTATCGATTTGGAATTGTCCCATTTTATTTTTAGCATAACAGTGAACCCGCTCAAGAAGTAAAACCAATAACAAAATAGATAAACTGCACTAGCCTGAAGTCATGACCTTAATCGTTGGTATAAGATAAAGCGTCGATTGAGAATTAGATCAAACCGCTCACAAAATACCATAGAGATGCTCATTGTATTAAGGGTGAAATTCTTGTAGGAATCTCTTTCCAAAGGAAGTAGTGCCACGCGTATTTATTATTTTCGTCCAAATGATTTTGATATTTGCTGTATATCAAAATATTTCAATCTGCGAAAATAAAGAGGTCAAATACAACAAACAAAAACGAGAACGTATCTACGCATTAGAAATGAGGGATAAAAAGGAAACAGAGCAGTCGAGGAATTTAAAGGAAGGGAGAGGCTGACGCTTTATCATCTCAACTGAACGTTATTAAAAAAATAAACAAAAATTATCATCGCTATTCCAGTGAGGAGAGTCGGTCACATCAACACTGCATTTTCGGGTGTCACTAATATTTCAGACATTTGGACTGGTCTTTGAACTTGTATAGTCGCTATCCACTAAATTATAATTTTTTATTCTTTAGATATGACGGTTTTGCGGAATTTGTTAAACGCCAATAATTTGTTTGACAAACTCAATGATGCAGTTTCATTTGAAATCTCGAACTTCGATGCAATAGAAGTTATGTAGTTCTTGTATGGATTGAGAGGATCAGCTACTTGAAAAAAGGGAACAAGAGTGCAAGTTCAATGAATTAGAAGACGAGTCTCTGAAGGTCCTGATAGGTTTGATAAAAGAGCAGTTCCTAATTGTTGAAGCAGATAAGTGACTTGCTTTGATAGATACTCGATATCGGTAGGCTTTTATCGAGAGATGTCTCCAAGGTGGTTGAGTGCATTGATGAAAGTAAATTATTCAATTCATTGTTCTCTGTCTGCTACGACCCACTCGACAAGAACTTGAGTTGGATATCACTGAAGTCCTTGTTTAAAGATTTGTTCAGAACTAGTGATATCTTAATGTTGGATAGGGGCTTTTTTAATGCGTGTGCTAAGTTTGTTGGGTTCATAGTCATTATGGCTGGTTTCTTGTATGGAATATGAATCTGATGTTTACAAAAGTGAGATTGATCGCCAAAGCATTGAATAGATAGATAAAAATTTTAACTCCTGGGCGATGTGATTCGCAAATTGATTGCTGTCTGAAAGACGATTTGGAAATTATTACTTGCATCATTAATTGGAATTGAGACTTTACTCTAACTTCGACAGCATCGTATTACCGAGAGAGTCAGGATCGCCACGATTTACTTCGAGGTGATTGGGAGAAGTTGCCAGCTTGAGATGGTCAAATCATATTTTGACAGTATCATTAAGATTGCAAAAGATGTGTCAAAATCAGGTAACAGTTTTCACATCTATTCTTAAATGTTGGCCAAAGCAAAAGTTAATTCATGACAATATACATCCTCCGTGACAAATCGTGTATTGGTATTAAGTTCATCAAGAGATTTTTAATTAGTGCCATTAATAATATATGTAACTTTCTTTTATCATTATCAATGTGTCAGAAGTATGTTTGTATTCAACATTATTATGTTGCGTGTTAATAGAATGAGAGCAACTCAAATACTGGTGTCAGATTAAGAACTTATTGAAAAGGACCTTTAATTTATTTATAATACTTTACGATCTTTAATTTACTTCGCTTATTTTTGTTCTGTAACAAACATCTATCGCAATTGGTGTTACATAGATGTTTTTCTTTTGCAGCAAAAATGGTTGTCGGCGAGCCAAACATAAATAACATAATGGGGGGCATCGAAAACACGGGGAGCGTGAGGCTGCACAACCACAGGAAGAAGCTGAAGCAAAGGTAACTATACATCTCTTCTAATGGTCAACGGATGCCAATCGGGGAGCGGTATCCACGTCGTTATGATTTTAAATCTCGAATTTATTGCCCGCTTTTTTTTTAATTATTTGGCACTGCCCCGTTGCAATGCTGGCCTAAGTCCAAAAGTAATAGGGAACTACAAATGTTTCCTTTTTGTTGTTGGAGCAAGAAGCGCTGATGCGGAGCCGCGGGCGCCTTTTTATATAGAGATAAATCGCGCCCGGCCATGGTTAACGAGCGCCCTATTCTTTGCAGGTTCGACATAATAAAGAAGCTGGGACAGGGGACGTATGGCAAGGTTCAACTGGGCATCAACAAAGAGACTGGACAGGAAGTCGCCATCAAAACGATCAAGAAGTCGAAAATCGAGACTGAGGCGGACCTGGTGAGGATTCGGAGGGAGATTCAGATCATGTCTTCGGTGCAGCACCCCAACATCATCCACATCTACGAAGGTAAACAGCTGCGCTGACGTGCCAATTTAAACATTTCGACGCTTCTGCGTTTCAGTATTCGAAAATAGGGAAAAAATGGTGCTTGTAATGGAGTATGCGGCTGGTGGGGAGCTCTATGACTACCTGTCGGAGAGGAAAGTCTTGGCTGAGGAGGAAGCACGGAGAATATTCCGGCAAATCGCTACCGCATGCTACTATTGCCATAAACATAAAATCTGTCATCGAGACTTGAAGCTGGAAAACATTTTATTAGACGAACAGGGAAATGCAAAGGTGTGTTTTTGGTGAATGTCACTGGCAGAGATGTGTTGAAAGCGCTGGTAGTCTGCCAATTCTCAGTTTTTCTATCAAATAGTATAGACAAGCATAAATCATTTTAAGCGTTTGATTGGCATGTCTATATTTAACGAGTGACTTGTAGATTGCAGACTTTGGCCTCTCAAACGTGTTTGATGATCAACGACTACTGTCCACGTTTTGTGGTTCCCCTCTATACGCCTCCCCTGAAATAGTGAAAGGAACTCCCTATCAAGGACCTGAAGTGGATTGCTGGTCTTTGGGTGTTCTTTTGTACACACTAGTCTATGGTGCTATGCCTTTTGATGGCAGTAATTTTAAACGTCTCGTAAAACAAATATCACAGGGTGATTATTTTGAGCCTAAAAAACCAAGCCGTAAGCGAAAGGTCGATCATATTTGTTGCTATTTTATTGATGAAACCGACTTCTAGGAGCATCGCCTCTAATAAGGGACATGCTCACTGTGAATCCTAGGAATAGAGCTAACATTGAAAAGATCTGCGCCCATTGGTGGGTAAATGAGGACTATGAAGAATCGTGCTTAGATATATCAGAAGAACTAGCCAATCAAACGCCAGTAAGGCTTGATTTATTGCTTTCTTTAGCTCCACCTCCACCCCAACTTGAAAGTGAAAAGTTGGTAGTAACTGGAGAAGTAAGTTGTTTTATTTTTCATATAACCTTTCACTATAGTGTGCCAATCTGTATTTTACTATCAACTTTTGTTTATTAATAGACGGGAAATGAAGCAGCGGTAACCTCAGAAACAGCATTACCTACGAGATCACAGTCAGTAGGCAGTTTGATGGAATTTACCAATCCAGCTGAACGTCGTATTAAAGATTTGTTGTCAGAAGACATGAAAGTGTCGCCAAAGCGTAAGCTTGAAGCGACAGTAAGCACAGAGCTGGTCACCAAGGAAGGAGTGAAACGCAAGGAGAAGATTGTTAAAGAAAACACTGTAGCTGATATTACGTTACATGCTCCTATTCAAGAGAACGCATCTCTAGAAGACACCAGCATGGCAGATGTTACTCCGCTGAACAAGAGCGCTACACAGACGTTGTCGCGTGAGATGGATGTCGAGCAGTCAGGCGAATTTATTGATCCAACTACTCAGGGCGCAGTCTGCTCTGAGATCATTGAAGACGTCAAAAGGATGGAAGCTAAAAGGCCTGGTAAATTGAAGAAGACGCCTTCCAGTACCGTCAGTGATAAAATTTTGGAGGACATTAACGAAAATCCAGTTGTAGAAGCAGTTTCAAATAACGTAGATAAAGAAAACATTAAAGAGGAGATTCTTCCGGAGGAGAAAGTAGAGGAAAAACCAAAACAAGAGCAGTCAAAAATACCCGCGAAACGGAAAAGCGTTAAAAAGAAAGTGTTGGGAGATAAAAACGAAAACTCTGGTTCTAAACCTGAACAATCATCCATTCCGGTTGCCGATAAAACGGAAAAGAAACAGCCAGAGCCTGCAGAACAAAAAGTGCCAGATGCTAAACCAGAAGCTGAGGAACCTGCTCAACCTCCAAGCAAACCGGTGGAACGGAGGCGGTCGCGAATATTCGAGACTGCCGAAAAGTTCCAAAATATGATTACCGCCAACGAAAAGTCTGCTGTAAATGAAAAACCAAAGAAGATAGTGATACCGGGAGTAAGTGTAGGTGGTTATAAAAAGGAATTTGAGCGTAAAGCTAGTCTTACTACAACGACCCCAGTGAAAAATAGTTTGGCCAAAAAGCCTTCAGTTGACCAAGAGGAGTCTTCTGAAGTTACGCCGCTACAAAAAGTAGAATCTGTAGAAGTTAAAAAAGAGGAACCTCCCAAACCTACAATACCAACACCACCTGTAACTACCCCTACACAAAATGATAAAACAACACCTGTAACACCACCTTCGCCCACCGAAAAAAATACTGTGACAGAGATAGAAAGGAGAGCACAAGTACAAAATGCTGTCAGTATTATTTCAAATGCTTTGGACAAAGAAGGAACAAGAAAATCAAAATCGCGGCCATGTATGACTAGGAAGCCTCCTGTGCCATTTGGGGCAAGCGGCCGGTCCGCATCCGGTAGCATTTCGATGCTATCTTCTCCACAGTCGCCTCCTGTTGTTTCACCCCAGGTTGGTGACTGCGCAAATTTACATTATCCATTCATTTTCTTGAGTAAATTTGTAGACGCCAGAATCGAAGGCGGAACCGCAATCGCCTAGCTTACATAGCTCGACCCCAGCCCAGGTTGTGGAACAAGCAAAGGAGGAGGTACCGGAAGAAAATAAAACGTCGTCGGCAGAAATTACGCTCAAGTCTGCCACACTGCCGCGACGAAAAACCACGAAGGCTGAAATCAAGCTCGATTACCCGGCACCTAAGCCTGCTACTATGGGATTCAAGACTGAAATGGCGCACCATGTGGAAGGGCTCCCCAAGCAACCCACGCAGCGGAGTGAAGTTGTCTTCCCCGTATCGTCGCCGTCGCCAACAACCACTTCAGTAGGCAGCTTTAGGTGAGTTGTGCCGGCTATAATGTCTTTTGTTATTGTGGAATGTCGTGACAACTAGTACACAAGTTTAATATTAAATTTTTACATGGACATAAATTCACACTAAACCAATTCTAAGTGAAATGCTTACATTAGCTTGATTTTTCAGCCTCTTTATTGTTTCAGTCTTTGCTGCTTTAAGTTTATTGAAATGGATATTTTGCTTTCTTATTTTTATTTAATGTTGTTTTGGAAGAATTTTAGAAGAGAAAATAAATTTGCAATATAAAAACAAACTTTTTGGTTTTATAATACAATATAATAAAAAAAGCCGTGGTGGTTTAGTGGATAGGTCGCTAGACTACGAAACCAAGAGTTGCGGGTTCGAGTCCCGCTCTCGCCAATTCAATCACTGGCATTTTTATGGCCTAGCTCGAATCAGGCTGCAATAAATGAGTACCTAGAGGTCAAACTCTGGGGTAATAATAGGTAGTCGGTACGTAGCGCTAGCCACGTTACTACCCTTGTATACCGTAGGCTCTAGATTGTAGCAGACCTATTCTGTTATGACCCCAAAGGGCCTTCAAGGCCTGTTACGGGGAACTATTATTATTATTAATAATACAAGAAACTATTAGAGATGTTTAAATTTTATTTATGACAATTTTTTTTGAGAGACAAAACATTCTGTTTATTAGAGATGTCCACTACTTTTCCATAATGTAATAGAAGAAATAAACAAAAATGAAAAGAAATATACTGAAGAAGTTCAAATTTTCCAAGAAAAAAATTACTAACCACACTGACGCTTTATGATTACTAAGAACGTACTCTGAGTGACATTGTTATTGCATACACTAGCGGCATTAACTATATAAATTCATCATACTACTGATGCCAGGCCAATTCTCAATCCATAGAATACTCCTCTATCAGCAGTCAACTTTGTGTTAGTAATGGGAAATAATCACAGAAGGTAATACGCTCAAGAAGTTTTTAGGCTAATCAAAAGTACATTGTTCAAAACAAGCATTAATTTGTAAATTTATTAGTATTAGAGACCATTGCTGATAGTTTGAATTAAAAAAAAAAAAGAGTTGAGGAAAGTTGTGTTTCTCTATATATCCAAGGTCACTAGCCTTACTATAATGATACATTTCGTTGCATCTTCTCTCTCTTGTCCTCTTGGTTTTAATACAATCTCATCCTGATTATGACATTTTACAATCAGAAAGATTTTATCCAGTTTTGGTGTCCTTAAGTATTAATAATAGATTTAGCTTTATGTTCGCTTGATCTATCATTAGGTTTGCATATTTTGTTAGTTCTTGTTTAGTTTGTACCCTAAAAATTGAAGTCTGGTTTTGACGTAAAAGTATCTTTCTGGTACTTGACAATTGGAAACCTCTGTGAGAGAATTCATTCCAAAGAAATAGTCCCAAAATCTGAGGTAATCTATGGGTGATTTTCATTTGCATTCTATCTCCGCCTGTATCGACAAAAAATAAACTCAGACATACAGCTCAACATCAGTTTTAAGAGATATAGCCTGGGGTTCAACTTCACTTATTTAAAGATGAAAGTTTATGATGCATTGTTAAAAGGGCAAGTGCATTGCCAGAGATTGTAGTTTTCATCATAGTTTACCTTTTTATTGTATTTGTATCATTATTTTCTTGTACTTTATTATTGACATTCACTTGTATCTTCATTTCATTTTTCTTACAAACCCTTGTTAACTTCAATTGTTTGTGTAATATTGGGATAATCTTTTCTGCTCCTTTTACTGATATGCTGTTTTAGCTGTTAGTTTTTTGTTTTAAAAAAATTGATATCAATGCAGTTGATGGTCATTCAGATGACTATTATTTTCAACGAACTTAAAAAAAAGTTCGTTACTAAATTCTATATGTCTGTCTGTCAGTCTGTCGGCCCGTCACAAAATTTGAGATTTTTTAAAATTTGAAAATGGATACTTATAGGAAATTTTACGCTTATTTCGATTTCGAAATTGAAAAATTTCTATCTCGAATAATTTTCGAGATATTCGACTTTGAATTTCGGGAAAATTTTCGACATTACGATTTTAAATGTGTTTCTTGTAGAAAATTTTACGCTGAATTCGAAAATGAAGTCGAAAAAATTCTATGTCGAATAATTTTCGAGATATTCGATTTCGAATTTTTAAATTCGTCCTGGGATTGCTTACAGAGCAATCTCTTCGCCGGCCCCATGTTTTACTTTGAATAGCAGCGCTTATAAAATATGGAAGGATACAAAATTTATTTTTACAAGGTAAAACTACAAATTTTGAAGTTCTATTTCTCAGCGTGTTTCAAAGAGGACATGGACCAAGTAGTGTCATTTTTGACGCATTGTTGGAGTCGCATTCTCAAGTTCTTCATCAATCCTTTAAACATGTGTTGACGAATACAGCTGGTTTCTTGACGTATTGCATTTAGTAAGGCTTGGGGGTTTCTAGGGCAATGTTTGTAAACATTAACCTTGAAATATCCCCCACAAGAAGAAGTCACGCGAAGTACAGTGTGTGGGCTAATCCAACTACGTTACTGCCCAGGAAACATCTTACACGGCATTTGGACCAAAACTATTTCTGTATGGATTGTGGTTCTATCCTATTGAATGAAACCAAATGTTTTCCAGTTGGTGTGTAAAATTGTTGAATCATTTCCATGTATCGATTGAAATTAAGTGACGCATTGCCTTCCCCTAACAAAAAAGTAAGGACTTTCCATTACTCACTGCACACCAAACAGTAACACATTCGCTATGGAAAGGTCTCATGGATATCTCGACAAGTGGACATGTACTTCGTTGGTAAAGAAAATAACTGCGTCAAGTGGCATGTTTTCCACGATATTTCCATACATTTCCAGGCGATTTTATCAATTACGTTCTAAAATTGCTGTATAACAACCTTCTTGTATAAATGGAAACATTTCTTGATACAACATTCTCCATGTAGTACTAGACAATAGAAGAGCAACAGCATATTTACGTATAGATTGCGCGGAGACTGAAAATGGAATATCTTATTGTAATGATATTTTTCATTGTTCGCGCACCCCGAGGTTTTCCTCCCCACCTCTCACTATAGAACCAGTATTTCTGATGTTGCCTACCCACAACAAAATCGATTTTTGATCGAGAATAGAAGCCAAAAGCGCGCCTGAAAAATACATTGTGTGCCCATAATAATCATGTTCTAAATGCACACTTTAACAGTGTAAGCTCTGTCTCTTTGTCTGTGTCATGTTACCTATTAAGAGTCCTTCTGGACAAAACTTGCCCTTCCTTGAACCACTCTTTTCTTCATAACTTTTCTTTGAAATAAAGGAGGGGTTTTTGCTTGCCCTACCTTTTATAAGTTAACTTTTTTTGCATTCTAAATCAAATATATTTGATGATGATTGGGCTTTGTTCATTCCTTTTTAATCTTGCTCCCAAAAGACCGTCTAGGTAAGGTTAGCTTAGTTTGGGCCTGACTGCGAATTTGCTATGATATCATCTCTGTTTTTTTAGAATCGTCTATTTCAGTAGATTATAAATATAATGGGGTTGAAAAGAGAAATAACGAATTAATCATATACTGCCATACTGTTAAAATTGGAAGATTGCTGAACACATGCTTCTCGAAAAATTCCATTTTGTTTTTCAACAGTTGCAAGAATATCTTTTGCAAAGCGCTTTATTGATATACTTAGATCTTTGATCTCTACAAATTCTTCAAGGAGTTTTGTTAATTAGGACTCCACGGAGCTCAGCATTATTGTACCATGTGTCCATTAATGTGGCACGTTCTTTATCAATTTTTTATTCTGGTTTAACTATTATAGTTGTGTTGCTATTCCAGCACTTATTATGATGTTTGAAATCTAATTTTGTTGATTCTGTCATAGGTATTTATGTATAATCAAAACACGGCACTTAAAAAACTATAATTTGGTTTGATAGGCCTTGTAATGTTCATGTACTAGAAAATAAAGCGATGAGATGGGTATTGTATTTTTAATTTAACAACAATTTAATATATACATATATATGATTCAATGAAATCCACGAGTAGGTACATGATTGCAGACTGTCACTTTCCTCAAAACTACTACAATGATCTGAACACGAGAACGTTTCAGCTGTTAAAAGCATTAAATAGTAATTTATGCAATTATAAAATAAACTACAGTAGTAAAATAAAATTCATTGAATTGTAATGACAAGCTCTATCTTGTGGAATACCATCTTACGATACTGATTATATGACGGCTCCTTTTCCTATTTTATTTTTCAGTCAGGGTTGTTAAATTATAATTCTTACGAACAGTAATACATCATTGAGAAGGAAGAAAGCAACAACATTACTACAGGTATTCAATTATTGTCAGTATGGAGTAGGATTGATTAGTTCTAAATTTCTTCTGAATAACATTGAGTGGTGTTGAAAGGAAAGCAGTCATAGGGATAATACAAGACAACCATTGTGGGGCTTTTAGTCAGAATCTGCGTTTTGAGGGAGGGTAGTATGAGCAGGTGTATTGTTATGATGCAACAGTCTGTTAGACCATACTTTTGGTCTTTTTGTTGCGCATTTTCTTGCAAACATTTTGAAATTCTGGTAATATTTGAAAGAAAAAATTTCTGGCTGATAATACTTTTGTTCGTGAAAACAAATGAATGTTATTTTGTTGCACTCTTATCTTGCTGCGTCCTGTTAATCTTGGTATCTATACCTTTTTATATTTCACTAACTGTTTTACTTCCATATTATAATGGTAACTATAATAATATTGGAACGATGTAATATTATGGTTTATTCAAGGTCACTTTTTATACTATTAAGAATTAGCAATTTCACAGCAATACTTAGGTGTATTAAGGTTTACTTTCGAGTATTTCATGCATTATTTCTTTTCTTTTAATTTTCAGAATATTTTTAATCGTTATATCATTAATAACGTTTTGTATGCATTTCAAAAATAATTTTCTACTTTTAATCCAATTTATTTTATTTTCTTTCTACATTCTGTAATTGTTTTTAGTAATCTGTTTATAAAATATTCTAATATTGTATATATTTGTGCTGTACATAATTAGCTTTGCATTTTGGTTTAGTTTAATATTTAGATACAAGTAGATTCTTTTACACTATAAATTATTGAGTGGTAAATTAATAGTAAGAATTGTTAAATTTTTAATATCATGTAATTTATTGATATGTGGTACTCTGCAAAGGACAGATTTTTTGATCTATCTATATGTTAAAAATTATGTCACTTACCCCCATTTGCATCTTCATAAACATGAACTCTTTCATTGATGTTCTCAAAAATGATTAATTCTGTTGCTTGGATTTCTCCACAAATGTTGTTTTTCAACTTAAGAAGAGATTGTGGCTTATTGAAATGTTTACTTTCCCAAATATTCGTATCTTGGAGTCTAAGATCGGAAAAAAGCGCTATCCAACGAAAATCGGAATTTCTGAAAAATATTTTGTTTCAATGGGCAGTTGCCCCATTTTGCTGGCACTATATCTCAGATGTATTTTTCACAGCATGAAACATGAAATATTTCAATATTTTTAATATCTGTCGCTCATAACTGTTACTACATTATCATCTTCAAAAAATCCTGTGTATCTTATTATAAGTGACAGCACACAAGAATGTTACTTTCTTCTTCTTCTTAGAGTACTGTCTCCTATTGGAATTTAGCAATCAAAACTTGTGTAGAGTAAGTTTCTCATATAACCCAGTAACTATTTCTGGTCTAATAAAAAATAATCACATCAAGACTACTGCAGCCTCTTACAATACAACATTCAGTGTTTAGACCAAGTCGGCAAGGTCCCAGGGATGGCTTAGAACGTGTATCACTGGTTTATTCGTTTGTTTTATAACATATATATGCTATCTGGATGAAAACAACTAAGAATTGATGTTTAATATGGTTTGTGTTTTAAGTAATAAAATGACTTTTGATCCATTCTATAACAGAGTGTAGAGAAATAACTTTGCTTAACTATTTTGTAGCCTCTTCTATGACCGTTACTTTACTTTTAACTTTGGTTCCTACTAGGCATCACAGTCCCAAAGTCATTTCTGTTAAGATTGTCAACATGTTTATTTGTTCCTACATCTATCTCAGTAGGGAATGTTGCTGCAATTCTGCATTGTGTATTCTAGTACGCATACATAAATATTTTGTTTGCACTAGCTTTTTGCCTTACGCTTGGCTTATGCAGCTAGGCCTCGATTAGTGCAGATGAAGCGATTAGTTTTTTGAATGCACAAATATAATTCGTTAAATTTCAGATGAAAAACAATGCAATCTTTTATACGTTTTTTTGACAAAGTATGTAGTATTATTATATTTATGTGATCTGTCCTGAAAGTATAGAGCCATATAATACAAAAAAATATATATTAATGATGGCTTGATATTTTTAAGACAGACCTCGTACTATTAATGCCTTATTGTAGTAGTATATTGGACAAAAAAAGAAGTAAATATGCGAGAGTAAAGAACTGGCCTAATTAGAACAGAATCATTGAGGAAAGGAGTTGAAAAGGAGTTAAGGGAAAAATGATTTAAGATCTAAAATTAGAAAAAGATTTTTGAATAAATAAACACTAAAAGAAAAAGAAATCAAAAGTATATGGTAAAGCAGAAGGAAAACTGTGTAACAAATTGTTTTTAATTAAATTTAAATTAAATGAAGACTATTAAACTCAACACTGGTCCGAAAGCCAGTAAAGAGTTTTAGACATGTCATGTTATGAAAACCAGTAAGTAGAAAGAATTGTTAACAGAAATTATAACAATTCAAACTCGAAAAGATCAAAAATTATAGTACCTTTGAAATTTTTATGTCTTGTAAGGAGGTACATCCCACTGACATTCAACATTTTCCTGCTTGCTAAGTGTTGTTTTGCTCTTCCTACAATGACTCCGTGATATGTAGAGTAGAATATCACTGCAATACACAAGACTTTGGATTGTTATACTGAAAGATGAGTTTCTTGGAGATGAGTAAATACACGTTTTGGTTGCTTAGTAGAGAAGACACTTTATATAAATTAGTCATTCTGTACTTTACCATCAGATGTTGACACTTTAGGATGACGAATCCAACTTATACTATTACTTTTGTCGCTCTAGTGTACATTGGACTATTAAGAAAATCGGCTAATATGTTTTCGTCCGCTCCTAGTATATTTTCTTGTTTTTCTCTGACATTGTTAGTGATAAGTAATACATGATGAATATTGTGTTAATTGAGCAAGTTATTATAACAAGATTATGATACTAATCTACAACGTGAACTCCTTTTAAAGCAACCTTGTATATATTCTTCTATATTAGCGTTGCTGATGTAAATCTTGTAAACATGTTGGATTGAAAGGCAGAAATAGTAGCAAAATAAGGAATGTTTCCAAAGCTAAGGAAATAAAATAATCAATATAATGGATAAAGTTAATAATTGAAGGAAAAGAACAGTTTTTTTAAAGTAAATTGAATAATAAACTGGTAAATTCAACTTCTACAATTAAATTTTGATTTATATTAAATTAATATTGATATTAATAACACGAATGTATATACTGCATTAATTGTGGCCTAGTTGTATACTGAAAAGCATATGTGTAATAGAATTACTATTTACATCTTAATTTATTCGTTTCTCTTTTTTCACTCTTAAACACCTTATGGATGCGGACTGTAGTCTTGACAGTTTTTCTACCTGTTATAGCACTTCAACATTAGGTAACGTTTCCTACTACATTATTCATTTACAAACATTTTCCTAATGTTCTACCATTGTAAGTACTTTAAAGCTTATAAAAAATGAATTTTTAGATCGGCATCTGTCGAACCTGAAACTAGAGTAAAGCAGTCGCCAAGGGAAAGAATCATACCAATATCATTTGAGAGGGATACCCCAGAAGAAAAGAAAGAGCCTGTGATGTCGCCCCCAGTGAAACCTCCTATCACTAAAACATTTCAAACTCAAAGGTCTACAATATCTCAAAGGTTCCTGAACAAGTTATACTTCTTATTGCTTCTTAAAGCAACTTGTGAATTTTCCAGATCCAACAGCTTATCTCGGCAATCTACTCAAGAATCAGATTCGGAAACGACTGTGTCAACTGGTGAGCCAATCCGAAAGTCTCCACGTGAGTACATCATACCAATTGCTGTCGAAGGTGGTGGCTATGTGACTCCACGGGCTGGCAGTTTAGAACCTAGTGACACTGCTAGTACAACCAGTACAATGACTAATAAATCACGGTTTGGACGCAATAGAAGGCTAAAGTAAGTGTGCTGTTGGAATAGTGTGTCCCAAAATGTGCTTTAAAGTAGCCTGTACAGTGATCGTGAGGGGTCAGAGGATGAATCTCCTTTTGCAACGCTTCATCGGCATAGCTCATTCGGAAGAGATAGTGATACAGAGGATTCCAGAAGAGATATGTTCCGCATGCATAGTCTCAGGTGAAAATTCTTTTGTTAACTGGCTTTTGGGATTTAATGAAACTATAATTCTAGGAGTTCGAGGCCTAGGAAAGCTGCCATTGAACATAATGATTCGTTTAGTTCTGGTGAAGATGATGATGATGATGGTTTTGAAATACTTACTGCAGAGAATTTGTTCTCTACACTTTTATCTAGGGTAAAGGGCTGTCTTATTTATTTGGCTGTAATTAAAAGAAGATTTTCTTAGGTGCGCGATCTCACTCAAAGGTTGAATGTTGATGGCAGGCCAGGCTTTCCAACTAGCCGCTTGCTCAGCAGTCACTTTGACCATGGTTCTAATTTTTGGAACCTGCATAATAGAGCCGACCCATTGTCCAGGTGAGTTGCCATTCTAACGTGAAGCGCTACCTTCAGACAAACTGCTCATCTCCTTGCTTTTGCACTTTTTGTAAAATAAGCAATTTCTTGCAAGCCCACGCTTTAGCTTGACATACAAGAAAGAAACAACAACCATTAAGTAAGTTAAGTAAGTTATGTCTTAGTGGGAGCAGCTTTAAGTGCAATGGAAGTACTTTAATTGTTTTAATCTGTGGCTGGTATAGGATTGGCCGTAGCAACAGTCGAGAGCAGAGCGTGGAGAGCAGCGCATCGTCTCGAAGTATAGGTGCGCCCTGGCGCAGGAGCGTGAGCCGTGACCTGGCCTCTGACATTGAGAGTGTGTTCAACAACTCGGTGCAGCCCACCCACACAGCTACGCTACCCAGGGGAGGTAAATACGAACTTGATTCATGTAGATGTGCCCTGTAGAGTCTAGCTGTTCAGTCTATTTTGTATTGGTGTACTCGTAGAGTTCTCATGATTGTGTAGTTAGGTTTTTCAACTGCAGCCTGCCGCTGCAGATTTGTGTTTTTATCATGTGTTTTTGTGCTGTTTTTACCCCGACACATTTTTCAGTAGTGCACTCACACTTTTGATTTTTACATGGACTTTTCCATTATTGTGTAATTAATTACTGTCGTGAAACAATGATAACATTTTACTGTTTATTTATTTTAAAATGAATTGGTATATTTTGATGTATCTTTCCAATCAATTCAGAATTATGGATTGACAGTAAAATTAAATTTTTATAAAATTGACGTTTCAAGTGACTGTTTTAATCTCAACTGTGCATTGAATTTTATATTGATGTACAAATATGCATTTTAAAGAAAAAAGACCAACTATTAAACGATTAATTATTTACTATAAAATATATGGGGATAATATCAAAAGCGATAAGCAACTATCTATTAACATTAAATATAGCAAAATAGATTTTTTAATATTTTGTTTGAAATCATCCAATATGAAGACTCCTTTGAAGTTAAATGACTTGAGTAATCGGCGCAACTGCAGTTAATGGGCTTCTTAAAATCTGCTTATTATTGTAGTACACCATGTAAACTTATCAGAAGTTACATTATGTTGTGGGATATCAGCATTGGGCATCTTAGGGTATTTTTTTTTTGTTACACTGTCAATGTTTATGTTCACCTGAGTATGAGGCATGGAACCATCATATTCATGCATCAAATGTATTTGATGATGAAGTAAGATTGGAACACTTTCCTCCCACTACCAACGTGATGTAAAGGCCTATTCCCCAGACCTCACTTCAATGGACTTACCTGAAAGATAAGGTTTACTGTACAAAATCAGCAAACACTCAATTAGCTAAAAGATATCTTGCTATCAAATTCATTGGTCTGTGTTGTTGGTTGTATTTGGAAGGAAATGGTTGTCGTCATCAGTTTGAATATTTGTAAACATGCATTTCATTTTATTTAGTATTTTTTTAATTTAAACTATTTTTAAGCCAATCAATTCTGCATCTACTGTCATTTAAAGAGTGAATACATTTATTTGGGACATCAAATATTAAACGTAGTGTTGACATCTATTTTAATTGTTTTTCTGTAAGTTTTAATGGTAATCAAATGCTTATATATTTTCGCTTATCACAGGAACTTCTCTTTGTCCTTCTTTTTAACCTCCTTTCTTTTTTGCTTATTTTTTAGAATTATCAGGTGTACTGGAAAGTCTTTACCGGTTTTTTCCAATAGGTGTCGCTGGGCTTAATATACAATATTATGATTTGACATGTGTTCATTCTATTCTACAGACATCAAGCTTCAACATAGTAGGTTATATTTTGTGTAAGTATCACCGTCATATATTTATACCTCTTCAAAAATGTCAAGTTATGTGCCTGAAAACGTGCATTTGTGGCATGCATTACTTTTTTTATTTAATCAAAAGAAAAAAGCCGCTGAAAGTCATCGTTTGCTAGTTGAAACATACGGCGAGCATGCTCCAACCATAAAAACATGTGAGGCGTGGTTTCGACAATTCAAAAGTGATGTTTTCGATGTTCAAGACAAAGAACGTTCTGGCAGACCGAAAAAGTTTGAAGATGCGAAACTGCAGGAGTTATTGGATGAAGACCCAACACAAACTCAAAAACAATTGGCAGAAGCGTTAAATGTGGCCCAATAAACTATTAGCGACCGATTACGATCGATGGGAAAAATCCAAAAGATCGGAAGATGGGTGACACATCAATTGAATGACAGGCAAATGGAAAATCGGAAAATTGTCTATCAAATGCTGCTTCAAAGGTTTGATTGAAAGTTATTTCTGCATCGAATAGTGACGGGTGATGAAAAGTGGATTTATTTCAAAAACCCTAATCGCAAAAAATCATGGTTATCATCTGGAGCAGCTGGCCCATCAACCGCGAGACCGAATCGCTTTGACAGGAAAGCGATGCTGTGTGTTTGGTGGGACCAGAGTGGCGTGGTGTATTATGAACTGTTGAAACCTGGTGAAACAGTTAATAGTGATCGCTACCGACAACAAATGATAAACTTGAACCATGCATTGATCGAAAAACGTCCAGAATGGGCCGGAAGACACGGTAAAGTGATTTTACAGCGCGATAACGCCGGTCAAGGAAGCATTGAAAGCGCTTGGGTGGGAAATATTACACCCGCTGTACTCTCCAGATCTTGCCCCGTCCGACTATCACCTCTTCGCATCAATGGGCTCTGCATTAGCAGAGCAGCACTTCGCCAATTTCGAAGAAGTTAAAAAATAGATTGATGAATGGTTTCTCTCAAAGGAAAAACAATTTTTTTGGAATGGGATTCATAAATCCTGAAAGATGGGCAAGATGTGCAGAATTAAATGGTCAATATTTTGAATAATTTTTTCCGTTATATCGAAAATTATGCATTTTTTCCCCCAAAAAAAAAAAAACAGTAAAGATTTTCCGGTACACCTGGTAGTTGTCAAATCGACATTTTTTTTTAATATGAAACGTTTATTCATCAGCATCAGTAAACTGCTAGAATCACACCACAGATTTAACAATGCCATTATGGCTTATAGCTTCTGGTTTATGCAGTCTTAGATTACATGTTTCAGCTAAGGCTTATGAGCTATTTATAAAACCACAACTTTTATTATAGGCTAATATGCTTGTTTTTCTTCATGCAATTGTTGTTTATGGGCTATCTGTTGAGATTGATGTCTAGCTTTCGATCCATCTTTTCATTGGTTTTCCGGAGGTCCATTTTCCTGTCGGCCTCGAAATACGTACTTAAAGATAAAGATCTATTTCGAAACTGGCTAGCCATCATTTGGGAGATATAATTAAATGCTCATAGAACCACATTAGAAGATATTGAAACTGTTGCTATTGATAATTAATACTATAATAAGCTTCTACAGTAGGGTTCAGAATCAGCCCCATGAAATGGAATTAAATATTACTTGTTTTTATTCATTCCTTAGGTGAACAATTTCCGCTCAAATGCTGTTGGACATAAAAAATGGTCAGATAATAAGATGTATGGATATGGAGGTCATACCCAGTTTATGGGTGAAAGATAATGTAATTAATAACATCAATTACAAATTTTTGTGTATAGCTACCAGCAAAACTTGTCTGATACATTTATATTACTGTGATGGTGAGGGTGTATGCATATGTAACATATGCATATTTTATGTAGTTCTGTAACTCTGAAAATTAAAATGAAGATTTATATAATTTTTTTTCTATTCAACAAGATTTCTTGTAGTGACAAAAAGTTGAAACTGAAAGTCATTTGACTTAGCTCATTAAGTGGATATTGGGTGGATATTTATTTCAATTTTAGTTTTTGTTAAATATCATTTTGCTACATGTAAACTACAATTGTCAAACGTTATGAAGTTTTTTTTTTAATTATAGTAACACAACGAGGGTATACGTTATCTCATCTAGATTCAAATGTTCACAAAGCACTTCTGATCTGGTACATGTATAATTACACTATATTGTAATCTATATTTATCCATAAATATAGGATCGGGGCAATTAAGACACATATTTAACATGAATAAAATTAGTTTACAATCTATGACACAACTAAAAACGATAAGAGATGAGAGAAGTGAATAATTATAGCTGAAAAAATGTAAACATGAAAAGAACACATTTAGAATAACACAATTGATATATTTATTTTATTACAGAATTGATAATACATATAGAATAAGATATTTTCTGACAAAAATTGGGTAGATTTAGTCAAAGACAATTTTTTTTATTATGTTGTCAATAACACTCATGTATTTATTTAAGGTAGGTATGATTGTGGCTTTGGTATTATTTTTTAGAACATATATGAATGTATATTTGAACTATATAGGTCTCCCTACTTCTAGCCCCCTACCTATAATTCTGAAACACCTTTGCCGAATCCCGATTTGTACATATGGTTAAAGCATCAGTTTTAATTCAAGACTTTAATCAGCATATTAGAATTAGTATTTTCCTTTCTCAGATTCTTAATCTACTTCTATAATGGGATAATTCGTAGTGTAAAATTCTCAATGACATTTTCATTGATTTTTGTATAAGACACTTTTGAAGGTAATGTGGTATTGCTCTGTAAACATCTATATTTGTTCAAACTTGTCAGTTCAGTTAGATATCAAGAATGTCCGGGAATATCAATCAAAAACAAAATTATTGGCATGATTGCGAGTAATCACCAAGTGCAAAACGAGGAAAGCCTTTCATAAACGTCAATACCTCATTATTTCAATTCTGGAATCAGTTATTTTGATATTTATGTATAGAACTCTGGACATCGGTGGAACCGGAGTTCCACGTCCGTACTTGTTTAAACACTGCGACAGTATTTTGTCTGATGGGTGCTATGCTGACACTTATGAGACATTTTAGTATTGGTACTGCCGATTTACATGACAATTGTATTTTAAAATTTATCATAATTTAAAAGTTTCCATTTAACTCACTCATTGTTACATAAAGTAACTCATTTTCAAATGTTTCTTTGGAACATTTAATATTCTGAAGAAAATGAAAATTCTCTTATTTGATAATAGAAATCAAGGGTTTTGTGGTTTCTTTTTGGTTTGTAGATTTCTGTGTAGTTTATTTCATTTATTATAGATAGCTAATAAACATTACAAAATGTAACTCGGAAGGGGGGGGGGTGATAGCAATGAAGAATTAATGTCTAATAAGTTTGGTACCTGCTGGTTGAGATTAAAACAGTAAGAAATCTGGCGTTATTTTTCTAAACAAACTTACTGGCGGATATGGAGTAATTCCTCTGGATACATCAGGATATGCTGGGCGGTCTAGAGCATGGCTGTGACAGTGTTGTGTGGTTGCAGCGCGAGTGCGCGTGACGGTGCATGTGCCCTGTGGACCCGCCACCCAGAAGGGCACCCACTAACCGCCTGGCTACCTGCTGCGACACAGACTCGGTAGGCTGCATGCACTCACTATCACTAATTCATTGTCACACTCCTCACGCCCATTTCTCAATCGACGCAGTCGCTCATTGCGATGGATTGAACAAACAAAATGAGGAAAAGGAAGTTTTATTTCATTTGCGTTAATTAGATTTAATCTTTTGATTGGTTTCATTTACAAATGTTTAAATTTGAGTAAGTAATACACGCTAATGTTAACGGTTTTTCTTGTTTCATAGACGAACATTATTGTGCAGCTGTTATCGGATAAAGCATTTGAAAATGTAAGTCATTCATTAGCATTATTTTAATAATACCATTCATTACATTTGTAACCGATAAGATTATTCTGTGCTAAAATTAGTGTTTGACTGTTTTTTCTTTAAATAACAAAAAATAAACAAAGCAACATTAAAAGCATTTATTTCTGTGAAATGCTTGTACGATATCAGCTGTACATCAGCAACAATGGAAAACAATATTAGATGTTTGTATATGAGACAAATTTTGACAAGAAATTACGAGCAAAATTCGTACAATTACAAAATGCATGCTATTGCTGCATTCGGCTTTGACTTTGACTAATTCTCGTGTTTTCCTGATAGCTGAAGATTGTGTGTGCCAAACAATTAACCATTGCAGGTAGGTCGCAATTTTGCTCTGATAGCAAAATAACTAGCACTTACGCCTGCACTAAAGTTACATATGGTGTGGTCTTCTTTCAGATGCAAACTCGAATAGAGAAAACCTTAATTTAACAGACCTAGATTTAACAAAGCTGAAATTGTCGGACGAAGACGCTCTTGCTTTATCCTATCTGACGCCGGGGCTCTCTCGGCGCATCCAGAAACAGCTGTTAGCCCAACTGGCACCGTCCGAAGCCAGGAAGCTCTCCCGCACGTTATCGCTGCGCAGTGCTCCGGACGGCAAGCCGTCCCTGTCGCCAGAAAAAGGCAGGCTGGAGCGCAGGTCCGCGGATCGTTCAATTAGCACGCTACCTCGGAAATATTCGACGGAAAGCAGCACAAGACAACGCTTCAACTCTACTAATAAAAGTAACATTGAGCATGCAGAGCAACAACACTCGACGTCAAATGTTGACGAACCTCCAAACCTTCCAAAACCGCAGAAATCTTTCTTGCCTGTTAAATCATTAAGTCATGACTATGACCACACAACGAAATCCAGTGGCTTCGATTATCAAAGATCGCTTAGAAGGCTTCGGTCTCCGAGTTTAGTTGAAACAAAGAACAGCTATTTGGTGCCGAAGTCTGATAGTTGCTCACTACAAAGCCCCGATTCCAGTATGTCAGATAGTTTATCGAATAAGTATGATGATCACTCTTTGTATAGGAACACGAGTCTTACTTCAAATGCCAGTTTCTCAGAATCGTCGCGCCTAAGTAAGTTTTTGAATTCATCCAATAGATACTGTGAATCAGTGCCTCGCCCTTACACCCCTGGTACAATAGACAGTGATAAGAATAAGCCAGAGTTAAGACAACGATCGCCATCTGCTAGAAGAACCTCCCGGTTTTTGCGTCCAGATTTTTACGACAGCCCAAAAGATGGAAACTATTATTTAAGAGAGAAAAAGGAAAGAGAACTGGAGACACAGAAAGTACTTAAAGAAATCCGAGATAAGCGGAAGAGCAGATTTAGGGAACGATCTGCCTCTAGAGAAAATCGTAGAACGGACAATGCAAATAGTGATTGTATGACTGATAGCACGCCCAGCGAAGAATATAAAAAATATGATGTGTCTACTCCGGCTAAACACAACCCCAATGCTGGTGAGGTCGAATCAACAGCTTCATTGTTGAAAAATGTGTCTGACAACATTAAAAATCTGGAATCTAACGTTAAGGTACTTCATGATTACGTTAACGTAAACAACTCGAATCAACCTATTAGTGCAGATACCAAGAAAGAACCTGCCAGTGCTGCATCACAAAGCATTACTCCAACTAAAGAACCAACAACCCAGGTTACTAAAAAAGAGCGCGCCTCGAAAATAGCACGTCCCAAAAGTTACCCGACTGAAAATCAGGGGCACAAGGAGTTGATTTCAAAAATACCGGAATTCGGGAAGTCTAAGATAAGCAAACTGAAGAAACCTGAGAAATCCAAGGAGGCGGAGAATGAAAAGCAGTCAGGAAAAAGCAAGTTTCTGCAGACCATCGAAAAGAAGTTTGAAAAGCTGCGAAGTTTTAGTAATTCACCGACTAGTGTCAGCAGCGAGGAAAAGACCCGAGAGGAGAAGAAGTCCATGGTGGAAGACACTATCAGAAGGCTGCGGGAACAAAGTTTACCGCGCAATATGGATCATTGCATTACCGAGTCGGGCTTAATCAAACGAGCCGTTTCCGTTGAAGACCTGACCGCTTCAGATCCGAAACAACTGCAAGCTTCTAGGAAGTCCGTAACTAAAATATTGAATCTTTTTAAGAAGTATGAAGAAAAGGGCAACAAGAAGAGCGAAAAAAATGCTAAGGCTAAGAAAACTAAAGATGAACCGAAGAAACCGAAGGAGAATACTAAAAAGGCGGCTAAAAACAAAAGTAATGAATTAGAAGTAAAAAAGACTGATAAAAGTGAAGTAATTTTACGCAATGATGAAAATGCTGATGTCGTAAAACCAGAGATGATCGAAAAGAAAGAAACTAAAGTATTGACAGAAAAGAAAGCCGAGAGACCTCGTTCGCTCCTTTTGGATCGAGTAAAGCAGTTTCAACCTACTTACAATGGAGCTAGAAGCGACAGTCACATACCAACTGCAAAGGATTCAAAGCCCAAAGTTTCAAAGTTGCCGGTCACTTCGTTCAGGCGAAGCTTGAATTTAGAAAGTAATCAGTTTGAACCTCCAAAATTCTATAAAAACCCGAACACCAAAACTGAAGTGCCGCAGAACGCCGAGGAAGACACTGAAAATAAATGTGCGGAAAGCGAAAAAGCTCCTGATCGTAGTCGATTGAGGTTGGATCTTAAGATAGCCCACCAAAATTCTGAACCGGCTCCTAGCACGAGCGGGACGAATCGCTATTCTCTTACCACGGACGACAGTTCTGTGATCGTGTCGCCATTTGAGGAAAATGATATGAGCTGCGACTCTTGGTCGGTGTGTTCGGATTATCACACGCAAGATCTCACTTCTCCGATTTCCCCCTGCAACCACTTCTACTCCGCTGACGAGAACGAGTCTGTTTCGGACAGAATTAGAAGGAAGAGCTTTTATACCAGGTTTAATGAGAAGAAGAGGTCCAGAAAGAACACGCTGGGCAATTACAGGGATTTGGATTTGTACAAAGATATGAACAACCGCAAGTCTAGCTACAGTTCCTTGGATCGCAGATCCGTTGACCGCAATTTCTACTACGGCGCCGTTACTTCCGAACCTACAAAGGATTACAAAGAATACGGCCGCTCCTACACCACGAATTTGCTGAACGACGGTTACGCCAATTTGCCTGACCGATACCAAACATTCAACCCCAGAATTATGAGGCGTTCAACCTCTGTGTACGATCCTGACCCTGAAGAAGCTGACACTTTGGATGATCACTCCGCAGCTGGAAAAAATAGAATGTAAGTAGTTACATTAATATCTACTTTATATGTTTGTGTAGGAATCGTTAGAAATGATTTTCATTCTCATAGCTTCACCTATTATTCTGTATGTTGCACTGCCTAAACAACTTGATAAGTAATCAGTTTGTAGCCCATTTAATCAACAAAAAACGCATGCCTTTAATAAGCATATAAGTATTTGAAGAGTTTATTTTGAATGTTACAAGTAGATTATTTCACATATACGCCTCCTAGATATTAAAGTAAATTAGTCTGTACTTACTACTTTTAAAGGCTTATAACTTTTTAACCTTTGAGCGCCCGAGGATGACACTTACTTTTTCGGATTCTACTCTTCAATCTGAGTCGAATGACACTAATCTGAGGTCTCTACGATGTATGCACCAGAAGTTTAACGGTATACAATAATAACTAGTTAATAAATATAAAATTTGAAAATTATAGCCAATTGAATCTCAAGTCATTAAAAGAGGCAAACAGTGTCTTTATTATACATGTATCTGTTTATTGAGACATTTTTAAGATGTTTATGTGGGATTGTTACAGGTGGATCTAAGATTTGTAAATTAGGTAGAAAATAATGCTCGAAGATCAATCATCAAAGAAAAACCAAAAGGGGGTATAATATATAAATATATAGTGGAATTGATGGTCACCGATTATTGGTTATGTGCACTGTTTTGTTTTATATACTGCTCAATGGCCTTTGTGTCGAACGACTCTGTCATAGGATCATGTAATCATGTATGAGTGGGAAGGTGGAAAATATACAGAGTATTAATTAAGTACCTGGCCAAACCTCAGGATGATATTTTTTACCCAATTTTAAGGAAAAAGGTTTCTATAAACATAGCTCCTAAACGGCTTTATTTTCGAGATGCAGGATGTTGAAATTTACAATCAAAAGTCATATTTCCTAAATGAGCCGAAAACGCAAAGTAGTATCAAGTTTAAACTTGTTGATCATTTTTTCAACACATAAAGGGGGGTCTTTTAAGCAAAAAAAAATGTTTTTCTAATTGTACCAGCGGCGTGAACAGGGATGCAATTAAAACTTTTAGTAAATGAACAAGAAATCCAAATA
The DNA here is from genome assembly GCA_036346155.1 of Sinelater perroti. Taxonomy (NCBI): domain Eukaryota; kingdom Metazoa; phylum Arthropoda; class Insecta; order Coleoptera; family Elateridae; genus Sinelater; species Sinelater perroti. Next base: position 18,431,749 of record JARFIY010000189.1, read on the forward strand.
ACACAATAATTGCTGAAAGTGCCTGCATTAGCCCGTCGTATTAATGATTCTCTAATGCGTTGAAATATTCTCGTTGTATTTCTTATTTGATTACATGAATTCCGGAATGAAAAATGAAAAACCCTAGTATTTTTTTAACGTTAAACCAGGGATCTCACCTCAATACACGCCACTGATACATTTAGAAAAACATTTTTTTTTGCTTAAAAGACCCCCCTTTATGTGTTGAAAAAATGATCAACAAGTTTAAACTTGATACTACTTTGCGTTTTCGACTCATTTAGGAAATATGACTTTTGATTGTAAAGAATATCATCCTGAGGTTTGGCCAGGTACTTAATTAACGCCCTAGATAATATTTATGAAAAAAAACCGCCAAATATTTTCTTCACTTGCCCACCATGGAATGGTCTTAGTTTTATCTTCTTAAAATTAGTCTGAACCCCAAATGAGGTCCAAATTCAATGGCGCATTAAAGCATTCAAGGTATTTTAAGCGATTTGACAATTTTCTTTTTTCCATTATCTGTTTAGAAATGTTTAGAAGACTATTCAGTAACAGAAAGAAACTTCCTTTACTTGTTGAACGTCCCATGATGATTAAAGAAAAGTAAGTCGACAACTAATTAAGTTTTGATTTAGTAATAGTTGGACATTTATTAGATGTGACCAAATCAGATATAGAAAAGAATTTTAAGGTATTTTTCTATTTATTAAGAATTATGGATTAAATTATGTGAACTACAGGAAAAATATAGGGCTTCCAATTGGCTAACTGTGCTTCAAAAGGTTTTAGACCCAGTAAATTTTTATTTATTTTTCTTTTACATGTTAGAGTCTTAGACACGGAGTTTGTGTAAATAATATAATTGATGGAGGAGTTTAGGAAAAGAGAAAGGGGAAAGCGATAGGAAAAGATATATATGTTTTTTGATTTCGAGCAACTCTTTTCAAGTCTATAAGTGTCTTAATAATTTTTGTCTTTTTGCTATTTTTTATGTTTTTTTCTCAAATAGGTTTTGTATTCACATCTTGTATATTTATAACTTTTTTTATTATTTCCATTTAACGTATTTCTGTTTATTGTCGCATTTATTTTAACTTATTTCTATTTCATTTTTCCTTTAATTCTACTGGCAGATGTTACTATCATTTTGCTTTATTCTTATTCTTAATTATTTATATTTTCACGGCTTTATATATATTTTTTCTCAGTTTATGCTAACATTTCTATGAATGTTTTCATCCATATGTATTTATTTTTATGCATAATAATGTTCAGTCTCTATTTTGTATATTTCTTTTATGCTTCCTTCGTTTTATATTAGTTGTTCGTTTATAAATTGTAAAGTTTAATGTATTATAACCAATTTTACTAAAGCTTTTTTCTCATATATTTTAAAGAATGTTGGACACATTAACATCTATAATTTACACTTTTATTTTAACCACTTGCCCTTTGGTATTTTTTCACAATGAAATTTTGTATTTGTTTGCTATACATTTTGCTAAACGTTTCTTATCCATACCATCATCCATTCCTTTACTGCTCTATTTATTGCTGTATATTTTTATATTTATTTTTTTTTTGTTATTCTATAAAGTTTCCTTTTCGATTTTTTAATAGTTTTGGTGGCATTCCTCTCCCCCTCAATAGTTTTTCTTTTACAGTTATTTTCAGTAATATTTCTTCTGTTTGTTTATATTTTTTCTACTGTTGAGCTGTTGTATTGTTATTTTGTTATTATCTTTGTCTGTTTTCTCTCTCTATGTTTATTACCTTTGGCGTTTACTATATACCTCTAATAAATTGAACATTTATTTATTAGAACGCTTTAAAAGTCTTTTCTTTTTTCTGCTTATTGCAATTGTCTAACTCTGAGTCGCTTAGGAATTTTGTAATTTTGTTTTTTTATAATCAAACTCATAAAACGTTATCTCACCAAGACTCCACTACGTGAGACACACTAGGACCTCTTATACGAGCTTAAATCAATATTTAGATTTTAGTATTTCTCCACCCTTTGGTTCATTTCCTGTAACAGCAGTTTTTATTGTTAAAATTATCAGTTTTACACCAAATTAATCATTATACAAGGAGGTTGGAGAAACAGTAACAGTAACAGAGACTTCTGTATTTCTTTTATCTTAGTTTACGGCTCTTAAAGACAATAAAAAGGAGCGCCATAAAACAAAAAATATATATATTAGCTTTAATAACCATTAATATCGTTAGTAAAAGATTTTTCTCCATTCTTCCACTACATTTCCTACCGCATACGTGTTAGTGTAAAAAGGGGTCAACAATTTTTAAATTTGGACTATCTAATAAACCTGTAATAGCTAATACCATACGAACTAATACTTATTTTTATCTTTCTGAAATTTACGGTTTGAAATTTTGTATTACTTATAACCACAATTTAAAAACAATCAAAGGCACTTCTTAACAAACTGAGACACAGACAATAAATCCCGCTTTTTGAGGCCCATTGTCAATAATTAGTATTCTTAAAGTGGAAATTTATATTGAATTTGAAAATTTGAGTTTTATAATTAGTGGGTCAGAATAATTAAGAATTGTATAAAAGTAATGATAGTCCATATAGTTCTTTTATATGTTATTCTGGTTAATTTGTTGGAAAAAAATCATTTAGCCTCTCGGAGAGATGTTTAAAATTATCCGTGTTATTAGGTGTAGGAAATTCTCAATATGTTAGCATTTAAATTTCATACACTGTTGCAGTGTGTGCTAATTAATAAAAATAGTTTTACTTAACCATCAGTGTGTCTGTAAAAATGATTGTATTATCAATGTAATATGTTTTATAATACAAGTTATAGAGTACCGGCCAGTCAATTGGCCGTCACCCCTGTTACTCGTAAATGGTTTAAAACTATCGAAATTTATTTGATTCCGCCGTTGTATGAACTCTTACATAGCACCTCCAACGTTTAGCCTAAATAATAGTAAATATGAAACCAGTCTGCGGCCAATTGGTTAAGGCACATAGTTCCGGTGCGGAAAGACTCAGGTTTGCTCCTGGGTTTTCAATGCCTGGCAGCTGGCCTCGGTCACTAATAATAATTGATTATATAATTATTAAAATTCATAGGCAATACTCCCCCATGGGGTATAAGCGTCACCATTATTATAATAATAAATATGAAAAACGGTTATGAAATTATGTAACAAATATAAAAAAAAGACAAACACAAAAACTAAATACATTCTAAGTATGTGCAGCTGTCTTTTTTATTATAAATAATATAAATAAATAATAGACAAGTAACACCTTTTCCATTTAAAAAATACATGGTGGGAAAATCATTAAATCTTTGGGATATACAAATTTGTTTTATAATTATGTCGTGACAAACTCTTTGTTTTACATCTCCAATTTTTAAAGTTTGAAAAATGAGTACTGGCCTTTTCCATTTCTCTATTGACAGCATTTAATTTTTTTGTTACTGTGATTTAGCATATTAAAGTTCGACTCTTTTATTTTCCCTTTTTATCACCCTCTCTTTCTCTATTTCCTTTTTATTTTTTTCCAAGCTTTGATTTCCTTAAGTAATTTATTGTTTTTTGGGAATATTTACATTGACAGTATTATTTTTATGTTTACTTTTTTACAGTTTTGTGTCATGATTGAACCCCCAGATATTTAGTAAATACGTAGCCGTCTTCTGAAATTCTTAAATTTTGTAAGTATTGTTCAAAAATGATAGTACTGAATGTTGGAGTAACCAGTATGGTTCTTTAGTGAATTTTCTCTCTTAGTCGCTGATGATGAACGTCTTTCATCTAACACCCTCTTTATGTTTTTGCTTAAGCAATTTTGTAATACCTTGTAAAACATCAGGCATAACAATTCAGACACCTAAACATTATACAATACAACATAATCTGCAATTTCACCTGATGAAAATTCTAAATGTTTTAGTATGTTTCTTAAGCACAACTCTTAGTTGGATGACAAAGAGGTCTTTGTATTTTGGATTTTGGAAATTTCTGAATTCTGAGATTGACGATCAATCAGTTTTAAACAGTGCTCACTTCTAGACGCTTTATAAAATCTAGCTTAAGACGTATCTTATCATAGACAGCGTAACATACCCACACGATCCTAATAGTTTTCTTCAATAAATGAATTGACGCATTAAAAGTTTTATAATTCGCTGACACTTAAATGCTGAAACATACCATAAGTTAAAATATAACATTGCTCTAGTTTTAGGTGATTTCGCTTAATGAAAAAATGCTACCACAAAATTAGGAAATTTTTAATTAAGAAAAATGCGATACCTAAAATTACTAAGGTGAGTTGGATGACAAAACAAACAAGTCCAAAGGACATAAAGAAGAATTTTGCATTTTCTTTTTTGTCTGTTATATTGTCAGATTTATTATTGTTTTAGTGACCCTTCAGATATATTTTTTTGTTTTTACATATGTTACTGTAACTAACTAGTATGTAAATACAAGTTGGTTGGATAGGGACATATGGAAACAAAAAACGGAAAACCCATTTGGGTAATAAACCAAAAAACAAATATGTAAATAATGTGATCATTATTTTTATATGTGCTTTTAATGGTGGCTACAAATAACTGAAGAAGTTTTTTAGGCTTAATTGTAACATTAAAATAATATAATAACAATAAAAATTTTTATAGCAATACTGATATCAGTAAAAGAAACAAAACAGTGCAACGCTAAGATTCAAAAGACTTGACTGTAATTTTAGAGATCAGAGGTCATGTTTACACTATTACACGAGCGTTAGTTTTCTGGATGATTATTTATCTAGATCCAAATAAATTGGCAGTAGCCACATAGAATTTTAATAAAATTTTGTAAGCTGACTTTCTGAAACAATGCAAATTAATAAGTTGCAATACTAGGGCATTATTAAAGAATTAATAGCGTTATGGTGTATCTTAAATAGTAATATTACAAGGCAAAGTACTAGGAAAAAATTGATCAAGATTCTCTCTCAAAGACCAACCTTTTCGAAATAAACGAAATTTAATGCTTGTGAGTTGTGTTCATCTAAGCTTGTAAGCTCACGTTCCATGTATTCATTTGTAGATAAAAAATATGTAATATATGAGAGATTTTTCAGTTAGTTGCCTCTTTTATTTTGTTAAGTTGATATATGATAAAAATTTGTGATGTAATGCTTACCCTAGTTATTATTTTAAGAGTAGTCAATTATCCAAATTTTAACGGTACCTTCAATTGGCCTGGATAATTGACACTATTATAGGTTACCCCAAGGGGGTTGGAGATTTTTTATTAGATAAATACAATACTTGACATGTTAAAAGCCTTTACTGGAGATTTTGATCAGTACATTGAAATACCTGAATACCACATACTAAATTCTTAGATCTCACTTTATCAAAATTATTGTTGCTGTCGTTAGTAATTCATGAGAAACTACTATCTACTGTAATCAAAATTATGTTAAGAACAGTAATCTAACACTATTTATATGAATACAAACATTAGCGTAAGATGGTAGCTTAATTCAGAAAATTACTCTTTTAAAGATGTACATGCATTTTCAAACTATCGAAGAAGGCCTGATAATCTAAAACCAGTCATTTTACGAAGATGATGTATCTGGTCACCATTGATTTAAATAAATTTTTTTCACATACGAGACTTGAAATCTGCAGTGGGATATATTAAGTTTTATTTTTTTTTAATTGTTGTTGTTGATTAATAGATGAAACAAAAAATTAACTCAAATGCAAATGATATCCCAAACAATTTTGGAAGGTTGTACTATATGCTTATCAACATTTTTTTCAATAAATACTATATAAATATTGAAGTACCGATCAAATAAAATGAAACTCAGTTTCATGCATCTCGTGTTATTTACAGGTACAGTTACTACAGTCAACCATCCAGATACAGCAGTAGACCAATCTCCCCACCAACCGAGCAACTCCCTGCAGACGCAGCGCCATTTTCCGTAAGCCCTGCAACTGTTCACACTTCCGGCTCAGCAAACCACGTCTAACTTCCCACATCCTCGCAGTGTAAAGTGGTATTTTTGTTCACTTGCAAATTACTTTACTGTAGCTCCATTTGTATCTGTTATTCCTTCTCCCCTTAAGATACCGTAGTGTTCATTCAATACATAGATACAACCTGTATAAAAGCATGTGGTGAATGGTTTGTGGCATACTCTTCACTACATGCTTGGAAGCTATCTACATTTTTTTGTTAATGTTATATTTTCCATTTCATAATCTCTTCTTCCTTTATTTGAAACCAGCTGACATGCTCAGATGAACATAAATAAACGACAAAGGCTTTAAAGTTGAATACTAATTTCTTGCAGTAGATTGATGTCATCTGGATGAGTTTGATGATAACAATTGAACATATAATAGAAGATTTGATGATCTGTTATCTTCAATTTCAAGTACCTACTATGTACCTAAACATATCGATGACAGCTTGATCTTGTTGCCATCAATTGATATTGACAATGTTACTCTTATTTTTGGTGCTGCTTTGAAACTTCAGTTATTCGTTTTGTTTATTATTTTCCGTTTGCATAGCGACTTCTGTCTAACTTTAAATACTGCAATGTCTGTGATCAAAAGCTGCGCTTAGTTGACCACTCAGAACAATTTAATTAGGCGGCTTAAAACGAGCGTTTACTCTCAGAAACGCTATGCAAACTGTAGAATCGTGGTCTGTTAACTGTACTTTGTATTAATTGACAACCGCTGCACCGCCGCGAGCCATCGAATAGTGGCGAGTTGGATGGTTCGGCGCGCCGTGCCGCATGTATATTACTATGATGTGTAAATGTTGTTTGCTTTCTATTTTCTATTTATTTAGCAGGTAGATGTTTGTCATGACTAGCGTTTATTTATGTAACTTATTTACTTAAACTACCGCAGGAGGCGCCACTCATTCGTTTGGATTGGTTTTGTGGATGCGTTTGTTGCCAAATGTCAGTTAGCTGTGAGTCAAATTCTAACGCACCGTTGAGCAGCGACTGTAACTCCACTGTCCGGTCGTCGGCAGGACCGTTTGTTACTCATAATCACTTCTGCTTACTTGAAAATACATTGTTTGACATTTGTTAGATACCTAGGTTGAGTTTGTGTGAACTGTTACATATATAATATAGAATGTTGAAACTTTTGTGATTTTATAAAAAAAAATAAACTCACTTTGTATTTAAACAGTAAAGGGATCTGTCAGTTCTTAACATTTGCCACCACCTTACTAATATTTCCTAGGTGAAGATGTAACTCTATTAGAAACAAAAGATGAAGAACTGTGAAGAACACATGGTAGAAATGAAGAGTTGTGTTATCAAGATTAGGAAATGGTACAGTCTGTTTACACAGTAGTTAGTGATGAAAATGGATGGTATGTGCAATTTTTTTAAATAATTCGTCCCATTGGTTTTTCTGCAAGCAGAACAGATTAACTATATCATATTCATTTCAGGCTAATGAATGTTAATTTAAGAAACCAAATATAGTTGCATAGCTAGAAGGGCATAAGTATTTACCAATGTTTTATAACTTAAATCTTTGAACATCAAATTAATTATAAGAATTTCCAAAATGCAAGTGTCATGGTAACTCCTGTTGGTATGACTAAGTTTATTGTGGTAATAACTTCCTATTTATTGCTAATGTCATTGTATAAGCAGCATTAAACTACATGAGTGCCCGATACTGAAGGTAAGGTTCTAATAATAAGTTACATGATATTTAAACGAAGACCAACCATCTGGAAAAATATCCGATGACAATATCTAAAGAAACGCTTTGAGGGGTGGAGGGCTTTAAAAAAGCGTGAGGAAAGGAACTAGGAGAAACCTTTACCTACTTGCAAATTCAATCTAAGTTGTGGTTTTGGAGTCCTCAAATTTAACTCTTGGATTCTGTCTAGTACTATGGTGTTTTTTAGTGCTGTTTCTCTGATTGTGCTTTGTTTGTATTGTTATGTAAAGATCTTTGCAACTTTTAGCGCTCAGTATTCTATGACTATATGTTTTATGTGTTGTGCTGTGGTGACTTAGATGTATCAGAATACAGAATGGCAGTTATAGAAATTTATTGGCAACGTACAAGATTAATATTACATAATGAATATGCATAATTCTCCAATTAAACTAGAAAATGGCAAATGGGCTAGATCTAATCTGGAAAAAAAAGCAGAAACATTTGCAAAACATCTTGAAAACATGTTTAGCCCTTTTCCGAGAATAATTTCTGAAAATGAAGAAGAACGCATTCTTACATTCCTAGATTCGCCACTACAAATGGAACTCCCACTAAAAACTCTTAACAGCAAAAAATCGCCGGGATGGGATTAAATCACCGGTAAATTACTCAAAGAACTTCCAGAAAATATAATTCGAGATATAACCGCAATCTATAACGCAGTATTAAGATTGAATTATTTTCCAGCCTCCTGGAAATCATACTAATAGCAAAACCCAGCAAACATCCTGAAAACGTAGAGTCATACAGGCCAATCAGCCTTCTACCAGTACTGTCTAAAGTACTTGAAAAGCTTTTACTTAAAAGACTCAAACCGATACTTGTACAAAAGCACCTAATCCCTGAGCATCAGTTCGGCTTCAGAGAACAACACGGAACAATCGAACAAGTACATTGTATAGTACGACATATAAACTGATATCAAAGAAGGGAGATATTGCTCAGCTGTGTTTTTAGACGTATCCCAAGCCTTCGATAAGGTTTGGCACGCGGGATTACTGTTCAAAATCAAAAAACTACTACCTCAAAATGTATATCTTTTATTAAAATCATATTTAGAAGAAAGGCAGTACTATGTCAGATATGATGATGAACAAACGAGCTTAAAACTAATCCAATCAGGAGTCCCCCAAGGAAGCATCCTAGGGCCAATCTTGTATCTAATCTTTATTGCCGACCTTCCAGTACTTCGTGGTACAATAGTAGCAACCTTCGCTGATGACACTACTGTGATAGCATCACACAGAGATCCCGTAACTGCAACTAATCTTGTTCAAGATAATATAACCAATATTGAGAATTGGCTGAAAACTTGGAGAAGTAGGGTAAATGAACAAAAATCTGTACACGTTACTTTCACTACAAAAAGATCTAGTTGCCCAACAATCTACCTTAACCAGCAACCTATACCTCAAGATACAAAAGCTAAATATTTAGGTATCATTCTAAACAGAAGGCTAATATGGATACCCCACATAGAAACAAAAAAAAAAGCAACTGAACATCAAACTAATAGGTAGAAAGTCGCAACTTACCCTCGAAAATAAAGTCCTAGTGTATAAGGCAATATTAAAACCAATATGGAGCTATGAAGTGCAGCTCTAGGGATCTGTTGCAAATTCTAATATAGAAATATTAAAAAGGCTCCAGTCTAAGGTCCTACGCCTAGTTACCAACGCCCCATGGTTTGTGACCAATGCGACACTAAGAAGAGACCTACAAATTCCTACGGTTAAAGAAGTTGCCAAACAACTTAATGTGACTTACAGTGAAAAGTTATCAATGCATCCAAACCAACTAGCACGTAACCTTCTTGATGAAGCAAATGATACACGTAGACTCAAACGCTTCAAACCTTCGGATATTCCAAATAGATTCCAATAGCAGCAATCAAAATAGACTTCGTTAGTGGAAATTATAATAAGACTTTTTAAGATGTAACTTGTAGAGGCACGTATCATTGAATGCCCTGCCTACGCGATATGTTTATTGTTATAGTGTTATTACCGCATTTACTTATTGTCCTTCAGACAGATTGTAAATTACCTCGGAGTTAAAAAAAAACAATGAATATAGTTTCAATTATCTTCAATTGAGTCTACACTGACTTCTATTTAATCCAATTTAAATTTTGGTTTGCTGATCTCAAAAAAAACAAACAAATGAACAATGCGTGACCTTGCCTAAGAACTCCTTACATACAAGCCAATAATGACAACAAGTGACGTATGGCCCTTTCCTGCAGTAGGTCGAGCGACATCAACAACAGTTTACTATCATCCTCACTGTATATGCCATTGCATTAAAGTCAAGTACACGTGAAATGTCAAGTTAATTTTACAGGGTTTTTTCTGCAAGTGTCTTCTACAGTTGTAAGCAAATTGTTGGTCATTCTAAAGTTTCCAATACATTTTAACACTTGCCTCTCCAATCTGATAGTATCATTCTAATCTGAAATGACTTCTAATTTTGTTGTTTAAACAATTTGATGTTTTGTAGAGATTTTATTATAGCTCTTAGTCCCCAGCAATCTTCAAGCTTCCACCTAAACTAGTGAACGAAATAGTAAGAAGATAGAGGGGGCTAAGAATCTCCGGGTTCAACCAGGCTACCAAAATAAGAAGAAAGCCGTTATTTATAGACACATACAATATACAAATACTGATAGGAGACGACAGGTTATTATAACTAGAAGAGCTGAACGATATTAAATTCGATAAATAAATGTAGTAAGATGTAGGGTAGAACAATCTTTAAGACTTAATTTAAGACGCATACTGTTTTATAATGGACAAGAAGATAAAAGCCAAGGAGGTTTTTTTTTATAATAAAAGAGTAAGTGGAAATATAACGTATTTTAGAACTGTTACACATCGTATAATATATATGTAATAATAGAGATGTCGACCAAATGTACGCTTAAAATAATACAGGTGTTTGTATCTACTAAAGACTATGAGGAAGTAGACTAATTATTTGAAGAAATAAATGAGTGTATTACGGAAAATCTTACAAGACATTTACTAATTGTAGAGAAGAAGAAAGTATTGGTGAACATGGAATAGGAAAAAGAAATGAAAGAGGCAATGTGTTGATAAATTTTCTAGGACAATAGTAAATGTATGCTATGAATACTTAAAAAAAAGATAAAAACAAGTGGACGAACTTGAATAAGTCCCAATGGAAAAACAATGACTCAGTGCGACTTTATCGTAACACCATATAAACGTATAGTCAAGGATGTGTTAGTACTAAATAAAATAGAGGAAGCGACCACAGTTTAGTGAGAAGTAAAATAGTCACCAAGACTAAAAGAATGCAAAATATACAATAAACTAAAGAGTAGGACAAAAGGAATCCATGTTAAGTAAACAAGAAAGAATCACACGACTTTCCTTATCCTATTATTTGGGTAATTCTGGCAAAAATCCTGGGTTTCAAGTTTTTTTTTCGAGTTACTATTTCACCAACTTTTACTTTAAATTCATCTTTATCTAGTGATAACAAATCATTTTTATTCTCATGAATTGTTTGTATCTTCAACCGTTTAGGTATAGGACGAAAAGTGACAAACGTAAATTCAGAAGATATTCCCAAAACTGAAATATATGAAATAGAGAAAGCAGTTCAACAAATAAAGAAAGTTAAGCACTAGGAAAAATCTAGTATTAACAAAAATGTCAGTGCTGGCATTAAGCAGTTTTGACTGGCCATGTGTGCTGTGACTGTCACATTAAAAATGACAAAGCGTCAAATTTTGTGTTGTCTCAACATTCCTCTATGGAGACTATTTGTATCGGAAGGTTTTTGAGAATGATGTAACGAAAGCAGCATAAGCACTTCAGAAATGATTAAAAATCTATTGAAAGTGCTTCAGGTTCCAGAAGACCTGCATCAAGCAGAATACCTGAGAATGTTGAACGTAAACAAGCTGCAATCAACAAAGATCGGCGACTTGCAGTAGAAAAACTGGGAATTCCAATAATTTTGCAATTTCTATTACCGGAGTAAAATAATAACTGAAGCTTTTAATGAATTCAATTGTTTTAAACTGCTGCCGATAAACGAAAGTCATAACCGGAGATGAATGAAGGTCTACAGCTATGATCCGAAAACAAAGACCCAATCATGACTAAAAAAAGCGCAACATAGTCATAGCAGAATCAAGACCATATATAACTGTGCACATTAATTCAAAGAGTACTATCCATCACGGGTACACTATTTTCGACCACGTCGGTTGAGAGACAAAATACAACCACAATTATTAACAGTTTAATTAATAATGATAACACGTCTTTTCATTCAATGTCTCGCCCTTCCTACAGCTTAGATTTGGTGTCCTGCAGAAACAACCAGAACTGTTAGAACTTTTATGTTTCTGTCTCGAAGAAGAGCAAATCGAATTAACTAACATATTTTGTTTTGAATTTTGTACATGATGGCGATCTTTTCAACTATCCGGTCTCGCAGCCTATACATGTAATTGGATTTGAAATGATATAGATTTTTGACTTTTTGCCTCGCTTTTATGCTGTCCTGGATTTGTTATATTAAATTTGTTTTTTCATTATCTTAGTTTTCTACTAGAATATCTTATCTGTAGCTAATTGATCCGTATTGCGGTCTCCATTTCCTTCGGATTTTATTATTTGTTAAATGTTTGGTTATTTATATTTTTTCATGGAGGGATTTATCTATCATACTTTCATGAGTTGGACAAATTCGGAATCGGGACGCTGTACGATGGTTCAAGTCGTTTTTAAGCTTTTTTTGATAAGGTCACAATAATTTCCTTTTTGACGTGTGGGTAAAAAAGCACACCATCACTTGGAGCAGATATTTGTAATGTCGTCTGTCCATCTATTAGGATGTGCTATTTTTGTGGCCATTGTAGCATTTTTTTGATTCGCTACCGTTCTTGGCCTATCCGGTTCCATTTTAATTGAGCCTAGCTATTAGATACTCTTTCATAAACTACATGGGGGACAGGTCTAATTCTTTTACTTCCTATCATCGGAGAAATTGCGTCCAAACCCCTCCATCCCATCTTCAGTCAAAGTTATTATTTCTTCTCATATATATATATACTCCTGACTCTCCCCCTCTATCAGCGTGATAAGGTATGGCCCGTTTATAGTTGGTTTTTGCTAGGTACTTGCTCATCTTTAGTATCTAGTCTCTTTGATATTGCTGATGATGGTTTACTTATCTACATTGATCTATTATAAGACAAAACTTATTATTTTCTATATTAGTTTTTCTGAACCGTTCGTTCATTTTTGATGCTCTGAGTTCGTAAATTTAAGAACGTCAGTGGCGTTTTTACAATAGAAAAAAGAACAAAACCAAGGTTATTTCACCAGTTGTGGTAGTAGATCAAGACTAATTGTTTACGTTTTTAATAAATGTAAACGAAGAAAATGAAGTTACTTCGACTTACCTTTGTTGAAATGGTAATAGTCTCATTGTATGCCGCAATATTTTTCTAGTTTCAGAGTATTAATCATCTAATGCGTTATTTTTAGACGCGCGAATTTTGGGCGATTCCAAAAATTCGGTGTTGTGGCGGGTCTCGGCCGTACCAGTCCCCGTTTCCGATCACACCTTGACACCCTTTCCATGTTTTGGTCAAAGACCGTGACCTGTGCAGCCCTCACGACGGCTCTATCGATTAGACAATGCGTACGTTCGAACCAACCTCACCAAGGCCCGAACCGCCCGTGCTCTCCGTCGAAATGGTGAAATAGCGCGCGGGATGGGCTCGCCCTGCAGCAAGCCATGCGGCAAGCGCAAGAAGAAAGTACCGGAGAGCGGCTCCACCTTGGACCGCGTCATCAGCCAGGCGTCGAACCAGGACCAGTGCTTCCTCTACAAGCTGGTGAACTACAAAAGGGCGGCGAGCTGGTGGACGCGTACAACATCGGCGGCATCGCGGAGGTGGAGAAGCTCATGCGCGAGCAGTTCGGGCAGCTGATGTACCAGGACGGCAGGGGGCAGGTCATCAACCGCGCGGAGTACCTCCGGTGGAAGTTCAGGGACCACGAGCAGGTGGTGCTGCCCATCGAGGCCTCCCTCAGCCAGCACGACCCGCTGGCCAAGTGGAGTGACCACGAGGCCTGCTGGCAGATGCAGTACAGGGGCTCGCTGGGCGAGACGCTACTGCACGTGCTCATCATTTGTAACACCAAAATACACACGCGGCTGGCCAGGACACTGCTGAAGTGTTTTCCCCGCCTGTCCATCGATGTCGTCGAGGGTGAGGAATACTTAGGTAGGTTTGCGAAAGCTGTTATTTTATTGTAATCACAGGTTTAATTTTGGATCATCAACACCTACCAGCCTAATTGTGACAAAAACCTTTTACGTTTTGTCTCTAAGAGCATTATCATACGACAATCAATGGTTCTTTTGTTTTTATTAAGGAATAAATTATGGAATCTGATAAATAAGAAATAGGAATAGGTCGCATGGTAATGGAAAAATCTAAACAGAACTAGCAATAACAAAATGGTTAACAACGGCCAATGTTTCCCTAATTCTGGTAAGAGGATCTATTTGTAAACCAAAGTACTTTTAATAGTCAAAAGGAAAACGAAAATGAGTTATGAGATGTCGCTTTACTAAATATTCGACACATTACAATAATTTGTCACTCTTTTTGCTCATTAATTTCTTTGGTGAATCACTCCATTTTTTATCTCTTTTTTCTTATAGCTTGTGGCCTTTTTGCTCACTATACGACTTTCGCCTATTTTTTCCTATCCGTTATTAATATGCAGCATTTCACTTCCTTCTTCTGTAAGTCTTCTTTAAATTTGGTCTTTCTTTCTCGTGATTTTCATCTGTCTTTCAATTAATGACTTGCCTTATAAATGTATACATTTTATCGTGCTCCATATACTTTGATACTTCTCCTTTTAGTATTTTTACAATTTTATAATTTCTTAGTTTTCTATGTTCTTCATTTCTTGTAAACTACATTGTTTCCTCTGCATATGTTATGATGGAGCGCATTTCTATTTTGAATATTTTTATTTTAGTCTTTTTGTTTAGATTCTGGTTTTATAATACATGTTTTAGTTGGTTACTTCCATTATTAATTAATTCGTTGCTGATCCCTTGTTGCTCTATTTATTTTTAACTTTTTATTACTTTTTCGCGTTCTTCTTTGGTGGGTATATGTTCATTTATTTAGTTTCTCTCATTGTCATCTTTCCCGCTTTTTATAATTCTTTGTTTGTTCTCTATTTACTTCCTAAAAGTTCTCTAAAGTGCTTTTCCCGTTTAACCTTTTCAATGTTTGTTACTACTTTTGGTATGTGAATTTGTTTCTTATGAAACTAAATAATCTGCTAGTGTAATCTTGTACTTCTTGCATTATTTTGTTTGTACATTCATCTTTTTTCTTCTATCTATCTGTTCTAATCTGTTTATTCGCCAGTTTGCAACCGTTTTGTTCTTCTTTTTTTTGAGAATGCTACGCTGCATTTCTGAGCGAACCAATTTTTTCTAATTTTGTACTTGCTTCTTATAACATCATTTGCTGTATCCATTATAGTGTTGTTTAATTGATTCCAATCTAATCCTATTTATTCCTCTCTAATTTATAGCGTCTTTTTTCTTCTGTTTTGCGTTGTCTTTCTTTAATTATCTTTGCATTAACCTTTACTGTTATTAGAATATGATTTATCTTACATATTTTATCCTTTGTCTTTTTTTTATCCATATATCCTTTTGTTATAGAAATTCCTTTGTTATTTAGAATGCTATTCTGGTGCTAGAATTTGGTAATTATAAAATCGGATATAATAATTTCTTCATTTCTAATCTTTTATTTTTTCAAATTTTTAGGTGATTTTATGGCTTTTTCATTAATGATCTCCTCTTTTCCAACTTTCGCGTTGAAATCTTCAAGTAATGTGATGATATGTTACGAAATCAGCTCCCATGTTTTTTAATTTGTGTTTCTCTTCATTTTAACTTTCTTCTGTTGGTGCATATACATTTATAATGGCTTGATTATTTTTAAACAATACATATGAATACTTTTATTTATTACTTTAGTTCTTAAATCTTTATTGATCGTAAATGCTGTCCAAGTTTGCTTCTTGTTTTTCTCTACCTGTGTAATACAGTATATTTTTATTTTTCCATTTTATTTCTTCTAACTAGTTTAGATGTGTTTCTTCCTTCCTCCTTTTTATTTTGCTGGTGTTTGTGTCATATTTTAAGAATTTTTTTTTTCTTGATTCCTTAGCTAACTTTTTAATTTTGTTCTGAATTTGTATTTCTTTGTGAAATCGTTGTCAGTGACAATTTTTCGCTCTTTCAACATTTTTAGCTTGTATTACACCCAATTTTTGTTCTAAAGTTTTTTATATATTTTTACGCTTTGTCCATCTTTACTTTGACCTTCAATTCTTCTCGAAAAATTGTTTTAATTTCTTGTCTGCATCTTCGTTGTGGGTAATCAAATCCTTTAGGTTGTTTCCTTCTGGATTCTATTTCTATTCTTAGTGTATGTTTCTGCTTTCAATTCTCCGATGCATTTTAAGTTTCTTCTTCTTCCGTTCATCTTCTTTCTTATAGATTTTATCCTGCAGCTTTGTCACTTAATCACATAGATCTTATTGTTTTTTTAATCTCTTTAATGTTCTCCACTATTTTCTTTATCGTCTTTATTTTCTTTATCTTCCTCTTTGTCTTCGCCAATTTCAATTTTTTTAATTTTACAAATAAAAGGTGAAGTGAATGCAGCTAATAACGAAACAGTAACGGTGGAATTTATCTAACGACTTCAGTTGACATTCTCGTAATGTTTGGTAAAGTTCTTGAAGCTGAATAAAATTTGCTTAAGATAAGTTTTAAGGTGGGCAAAATCGGTTAAAGGTCGCGAATCTAAACGGTTGAAGATACAAAAAGTTATGAGAATCAAAATGATTTGTTACCATGAGATAAACATGAATTTAAAATAAAAGTAGGTAAAATAGAAACTCGAAAAAAAATTAAAGCTCAGGATTTTTAATAACCGAGTGTTCATAAAATGAAAATTTATATTACCGGATAGATCAGACCGAGACGAACAAAAAATTACCATGAAATTTTTTGATCCGAGGTCAAATAAATAAGTTATAACCGATGAAAAATTAATTAAACGGACCAATCACAGAGCGCTCGGAGAGCTCCCCGGGCTGACTGGCGGAGGACGGGGGGAGCGCTTGGGCGCTAGGAGGGAGCACGCAGGCGATAATGGGGAAGGCCGTGCGGCCGAGCTCGCACGGTTACCTTTAGTGATGTAGCAAAATTTTAAGTACGAGTCAATTATTGTCTGGTACTGTTTATTTTAATCAGCTTTTGAGTGTTGGTCTCGCGCCTCATCCTTTTTAAATTAACAAGTTCCGGGACGAGAGCAGCGCAGGGCCGAGACGATGGGCCCGGTATAATATATAATAATAGGATAAGGAAAGTCGTGTGATGTTCACACCAGATTTTTAATATATTTTTGTTTTTAATTGGTGTATAAACCTAAGTTATTATCTTTTCTTCTAGATTCATTCTTATGATTTTTGACTTTTATATTTAGCTCTTGGGTACCATTATTCGTACTCTAATTTTTGCTATTTGTTTCTTTTTTTTCTCCTCAATATCTTAGTCTAACACCATCTTTTCACTTCCTTTCTTTATATCACTTATTTCCAATAGTTGTATTCCATATTTGATCATTTCTCCTATCTTTTTCCGTCGTGGTTTTCACATTCCATGTTTCGTTTTCAAATGCTCCGTCCTGGCCTGAACCCACTCTGAATCTTCCTATTACCTTGGGACAATTGATATCAGGGTATACCCATCGATGCTGAGTCTCCAGAGCCTCATTAGTTATCTAGTAAAGGGTATAACGTGCAGGTGAGTTTGTTATTTGAGTAGCTAGGTGTTGGTGCTACCCCTTAACCCCCTCCCCCATATATATATTGATAGAAAAAAAATCTATAAATCTTAGCCCATCGTTAAATGCTTCTCCAATTTCATGCTTTCCCATAACTTGCTATCTTCCTTTGTTGTTATTCCTCACTTTTGCTTTCCAATCTCCTATTAATGTATAAGCATATTTCTGTGATTCTCCGCAATTTTAATATGAATTGCATCTTTTTGGTTATTTGTACACATTAATGATTAGACATTTCTATATCTCTTAGATATACCTTTTCATTCTATTAATGATTTTGCTGGATTATTGTTTAGCATCCATTCTGCGCCATCTTCACTAACCGCGTTCTCATTTGTGCAACTTGAGTATATGATTTCCATTGTTTAATCATATTTACTTATCTCTTTAGCTGTTTGATATACCTTGCTAATTTTTAACACAGTTTTTTGAACTTCCTATATAAATTTTATTCATAATATTCAATTCGCCGTATATTTCTTCTTTGTCCTTTTTTCTATTTTATTAAGTATGTATTGAGTATTATTTTAATTTTCTTTTTCATTCTGCTATTTTCTGTAGTTGCCTTGCTAGTTTTTTAAGGATTTTGGATATTTGAAATTTTCTGCATTTACTTCCTCAATCTTTCAGCTCCATTTTTCGAAAATATCTTTCTTGTTCTAGTTCTATGCTTTTTTATCAAATCAATTGTATCTTTTCTATCTTAATCTGCCCTTCATTTATATTCTTATCTCCTTCATTTATCGTCTATTTCAATTAATGTTTCTCTAATTGCTCCACTGTGTAATAATTTCCGTTTACCTTAAGTTTTTTATGAACAATATTCATTCTAAACCTCTTGAATTTTTGAATTTCTCACATACTCGAGCAATATTTTTCTAGATTTTATTTGCGTAATTATCATGCATCCAAATGTGTTTTAAAACCTTTTTTGCCTTTGTTATAATTTCTATTTTCTTATTACTCGTTGCCAGCACCATTGTTGTTGGTCTTCTATTCTTGCCCGTCTCACTTCTAGCGTTTCTAGTTTTATATCTATTTAAATTCCTATGTATCGTAGTAAAACTCTAATTTCCTGTTATTTTAAGTCCGACTCAGTTGTTTCTTTCAGTCTATATATCTGTATTTTCTTCTTTCTTTCTTTCTTTCTTTAGTAAATGTTTACTCGTCATGTTCTTTAATTATCCTTTTTGAAATTTACATTCTGCATTTTATTTAATTCTGTTTGGATGTTATCAAATTTGGCTTCTATTAGTTCCGTCCTTAAATGCAGCGCTTTCATCTTAACTAAATTTGTATTAATATTCTATTTCTACCATAATTAAAACTCTTTTCGCCCGACGTTCACAATCACCGACTAGATGACGTTAATTTGTTTTGTGAGTTTTCAGAATGGCATTATTGTCCTGTTTTTAGGACTGAAACATTTGCTATATCATCACAGTATTTTTTCTCTTTCTCACAATGATTTTGAATCGGCAATGTCGAATAAACTATATATTGGTTGTTTTCCATCTTGAATAAAAATTGCTCTTTTAATGATCTTTTCTCTTTTATTATTTTTTTGAAGTCATCTTTGAGTGCAGCTCTAATTTTATTAACGTTCTACAGCTGAGCTTATAGTCTGTCTGTCTGTGTGTCTGGATACATTATAACTTCCGTTCTATTCAACGGATTCACTTCAAACTTTGCATACATATATCTTAGATCAGTACCTTTCATGGGATTTATTTTCAGCCAAATCGGTTAACGGCAACCGGAAGTGACCGTTACGATTTCGCACCGCTGTAGACAGTTTCCCTTACGGTATTACACCGTTCTTGTTTTTTTTTTGTATGAGTACTTTCATACTTTTTTTAATTAACTTTGTATCATATTAGAAACAATCTTTATTTAAAATGTTTATTATATATATTTTCTCTTATATCCTTTATTGCGGTATATAGGAATTACAACTCAATATTTCATCTCTTACTTTATTATTATAGCAAAGTTTAACATCTTTCTTTGCTTATTTAGGCAGCTTCATTTTCGTCTTTGTAATATTCTTATTGTTTATTTTTTTAGTTTACTTTTGTGCCTACACCATCAACTGAACTCACAGAACTTCTTAATATTTGTCCGATACTTCCATTTCTGCTTGTTTTCCATTATCCATTTTTTCTTACACGCATTACTTATCTTTTACGTTACATCTTGTGTTTTTGCAAAATGAGTACTTTACACATAAGTCTATGCTATTTTCTGCCTTTAAACTTTTAAATCAATTTTTTGCTAAATTATGAATTTCAAAATCAAAGGTATTCTAGAAATCCATATAGAACACACCAAGATGTGCTATTAACGATAAAGTACCCGCTGTTCGAATAGGTATTTATATTTTGATGGTTGTATTAATTTTTGTTAAACTAATTTAGGGCGATTTCATCTTCATCTTTTCTTTGTTAGCCTTATTGTAGTTAGCTTGTACTCATCCCTTTGTTATTTCTCTTTTGTTTTAATTTTTTTACTTTAAAGGACCTTCAATCTTACGGATTTTTCTTAATTTTACGCATTTATAACAGATTAGAACCATTATTGGTGTTTTAGTTCACAAAGTTACTATTTTCTCTATAAAAATTTGGTTTCATAAAAATTTTAGGTGCGAGCGCTCTTCACTTGGCGATTGCCTACAGCAACAACGAGCTGGTGCAAGACTTGATCGAAGCCGGCGCCAATGTGAACCAGAGGGCCACGGGCAGCTTCTTCTTACCGCGAGACCAGCAGAGAATGAAGCCGGCGAAAACGACAGATTACGAAGGCCTGGCCTATTTGGGGGAATATCCCTTGGCGTGGGCGGCCTGTTGCGCGAACGAAAGCGTTTACAACCTGCTGCTGGACAGTGGGGCTCACCCAGACTACCAAGATAATTTCGGGAACATGATTTTGCACATGGTCGTCGTCTGTGATAAACTGGTACTTCGTCCATAACATCGCAGTCTTTTTAGTCACTTTGAATCTTTGCAGGACATGTTTGGATACGCACTGCGGCATCCCAAGCTGCCTGCGAGCAACGGCATTGTGAATAAGGCGGGCCTCACCCCGCTGACGTTGGCTTGCAAGCTAGGCCGAGCAGAAGTCTTCAGGGAAATGTTAGAGTTATCTTCTAAGGAGTTTTGGCGTTACAGCAACATCACTTGCTCGGGATACACGTTGAATGCCTTAGATACTTTATTGCCAGACGGACGCACTAGTAAAAGATTAAATGCTTTATGCGGCTATATAACTGTTAATTTGAGTTTTAGATTGGAATTCTGCACTCTTTATTATATTGAATGGAACCAAAGAAGAACACTTAAACATGCTGGATGGTGGAATCATCCAAAGGTTGTTGGAGGAAAAATGGAAAACTTTTGTTCGAGTAATGTCATTTAATGCAAATATCTTTGATAATAATTGTATATTATTTTCAGAAACAGTTTTTAAAAAGACTCCTTATTTTTATCGCACACCTGGTCTTATTATCAGCGGCCGTTTATTTGAGGCCTGACGATCCAGACGAACCTTTATTAAGAGCTGCAGATGATCCTGTCACGATTGCAAGGTTTGCATGATTGTCGTAATGACTACTATTCTTAGTATATTACTTTAGGTATACAATGGAAATCGGAACTGTTTTCGCAGTTTTGTACTACGTAATCATCCAACAAGGAGATGAGATCAAAAATCAGGGTTTGTGGACCTTTCTCAAACAGCAGGTAGTTAAGCAAGCGGATTGAATGATGGATTACAAACGAAAACTTTTCAGTCTCATTCTCCAGCCAAAGCGATTTTCTTGATCTCAAACCTGCTAATTTTGGCTTGCATACCGTTTAGATTAATGGGGGATAGAAGAACCGAGGAAGCCATCTTAGCATTCGCTGTGCCGGGCTCATGGTTCTTATTAATGTTTTTTGCCGGGTAAATATTTTATAGTAATCTAGAATTCAATTGACATAATGAAATTTAATATTATTTTCAAGGGCCATACGACTAACAGGGCCGTTTGTTACCATGATCTATAGCATGATTACAGGAGACATGTTAACATTCGGCATAATTTACATCATTGTATTATTTGGGTTCTCACAATCGTTCTATTTTTTATATAAAGGTTTTCCGAATATAAAAACCTCTTTATACAGCAGCTATCCAACTACTTGGATGGCTCTTTTCCAAATTACTCTAGGAAATTATGATGTAAGCTGTATAACATTTTTGTATCACTATCTAGCCGCTTTAATATTTATAGTATCCAGAGTTAAGTCAAACAGCCTACCCTTCTCTCAGCAAGTCAGTATTTATATTATTCATGGTCTTTGTGCCCATTTTGTTGCTTAACATGTTAATTGCCATGATGGGTAATACTTACGCGCATGTAATTGAACAAAGTGAAAAGGAATATACCAAACAGGTACTGCTCTGGTTAAATTTTAATTGCCATTATAAGTTTGTTGTATTCAGTGGGCAAAAATTGTGGTCACATTAGAAAGGGCGATTCCCCAAACTGATGCCCACCGTTACCTGCAGGAATACAGCATTTCATTGGGCCCTAGCGAGGACCCCAGCACAGAGCAGCGCGCGGTTGTTGTTATTAAGCTGAAGAGCAAAACCAAGGCCAAGCAACGGAAGGGATCGGTAGCAAACTGGAAGGTGCTAATTAAATGCTACTCGAAATATTAATTGTTAACATTATGGTTTATTTAGAGGGTAGGGAAGGTCACGATAAATGCGCTGCGGAAGAAGGGCCTGACTGGGGAAGAGATGCGGTGCTTGATGTGGGGCAGGGAGTCGATTAATACCCCGATTAAGGAAAAAAAGTAGGATACGCGGAGGATGTCGAAGTTGTGCTGAGGGAGGTTGTTTCAGACCACCAGCGGACCCTCTGGCTGATCCGCAAGGCCCAAATGTAACCGGCGCGTTCGGAGAAGCGCTGACGGCGGCTTTGGACGTGATGGCCTTTACTCACGATGTAGATATCAGTGGGGCGGCTCAAGGCTTGAATCTGGCGAATAATGTGAAAGTTCCACCTCAGCAGGATGCGAATGTAAGTATTGGCGGGTTATCCAAAAGTTTTTCGTTGCCAAAATAAAAAGGTGAGAATTGCAGTATAATCTTTGAATTGTCCTCTTTAAGTACGTGTACGGTAGTCGTAGTATCTATCTTCTGTGTCATATAAACAGCGAGTCTTGGAAAACACTGCATTAGTTAGTGTTAAATTTATTTTTATTAGTAAAACAAAAAGTAAGTTGGTTCACCTTCTTATGGTAGACAAAAAATCATTTGTAAAAAGAGAATTTAAATTTTTTTAGTTGTTTTTAAGATATAGAGGAGGGACGGCTGGACGAACGAACATTTGAAAAGACTTTTGATGTACTAGTAAACAAAAGAAGTTTAAATGATGAAATTGCAGATAGTAGATTGACTGGACAAACTTGAGAACATTTATTTGAATTCTCTGCGCCTGCTTTTTACATTCATTATTAAAGATAACCCGTTAAGGTAAACCAGCTGAAGACTGTCGAATGCAATCAGTGTAAGAGATATGGTCCCGAATTCTACTAGAAATTGCGGAAAACCGTGACGGAAACCCATGAAATTTTGGTGCAAACTTACGGGATGGAAGCCGTAAGGAGAAATATGTTTACTACTGATTTAAACACTCTTGCGGCAGGAAAGGCTGAAGATGAGCTACATTCGGGTCAGTTGTCGAGAAACAGAACCCTAGACATGAAAGATCGGATGTGATAAACATTGACACGAAATTGACTACTGACTACGATTGATGGATATTAGCAAGGACATGGTACGCACCATTATCTTCAAAATTTTGAGTAGGTCAAAGATTTGTTTCCGGTTTGTGCCACACAAGTCATTTTTACGACATTACACCAGAACTACTGGTTGACCACAAACACATTACTCTTATTCTCTAAACCTATCTGTCAACAATGCTCACATTTCTAATATCTGCCTGCCATGGCCGAAAATTTACCTACTCCGGTATTGGGATTAGTGCAGTACTCAGGAAGACTACGAAAACCCGAGTCAAAGTAGGTGACTCAAAGCCGTTGATGGCTCCGAGTTTACCTAACAATTACAATTTCACACAAAGAAACGACCTAATTTACCGTAACCGTAATCTCTGTCTATTCAGTTTGTTTAATTGGAGTTTGCGTTGCACTTCAGCACTAATTTAGAAAACCTCTGTTCGACCATCATAAATGACCCTCTACGTTTGCACCAATTTGCAAATTCCCTAAAAGCTTTCCATCACTTAGGTGACTCTCGAAAGTTTCTTGATCTTCTTCTCCGCCATCTCCACTCGCTTGTAATGAGAACCGCTTTGGCCCTGACCTTTTTCTCCACGTTTCAAGTCAACATGACGTGCATAACATTGTTCACTTCTCTACATACACATTTGACTTGTTTCTGTACCATCTTTTAAATTTTGATGATATAAGACCGGAAGTTGCCGTGCTCAATAATAAGCTAGACGGTGTGTCGTTATTGATTGTGGAAATGAATATCTGCGCATGTGACCTCGTTGCCGCTACTTACCGTCTCGTTTTTATTCTTGTTGGCTAGTTTTTATAAGTCCCATTAAAACCGTCTTGAAAATCTGCGATCCTGCTTTTGCTGCAGCTTCTTTGACCATCTAGCCTGCAAGCTCATCCCCCCCTCTCTCCCCTTCCCCATCTCACTCTCCCCTTCCCCCTCTTCCTTTTCACTCCTTTCCCACTTTTTTCCTCTCTCCCCTTTTTCCTTTTTTCTCCCCCCTTCCCTCCTCTGATTGAGGTTCTGCTATCAATCCCTAAAAAATCGTTTGCTGATAGCTTCCAGAATTTTTATAAATGTTGCCCAAAGTGTGTTGTGAAGATGGAGATTAGTTTGGAAGCCAATAAAGATAATTTTTATCGTCTGTTTTGTTTTCTAATACTACTCGTCGAAATTTTTAGACACACCACCTATACCTAAACAACATATGGGTTTAATTTTTTTCTGAATTTACAAAAAAATTAAAAATATTTGAAGTTTATTTCCCCCTCCACTCTTTTGACCAATTAACGAACTTAGCCGAGAGATTAGTCTACTATTTCTGTACAAAATTATATTTAAATAAAAAAAACTACGCCAGTTGTCGTATTTGAAGGGGGGGGATAGTTTTTAATAGAAAGGGGGGGGGGAGATTGGAACTACACTTGAGAGCAAAACAATCGACTCATTAGCTGAACGCGCATGAAACTAAGCTATAGGGTTTAAAGAAATTTTATTGAAACGAATGACAGTAAGTTATATTCAAATGAAAGTGAATAGCGGCAAAAATTTAACGACCAGAACCGAACACTGCGGCCACTTCCGGTCAAACCGGTTTCGAGATTTTCCGATCAGGCTGATTTTTAGCGTTTGGACTTGATTTATGGTCCTTAGTTATGTCTTTATTACAGGTCAAAAATTATAAGGCGTAGCAGATGTCAAAAATTACAGAAATAAAAGCTGGTCTCCAGTTTGGAAGCTGCCTTACAGGCAAGCTACCTAGCATGGGGTCATCTAAAAAACTGTTGCTATTGCATAGATAAAATGACGCATTCAAAAAAATATGCGTCACGAACGGGGTTTTACGAATCTTGCTTATTGGAACGCGCGTGCGCGACTACTGTGATTGGCCTATAGTACGCTCGCAATCCGGTAATTTATCTCAGTTATTTATCCGAAGTCCTGGAATAATTTGCAAGAAAATTGATATCACAGCCGCCGAAGCAGCCCAGGCAGTTGCACTGTTGAGAGAGGGACTCAATCAGAGGGCCGTGGCAAATCATCTAAATCTGAGTCAATCAGCTATGTCGAGAGGGAGATGTCGGTACCGAGAAACTGGTGGTTACGCCCACCAGCAAGGAAGTGGCCGTATGCGCGTGACAACGGAGAAAGACGATTAATTTCTCGACTCAATAGCCTTCAGAAATCGACATATGACTGGCAAGAGCTGAGTGGGGTCAGATATGTGGTCGCCAGCGTTTGGACAGCGAGAAGAAGACTGAAGGCAGCCAACCTGACCCCAAAAAAGGCAGCGACGAGTTCCAAGCTGACTTGCCCCCAAAAGCAAAAACGACTGGAATTTGCTCATGGACACCTCGATTAAGATCTCGGCCATTGGATATTATTCACCGACGAGTCCGGGATGTGCCTACATGGCAACGACAGAGACGTCGGATCTATAGAAGGCCAGCTGTGATTTGCTCATTGCTGTATTCAAAAAGGTGGCTCTTACATGTTCTAGGCGGTCATTTCCATGCACGAAATTCTGGAGGAACATGTTGTTCCGTTCATGCTAATGCACGACGCCACACCGCGCGAGTGACCGCTACCTACTTGACTGACCTCAGTGTACCGAAAATGGACTAGCCTCTGTGTAGCCCAGACTTGAATCCACTTGAACATATTTGGGCTAAGCCTAAGTGAAAAGCTCGGGCCAGAAATCTTACACCAGTGAGCGTCATAGAATTGAGAGCGGCGTTTTTGAATAATGGAAAGAAATCCCTCAAGAAGCATAGGAAAAGTCATTCGATCCATGCGTAATCGCTTGGAAAGTGCAATTAGGAGTAGAGGTGGCGACACCATGTATTGAAAAAAATCATTAAATGAATTTCAAATGAGGATTTTATTTTTTTCCTTTCAACTCTTTTGTGTTACATACATTCCTAAGCCCATAACATTGTCAGAACAGGTCCGATTCCAATCAAGGTCGTATCATTTGAAACTACAGTTTTTAAGATTTCAAATAATACACTGAACTTTACTTGGCATGCTATCGGAGTGGATACACATTCTCTCAAAACATGAGCATGTTGCTGAGTCGATTGTTTTGTTTTCAAGTGTACAATGAAATATGTGAACTTATACAGAAACAGTGTCATCTAACAATCTCATTTTTGACTAGAAACATTCTAATTTACATACTTTTACAGGAGAAATGGAAACAATTTTGAGCTACCATAGAAAATTTTGAACTTTTGGATCTCACCGTATAATATCTGCGCTTGATCTTTAAGTCCGTTTGATTTATAATCGAATATGTGTTGTTCTAGAGCAAGAACAATGTAAAATTGAAGAACGAGAAGAACGGGGTACAGAAGCAAGTCACAATAAACGACAATACCTTAGGTAAGTATTTGTTTTGAATTACACAAACCTTAGTGTTGTGTTTACTGCAGATCATTTATGTGGATGTATATTTCTAGCTAGAAATCAAGGGTGAGGTCCCA